>CM053784.1:382747049-384197049 GCA_028749045.1 Cupressus sempervirens
CTACACATAGATAACCTACCCTAGGCTCATGAAATATCAATCAAAGAATCATAATAAAATCACCTCAATCCTATACAAGCGACTGAAAAAATATCATAAAAGATAAGCCACAGTAATTACATCAGTTCTTCATGAGCAACTGATAATTATCAAATAATAATCATATGATCACAACAGTTCTATATTAGCAACTGAAGGCATCAATGATAAATCACAATATCCATCGGTTCTCCAATGAGCAACCAAAAAGTATCCCACAATAAAACACAATACTGATCGAAGACTCCAAAATGGTCAAGTCAAAACATGTCACCACATGACATCATCAAGAACATAACAAACATTTCAATCCTCTCAAAGCGAATGGAAAGTAACCCAAGTATAACTGATCGAGACTCAAAAATGGTTATCAAATATGATTGATCGAGACTCAAAAATGGTTAAGTCAAGTAACTCAATTACATACACTTTAGCTTCACGCAAGGAAACTAGAAAGTAATAACAACCAGTAAAAACATCCATCATAGAGCATATCACACATCACCATGGTTGAGTTTTAAAGATCGAGACCAACTCATCATACCATCACATTCACATAACCCTGAGCCTTTGGTAACATCCTAAGACTAGTCAACGCTAAACCAACCCCATAACACTCAAAGCATAAACAATATATGGAAAACATCATAGTCTCACAATTGGGTTTGATTGATAATATATATTGTCGAGTTAATGTAACGTTTCAGTTTTAGTTTCAAGATATATTTCAAGTTCAAAAGATTTCTAGATAACCCTACAGGTTGATCCATTCACTTGTTCGAATGAAACTACAATCACCCTCCCATCATGTTTTAAATAAATAATATAATTTTACAATTTTCATCAAATAATATCCATTATTAATTAACTTTAATTAAACTATTTTTAATTAAATTAATTAATAATTACTTGATCTAAAAACTTATATTAATATCTTCATTAATTATCAATTTATTAATATTTGACCAAAAACTATTAATAAATTAATAATTACAAAAAAAACTATATTAAAAATGCATTAATACTTAAATTGACAAATAATACTAAAATCTATCAATAAATATTATAATAAGTTTACATTATAAAACTTATTAATAAAGTATTATTAATTAAAAATATATTTAATATTAAATCTATTAATAAAATTTATTAAATAATAATAAATTTATTTATAAATTATATTAATTAAAAAATTATCTAATAAAAATAAATTTATTTTATATAACTTTTAAAACATTAATACGTAAGAAACGTACTAAGCTTATAACTTTTTAAATTTTTTTAAAAAAAAACGTTAGACATTAAATATAATTTATAACTTATTAATATATTCTTATTAAAATAAAATATAATACGTTTTGTAACCTTTTAAAGAAAAACAAACTCTAAATTTAAAAAAAAAAACCACATGAAACTAATGTCGTTGGTTTGTTAATACAGCCGTGCGGACATTATAATGAACCCCACACAATCATTGTACGTGAAAGTGAAAAAGGTAAGTGGGGGAGTGGGTCGAACCCCTCCCCACAATATATTATTTTTTTAATTTTAATTTCTTTTAATAAAATTCTTTCTAAAAAATATTTCTTCTTGTTTTTATAAAACGTTTTCATAAATATTTATTTATTTATTTATTTATTTTTTTCCTTTTTTAAGATTCACTTGTTTTATATTAATCTTGTAATAAGTTAAAACACATAAAACAATGTATTTAACATTATTTATTTATTATTATTATTTTTTTAAATCTTTTTTTTAATATAAGTGTTTCTTTTGCATTAAAACATTTCTATTTATATATGTAAATATATTTAAATTTACATTTTATTAAAGTTTAATAAAATTAAATTCAAACATGATATTATATTTATTATTATTGTTATTATTATTATTTTATATTTTAATAATCGATTTCAACATTAATCTGATTGGAAGAATACATTTAACGAATTCATTTCTAATTTTAAATTTTTTTCTTTTAAATCACAAACCCTTCCCATATTAACTACATTTTTCTTTTACCTATGGATGGAGTTTCAATTTGGTTATTTTTCTATCAATCTTAGCGTACAGATGAGATACAATACAAATATCATAAGATTTAGAAGGAGAACGAAAGATTCATACTACGAAATTTAGGAAATTCGATCGCAATAACCACAAGCACGACGAAGACAGGATTAGCTAAGTAACATAATTTTAACTAGGTGCATAAAACTCAAGAACCTACCTAGTTCTGATGCTAAATCATGATGCCCAGAAGATTTTGAGAGAGAATTCGCTTCTATCCAGGAACTTTTCTCTAACAGTTTTCCCCAAAATTCCTTTCCAAAATTCGCTTCCAAATTTGCTCTCCAAATTTGTCTCCCAATTCCTCTCCCTCAAAAATGAACCCTCTCATTGTGATAAAGAGTTCTCTTCTTAAATCGGGGAACTGATTGTGCGTTCACTCGGGAGAACTCCTTACTCACAACTCTTAACTCCAGATTAACTTTTATTAATCTTTGCTTTATCTTTTAATGCACATTAAATGAATTATTAAATAACTTAATTTAGTTTTTCTCTTGACTTCTATTTTAAATTAATTTATTACTTTAATCTCATGCGCACTTCATGCAATAAAAAAATATCTTTATTAATTTCACTTATATATTATCTTTTAATCAATTTCTTCTATTTTAAACCTATGCACGCATCATGCAATGTAGAATCCTTTTAATAATTTAATATCTTTTCCACTTCTTAATTCATTTTAGAAACTTAATTGATAAAATATTTATTAATTCAATTAATAATAATATTTAGCATTTATTTAAAAATGAACTCTAAATATTTTATTATTAAATTAAATAAATATTATCACGTTCTAAATTTAAACTTTTAACTTTAATCTCCAATTTTAATTCTTTTCATTTAATTAATTTTTCAATTAATTAAATATAATTAACTATTAAAATTTCATAATAATCTTCTATTAAATTAAATCATTAATTAATCTTTTTAATTAAACTTAATTAATAGAAAAATACACCAACGACTCATAAAGACAACATACGAAAACCCATCATAGCAAAACACATACTAAAGTAAACAAAGGGTTATAATCATGAATTAACGTCTTTTGACGCATTCGGAGGGTACTTGACTTAGATACTTGTCCTAATTTTTAATTAGGACAATGGCTTAAAGGGTTGGGGTTTGGACTTAAGAATTTATCTCCCCTCTCTTACCATTGAGATAATGCGATAGGGTATGCTCATCCTGGCAATTCAGGGAAGTCGATACCCGGTACTTGCAACCTGCATAAAATTCACGCATGTAAAAACACAATATTCTAAGCTACACAGACAATGGCAGGAAGTGGTGCATCGTGTAGATCCCGACTAGCAAGTGACTATGACTCCCTTCCTTAACCACATCAGAGACGCCATACATAAAGAAAACAAACACACACACTATACACATGCAAGTATGGGGTAAGTATCCATAAGAAAACACATAATAATCCATCTAACTAATCATCATCGAAAACTGAAAACACTAAATAATCATCAAACATAAAATTGGCCTAAAAAGGGTTAAGCAATGATAGCAAAAAATACGAACTAGGGGCAGGCACTACACTGTTCTATGCAAGATTTTGAGAAAGGTTTTATTTGATGCTTCTACTTGACCATTTCCTTGCAGGAAGTAAATGGAGGACCAATATTGTTTTGTCTTGAATTTCTTACAAAGTTGTTTAAGGTTAGGTTATTTTTAAACTAGCCTCTATTGTCAGTGATAATCTTGGAAGGAACTCCATATCTATAGATAGTATGATTCAAAATAAACAGAGAAACTATCCTGCTTGAGGCAACAGAAAGTGGGACAACTTCTACCCATTTAGTGAAGTAATTAGTAGTAGTAATAATAAACTTGTGTCCACATGATGAGTTGGGATGAATCTACCCAACAAGATCAAAGGTTCAATGCTGAAATGGCTAATGAGAGATAGAAGGAATGAGTTCCCTACCCAGAGCATGTATCAGGTTACCATGTTTTTGACACTTTTCACATGACTTTGTAAAAGCTACTGCATCAATCTACATCATGGGCCAATAGTACCCTACCCTAAACAACTATCGAGCCATGGAAAGACCATTGGAATGTCCCCCACAGATGCCCTCATGAATGTCAACTAACACTTGATCAAGTTATTTCGTTTCTAAGCATCTAAGAATTGTTCCATCTAGACCCATCCTATAGAAATCTCTAGAGATAAGGGAAAGGTGAGAGGCATTTTGAATAAGTTTTCTTCATTCATATCAGTTAAAGGTGTCAGGTATAATGCCATCATGAAGGTATGAATAAATGGCACCACAGCAAGATGACTCACAACCAACAAAGGTACAAATAACATGCCTTTCTTGGGAATCATAGATAGGGTGATGTAGCTCTTCCACCAAGAATTCAAATCTTGATTCATGTTTCTCTAATTGAAGAAGTGAAACAAGTGTAGCCATAGCATTAGTTGCTTTGTTTTATACTCTAGAGATTTGTTAAAATGAGACAAATGTGAAGTAGTGTCTCAAGGAATCAACCATTTGCTTGTAAGATACCAATTTCTCATTTCTTTTAAAAAAAATTGTCATTGACTTGGTTTATTACCAACTGTGAATCCCCATAGATGTGTAACTCTATAATTCTCCATTCTATAGCCATCTTAAGTCCATTTTTAAAAGCTTCATACTTAGTAATGTTATTTGTACATGGAAATAATAACTTGTAAGATTTAGGAATTGTGTATCCATGAGGAGAAACAAACAATACACTAGCTCTGAAACCATTTTGCATAAAGGACATATCAAATAATATCTTCCATGTTCTTTTAGTCATATACATGAGGTGCTCATCTAGGAAATCAACTTGAATAGGTGCATTATCTTGTAGTGGGAAATTGGCCAATTAATTTGCTTTGGTTTGCCCTTTGATTCCTTTACACTCAACGTACTCTATGTCAAACTTTGAAAGGATCATCATCCATTTAGCAAGTCTACCCATGAGGGCATCCTTGCCTAGTAAATACTTGAGTGGATAAATTTTTTCTATGAGATGTATAGTGTGCACAAGCATATAATGTCACAACTTTTGGAAAGAAAACATAACTACGAGGCAAGCTTTCTCAATATTAGTGTAATTAACCTCATATGAAACAAGAGTATGACTAATGTAGTATATTTCTCTTTCTTTCCCATGTTCATCTTGTTGAGATAATAATACCCCCAAGGAAGAATTTGTTACTAAAATGTATATAATAAGTGGTTTCCATGTGATAGGAGGCATTAAAATAGGAGGATTTGCCAAGTATTTCTTGATTTGATCTATGCTCTTTTAACACTCTTCATTCCATGCACATTTGAATCCTTTATGTAAGCTCTTGTTGAAAGGTTGAGCTCTATTTGCCAATTGTGAAATAAACCTCCTTATAGATTGAAGATGTCCTTGAAGACTACTCATTTGACTAATATTTTTAGGAGGTGGCATATCCATGATTGCTTGAAATTTTTTCAGGGTCCACCTCTATTCCTTTAGCTAAATAATGAATCCTAGTAATTTTCTAGAGGTGACTCCAAATGTACACTTTTTAGGATTTAACCTTATTTGAAATTGTTCCATGTGATCTAGAATGACTTCTAAATTGTTTAAGTGTGTATCTCTTTTCTTACACTTAGCCAAGGTTTCATCCACACAATCTTCCATATTTTTATGCATCATATCATGAAAAATAGTTGTCATAGCTCGTTGATAGGTGGATCCTATATTTTTTAATCCAAAAGGCATAACATTCCAACAATAGGTACCCCATGTACAAGTGAATGTAGTCTTTTCTTGACCTTCAGAAGCTATCTTAATATGATTATATCCAAAAAAACTATCCATTAAGGAATAAATCTCATAACCCGTAGTCATATCCACTATCATGTCTATATTAGGAAGTGAAAAATTATCCTTTTGGCATGCTTTATTAACATCTCTAAAATTTGTGCAAACTCGAATGGTTTTGTCATGTTTTGAAACCATTACAATGTTTGATATCCATTTAACATAGTCAATAGCTCTTATTAATTTGGCACTAAGGAGCTTCTCTAATTCTTCCTTGACAAGGAGAGCTATGTGAGGATGCATCTTTTTCAATTTTTGCTTAACTAGTTTAACACCTAGAGCTATGGATAACTGATGCATTATAAGATTAGTGTCCAACCTTGCATATCTGAATAAGTCCATGCAAAATTGATCTTCTTTTCTCATAATAACTTAGTGTAGGATTCTTTTTCTTGTGATGACAAAGACTAAGCCAAATGTACCATTTGTGGAGTTTAATAAGAACTGGAGATCTATCTTGAAAATAACTAAGAAGACAATCAAGTACCTCATCCTCAAGCACCTCAAATAGCTTTTCACCCTTGGATATGTCCTTTCTTTTTACTTTTTTTGGTTCTAACATTGCCACATAGTGGTTTTCTCTGTCAAAACTCTTATTCTTTTTATTTTGTGACCAAGGTACTTGATGTCTGGCTCTACCATGTTGGTAGCTAGTTCACTAGTGGAAGAGACTACAGATTCAATGGCATTCACATAGCAAGCTATCTCATAATCATTTTGAAACATTAAAAGCTTAGGTTCATGATTGCATTGGGACCAATCAATCAAATTAGGATGAATAAGGGGTAAATCAATGGCTAGTTCAAGGTTATGAGTATGAATGATATCTTTGGTGAACAAAGAGTCAGAGTTTGTCAAGTAACTTCCTAAACTACCCAAATCAAGATTTATCATAACAAGGAAGAATCATCCACTAAGGTAACATGTGAATTATCAAGTCTTTGAGCATAGTTTGCACCCAAGGCCTTGACCAAGGGCACATCTACTTGGGCATCACACTTGTTTTGGCTTACTTGGTTGGTTTGAACTAGGTCTTTTGATGACAAGAGGACCTTGACTTTGCATAACAACATTGAGACTTTGGGAAGATACTTGCTTAGGTTTACTTGACTGGTTTGAATTGGGTCATTTAATGACAAGGGAACCTTGAGAAGACTCTCTAGAATGAGCACTCCTTAGCACCAAAATAGATTTTTCACCAAGGATAGGAGAGCTCAAATTTAAATCATAACCACTAGGATATTTATCTTCCATCATGTTGACACTTTATTCTACAACCTCAAGCATATTGACAACATTTTTTGCATTTTCATAAGTGTAATTGATTGCAGCCTTGCCATTCTTAGGTTGGGAAGCTTCCCTTTTCTCATATTTGGGCAAAGGCTCTTTGAATGTTGTGTGATCAGCATTGGTATTTAATCCATTTATTTCAAGTTTTCCATTCTTAATAAGATCTTGAACAATATTCTTAAATCTCCCACACTTTTCAACATTGTGTCCAATGCCATTGTAAAGTTTGCAATAGGCCTTCTCATCCTACCACCAGGGCTTAACTTTAGGTATGTAAAACTTTGTGGCATCATAAGGGTGCACAAGATTACAAGAAAGGAGCTTCATGAATATCTCTTCATATGACTCACCTAATTGTGTAAAGTTATGTTTCTCTCTTTGAGGTCTTTCTTGATATCTTGGCTTGTTACTTTGTTGATTAGCACTAGCCAAATGGAGAACAACTTGATCTTTAGGCTTAAGGGAATCCAAAACTCCATCATTAACCACTTGTTTGTTTTTATTCTAGTATGTGTTCTTTCCTTTATCCTTGTTATTGTTGTTATTCTGACCAATGTTGTTGTTGCTTCCATTTTTTTGTCAAAATACCTTGCTCTCTCAAAACATCCTCAATTCTAAGTGCAACTTCAACCATGGTATCAAAGGACTCAAAAACCATCTTATTAACTTTGTACTTCATCTCAAGAACCATGTTACTAATGAGGATTTCAATCTTTTCTTTCTTAGGAATAGTCCTAGAATAGCGAGAGCATTTTTGTCTCCATCTTTACAAGAAAGTAACAAAGGATTCTCCTTGATTTTTCTTTGTGTGACATAAGTCCAATAGTAAGATAGATCATGAAATATTGTATGCAAAGTGTTGAACAAATCTCTAAATTAACTCAAGGAATGCCTTAAGGGGGGAGTTATATTGGTAAACCATTCCATTGCTTGACCCTTAAGACTCCTTGGAAATAATCTCATAAGGTATGAGTCCTCATAATGAAACTCAAAAATCATAGTATTGAACTGATGCACATGATCATTTAGATCCCCATTTCCATCATATTTGTCCTATTGGGGGATCTCAATTTTTCTAGGAAAATCTTTCATGTCAACTCTCTTATCAAAAGGATTAGGACAAATTGAATCAAGTGAAAAGGAACTCTTGGGTGCTGATATTTGCTTCAGCTATTTCTTCAATTGGTCAATTTCATCTTTCATAGAGGGATCATGCTTTTGAATATTTTTGTCTACATCAAATTTGTAAGGGACCTTAGCACCTTTGTTGATTAAATGTTAAAAGAACACATCTCTGTTTTGGTCCATATATACTTCCATATGTTGCTGAAAAATGTGGGTCTGGTTGCATAGCTAGGAAATCATAAGAATTACAGTTAAAGTTTGAGCTACTACCTCCATATTGTGAACTATGATGAGCTTGTTGTAAAGGATTTCTTGAAACTCAAGGAGGGGTTGGTCTCCTATAACAATCATGTCTTAAAGCTCTCCTTCCTCTAGGGCTAGGAGATCGTGAAGGTGTTCTTGAGTGTGTTCCACTTTGTGGAGTATTAGGAGGTGTGGATGGAGGAGAGTTGTTTCCACCACCAATGTGCATATTGTTGAATTATTGTCAATTTGTGAAGCCACAAGAAGGTCTTACACTTCTTGATGGGCTTTCCTTTCTATCTCAATCATAACTTTCCTTTCTTCCTCTAGGTGTCTAAATTGTTCTTCCTTCTTAGCTTTTTCTTCTAGAAGGACTTTTCTCTCATGCTCAAGTACTTTGAGTCTACCACTAGCATAACCTAAAGGTGTCATGAGTGGTATA
Source organism: Cupressus sempervirens (assembly GCA_028749045.1). Lineage (NCBI taxonomy): Eukaryota > Viridiplantae > Streptophyta > Pinopsida > Cupressales > Cupressaceae > Cupressus > Cupressus sempervirens. The sequence goes on from CM053784.1 coordinate 382,756,111, forward strand.
TATGGTCTTGATTGTCTAAACTGGTTACCAGTAAATATTGCATTCACACGAGTGCTAGAAGGCACACTAATTTGATCATCATATTTGGATTTCTCTTCTTGATAGGTATAATGCTTATCTTTCTCAACCCTTTCGTGTGCATCCAAATATCTATCCTCAATATGGGGTGAGGTTGGTCTATTTTCATGAGTGGGAAAACCACTCAAAAGGTCAACATAGTATTCATTGTTGGAAATGATTGAAAAGATCATGAGGAAAATTGTTGGAATGATCATATGGAATTGGTAAAGAATGTTCTAATCATTATTTTTTCATTGATGTCAAACTTGCTACTTGCAGGAATGATAATTTCTTTAGTGATCCAAATACTATCAATTGGTTGATTGACAAGGAGGAGACAATCAATAAGATGTAACTAGAACACCTAGAGAAAGGTTGAAGTTATGATGTTGTAATGAAGTCCAAGGATTAGCTAAGTCATTGATGAAAAAGTTTATTTGTGACATACTCTAAGACACAGAGAATAGGCACATTGAAATATATCAAAGATGTAAGGTTTTAGCTAAGTCATTTGTAAAGACTAACTGAGGTCATTAAGGAGCTAAACAGATTCCTAGTTGAAGTCAAGCAAGTGCCGAGTGAACTTCAGATGCCAAGCAGAATCAAGTGTCGAGTGCCAAACATAATCAATTGCTGAGCAGAATCAAGTGCCGAGTGCTGAGTAGAATCAAGTGTCAAGAAGATACAAGTGCCGAGTAACACAGAGATGCTGAGCATCAGTAAAAAAATAGTGCCGAGTTACTGCATTATTTCAAAAATTGAAGATTCGCCAGATCTAAGCCGACAAGGTTGTTATCTAGAAATTTGTAAATTAAATGGAAGATAAGAATGATGAGCTGGTGGCATAGAACACCATGTAGAACATTTTTGGAGAATACAACTGGACTCTAGACAAAGTTTTCTAGATAAGAGCAAGATATGGGGTAGATACATTGTATCCTACCTAATCCATTTGAAAACCTAAAGTTGGAAAGGGAGAATCGAGCGGCAAAGGCAAACTAGATTTCTATTTAAGGAATCATAAGGTCATGAAGAGACAGAGAAGAGGTCAAGCATGAAAGCATAAAGTGTTGAAGGAGGTGCTAAGGAGGAAGAAAGCACAGTTACTCTGCTTCAACAGATGACCACATATATGGATGCATTGGTATGATGAGTAAGAAGACTCAAGGAGACGAAGCTTGAGATGACAAGTTGTAAGAACTGAAGTGATTAAAAGCCAAGCAAAAGGACTGAACTGAAGAGTGATCTAAAATCTGCAAAGCATGTTGTAATTTGTATCAAATCAACAATCCATTATTGTTACTCTCTAGCAATTGTAACAGATAGTTTAAATCCTATGGACTTAGGTTGGTTTAATAGCCATGTTGTAAATCTTTTAACAGGGTGACATTCCAAGTGAATGTTCTAAAGTCCTTTGATCAAGCCCATTCCTAACAGTATGGTGAAATCCTCTAACAAGGTCACATTTAATAGTGTGTTGTAAGCCTTTAACAGTGTAGGCTTTTAACAGGGCATCAATTTAGAAGAGTGAAAATCAAGTAGCATGTTACTGGTGGTTTTTCCCAAATTGGGTTTCCACATAAATCACTATGTCATGTGTTGATCTTGCATGTTTTATTCCTGCATGTTGATTTGCTATAACTTGCTAAGATGGTTGATTTAAGTTTGGATTGATGAAAAGTTTATAGACTCATTATAAGTTGTGAAAAAGTATTATTAGGGCATTTGGACCTTGAATAACTGATTCACCCACCCCCTCTCAGTTATTTTAAAGAATTCTAACATTCATCACTTTGATTCTTCTTTTGTGGAGCCATTATAAAATCCATATCCATATCCAAGTGAGATGATCCTAGGGGTCTACTCAACTCAATAAGGCCTCTACTAGGGTCAAACAAAAATTCTAGAATATTCAAGTGATTGAGCAAACCAAGTTCTTCTCCCTTACATCTTTGATGAGTTTGAACTAAAGGTAATTGTTTAAAGATAACTTGAGGTCACTTTCCTTGATCTACTTGATATCTTGCTATAACCTGCATGAAATAAAATTTACTAGGTGATAGGATAACCCTAAGAAAAATTGGTACCAAACTAGGATAGTAAAAGCACTCACTTGTCCAAAAGAGATATGATAAAATAGAATTTTGTAATCGGAATAACCAACACTACTATAGAGGTGCCCACAAGTTTGGGTGAATAACCTAGCACATATGGACCAGAAGGATAATTTACCGAAATTATAAATAATTAAAATTGAATTTTTATGAAAGTGGATGGACAAGAAATTACTGACTCTCCAAGCATAATATCAAAGAATCCAAAGGTATATTTTTCTCAACAAGGACAGTCTCTAACTCATCAATTCCAAACAAGCTCACTTGTGAAATAAAAGATTACTAATTCAAGGGATCAAAGCACAATAACCCAAGGTGAAAACAAGCTTCTAACAATGGGGTAAGTAGCCTAATCTAAATCAGCTTAACTTAGGAAGATTGGAAATAACAAGATAGCAAAGTAGTTTGATCATAAAATCTCAACTTGGGAACTCAAATTTTATTCATTTTAAATATCCAACTAGTTGTGATAAATTTTGAATCAAGAACCAAGTTTGCAAGATAGTAATCTAGGATTTCAAGAAAACATCTTCAAACAATGAGAAAGGGACAAAGCAACCTTGCACATGAACAAGAATAGTGTTGCAGTATCAGTCTAATCCTTAGAACCACCACTATGTATATTCTCAAAATATTTTCCAATCACATACATAGTCCTAGAAAAGAAAATTTAGCAACATTATGGTTCCTAGTAATGTTCAACTCTACAGATTTTGCAATCTAGAGTGGATGAAATCCAATCCCAGTACACCAGGGTTTTGACATATTCTGAAAATTTAATCAATCAAAGATACTCAAGAGATTCGATAACAAAAGACTACATCCATGAGGATTTCCCCCACAAGAACATTTATATAGTGGTTGCTACTACCATGTCAAAAATGGCTATTACTACTTGAGGTTCTATCTACAGTTGACCCAATAAAAGAAATGTTCACTACGGTTAACCCTCTCTAATCAAGGAAGACTCACAAAATTGTACCATATGGGGACTTATTTTGGATTTAAGGGTTCCAAGTTTCAGACGTGCTCGAAAGAGAATAGAGCATACTCCTCTAGCCTCTTCACCTTACCCAAACATAGGAAACAAGATTATTTGACATGCTAATTCAAAATCACCCCATGAAATTTTTAGAAAAGTAAAAAACAAACACCACCAATCTGAAAAGAGAAATTACTAATGGATGTTGAGGACAAACCCAAGAAAAAGAGTGAGATAATAACAAATATCCTTACCTACAAGGGGATCTATCGTCGAGAAGAGCTTTACATGTAAGGCAAGTGAATGTAGCACAATCCCTCAAGAACTCCATAAATAGTGTTCATAGGGCCTATATAATATGTGAAACACATATGCGTGAAAGTAAATCTAGATCTAATTTTAGAGCACCAAATGAAGTTTGAATCTATGAAAGCATGTAAAACCACTCAAGCCAAACAAATGAGAGGGTTCATTTGATTGCCAAATCCAAATGTTATAGAGATCTGAAAAAATACCTAGTAATCCTTGCAACACATCTTTTCTCTATTGTACCATTTTTTTATGCTTGAACACTCGCTCGTAATGAACAAAGCAACAAGCAAACACAAGCAAACCTAAGACATGCAATATATATCCAACTTATGCAAAACTAGGGTTAGACCTAAAAATATAATTTTTAAGAGTGATAATAACTAGAAAATAACCCAAATGAAAGCTCACATCATGCATTGATCCATGTGAAAATTAAATGCAAGCAATTCATCAAAAACCCATTTTTTAATATTGATTTTTGACCTAGTCAACAAGATTGGACCTATATGATATGAATTTGGATCCAAAACCATAAATGCAAAAAAGAGACTCCTATCAAAAATCAAAGAGCTTTTCAAAATTATTAGAATTTTGAAAAGATCTTTTCATTTGTGCCCTAGAGAGCCATTTTATCAATATAGACTAGTTTTTGTAAATAAATTTATTAAGCCTTAATGTGATCTCTAAAATCAAAACACAAGGAATCAACCCTATTTAGAATTTAGAGACCTTTCCCTAAAATTCTTTTTCATGAAAAATAAAGAAAAAATTATATAAAATTGAAAATACCTTGAATTTTTTTTAAAATTTCACTGAAGCTTTTCTAATATGTCGCCACCTGGTACAAACAAATTCAAACCAAAACACCAAGCCATTTGGGAGATATGATCAAATCTTTAAGATCTAGGGTTTTTTTTTTCTCTCCAAACAAATCCACATAAGGGGGTTACCTCCAAAAATATCTAAAACCAGCAAGTAAAGGTGGGTTGTCCCATGGTGGGTGGAAAAAATGTATGACTAAAATGTGAGCACACTTCTATGAGTCATTATATCCAAGATTGCACAAGAATAAGGTCTCGAATGATAGCTCATAGCTCTCTATTCATAGAGTGCAAGGGTTTGTAACAGAGGCTCTCAGTTGGACCTAGTTGTGTCCATGCAAGTACACCATAAAATGAGAGATTCAAAGACCAAAATATGAATGCAAATTAAGGTGCAAGCTAATCTAAATGGTGGCAATGCAAAGCAATGCAAGAAAAGAAATCTAATCTATGAAAGGAAATACCAATACAATATTAATCTATGAAAACAAACATGAATCTAAGCTAATATGAAAATGCAAGGATGGATCATGATGATGGAAGCCATGAATGCATGAGGGAAGAAGACAAGAAGATAGAAGTTCTCCACAAAAAGCTTTAATGCTCAAACTCCTCCAAAAATAGCTCTCGTAACCTACAGCATAACAATAGCATAAACATGGATATCAAAAATGAGGAGAGGGCTCTCCCTTATAAAGAAGAACGAATGATTAAGATTAAGAGGGAATAAGATTTAATCAAGGGTGGAGAAAGAATGATCCATGTGAGACAAAATTCCACCAATGAGAAAAGAGGAGGAAAATTAAATGGAATCCCACATAGAAATTGTTAGAATTATGATATATTTGTCATTAGTGCAAACACTTATTCTATCTTGAATGCTTATCTTTCTCATCACTTAGCCTCAAGTATATACTGAGCATTCAGTGGTTACCTTATAAGTTCAATAGGCAAACAGTTCTCACCGAGCATTCCAGAAGATACCGAGTGAAAAAGGTAAAGGAAGTTCAACAGTGTTTACCGAGTGAAAAAAGGTAATCAAAGATCAACAGTGTTTACCGAGTAAAAAAGATAATCAAAGATCAGTAGAGTTTACCGAGTGAAAAAGGTAAACAAAGGATTCAGTGTTTACCAAGCTAAGCAAGGTAAATGAAGAAGATAGTTTCTACCGAGTAACACTACATCTACCGAGTCACCAATGGCTACCAAGTTCCAAGAAATGTTTTATGACTAGTATGAACCAAATATCTATTTCTACCAAGTGCATGATGATGCCGAGTAACGTAGTCGATGTCGAGTATCATAAGGTCACCGAGTCAGTTTAGGGAACCCAAGTTTACTAATGGGATGACTTAGTAATGTTTTGTTCACTTGTGTTTTGGCCAACCTTGTAACTGTAAAATATTGAAATGGTATATATGTAATGTATGATATCATTTTTGATAAATGAGATAGAATATGAACATATTGGCATGAAATAAGAAAGTATTGGTCACATGAAAAGAAGGTATTGCCATCAGCAGCAGAGCAAAAGGAATACAACAAGGTCAGCATAAGGAGCAGAAAAGTTATATCTATCACATCAGGTGATCAATGCAAAAGGATCTTATCAGGAAACAAGTTGTAAGTAGATCCACTGTTTCATCCTAACAGGTGAATCAATTTTTTAAATCCTATAACAAGGTAGACTTAACAGTCTTTTGTAAATCTCCTAACAGAGTGCATACTTTGTTGTATGTTTGTAAATCCTCTAACAAGGTGGATCTAACAGTCCTACTTGCTCCTAACAAGGAAGATCACTAAAAGTGATCATTGTAAGCTTTAATTGGCCAACTTCATACTGTAGTAATGAAGTTTTGTGGGCATCATCCCCACCCCAGTTTTACTTTCTAATTGGAAGGTTTTTGGGTCACCAAATCATTGTGTTCATATGTTATGAATGATTGATCTTTTATTTATGCAGTAGATTAGATGAACGAATGATAAATGGTTAAAATACATAAAATTTTATATATTACTGATTCACCCCTCCCCTCTCAGTAACACATTTCATCCTGAATATTTCCAACAATTGGTATCAGAGCATTTGGTTCTCAGGACAAAGTTTGACAGCTTGAGCAAAGATCAAGAGCAATGGAGATATTCAAACTTAAGTGCATTTGAGTGTAGAGGAAAAAAGAATTTATTTCTTTTATTTCCCTTTTCAAGTGGGGTTTATTTAATTAAAAGAGGGATTTTCTTTTAATTCAAATGGGATTTTATTTAATTCAAACGGAGCAAGTTATTTTAATTAAATAGGAAATATTTAATTAAATTAAAAGAGGTGTTTTTCTCTTAATTAATTAAATGTAGACTGATTATTTAATTAAAAGAGAGGTTTTCTTTCAATTAAATAAGACTTAGGATAAAAATGATCAACCTTAGGAAATGTTGAAATAATTGAATTAATTACAATTTGATCAAAGAAATTGATTTGAATTGATTTATTAAAAATATTACAAACCATTGATTTAGGAAATTTGATAAATTGAATAATAGGGGCCCATAGTCTAGGCAACCATTTTAGGGTGCATACATCTAATGCATTGTCAATGATACTACCAAAAGTTCTTATGGTTCAAGATGTTAGGTGTTGTTATATTTGTAAAGTTGGAAGTATAGGAGACATGAAGATAAAGGATTTTTACAACTAACTTTGTGTGGATGGAGTCTTAAGGGAAGAAAACAAAATTGTAGAAAAGAAAGGGTTGGTGTGTGCCCTAGATTACTCTAATGTATTCAAGACTGAATGGGTAAAGATCGTGCTCAGTAGAATACATGATGACTTTATAGGCTTAGAAAATGGACCATTTAAGATCACCAAAAGGATCATCAATCAAGTGATAGGGTATCCTACCCTAGAAATATTTAAGAGCATGTGAAGTGATTCAAAGGAGATAATTGAGAAGAATATAGCTGCAGTATGCAACAAATAAGGGATGTCTATAGATTCTATCTCAGACCCCCTAATTGCCTTTGAAGTGGTAGTTATTGCACATAAGTTCTTTCAATCTAGCAGACTGGATAGTGTATCATGTATGGCAGTGGATTTGGGATACAAAATAGTGAAGAGAGATCACACCTATGACGTTACTAAGTTGCAACTTCAACAACTATCTAAAAATTTGGAGTCCATAAGGAAAATAAAGAGTGCATCTTAAAAATTTGGTTCTTTATTGGTCTTTATATCATTTTATGTGCTAAATACATTTCCAACCTTTCAAAAAGTTACTTGGAAGACCAACAGGTCTATTACAGTTTAGATTGTAGAGTTCATAGAGAAACTTGGAGATAACTTTGAGTCAATTATGACTAGTTATTTTGAGCATTTTAAGAAATCCTTGAAACAAAGACTAAGGATTCCTATGTCACTAGTGGAGAAACATTACAATATTGTTTGCTTCTTAGTTGATGCATATTATGCATATGTGTAGGTAGCTATTTCTAGGGTAGTATGGCTTAAGCCCTTGCCATATGAGATTAATGTAGATGAGGATCATAATTCTACTAGTAGAAGAAATTGATAAAAGTGCCACCTCATTTGGGAACTATGAGGAAGCCAAGTCTAGGATTACAATTGACTTGAAAATAGCTACTATTCTTAAGAAGAAGAACAAAATTATGGAAAAGCTAAAGGAGAGGTTTGGTGAAGGGGGAGAAGAAGAGGAAGATGAAGATGATGAAGAGAATGGACAAGTCCATGCCCCATTGGTACTCACTCAAGGACAAGGAAAAGATGAGGAAGTTAATGAAGAAGGTGTTAAGGAAGAAGAAGCCGAGGAAGAACCTAAACTAGTTAAGAAGAAGAAGAGGAAGGCAAAGGAGCCTATAGTGGAAAAAACTAAGAATCTTGTGAAAATTTCACAACAGAAGCCAACAGTACTTACTACTAGGTCTAACATAAGGAAAACCACTAAGAAAGTTAAGGTTACTAAGAAACCAAAAGGAAAAAAGGACTATTGCCTCAGCAAAGCTGAGCTAGCTTGCAAAGAAGACATAAATGTAGAGAAAATACACTCTAGTAGCCAAGTCAAATGAGGAGAAAATAGAGTCAGATGACATGATTCAATTCAAGGTGGTAAGCCACAATCCCTCCTGTAACTTAGATAATTTGTGTCACAATGTATACTCAAATGCTGATTTATTTGGTTTTGTACACATTGATTTTGATAAACTAGGGAAAGTTGAACAAAATAATATTGAGGAAGCCATATATATGTGATGATGGCTACATTCAAATCAACTCCTATTGATATTTCCAACTCACTACCCAAGAGTCTATATGATTGAGTTGAGAAAAAATGGCAATACAACTTGTAAACAAAGAGACAAATTAGGGGATCCACTCTAGGCCAAGTTATGCTAGAATTGGGCAAAAGGAAGATTGTTGAGGCTATGGAAAAGAATAAGTCTAAATTTGCTCCTAAATATAGAGGTTTTTGTATCTTGAACAAGAATATTGAGGATGTGTTGACTAGGAGTACACAAATCTGGAAAACATATTATGGGTCATCCACGCTAGCTATAAAAGAGAAAGGTGAGCAAGTAATGCAAGACCTTAAGCAAGTTAAACAAGTGACAACATAAAATGCACAAGAGGTGTCAGTTAAGGATGGTAGTGTGGAAGGCACTGAGGAAGAAGCAATATCATATGCCATAGCTAAAGAAGAGCAAAAAGATTAATAGAATATACAAGATGTACAAGTGTCGAGTAATAGTCCCCCACATGTAGACCAAGTGAGTTAATGAGACTCAATAGAAATAAAGGATGTTCCTAATAATTCTTTTCAGAACATCAATCATTTGACTAATGATGATTTGAAGAAAATATTGAAGGATTCCATGTAATGCCCCGCCAAGGGATCTAAAGAATTAACCTAGAATTTAACTAAGTTCGGTAACATTTAAAAAAAATAAAAATAAATGAAAATAAATACCACATATAACTTGTACATATTAATGGAAGCAATAGCAATGTCCATCTACAAGTAAACATAACATACATATCCGATTTCATTCTTTAAGAATCCCTTAATGTTGAGTTACATCTAAATTAACTAACATACATGAATCCATCTAGTACAACTTCCACATGAAATAATAATGATAAGTCAAATGTTCGTACATTACATTTCCAAATTCTCAATCATCCACTGTACATGTCACAGGGTATGAAGGCTTAAAATAATATACATATGTGAAATAAGGTACATCATCCTATTCTAATCCATGATACATCAAAGACAATCACATGATACACATGATACATCATCATAGAATACATATACATACATCATAAGATCAAACAAATAAACTAAGTGCACGGTTCCTCCCAACTGTTAATAGCATCATTAGACCATCGTGGGCCCTAGCCATCTCTCCGTGCATAACATCCCAAATCACCGAAGAGATCATCGGTATTAACATAGTAGGAATGTCACTTCTAACATATACAATATCATATGTAGAAAGTAATCTAACATGCAAATATAAGCATAAGATAACATCATCTAACATATGCTAATCATTATTGAAAGGATACATATCCACCATCACGAAGGACGCATCAGCCATGATGTCTCAATGAATCTCAAATGATAAGAGTGGAAAATACACTACCACCCGACCGCGTGGTACCTAAGTGATCCACTCCCACCGTGCTAAGAAAATAATCTCAAGTCCCAAACAAGTTGTCAAAATCACATAGCATAAATCCCTATAATCCAAGAATCCCAAAAGTATACTAACTTAAAGGTTCCAATCACAAAACTAACATCTAGTCCCAGAGGCACACAATGACATGTAGGAACCTACTATGCAAGCGGGAAAGTGTCATCGCATTTATCACGTACAAGTTACCCTGGCAGTTAGCTAAACTCCACGGGTCCATACTGATCTCATGTGGCCACTAGTATCCTCTCATACTGACAAGGCATACTATGGAATGCAAGGTCGCAACCATGCGTTCTCACTACTCCCATCCTAGCCTATACAAGCACTCAAGGCATGGGCGAGAACCAAAACACTTATCTTTTTAGGTTCATTCAGTTAGTATTAGGTGTGAATGTTATCACTTATTAATCCAACTTACAATGAGTTACCCTGGTAGCCTCTTAGGGCCCCGACCCCCATTACAAGCCACTTCTCGTCACTACATGCAGATATCCTACCCTAATGCTCATGGAATCATAAATCTCAAGATTACAAAAGATAATCCATAAAATCATCAAATATGCATAAAAGCGTCAAATCTCCATGAGCAAACATCCATAGAAAATCATGAACACAACAGCTCTCTATTGGCAACTGAAGTATCACTGATAATCAAAAGTATCCAATGGTTCTCAATAACCAAAATATATCTCAAACATACTGATCAAAGAATCCAAAAATGGTTGAGTCAAACATGTCACAACATGACATCATCCAGAATAAATCCACATTTCAGTCCCATCATGGCGACTAGAAAATAACCAAGGATAACTGATCGATAACCAAAAATAATGGTTAAGTCAAGTGTCTCATACACAAGAATCTCAACTATAATAATCAGTAATCACATCCAAATACATAGAGCATTCCATCACAAACCATGGTTGGGTTTATAAAGATCGGGATTAAAACATCATCATGACATCACAATCACATAACCCCCAAGCCTCTAGTAGACGTCCTATAACTGGTCAACACTAGTCAACCCAAAACCCAAAAAAAAAGCATAAAGAATACACAATGTAAACACATGTTTTGGTTTTGCTAAGATTTTGAATTTTAAAAGTCTCAGTTTACGTTTTTCCAAATTATATCAAGTGGAGAAATTTCACATTTTTCCTAACCCAAGTATTCGTTTGATAGATAAAAGTTTCTCCATCAGACTCAATTTTCTAATTGATTTATATGACATTGTTTGAAAATTGACATTCTCAATGAATCAAAAACTTCAATTATATATTCTAATTATTAATCTTAATTAAAAAAAAAAAACTAAGTTTAATTAAATTAATTGTTAATATCTCTTCATAATTGACAAGCTTAATAGCAATATTTCAATCATTAAAAGAGTGATCCATTAATTGAGAACTTTATAATAATCATTTATAGTTAATAATATATATATATATATATATGTATGTATACATATATACATATATATATATATGTATGTATGTATACATATATACATATGTATATATATGTATACATATATACATATATACATATATGTATATATGTATATACATATATACATATATGTATATATGTATATATGTATATATATATATATATATACACACACTTGTATATATATATACACATATAAATATACATCTATACATATAAAAAAAAAACATTTTATAAAACAAAATATAATAATCAAATCGCAATTCACAAATCACAAATTGCAAATCGCAAAATTGCGTCACAACCTTGGAATTCAATTCATATATATCCATATCACTGCACAGAGGAGGTACCGTGCGGGCCTGCTGTCGCAAGCCTACGATAGTGTCGCAGAGCCTGCGACAGCAATGCCGCCGGCCTTTGCCATATATACGTAGTGGGGTGGGGGTATGGGCTCGGCCCTCCCGGCCCGCCTCAATTTGCATTAAATTTCTTTTTTTTAAAAAAAAATTGCTTATGCGATTTCCATTCGCGAGTATGCGATTCGATTTTTAAATAAAGTTCAACGTTTTTCAAAAAATGTTTTCGATTAATGATATTCGTTTTAAAAAAAATAAAAATAAATCCATGCATATAAAATTCTCAAATAAATTTAATTGCCCAAATTGAAAATGCATACAATAAAAATATGAAATTCCTCAGAAGACATATGGAAGACACGAAGAAGATAGGAATGCATGATGCGAAAATAGCATAAGAAAAATTACAAGAATCTACCCAAATTCTGATGCTAATTCGCTTTTCCTTAGAAAACCTGCAAAGCAAGCTCCCTTCTTCAAAGTTCTTGAGTCCTCCAATGCTCCAATTGCTCTCCACGCTCTCTCTAAGCTTCTATGAATGCCTGAATATAAAGAGCTCTCAAGAAACCTTTGGAATGCTTCTTGAAATAGCTGGAAGGTGTCACCAACTAAGCATGGGTCTTTTCCAACCTTTTTGATGAGTCATAGAATTGTAGACACCTTGTGCTTAATTGATGCACTAACCCCCGTGTTGTTGACACATGTTAATTCCCATGCAAGCTTATAACTCCAATTTACTTTTTAAATAATTTCTATTTAAATTTTATAACTTTCATTTTAATTTTTATAACTTTTATTATTATTATTTTATTTATTACTTTATTATTATTTTATAATTATTATTAATTTTAATTTACTAATTTTTTTTAAATTTAATTCTTTTTCCTCAATTAATTCTCATTTAATTAATTACAATCAAAATATCAAAGATTATGATATTTTATTAATTTTCTCAAATAAATAATTTATTAATTAAATCTATTTATTAAGACTTAATTAATGGAAAATTCACCATAGACCTTCAAGATAAAATATGAAAACTCATCATAGAACAAATCATACAAAATCAATCTAAAGGGTTAAAAATCATGAAATATGTCATCTGACACATCCAGTGGGTATTCAACTCTGATACTTGTCCTAAGTCACTAGGAAAAATAGTTTTTAGGTATGGGATTTGGACTTGAGAATTTATCTCCCTTCTCTTATCATTGAGATAGTATAATAGGGTACGCTCATCCTGGCAATTCAGGGAAGTCAATACCCAGTACCCGCAACCTGCAGAAAAACCATGCATGTACATACAATATATAATGCTAAGCTAAATAGACAATGGCAGGAAGTGGTGCATCATGTAGATCCCGACTAAGCAGGTGACTACGACTCCCTTCCTTAACCACATAAAAAATGCCATACAATAAGAAAACACGAACACCATACACATGCAAGTATGGGGTAAGTAACCATAATAAAACACATGAGATAATAAACCATCTAACTAATCATCATTAATAACTGAAAACAATGTAATGATCATCATACATACATGAAATGTAAAGTCTAAATGATCTCATCATCTATCAACTGAATCCATATCATAATATCTAATAGTGTCAAAACAACACCACTAAACCATCAACATAAAACTAGTCTACATAGTTTGATAATAATAGCAAAAATAAGTCTAGAAAAGATGTGAATGAGGGTAGGCACTACATCCACCCCCCCTTGAATTAGGCTTACTCATGGAAGCCTACAAAAAAATAGGGATATAACTCCCTCAATCTAGCTGCATCCTCCCAAGTAGCTGAAAATTCATCAGTAGGGTCCCATTGGACCCTTACCTACTCAATGGTTCGACCCCTGAGGGTCAACTCCCGCTGCTCCAGAATACGAAGCGGCTCCAAAGCCAGCTGCCTGTCCTCTACCTACAATGCATTCCAATCAAGAACATGCACAATATCAGGAATATACTGCCTAAGCACTGAAACATGGAAAACATCATGAATGCAAGCTAGACTGGGCAGTAGAGCAAGATGGTAAGCAACCAGGCCAATCCTCTCCAAAATCTTGAATGGTCCCACAAAGCAAGGTGCTAGCTTAGAACCCTTTCCGTACCAGATTGGACTCTTTCGTGGTCGCACTCTCAAGAAAACCTTATCACCCATAGCAAACTGCTTATCAATCCTATGAGCATCGACATACTTCTTCTGCCTATCCTGTGCCATAGTCAAATGCTCACGGATACGCACTACCTATTGCTTCATATCACAAAGGATCTTAGGACCCAATAGGATACGATCCTCAAGGTTGTCCCAACTCAAGGGTGTACGACAAGGACGACCGTATAATGCCTGAAATAGTGCCATGCCAATAGAACTATGATACCCATTGTTGTAAGCAAACTCCACTAGGTAGAGATAGTCCTCCCAATGTGTCTGCCTATCCATCACATACATCCGTAACATATCCTCCAAAACTTGGTTCACCCTCTCTGTCTGACCATCAGTCTTTGGATGATATGTCGTACTGAAGTTTAACTGCGCTCCAAGCTCATGCTACAGTGATGTCCAAAATGAAGATGTAAATACAGGATCCTTGTCAGAAATGATCTTTCTAGGAATACCATGTAATCTCACAATGTCACGCATGAAGACATTAGCTACAGAAGCTACTGTGTAGGAAGACTTGATGGGTGAAAAATGCACCACCTTAGTCAACCGATCAATGGTGACCATGATAGCATTGTAATGATGAACAGTCATAGGTAATCCTACAATGAAATCCATGGAGATGATATCCCATTTCCAAGAAGGAATGAGATTTGGCTGCAAAAGTCCAGTCGGGTGCTGGTGTTCTGCCTTAACTCTCTGACACTCAAGACACCTAGCCACAAAATCAGCAATATCTCGCTTCATCCCGAACCAAAAGAACAAATGTCTCAAATCAGCATGCATCTTCTTGACACTTGGATCTGCTGAGTAAGGTGTATGATGGGCTTATGCCAGAATCAAGGTGCGAAGCTCATCCAGTAATGGCACATAAATCCTCCCCAAATGTCTCAAAAGACCATCTGATTCTCGAATGTAACCTACAAACTTACCTTCCAAGGGTCTCCCTGAATCTATCTCTCTGCACACTTCCTGATACCAGGAATATGTAGGAAGTGCCTGAAGAATTTGACTCCTCAAGTCCACACTAAGAGTCATCGATGTTACCACATGTCTCCTGCAACTCAAAGCATCTGCCACCACATTCTCCTTACCCTGAATGTACTTAACCTCAAAATCATAATCACATAAAAATTCCATCCATCGCCTCTGGCGAGCATTCAAATTAGGCTGAGTAAAAATCTACTGAAGACTACGATGATCACTATGTAACTCAAATCTATGCCCCAACAAAAAATGTCTCCACCTTGTCAAAGCATGAACTACTGCTGCTAACTCAAGATCATGTGTAGGGTAATTTAACTCATGATCCTTGAGCTTGCGTGATTCATATGCAATCACCCGTCCATTCTGCATCAACACTACTCCAATTCCTTCAAGAGAAGCATCTGTACACACCATGAAATCACCTTCTAGTTTAGGTACAGCTAAAATCGGTGCACTAGTCAAAAGCTCCTTGAGCCTCTGAAATGCTTCCTCAAATTTCTCTGTCCACGCAAACTTCTTACCTTTCCTCTGGAGAGAAGTGATAGGATGTGCTATGCTAGAGAAGTTTTGGACAAATCTGCAATAATAACCAGCTAAACCCATGAAACTACGAATCTTTGACACATTAGTCGGGGTAGGCCAATCTATTATTGCCTGAATCTTTGCAAGATCCACTGAAATACCATCACCTGAGATAACATGCCCTAAATACTGAATCTCTGATTTGAAAAATTCACACTTAGCGACATTGGCATAAAGCTGATTGCCTCTAAAACACTGTAATACCAACCGCAGGTGTTCCTCATGCTCCTTCTGAGTCTTAGAAAATATCAATATGTCATCAAGAAACATGAGAACAAACCTGTCAAGATATGATCAAAAAACACCATTCATCAAACTCATGAACACTGACAAAGTGTAGTGCTTGAGATTATGAAACTCATCTACCCTTTGTAGTTTCTATTCCTCTGGTAGGAATCGTTCACGAAAACTCTCTAAGAATAGTTCCCATGTGACACTGCTCATATCGATTCCCAGCTTCTTCTCCTCAATCATCCACCAAGTGGCCCCAAAATTCTCTAAATTAGTGATTGCAAATCTTGCATTAACATTGTTGTCAAAATCTTGCATGGCAAAAATTCTGTTGAGGGAAATCAGCCACTGCTCGGCCACATAACCAAAACCTTGCCCATTGAAAGACTTGACCTTGGATCTTGAAAGATCCTTCATCTGAGTGGACACAATGGACCTCTGATGATCCTTCCGAGGACTTCTAGATCTGGGTCTATGCTCTTGTTCTGTCTGATGCACTTTAGGCTATTCTTGAATAGGAGGTAAACATTCTAAAATAGTCTACATCATCTGTCTCAAACCAACCTCTTCAGACTCAGCTTGGTCCTCTCTACGGCTCTCTTCCTGCTGCCTATTAGAGTGCTCTTCCCTGCTCTCTACACGAGCCGATCCCTCATGGGAAGACTCATGGGCACTGATAGCTCTACCATGACCACGGCCTCTTCCTCGGCCTCTACCACGACCTCTAACAAAAGACATAGTCCCAGACACCATCTTACAATAGAACAAGGTACTATTACAATCAAAAGACACATGTTTGCAATAGACTAAGTTCAATTCTATGTTTAGGTTTAAGTAAAATCTCCAGTTTTAAAAACTAAGTGTTGAAGTATGAAAAATATTCAAGTAACAGTTCAGGTTCTGTTTCAGTTCACCTAGTTTCAAGTTGAAGAGATACACTTAATAGTTCACACTTCTAGTTGTTCCAAAATACCCAGAGCTCCCAATGTAGAAACTCGGGCTCTGATACCAAATGTAATGCCCCGCCAAGGGATCCAAAGAATTAACCTAGAATTTCACTAAGTTTGGTAACATTTAAAAAAAAAAAAAAAAACATGAAAATAAATACCACATATAACTTGTAAATAATAACGGAAGCAATAGAAATGTCCATCTAAAAGTAAACATAACATACATAACCGATTTCATTCTTTAAGAATCCCTTAACGTTGAGTTACATTTAAATTAACTAACATACATGAATCCATCTAGTACAACATCCACATGAAATAATAATGATAAGTCCAATGTTCGTACATTACATTTCCAAATGCTCAATCATCCACTATACATGTCACAGGGTATGAAGGCTTAAAAGAATATAAATATGTGAAATAAGGTACATCATCCTATTCTAATCCATGATACATCAAAGACAATCACATGATACACATGATACATCATCATAGAATACATATACATCCATCATAAGATCAAACAAATAAACTAAGTGCACGGTTCCTCCCAACCGTTAATAGCATCATTAGACCATCGTGGGCTCTAGCCATCCCTCTGTGCATAACATCCCATATCACCGAAGAGATCATCGGTATTAACATAGTAGGAATGTCACTCCTAACATATACAACAACATATGTAGAAATTAATCTAACATGCAAATATAAGCATAAGATAACATCATCTAACATATGCTAATCATCAATGAAAGGATACATATCCACCATCATGATGGACGCATCAGCCACGATGTCTCAATGAATCTCAAATGATAAGAGTGAAAAATACACTACCACTCGACCGCGTGGTACCTAAGTGGTCCACTCCCACCGTGCTAAGGAGATAATCTCAAGGCCCAAACAAGTTGTCAAAATCACATAGCATAAATCCCTATAATCCAGGAATCCTAAAAGTATACTAACTCAAAGGTTTCAATCACAGAACTAACATCTAATCCCAGAGGCACATAATGACATGTAGGAACCTACTATGCAAGCGAGAAAGTGTCATCGCATTTATCACGTACAAGTTACCCTTGCAGTTAGCTAAATTCTACGAGTCCATACTGATCTCATGCGGCCAGTAGTATCCTCTCATACTGACAAGGCATACTATGGAATGCAAAGTCGCAACCATGCGTTCTCACTACTCCCATCCTAGCCTATACAAGCACTCAAGGCATGGGCGAGAACCAAAACACTTATCTTTTTAGGTTTATTTAGTTAGTATTAGGTGTGAATGTTATCACTTATCAATCCAACTTACAATGAGTTACCCTGGCAGCCTCTTAGGGCCCCGACCCCCATTGCAAGCCACTTCCTGTCACTACATGCAGATATCCTACCCTAATGCTCATGGAATCATAAATCTCAAGATTGCAAAAGATAATTCATAAAATCATCAAATATGCATAAAAGCATCAAATCTCCATGAGCAAACATCCATAGAAAATCATGAACACAACAGCTCTCTATTGGAAACTGAAGTATCACTGATAATCAAAAGTATCCAATGGTTCTCAATAACCAAAATATATCTCAAACATATTGATCGAAGACTCCAAAAATGGTTGAGTCAAACATGTCACAACATGACATCATACAGAATAAATCCACATTTCTGTCCCATCATGGCGACTAAAAAATAACCAAGGATAACTGATCGATGACCAAAAATAATGGTTAAGTCAAGTGTCTCATACACAAGAATCTCAACTATAACAATCAGTAATCACATCCAAATACATAGAGCATTCCATGACAAATCATGGTTGGGTTTATAAAGATCGAGATTAAAACATCATTGTGACATCACAATCACATAACCCCCAAGCCTTTGGTAGACGTCCTATAATTCGTCAACACTAGTCAACCCAAAACCCAAAACAATAGTATGAAGAATACACAATGTAAACACATGTTTTGGTTTTGCTAAGTTTTTGAATTTTAAAAGTCTCAGTTTACGTTTTTCCAAATTATATCAAGTGGAGAAATTTCATGTTTTTCCTAACCCAAGTATTCGTTTGATAGATAAAAGTTTCTCCATCAGATTTAATTTTCTAATTGATTTATATGACATTGTTTGAAAATTGACATTCTCAATGAATCAAAAACTTTGATTATATATTCTTATAATTAATCTTAATTAAAAAAAAAAACTAAGTTTAATTAAATTAATTGTTAATATCTCTTCATAATTGACAAGCTTAATAGCAATATTTTAATCATTAAAAGAGTGATCCATTAATTGAGAACTTTATAATAATCATTTATAGTTAATAATATATATATACATATATATTTATATATACACACACACACACACACACACACACACACACACACACACACACACACACACACACACACACACACTTGTATATATATATATATACATAAATATACATCTATACATATAAAAAAAAACATTTTATAAAACAAAATATAATAATCAAACCGCAATTCACAAATTGCAAATCGCAAAATTGCATCACAACCTTGGAAGTCAATTCATATATATCCATATCACTGCACAGAGGAGGTACCTTGTAGGCCTGCTGTCGCAAGCCTGCGACAGTGTTGCAGAGCCTGCGGCAGCAGTGCCACCAGCCTTTGCCACATATACATAGTGGGGTGGGGGTACGGGCTCGACCCTCCTCACCCGCCTCAATTTGCATTAAATTTCTTTTTTTTTAAAAAAAAAATTGCTTATGCGATTTCCATTCGTGAGTATGCGATTCAATTTTTAAATAAAGTTCAACGTTTTTCAAAAAATGTTTTCGATTAATGATATTCATTTAAAAAAATAAAAATAAAATCCATGCATATAAAATTCTCAAATAAATTTAATTGCCCAAATTGAAAATGCATACAATAAAAATATGAAATTCCTCAGAAGACATATGGCAGACACGAAGAAGACAGGAATGCATGATGCGGAAATAGCATAAGAAAAATCACAAGAATCTACCCAGATTCTGATGCTAATTTTCTTTTCCTCAGAAAACCTATAGAGCAAGCTCCCTTCTTCAAAGTTCTTGAGTCCTCCAATGCTCCAATTGCTCTCCACACTCTCCCTAAGCTTCTATGAATGCCTGAATATAAAGAGCTCTCAAGAAACCTTTGGAATGCTTCTTGAAACAACTGGAAGGTGTCACCAACTAAGCATGGGTCTTTTCCAACCTTTTTGATGAGTCATAGAATTGTAGACACCTTGTGCTTAATTGATGCACTAACCCCCGTGTTGTTGACACATGTTAATTCCCATGCAAGCTTATAACTCCAATTTACTTTTTAAATAATTTCTATTTAAATTTTATAACTTTCATTTTAATTTTTATAACTTTTATTATTATTATTTTATTTATTACTTTATTATTATTTTATAATTATTATTAATTTTAATTTACTGATTTTCTTTTATTTAATTCTTTTTCCTCAATTAATTCTCATTTAATTAATTACAATCAAAATATCAAAGATCATGATATTTTATTAATTTTCTCAAATAAATAATTTATTAATTAAATCTATTTATTAAGACTTAATTAATGGAAAATTCACCATAGACCTCCAAAATAAAATATGAAAACCCATCATAGAACAAATCATACAAAATCAATCTAAAGGGTTAAAAATCATGAAATATGTCATCTGACACATCCGATGGGTATTCAACTCTGATACTTGTCCTAACTCACTAAGACAAATGGTTTTTAGGTTTGGTATTTGGACTTGAGAATTTATCTCCCTTCTCTTATCATTGAGATAGTATAATAGGGTACGCTCATCCTGGCAATTCAGGGAAGTCGATACCTTGTACCTGCAACCTATAGAAAAACCATGCATGTACATACAATATATAATGCTAAGCTAAATAGACAATGGCAGGAAGTGGTGCATCATGTAGATCCCAACTAAGTAGGTGACTACGACTCCCTTCCTTAACCACATCAAAAACATCATACAATAGGAAAACACGCACATCATACACATGCAAGTATGGGGTAAGTAACCATAATAAAACACATGAGATAATAAACCATCTAACTAATCATCATTAATAACTGAAAACAATGTAATGATCATCATACATACATGAAATGTAAAGTCTAAATGATCTCATCATATATCAACTGAATCCATATCATAATATCTGATAGTGTCAAAACAACACCACTAAACCATCAACATAAAACTAGTCTACATAGTCTTATAATAATAGCAACAATAAGTCTAGAAAAGATGTGAACGAGGGTAGGCACTACATTCCACCATGAGAATACAATTATGCACAAATCCTATATTGGTGAGAACAGATGAAATTGGAAAGGTAGAAGTGGCATCAACAAGGGAGTAACAAATTAACACATCTGGTATGCTCACTCCAACTATAAAGGTAAAAGAGACAGAGATCAAAATGGAAGCACTAAACAACTAAATGTTATTACTACAATAAAGGTTGCATTACCTCTAATGCCACTGATTTCAACTAAGCAAGCCTTAGTTACAATTCAGAAAGATAGAACTGAAGTTAAACTAGGCCAGGAATCAAGTCCTACACGTACTCCACAAACTCAAGGTGAAGCACAACAAGAAGTGAGACAAGATGATGAGTCTGAAAAGTTGAAGGTGACTACACCCTAGAGGAACAAATTACCATACAAAATCTAGTTACCTTACTAGTTTCTGTTACTCCTACCAGTAATCAAGTTCTTGAGAGGCCAAGCACTCATGCCACACCCTTGCAGATATCAAGGCCAAGTACATAAACATCAAGGAGATTAGATGAAATATATTATGGAGATGTAAGCCTAGATCAGGTGATTGAACTACCAAAGTTTGAACTTAATACAATCACCATTGAACAGATGAGCACTCATGCTACACCCTTGCAAATATCAAGGCCAAGTACGAAAACATCAAGGAGATCATATGAAATATCTTATGGAGATGTAAGCCTAGATGAGGTGATTGAACTACCAAAGTTTGATCTTAACATAATCACCATTGAATAGATGAGAACTCATGCCACACCCTTATAGATATCAAGGCCAAGTACGAAAACATCAAGGAGATCAAATGAAATATCTTATGGAGATGTAAGCCTAGATGAGGTGATTGAACTACCAAAGTTTGATCTTAACACAATGACCATTGAAAAAATGAGCATTCTATAGGAAGTTCTACAGAGGAAGCAACAACAAGAGTTTCTAAGAAGGGAGTATAAGCAAAAGAAAGTGCTTCATGACATCAAATATATCTTTCTTGATGCTTTCAATCTTCTAACTACTAATGAAGATAAATGAGTTATTGAGCAACTAGTATATATTGTTGATAAATGAGTTATTGAGTTATTGTCCAATACTAAACTCTTAGAATGGTTTGAAAGGAAATTTCACACTAAGCTACTTGAAAAGATATCTAGTGTCATTGCTCTACAACAAGTTGATTTAGCAACCAAGATGGAGAGTATGAAGGTGTTCAACAACATTTTCTCTCTTTACATCAAGTTATGTGATGTGAATCTTTTCACATAGGAAATTTAGATGGATGTTGACCAATTGGAGGGAGGTCTAAATATTATAGGTAATACCTTAAAACTATCTTCTAGCAAAACTTGGTCACATTTTTAGAGACTTCTATCCACTCAAGGTAGGCTTGCCAAGCTAAAAGCACAAGATGCCAACATTTGAGCTACCTTGATCAACATATAATCCATGTTGACCCTACACATGGAAGTATTGCACAAGGAACTAGCCTATGCTGAGACCTTGATGAAGAAAGATTTTCATCTTTCCACTCATGATGGCTTAATTAACCTTGCTATTGAACTAGACATTTAGTATCAATCTATAGAGATTGCATGCAACAATCAAGATGCAGCATTGAAAATCATAATGGGGATCCTAAAGTAATTTTTAGATAAACACACTATCAGTGTACCACCCATGACATAAATCTCAAAAAAGGGGGATAGTGAAGTGAAGGGGATTATAAGTTTTGAATAAAAGGGGTAATTATGCAAAAACAAGGTACAATAAATATACTCATTAGGAGTATCAAATTCAGATATAATAAGGAAACATTTATTTAGGGGGAATAATGGAGTATTGAAGTTTGAGATGTATGACTATTAGTCATCCATTTTGCAAAATTTTGAAGTTTTAAAATTTGGTATATGAGTCTAGTCACATATATTTATTGTCTAAGCTATGCTCATAATAAGGATTGAATTACATGACAACACGTTTTTGCCACTCATGTCAAAGGGGGTGATTGTTAATCTAATATTGGTTTTGACAAGGTAATGAAAAAATACTTAGTCATTATCTATCAAAATTATAGTGCAAGTTGAGTGATTAGAGAAAGCTAAGAAATCAATGCGAGCTAAGTGATCGAAGCATGTCAAGCATTAGCTGCCAGACAATACATGCTTAGTAATATACCTAGTCAGTGTCAAGCACGAGTATGTGTCGAGCAGATAGTTAGTGTCGAGTCACTCAAGAGCCAAGTAAATAGTGTATATTGAGTCATTCAAAAGGAAAGTTACAAAATTGAGGATATAGTGGATGCAAATACTTCAATTGTTGAGTGAACAATTTTGGAAATAGTTGTTTGAAATGGCACAAACTTCTATGAAAACCATTTTTGGGCCAACTTAATGACTATTTTACTATTCTAGAAGATGTATACATATGTATATTATGAATCCCTATGTAGTAAATGCAACCAATCAAATTAAGGGATTTTCTAAGTGGTAAAATAGATCAACCTCAGTCATTGATTCCTACCTAACCCTAGTCCACTTGTGTTTACTTAAGGAGATAAACCCTAAATAGTTTGTATGAGTGAAGGAAGAGAAGGAGATGCAAAAGAGACAAATGCTAAGTGCAGAGATGACATTCATGGTGGCTATGGAGGTTGTGATAATGTTATGAATTGTAGAATTAGTTAGAGAGAATAGAGGAAAGCAAAGAGAGGATAGAGGAGACATATCTAATTAGAAGGATCAAGTTCACATCAGGAAAGAGAAGATCTAACATCTATCAAAAAAAATTTAACTGAAGGATCATGGTGTTGAATCACTCTAATAGGTTATGGAGAGAAAATCTCCTAACAGAGTAGTCTTAACAAAATTGTGTAAATCTCTTAACCAAGTGCTTGTTTTATTGCAAGTTAAAGTCCTCTAACAAGGCATACTTTTAGTAGGGTTTTTAAATCCTTTATCAGGGTGAGACCTAATATTATCTGTAAGCATTTAATAGGGAAGACCTTTCATAGGGTAGATCATAGTTTATGGTCAAAATTCTTGTAACCTTAATTGGCTACACTTTACAGCTGTAGTAGTGAAGATTTGTGGGTGTCATCCCCACCCTAGTTTTGCCCTCTCATTGGAGGGTTTTAGGGTAAGAAATTTATTATGTTATATGTTATTTGTTTCATGCTATGGATTAATATGTGTAGTTAGCTATTTAGATTTACATGCTAGATTGTGAGATGGATGTGTGGTGAATGTTTTATGGTTAAAGTTTTGAAGTGCTAATTCAACCCCTCCCCACCCCCCCCCCCCCCCCCCCCCCAAAGTTAGCTTTCCCAATTTACAATAATAATATAAGACCAATTTAAGATAATACATTACATGTTACATTACAATATTACATCTTTTTAGAATTACAAGCAATTTGTTGGCTCACAGTCTTCATAACTTTTCATTGATTGATCATCTGATTATGCGTGTTTAGCCAGTTCATCTTCAGCATGTCTTCAACCTTTGCCTCATCTTTCTCAACTAGATTCTATCTCTATTAGAATATTAGATCAAAACAACAATACCCACTCCTTCGAAATGTTGTCTGAAAGCTTCCTTCACCAAATTCTTCACAACTCTATCCAATCTTCATTTTCAATGCGCTCTTAGTTGTAACATATAGATATACTATAGAACATAATCCCATGTTCACATAAGTGGATCTTCAATCCTCAAACCATGTGAAGCCAATCATTATCTATTTTTCTGCTAGTCTTCAAATAATAACAATTATATTGACATCAATGAAAAAATCTATGATGAATGCAACATATAACCAATGAATCATATTTTCAACACCAATAGGATACTCCTTCATAGGAATATCATCAACGTTCATGCTAACATCTTTTTCCTTTACAAATTGTGTTGCAATTTCATGTAGGTCTTGAGGTTTCATAATATGGTCTTAATTGTTGTTGTTATCAAATGTACACCTACCAAGAATATCAAGCTTATTTAGGATAATTTCATTTAATAAGATATTGATGACCAAAATTCATATTCATTCATATTTTACATGTCGCACATGTTTACATTATTAATATCACTCTCTTCTCCTTTTGCGGCTGGATTAGGGAAACTTTTAGTGGTAAATATTAACCAATTAAAGAATATCTCACGTTGATGACTCAAGATTTGGTGAATAAAAATTGTAACTATGTCACCTAGACTTCATAAATATTGGATCCAATGTACATGAAATTCTCCCATTTTTAAATGTAATTATCTCCATATGTATCACATTTTTTGAAGTAGAATATAATTTTTGGACATGTTAAATTCAAGATTTTTGCCTATAATTTCAAAAATTTGTGTTAATTAACAACCATAATTTACTAATATTCTTATAAATATATATTTTAAGGAGGACCCAAACTCTCCTTATATTTCATAGAAGCATGTCTCAAATCACCATAATTTTTGTTGATCAATTTATAATAGTCAGTTATTGGATGGTCCTTAATCACCTCATATATTACATAAGATATGTAGTATTAAGCGGGACTTGCTAAAAACATGGATACCATATAATATTCTCTTTGAATTCATCAAATAAGAATTAGTATAAATACATTCAAAGTTCAAGTTTTTAAACAATATTTGATCAATTTTGATCTCTAAGTTTGTGTCAATAGAAAAGTTCCAATCAAGGAAAAAACATTGTTTTTTTATTACATTGGTGACTACTATTGATTTACAGGTAAGTGCTTATTATTTTTAAAGTGTTATTGCACTATTATAAATTCATCTCAATCTTCCTATAACCTTGATTTTATTCTTATTAATTAGGGACCCATTAGTGGTCATTCGGGAATCCTCAGGCATGATGACATCTAGATGTTAGATTTCAAACTATAGGGTTAAGCATATTATATATAGTGAATAGTTTATATAACTTCTTCAACAAGTTAACATTTTTTGCAACCTTTATTTTGTTGGAGATCTGAAATAGGAAGAAGAGGAAGACTAGACTACATTTCCCAAAAGCCAAGAGAGACTAGCAAAATATAGAACCTTGTTATCATACTTTGGCAGTGCAAAAGTTTTTAGTGAAAATTAGAAAGTCACATCATCACAAGTACATTTACAAATACAAGATTCACAACATACATGGCATATTAAGGAAGGAGCAAACATGATATCTCAAATCATGATGAACTTAAAGAATTTTTTTTTGGTAGATACCTAAGGTAGCTAGAATGATATAATCAACTTGGGTGAGAATACTACTAGCACAGATACTAAAGATGATGCATGGATGGGGAAAATAATAGCCAATTTTAAAAATGATAGGGAATACAAAAAGGATTGGGAGTGGGATCTATCCATGAATTTTCAAGGTAGATTTGGTGTCTATTATTATTATTACCACTTACCCATACTAAATCACTTTAGGCACTACAACACTATATTTATATCATTCTTTCTACTACATGATTTAGAGGCCACTATGATGGATTTTAGGGAGAGGAAAAGTAAGTGGAAAACATTCTTATTTTACACCAATGATTCATCCTTCATCTTTATAATTTTCATTTATCTATATGCCCTCTCAATTGTGTTTCTATGCAATATGTCCAATGCCCACCTAATCCACCTAGAGATGTGGGAGGGAATTATTCCCCCCCCCCCCCCCCTACTCCATAACCATCTCCATTTTCTACCCCCTCCAAGAGCTCCAAAAAATAAAAAAAGGACATTGGTAGGGTCCATGTAAATGTTTAAAAACCTAAAATTGAAGCCTATTTTTTATGTTGAATTGGTGGAGTCTAAAGAGGAGCATGGGGGTGTTGACATAATTGATTAATGTTGTTGATTTATAAGTTAGTTGATGAAGATTGAATATAGAATAGAATATGAATTGATAACAAGAAAATTAGTTATACTATTGTCATTAATGTCAAGCTATCTGACTAAGTGTTTTGAATTGTTGC
Organism: Cupressus sempervirens; assembly: GCA_028749045.1. Classification (NCBI taxonomy): domain Eukaryota; kingdom Viridiplantae; phylum Streptophyta; class Pinopsida; order Cupressales; family Cupressaceae; genus Cupressus; species Cupressus sempervirens. The sequence goes on from CM053784.1 coordinate 382,783,134, forward strand.
CATATATTCCTAACATGAAAGAGTAAGTCACATAAGGATCCAAGTATTTCTATCATACATAAATTCTTAGTGATGAGTGCAGATGTTATTTATATGATAACATCCATTTATATAAATATTTGAGTAAGTTATGGAGTTAGGAATCAAATTGGATAACAATTGAGACAATGAATAAAGAATAATTGAATGATTTGAATGATTTGTCAATTCTATAAAGGAGGTAGTTTTGTTAATTATTCTACATGATTCATGAGGATGTTGAGATGGCATGGTTAAGATAGAACCCTATAGTGAGAACATGTAAAGGTGATTTGATAAGTTGAAAGTGATGCAAACATGAAAAGTTAAGTAGGTAAACTGGATAGTTGGATAGGTAAAGGAAAACTCCTATTAGTAAATTAAGGTCTTATTGGTAAACTGGAAAGAGATATCTTATTGGTATATAGGATTGATAAGTAAATAGGTTAACAGTTGTTAGAATATTTAGAATAACTGAGTAGGGGGTGAATTAGTTACTCAATATCCATCAGTACCACTTGAACAGTCAAACATTAAACAATATGTATTCTTCTTATCCTATTGTAACTCGGTCTATATTGTAAATGCAGCAACAAAATTAATTGGTTGTCCATTTTCCTAAGATAATAGACTTTTCCAAATGTAAGCATCTAAATGTAAAACACCATAAAACATTCAACACAAGTTTAACACTAGGATTTAATGTGGAAACTCAATTTGGGATAAACTAAAAGCAACATGTCACCACTTTTTCACTCCTTTGAAGTGACCCTTATTAGGAGCCAAACATGTTAAAGGTTACAATACACACTATTAAATGTGACCTAGTTAGATGATTTAATCACATAATTAGGAGTGAACTTGTTAGAGGACTTTAGAACATTCCATTAGAATGCCACCTAGTTAAAGGATTTAAATAAACTATTAAGTCCTTCAATGACTGTTAGGTCAAACTTTGATTAAAAAGATTTCAATAAAAATTGTTTACAATGATTGAAAGACAACAATAGGGTTTGGTTTGTTTGATTATAACTCACTTTGTAGTTTCATATATATTTTTAGTTCATGTGTTGATTCTCTGATAAGCCTTCCTTGTCACCTTTGTCCTTTATTATTGTGGAAAACCTTCAGTCATTCACCCCTCTCTTTACAACAAGCTTAAGCATTCTACTTAGAATTTCTTATCAAACTCTGCGGATTTGTTTCCTCTTACTAGAAACACACACAAATTATCTATTATGTTCTCTTCTTCTCATATCTCATTCATGCTCATACTAAATTTCATCTTTGTACCTCCTTAAATAGGTAATTCTAGTCCTTTTTATTTTCACAATTACCATAGATCTTAGGGTTTGTGATTCAATTCATCAATTTCATTCTATCTGTACATCTCTTGTTTTCTAGAAACCTCTCATCAAATTAATCTATGAGATCATTTACCTAATCCTCTCCTTAAATTAAATGATTCAAATCATAAATCCTTATCTTCAACAAGGTTTCCATATCCCAAGAAATCAACTAAATCAACTAGAAAACACAATTTCACATACACATTCAAAATACTATCACTTGACCATTACTAATTTATGACACTCAGTCATCATTGAATTGCTCAACACTTACAGTGGCTCGTTTGATACTAGCATCACTCACATGAACTTTAAAATTCCTTGATCTTTACTCTATTTCTTAGTCAATTCTTACATGAGTGATCTATCTTGTCTTGTACTACCAAGACTTGAACATCAACATGACTTAAACAATCACTTTGTTTTCTCAAATTCTAACTAATCATATATCCATTGTAGCTTCCTTTTCATAGCTCAACCTTTCCTCTAGGTTTTTTTTTCTATGAGAAAATTCTCAAATCCTCTTCATCAATCAAATAGATATGATATTTAGATCAGATAGTAACATGTCTCATCGGTAGATTTGAGACCAATAATAATGCACTAATTGTTCCAATTATAGTTTCCAACAATCTCCCTCTTTGAAATTTATGGCAACACCACAACACCTCAAATATGTTTCTTCATAGGAATAAAATCTCCCTCTTTGTTACCATGAAATCCAAAAAGTTCAGTTCCAATATCCTTAGTTTTCTTGTGGTTCTCATCTTTGCAATTTCAGAAACTCCCTCTAGGTTCTAAGTTTAGACTCCTCCTGTATACATATTCTTAAGTTCTATTCAAATATCGCTCTCTTACATATGTATCTCTCAAATATATTTTTTAATTCTCTCCCTCTTTCATAAATTCTCTCCCTCTTTGACAATAATGCCAAATGCACTATCTTTGTTGGCTTCATTTTCTTCATGCATCTTGATTATGTAGATTTTTGCATGTCTGGCTGAATTTTGTCATCTATCTATGACTGATCTATCATGTTTTTATCCTTCTTCTTCTTTACTTGAATACCTTAGGCACATCCTTAAGTAGGACTATTTTCATAAATGTGTAAGGTATTTTTATTATCACATTTGATGCAATGCACCATTTTTCCTTAAGTTGCTTTGCTCAGGGGAATTACCACTAGTTTACTTCTAAGATATTCATGAGAATCTTTAGGTAAGGCTTTAGTGAATATGTCTGCAATTTTTTTTTTTGGTGTGCACATATTCTAACTTTGCTTCTTTGTCTTGAACTAGTTCTCTTAAGTAGTGATACTTGATAGTAATGTGCTTTGTTTTAGTGTGCATCACTGGATTCTTTGATATTTTTATAGTACTTGTGTTATCACAATAGATAACCACTAGATCTGTAATTTATTCCTTTATTCCTTTCAGTAATTTTTTGATCCACATAATGTTAGAACAATTCACTACAACTTCCACATACTTAGCCTCAACTGTTGATTGGGAAATATAGTTTTGTTTCTTTCTTTTTTGTGACACCAATCTCTTTCCTAGAAAGAATGCACCTCCACTACTTCTTTTTCTATCATCGATATTTCTTTCCAAATCAGAGTCAATGAATACTTTCAGTTCAAATCTATCACTTCTCTTAAAATACAATCCATATTCTTATGTACCTTTCATATATCTTAATATCCTTTTCACTTCCATCATATGATTCTCCTTAGAATTTTCTAAAAATATAGCAACTATCCTAATAGCTAATGAAATATCAAGTGTGCTATGAACAACATAATGCAATTTTCCTATCATTGATTTGTATAGTGTTTGGTTCACATCAACATATTCATCATTTTTAGATAACTTATGTCTTGTAGAAAAAGGTCTCCTTATTGGCCTTAATTCTTCCATTCCAAAAAAAATTAGTATCTCTTTGATATATTTGTACTGAGTAATGAAAATACCAAACTTCATTTGATATACTTGCAAACTAACAAAGAATTTGATCTCACCAAACATTGACATATCAAATTCCTTCTTCATTTCATCAGCAAATGATTTGCATAATTCTTCTTTTCCTTCAAATATAATATCATCAACAAAAACTTCAGATAGCAATACTTCATTTTTCTTACTAGTCTTCAAGTATAGATTACTATTATCATTTATCCTTTCAAAACCAATCTTCACCAAATTATTGTGTCATCTTTCATACCATGCTCTTGGGCATATTTTCAATCCATATAGAGCTTTTTTCAGTTTGCATACCATGTTCTTCTTGTCTGTGTCCACAAATCCTTCAAGTTGTTCTATTTACACTTCTTCCTCAAGTATACCATTCAGAAATGCAAATTTGACATCCATCTGATATACCTTAAAGTTTTTGTAGGATGATTATGCAAGTAGAGTTTTGACTCCTTCCAGTCTTGCTAAAGGAGAAAAAGTTTCAACATAGCCAACTCCTTCTTCTTGAGCATATTCTTTGCATGCTAATCTTGCCTTATTACTTGTAACTTGACCTTTTTCATTTAGCTTATTCCTAAAAACCCATTTTGTTCCAATTACATTTTTTCATTTTGGTCTAGGTACTAGGGTTCAAGTATTGTTCTTCTCAATCTGTTCAATTTCTTCATTCATTTTTTGGATCTTGTCTTCATTGTCTAGAGCATCTGTAATGCCCTGCCTAGAGATCCTTGGAAACAAGGATACAAATCAATCCAAGATATTTATTTTTTTACAAGTATGAATGCACAAGACAACATCATACAGGGATCACAAAGATCGCAACGGAAGACTTCAACACAATCCTGACAACCAACGAATCTCCAAATGCCACTACCAAATAGACACACCCGAACAAAAGCCAACAAGCACCACAAGAAGATGAGGGCACAAGAAATGACCACTCATCAACAAAACACCAAGCTGGGGTAAAATGTAGAATCCCAAAATTTGGCTAAGCTTGAAATCCTGAAGCCCTGCAAATTGGCTAAGTCTAGATTTTTGAAGCCCTGGAATTTTCTAGAATCCATAACTTATCTCTGAGAGGTCTAAAACCTATCTCAAAAGATTCATCGCATATATTAACATATATCTTAAGTATGAGGAATTAAATATACGTCAACTTATACTTGAACGATATATTTTAAACCCCAAGAGATAACAACAGAACATGAAAAATTGCATTGAAGGGAAACCCCTAGAAGTCAAAATGCAACAACATAGGGTCGAAGAACGCCCAAAAGGGTATCCAAGACCACTCTCAAAAAGTTTGAATCACGAAGAAAAGTGCCCGCTGAAGGCACGCACAGGTTTTTCAAAAAAATTGTCTGACACTTTTTACTAAGGGAGGGCGACACTTCTCCTTAAGGCATGCGACACTCTTCCAGTGTCGTACGACATTTCTCAAGAAGGCATGCGACACTTTTCAGCATTGTACAACATTGCTCAAGAAGGCGTGCAACACTCTTCCAATGTCGTACGACATTTCTTGTAATGCCCCGCCAAGGGATCCAAAGAATTTCACTAAGTTTGCCAAACAATTTTTTTTTTTTAAAACATGAAAGTAAAACCATACACAACACTTGCAGAAGCATTAGTAACATCCAACTAAAAATAACATAACATAACAGATTACATTCTTTAAAGATCCCTTAACGTTGAATTACTTCTAATCATAACTTATTCATCTAACATCACATCCTTATGAAATAACAATGATACATCCAATATACAAGTGTCCTTTGAAATTTACATTTTAGATTAGCTCACTCATCCACTGTACAAGTTACAAGGCATGAAAAGCTTAAAAGAATAAAATCCATGTAATTAAAGTACATCATCATCTAATATTAATCCATGGTGCAACTAAAGTAAATGAAACCATAAACCAAACATGATACATCATCATAAAAAATATAAACATCCATCATAAAAGATAACCATACATCACAAACATAACTAACTAAGTGCACGGTTCCTCCCAACCGTAAATAGCATCATTAGACCATCATGGATCCTAGCCATCCCTCCATGCGTAACATTCCAAAGCACCAAAGAGGTCATTGGTATTATCTTAGTAGGAATATCACTCCTAAAAACATCCTACTAACATGCAAAGTAAAGCATAGGATACCATCATCTAACATATGCAAACCATCAATATAAGAAACATACCAATCAATACATCCATCATAAGGTATATCATCTACCATAATGCTCCAAGAACATAATGAAGATAAATACCAACCAAGAATGCTCCAGCCACGGTGTCTCGGACGGATCTCAAATGATAAGAGTAGAAATACACTACCACCCGATCGTGTGAAACCTAAGTGGTCCACTCCCACCATGCTGAGGAGATAATCTCAAGTCCCAAACAGGCTATCAAAATCATATATCACAAGTCTCTAAAGTCCAGGAATCCTAAAAGTATACTACTCAAAGGTTCCATCACACACAAAATCGACATCTAATTCCCAGAGGCACACAATGACATGTAGGAAACCTACTCTACAAGCGAAAAAGTTTCATCGCATTTATCTCGTACAAGTTACCTTGGCAGTTAGCTAAACTCCACGGGTCCATACAGATCTCATGTGGCCACTAGTATCCTCTCATACTGACGAGGCATACTATGGAATGCAAGGTCGCAACCATGCGTCTCACTACTCCCATCCTAGCCTATACAAGCGCTCAAGGCATGGGAAAGAACCAAAACAATTATCTTTTTAGATTCATTTAATCTCCATTTAGTGTGTAAATGTTATCACTTATTAACCAAACTTACAATGAGTTACCCTGGCAGCCACTTAGGGCCCCGACCCCCATTGCAAGCCACTTCCTGACACTACAAGTAGATTACCTACCCTAATGCTCATGGAATCATAATTCACCACAGTCCTGTACAAGCGACTGTAAAGAAATCCAAAAGATAATCCATAAAAAGAATCATCAAATATCCACAATATAAGCATCAAATATCCATAATAAGAATCATCAAATCTCCAAGATAAGAATCATCAAAATCTCCATGAGCATCTGGAAAAACATCCATAGAAAATCATGACCACAATAGTTCTCTATTAGCAATTGAAGGCATCACTGATAATCATAAGTATCCATTGGTTCTCAATAACCAAAATATATCACAATATCCATTGGTTCTCAACAAGCAACCAATAATATCTCAAAATCATACTGATCGAAGACTCCAAAATGGTTGAGTCAAACATGTCACAACATGACATCATCAAGAATAAATCCACATTTCAGTCCCATCATGGTGACTAGAAAATAATCCAAGGGTAACTGATCGATGACTCAAAAATGATTAGCTCAGGTGTCTCATACACATACATCTCAGCTTCACACATGAAGACTAATGAACAAATACAAACATTTTATAGAGCATATGATCACATAACCATGGTTGGGCTTATAAATATCGAGGCCACATAAGATCAACATGTCAACACATCTCATAACCCCCGAGCCTCTGGTAACAACCTAGGACTGGTCATCACTAGTTAACTCAAAACCCAAAACAAGAAGCATATAGAATACACAATGCAGACACATGTTTTGGTTTTGCTATAATCTCATAGTTGAATAATGTGTATAGTTTCATTTTCCATTTTCAAGTGTAGGGGTTTCAGTTTCCATTTTCAAGTATACTTCAAATGTCTAAGTTTCATCATTTGACCTACAAGTCAACCCAATTGTTCCTCGATAGCATTATCCTTCCATTATTAAGAATTACATTCTAAGAATAACTTAAGGATAAATATTTACTCATTAAACTGATCATCATTGATCCTTAATTAAATTGTTCTCTTTATTTGACCAAGATCCATATTACTAATTGAATAACTCTTCCTTAATGTTATTTCTACATTTCAACATTATCAAAGGATTATTATTCTTTTATAAAAGAACCAATTATCAATCCTCAAATAAGAAGAATTATAACTTAATTTAAATGATCAACTAAATCAACCGATTAATATAGGTACACATTCCATGACCTATTAACATCTAATAGTTTCCAATTCAATATTACTAAGTCTCACCATTAAAACATCTAAGGTCATATTCAAGTCATGAGACTTATCAACTTCAATATAGATAATCTACAATCTCGTTAAAAGAATTATATCAATTAAATCTCTATTACATAACTTAATTGTTAATTAAATTCAATTAACTCCCATTAATTGATTTAATTAATAATTACATAATTATAGCAACGTTCCAATTAATATCAGTTAACTAGAATTTCTGTAAGTTAAAAGTCATACACAAATATTCATGTTCATAGATCAATAATAATAACTTGTTAATATTAATAACAAGCTATATTGAAAATCTTAATAATAATTCTGTATGACCACATTCGTCATCTTTCAAAGAATACCGACATTCTCTTGATTACTTGTATTATCATTAATCATTTCTAATAAAACTCTATCGCACAACTTTATTATTAATATCATAGTTATAATATCAACTCAATGAATATCAATTGATTAAAAATCAATTATACTTCAAAACTTTAATCATTAAATAATCTCCACTAGATTAAATCTAATTGAATTAACCATTTATACCATTATTTATTAATAGTTTGTTAGACCCAACAAACATTAATAAATAATAACTCATCAAAACTATAGATAACCGGTCTTAAAGAAACCTTACAGAGCTTCATTGGTTAATATTTAACTAACTCTTAGCACAATTAAGGTGTATAATTATTTTATTTAATAATACAAACGTATTAATAATTCAAACTGTTGCTATATTATAACAAGGTTATAAGGTAACTATGACTACTTGTCAATATAATAATTCTTATTTAAATTTAAATCCAATATCATTAAAATTTGAGGCTCTTAATAATCATTATTAAACACCTTTGTAAATTACCACCTCTTAACTACTTAATATATATTAAATAGTATTGAATATACATTAAGTAGTTAATATTAAAAATTCGGTCTTCTCTATTAACAAAATATTGAGAACCTCAAAATAATAGATAACTTGAATATTTAAAACTCGTTCTATTATCACTATTAGAAATCTTCTTAAGTTAAATAACTATATTAACAACTCCCTTATCTTTTAAAATAATGCTCTAGAATTTCCACAATTCATCTTAACTCTATTAAATCAATTTCACATTAATCTTAATAACTTAATCATATTAACTAAGTTGATTAATAATGTACATAGTTCCACGATCCTCCCTAGTCATTTTAATCTTACTTAATTAAATTTTATTAGAGTTTAAATCATTTAATAATTATTTATTAAATCTTCACTAATAAGTATTACAATATCCAAAAATAATTTATTAACATTCATAAATCATCATTCCTTATAAATATTACATATATATTAAATAGTGTTTAATACATATTAAATAGTATTTAATATATATTAAACAGTACTTAATATAAAATTTACACTACGATTTAAATATTATACATTACAAGAAAGAGCAAGCGATTACAATCGTTGCGGCTCATATGAATATATGTAGCCGTCGGCTTAATAAGCCGTGCGGCCTTTGCAATATTTTCATCGCCGTGCACTGCATACGCAGTACAGGCATGCATAAAATATGCCATTACAAAATGCGCAGCCCACAATTATTAGTACTGGTACCGCCGGGGGTAATAAGGCAGGTGGGGTGCGATGGGTGATAACCCCACCACCCCAAAATATATAATCATTTTTTTAAAAACATTTTCAAAGACGCTGTTTAACATATGCGATTCAATTTTTAAAAAGTATTTCGACTGTGATTTACATATATATATATATATGTATATATGTATATATATATATATATGTATATTCGTATATATATATATATATGTATATATATGTATATATGTATATATATGTATGTATATTCGTATATATACATATACATATATATATATGTATATTCATATATATACATATATATATATATGTATGTATATTCATATATATATATATGTATGTATATTCATATATATACATATATATATATATGTATATATATATATGTATATGTATATATACGAATATACATACATATATATACATATATATACATATATATATATATATATATATACAAATATATATATACATATATATACATATATATACATATACACATATATATATACATACACACACACACACACACATATATATGTATATATATATATATATATATATATATATATATATATATATATATATACGAATATACATATATATATATATATATATATATATACATACATATATATACATATATGTGTGTGTGTGTGTGTGTGTGTGTGTGTGTGTGTGTGTGTGTGTGTCCAGTTTGCCATCCATCATTATTGCAACATGTATCCAGTTATTATATATATATTTTAAAAAAAAGACACATATATATAACTTTCGAATAAGAAGGACTTTCAAATTTCTTAAATTAAGAATTTTTTTCTTTTAAAATAATTATTTTCTAAACATATCCTTTAATCCATCCAACAGGTTTAATTATAAATTTGAAATCACCTTTCTCAATTTAATTCTAATTCGAACCCAAACCCGTTTAGATCTAATTTCTCTTTAATTGGATCTAGGGTTTTCTAATGTTTTCTTCTCAACCAAATATCTAATTACCAAATTTCAATTATAGATTCAATCACAAGAGTATTCAGACACATATAATAAACATGATGAAGACAGGAAGAGAAATAGTGCAAAGAGAAATATGCGATTATCACGAGTGCACCTGGACACTGATGCTAATTTGCCTTGCCTCAGAAGTCCATAGAAAATCCCTCCCTTCTCCAACATTTGCAATTCCTTCCAAGATCCAAGCTAACCGAGAATCCCCAAGTGACTAAAAATGCTAGAAGGAGCATAGAAGCAAATAGAAAATATACGAGCATATGAATCTTCTCCAATGCATGTAAGCTTTAAAGCTTCCTTTAAGATTGTAGCTTCCATTTAGCTTTCATTTAAGCTTGTCCAAACACACTAAGAGAGCCCGTATTTAAAGGCCTCTAACATGCATCTAGAGTGTCTCTAGAAACAACTAGAAGATAAGCATGACAACCAAGCATGAGCCTTCTCCAACCTTCTAGATGAGTCTTAAGGTTGTAGACACCATGTGCTCAAATAAAATGCTAGCTTCTAAGTGTAGACAACTTGTGCAAACTCCAGTGTTGTCTACATGACAACTCTCGAGAATTTGCCAACTTCTATGTGAGCAAATATTAATATAATATTTAATTTACTCTTTCCAATTTAATTTATTTATTTATTAAATCTCATGCACTAACTTTAATAATTCCACTTTTCAATCTTAATATATTTATATTTTAGTCACATGAAATCTAGAATCTTTTAATAATTTAAAATATATTTTCCACTTTTAAATTTCATTTCCGAAACTTAATTGCTAAAATATTTATTAGCTTTAATAATATTATTATTTAGTCATTTATTTAAAAATGAACTCCAAATATATTATTATTAAAATAAATATTGTCACATTCCCAATTTAAACTTTTAACTTTTTATTTTCAAATTTAATTATTTTATTTAATTAATTTCCCAATTAATTAAATAAAATAAATATTAAAATACCATATTAATTTTTCATTAAATTAAACCATTAATAAAATCTTTTAATTAGGCTTAATTAATAGAAAATACATCAAAGACTCATAAGGTAGAAATATGAAAACCCATCATAACAAAAATACATACAAAATCAAACCAAGGGTTAATATCACGAATTACGTTATCCAACGTATCTGGAGGGTACTCAACTCAGATACTTGTCCTAATTTTCCAATTAGAACGAATGGCTTAAAGGGTTGGGATTTGGACTTGAGAATTTATCTCCCCTCTCTTATCATTGAGATAATGTGATAGGGTATGCTCATCTTGACAAATTCAGGGAAGTCGATACCCGGTACCTGCAACCTGCATAAAAACCATGCATGTACAAGCACAATCCATAGTAAACTAAATAGGCAATGGAAGGAAGTGGTGCATCGTGTAGATCCTGACTAGCAGGTGACTATGACTCCCTTCCTTAACCACATCAAACACGCCATACAAAAGCAAACACGCAAAGAAAACACACACACCATACACATGCAAGTATGGGGTAAGTATCCATAATAAAACACATATGATAATAAATCATCTTACTAATCATCATTAATAACTGAAAGCAATGTAATAATCACCATCAATGATGGCAAACACTATCATACATACATGAAATGCAAAATCTAAGTAATCTCATCACATAATAAACTGAATCCATAGCATAATATCTATTAATCTCATAACAATGCTGCTAACCATCAACATAAAACTAGCCCTAAAAGAGTTCAGCAACGATAACAAAATGCGAACTAGGGGCAGGCACTACATTTCTCAAGAAGGTGTGTGATACTTTACAGTGTCATACAACATAGTTTGCATGGGCATGCGATACTTTTTTAAAGTGTCGCACCATGCTAAAAAAATGTCGCCCATAGAAAACAAAGACACTTCCAGAAATCAGAAAGGGGGAAAGCATACCAAAGAACCTCCACACTAGGGAGTATCAAAATGACATCTTGAGGCATGAACACTCGAGTGAAAGAACAAAAGAAACATCGCAATGAACTGAACAAACAAACTAAGTACATGGATCCTCCCAACCGTCAATAGCATCATAAGACCATCGTGGGTCCTAGCCATCCCCCATGCGTAACATCCCAAGCCACCGACCAAATCATCAGTATTGTTGTAATAGGGACGTCACTACTAAAATATGCAACAATAAAAACATAAAAAAATCTAACATGCTAGTAGTAAAGCATAAGATAATCCTACAGTAGATAACATCACCTATCACATGCTAAACAGCAGTAAGCAACATATATGCTAATACAAAAATTCACATCATCTAATCATATGCTAAACATCATAATATGAGAATGCATCAAGTAAACTAACATCATCTAAACATGATATACAAGCATCCCAATGAAAGCATAAATCACAAGAAAGCATACTCCAGAAGCCTAAGTACCAAGTGAAAACATCCAGCAACGGTCGCACTAGGACAAGACCATCTCTATACACTGGTCCCTAGCAGTGGTGAAGGTAGCTATGCCTCCCAACCACGTGGCACCCGTAGGTCCCCACCCGCCATGCTGATGGAGATAAAGATCCAACCACAAACACACATAAAGCACAACATCCAAGGCTAACACTCACGCCAAACAGTATGATGGCTACAACCAAGAACCTAAGACAATGCAAGGAGTACAGGTCCTGGTCAGACACTCAATAGGCTACTAAGTAGGGACTAACATCATGGAGATTTGCTTGGCATCGAAAAGCCCAAGCTCTGATCTGTGTAGCTGAACTCCCTCAACGAAAGGCCAATACACAAAAGTACCATTTTATTATCTTAAGTTTTATTACCAGTCACACATTTTGTTTAGTTATCACTTATTTAAAACTTTCTATCCTCTGCCAACCCTATAGGACTAAGGTCACCAAGCTACAAGATAGAAACCCCCTCCATATGCTACCCTACCCTACCCATGCTCATCCTATGACAAGTGCTCGTGGGCATCCATACTCCCATCCCAACCCCAATGATCATAACTTCCAACACTACCACGAAAGATCGGGCCTCACAAGTCACCCGACAAATGTACGGGCACGTACTCGTGTGTGGCACACCACCATCACAAAAATCACAACACAAGGATAGGAATGAGAACACAAAGCAAAGAAAACACCCAACTAAAAGCAACATGAGAAGGATGGATTCTACACGAATCCCAAAGCCAATAAAATCACTCAACCGACCTCAATCCGAGAGTATGGATTCTACACGAATCCCAATGATGTAACAAAACCAAACATCATGAACTCACTCAATTAGCTTCAATCTGAGAGTATGGATTCTACACAAATCCTAGCACTCATGAAACAAAAGCAAAGGTTCAACAAAAACCATAACAGGTATAAAATCACTCAACCGAACACGTCGAAAGTACAGATGCAACATGCATCTCAATGCAACATAAAGGTACAATAGTGGTCTGACTGATATCCAAACAGATCATCTACGTCCACAACCCACATTGTGCCAAGAAAATTGGAGAAAATAGGGTGGCACGCAAAATGAGGTAAAAACCTCTAATTTTAAAAAATTCCAAAATTAAAACCCATTTGAGCTTTGGGTTTAAAAACCCCAAAAATCCAAAAATAAATGAAATCAGACATCATATGCAAAAACAGCTAGCATAAGGGCGTAAAATCCCAAACCCTCATTACAAAAAATAAGGAAATGTTTATACCTGCCCAACCGAGTAGAACTAACATACAAAAACAGAGGGGAACACTAGTTCTCAGCCTCCAAACAAACAACTACCAAAAATAGAAGTAGAAACGAAGCACAAACAACAAAATAGCAAAGACCTACCTCACAGCCAAAAGGGCAAAACAAAAATCTAAACCATAAAATAAATATCCCATAGAAGTAGCTGAAAATTGTGGCAATCCAAAGTTTTCCCGAGCTAGATCCAACGAGCCCAACCTTGCGACAATCCCACACCCGTAGCTCCCACAATGAACAAAACAGTAAATCCTCATGAAGAGGATTTTGGGTTTTACTCTCCAACTTTCCAATTTGAAAGTGAGAAGTGAGGAATTAAATTCCTTGTTGGATACTTGTTCACTTTTTGGGTGAATAATCAATTAGGGCAAATCACTAGCCAACCTAGTTAAACCCCAAATCGACCCAAATGAAAACAAGCTATTCCTATAAATAGGAATTCATCTATGGCAAAGCTGCCAGAAATTAAAATAAAATAATTAAAAAGCTCGAAAACCCAAAAACACATAAATCTCCTAATAACTTTCGCGACAATGCGAACCTCTAAATGCACAAACACGCTCACTGGTCTAATCACATAATGCAAATGAGTTCATATTTAATCATCACCGAAAGGTTTAAATTAGACATTTAATTAAGGATACATTGACCATAGAAGGACGACATTGGTAAAATATGAATGGTTGAATCACTAACTCCATGTGCCACTGCCAGGGATATAAATCTCGCATACTAAACAACACGATCAAGTGCAATTGCATATAATAACGTAGCCGAAGCAATAAATGCATTAAATCACCTAATTTAACCATTTATTTAATTATATTAAAATAATCTATTTACATCACTCACATTCACATAAAGCATAACAACAGAGGGATGAAGTAAATAACCATAGCATTAAATCCATCACCTAACATAATTAGAGGTATGTCCAAATACTAGATAACCAGATATCATCATAAAACACACTGTCATCTCAAAATGGCATCATCATGGAATATGATTAACTGAATAGCATAGTAGTCTAATATCTATGATACTGAAATCAAGGAGTAACATCTGACCCTCAGGTCATCTCAAATGTAAAACATCACATAAGAATAGATATCTCTCAGATCAAAATAAAACAAGGTAAATGTCCGCAGCACATAACCAAATAATCCAACAAGAACAATCCATTCTAATTACTTAAGCATTTAATAAGGCACTTAAAACACATAAGCAAACATAGTCATAAACATGACTAACCACTGCTATAGGAACCTAGTCTAGTGTAGCATGGTAATAGTACACAGTGCAATCTCTGCACACATCTGAAGGTAATTAAGGAACAACCTCATGATACCACATCGATCCTAGTAACCACTGGCACAAACCTCAATTAACCAAAAATCACATCATAATCTCAAAGATCAGTCAAAAGCATAATCAAAGCAAATGATAAAGAAACATAAATCCAAACACCTCAATGGTATAGACCACTCAGGGTCACAATCATGATCCCATCACAACAAAAGATCATCAAGGTTGCATCCATCATGATGACTTACAAAATTCAAATGGGAGAGGCACTACATCATCCCCCCCAAAGACTAGGCTTACTCCTGGAAGCCTGCACTCCAAGAATAGAAACCAAACACACTAAGAACAAAATCAAAAGTGAGCAATAGGAATGACTCAACAACTCTCTACAAGTCAAACCCAAATCACTCTAACATTCTCAAACCATCACGTTAACCCCCAAATAGGTTAACCACAAGAGCTAGGAAAAACCCATCTAGCCAAAAAAGTCAACAATACAAGGTAAGGAACAACCCTCTCTACCTTGAAAATAGGTGCCCAACTATGACATGCACCAACCACATGACCACAAAACCAGGTCAAAACAGTAAGCACTTCCAAAAAAAGTTGGAATCATGGGGAATAACCATCCCAAAATTCTCAAGAATACTATCATGTCACACATGATCATTCTGGAATCCACGCAAACTCACCCTTAGAACAAAAAGGATGACAATTTACAAACAAAAAGACACATTCCAAAAGACTACTCACCACTAAGAGTAGGAGCACAACACCTCACCAAGGCACAAAAGCTCAACTAACACTGGAAACTAGGGTAACACAACCCAACCAAACAAGATATCACCTTTCCACAAGGTTGCACAGACTTTCGTCAGTGGACACAATCATGAAATGTCTGCATACCAACTCACGAGATGGTAAGATGTGTCCAACGATACCATGTCCCTCCAACACCATGCTAGGAAAACTACACCCAAACTATCGCTAAACTTAATCTCTAGCCTCAAGTCAACGGTTAAAGAGAAAACTTGACTGAGACAATCCACATGAAGATATAAGCTTAGGGAGAAGGATACTATAGAGTATAGGAATGAGAGGGAGTCTCTCTCAACCTCTGCACAAAATCAGCCCAAGATGCATTAGGGAACTCACAATTCCCCCAACCATCAACATACTCACAAGAGAACACTAACTGAGCTAGTGGCATAACCACACTAGCCTACTCTCTCAAGAGAGAAAGAATACGAAGATGTGCCAAGGTCAACATCTAGAAAGGAGAATGTAGACTCATCAAAGAACTGAGTCACTCCCAAATGACAAGGCAACATCATCCTCAAACAAGGAACGCTCACAAACCATACTACACCTCACAAGGGCAGTTCAGTGCAAAAGGAAACACAAAAATGCAAGCACGAACTCCAACAAGTACCTAGTAGATTATGAAGACAAGATAACTCTTCCATTATGAATAACATGAAGAGTTAAACTTCTCCAATGGCCATAAATATGATATGTCATGATTGAATTGGCCTCTACTCGAAAAGGTACTCGAAAAATTGATCAACAACTCCAGAAGCCATAGCTTTACATCTAGACTCAGGTTGGCTCCATCAGAAAAGCGCCAGAAAGACAACGACAAAAACTACAACAAGATGGAGCTTCGAGATTCCTAAGACCCAAGATTTGAGTCACCACTCAAAACAAAACCACAAAGGCAAAACAACAGTCTTGGCCACCAAGACAAGCGACGGACAAAATGTCCAAATCCACACAAGAGAACACATGTCCAGAACAACATAAGGCATGGAATGAAAGGTAATCACACATTGAAACCATCATTACTCTTCTTTCATAATTTCATTAATTAAACATAACATAAGCACTAATACATAATGAAATTGAAACTTTAATTTCTCCTTCTATCAGAAAAATTTTTTCTTCAACATCTTCTTCTGATAGAAAACTCTATCTTTGATATTAGGCCAAGCTCATTCTCCTTTTTTCACATCTCTTTCTCTTTATCTTTATAAAAGTTCTATGAGATATGACAGAAAACTTCTCCCTCTTTGACATATCATGCCAAAGACAATATTCAATGAATATCAATGTACTTTATGTACTAATTTATTTGCAATATGCTCTTTGTCAATACTACACCAATTAATTGATCTTCAACATGCTCTAGTTGATGTATCACTAAGCTTCATTTAGTTAGCTTTAGATAGGGGAATGACCCCTAGCTTACCTCTTAGATATGTAAATGCATCCTTAGGTAATGGCTTAGTGCATATATTTACAATTTTCTCTTTCATATTTACATATTCCAATTGACTACTTTATCTTGTACCAATTCTCTCAAAAAATGATATTTTATAGCAATGTGTTTTATTTTGGTATTCGTCACTAGATTCTTTGCTATATTAATTGCACTGATTTTATCATAGTATATGACCATTAGATCCTTGATCTATATCTTCATACCTTCCAATAGTTGTTTGAACCAAATAATGTTAGAACAATTAACTACTACTACCACATATTTGGCCTCTTCTATGGACTGAAAAATACAATTATGTTTCTTGGTTGTCCAAAACACTAGTCTTTTATCAAGAAAGAATTCTCCACCACTAGTTCTCTTTTTGTTATCAATACTCCCTACCCAACCAAAATCTATAAATACTTTTAAATCCTAATTGCCTCATATTTTGTACCATAAGCCATAGTCTTCAGTACATTTAGGATATCTCATGATTCTTTTGATTTCCATCATGTGATTTTCTTTGGGATCTGTTGAGAATCTTGCCACAATATTCACTGCTAATATAATATTAGGCCTTGTATGCACTACATACTACAATGTAATGTAGATACTCTCTTTCTTGCTATATTTAGATTGATTAATGTAGATACCCTCTTTCTTCTATTGGATCTGTAATCCAACAAAGAATTTTATCTATCCAAACATAGACATTTCAAATTATTTGCTCATTTCTTCTAAAGATGCCTTTCACAAGTCATCATTTCCTGTGAATAAAGTGTCATCCACAAATATTTCTACTAATACAATCTTCTTGTCTAGTCCTTCTTTGATATATAGACTAGTATTATCATTTAAAAAAAAACTAATTTGTACCAATTAGTTATGAAGTCTTTCATAACAAGCTCTAGGAGTTTTCTTGAGACCATATAATGCTTTATGTAATTTGCAGACCATTTATCTTTTTCTAGGATCTACAAAACCTTTATGTTGTTCTATGTAGACTTCCTCATCAAGAGTTCCATTTAGGAATGTAGGTTTTACATCCATTTGATAAATTTTAAACAATTTGTGTGTTGTATATGCTAGTGAAGTTATAACACCTTCTAATCTTGCAACAAGAGAAAAGGTTTCACCATAATCAATGCCTTCTTCTTGAGAATAACCTTTACATACCATCCTTGCTTTATTTCTAGAAACTTCTCCATCTTCATTTAGCTTATTTCTAAATACCCACTTTGTGCCAATTACATTTTTATCCTTGGGTCTAGGAACAAGAGTCCAAGTTTTGTTCTTCTCTATTTGTTCATGTCTATTTGTTCTATTTCTTCTTTCATTGCTTCCATCAAACTTTCATTATGCAAAGCATCCTTAATATTTGTAAGTTCAAAATTAGAAAGTAAAGATGTACCTTTTAATTTTTTTCTTGTCATTGTTCCATCTGACTTGTCTCTAATGACCTAGTCAGGTGCATGATTCCTTTTGACATATCTTGCTAAGACAAGTACTTTGGATTTGGAGTTTGTTTCACTAATTTATTCATGATCTTTTGTGATAAGCTTAGGTCCCACTATTTGTGACTTGGGTCCATTAGACTCAATTTGCTCTAGTAACAACTTGGTAGCTTCTGATTATGACTTGGGTCCTTCAAACTATGACTTGGGTTGCACTGATTGCAACTTAGTAGATTTTGGAGATTTTAAGGACTTAGGAGGTGAGGCCACCTTTCTTCCAAATATATTCAGTAGAGTATCAGGTTCATAGTAAACAAATCTTTTGTAATCCTCAAGCTCTTTGTTTCTTTCTTCTTCACTCTTTTTTGCAAACTCAACAATTCTCACATGTGCACTTTCTATGATTTTATAATTAGAAAAATTTAAACATTTTTATGCTTTACTTCTATAGGAGTATCTTAGGAATATACCTTGATCACTTTTGACATCAAGTTTACCTTTACTAGATTCTTTCAAGATACAACATTTATAATTCCAACTAAATTACATTAGATTTCTAGCCATACCATAGCTCATAAGGAGTTTGATTTGATTCTTTCTTCAAGTGTACTCTATTCAAGATATGCATTGTAGTAATGATTTCTTCCTTCCAATATTTGATTACAACATTCTTTTCTATCATCAATGTTCTTGCATAATCCATGATGGATTTATTCCTTTTTTTAGCTATACCATTCTGTTGAGGTGTACCAAGGGCTCATACCTATCTCTTAATTCCTTTTTCAATGCAAAATTCATTGAATTCATTGGAAATGAATTCACCACCTCTATTTGATCTTAAACATTTCAGCATCTTTCCAATTTCCTTTTCTACTCTTGCCAAATACCACTTGAATTTTTGAAAGGCTTCATATATTTATTTTAGATACATTATACTTATCATTCTAGAATAGTCATCAAAAAAAAGAATGAAAAACTTATCTCCACTGTAACTTTATATACCTAGAGGTTCACATAAGTTTGTGTGTGCAAGTTCTAAGACTTCTTTAGAATGATAGTTCTTTCTTTTGAAACTAGTTTATCCCATCTTGCCAATTTGACAATTTTTGCATAGACCCATACCAGGTTTTCTCAAGCTAGGAATACCTCTTACTCTTATGTATTTTCTTATCTTCACCATATTATCAAATTTCACATGACATAATCTTTTGTGCCATAACTAGCTTTATTCTACTTGAGCAATAAATGTGAAATTTCACTAAGATCTAGATAGAATAGATTACATTTTGTTTCTTTGCTAGATCCAACCTCATTTCCTTTTCCATCTAGTAGTTTGACCTTCCCATTCATAAATTCCACATTGAATCCAATGTTATTCAACTATGCTACACTCAGTAGATTATACTTTAATCCTTCATCCCAATAAGCATTGTCACATCTAAGTTCATTAGTTAATGAGATACATCATGAATTTTCCTTTTATGCAACAAGGTTCATTGTTTCCATATCTCACACTACCACCATCATAATGTTCCATGTTCTTAAACTTTGTTTTGTCTCTAGTCATATGATGTGAGTAGCCACTATCAATAATCCATGTGTCATTTTTGCTAGCATGAGAGATAAGTGTCATTTTATCTTCATCATCATTAGATTCATCTTTTACAATAATATATACCATTTCATCTTCACTATTATTAGAATCTTTAGCCTTAAAACAAGATGTATTACCTTTTTCCTTGTAATCCTTGTAGTTTTTGAATTCTTACTTTCCTTTGTACTTATTACTTTTCTTTTCATTCTTGTCTTCTCTATTTGGGCACCTTGCAGCAATGTGACCAACTTCTTCACAAGAAAAATAGATTAGAGGAATCTTACCTTTGTACTTTCCTCTACCTTTTTAATATTTCCTTGCAAGTAGGGATTCAACAACTTCAAGATCATTATCTGAGCTTCCTTCTTCTTCTTCACTTCCTAATTGATTGGCCTTTGATTCCTTACTCCTTTTCTTGAGTGAAAGCTTGGCTTCAAATGTTGACTCAATGCCTTTGGAACTAGGGACATAGTTATCATAGTTATCCAACTCAAAAGTTGTCAATCTTCCAACTAGAGCATCCAATGTTATTTTTCTATTAAGATCACATCTCATCTCTTGAATAGAGACACTCTAATTGCATAGATAGGAAGAAGGGTTTTGAGTACCTTTCTTACAACTATTTTGTCCTTAATTTCTCCTCGAGATGCTTTGATCGTGCTCACACTTGCTTTAATTCTCTCAACATATTTTGTAATGTTTTCATCTTCTCTTATCTTCATCTAATCAAATTTCTCTGTAAAACTTTTAGTTTTAGCTCTTCTCACATTATCATCTCCTCCATAGATATCTTTCAGTTTAATCCACATATCATAAGCTGTAATATAATTTTTGACTTCATCAAATTTAGCATAATTAAGATGAGAAGCAATGTCAATCATTATGATGTTATGGTTTGTGTTTTCAACAATATCTTCAACTGATAATGCTCCAATAGGATTCCTGTATTCATTATCAAGATACCTACAACCTAAATTACTGATAGTTGCCAAATGTAATCTCATAAGTCCTTGCCATGGTACAAAGTTGTCTTGATTCAATTTGAGAATATCTCTTCTATAAGACATCATGATCTTTAGCTTTGGTCCTTAAAACCTTCTCTACAAGCACTAAAAACTTTGATACCAATTTTTGGAAACATAAGAGGAGTAACTAAGAGGGAAGGGTGAATCAGTTACCACAAAAATAATTACGAGATCCCTTAGATGTCAATACAAAAAAAAACTATGTGAAAATCCAACTCTATTGGAACTCAGTAAACACACAGAAAAATATTGTAACTCGGTAAACACTAAAATAGATCGACAAATTCTTAACATGAAAATATTTAAGATATTATCTATGATTATTATTACTTTAATTTAGTTGCATACACATAAAATAAATAGCATGAACACACTTGACACCAAGATTTAATGTGAAAACCCAATTTGGGAAAAACCACCAATTGCAACTAGTTACTGATTTTCACTCTTCTAAAGTGAGCCCTTTTAGGAGCCAACCCTATTAAAGGTTACAAAACATGTTGTTAGGTGTGACCCTACTAGAGGATTTAATCACCCTATTAGGAGTGGCCTTGTTAAAGCTCTTGAGACAATTAAATAGAAATTTCATCTTGTTAGAGCTTTTACAAATAGCTGTTAAGTGAACTCAGTTAAGAGATTTAGATCACTACTACAATGGTTAGAGAGTAACAATGAGATGACCTAATTTGCGATGCAACTAAATTTTTGATTATAGATCTCAATTCTAACTTGTATACTTGATCCTTCTTGATCGAATGCATCTTTGCATCTCAAAAAGGATATTTGTTTATCCTTCTAATTCACTTCCTCTTGGCATCATCAAGTCTTAAATTATGTTCCACTATTACATTTTATAACCCTCAACTTGACCTTATATTTATATCTTATACATTGTCAAGTCAGCTAGAATATAAATTAGAATAATTAATAATCATATACTTAGTCAGCTAGAACCAATGGACAAATAAATTGAACTCAATATGCCAAAACAAGAAAATCCTTCATTAATTGACCCTGCTTAGTAGACACTAACTTAGAGATGATTTTCCTATGTTAACTAAGTGAACTTGGTCAACATAGCATATTCACTAAGTTCCTTTGATAACCAAGTGAGCTCAATTAACACTTGTTTCGTCCAACATTTTCTTCATTAACCGAGTGAGCTTGGTTAATACTTGACTTCCACAAACTTTTCTTTGATGCCCAAGTGAACTTGGTAGACACTTTTTTCTAAACTAGGCAAACTCTAGAATGCTCAACACACACAGAAAAGCGTCTTGAATGCTTGAGTGAGCTTAGCACACACTGATCGGTAATGATATGACATTTTTGTGTAACACCAAAGATAATACACAAGTAATCAATTGTATTCAATAGTAGAAATGCTACCTCATTTGGTGCATTATATTTTGTAATCATCACCTTCAATTTTGGATAAGCATCAATCTTGATTTGATTATTCAACCTTTTCCAAGGTAACCACAGTTGAGTAAAATTAGTTGAAAACCATCCTCTTAAGAATTTTGTCCACTATCTACTTAGTAGAAATCGATATGTTTCAAGAATTTCAACCACATTTATATCTATGATGAATTTGAGGGTCAACTATTAAATGTATCCAAACATCTTTCAAAACACCAATAATCTTTACTTCCATTTTATCGAGTTGTATCACTATTCGATTAGATAGATGAGGAGTGACTCCCAACCTTTGTGCTATCCAAAGTGGCATAAAATTACAAGAAACTCCTGAATCAATTAAGAAATTGTGAAGATTCTTCCCATATATTATGGTGCTAAGAAAAAAGAGAGGCACCTCAACCTTGTCTTTAAACATAGTTGGCATAGCCTTTGAAGCCTTAACTTGTTGTGACACTGTCTTTTGAGGGACAATATTCACATTAAGGTTTGTCTTAGTATGATCAAGATTTTTCATTAGTGCTTCACATTGATTAGAGAAATTTTGTACCATGTTGAACATGGACATGTTGGCATTGTTCATTTCAAAACTTCCACTACAGTATACTTTTCAATAGACCATGCAAGATTCTTCAAGATTGTAGGTGCATTTCCTTGGTTCTAATATTTTTGTCCTCCATATAGGGGTCTGATAGGTATTGTATTTTTACTTGTTCTTAGGTCTAGAGGAGTTGGTTTTAATGCAGGAGGAATACCAATGGTCATGGGTTCCTTCTAACTTCACAAATTATAAGTATTTCAATTATCATCCAGGAAAGAAAACACTTCTTCAGGTTTGAGTAGTTCTTGACTGAATGAAAAAGAAAATTATTTGTTGGCTTTTTGTTTCATGCCCATGTTCTGTGAAGAATCATAAGATTCTAGAAGCATGACATTGAATTGCATAGGGGGCTCATTACTATTGCCTTGTGAAATTTAATTCACTTGCTAATTTCCATTCTAATATGAACCATCATTGTTAGGTACATTTTGATTATTGTCATATTGATTCATGTCCACATATTGGGCATTATTTATTTTATTATCTATAGGATTGCTTCCATTATTTGGATAATGTTTCATTATCAATTGTCTTTGGAAATTGTTGTTGTGATCAGGAGGATGTTGTTTCCTGCATTACTATTTCTGTTACAATTCCTATTGTAGTTATGACCATAATTGTTATTGTTGTAGGGACAAACATTTTTTCTCTAAAAGTTGTTATTCTATCCTTGCAAAAGCCTCAAATGGGTCAGCTCATTAGTATTTTGAGACATGGTTTTCTTCATTTGACCAAGCTTAGATGCAACATTATTCTTTATTTCAGAAAATGCTGCTACCTTTTAGTTGGTACTCGATATGGACAAGGTATTAAAATATTTAATTTATGTTTTTGAACTTCTTTGAACTAAAGTTCAAAGGAGTTCAAATTGGTTCAATAGTTCAAATGGGCATCTTGCAGGTTCAGTTCAAGAAAAGTTTAGATTCATGGTACCAAATGTAGATTTGTTGGTTAGAAAAGTTTAGAATCCTATTCCTGTTCATAATTCAAGTTCTGACTCTATCAGCTCAATGGTTTCAGAAAAAATAAGTGCAAATCAAGGTTGTGAAGATTCAATATAATTTTCAATTGGATCCATTTGTTTGGTGTGGCATAACAGGTCATCAAAAGCAATAAGGATAGACCTTTGAAGTCCATATGCATGTTTTTTGATGGACTAATTAAGGCTTTGGAGGTGGAAGTCATGCATTTGAAAATATTGTTGGAAGAAGCTACTATAATTTCTATGACCACGAATTTGTAGGAAGCCAGAATATTTGTCTCAATGCGGGGGATATGAATCCCAAGCTAACCATTGAATCAATCCCATTTTTAGATATGTTTGAAAAAAATAGTTACCTGAATCTCCTCCAAGTGGTTTGAAAATATTCTTGATAGATAGAAAGTTACACATGTTTTAATGCAACACTATCAAAATGATCCATGACACCCAGAAAATGATACAAAAAAAAAAAGATCCTATTTCGGGGGTCATATCTAACAATACAACCTATGGATTAGTTTAAATTTTAGATATTTGTGGCCAAACATAGTTCTCTAAATCCTTTCCAAATATTTTTGTCAAATTATTTATGGATCAAAAGTTATAGGTTTATGAGTGGAGCACTATTGGATCAGCAATGACAGCGACAAAATACAGAGCACAGTAAAATAGTTATGTTGTGGGGGTTGTATCTTACAATAAAACTATTTGATTGACCTAAATTTTGGATATGTGTTTTAAATCCTAGTTTTAAAAATCCTCTCCAAATGGTGTTGTGATATCCATTATGGATCAAAAGTTATGGGTTCCTATTTGAACCTTTGTCGGATCAGCAATAACAATCACAAATGCAAATGATAGAAAAATTGGTCTTGGTACGGGGCCCATAACTCCCAACTCCATCATTGGATCTTTTAAAATTTGAGATATTTTGGAGTAATTCTAATTTTCTAACTTCCCACCAAATAAATATTTAAAATATTTTTGGGTTCATGAGATACATGTGTCTGTTTGCACCTTTATTGGATCAACACTCTATCACCAACAAATGCCACCTGTCAACATGCATATATTATAGGGGCCTCATATTAGCAAAAATATAAGACAATGTTTATAATGATATAAACACATTAAGAAAGGGACGATTGAAAATATTAAAAGAAAAGGGGAAGTCATAAAGTTTTTCAAGATTCAGTTAAGAAAACTGAAAGGTTCTCATGGAAGTGAGAAGATAATAAATATGCCAATAGAAAATGTTGAGAGGGTTCCATTCTTTCCTTCTTCTAGACTGTAGACTATGTGCTACAACAAGGAGGTAATTTTTTTTAGATTATTCCATTTTCTTGAGAGATTGTGAGAGGCAGAGCATGGGCTGATTTTCTTTTTCTAAACTATGTGTTAGAGATAGGAATAAGATTTTGATTGTTAATGTAATATTGAAAAGAGTTTCAGTTTTTATTTAGATAGTGATTTTGGTTGTAAATGGGTAAAAGAGTCTTTATGGTCTTTTACAATTAAGGAAGGGAGATCGGAGGTTAATCACATTAGAATTTTGATTATGATGTATTTTCCTTTCGCTGATCATGATCTTTGTGTCATTTTTAGTTTTCTCTAAAATACATCCTAATGTCACTATTTTCTTATTACACTATCATTTCAAAATATCTTTTAAAAGCTTTGATTTTTAATTCTCTCAAGAGGATGGAAGATATATTTTTATTTTCATTATGTAATGCATCATTTGGGCGAGTGAACTTTGTGTCATCTACTGTCATTTGTTATTCTTTTTCAATTTCTTAAGTTTTCACATTTACTCTGTGTCTATAGGTGGATGTTTGTAATCTTTTTGTGCTTTCTGGTTAAAAGCATCTATAATTAATTCATTGTATATCTTACACAAGGAGCTGTACTCGATAAAATTTAGAGGAAGGTTATTAATCCAATAATAACCTATCCAACTATTAGTGCTGATTAGTCTTCTCACTTGGGCATTCAAGGTTAATTTGTATGTATTTCTTTGGAGAAAAATCTATTCACTAACAAATTTTTGGTGACTCTACTAGGGATAATAAAAAAGATAATTTCCTAACATTTGTTTCCTCAATTTTTTGATTATCTCTATATGTAGGAGATTGGTGACTCTATTATAAGCTTTCAAAATCTTTGATTTTAAGGAGTCCAATGGTTTTATTTTCAGAATTCAAGGTATCTCCCTTAGGATGGAGGTTCATGGCTCAATTGAAGAAGGATTCCTAGTGGTATTCATTTTATATCAAGAAATATTAAAAGAGTGGGTTCCAGCAAGGAATAAAGATACCTCAAATATCTTCATCTTTATCCCACCTTTCAAAGATAATCCCATCAGAGAAGTTACAAAAGAAGTAGCAAAGCAAGTGAGTTGGTTGAAGTCTTTCTATGGTGCTATTCTCATCAAGAAGAAACCCCAAGGGCAAGATCTAGAAAAAGAAGCACATGCATGGGAAAAAGAAGAAGTAGTTAAAGTAGAATACAAGCAGAAGAAAGATCTTGGTGAAGAAGGAATGAGAAGCCAATAAGATGATAAAGATCTAGATTCTTTTTAGCTGCATGTGATTACCATCTCCACAACACCTCTAGTAAGTCCTGAAGTTGAGGTAAAGACTTTAGATTTCCCGTCATTATTTTCATCTGATGAAAATTTTGAGTGTATTTAGAAAGAGGATGATGCATCTTTTCATTTGGCTTCTATGACTATGGAGACCAATATCAAGTCTTTTCCTATGATTTCATGCCATGAAGTTAGTTCATCTTTCAATGCCCAAGAAGTGAGTAAAAGGTCTAATTTCCCTCTTATGTGCCAAAATGAAAATGCGGACAACATTACAATGGTAGGGAATCAATTAGAGTATGTAAATGATGAAAATATGCAGGACAACGAGAGTATATTATGCTCATCGGTAGATATCATGGAACATTTCAACAAGGAACTATGTTCAAAGAATGACAGTCCATTAAAATCTTTCCTCATAAATGACTCTTGGCTATTCAAGGAGATTGAAGAAATGATGGTTAGTGGTTTCCAAGAGACTACAAAGAAACATGATGAAAACCATACCAACATCTAAGGTAAAACATAGTTCCAGTTTAGTACCTTTGATTTTTGTAGCTAATGATGTAGATGTCTACTTTGTTGATCCTAAAGTTGGTCATAATATGCTAATTGATAAGTCAAGAACTAAGCTTCATGCATTCTATAAGAAGTATAGGATAGAGGTTCCTATGCAAGTATTTATGTTTGATGATGGAGATGAGTTCATTAAAAGTAATCCTATGCTGGATGAGGCATCTCTTTTCTCACAAGTTGACTATGATATCAAATTCCATATACAAATGGTGTGTCTTTATGATAGCATTTCTAGATACTTTGCATCTTTTCTTGAAAAGGTTTCTTCTTTTCAAATAATTTAGTCCGAAGTGAAACCTAGCTAGATGCATGTTGAGTATCATTTCTTGAATGAAAGAGAATGCTATGATGAGATGTGGTTCTTTGGAATAGAATTTTGGATTGCCAAAATTTTGCATACTATGAGATTGAGTTTCAACATTAAAGAAGTTGCCATTAAGCAATGTTATGGAGCTACTCTATTGAGGCATAGTCTGCTAATGCAGAAAGGCTCCTACTTCTCCCAACCGATAAATGGATTTACATAAATTCTCATTTCTTTTGGTTCTAATGGTAGGTTCTTTTCCTACCTTTTTAAATATTATAAATATGTTTTGGTGTGCATAGTGGTAGTTTGAATAATGTCCAAAGTTTGGGCTTGCTAGTATCTTTGGTGTTTTTGGGTTTCATTGGTTGGCTTTTCCCTACTCCCCTCCTCCCTCTCTACAAGCAGCTCCTAATTTTCTTGCTAACTCTATCTACCCAATGGATAAGGCCCTTGTCTTTTTCTAGAGATTGTTGGAGTTCTCTAATTTTGCATCAAAATTAGTCCTATAGTTAGAGCCCCTGTTGGTAACCGATATGGAAAAGGTTTTAAAATTTTTAATTTATGTTCTTGAACTTCTTTGAACTAAAGTTTGAAGTAGTTTGAAGTGGTTTGACAGTTAAAATGGGCATCTTGTAGGTTCAATTCAAGAAAATTTTAGATTCATGGTTTGAAATGCAGATTTTTTGGTTAAAAAAGTTTAGAATCCTATCTCTATTCATAATTCAAGTTTTGACCCTATCATCTCAATGGTTTCAAAAAAAGAAGTGCAAATCAAGGTTGTGAAAATTCAATATACTATTCAATTGGATCTATTTGTTTGGTGTGTCATGAAAGGTCATCAAAAGCAATAAGGATAGACCTTTGAAGTCAATATGCATGTTTTTTGATGGATTTACTAAGGATTTGGAGGTGTAAATCATGCATTTGCAAATATTTTTGGAAGAAGCTGTTGTAATTTCTATGACCATGAATTTGCATGAAGCCAAAATATTAGTCTGCATCCGAGGGGTATAAATACAAAGATAATTGTTGAATCAATCCCATTTTTAGGTATGTTTGAATAAAACTAGTTATTTAAATCTACTCTAAGTGGTTTGAAAATATTTTTTATGGATAGAAAGTTACACATGTTTTAATACAACACTATTGAAATGATTGATGACACTCAGAAAATGATCCTAGAAACAATAGATCCTATTTTGGGGGTTATATCTAACAATAAAACCTTTGGATTAGGCTGAATTTAAGATATGTATGGAAAAGCATAGTTCTCCAAATCATCTCAAAATAATTTTTTCATATTATTTATGGATCAAAAGTTACAAGTTTTTGAGTGCAGCACTATCAGATCAGCAATGACAGTGACAAAATGCAGAGCACAGTAAAATAGTCATGTTGAGGGGGTTGTATCTTACAATCCAACTATTGGATTGACTTTAATTTTGGATATGTGTTGTAAATTCTAGTTTTAAAAATCCTCTCCAAATGGAATTTTGATATTCATTATGGATCAAAAGTTATGAGTTCCTATTTGCACCTCTGGCAGATCAACAATAACAGTCACAAATGTAGATGACAAAAAAATTGGTCTCGATGCGGGGGCCATATCTCCCAACTCCACCATTGGATATTTGAAAAATTTAGATATGTTGGATTAGTCCTAATTTTCTAATTTCTCACCAAAGAAATATTTTTA
Organism: Cupressus sempervirens; assembly: GCA_028749045.1. Classification (NCBI taxonomy): domain Eukaryota; kingdom Viridiplantae; phylum Streptophyta; class Pinopsida; order Cupressales; family Cupressaceae; genus Cupressus; species Cupressus sempervirens. Next base: position 382,812,727 of record CM053784.1, read on the forward strand.
AAAAATTTGGGCTCATGAGATACATGTGTCTATTTGCACCTCTATTGGATCAACACTTTGTCACTAACAAATGCCACCTGTCAGCATGCATATATTATAGGGGCTTCATACTAGAAAAAATATAAGAAAATGTTTATAATGATATAAACACATTAAGAAAGGGAAGATTGAAAGTATTAAAAGGAAAAGGAGAAGTCATAAAGTTTTTCAAGATTTTGTTAAGGACACTAAAAGGTTTTCACAAAAGTGAAAAGATAATAAATATTTCAATAGCAATGGTTGAAGGGGTTCCACCTTCTTCTGGACTGCAGACTGTGTGCTATAGCAAGGAGGGAAAATTTTCTAGATTATTCCATTTTTTTGAGAGATTATGAGAGGCAGAGCATGGGTTGATTTTCTTTTTCTAAACTGTGTGTTAGAGATAGGAATAAGATTTTGATTGTTAATGTAATATTGAAAAGAGTTTCATTTTTTCTTTAGATAGTGATTTTGGTTGTAAATGGGTAAAAGAATCTTTGTGGTCTTTTACAATTAGGGAAGGGAGATTGGAGGTTAATCACATCAAAATTTTGATTATGATGTATTTTCCTTCTGCTGATCATGATCTTTGTGTCATTTTTAGTTTTCTCTAAAATACATCCTAATGTCATTATTTTCCTGTTACACTATCATTGCAAAATATCTTTTAAAAGCTCTAAATTTTAATTCTCTCAAGAGGATGGAAGATATACTTTTATTTTTATTATGTAATGTAACATTTGGGTGAGTGAACTTTGTGTCATCTAATGTCATTTGTTGTTCTTTCATTTTCAATTTCTTAAGTTTCCACACCTACTCTATGTCTAGAGGTGGATATTTGTAATCCTTTTGTGCTTTCTAGTTAAAAGCATCTATAATTAATTCATTTTATATCTTACATGGGGAGCTATACTTGATAAAATTTAGAGGAAGGTTAATAATCCAATAATAACCTATCCAACTCTTAGTGTTGATTAGTCTTCTCACTTGGGCATTTAGGTGGCATTTAGGTTTAACTTGTATGTATTTCTTTGGAGAACAATCTATTCACTACCACTTTTTCTCAAAGAAAATAACTTTTGGAGGTTCATATCATGGGTATGTTATAACTAGACCTTGTGTAGTAGGTGTCTAATTTAGTGGAGTTTTATTCATTGTTATGAATTGGCTAGGCATCACTGGTGCTCCAACAGGATATGTTGGTATTGTGGTAATGGCTTGAGTTGGGGGCATCAATCCTCCTCCATTAGGATTGGCTTGTTTAATGAGGGTAATTTCTTCTGAGGAGACTTTTTCTAATGTGTAGATATTTGTAGTAGGAATTCTTCTTAGGAAAATAGCTATAAGGTGATCCATAGAATTCAGATAAATTTGAATCATAGCTTCAACCAGTATAGCATATGTCATTTTTAGCTTGCGATATGCCATATGAAAGTGATTATTGAATTGTGAAACTATTTTAGTTGGGTCCCTTTTGGTTTATATAAAGTGATTATGTATCATAGCTAGGTTGATGAAAGTTTTGAATTGTTCCAAGAATAATTCTTCGAAAGTGTCCCAGTCTTGGACACATCCTGGCGGTAAATTGACATAACGATTAAAGGAAACTTCTCCCAATGAGTATGGGAATAAGAAAAGAACCACATTTTCATTAGAATTTTCTTTTGGTTGCAAATTTCTTTAAAAACCTTGATGTGATCTTCATCTATTCTTGTCTCTTCATGGATGAAGCTTGGGCAAAATTTCTCAAGATTCTTAGGAAGGTCATTGAGTACCCATGTCAATTTGATTGTTGAGTCTTCATAATTTGCAAAAATGCCCATTGGTGGAGGATTTAGTGGAACAAAGGGTGGTTGGTTTGGAGGAAAAACTGGGGAAGATGATGAAATGTTGAATGGAAGTGAGAGAATAATAGGAAATCCTTTATTACTGCAAGGCTTATGAAAATTACTAAGTTTTAAGAACTCTGGCTCACTACCTAAAAATGTTAAAGTTCATTAAAATAGGCATGTCAGATCACGATCTTCCAATTTGCATCAATTCTAGAAAAAATGCACCTTTGTAGAAGCATACTTTCTCCAAAACTATGGCACACCTTGCACACCTTTGGATAGTGACAAACAGAAATTTTTTTGAACTTGTAAAAAATGCAAAATTTTAAATTTTCAAGTTGTTTTTTCTATTCCAAATGGTTCTTTGGCCCTCCTTCTAGGGTCACCTCTTCTTTCTTTATTTTAAGACATGTAATGGCTCATGCACCCATTAATTGACCTAAACAAGGGTGGAGTCCTACTTAGCACCATTTAGAGAGTCAGTTTGTATATAATTAGATTTGTTTTATTAGTTTAGCAGCATATGTCTGCAATAAGAGATCTCTCACTCTCAACACAAATTGAGGAGATGATTTCTTATAAATTCAAGGATGTAACATGTATTCCAGGCCATTATTCTAATACAATAATATATGCTATTGGTGCTCTCATTCTAAGTGTAGTTATTCTTGCTGGAGTGTGTTATTTTTGTGGATTCTTTTTTATGATAATAATGGAGCCAATGGTTTTGTTGTGTTGAGTCGATTGTGTGATCTTTTAGTTCTAGTGGGTTTCGTGTGTTGATGAATTCTACTAATGTGTCAAGTTGGAGAAGGAATCACTGTATTGTTGTCATGCCTAAAAAATATAGGGAAAAACAAAATTAATTTAAAAAAGAAAAAGAAAAAAACAAGGTAGCGTTTAGGACATAACATAGGGAACCGAACGTTCCTTACTAGGTATAGATGACGAAGGTTTTGGAATGCTTAGTCATGATTACAGGGTTGCAACATCATTCCAAATCTTTAAACAAATTTGTCTCTAAGAGTGTGGTGGAGGTTAGACACCCAAATGAATTTGATAATAGATCGGTATATTTCTAAGAGGGTGGTGAAGACATAATTTACTTGATCAAAAGCCCTATTCTTTCTATAGGGTTTTTCAAATAGTTTGATGATCCTTAAAAGAGGCTATCGATTAATATTCCTAACTAGGTTTTTTTTATGTTATTACATAAGGTATGTTAATGTTATTTCCACAAGCTTTCACATTTCATGAAGTTGAATTTGAGTTTTCTTATGAGATAATCTAATAAAATTATAAAAGTAATGAATTAGGTCACCCTCTTAGGAATCCTTATAAGATCATGTTTCAAACAAACATATTAGAAAGATAGACAATTGATGATATCAACTAATGATTGGCACATATTTTTAACTCTTTCCATGTATTCTATATAAGGAAGTACAATTATATTGAGTTATTGAATCCATGATATTATATGTATTTTGATCATATTGGTTAAAAATTATTTATTTATTATATTTATCAATAGTTTTCACTTTAGTATGGACTAAACAAGTAACACAAGGATACTAAGGCTAATCCCCAACTAGCTATTATTAATTTAAAAGAAAATTATATATACTACTAATTCTAATATGTGTATATTACTTATATAACCGTCCTAACTAACATTATGTGATATATATATATATATATATATATATATATATATATATATATATATATATATATATATATATATATATATATATATATATATATATATATATATATATATATATATATCTTACATACTACTTTGTTTTCACAATATACTAATTGCATTACTAACTATCCAACTTAAATCTTCTAAATGATCTTCTAACTAAAGATCCTTACACTAAAACTAACTTAAGCTTTTAAGCCTCTATTATCTTAACCACTAGTTTGACTATCATTTAATCTATACTCACTTTCCACACAAAACCCCTTCACATTATCCATAACATAAAATAAATAATTATAGTAATATACATCTTAATCCTACTTTATTTTAAATCTTTTCTATGTTACTAGCCACTACCCTACTTATTAACCTAATAAATATTCCTAAGTGCTACCATACACATCCTACCCTCCCCCCCAATAATCTTTTTTAACTAACCCTTTTGGTAACATGATTTCCCCTTGTTAAAGGTGTGGTCCCCTCCAACTCATGTGGGTCATGAGAGAAGAGGCACCTTCTCCAAGTGGCCCACTTTAGGCACCTTACCCAATGCAACAAAAGACATCCTAGTGTTTTTAAATTTGTTTGGATACTTTCCTTCCCCTCTCCAAATGAATTTTCTATCTCCCATTATCCCACATGAACTCCATGAATTTAGATGACCTTGGAAGTGCCTAAGGAGGAGTAAGAGGTGGGATAGGTGGGAGTCACATGACTTCACTCTCCCCAAGACAAATCACATGCACCTAGTCCAATATGATGGGAAGTCAACTTTGAAAGGATGTTCCTTTTTTTTCTTGTAGTTGGTATATAAGCTTTTCATAGGGAAGGGCCACTTACCAAGGTACAAGGTCATAAAGTGGAATTATATATATATATATATAAACATGTTTTGGGGTCTTGCACTTTTGTGTTCTTTGAGAAACTCCATGACACATCACATCAAGTCACATGGAAACCATGGTTTGAAAAGTGCTTACACATAATTCAATACTTAATATGTTTTATGGATTTTTTTTTAATGAAGGTTCCAATGGGTAGTCTCTTGTTTTTTTTTTTTTTAAGTTTTTTTTTTTAAATTTTGTAATTCTAGATGGGGACTATTTTATGCCATTGTATTTGGGAGGGGAATTAATTGCTTCTCCCATACAAAATCTAGAGAGAAAATGTGCATGTACAGGCATGCTCTCTCTATGCATTTTATTATTATTTTTCTTCCTTCTCATTCTAGGAGACCATCAGTATGAGTTTGTTGGTAATCTGATTTGACTTCCCTATATCTTTAAATTGTAAATTTGGTGTTATTATTGGGCATCTATCTAATCTATAGAATCATTTATAACTTACAATGATCAAAAGCTTAGTACACAAGATGCAATTGCATAGGACCAAATAAACATTTCCCCATGATGCATGAACTCTCTATATAAAATTTCTCATTTAACTTGCAATGTAATGAAATATATCTAATACATACATATGGCTATTGCAACACAAAAATATTCTTTATATTGTATCAGATACATAACGTATAATCTTACAATGTACTCACTTAATATTTGAATTGAATTAGCTATTAGAACAAATGTCTCCTACACAAGAAAACTATGAAATTTTCTATTGTTTGATTCATAAGTCTTCAAGAAAAGAATTATCCCATTTGCATAGCTTCTACATGTAATTCACAACAATGGTTATTCCTTTACATGAATTTTTTCTTTCTTTCTTAAACAATTATGGATATGATATCATCTTTTCCTACAATGTCATTTATATGCATAACATCCAATTTTAGCTTACTCATTTACCTTTATATACAGTAGGATGTAAATCCCTCTCACAATACATAAAACCACAATGGATATTTTTACATCACCACACATTACAAAATGAAATGAGAAGGATTGATTCCTTCAACTACATGTTACAACTACACAAAACTGGATTCTCCAACATTGCTAAGGGGAGAAACCTAACTTCTTCATGATGTTCATTTCCACAACCTGCACAAAATAGTACAAAGTGAGAACCATGGAGGATCACCTCTCATCCTAGGCTTCTATGAAGCCACCCACCAAGCAAGGGAAACCAAGCCCAAAATAAAATACACACAAATGTTTACAAATGCATAAATCCACACCATACAAAACACTTAGCAATCCCTCCCATGGCTTACACAATGATTCACCGTTGGAATCATGAATACATTGGGTCAAGGTGGACTCTTCAAAGAGGAGAATTCTGTATCCATAACACAAAAATCAAATTACAATTGCATCTCTTGCTTCTCAAGAATATCATAAAATCTTCTCTCATTCTTACACATACACTTACACCTTCCAAAACAACAAAAGGCATATGGCTTCAATGAAGCCCATACTCCATGAAAGAAAGAACAACTTCTCATCATGAGGTAGATTTTATCAACTACAATGTTGAGCCCAACTAGCCCCTTCACCCAAGGCTTCTCTTCCCTCCCAACGGCGAGTGAAGCCTTCACACCCATGAACAAATTCAACATTCAATCAAAACAAGGAAACCAAGGAAGAAAAACAACAAATAAAAAAATGCATGAACATAATGTAAAATCACAACACAATACAAGATTATAATAACAATACACGATCCCATAACAACACCCCATAATTGCATACTCATTATACAATGCTAAAACAAAATGGTCATGGTTTGAGCACCAACCTTGGTCCAAGCTAAAGGCAGTGATAGTTGATGAAGAACTCCTTAGCCTCCCCCAAAACCCTAGCTGTCTCTAAACTTAGAGAGTGGGTGCACACCCACTAGTTTGTATAAACTCTCTTAAAAAGGCTTTCCCAATTTCTATTTTGGCAAGAACACCAAGCCACTCCCTCTTACAAACTTGTCCTCCCCCAATTTTCTATATTTGATTTAGTGAGAAGATGGGAAAGAATCCATGTGACAACTCCATTTTTGAATTAGTGGAAGAATGCATGGGTAAAGGGCCCCGCTAGGCTACCTAGCCATTAACATGGTCAAAATTAGGTCCCTAGCATGTTATACTATCACATGGGTAGCTTATTTTCACATAAAAGACACTTTGGGACCACCTAATGACCCTTCAAAACCCTAGTCAAGTCTAAATTCGGATTTCCTTTGATAATGACCCATCCTACCCCTTGTCAAGTGGTTTTATTTAATCATTAACAAGATAATTATTTTTAGGGTAAAATGCTACCATGACCAAAACCTAGATGACATTTCATTAACACGCAAAATCCACAAGTGTTAAGTGACACCTAAAAGCACATTCCACATCATCATGACATGTCCCTAATGCGTCTTTGTGATATAAAATTTCACACACAAGAAAACTTACATTTACAAAATAAAATACATCACAAAGAGGCTTTTGAATTTCCAAATATTTTCCTTGGCTAACTGTGTTCACATAAGTTTGGAACTTGTTTCCCCCAAAGATTACCATGGTTCCACTTCCTATACACTAAACTTGAGCATCAGTAGTCCAAGGAGGTCGTATAAAATATGTATCATAAATGCATATAAATTTAAAAGTTACATAATCCATATTAAAATAATTTAATGGAATTCCTTTACTTAATCATTTCAAATAAGACATTCAAAACATTAAAATTACCTAACACTAGTCAAAAATAATTTAATAGAATTCTTTAATCACCCTAGTCAAAAGTTACCTAACACTATGTAGTTTATCCTAGATTTTTCAGGTAATTTTATGATGTGTATTTTTTTAATGAATTTTTTAATTGGACACATCCCAAAAATGTGAAATATCTATGTGCTCCCCCTGGAAATGATTGAAAACTAATCTAAAATCAAAACTTCTTTTTTTCAAAGTGTGTAGAATGGAGTCTAGTTTCTAAAAAACTAAGTTGTACATATTGATTTTTGACAAAAAAATAGACATACATTCAAAATAAATTATAGTTGAAAGGCTTGAAATAGTTCAAATAAAAATTAAATTATATGGTTATATAGCTAACACAGAGACCTATAATGTCATGTAACCTGATTTTATCGATGCCCAACCACGAGGAAACTTGAAGGAGAGCACACAAGAAAAATTAATCATTTTTTGTATGTTTACAACAAAACATGTATTAGACTAGTTTAGAGACTCCAAACCTTTGGGTTGGATCCCCAAGGCAAAACCAAGCCTTAGGCTTGGTATAATATGAAGCTTTAAATAGTGCATGTGCACTATTTAAAGCATTTTAAATTTGCATCTTAATAGTGTATGCACGCTTTAGTGCATATTCACATTAGTGTGCATGCACTATTAAGACCTAAATTTCAACAAAGAGGGAAGGAGAGAGGTAGAGTGAGAGCAAGAGAGAGAGAGAGGAGAGGGGGATGTAAATGTGTGTGTGTGTGTGTGTGTGTGTGTGTGTGAGAGAGAGAGAGAGAGAGAGTAGGGGATGGAAGAGAGAGAGTGAGAGTAGGGGATGGGAGAGAGTAGAGAAGGGCAATGGGAGTAAGAGAGAGAGTAGGGGATGGGAGAGGAGAGAGAGAAGGGGGATGGGAATGTGTGTGTGTGTGTGTAGGGGATGGGAGAGAGAGAGAGAGAGAGAGTAGGGTTGGGAGAGAGAGAGAGAGAGTAGGTAGTGGGAGAGGGAGTGGGAGAGGGAAGGAGGGAGTGGAAGAGGGAGGGAGAGAGGGGGATGGGAGTGTGTGTGTGAGAGAGAGAGAGAGAGAGAGAGAGTAGGGGATGGGAGAGAGTGTGAGAGTGTAAGAGAGAGAGTAGGGGTGGTATAGAGAGAGTACAGGATGGGAGAGAGAGATCAAGAGTAGGGGATGGGAGAGAGAGAGAGAGAGAAAGAAAGTAGGTGGTGGGAGAGGGAGTGGGATAGGGAGAGAGAGAGAGAGAGGATGGGAGTGTGAGAGAGAGAGAGTAGGGGATAGGAGAGGAGAGAGAGAGAAGGAGAGGGGGGTGGGAGTGTGTGTGTGAAAGAGAGAGAATAGGGGATGGGAGAGGAGGGAGAGAGAGAGAGTAGGGGATATGAGAGAGAGAGAGAGAGAGTAGGCGGTGGGAGAAGGAGTGGGAGAGGGAGAGAGAGAGGGGGGATGGAAGTGTGTGTAAGAGAGAGTAGGGGATGGGAGAGAGTATGAGAGTGTGAGAGAGATTAGGGATGGTAGAGAGAGAGTGTGTGTGTGTGAGAGAGTAGGGGATTGGGAGAGAGAGAGTAGAGGGGGGAGAGAGAGTAGGAAATGGGAGAGGGAGTTGGAGAGGGGGAGAGAGGGGGTATGGGAGTGTGTGTGATAGATCTAGAGAGTAGGGGATGGGAGAGGAGAGAGATAGGGGGCTGGGAGTGTGTGTCTATGAAAGAGAGAGAGTAGGGGATAAGAGAGGGGAAAGAGAGAGTAGGTGGTGGGAGAGGGAGTGGGAGAGGGAGAGAGAGAGAGGCGAGATGGAGTTGTGTGTAAGAGAGAGAGTAGGGGATGAGAGAGAGTGTGAGAGTGAGAGAGAGTACGGGTGGAAGAGAGAGTACAAGATGGAGGAGAGAGAGAGAGAGTATGGGACGAGAGAGAGAGAGAGTAGGCAGTAGAAGGAGTGGGAGTGGGAGAGTGAGAGTGAGAGAGAGAGGAGGATGAGAGTGTGTGAGTAAGAGAGAGAGTATGGGATAGGAGAGGAGAGAGGGAGAGAGAGGAGGGGAAGGGAGTGTGTTTGTATGTGTGAAAGAGAGAGTAGGGGATGGGAGTGTGTGTAAGAGAGAGAGAGAGTAGGGGATGGGAAAGATTGTGAGAGTGTGAGAGAGAGTAGGGGGTGGCAGAGAGAGAGTATAGGATGGGAGAGAGAGTGAGAGTAGGGGATGGGAGAGAGAGAGTAGAGAGGGAGAGAGTGGGAGTGAGAGAGTGAGAGAGACAGTAGGGGATGAAAGAGAGAGAGAAAGAGTAGGTAGTGGGAGAGGGAGTGGTAGAGGGAGAGTGAGTAAGATAGAGTAGGCAGTGAGAGAGGGAGTTGGAGAGGGAGAGCAAGAGAGAGAGTACAAGATGGGAGAGAGAGTGAGAGAGAGAGAGAGTAGGCAGTGGGAGAGGGAGTGGGAGTGGGAGAGAGAGAGGGGGGATAGGAGTGTGTGTCTATAAGAGAGAGAGTAGGGGATGGGAGAGAGAGTAGACGATGGGAGAGGGAGATAGGTAGAGAGAGTAGCAATGAGAGAGGGAGTGAGAGAGGGAGTGAGAGAGAGAGAGGAAGGGGATGGGAGTGTGTGTAAGAGAAAGAGAGAGAGAATAGGAACTAGAAGAGGGAGTGGGAGAGGGAGAGGGAGAGAGAGGGGATATAAGAGTGTGTATCTATGAGAGAGAGAATAGGAAGTGGGAGAATGAGAGAGAGATTATGGGATGGGAGAGAGAGTAGGCTATGGGAGAGGGAGAGGAGAGAGAGAGAGAGAGAGAGAGAGAGAGAGAGAGAGAGAGAGAGAGAGAGAGAGTCGGCAATGGGAGAGGGAAAGCGAGAGAGAGAGAGAGAGAGAGAGAGACAGAGTAGGTGGTGGGAGAGGGAGTGGGAGAGGGAGAGGGAGAGAGAGAGAGAGATTAGGGGATGGGAGAGGAAGTGGGAGAGGGAGAGAGAGAGAGAGAGAGAGAGAGAGAGAGAGAGAGAGAGTAGTAGTGAGAGAGGGAGAGGGAGAGAGAGGGGGGATGGGAGTCTATGTAAGAGAGAGAGAGAGAGAGAGTAGGGGATAGGAGAGAGGGTGAGAGAGAGTAGGTGGTAGGAGAGGGAGTGGGAGAGTGAGAGTGAGAGAGAGAGGGGGATGTGAGTGTGTGTCTGTGAGAGAGAGAGTAGGGAATGGGAGAGGGGAGAAAGATTAAGGAATAGGAGAGAGAGTGAGAGAGAGAGAGAGTAAGCAATAGGAGAGGGAGATCGAGAGAGAGAGAGTAGGGGATGGGAGAGAGAGTAGGTGATAAAAGAGAGAGCGAGAGAGGAAGATAGATAGATAGAGTAGTAGTGGGAGAGGGAGTTTGAAAGGGAGCGCGAGAGAGTAAGAGAGGGGGGATGGGAGTGCATGGAAGAGAGAGAGTAGGGGATGGGAGAGAGAGCAAGAGAGAGAGTGGGGAATGGGAGTGAGAGAGTGAGAGATAGAGTAGGTAGTGGGAGATGGAGTGGGACAGGGAGTTAGAGAGAGAGTAGCCCAAGAGAGAGAGTAGGTGATGGGAGAGAAGAGAGAGAGTGAGAGAGAGTAGGGGATGGGAGAGGAGAGTAAGAGAGAGAGTAGGAGATGGGAGAGAGTGAGAGAGAGAGTAGGCAGTGGGAGAGAGAGATAGATAGAGAGGGAGAGAGAGAGAGAAGGAGTAGAGGATGGGAGAGGAGAGAGAGAGTGGGAGAGCAGGGGATGGGAGAGGAGAGATAGAGTGAGAGAGAGTAGGGGATGGGAGAGTAGAGAGAGAGTGAGAGAGAGAGTAGGGAGAGAGCAGGAGGTGGGGGATGGTGGGATAGGGAGATATTATTTTTCACATAGTGTTTATGCACTTTATAGTGCATATGCGCTATATGAAAACACCAAAAAAAGGTCATAACACAAGTTTGGGTCCCTATTGATCCATATTCTTCTTTTTTCTATTGTGTATTCTATTGTTCTAATAGAAAACATGGGTTTCAAGCTATTGGAAGTTAGCAAATACTATTTGAAGGCTTTTTGAATATTCTTTCATTCTATTTGAAGCTAGCAAACACCAAATTCAATCATTGGATACACTATTTGAAGGCTTTTTGAATATTCTTTCTATAGAAAAGGTTAGTGCAGTCCTTTTTAAATATTCTTTGTTGTTATATAGAGACAAATTTGATTATAATTTGACATGTTTAATATATAGTGAATTCATTGAAATTTGTAAGTTTGAATGAATTGTTATTTGGGAATGGTTAGAAATTTGACAAGTTGTTTAATATATATTATGTATTCATTGAAATAATTGTAATTTGTATATATATTTGAATGATTTGTAATTAAAAAATTGTAAGTAATTTGGATGTTTGAATAATTTGACATATAGAAATCATCATCATGCAAAGGAAGAAACCAAAAACTCAAACAATGGAAGAAAGGGATAGAGATTTGGCAATTAAAAGAGATAAAATAAAACTATTACGTGAGCAAAGAAAATTGAAAAGCAATAATGAAGAATTGATTTTTGAAGAGGAACAAGAACCATTGATATAAAGAAACAAAGAGGAAGAATTAGAAAAAAAAGAGAATGAATAAGACTGTTATGCTCAAGAAGATAATTGAATTGTGAAGCTACACCATCTTCATATGTTGAAGTCATATCATCATCTCATGTTGAAGATATGCTAATTTGTAGATCTGATGATGTACAAACTCCATCATGTCATGTTGAAGGCACAACATCAACATATAAAGTAGGTGATATTCTATCTGTTGCATCTTATTTCCAAGGCACATCATCTTTAGTTCAAGGTACAAAAAGGACTCAACCTTATGTTGATGTTCAAAAGGTTGAGAGAATGGAAGAGATTATAACACCTAGAATTTATTTTAGAAGACCAAAATATTTGATTGATATTGATACTGACATTTTGAAATCAATTTCTGACAAGATTAGCAAGCGTACTTGTCAAAGAAAAGTTAATTGTATGTGGAGATTATTCTTAAAAGAATTAAATATTATAAGTCAATTCAGTAGGCTACCGTGAAGGGATAAATAAATTAGTAAAGCTTTGAAATCATTGATTGAAATTTTTTGGACAAATAACACGTGTTTCCCCTAATCAAAGAGATGTTGTAAGAAGGAGGATTGGTAGCCAAAAGCATGACCCACATGCAAAACATTTTTTGGACTCAATTCATCCTCAAATTTGAATAAGTCAAAGATTCTTTGAGATGGGTAAACTTTTTTATGTGAAGATAAATCACACACACACAACTTGTTGTTGTAGGATACACATTGAATTTTCTAACCATTTTGATGTTTTTAGGCATATATGTGTGTTTTTGCATTCTAAGTTTGTTTTGTAGGATTGTGACATGAATGAGCCACCTAGATCTTCAAGTGAATCCATATCCACCATTTTATGTGAAATAGGGGACGGCCAACAATTTTACAAGACATCTTGCTTGGTTGGTAAACTCTTATTTTGTAGTTCTTTGCAACTTTTATGAACTTATGAACATATGGATAGTACACATGCAATTGAAAATGAAATAGTAGATTATGAAAATATAAGATAGTGACATATGCTCTAAAAGATGGGGAACATGGTAAAAGATGTGATTTAGTCATTGAAACAATTCTTGTGTATGAGTTCATGAAGATTTTTTGTGAAAATATTATTTACAAGTATGCAAGGCATACACATAGAGCTCGATGGCTAGATTTTCAATTCAAGTTGTGCAAGGATACATTTTTATTGGATACCATTGTTTCGATTGTTGACTTCACAAAGAACTACACACTATAATCACAAAATGAGGTGTAAGAAAAGTATTATACTTCTCAATAGATTTCCATATTTGTTCACATAACATTCATGCATTCACCTACAAGTATAGAGGATGATAGGAAGATTTTGAGAGAGTACCATTTTACATCAGTGATGATCGATCACATTTTATAGAGTTTGTGCATGGTTGTTTTCAACTTTTTTATGGAGATTTGGCTAATAGGGGAATACCATATCATTAGCACTTTATTTGGTTAGACAATTGTGCATTTCAATTCAAGAATGCACAGATGTTCTATTGGTTGAGAAGGATGCACAGGTTGTCTAGAATTCAATAAATGTGGAATTTCAAAGAGGTTGGTCATGGACAAGGAGAGCATGATGATGCAAGCACATGCATCAAAAGAGCCTTAGCTTGTGAATAATTAAAGTACAAAGATGGAGCAATATTGACAAATGAGAAATCCATCATCCAATGGTGTAATACTATAATGGGTCTAGGTAAGGAAGGTGAGTCTATGGTTTATAAATTTTTTTGGTTGATAGATAATACTAACATTGAATCATATGAGGATTGTTACACACTAACAAGATCAAGTGAGTTGCACTCTTTTAGAAGATCAAATGAAGGTTCATGGAGTATCCACACATGAAAAATGGCATGCTATTGTCTATCATGTGCAGAGAAAAATTGGGATGACTATGAGTCGACTGAATGGGTCAACAAATGGGATATATGGGTTTTGTACCCAATTAACACCTATCGTGCCCCACAAGTACTAAAAATGGTAGAGATTGATTCATCCATTGACTTTGATCACTTGTCTGATCTAGTGCAAGCTATTAATATTTATATTTATATATCTTTTTAATTTCAATATGTAACATTGTAACTTTTACCTAAGTATTTTTTGAATTAATGACCACATTTTGTACATTTATCACTGCAGACCATGTTTTCGTTGTTATTGAATCTGAAGACAATGAAAAAGGGACAAATTATTATTTGTGTCATTGTGTCCAAGCCAAACAAAAATTGGATAACTTAGTTATAGATGGTGAAGGTTTAGAGTATCATATTAGTGTAGTGGTTGTAACTGGCACATGGCTTAGACGATATTGTATGAAGAACCCTAACTTGTGGTTATTCGAAGATTGGAAAAAAGAGAGGAAGATTCTTCATTATTTGGATCTTGTTGTCACATCAAATGTCCACTTGATAAAATATGGCAAAAAATCACATAATAAGACTCTTTGGAAAGTTTGTGAGTCAAACCATGAGGCAATACTTGAGACATTAAAATGTAGAGCAAATCTAGTTGGTTCATTAGATTGAATAGGGAGAGAGAGAGAGAGAGAGAGAGAGAGAGAGAGAGAGAGAGAGAGAGAGAGAGAGAGAGAGAGAGAGAGAGAGAGAGAGAGAGAGAGATGTACAGGGGCATGTTGAATCATAGGGCTCATTTTCATTTTTGTTGTGGTATGCTCCAAGTGAGCCTTGTAAGTAGAATAAGGGTCATTGGACCTAGGTGTTGTAGTTATGGTATTGGATGCCATTTGATGTCCTTAGAAGAGTCACCATTTTGGCCTAAAAATCAAGGCATACATTGCCATAGGGAAATGAGTAACCTAAGGGATGATTCATTAGCTTAGGTAAGGGTCCCTAGCATGGAATTGCTAAGGGATAGCCTAAATAATAAGTTAGAAGTGTTAAGAAGAGAAAGCAAGAAAAATCCAAAAGTTGCTATATTGCAATTTTGCATTTTTTGCAAAATGTTGATTTTGCAACAAATTGTGGATTTGCCTTCTAAAACTTGAAAAATGCTGAATTAGACCATAAGGATGAAGGGGAAAGACCTAGGAGGAGATATAAAGACTTTCCAAACCCTAAAATGAGAGAAGTTAATATCATTGTGTACAGTCAACATGCTATAGCATTATATTTGAAGGCAAAATTACTGAATTTTTGAGTTTTAAGGTATTTATGACATTGTTTTTGTAGATTGTACTAGTTTCCATCATAGATTGGGTTGTTTAGAATAATTTTGTTTTAAGAAGTTTGGTTTGATTTTCTTTCTTTTCATAGTTGCTCAAAAATTTGCTTGACAACTTTTGAGCAACTTCTTAAAAAGTTGTTAAACTTTCAAAAACTCTTCCCCAAACTATTAGTTGGTTCAAAAAAACCTTATAGCCATTGGGGAAAACCTATATTAGCCCTTATAGGTGGGTGATAGGTATGATGTACTTATTTTGACAAGAAATCAATAAAATAACCTATTTTACCCTCAAAATTTTATGTTCTAGAGTGTTGTATGGACTAGTATAGATGTTGGGACATGTGCCAATAACCATAGGAGTTAGAGGGATGAGTTACCTTTAATTTTCACTTGGTTTAATGTTTTGATCATTTTTACTTTGCAAGTTATTCAAGTTTTTCCGAAGGTGCCTAGAAATCAGCTTAAACCAAGGGTTTCACCTAGGGCCTTGTTGTTTTGGCACTTTCCACCATGCGCATTTGATGCCCCTTAGTGGAATGCAAGCCCTATTAGTCTACTTCATTATTTTGTAAGTTTTATAGATGGCCAAGAAGGGAATGAACTTTTCCACCATACCCTAGTGTATGGCTCCATACATGCATCATTCAACATTTCACCATAGTCACTTTAACTTTTGCTCCAAAGTGATCCAAGATCTATAACTTTGGATTTGGACTTGTTTCACATGCCCCTAGATGTTCAAATAATTTTTTTGCAGATTGGCATGTGTGAAAGGGTACCTATAGTGTAATTGTAGCCTAATTAGGCCTATCAACACTTTCTAAATGTTGTTACAGCAGTGGCTTTTAGTCTCTTCCAATGTGTGAGGCTTACATATGTTTTATATGTCCTAAAAGAGTGTTTGAATCTCACTTTAAAATATGTCTTCATGTGGCCTTTTTCCATATTATGTTCAATTTATAGTTTGAAGGGCTACTAGCCTTTTCAATGGCAAACTACAAACATTCTCGGGCATGTCGAATTGAAATATCCCAAAGAATCACTAAATTTTATAGGGTAGCGATCTTTGATAGGGCATATATTGGAGCTTGTGTGAGGTATGGATGAAATTCTAGATGCTATAGGACTACATTGTGGAGACCTACAATAACCTCTCTCACTTTTTGGAGATCTTACTCTATTTTTTATTTTGCGATGCCATCTTGGGTGATGTTGAAACTTGTAGTGTTGGCTAGTACAAAGTTGCCAACTACCAAATCTCCCGCACCATTCGTCATGGAATCAAACTGTCTATTTCATTAGCTCCAAGTGGCCAAGTAAATTCTTTCCCAAGCTTGTCCTATCTTGTTGAGCACTCGAACATTCTTGGGCATGCCAAACCAAAATGTCCCTAAGAGTCACTAAATGTCATAGGGAAGCAATATTTGATGGGGCATATCTCAGAGTTCCTACGAGGTATGGATGTGATTCTAGGTGCTATAAGACCATGTTGTGAAGACCTACAATAACTTATCTCTCTTTTTGGAGATCCTACCTATAATAACCTATCTCTCTTTTTGGAGATCTTACTCCATTTTGATTTTGCAATGCCATCTTGGGTGATGTTGAAACTTGTAGTGTTGGCCAATACAAAGTTTCCAACTATCAAATCTCCCTTATCATTCATCGTGGGATTGAACTGTCTATTCTGTTAGCTCTGGGTGGCTAAGTAAACCCTATCACTAAGATCATTCCATCTTGTTGAGTTCTCAAACATTCTCAGGCACGCTAAACCAAAACATCCCTAAGAGTCACTAAATGTCATAGGGCAGTGACCTTTGACAGGGCATATCTTAGAACTTGTACAAGGTATGGATGTGATTCTAGGTGCTATAGGACCATGTTGTGGAGAACTACAATAACCTCTCTCTTTTAGGAGATCTTACTCTATTTTAATTTTTTGATGTCATCTTAAGTGATGTTGAAACTTGTAATGTTGGCCAATACAAAGTTACCAACTACCAAATCTCCCTCACCATTTATCATGGGATCAAACTTTCTATTCAGTTAGATCCAATTGGCTAGGTAAACCCTAGCCCCAAGCTCATCCCATCCTGTTGAGGGCTCAAACATTCTCGAGAATTTCAAACTGAAACATCCCTAAGAGTCACTAAATGTCATAGGGAAGCGATCTTTTATAGGGAATATCTTAGAGCTCATGCTAGGCATGGATGCAATTATAGGTGATATAAGACCATGTTGTGGAGACCTAGAATAACCTCTCTTTCTTGTTGGATATTTACTCTATTTTGATTTTGCAATATCATCTTGGGTGATGCTGAAACTTGTAGTGTGGCTAGTACAAAGTTGTCAACTACCAAATCTCACTCACAATTCATTGTGGGATCAAACTATCTATTCTGTTAGCTCTAGGTGTTTGGGTAAACCCTAACCCCAAGCTCATCCTATCACATTTAACACTTGAACATTCTCAGGCACACCAAACTGAAACATCCCTAAGAGTCACTAAATGTCATAGGGCAGTGATCTTTGACAGGGCATATCTTGGAGATCATGTGATCTATAGATGTAATTATAGGTGCTATAGGACCATGTTGTAGAGACCTACAATAACCTCTTTCACTTTTTGGAGATCTTACTCCATTTTGATTTTTTGATGTCATCTTAGGTGATGCTGAAACTTGTAGTGTTGGCTAGTACAAAGTTGTCAACTACCAAATCTCCCTCACTGTTCATCATGGAATCAAGCTATCTATTTTTTAGCTCCATGTGGCTGGATAAACCCTATCCCCAAGCTCATATTTTCCTATTGATTACTCAAACATTCTTAGGCATGCCAAACTGAAACGTCCCTAAGAGTCACTAAATGCCATAGGGCAGTGATCTTTGATGTGCCATATCTTGGAGCTTGTGTGAGGTATGGATGTGATTCTAGGTGCTATATGACCACTTTGTGGAGACCTACAATAAATTCTCTCTCTTTTTGGAGATCTTATTCCATTTTGATTTTGTGATGCCATCTCAAGTGATGTTGAAACTTGTAGTATTGGCCAGTACAAAATTGCCAACTGCCAAATCTCTCTCACCTTTTATCATGGGATTGATTTGTCTATTCTGTTAGCTCTAGGTGGACAAATAATCCCTATCCCAAATTTCATCCGATCCTACTAAGTACTCAAACATTCTTAGGCATGCCAAACCAAAATGTCCCTAAGAGTTACTAAATGCCATAGGGCAACAATCTTTGATGTGGCATATCTTGGAGCTTGTGTGAGGTATGTATGTGATTTTAGGTGCTATAGGACCATGTTGCAAAGACCTACAATAAAATATCTCTCTCTTTTTTAATATCTTATTCCATTTTAATTTTGCGACGCCATCTTGGGTGATGTTGAAAATTGTAGTGTTGCCTAGTACAAAATTGCTAACTGCCAAATATCTCTCACCTTTCATCATGGGATCAAACTATCTATTTTTTTAGCTCTTGGTGGCTAGGTAAATATTGGCCCTAGGCTCCTCCCATCCTTTTGAGTGATCTAACATTCTTAAGCATGCTAAACTTAATCATCCCTTAGAGTCACTAAATGCCATAGGGTGGGGATCTTTGATTGTGGCAACTGGATATGTCATCTCATCCAATGATGGAGACTTATGATAGAAGGTAAAGGGATGATCATACACATAATTTTGAACATGTTATTTTTTAATGGTAATAAGGTAATCCTTTTTTGTAAGGTCAAGGAACTTGAGGTCACCTTTAAACCCAAGTTGTCTTAGTCCTAACAATTTTTCTCTCTTTTTTTTTGTTTTTGTTAAAAAATTGACTCAATAAGTGTTTTGAAAGTCATTACACCTTATATAGTTACATCTTATCACTAAATGGAGTTAGTGGAAGATGTTAAGGATATTCGTGGTTTTCTTAATAGTCATTTCATGGGTTTGAAACATAATCACTTCCTTTTGTGAAAAGTTGTTTGAAAATTGACAAATTACATGTTGCGAAGAAAATATAGTCATAGGATGTTGGAAGATTGTTTTCACTCATAAGATGTTGAAGAATCTCTTAGAAGGATGGAATATATGACAAACTAAAGTTTGTGAGATAGTTATTAGTTGTTCCTTGAAGTGTTTAAGATGTTAGTTTGAAGCAAGAAGTTGATTATGATCCATTTCTCAAATTTGCTCATTTTTCCCTTATTGCTTCCCAAGTCTTGAATAGGGAAAGTGATCAAGTAGTTTTGTGAATTTGGGTAGAAGTTTGTTCAATTTTGTAACCAAGTTGAAAAGAGTCTTTAAAGACACTTACGAAGGTAGGAAAGGTAGTTTTCCTTAAAAGTGTTCTTGTTGGGAATCCACTAGCTTTTGGTATGAGCATTCTGCATCATTTTGGATGTAATTTACATTAAAATGAAATATATAAAATGTACTTAAAACTTAAACAATAAAAACAAGATATATAGTATCATAACCAATAATGTCATACATGAACAAACATATAATATATTATGATAACCATTAATGTTATACATGAACGAACATATAAGATATTATGATAACCAATAATGTCATACATAAATGAACATATAATATATTATGATAACCAATAATGTCATAAATGAATAAATATATAATATATTATGATAATCAATAATTTCATACATTAACAAACACATAATATATTATGATAACCAAAAATGTCATACATTAACAAACATATCATATATTAACCAATAATGTCATGAGTTTAATAATGTCATGCATCAAATATATGTCATACATCAAATATAAAATGTCATATACACATAAAATGTACATCAAATATGTCCAATGACATAAAATACAACATATATGTCCACTAATGCCTATACATGTGTGTCTATCAACTATATCTTCTCCTTCCCATGAGGGGAAGGAAACAAATCTCTAAAGGTCTTTGGTTGTCATGTGGAGGGAGATGATGGGGATGATGGGGTCTTCTTCACATGCTTGTTTGTCCTCTTGTTTAGGCTCTTCTCTAACTTAAGCTGATACAAACAAAGTAGATATGAATCAATAATTATTATACATTGAAATCAAATATATATACACAAAATTAATTATTTTATTACCACTATCAAATAGTCATTATGTATGTCCACCTCAAAGGCTCGCAAATGATCGGGTGTAAGAAGGCCCTACAACAATTCAATCAATATAATCACTGATAAATAACATTAGAAATTTGGTTACTAACTATTATAAACAACAACTAAAATGAAAAAAAATTATTTCATACCTCGGTCAATGGCTCTAAACTAGTCATCGTTGTAGCAACTCCATGATCGATGGACTGGCAAAGATGAGGAGGAGTCTCAGACGTCAATAGCTGCATGTCATATAATACAATTTATATGTAACATGAAACATGAAACAAATATAATTAAATGAATTAAATTAACATGAAACAAATGTACCTCTATGAAGCTTGTATGACACCTAAGCTCAAAGTCCCTTGTGAATGTCGATGGTCTAGTAGAGAACTGATGCACATGCATAATTTTTTTGTCAATCCTTCATATGATTACGTAATAAATATATGTATTAATTTAAATTATTAAATTGATACATACCTCTCAACTCATCAACGAGACAAAAAAATTGGCTTAGGGAATCTGTACTAGGGCCGAAAAACTCTTACACTGAATTTTAAACAATGTCAATACATGCTAATTAATTAATCATTCCATATACATATGAAATGTGATCCAATTAGTTTATTATAATTGAAATTACCTATGTGTCAATACCAAATGTGTCACTCAGGAACTCATTAGTGACTAGCCCATCATCTATACTATCTCCAACATGACTACCAAATGTGCATAAGGATCTACATTGTGTGCACATGTCATTGTGATGCACAGAAGGCTCCTCCTCAACTAATGGACTCGTGCAATGAATGAGGGTCTATGTCAAGCATTAATAATCCCTAGAGTGTTGGTCTCTACATGTTCCTTCACAACTAAAGGAATAATCACATGCTCACCTTGTGGCTTAACAATAGGTGTCCTAACTACAATAGGATCATGACATGCCTCTAGCCTCTCAAATGATGACCCCCCACCTCTACCCTGAGATTCTAATATATCAAAATAATTGGACATCTCCCCAAGGACAAATTTATAATACAATTTCTTTAAGAAATACATTGGAACCTCACAATTATTGCAGGGAGGGGCATTATCCACCATCTATCCCAAAAGTTATTTCTAATACCATCACGTATGCACCAATGGATGGGGAACCTTTTAGTTGTATGTTTAACAGTATCTTGTTCTCCAGGCTTTTTTAAAAATGCACAAATGCTACCTTGTGCTATTTCCTCTTTTTTACATCTTGATATGATAATTTGTTTGCATAATATTGTTTTTGTTCATCCCTCTTAACAAACCAAATATCCAACTAACCACTAACAAAAGCTACATGGGTCATAATGGACACAAGGGAGGATGCCAATTGTGCTCTCATTAAATTGGTTTCTCTACAAGCTTTCACCCTACCAATGGGTGTTTTTAATTCATTTTTCCCTCTTTCTATTTCATTCATGATGTTGTCTTGGGTTCCAAGAGGAGGTCTTCCAATTGGTGCAGGTTGCAAAATTTTTTGCTCTTGTTGTGGGGGGATTTAATTTTCATCTTGTGAAGGGTTTTCATTTTGATTTTGTTGATCCAGCTAGGGATTTGGTGGTTCATTATTCACATTTCCTAATAAGAAATCAATTGCAATCTAAATAAATAAACAAATTTAAAGAAAAATTGAAAAAATCCACAAAACAATGTAAAAACTTACAAAACAATGCAAAAACATATAAAACAATGCAAAAACTAGAGTAGAAAACACAATACGCGATCCCAATCTTGAACTTCGACGACGAGGAGGCATTTTGAGGAGGCAGGTGACAAAATTCTTCAACTTCTTCAATCCACGAGCATATTGTTGAGGAGAAATGGAAAAGCCAAATGAAATGATAAAATGGTCTGCAGGTTTGCAACCCATTTATTAAAAAAATTAATTTTGCAAAGCATGTACAGGCTATAGCATGCACGTGCTTTGCAAAATGTTTTAAAAAAAATTAGGTGTAATTTTTTTTGCACCACAACTTGGTGCGCATACCCATATGGTACTAGGGAAGGGACCTTACAATTATTCCTACATAATTTCTTGACTCACATGAGTGCAACTTCCATGGCCTTGTGATTCAATTAGAAGTGAAACATCTTTTAGTTTTTACTTAGTTTCCATCAATGATTGCATTAGTAGATTTCAGGAAGTGCTGCTCCTATTTTTATTGGTTTCCTACCTGATCTTTTTGATGATTTAACTCACATACATGTTGTTACCATGGTTTATGTCCATTAGGAATTTCCCTTTCATGTTATTTTCTTTCATCTCTTGTTACCTTATCTTCATTAGTTTCTTTACTAACTCTTGGTTAAATTAGGAATTCATATAGTTGCATTGTTAGATTGCATTCATTATAAAATAGAAAATACTAAAAACATATCTCTTTTGTGGCTAATTTTGAAACAACAAGCAGATTGAACATCTTATCTAAAATAGGTCAGAACCAGCAAAAGCCTCCTTGTAATGTTGATCCCAAATTAGTTTTTCAAGAGAGGAGTTCAAAAGGATTCTTGTAGTTAAGCATCATCCAAAATGACAACTAAATACCTCTGAGTCTAATTAGGCTCCACATTACAACACAAGCGATCACCATGCCACACACAATATTTTTTTTGAGTTCATTTGTCTCCAGTTTGCAATGATTTGATTTTTTGTGTGACCTATATCTATCAAAATGTTATTGAAATGCTTGTATTGGATAAGTTCACTCCAACAAAATATCTCAAATTGTTATGAATACTCATCTGGAACAATCTAGTACCAAGGAAACACATTGACAATTTCTTTGTGTTCTTTCTTTCCATTTGCACCCTTTGTGAGTGGCTAATATGAAAAGTATCTAGCAAGTTCAATCAATGGTATCATTTCCAATTCAACAAGATGTTGTACGTATGAGAGAAAATAGTTCAATAGTAATATCCTATCATGTAGTATTTTTGTATCCAATGAAACACCTTTTGTCCAAAATTAAGTATTATAAAAGAGCGACTACAAATAAAAGTGGTAATTTTTGCAACATATGGCATATCTTGTGCACCAATATCACATTTTGAAATAATCTCTTCCATAAATTTTTGATATTTTGCTAGTGTATGGTCTTCACTTGCTTCTTGTTTATATATTTATGTTAGCATATCAATACAACTCTTAGATTCTCTTTCTACTTTTGATGCATATCAAACTATATATTTAAGAATGGGCATTTTTTTTAATAAAAATAGTTGGAAAACCATATTAGCTCTCCATATTAAAATCATGTGTACATTATAAATGTTTAATTTATCATCATTACATGTAGGGAGATATACATTTTCTTTCCAATTGCATCACATGTTAAGGATAAGTTGGCACATTGAAGTCATGGAGCTTTGTATTGATACTTTGAAATGTGACCTTGTTTATGCAACATGTTGTTTTAGTACGTTTTGTGTGTCTTTAGAAATGAGTGATCAAATATTCATAGTCAACAAGTGTATCCCTAGAAGATATATCAAATGTTTCAATAAAGAAAGGGTTTTCTTGCATATTAGTGTCATTGTTTCTTTTAGATTGTGTACAAGGATTCCATGCATTGGCATATTTGTCAAAGAACATCTTTGCTTTTTCTACATCACCATGGTCTTCCAAATTGAATTTTTCCATGTCTGGCATGTTAGGAAGCCAAACTAACCCATGTGTGCACCTTGATCCTTGATGTTGCCACTCATATCTATACTACTAGTCACTTGCACAAAAGATCTTCTCTAAGACTTCTTCATAGAATATTGTGAATCATTGACGCAAAAATAGGGATGTGGTATGTCATTTATTAATAATTTTATTGGTACAATCTTTGTTTTCTCCCATACTATATTGCAAACCATTTGGAAATAATCATTGTAGTTCTAGTCATTTAGTATCTCCAACATTAAATGTGAATGATAAAGTTGGGGTTCCTATTTGTTTGATTATATTTGAAATCTTGCCATGACATTTTTTCCAATATGAGTGGGTTCCCCTCAAGGAAGACCAAAAATGTATCAATTCTTCTGCAAGTTGAGTGTTGGGGAATTGTTGTAAGTGGAGACAAAAGCTATAAATTATTGACAATATAGAAACCTCTAAAAAAAAATTGACAAATACATTAGAATGTCCCTGGCTTCAATGTTGTATCATTATAGTCAATACAAAATAATGAAACCTTGGATGACTTTTGAAGTTGTTATCATGGAATCTCATTAAGTGAAACACATATTCATGCATCTCAACTTTCCAATAACGAGGTTGCATTTCTAATGGAATCTCATGTGGGAAGAGTGTGGAAAAAGCCATCTCTAGAAGACCCTTAGTATTCTATTCATGTATTGGGTAAGAGTCAAGATCTGGTCAATTAATGAGTCTATCATTTGCAATGTTTCTTTGATAATATCTATCTCATGTAGTTTATTTGGGAATCTAGCCATAAATGATGATGATTATTTTATATAATTTTCAAGTTGATCCCTAGCATGCATATATATGCTCAACATTTGGTGGGGGAACATGTTCATGGTCAACATTAATGGTATGAATCATGCTTGAAATGTCTACACTTGTTTTAGGGAGTTGTTTTAGAGATTCACCATCTATTTGAAAATCCTTGTAGTATGGGTCATATTTGATCTTATACTATAATGCAACCCATACATGACATCTACTTACATAAAAATCATAATAGTTTCCTTGTGTATGGAATCTTTGAACTATTAGGATATCAAGATCTGTAATTCTATGTGGGAGATATTTTCTATTGTTTTAATATTTTGTGAAAAACTACTTGTGTGACCACATTATTTGTATTGACAACAATGAGCATGGGTTACTTGCAATACTAGATTAACCCACACAATGAGCATCTCTTTGACCTAGGTCAAATTTCTTAATACCTCTAGATGTTTTGCTGGATCCATATTGTTAAGAGTTTGAGAATTGATGTCTTCCTTTCTCATGAAAGCATCTACCACAAATTACATAATTTTCTTTTAAAATGTTATGCATTCTACAATATCATTCTCTACATATTGTGTGTGTTTGCAAGTTTGACAATGCATCTATCCTATTTTAAAATCCTCTAGAAGCTATGGCAAAGTCATTATCAAATTTTCTTATAGGGTGCATATTGACATCTTATTTTTTATTTTTTTTCTTTGCATTGTATATGATGTTGAGCACTTATTCTTTCTTTTTTGGAAGCACAATATTCTTGACTTCTTTTATGAATTTTCATTCTTTGATGTTTAGTTTTAGAGGAGCTAGGTTGACACTTTTGTGGGGTGGAGATAGGCATCTACAACTAACAAAGTAAGTCTCAATGTTCATATAGAGGGAGAAAAAATGAGAACACTTGTCAATTACAACATGCAATTGTCAAAAAAAAAAAAGATTCTTGTCATTTTTTATACAATTATATTTGATTAATACATATATTATTTGATGCAAGAGCATCGAGCTTGATTTTTTAGGACCCTACATCCTGCGAGCCTGGGTTTATGTCTAGTGTCTATATATGGACTATTCCCTATGTTGATCACATAAGGCTTGGATTGATCCTATTCGAGTTAGAGATCTTTTGGTCACTATTGGTAGCATGTTCTTACTCTGTTGGATAGTTGTTGGAGATTTTTTTTGTGATCTTTGATCTATGGGAGTTATCTTATGCAATCTTAGATCTAGATCATTGGATGGCATGCAAGCCTATGTCTAGGGTCACATGATTTTATTTTATCATGCGAGTTAGTTATGTTTGTAAACTTAGGGCTTGTCCTAAGTGTTACTTAATTTAATTCTCTAGTTCGACTTGTGGCTTGAGTCTATATTTATGTAATTTTCCTGGATGACATTACTACAATTGGGCCTAATTTCTGATAGCACCTCATTGTTATTTTTGGCACATTATCATCAGATCATAGGTAAATACAATCATTTGTAAAATTTCATTAAAACTACTGATGTGGGGAGGAGTCATCAACCACTCGATGCTTATTTTCTAATAATCTAATTTAGAATATATATACATATATATACATACATATACATATATGCATATATATATACATATATACATATATATATATACATATATATACATACATATACATATATGCATATATATATACATATATATATACATATATATATATATATATATACATATATATATATATATATATACATATATATATATATATACATATATATATATATATATATATATATATATATACATACACACACACACACACACACACACACACATATATATATATATATATGTATGTATGTATGTATGTATATATATATATGCATATATGTATATGTATGTATATATATGTATATATATTCTAAATTAGATTATTAGAAAATAATTCATTTGAAATTGGAGTACAAAACATTAAATAATAATATCAAATGTCAAAAACTCTTTTTAAGTTTGTGTTCTTTCATATCTAATATACTACACTTCAATTCACATCATTTGTTTTAGATTGGTATAAGGATACCCTCATTAATGCATCTAGTTTGTAAAAACCTATCTTTGACTTTCTAACATATTTAATAATATTTTGTAAGTCTTCTTTCACAATCAACAATACTTACAAGAATAGCAAGTGTAATCTATCAATACTTCATCATTTTAAGATAAGTTCTATGCCAATATTCATGTTCCAGAAGACTTTATAGGCATCTTCTATTTTTTAAACCCTCAACTCAAATGTAATGAATATTGATAAATGAATTTCTTTGTTTTGCAACCATTGACATCAAATGTGGATTTAAACTCATTAACATTATTTGAAGTAGTATGTTGCAAATATTGAAGAAGCTTACCAAGTCAATGCTCTAAGATGCTATATCAAGTTTGGCAGATAATGGATAATAAGAAGGGCTACAAAGGTTTGTTGCATTAAAAGGAGTTAAAAAGATTGAAAATTCTCAAGAATATTTCTCATAAGAAATGAAAATTCTTATTGATATAAATTTTTCATATAGATACAAAGAGTGTAAAATTAGAAAATAAGTACACATGTAAAACTCTGAAATTTACAAGAACAAATTTCTAAATTTATATATTTTTGTTAGAATTCTTTAGAATAATTGAGGGGGGCGGGGGGGGTGTGAATCAGTTATCCAAGGTCCAAATGCCCTAATAATACTTTTTCTTCAATTTATAGTGAGCCCATAAACTTTTCATCCATCCAAGCTTAAAATAATCATCCTAGCAAATTATAGTAAATCAATATGCAACAATAAAACATGCAAGATCAACACATGACACAATGATTTACGTGAAAACCCAATTTGGGAAAAACCACCAGTAACATGCTACTTGATTCTCACTCTTCTAAAGTGATGCCCTATTAAAAGCCTGCACTGTTAAAGGCTTACAACACACTGTTAAATGTGACCTTGTTAGAGGATTTCACCAAACTGTTAGGAATGGGCTTGATCAAAGGACTTTAGAAAATTCACTTGGAATGTCACCTTGTTAAAGGATTTACCTCATGGCTATTAAACCAACCTAAGTCCATAGGATTTAAACTAACTGTTACAATTTCTAGAGAGTAATGATATGGCTTTTTGATCTGATACAACTTACAACATACTTTTTAGATTTTAGATCTCGCTTCAGTTCTATCCTTTTGCTTGGCTTTAATCACTTCAGCTCTAACAGCTTGTCTTCCTCTCAAGCTTTGTCTCCTTGAGTCTTCTTACTCATCATGCCAATGCAATCATCCTTGTGGTCATCTATCCAAACAGAGTTTTTGTGCTTTCTTCTCCTTAGCACCTTCTTCAGCACTTCATGCTTTTGTGCTTGACCACCTTCTCCTTTTTTGCTTCATGACCTTATGACTCCTTAAATAAAAATTTGGTTTGCCTTTTTTTCTCAATTCTCCCTCTCCAATTTTAGGGTTTCAAATGGATTAGCTAGGATACAATGTATCTACCCCATATCTTGCTCTTATCTAGAAAACTTCATCTAGAGTCCAGTTGTATTCTCCAAAAATGTTCTACATGGTGTTCTGTGACACCAGCTCATCATTCTTATCTTCCATTTAATTCACATATTTCTAGATAAAAACCTTATCAGCTTAGATCTGGTGAATTTTTGATTTTTGAAATAATGTAGCAACTTAGCACTATTGGTTTACTAATGCTCGACATCTCTATGTTACTCGGCACTTGTATCTTCTTGGCACTTGATTCTGCTCGGCATCTAAAGTTCACTCGACACTTGCTTGGCTTCAACTAGGAATCTGTTTGGCTCCTTAATGATCTTAGTTAGTCTTTACAAATGACTTAGCTAAAACCTTACATCTTTGATATGTTTCAATGTGCATATTCTCTGTGTCTTAGAGTATGTCATCAATACACTTTTTCATCAATGACTTAGCTAATCCTTGGACTTCATTACAACATCATAACTTCAACCTTTCTCTAGGTGTTCTAGTTACATCTTATTGATTGCCTTCTCCTTGTCAATCAACTAATTGATATTATTTGGATCACTAAAGCAATTGTCATTCCGGCAAGTAGCAAGTTTGACATCAATGACAAAACAATGATTGAGAATATTCTTTTCCAGTTCCATATGATCATTCCATCAATTTTCCTCATGATCTTTTCAATCATTTACAACAATCTCCCTCTTTGGCATTGATGGCAAAACCAAATTGATCAATTGATCAACTTAGTTACCATCAAGATTGTATACGTTGTCTGCTACTTTTTTTGGCTTCTTACATCCTTACTACTGATCTCATATATCTCCCTCTTTCATATATATCTCCCTCTTGCTTTGTATTGATCAGGTTTCTGCATATTTCTCCCTCTTTGACATAAATGCCAAAGATGTAACATCTTTAACATGCAAAGTATAAGCTTTGGCTTCTTGATGTCTTCTCCCTCTATCACCATGCTTGTGACTGATTTGGAGTTTCTGCTCCTGCTGTCATCCTCTACATCATTCTTCTGATATTTCAATGATTTTTTCCTATTGATGCAGGGCAGCATCCTTGTTGCTTTAAACTGCTTGAGTTAGGGGTATTACCCCCAACTTGCCTCTAAGATATGCATAAGCATCCTTGGGCAATGGTTTGGTGAAGATATCTACAGTTTGTTCCTTTGTGTGAATGTATTCCAACTTCACTTGTTTGTCTTCTACCAATTCTCTGACATAGTGATACTTGATTGCAATATGCTTGGTTTTTGCATGCATTACTAGATTTTTGGATATGTTTATAGCACTTGTATTATCATAATACAATATCATAGGTTTTGTTACCTCTTATTTCATTCCTTTCAATAGATGTGTGAGCCACACAATGTTTGTGCAATTGACTGTAGCTACTACATATTCTGATTCTGCAGTTGACTGGAATGTGCAGGTTTGTTTCTTGCTAGTCCAAGTAACTAGCCTTTTACCTAAAAACAATGCACCTCCACTTGTGCTTTTTCTGTCATCAATGTTCCCTCCCCAATCTGCATCTGTATATGCATTGAGTTCAAACTTTCCATTCTTTTTGTAGTATAGACAAAAGTTATCAGTTCCTTTAAGATATCTCATTATTCTTTTTACTGCTATGAGATGATTTTCTTTGGGATTAGCAGAGAATCTAGCCACTATTCCAATTGCTAATGCTATGTCTGGTCTACTATGTACAACATATTATAGTTTTCCAATCATGGATCTGTACATTGTTTGATTGACTTTAGCTGATTCATCATTTTTGGATAGCTTATTTCCTATTGCCATTGGTGTGCTGATTGGTTCGGACTCCTCCAATCCAAACATTTTAAGTATCTCTTTGATGTACTTTGATTGTGTCACAAATATACCATGTTTTAGTTGATGTACTTGCAATCCAACAAAAAATTTGATCTCTCCAAACATAGACATTTCAAACTCATGTTTCATTTTGTCATCAAAGCCTTTACAAAGCACTTCCTTTCCTCAGAACACTATGTCATCCACAAAGATTTCAGATACAATAATATCCTTACCTTCGTTTGATTTGATGTACATTTTGCTATTATCATTAGTTCTTTCAAATCCTATTTGTACTAAATACTTGTGAAGTCTCTCATACCATGCTTTGGGTGCTTGTTTTAGACCATAGAGTGCTTTATGTAGTTTACAAACCATATCCCTATTGTTCTCATCAACAAATCCCTCTGGTTGTTCAATGTAGACTTCTTCTTCCAGTATACCATTTTAAAAAGTAGACTTTACATCCATTTGATAAACTTTGAAATCTTTATATGCAGCATATGCAAGTAAAGTTCTTACTCCTTCCATTCTAGCAATAGGGGTGAATGTTTCCCCATAGTCTAGTCCTTCTTCTTGAGCATAACCCTTGCATGCTAATCTAGCTTTGTTTCTAGTAATCTCACCATTCTCATCTAGCATTTTTCTGAATACCCACTTGGTGCCAATCACATTCTTGTCAACTAGTCTGGGAACCAAACTCCAGGTTTTGTTCTTCTTTATTTGATCAATTTCTTCTTCCATAGCTTTATACCAGTCATCATCTTGTAATGCACCATATATTGTCTTAGGTTCAGATTTTCTGATCAGACATGATTCATGTCTTAGTCTATTTCTTGTCATTGGTCTTGCATATTTGTTACCAATTATCTGTTCAGCAAGGTGATGTCTTTTTACATATTTGGATAATCTTGGTTCTGTCCTTGTTTCCATGTTTGATCTTTCTAATTTAGGATCACTATACACTTTGTTGTCAGGTTGTTCTCCATCTCTTTCATGTGTACTAACTTCAAGATCAGATTGTGCATTTCCTTCTTTTTGTAACTCAGCTTCTGAATGTAACTCGGCATTTACTGGTTGTGACTCAATCGAGACTGAAGTTTGTTGTTGGATTTCAATTTGATTGACATCATCCACATCAACAGGAATTCCTTCAGAAGAATACACAAAGGTTTTGTATTCATTTGTTTTTTTTGGTTGTTCAGCTTGGACTTTTGTATGCTCATCAAAGTTTACATTTGCACTTTCCACAATTTTGTTAGTGTTAGTATTCAAACACTTATATGCTTTACTTCTAGTGGAGTAACCAAGGAATATGCCTTCATCACTTTTTGCATCAATTTTTTTATTTCTAGCATCTTTAAGGATAAAGCATTTACAACCAAATACTTTGAAATGTTTTACATTGGGTGAATGACCATACCATAATTCAAAAGATGTTGTATTTGTACCTTTCTTGACTTGTACTCGGTTCAGTGTATGAACAGCTACACTTACAACTTCTCTCCGGTACTTTAGAGCAACAGTTTTTTCCATCATTAATGTTTTCGCATAGTCAATCATAGATCTATTTTTTCTTTTAGCAATTCCATTCTATGGGGGAGTTCTAGGAGCTAACGTTTGTCTTTTGATTCCTTTATCATTACAAAATATCTCAAATTCTTTTGATGTGAATTCACCACCTCTTTTTGATCTCAAGCATTTCAAGCTTTTTCCGGTTTCCTTTTCAACTCTAGCCACATACCACTTAAACATTTGAAAGGCATCAAATTTTTGTCTTAAGAACATAACAGTCATCATCCTGGAATAGTCATCAACAAACAACATTATGTACTTATAGCTTTGTACTTCCATTGGACCACATAAGTCAGTATGAACTAACTCAAGTACTTCTTTAGATGTATAGTTTTTGCTTTTGAAACTTGACTTTGTCATCTTTCCTAGCTGACATTGTTTGCACATGATATTATCAGGCTTCTTCAATTTTGGTAAACCTCTGACTTTCTTCATTTTACTAATATTGACCAAATTGTCAAAGTTGACATGACATAGCCTTTTGTGCCATAACCATTCATCATCAAATTTTGCAACAAAACAAGAGACATCATCCATATCAAGGTAAAATAGATTACTCCTTTGTTTGATCTCCTTTTCCTATCAGTTTACCATCAATATCATAGATTTTTGCAGTTTTGTTTCCAAATTCTACTTTGCATCCTATATTGCCTAACTGTGAGACACTTATCAAATTGTGGTTTAATCCTTCAACATAGTATGCATTATCACATGAAATTTTTTCTGTAAGCTTAATGGAACCTTTTCCTTTGATTTGACATGGAGCATCATTACCAAATCTAACACTATTTCCATCATACTGAGTAAAGTTAACAAACTTACTTTTGTCTCCTGTCATGTGATATGAGCATCCACTATCTATGATCCATCTGTCATTCTTGTTCATACATGTTACCAATGGTGTAGGCTCTTCTTCATCAGATTGGTCCTTCATGGCTACATAAACAACTTCATCATCATTATCATCAGAATTTTCTTCAACAATATAACACTTCTTGCCTTTGTCTCTCTTTTCATCATCTCTTTTGAATTTGTATTTGTTGCCTTCCTTGTAATCTTTTTTCTGTGTACATCTAGCAACAATATGTCCTACGTCATTACAATTGAAACAAATGATAGGCATCTTACCTTTGAATTTTCCTTTGCCTCAGTGAAATCTTCTAGCTAGCAAAGATTCCAGTTGTTCCACATCTTCCTCATCAGTGCTACTGTCACTGGATACATATTTCATCTTTCTTCCCTTCTTTGATTTCACCTATTCAACATCTTTCAATGATAGCTTGGCTTTGAAAGTAGATTCAACATTCTCAGGTCTGTAGTTGTCAAAGTTAGATAGCTCAAATGCAGTGAATCTACCCACTATTCCTTCAAAACATAGATTGTTTCTTGGTACACATCTTAGTTCTTGTATTGTTGATACTCTAATAGCATAGATAGGGAGCAAGGTTCTTAAGAACTTACTATTAACAGTATCTTCATCCAATTGACCACTCAAGCATCTTATTGCACTTACCACTTCCTTTATTCTTGTGCCATACTAAGCAACATTCTCATTTTTCTCCATTTTCATATCATCAAATTTTCCTCTGAGGCTTTCTCTTTTTGCTCTTTGTACATTCTGATCTCCTCCATAGATGTCTAATAGGGATTTCCACATTTTGAATGCAGTGTCACATCCTTTGATGTCATCAAATTCAGCATAGTTGAGTGAAGAGGCAATTTCCAACATTGTCTGATTGTGTTCCTGTTTATTTTTCAAATCTTCTGTAGTAAGAGTACCAATTGGATCAACATGTTTAGTAACAATTGAATTTTGGGCATAATCTCATATGGATCCAAGATGTAGCTTCATCAAACTTTTCCATGCAACAAATTTGTCTTTGTTGATCTTGGGGACTTCTCTCTTAGGCATTTTGATCTTTCCTGCTTATAGTCCCTTTAAACTGAATCAACAGTTTGGATCTAATACTAATTGTTAGAATTCTTTAGAATAACTGAGAGTGGGGGAGGGGTGAATCAGTTATCCAAGGTCCAAATGCCCTAATAATAATTTTTCTTCAATTTATAGTGAGCCCATAAACTTTTCATCCATCCAAGCTTAAAATAATCATCCTAGCAAATTATAGTAAATCAATATGCAGCAATAAAACATGCAAGATCAACACATGACACAATGATTTACGTGGAAACTCAATTTGGAAAAAACCACCAGTAGCATGCTACTTGATTCTCACTCTTCTAAAGTGATGCCTTGTTAAAAGCATGTCCTGTTAAAGGCTTACAACACACTATTAAATGTGACCTTGTTAGAGGATTTCACCAAACTGCTAGGAATAGGCCTGATCAAAGGACTTTAGAACATTCACTTGGAATGTCACCCTGTTAAAGGATTTACCTCATGGCTATTAAACCAACCTAAGTCCATAGGATTTAAACTAACTGTTAAAATTGCTAGATAGTAACGATAATGGCTTTTTGATCTGATACAACTTACAACATACTTTGTAGATTTTAGATCTCACTTTAGTTCTATCCTTTTTCTTGGCTTTAATCATTTCAGCTCTGACAGCTTGTCTTCCTCTCAAGCTTCGTCTCCTTGAGTCTTCTTACTCATCATGCCAATGCAATCATCCTTGTGGTCGTCTATCCAAACAGAGTTTCTATGCTTTCTTCTCCTTAGCGCCTTCTTTAGCACTTCATGCTTTTATGGTCGACCACCTTCTCCTTTTTTGCTTCATGACCTTATGACTCCTTAAATAGAAATCTGATTTTCCTTTTTCACTCAATTCTCCCTCTCCAATTTTAGAGTTTCAAATGGATTAGGTAGAATACAATGTATCTACCCCATATCTTGCTCTTATATGGAAAACTTCGTCTAGAGTCTAGTTATATTCTCCAAAAATGTTCTACATGGTGTTTTGTGTCACCAGCTCATCATTCTTATCTTCCATTTAATTCATAGATTTATAGATAACAACCTTGTCGGCTTAGATCTAGTGAATTTTTTTATTTTTGAAATAATGCAGCAACTCAACACTATTGGTTTACTAATGCTCAGCATCTCTATGTTACTCGGTACTTGTATCTACTCAGCACTTGATTCTGCTTGGCATCTGAAGTTCACTCGGCACTTGCTCGGCTTCAACTAGGAATCTATTTGGCTCCTTAATGATCTTAGTTAGTCTTTACAAATGACTTAACTAAAACCTTACATCTTTGATATGTTTCAATGTGCCTATTCTCTGTGTCTTAGAGTATGTCATCAATACACTTTTTCATCAATGACTTAGCTGATCCTTGGACTTCATTACAACATCATAACTTCAACCTTTCTCTAGGTGTTCTAGTTACATCTTATTGATTGCCTCCTCCTTGTCAATCAACTAATTGATATTATTTGAATCACTAAAGCAATTGTCATTCCTGCAAGTAGCAAGTTTGACATCAATGACAAAACAATGATTGAGAATATTCTTTTCCAGTTCCATATGATCATTCCAACAATTTTCCTTATGATCTTTTCAATCATTTCCAACAATTTTATATTTAAAACAATCTAATTTTAAATTCATAAAGTTTTATTTGAGATAAAATATAATTGTTATAATAATGAAAAATTACAAATTCTATGTATATATATATTGATAGGTAAGAGTAGAAGTCAAGGTTGATTATTATAAGTTGTGATTAAATATTATTATTTGTTAAGTAATGGTAGATTTGAACCCAAGACCTCCTAAATAAGAGACTTATAATTTACCATTGTGTCGTAGACTCTCGTCTTATATTTGTCATATATATTATGTAATTTTATTCAATAAAATGTTAATAACAATTTATTGATAAATTTAAGAATCAAATTTACTATTTTCTAAAGATTTAGTTGTCAATATATACAGTCCAATAGTTTTCTACTTATACCACATCATCTCTTCTACATGTTATATTATTGTATGTAAAGTCCTATAAAATACATAAATGACCTTATTAGTCCAGTTTTGCTGTGAACTCCTTGCAATTAATTTAAGATTTAAAAATATCGACTACATGTTGATCCTATGGTTTGGGCTGAAATATTTCATTAAACTATTTCATTTATTTTTTCCCTATTTTTCATTGGCCAATTTATTTTTCTTGGTGACTTTTTATTTTTATTTTCTATATTAAAATTAAAGAAAAATATGATTTAACTAATCAATTTTCACAATTAATATTATTAACATTTCTATCTTCTAAAGTTTTGCATTAGAAAATTATATTGGAAGGTGTTGGTCATTTCTTTTTCACAATATGCCTTTAAAAATGGAACAAAGTCAAGACAAATTAATGGTTCCATCATTTTCAAATATATGCAATGGGATATTGAAATTTACTAAGATTGATGTGGAATGTGGCTTCTTTGAGGTTCAATTAAATGTTTATGAGTATGGTTTCATTTTCCATGTGCTAGTGTTATTTGATTGAGTTTTAGAAATGGTTTTTCTAATCCAAGATTTACTCATATCTCAATCTTTTAAGCAATCATTTTACGTATTGTTTTAGAGCTCTCCTCATAGTTGGGCCCTTGAGATCGATGGTTATTTGCATCATTTAATGAAGATTTGGATTTTCTAGACAAATTCAACCTTCTTCAGGAGATCTTGCTGCCCAACAATTTTGCCAAAATAATGAGAGGTTGAGAGCAAGAGCTCGTGCGGCTTAAAACTCACACATTGAGCTTTGACTGCTTAGTGTGGTACTTTGGGGTCCACTCAACACCTCTATCACCCATCTACTCTATAACATTTAGAGTTATTTTGTAATGGTAAAAGGGAAAGGAAACCATGACTATTAAGTTTTAAATCCACCTACTCCCACCCACTATTCATTAAACAATTTAATCACTTTTGTGTCCCATGCACTACACCAAATGTGTGTTTTTCTTATTTCTTTTACCATGATTTCAATTTGTTTGACAAGGGCATTGTTCAAGTTTTTGGCCAGGCAACTCAAGTTATGTAATTTTAAACCATATTCTCCATTTAAAATTCTTGTATTCCAAATGAATTGCATAAACATGTAATCCTTATCATTGTCCTTAGTTTAAATCTTTTAATTTATATTTTCAAACAATTTTTACCGATATTAGTTACTATAATCTTATAATCTTATTTTCTTGATTTAACTCCCAAACTTCAAAGTATCTTTTATCAATGTAAAGACAAATTAGAAGTAGCTTAAATTATAGTCACTTGTTTTTGTTTCTACTATAACACTCTACAAAAACATAATTAATTTATAATACAAATCTTTTTAGAGTCATGAAAACCATTAACATGATAAAGAAATTTGTATGTATGGATTAAATAAATAGAATTTAAAACATCTCTAGCATGCAATCTATGAAAAGAATCAATAACAGACATAAATGTAAAATTCAAATCATTCTTGGGAAAACAAAGTTGAAAACACAAAACAAAAAATTACTCTTTTCATTAGTAAAAAAATTACAACTTTGTGGGGTTTAGAGGAGCTCTCGATGATATCAAATCAAAGAAGACAAAGTCAAAACAATTCATCATCCATTTCATCTTCTCATCATAGGGAGTGGAATTTTTTTTAAAGAATATCCCCAGATTTAATGCCTCAAAATTGATTGATTATCAAGGTTGAAATTGTTTGATAGAATACTTGGTATTGTAGTGGTTGAAGGATATAGAACTATTTTTAAACAAATATGACTTTTTCTTACAATCAGGCCTATGGATGGACATGTCCATATGATAACAAAAAATTTGGAAGAAAAAATTGACAAGATTGTCTTATTCTCTGACACACACAATTATAGCTAAATTTTTTCTAGTTCACAATAGTAGTAAAGCTTTATAGTGAAAAAAGGTTATATAGAATGTGTTCCTATTTTCTACCATAGATGGTAAGAAGTATTAATGATATTAAGGGTAGCTAAATATTGATAGCAAATTTGAATCACACAACCAATTCACCTATAGTAAACTAGAATTTTTATTACAATACACTATCTAATAATAAATCTATATTATTGTAATGACAACCTATAATTTTGCCTTTTTCTAGCCTATCTGAACCAATTTTTACAAATTGAACCAAACTATTATGCACCTTGTAATATTATATTATTGATTTGAATGGAGCTTAAATTATTTCAGCAAACATTTAGAAACTAGAATTTATTGATGTGAGCAAGTATCTAATGTTTTGGCTATGAGTACAAAACATAACAAAGACTTTCTATACTAATTAAGCTTGCCTCAAAATCTCTTTGACTCGCTACTCTACCATTGTAAAGTGAGGATTAAGGTTAAACTAAAGGAATTTAAAGGGAAAGTTTGTTAGACCACACTTCACTTTTAATATTAAGGTGTGACAACACGATATTAAGAATCAACAAGGGTTATAAATTAATGATAGATGAATAGATTAAAAAAATGGGACATATGAATTAGTAAGATTACATGTAACAACATGAGGTTCTTTGTTGTGTAATACTTTCTTTTGTTTGTCCACTAACTCCATGGTGGTTGATAGCATTGCTATGTTTACTATTGTGCCAAAAGCTCGAGCTATCAATGAATGTCACAAACACAAATTTACACAGATTATTAAGAAGAAGATTTTATTATTAAAAAGGAATTTAGTTATAACATAAAGAAATTTGATTATACTTATTCCACCTGCATCTTTTTATAACTAATTCTTTAAGTACTATATATGTATTGCATGCTTGCATGCTTTGTTATGTTATCAAAAGTGTATTGATTTTCTACCAAGTGTATTATACTATGTCCAGTTATTTTCTAATCGAATTCTAATATTTTTTTGTTGTCTATTAGATGGATGTTGATTGGTCTTGCATCATGGACAAAGCAGTTCAATGCCCATGTAGCGAAAAATATTCTTAAATGGATCTTTGATGGAAAAAATATGTACTTAAATATTCAGAACTATTTTTTAGCTTGTATTGAAGCTAATAGATTGAAAGATTTTATTGAGGGACAATGTTCAAGGGACTCATATCCAACATGCTTTCGCATAAGTCATTCAATGAATCCCTCTCAAAGTTTTGATACAAAAAATAGGATTAATAGTTATCTGGAATACAACATGTAAGAGTAATCTTCTAACTAATATTGTTTATACTTTCAATTCTAAAGTAAAAGATTATCTATAATCATTTTTTAATTATGTGTATTATTAATATGAAGACTATTTATGATTTCCATAGGTATTGGTGTACATTTGGACCAGAGGACCATAAAGAAAAAGATGCAACACCATTTGATCCTTCCTTTGTTCCCAATCAAGGAAAGGTAGTAGACCTAGTTGTAAACATACACAATGTGGTTGTACCTATCATTTTAACATGAAAATCATGGCTTGTAGGCCAAACCATGTATTGATATGGTACCATCAAGTTCAACATGTGAACAAGAGTGGCATACCTTGTTACAGTCAAATGAACAATGCATTTTTTGTATCAAGGTCCTTCTTTGCACCATTTATTAGTAAGCAATTGCATCAATGGGTTGAGTCATTGCTATTACTTGGCATGCCTATAGATGCAATACATAAAAAACATAAGAAAATGGTGCATGAAAAGATGACGATATTTGAGGGTCAATCTTCTAGGCATGATTTTCTTACAATGGATGATATTGCAAATATTGATCAAAAAATTAAGTCACTAAGACATGTATGATAGTAGTGATGCTCTTTCAGTGCAATAATGGGTTTTGACAAACCCTGATAAATGGTTTGCATATCAAGAGTATAGTGCCACTATTGATGGAGATGGAGAGGTCCCATATGTGCTAGGGATTCAATTGCCAGAACAACTTGATTGGATGCTTCAATATGGTCATAACAATATATTGGCCATGGATTCTACATTTGGTATGGATGCAATGAAAGTATATAGTTTGTTGCTTCATAGATTTAACTTCAAAATATTTACCCTCAAAGTATAGTATTGATACATTATTCTGATGTCTTATGATAGTTTCAATTGTATACAATGCTTGCATTTGACTCAAAGCATATGGGGTACATGTGACATGGATTATTATGAAGCAAGGATGACATAGAACAAATAAGGCCAAAGATACACCTAGCAATCCAAACCAACCTTGTAGAGTAAACACACAAAGAGAACAACACCACAGAGAGAGAGAGAGAGAGAGAGAGAGAGAGAGAGAGAGAGAGAGGACAATATTATTTTATTGATTCATCATTGATTAGCATACATGCCCAATTGTAATGCCTTCTCAGTTATGGCTAGATATAAAATAAATTCAAGATCTAAGATTGAGCATCCAATTCACACCTACAGACACATATGCAACAAACTTTCCAAACTTTCACATTCTGCTCTAGACTCTCCAAAATCTCTCTACAAAACTACCTAACTCTAAGCCTAAACACTCTATTTATGCTTGCCAAAATGTCTTACAAAACATTCTACAAAATTACACAATAGAAAGGCCGATCCAACAACAATCTGGAAACATCCCAAGAAAGGATCTTATCATAAATATCACTATCAAAATAAATCTCGCAAGTTGGCTCACACCAAAAATATAGAAAACACATCGAAAATACTGATGCTTGGCATCAACGGGATAACTTGGCATATGAAGAATAACTTAGCACATGAAGAATAGCTCGACACACACTTTGGAACTTGGCACGTAGTGCAAAGTGAGCTAGAATAACACACAAACCTGCATGTTAACATGACATGGGATAACCTCAACTCTACTTAAACTACAAAATTATTGGCATTCAACAATTGTTGCAACTTGGTAATGATTGTAACTCGACAATAATTAGTATAATGAACACAAATGAGAAGAATAACATGTCAACCCAGGATGCTCCTGCATCTGACAACCAGCATAGAAAGAAATGATTCTCATGAATCATGCAAGTGTCACAACCTAAACTGAATCCAACTAATATTGAGAAATCCATGTAGCATCTTCGATCGGTCTGTTCTTCTATTTTATCAAATATTCATAGTATTCATTTCCTCTTGTTCTTTTACCAACTCTTTGATCTAATATCTGTTCAACCTCTTCAATCTTCTTCTTAGGATAATCATCAAGTACAAAAAATTTATCATCTAACTCATGATACTTATACAGATCAACAACATTGAATATAGGAGATATATCCATATCATCAGGTAACTCAACTTCATAAGCATTTCCATTATCAAACTTCTTGAAGATCTTACAAGTTCCAAACTTCTTCATCTTTATCTTACTGCATGTTCCAACCAAAAATCTTTGTTTCTTCAAATGAACCATCACCTTATCACCAACTTCAAAAACATGATGTCTTCTAGACTTATCAGCATTCTCCTTGTATTTTTTATTACTTTTTTCCAACTCTAGCTTCACTTCCTTATGCAAAGACTCCATAAAATTAGAAAATTCTTCTCCTATAGCACTTCCCTTCTCTTCACTAGTAACATCTCTTAAATCTGATACTCCTCTAGGCTTCATTCTAGTAACAATCTCAAAAAGTGTCTTCCCTATACTCCTATTCATAGAATTATTATATGCAAACTCATCCTGTTCCAATACTATCTCCCAATTATGTGTTTCATCTCCAACTAAGCATCTCAACAAATTACGCAAGCTTCTATTCATGGCCTTTGTCTATCCATCAATCTACACTAAAACTCATTACCCATATTCTTCCACAAAGTTTTTCAAAAATAACCAACAAACTTATTGTCTCTATAAAAAATAATACTTTTTAGTAATCCATGCAATCTAACAATCTCTTTGAAGAGAAGTTCAGCAACATGTTCAGCATCTAATGTCTTCTTACATGGTATAAAATGAGTCATTTTAGAAAATCTATCTACAACAAAAAATATATAATCATACCCCTTTGTTGTTTTAGGAAATCCAAGAAAAAATCCATACTAATGTCACTCCAAGGTTTCTCAGGAATAAAATTAGGAGTATACAATCTAGTATTCTAACTTACTCCTTTTGCAACTTGGCAAACTCCACAACTATTCATAAATTTCTAAACATCCTTATACATTTGTGCCCAATAATACTTCTCTTTAGCACACTCAATGTCTTATCAATTCCAAAATGTCCAGCCAATCCAACACTATGTTTTTCCTTAATCAAATTCAACCTCATAGAACTTCTAGGGATACATAACTAAATACCTTTGAATAACATACCTTCTTGACTAAAATATTCATCATACTTACTGATGTGATTTTTAAGATTTGGTGCTCTACACTCTCTCTATGCCTCAAACAAATTAGGACAAGCATCATACAACTCTATCATTTCATCAAAACCAAGAACTTCAACCTTCATTTCAATCAACAAAGAATGTCTTCTACTCAATGCATCAACAACTCTATTAGTAACTCCACTCTTATGCTCAATCACAAATGTAAAACTCTGTAAGTACTCAACCCACTTCATATGTCTCTAATTCAATTATGTTGACTTTCCAAGTACTATAAAGCTTTATGATCAGTATACAACACAAACTCCTTAGGAATCAAATAATGTCTCCACTTCTTCAAAGCTTGATAGCATAAAACTCTTGATCATACATAGAATACTTCCTTTTAGCATCATTCAACTTCTCACTAAAGAAAGAAATAGTTTTACCTTCTTGACTTAACACAACTCCTATTGCACTACCACTTCCATCACATTAAACTTCAAATACCTTATTGAAATTAGGTAAAGTCAATACGAGTAACTTAGCAACCTTTTGCTTCAAATTCTTAAAACTTTTATTAGCTCCATGTGTCCACTTGAATTCCTTTTTATCTCAGTCATAGCATTACAAACAACACTAAAATTCTTTATAAACTTTTTGTAAAAACTAGCAAAACCATGAAATAATCTTACCTCACCCACATTCTCAGGTGTAGGCCATTCAAAATTTTCTTTAACCTTCTTAGGATCCATTCTTAAATCAAAAATCCCAAATACACCATAACCTATTAAGGATATTGATGAAGTTATTGCAATGCGAGACTAGAAGGTAGATCAACCTACGAGCATACCAATAGTATAAAGTTATTTCTTGGTATTGAACATCCAATAATCTATTAGTCACTATTTATATTTGAATTGTAGACATCCCAATATTTTGTATCATTAGTATATTTGTCTAGGCTATGTTTGCAAAGGGAGCACTGACGCTAGGATAAAGCCTTATGCCCTTTGCTTCAAGACAACATCAATTCTATCAAGAAATTCAATTAAAGATTTTACCCAAGTGGAAACATGGGACAAAATAATGGTAATCTTGTTTTAAGAAGTGGAATTACAATAGTTTGGCAGACAAACACATCCAATCAAGGTGTGGCATCTATAGATATGCAACACAATGGAGACTTTGTATTGTAAAATGGAAATTCACAAATGTTTTGGGCTACCTTTGGAAATCCTATAGATGCATGGTGGATGAGATGGAGTTCTCTATTAGACCAATGTAAAGTCTATAGATTTTGTGGTAATTTTGGGGTTTGTATTTACAATAAAACTAATCTATATTACAAATTTCCAACTACATATTTTGATTAGATCCAAATGATGCTAGGACAGGATGTGATGTGGCAAGGTACATAAATACGGAGCCTCCAGAAGGGAAAACTAATTACAAAATTGTAGATTGGATGTCATCATGATGCAATGCAAATAACATTCCAATGCAAGGACACAATATATTATTTCTATAACAATCTTACAATCACAAGTTTAAAGATCAGTAATTTTGTGGTCAAAACTTACTTATACATACACAAACTAAATTTTAAGGAACAACAAGATTTTTTATGGTTTTAGGGGCTAATATTCAGCTTTTCATTTCTTCTTCTTTCTGGTATTTCTTAAACCACTATTTCTCACAAAAATATTTGTTCAATGCATCCTAGAGAGATTTAACCAAATAATTATTTTTTCAATGTATTCTAAAGAGATTTAGTCAAATTGGTAAATTTTCATTATATTTTAAAGATTTTTTCTTGATAGATGCTTTCATGTTATGAAATTACAAGAAAAATCATTGCAGAGATTGAAGTTCATTGATGAAAAGCCATCAATTTTGAGTCATGAAAAGTTGAGGATATTATTTGAAGTCATTTTTATCCCATACAATGAAAAGAGAAAGGAGGTCTTATATTGTGTGCAATCCTTGGATGAGAAATAAGATTTGAATTGCCTAACATGGTAGGTTGAGTAAGGATTGCCCTAAATAAATTGGAATTTTAATGCATAGAAATATCACAATGGAAATCCTAATCTTGTGAAGTTCTATATTAATAGTTTTTTACAAAGT
The DNA here is from genome assembly GCA_028749045.1 of Cupressus sempervirens. Classification (NCBI taxonomy): domain Eukaryota; kingdom Viridiplantae; phylum Streptophyta; class Pinopsida; order Cupressales; family Cupressaceae; genus Cupressus; species Cupressus sempervirens. The sequence continues at coordinate 382,856,570 of CM053784.1, forward strand.
TCATGCATTCCATAGCCCCTGCCTTAAATTTTTATATTGGTTTAGATGTGAAAATGTTGTGTAGACTGTGTCTACATGACAACAATTAACTGCAGTTAGAAAGGGGAACAAGACAAATAACCAACAATAGAAAAGTGCATAAAATAAACAAAGGGAAAAGATAATTAAATGAATTGCATCCACATCTACCTAAGCAATCAAAGATTAGTATGTGATGTTTAAAGCTCATTGCAAGAACTAGTTGACATTAGGATTGATGTGCCTTAGCTAGGAAATGACTATGCAACCAATTATTTAGATAACTTACCAAAGGGAGTCTTTTTTTAAAAATAACTAAGTGTAGCAATTTCCCTTGGTAAAGTTATCTAAATAACTAGATGCATATCCATTTCCCCCCAACTAGACATTTCACCTTACAACTCACATGAGAGTATCGACTATACCATTATCCTCCAAATGCCATGTTTCCTCATTTTGCATTTCTACCTCATGCACCTTATCCACATCCCTCAAGTTCACTAGTTTATTTAGATCATGAAGCCCACATAAAATCCTCCTCTTGAACACAAGAACAAAAAATTAGTACATTTTTTGGACAAAATCTTGTAAAAAATCATGAATTCCTTTGACAATCTTTCTTATTGCTTACAAAAACTTAAACATTAGAGATAATTTTGACAGAATCTTTTTAAAAATTGATGAATTCCACCAAAAATTCTCTTATCAAATACAAAAACCTGAACATTAAAGAAAATCTTGATGGAAACTTTAAACAATCTCGACAAAATCTTTTAGAAACCAAAAGTCTCTATAGAGTGGGTTTAACAATCGAGGAAACTTTGTAGTTAAGCATGCTCAATCTGGAGTAGCACTGGGATACATGCTCGAATTGGAGTAGTAATGGGATAGGTGACCTCCCAAGAAGTCCTAGTTCTTCACCTATGTGAGCATCACCTAGAGCCAATGTGTGCTAAGTGTTCCATTTATTCTCATGAGAGCTGGATTCATATGTGAATCACTAGTCATGAAACATGAGTCAATCAGTTTAACTCAAAAACTACATATTTAAATCCATATAGAAAATCTCTTTATTATTTGGAAAAATTAAGCCTTACAAAGAATTTTGACAAAATCTTTAAAAAAAATAAATGAAGCCCACTGAAAAACCCTCATGTTGCATATAAAAACTTGATCATTAGAGAATATTTTGACAAAACTTCAAAAAATTCCTCACATTCACATTTGTAGTGCTACTCGTGCTTAAGATTTGACCTAGGGAATTGCGATCAGGGAACCCAACAGTTTTGTGTTCAAGAACATGCTCTGGTTGGGAGGTCAGATTGACGAGAAAATCCTCATGCATAGCAGTAGCTCTACCCTCCAAGCTTCTTAGGGCACTTATAGTCACTAGACCAATTTGTTTCTCTAAATCCACCTTAGCTACTACTGCAAGCGCCTACACAATCTGCACACACCATAACACCACATGACTCTTTTAAAATGTTTGATTTTGCTGGAAAACAAAATTGGAATTTACCTCTCATATAGTTATAGGGCCAAAATTCTTCAAGTCTTGACCTCTAATCTAGTTCATGCTCAGAACCAGTATTCCCCTTCAGGCTATGCCTTAGATATTTCTGTTACTCAATGTTAATAATACCTATTATCTACACACAAATTCTTAGAGATTAGAACAAAGATTTGAATAAAAAATTGAATGAAAAATACAAAAATGTCTACTTTATTTTGTCAGAGTTATGGCTTGAATTAGCAATTGCTTGTCTCATTTTGGTCAAATTATTCTTTTGGGTATTCATTTTAATATGTATATATCATGTCGAACCAACTAGAAATTTTTTTTCAATCTATGAATGATTTGTTGATGATGGGTAGTATAATTATGGCACTGGCTAATCTCTAGATAAAATGCGTCAAAGATAAAATAAAGTTAAACATGTTTGTTTGTTCATATTCACAAAACCACCATGATTTTTTCTCAAATTGTTTTTTTCGATCACAAAATATGGAGATCATGAAGATCAAATGGTGAAAAAATCTTAAAAAATTAGTGTGCTTTCTATTTTTTGAAATTTAGTCAATGGTACATTTTTTAGGGAGGATAGCCGCGTCCTATAATTATAGTGTATGCATCTCCTTACACCTTTAACCATGGAATTGAATGTTATAAGCTATATGTAACCAATTTAGTACTAAAAGTGGAATATATTATACTATTTTGCTTGCTATTTTAGAGTTGGTAATTACTAAGTCATTGTGGAAAATATCTCCTACTTATCAATTACTGATTTAGCATCTATGAGATGAAAGGAGGTTGTTGGGAGCATACTAGCACAAACTCTTTCAATTTTTTAATGGGAAACATTATATTTTAGTGATATACAGATGTGACATGTAATAATACAAATTTTTTGTTCGGGAACTTACATCAACACCAACAAACATATGTATTTTCCAAGTTTATATGTATTATTTCAAGTTGTGATGGGCATCAATCACAACTACACTGAATGTATGTAGATAATAGGTTCTTTAAATTCTAGAGTAGTCTAGTTTGTAATAAGGCTTTGGCTTGGAAGTTTCATTGTATATAGTTTGGAATATTTTTTATATGCTGTCTACATCAATTTAAAATAAAAGATTAAAATGCTTAGTAAATTTTGATCTTCTATTTTTACACTAGGCAGGACTCAAGCTGTAACAAAACTCTTGTTAATGATACAAATTAATATAACAAACAAACATAATTGTCTATTACATTGTACCTACATTACCAAATTCAGACCCTAGAGCTTGGGTTTGGATCTAGATTCATCTGGGTCTGAATTTGAGCCTAGGTTCACCTAAGTCCTCACGTCCAAACCCACCGTAGACTCAAGAAAATTTGAGCAGACTCATAGCTTATGGGGCCATAAAGTGGTCAAAAGAATAATAAAATGGGTTTTTTTATTAAAAAAAAGTTCTAACCCTAAAAGAAGGAAAATAAGATACTTTTCATTCATCTAATCTCTCATTTTCTTTCTCATTTTAGTATGGTCATTTTGTTGGAATTATTCAGGATAAGACAGGTTACTGAGAGGGGAGGGGTGAATCAGTAACTTACAAAACTTTCAAACAATTCAGCATTTTAACCATTCACCATTCATTCATCTAATCTACTGCATAACTGAAAGAACAAACATCCATTGCACATGTACACAGAAATTTGGTGACCCAAAAACCTTCCAAATAGAAAGTAAAACTGGGGTGGGGATGATGCCCAAAAAACTTCAATACTGCAATATAAAGTTAGCCTGTTAAGGCTTACAATGATCACTTCTGGTGATCTACCCTGTTAGGAGCAAGTAGGACTGCTAGATCCACCTTGTTAGAGGATTTACAAACATACAGTAAAGTATGCACTCTATTAGGAGATTTACAGAAAGACTATTAAGTCTACCCTGTTAAAGGATTTATAAACTGATTCACCTGTTAGAATGAAGCAATGGATCTGCTTACACCTATTTGTTGATAAGATCCTTTTTGCATTGATCACCTGATGTGATAGATATAACTTTTTCTGCTCCTATGTTGACCTTGTTGAATCCCTTTTATTTTGCTGCTAATTTGCAATTCCTTCTTTTTATGTGAACATCAATCTCTCCTTTTCATATCTTTTTCACACCCCTCATATATATCATCCTACAAATGATATCATATATTACATATATACCATTTCATTATTTACAACTGCAAGGTCGGCCAAAACATTAGTGAACAAAACATTACTAAGTCGGCCAAATAGTAGAAAACTCGAGTTCCTCAAGCTAACTTGGTGACCTTTTGATACTCGGCATCCACTACATTACTCGACATCATCATGCACTCAGTAGAAGTAGAGGCTCGGTTCATACTAGCCACACAACACTACTTAGAACTCGGTAACCATTAGTGACTTGGTAGATATAGTGCCACTCGGTAGAAACTAACTTCTTCATTTACCTTGCTTTGCTTGGTGAACACTGAGTTCTTCATTTACCTTGCTTTGCTCGGTGAACACTGAGTTCTTCATTTACCTTGCTTTCCTCGGTGAACACTGAGTTCTTCATTTACCTTGCTTTGCTCAGTGAACACTGAGTTCTTCATTTACTTTTCTTTTCTCGGTGAAAACTGTTTACCTACTGAACTTATAAGGTAACCACTGAATGCTCGGTATACACTGTAAACTAAGTGATGAGCTAGATAAGCATTCAGAATTGAATAAGTGTTTGCACTAATGACAATTATATCATAATTCCAAAACATTTTGCAAGTTTGAAGAGAAGGTTGTAGAGATTGTTTGTGGAGTCTCAAATCCTTCAAATAATCAGTGTTGAGTGTTCCAGGCATGCATTTGATTATTCCTTTTCTTCTTTCATAGTTTTTTTTTAGTGTTTTTGTTGTTCTAATTTTTCATCAAGGCTTTTATAATTTTTGAAATATGTTTTATTTTATTTTTGTTATATATTGCAAGAATCATAGAATGAGTAGTAAGAGTTCAATGGGTGGGGGGGATTCCAAACATTTACAATTGATAAAAGTTCTCCTTTTTGGAAGTCTACAACAAGAATTGAGCAATGTGATGGAGGGGGAGGGTATATATGGAAATGCAATTTTTTCCAAACCCAATATAGAAGCTCATATTATTGGGTTAAACATTGTTTCATAGGCCTAGCAGGTCAAGGGATTAGCATGTGTGAGGGTCCCCAAAGGGAGGTAAAAGGGGTTGTCGAATTCTCAAATAGCAAGCATGTTTAAAGAACAACAAGAGGCTGATAGGTCAGTGTCAAAGGCGAAAAAAGATAGATCAAAGCAAAAACCACCAACACTACCCTCTTAAACAACCACTAGAAAACATCCCTTCCTACCTACCCCATCTATGGATGAAGATGAAATAGAAACACCCCCATCCTGCAAGAGAGGCCCATTAGATAAGGCATTTCAAAATGAATTGAGAGAAATTGCTAACATAAAGGTTAGATGGTGCCTCATTATGAATGGCACTCCATTCAATCTAGTGAGTTTGCCTTATTGGAGAGAGGTGGTGCAAGCAATAAATGAAGCACCTTATGGTTACTGAGCCCCTGGATTTTAAAATTTGAGAACCACCATATTGCATGATGAGAGAAAGAATGTAGAAAATCTCTTCAAACCAATAAGAGATTCTTGGATCCAAATGGGGTTAAGCATTGCCTCTGATTGGATGGAAAGATTGCAAAATCCATCTATTAATAAATATTATTGTTTTTTGCCCCAAGGGGGCAATTTTTTTTAGGGCAGTTGATTGTGAAGGGCAGGTAAAGGATATAAATTTTACTGCCCAACTTTTCATTGAATCCATAAAGTCTGTGGGAGTTGACAATGTTGACCAAGTAATAACGAGCAATGCTAAAGTTTGTAAGCCTGCAAGAGCTTTGGTAGAAGTGCGATATGATCATATCTTTTGGACACTATGCACCGTCCACTCCTTGAACTTGGTGATGAAATAAATTGGCACCCAAATTGAATGGGTGGAAAAAGTGTATGAGGAGGGTGAGGAGATCCAAATGTTTGTGACAAACCACCATATGTCACAAGCAATTTTCAAAACTTTCTCTCACTTGTAACTATTGAAGGTAAATTTTAAACTTTATTTAGTTTCATTTATCATTTTGTGTCATAATTTACATAATTGAATATAAAAAAATTAACTTTTTACTTTTTTGTGTTGTTTACATATTTGATATTTGAAATGTGTTATTATATTAACTTACAGTTTGAATTAACATGGCAATAGTTTGCTAAAACAAGGTTTGCTTCACACACAATCATCCTTAGATGGCCTGTGAAGGTGAAAGAAATATTGTCCCAAATGGTTATTAGCAACAAATGGGGTGGATGAAAGCAAGCTGATACAAAAAGGGCTAAAACTATAAAGCCAGTGATGATTTTTGGAATAGGGTAGAATATGTATTAGAACTCACTGAGCCCATCATGTATATGTATATGTATGAGCCTTGTTTGGGGGGCATATATGATGCCATGGACTCCATGCTAGAAATAGTGAAATCAATAAGTTAAAATTTTTATACAATACTTTATGCTTATTTATTAAAAGATTTTTATTTTTTATTTTAATTAAGTTATTAATACTACATCAAGATAACTTACATGTATATCATTTGACATCCCTAGTCATTCAAAGGAGAGAGTGGGATCCTAAGGAAACCCTTGTACAATAAGATGAAGAAAAAATTTCTACATCTCTAGAACAAGATTTCTACATCTTTACACCTCCTAGCATATGCACTTTCTCCTAGGTATTATAGCGGTGAGATACATTCTATTCCTAGTAGAGTGGCACCATACAGAGATCCAGAGGTTGCTAATGGGAATAAGAGGGCATTTAGAAAACTCTTTAGTGATCGTGATGTGGCATTGAATGTTAGGAGAGAGTTTTTAGATTTTGTCTTAGGCAAAAATGTAGGCCTTGATGCAATCAATGACCAAAGTAGAATGGATGGTCACATTGGATGGTGGTACTTACATGGGAAAAGTTACATGTACCTCCAACCTCTTTCCATTAAGATCTTGTCACAAGTATTTAAGTTTTTTTTTTTCCTTTTCTTATGGTCACTTAACTTGTAAAATTAGCACTCTTAAATTCCTATTGTGTTGTAAAATTAAAATTTATAATTATTTTTAATTGTGTTAGTTGTCTCTCTAGGTTGTGAGAACTTCTACTATTGAGCATAATTGGAGTACATACTCCTTTATCCACTCAGTGAAGTGTAACCGATTGGTTTTGAAGAAAGCAAATGACTTAGTATTTATTCACAATAACTAGCACCTCCTGTCACACATGGATCCGATATAAGAAGGCGCCAGAGATGTTGTGTGATGTATTACCTGAGACTTTTGACTAGGATATGACCATCCAGGATATATCTAGGATTGCCTTGCTAGATGTTAAAGAGGATGAGCAGTAGGATGTGACTACACCTGGGGCTAGTGGAACGATTTGGGTTTCAATGATGATCCCTCATATTTTGATGACCCATTTGACCCTTTAAGGGCATTTGTATCTTTGATACTATTAGTCTATGATTGATAAACTATTAAACATTTTTCAATGACTCATTTATCACTATGTTTCAAACTTTATTAAATTATTATATGTTAATTGATGAAGTAGTCTATGTTTTGAAATTTCTTTTGCATTTTAGTAATTCAATGTATGATTTTATTTACAATATTAACATAGATTAATGAGTGAGTATTTAATGTTTATCTTTTACATGTGGCATTGATCAATACTCAAGTAACATTGATATATTCATATCACGAAATGACTCAGTAAGTTAGTTTTACAACTATACAATATCTATATATATATATATATATATATATATATATATATATATATATATATATATATATATATATATATATATATATATATATATATATATATATATATATATATATATATATATATATATATATATATATACACACACACACACATATATATATATACATACATACATATATACATATATATACATATACATATAGATATACACATATATATACATATATACATATACAAATATATATACATACACATGCACACACACACACACACACACACACACACACATACATATACTCATGAAGCCATCCCATGAACCCAAATGGGGAAAAAAATTGCCTGAATCCACTAACCTGAACCTGAATTCATCCTCAAACCCAAATTGACAACTTAACATTATACACATCTCAAAAAAATTACCTAACATTGTTCTACTTCAATTTGGACTTACATAAGTCTATGTGATTCCTACATTAGATAGATTATTCCCTGTATTACTCGACAAACCATCCATTGAACATTCAGAAGTGATTCCTTCGATTATAAATTAGCATATAAAATAATTTAAGAAAATGTTATCAACATTCCTAAGAAATAAATGTAACCCAAATCAACTTCAATATGTATCCATACATTCCAAGCCCAAGGGAGCGTCCATATGAAAGTGCTCTCTTCTTGATGAGTTGCATACAATAAGTTAGCACAACAACAAAAACTTACACGCGTTAGAGCAATAATAGAGCCAAACAACCAAAAGAAATACAATAACAACTAACCAAAAAATACATAAAACTTCCATTATTCTAAACGAGCTCCGAGTGCATGTGGATGCTGCTCAAAGGGGCATCATGATGTTAACATTAAGAGTGTTGGTTGTGAAAACATGACCAAATGGGAAGGGAAGCCTCCCTTTATATTTTCCAATAGGAGATTGGATAAGAAAGATGTAAAGTTCAATGGAAGGCTATGACATTGTAACAATGTCACAATTAAAAGAAGCTTCAAGATCAAAGGATGAAATTTGATCAAGATGCAAGACTAAATGAGAAAAAGGGACAACTCTAAAAAATTTCAAGAAAATATTGTTTGTGGGTGTCAATGTGATAGCATGGACTACCTTCCAATGCCAAAATCAGAGCTCTCAAAGAGGGATATAAGCATCAATGCCCAGATATACCTGTACTAAAATATGTTGCAATTATTTAGAATAATTGAGAGGGGTGGAGGGTGGTGAATCAGTTATCCAAGGTCCAAATGTATAAATAAAACTTTTCACGACTAAGTGAACCCATTAAACCTTTGTAGTCATGCATGCATCCATAAGATTATGCAATCACTTAAAACTTGTAGGTTACTATCAAATCAATTTGTAGAAATGTAAACATGAAACATAACAGATTGAATAACGCACTTGATACAATGATTTATGTGGAAACCGAATTTGGGAAAAACCACCAGTAACATACTCCTCTTTTTCACTCTTCTAAAGTGATGCCCTATGAAAGGCCAACCCTATTAAAGGTTACAATGCACACTGTTAAATGTGACCCAGTTAAAGGATTTCAATCAGCCTGTTAGGATTGAGCCTTATTAGAGGACTTTAGACCATTCACTTGGAATGTCACTTGGTTAATGAATTTACAAATGACTGTTAGGTTAACCTTAATCCAAAGGATTTACCCTAGACTGATACAATTATTAGAGAATAACAGTAAGGCTTGATCTAATAACAACTTACAACTCCATTTGCAGATTACATATCTCTATTTTAGTCTTCCATTATGCCTGGCTTTAACACACTTCAGTTGTCATGCCCAAAATATCAGGGCAAAACACACGCAACAATTATTATTATTATCTTTTAAATCTAATAAGGGACAATGAAGATTAACTATTTAAAACATAACCATTAACTTTCCTTACCAATCTTAACATCTTAATTGACAATTAACTCCAACATACTTATACAATCTGATTAATTAATTCATTGTTTATCATTAACATTGATGACAAGAATAATTTAATACTCTATATTTTAATCTAAGCTTTGTTTGAACCATCATAAAATTTAAGTCCATATTAAAATTGATCTACAAAGCTCACAATAGTATAGAACTAATTAATAAAACGTTAAAATCATTCTAATTAAAATATTCAAATTCCACATTTAAAACTTTTTAAATTAAAATGAATTTAATACTTTAACATCCAAATCACTATTTAGTATTAACATCATTACTTAACAATTAATACATTTCCTCCTAATGCAATCAAGATTACTAATCTAGTTTATCGATTAAAGCCATACTTAATTTAAAATATAATCAATCTATAACTGGACTAAACATCTTTACCTACCTATACTAAGATACTACCCTTATGCAACATATACTATCAGCTAAATATTCAAAGAACTTGTTTAATTCTTCTTACAAATCTAATTACAATTTAATGCTTAAACACCTAAAACATCGATACACTAACATAGAATACTAGGTACTTTCTAATAAAATATAAAACACTACTGATCAAATTAATAATAGCAACTAATCCTAATTTAAATTAAACATACATCTAAAACTAACTAAACATAAATATTAAATTAGAACGAACCTTGGCCAAATTAAATACTACTTAAAAATAAACTATCTTAAAAATAAAATTTTAAACTAACAATAAATTACATACTAACTTAAAATAACTAATACACTAATTAAACTATATAATCCAACTATCCTAATACTAACTATACTCACTAACCTAATTCCCAATTAATGAATTTATCTAACAACAAAATAAGCTAAAACAAATACTAACTATTTATATACTAACCTAGACCCTCTAACTCCCCCTAGACTATGACCTACCCCTCAGACCTCATCCTAGGGCCTACCCACGCACTGCCCAAGGCCTGCGCATGGCAGGTCCGTCCCCTATCCTGCGTGGGGGAGAAGGTACGCAAGGCCTGCAAAGGCTTTACTAGCCCGTGCCCTCTTTTTTCATAAAACCAACTTCCTCCACTTGCCCTACACGTCATCGCAGGGTCGACATTAAGTGGGGAGGATTCCAAATAGGTTTAGTCAATAAAAAATAAGTTTTAAACATTATTCTGCCCTTCCTTATGATGAATCGGCCCTTGTACTTGCTGACAGGTGGTTGGAAGTTTAATTTTTTTAAACTTTTCTATGTGATTCGACTAGCATCATAAGTCCTATGGAATTAAATACCAAAAGTTTTATCGTTGGAAAGTTGAATTTACAAGCTTTATCATATATATATTTAGATGTTATATGTTCAAATTTATTTAAGGCATATTATTTAATGAATTAGCAATGATTTTTGATTTGCAATTCAAGGAGAATATCTCATAGAATATTCTCTGTGGCATGGGTAAATTTAAGACTTCCCCATACATTTTCCAGAGAGGGTTTTTAGACCTGGAAGTGCTCAATTTTGAAACAAATTCCTTTTCCCAAGTGCTAGCATGTTTTCTTGCTAAGTTCATTGTTATGCAAGATGAGTTTAGATATTTCTAGAGTTAATGGAGTTCCTATGAACAAGCACTCTAATGCAACAGGATGCAAAGGATCATAATTCTCTTTCTACTATAGTTCATGTTAATTCAATCATCTAATGACAAGGATGTGTGGTTTGTATATAATCATCATAAAACAAGGCATGTGTTCTTTCTTATTTATTTAAATTCAAAGAAATTCAAAACCTCTTAATCAATATGCTCTTGCTTTTTTTTCGAATCTTATCAAGGAATTATGATCCTAAATTCAGAATTCAAAAAGGTGATGAATAATTCTTATCAATTTTAATTGTATCACTATTGTAACTTAACAATGAAAGTGCTAGTTTGGTGATCACAATATAGGATTGATATTATAGCATGTTAATGTCCAAAACTTTGAATTGAAACTTCAACACATCCATTTGCCTTTCATTATCATAATTGAAACTCAAAATTTCCCAATTCAAGACATTTACTATCATTCTATTTTCTCATAAACATATGCAAAAATTGAAATCACATGAGGGCAATACAAGGAGAATTTCATAATCTTTTCCTTTCTCTATTATTCATCCTGGTTCAAGGCTCCATCGGGAAAGAACCAGTAAGAAAACCCGATGTCTTTGCCACTACATCAAATTCAATTACAACTTACATAATATTACAATTCATGGAGTTTTCTTCAAGGCTTCCACAAGAGAACTTTTATCAAATGTCTTCATTGCATCAAGGAAAAACATGGAAGAGACAAGAACCAACGTGGAGATAAACAACACAAGGAGATAAGAAAATTAAACATGCATTCCCACCCGGTTGCACAATAGGTCCAACAATGAACCAATATAGGGGAAAGGTGGATTTTCTCAATAGGAGAAGTCAATCACCATACCATCACATAGCCCTTTCGGGGCTAAAACTTCAAGAACTTCCATTCTTTCACAAGGCCCTTTCGAGGCTATATCCACAAGGATTTTCATTCTTTTCCACATTCAAAAATTCTTAATAACAACAAGGTACGGGATGACAAGTAGGGGCCCATACACCCTACCTTTTTTCCCTCCTCTCTCCATGAGAGGAGACTCTACACTATTGCGGTCCAACTAATGCCATTTCCCCGAGCATGGCCACTTCTTCCCTATCCAAGGGTGAGTGTTGCCAAAAACATCCCCATGAAAACCTCTCAAAAACAATCAAACATCAAGAAGCCCTATGAATAACATCAAAAGAAAACAAGATAAAATCCCTCCCAAATCCACCCCCAACACACAAGCAAGGAATGCATAACTACACAATATCTCCAACATGATTCAAGCAAGATTCAAAACATGAACACACACAAAAACCATTCATGGAGTGAAGAACTCCTACCTTCATAAAAGAGTTATGGAAATGGTGGTTTGAGAAGAGCTTCCCTTTTCTTCCTTCAATCTTCAAGACTCCCTCCAAAACTAGAGGATTGGGTGACAAAACTAAACTCCCCCAAAAATGCCTCTAAGTATGGTCCTTAACTCCACTAAGCTTCAAGTAACTCAAGATGGAGGTTTGGTTTCACTAACCCAAGTAAAGAGCAACCCATTTCCGAAATCAACCTATAATAGGGTTTTTAAGAGACCCTAAGAGTCAACCTAGGAGGCTAAAGGGTTGGAAAGTACCCTTACCCATAGGGGTACTTAAATTTAATGTTTCTAAGCCTTTAAAGACTTATTAGGAACAATTAAAAGTTAGAAGAATAGTAAGATCAAATTACAACCTTTGAAGAATTACAATACAAGTTTAGCATAAAATTAACAAGTAATTTAGCTCCATTTTTCCATTGAGTTGCCTCGGTTCATTTTCTTGCACACTCATTGCACACATCAGTAGGTCTAAAAACCACATGCATAATGTGAATTACATATTAGAGGAATTATATAAATTAAAGCATCCATTTCTTAATAAATAGTTGTTTATCTAATTCTACTCATATTTCTAACCTTTCGACTTGCATAACCAAATGTGTTAGTGTTGCATACATTTTCTTCATTGTTATACATATTTATAAGCATTAAATGACAAAACCAATTAACTAAAGTAAGCATCACACATCGTAAAAATAGCTTAACAATGTTCAATGTATCCAATAATGTTCTGACATAACAAAGCATGAGCATCAAAATAATAATGTATCCTCGGTGCTAGGATGGGTCGGGGTGAGGCCTCACATCAGCTCTAATAGCTTGTTCATCCTTCAAGCATCCATACCATTAAGCCTTATTGCTTAACTTGCCAATGCATACTCTTCACTTAGGTCACTAAATGAAGCAATATCCTAGAATCTTTGTCTTCCTTAGGTTCTCGCACATGACAACCCTTGCTTCTGACCAGCCATCCCTATAAATAGAGAATTATGATATTTTTTCATTCATTCTCCATAGTCCAATTTAGAGTTAGGACAGATTAGGTAGGATTCAATGAATCTACCCCTCATTCCATTTCATTTCTAGAAAATTCTACTTCAATCCTCTTTGAATTTTTCTCAAATCGATTTACCAAGAATTTTGTGCCACTAGCTCATCAATCTTATCTTCAATCCAAGAAAACAAACTTGTCAACTCAGATCCATCAAATTCACAATCTTTCTAATAATGTTGACACTTAGCATTAACTTTCTTTTGATTCTCGGTACAAACTACATTGCTTGACATCCTCTATAAAATCACTTGGCACAAACTAAAGTTTATTGGTGCTTGACATCAACTAAACTTTACTCAGCATCAACTATTTTACTCAGCATACACTAAAATAGACTTTTACTCAGTTCCAACTGATTTTCTGCTCGGCTTGCACTAACTTTGCTCCACACCTACTATCCATTTGGTCAAGCTTGACAAAAAAAAATTGTTTAATTTGTTCTTCTAAACCTTCTAAACTTACTTAGTGTAACCAACCTTTGCAACCTTAAGTAGACTATCAATGCACTATGATATCATTGTCTCAGCTAATTCTTGTACTTCTTTTCATATCATAACTCAACCTTTCCTCTAGGTGCTATTGTTACATCATTTGATGAAATCCTTTTCATCAATCAAATAAGTGATAGTATTTAAATCATATAAGCAGTTGTCTTACTAGCAAAATAGTAGGTTTGACATCAAAGACAAAACAATGATTGAAATATATTTATCAATATGTTTTCAACAATATCCCTCTTTGGGATTGGTGGCAAACCAAACTAATCAACCAAACTGACTCGGTTAAAACAGTAAGATCAAAAAAATACCAAAAAAGAAAATAATTCATTGTATTGAAATCTCTCCCTCTATCAGCAATTTTAATTTTCTGAATAGGTTACGAAATTCTATCCTATTCTAATCAACATACAATAAACTCATCCTTATGACTCCCTTTGAATTACTTCTTATATCTCCCTCTATATTATCTTTCTCTTACTAGTAGATGTAATCATCAGATACACTTTCTTTCTTAGCAGCCGAAATTTCTCCCTCATATTGTATGTTAGGATTTCTCCCCCTTTGTTCAATGTCTATCTCTCTCATATCTCCCAATCTCTTGTATATATCTCCCTTCAATTATATCTCCCTCTTTGATAATAATGCCAAAGACTTGTCATCTAAATATGCAGATATGAACTTCTTCAACTTTTCTCTTTATCACCTTGCTTGTGACTGATTTGTAGTTTCATCTCTTTGATTACTTTAGGCAGCTCCTAAAGTAAGATCCACTGCATTAATGTGTAACATATGTCAATCAACTTGTTTGACGTAGGGCACTCCTCTTATTTCTTAGATAGCCTTTGATAGGGATATCTCCCCTAGTTTACCTCTTAGATACTCATGAGCATCCTTAGGTAATGCTTTTATGAAGATATCGGCAATTTTCTCTTTTGTGTTAACATATTCCATCGTCACCTCTTTATCTTGAACTAATTCTCTTAAGTTATGATACTTGATTGCAATGTTCTTAGTCTTTGTGTGCATCATAGGATTCTTTGATATATTTATAGCAATTGTATTATCATAATAAAGTATCACTAGTTCAGTGATATCTTCCTTCATACCTTTGTGTAGTTGTTTGATCCATACAATGTTTGTATAATTTACTATAGCAACAATAGATTCAGCTTCAACATTAGATTGTGAAATGTAATTTTATTTCTTGCTAGTTCATTTAACCATCCACTTGCCTAAGAAAAATACTCCTCCACCAATGCTCTTTCTTTCATCAATGTTTCCAACCCAATCAACATTAGTGTACACTCTTAATTCAAATTTCTCATTTTTCTTGTAGTATAGACCATATTCCTCTATTCCTTTCAAATATCTCATTATTCTCTTTACATCCATCAAATGATTCTCCCTAGGATTAGCACAGACTCTTGCAATTATCTCTATAGATAATGCAAAATCAAGTCTTTTATATACTACATATTGTAATTTTCCAATTATAGACCTGTATAATGTTTGATTCACCTTAATTGAATCATCATTCTTTGAAAATTTATGTCCTATCACCATAGGTGTACTTATTGGCTTGGAATCCTCCAATCTAAAAGTTTTTAGTATCTCCTTGACATACTTTGATTGAGTGATGTATATACCATATTTCATCTTATGTACTTGCAAACTCATAAAGAATGTGAACTCTCCAAACATAGACATCTCAAATTCTTGCTTCATTTCATTTGCAAAAGCCTTACATAAAGCATCTTGACCTCTAAATATGATATCATCAACAAAAATTTCAGATAGCAAAATACCTTTGCCTTTCTTTGTCTTCAAGTACATATTATTATTATCATTAGTCCTGTCAAATCCAATCTTCACAAGATAATTATGAAGTATCTCATACCATGCTCTTGGTGCTTGCTCCAAACCATATAAAGCTTTGTGTAATAGACACATACCATGCTTTTATTGTTAACATCAACAAATTCTTCTAAATGGTCTTTGTAAACTTCTTCCTCTAATATAACATCCAGAAATGCAGATTTAACATCCATTTGATAAACTTTAAAACCTTTGTATGTGGAATAATTAAGCAGAGTTCTTACTTCTTCCATTCTAGCAATAGGGGCAAAATGTTTCTCCATAGTCAATTCCTTCTTCTTATGCATATCCTTTGCAGACTAATCTTGCCTTGGTCCTTGTGACTTCACCATTTTCGTCTAGCTTGTTTCTATATACCCACTTGGTGCAAATCACATTTTTGTCTTCTAGTCTAGGAACTAGAGTCCATGTCTTGTTTTTCTCAATTTTTTCAATCTCTTCTTCTATGGGTTTACTCCAATCCACTCTTCTAAGGCATCTTTCACTATTTTGGGTTCCTTCATACTCAGCAAACATATATCATTTCTCGACTTGTTCCTTGTCATTGTTCTAGCATCCTTATCTCCAATGATTTATGCATCAGGATGATGCCCTTGACATATTTGGACAATCTTGGTTCAACTTTAGTTTCTTCATTTGGTCTTTCAACTTATGAGTCATTGTGTACATATTTGTCAAGTAGTTCAACATCTCTCTCATGTACACTAATCTTTGAATCAAAATGTGTCTCAGCTTCATTCAATAACTCGACATCTGAATGTAGCTCGGTTCCTAAATGTAACTCCACATTCATAGTATGTGACTCGACAATCACTGAAACTTGTTGTTGGTTAATAACTTGATTTCCATCATCTCCTTCAACAGGCATACCTTCATAAAAGTATACAAATGATATGTATTCTTCTAGGTCCTTCATAGGTTCATCCTCATGTACTTTTGTATATTCATCAAATTTCATATTTGCACTTCCCACAACTTTGTTAGTGTTAGTATTTAAACACTTATAAGCTTTAATTCTTGTGGAATAACCTAAGAATATACCTTCTTCTCTTTTTGCATCTAGTTTACGAAATATTTATTTTTAAATACTTTAAAATATTTTACATTGGGTGAGTATCTATACCATAGTTTAAAAGGTGTTGAATGAGTACCTTTCTTAATTTGCACATGATTCAAAGTATAGACAGTTGTACTTACAACTTCTCTCAAGTATCTCAAAGCAACATTTTTCTCCATCATGAGTGTCCTAGCACAGTCCATTACAGACTTATTCCTCCTTTTAGCAATTCTATTTTGTGGAGGGGTTCTAGGAGCAGATGTATGCCATTTGATTCCTCTGACATTACAGAACATCTCAAAATCATTTGATGTAAATTCTCCTCCTCTGTTAGATCTCAAACATTTTAGACTTTTACCTATTTCCTTCTCAACTCTTGCTAAGTACCACTTAAACATTTGGAAAGCATCAGATTTCTATTTCAAAAACATAACTGTCATCATTCTAAAATAATCATCAATGAGAAACATAATGTACTTATCTACTTTGTAGCTTTCACTTGAATTGGTCCACACAAGTTAGTATGAACAATATCTAGTATTCCTTTAGAGATATGAGTTTTACTCTTAAAACTTGACTTTGTCATTTTGCCTAACTGACATTTTTTGCACATTATATTATCAGGCTTCTTCAACTTAGGAAAACCTCTAAATTTTCTCATGTTACTGATACTAACCAAGTTATCAAAATTAACATGACATAACCTCTTGTGTCATAGCAACACATCATCAAATTTTACAACTAGACAAGTAGCATTCTCTATATCAAGGTAGAATATATTACTCCTAGTTTGATCACCCTTTCTAATCAGTTTTCCATCAGTATCATATATCTTAGCAGTCTTGTTTTGAAACTCAACCTTACATCCTAAATTATTTGTTTGTGACACACTCAACAGATTATAGTTAAGTCCTTCAACATAGTAAGCATTGTCACATAAAATCTTTTATGTGAGTTTGATAATATCTTTTCCTTTTATCAAACATGGTGCATCATTACCAAATCTTACACTATTTCCATCATAACAATTCAAGGTAATGAACTTACTTTTATGTCCAGTCATGTGATGTGAACACCTACCATCAATGATCCATCTGTCATTATTGTTCACACATGACACCAGTGCAATTATCTCATCTTCATCAAATTCGTCTTTCATCACAACATACACCACTTTATTATCATGTTCATCATATTCATCTTTTATCTCTTCTTCAACAATGTAGCAAGACTTCTTTCCTTTGTCTCTATAATCTTTGTTGTCTTCATCTCTTCTACTTTTATACTTGTCACCACCTCTAAAGTTCTTCTTCTCTGGACATCTAGCAACAACATAACCAACTTCATTGCAATTGAAACAAATAATAGGTAGTTTACCTTTAAACTTGCCTTTACCTCTATGAAATCTTCTTGCTAGAAGTGCTTCAAGTTGATCTACATCTTCCTCATCTGTATCACTTTCAGTGGACACATAGTTTTTCTTTTTCTTCTTCACATCAGATTCTTTCATGACAACTTAGCTTTGAAAGAAAATTCAATACTTTTAGGTTTGTAATTATTAGAGTTAGATAGCTCAAAAGTAGTGAGTCTACCTACCAGACCTTCAAGAGGTAGAACATTCCCTGGTATACATCTTAGTTCTTGAATTGTAGAAAATCTAATAGCATATATAAGCAATAGTGTTATTAAAACTTTGCTTAATATTGTATCATCATCTATTGTACCAGTAGATCCTCTTATTGCATTAACAACATATTTTATCCTTTAGCAATATTGAACAATATTTTCACCTTCTTGCATTCTCATATCATCAAACTTACCTTTGAGACTCAGATTTAGCTCTTAGAACATTCTTGTCTCCTCCATAGATGGTGTATAAAGCATCCCACATTTTCTTTGCATTGTCAAAACTATTGACATCATCAAACTTAGCATAGCTTAGGGTAGAGACAATCTCCAACATTGCATGGTTGTGTTCTTTCTTGTTTTTTAGATCCTTAGCAGTTAGGGCTCCAATAGGATCAACATGTTTAGTAGTAATGGTAGATTGTGCATAATCTCCAAGTCCTCCAAGGTGTAGCTTCATAAAACTTTGTCATGCATGAAATTTATCTTTATTAAGCTTGGGTACTTCTCTTTTTGACATCTTGATCTTTGTACTTCTAGTACCTTCAAACTAGTCCTCTTAAGCAGATGGCTCTGATACCAATTATTGGAATTTTTTAAAATAACTAAGAGGGGTTGCATTAGTTATCCAAGGTCTAGATGTATAAATTAAACTTTTCACGGCTTAGTGAATCTATAGAACATTTGTCATCATGCATGCATCCATAAGATTATGCAATCACTTAAAATTTGTAAGTTATTTTCAAATCAATTTGCAGAAATGTGAACATGAAACATAAAATATTTAATAACACACTTGACACAATGGTTTATGTGAAAACTCAACAATAACATGCTACTTTTTTCACTCTTCTGAAGTGATGGCCTATGAAAGGCCAACCATGTTAAAGGTTACAATGCACATTGTTAAGTGTGACCTAGCTAAAGGATTTCAATCACCCTGTTAGGAGTGAGCCTTGTTAGAGGACTTTAGACCATTCACTTGGAATGTCACCCAGTTAAAGGATTTACAAATGATTGTTAGGTCAACCTTAATCCAAAGGATTTACTCTAGATTGATACAATTATTAGAGAATAACAGTAAAGCTTGATCTTATAACAACTTACAACTTCATTTGCAAATTATAGATCTTTGTTTCAATCCTCCACTCTACTTGGCTTTCACACACTTCAACTCTGATAGCTTGTTCACCCTTCAAGCATCCATACCATTAAACCTTCTTACTTAACTTGCCAATATAGACTCTTCACTTAGGTCACTGAATGAAGCAATGCCCTTAAATTTTTTGTCTTTCTTAGGTTCTCGCACATGGCAACCCTTGCTTCTGACTAGCTATCCCTATAAATAGAGAATTAAGATATTTTTTCATTCGTTCTCCATCATCCAATTTAGGGTTAAGACAGATTAGCTAGGATTCAATAAATCTACCCCTCATTCCATTTCATTTCTAGAAACTTCTCCTTCAATTCTCTTTGAATTTGCCTCAAAACGGTATACCATGAATTCTATGTCACCAGCTCATCAATCTTATATTCCACCTAGTTGACACAATCCAAGAAAATAAACTTGTCAACTTAGATCCATCAAATTCACGATCTTTCTAATAATGTTGACACTTGGCTTTAACTTGCTTCTGATGCTTGGCACAAACTGCATTGTTTGACATCCTCTGTAAAATCACTCAACACAAACTAAAGTTTATCAAGTGCTTAGCATCAACTAAACTTTACTCGGCATCAACTATTTTACTTGGCATACACTAAAATAGACTTTTAATCGACTCCAACTAATTTTTTGTTTGGCTTGCACTAACTTTTCTCAGCACCTATTGTCCATTCGATCAAGCTTGGTAGAGAAAATTTGTTTAACTTGTTCTTCTAAACTTTCTTAGTGTAACCAAACTTTGCAACCTTAAGTAGATTATCAATACACTATGATATCATTGTCTCAGTTGATTCTTATACTTCTTTCAATATCATAACTCAACCTTTCCTCTAGGTGTTATTGTTACATCATTTGATCAAATCCTCTTCATCAATCAAATAAGTGATAGTACTTAAATCATATGAGCAATTGTCTTACTAGCAAAATAGCGGGTTTGACATCGGTGACAAAACAATGATTGAAAGACATTTAACATACTTGTATCAATCTATTTTCAACAAAATGTGGAACCACCATACACAAGTGCAGTGATCAATTTGACAATAATTTTTTTGTGATATTATTGTTAGGATTAACTATGCAGCTTTTAAGTCAAACTCATTGATTATGTTTTATGAGTAATGGTTTACAAGAATCTATTTCTTATGAGAATGAATAGAACCAAGGTTTCTACATAAGTCATCCATCCCAATACTACTCCAGTTCAAACGAACTTATTTTTAAAAAAAAATTAAAATCCACTTTGCTTGCATTTAGCAAAAGATACAGGTCATTAGATGCAATCAAAACTTTACAATTCTTCAGCCTACATATTTCCACTACAATGTTCAACTGTTCCTAAAATGAAGATGCTTGGACATATTAAGGCTCAATCAACTTCTCTTAAACCATGTTATGGGCTACATTATTCTTGCTTTAATTCATAGCCTATTCAATTCAATAAACATTTTATGAAGGTTGGCCATAAATGCACAAATTTAAAATTGAAAGAAAATTGTTGATTATTAAATTCGACTCTTAGAATCAGTTAAGATACAATATCAAATTATTAGAAAAAAAAATTAAAGGTTCACAAACCAATGAAGTTACAATTCAATTGCTTGAAAAAGAAGCCACCAACAAAACTATCCAAACATGGATATTTTATATTCAATTGCCATATAAAGCTTTCAGCATTGCCTTTGATGACTTGTATACTCCTTATTTATGATGTGTTGTATACATAAAGAATAGTGAAGTATTTTGGAACATAGCCAAACAATATGCTAATTACAAATTAGGCCCCTTAAAAAAATTGGAAGTCTACCAAATGTTAATCACACAGCTAAACACAAAGATTGATTATACTTTGCCAACCTAATCAGCTTACATTCAAGGTTATAAAATTAAAGAGATTCTAGAAGCACTTACAATGAACCATCCAAATTAGTTAGTAGTATTATTCCAAATTGTTTTGTAGTATATGTTTGCAGAAATTTAAATGAACCATCAAAAATATCATTGATTGTTTTGATTTAAGATTTAGTCATTAGATTTGAAGGCAGGGATGTCTTAAATAAACTAGCAGTGTTATACAAAGGGAGACTATATGGTAATGAAACTAATAAGACCCAAATCAAAAGACATTATAAAAAACAATTGCCAATTTATCTTCAAAGCCTAAAAATAGAAGAGATGATTTATATAGTTCTGTAGGACCAGGACATATAACAATATATCTATATATTTTTAAAGAATAATGCTTCTACGATTATCTAGTTTTACTAAAAACTATACAAATGTAGTAATATAGCCTGATTTTTTTATAACACTATATCTATATTTTTTAAAGAAAAATGCTTCTAAAAACTGAGAATTACACAAATGTAGTAATATAGTCTTAATTTGATTGATTTCATCTATTGGGATACGATAAAAAATTATGTGTAAACATGTCTGAAAGGAAATTCTACCAATTTAACAATCCTGATTTTTATGTTATATTGATTTAATCTTATAAAATATAATTGTAAAGGTATGCAAATATGCCTCAAATCACCAATTTTGCATTAAGAAAACTCTCTTGTTTGAATCCAAAAGTACATTTATTTTTATTAATCTTATCTACTCTTCAAAGTTATTAAACCTGAGTATTTTTTTGTTGCAAAACTCAACAACTTAAATCACATATATATCTGTCTAAAACCTCACTACTCAACAAAGAGGTGAAAATTAAAAAATAGAAAAGATAACATACATAGTATAATTAATTAGCTAATAGGCTATTATAGGTGAGCATTTCATAAAAAACTGCCTGTTCAAACAAATACCATTGATTCTTTTAGTCTCAGCTAAAACTACTTATCAAACAATAAATGAAGATCCTTTTGCAATCTCATATAAAGTCGACCACATTAAAGCTAAAGATATCAACGAATCTATGCATGATCATTGAAATCTTCTAATAGATTGCATTTTAGGAAGATATATATATATATATAATTAGTTGATATATCAACTATTATAGTTGGGGATTTCAGTCAAGACTTGTCTATGTGAAAAATCAAACTATTGCAGTCACTGCTTATTAATCTCCTATAATAAATGATTATTAAACTGCTGAAAACAAATTCCCAGCTAATATTGAAAAATAACACAACTGCAATTTCACTTATAATACGGAAAGAAATGAACAACACAATGAACACAATATTTTTGAACAAATTGTCCCTAGAAAAACTCCTAAGGGAAAACCAGTTCTACAGATGAGGAATTATATTAAACTTCAGTAAATCAAGAGATACAAAATTCCTTGCCTCTCACTGGCAGAACTCCAACAACCTCCTTATTTCTCCCGCTGATATTCCCCACTGTTATCTCCACGCTAACACTGCAAGACTCTTTGCTAACACTACAAACGTTTCTCCAAAACTTCTTATCCAAATGACCCAATGACCCCTTTTTATACTACTCTTGTTGGTAAACCAACAACCGAGATTAAATCAAACCAACGGCTGAGATTAAGACAACTCGACAGCCAATAATAGAATTGGTTGCAAGGTGTCCAAAAGGGAATCTCTAAAATTAGTAAATAATAACCATTTACTAATTCTTGGCAAGTGGACAAACAGCTGTCCAAACCACCCATAAATACAACTGCTATTCATAGATAAGGACGAACAACTGTCCAAGCTACCCATAAATACTACTGTTATTTTCGGGTCAGAAATAACAGTTGTCCAACTAACAATAATTAACACTCCCTCTTAGCGAGGAAGCTTTTCTGCATGACACCCATCTTATCTCTGAAGAAGATAAATTTGGCCTTTCCCAAAGCCTTCGTCAGAATGTCTACTACCTACTCATCTGTAGGTATGTATTGTAGTCGAACAACTCCTCTTTGTACACAATCTCTAATGAAGTGATATCTGATATCTATATGTTTAGACCTATCATGAAACACTAGATTCTCAGACAACTTGATGCAACTCTGATTGTCACAATGTATCACAGTAGTCTCAACCTTCTAACCAAACGAGGCTATTAACAACTTCCAAAGCCATATAGCTTCACATGTCACCATGCTAGCTGCTATGTATTCTGCTTCTGCTGAACTTAGAGCCACAGACTTTCGCTTCCTGCTGAACCAAGATACAACTTCTGATCCCAAGCTGAGACAACACCCTGAAGTGCTCCTTTTGTCTGTTGTACTTCCTGCCCAATCTGCATCAGTGTAGCCTATCAACCTGATACCTTCACCTCGAACATATCTGATCCCATACTCGACTATACCACGCAGGTAACGTAGCACATGCTTAGCCGCTATCCAATGCATTCTCTTTGGTTCAACCATGAATTGACTAAGAGAGTTAACTGCAAATGCTATATCTGGTCTAGTGTTGACCAAATACATAAGCGAACCAATCAACTATCTATATAAAGTGGGATCTACATCTTTCTCCTTAGATGTATCTACCTTCCTCCAATTCGTGATCATGGGTGTAGACATGGCTTTGCAATCCTCCATCCCGAATTTCTTCAAGATTTCAATGCAATATTTCCCTTGACCAAGGAAAATCTCCCCATCTGTCTGCCACACTTCCATGCCTAGAAAGTAGTGCATAAGTCCTAAATCCTTCATCTCGAACTCTTCTGCAAGGTTCCTCTTGCAATCCACTATGAGCCCTAGTGAACCTATAAGAAATAGATCATCCACATAAAGAACAAGAATGAGAATCTCACCCCTAACCATCAAGTAGTAGAGGTTAGCATCTACTTCACTCTTAACAAAGCCCATTTTCTGCAAGTATGTATCAATGCGCTCATACCACGCTCTAGGAGCCTTCTTGAGTCTGTATAATGCTTTCTTCAATCTGCACACGTGGGTCTCTTTGTCATGTGCTACAAAGCCTTCTGGTTGTTCTATGTATACCTCCTCCTTCAACTCACCATTGAGGAATGTTGTCTTGACATCCATTTGATGGATTTTCCATCCCATCTGTGTTGCAAGTGAGATTACAACTCGTATAGAAGTATACCTGGCAACTGGAGCAAATGTCTCCTCATAGTCTATTCCCTCCTTCTGAGAGAACCCCTTTGCCATGAACCTAGCCTTGTATTTCTCGATGCTACCATCTGCACCGTGCTTTATCTTATAGATCCAGCGTGATCCAACTACAACCCTATCTGTTGGTCTAGGTACTACCTCCCACACATCATTCTGCATTATTGAAGAATATTCTTCAACCATAGCATCTCGCCATACCTGATGTTCTGCAGCTTCTTGATAGCTAGAAGGCTCACTATCTACCAACTGACTAACTAATGCCACATAGTCATTGAACTTGGTTGGTTGTCTTCGCTGTCTAGTACTCTTCCTAGGAGCTCCCACAAACTCTTGAGTATCCCTTTGTGTATCTGGAACCACATGGTTCCTGCTGCCAACTGTAGAGGATGAAATGTCAACCTCTAAGTCTTCTAGATGCATTTCCTGTTGCACCTATTGCTCCATACTCTGTGAATCTTCACTAACTGAGTCTACACTTGTACTGGTAACTGTACTTGAGCTTTGTTGCCCTTGACTTGGTCTTGGAGCTTCTGTTGGCTGCTCACTCTGATCATCTGTTGGCAAATCTCTGGATCTCTTGAATGCCTTGTCCTCCATGAACTTGACATCCCGTCTAACAATAACTCTTTTAGTCCCCGAAATGAAAATCCTATATGCCTTTGAGATCTCACTGTACCCAACAAAGTACCCCCTCTCTGCAGTCTGATCTAACTCTGTACATGTATCTCCAGGAATATGACAATATGTCAAACTCCCGAATATCCTGAAGTGACTAACATCTGGCTTCTTCCCTGTGAAAGCCTCCTCTGGTGTCATCTTCCCTAGCTCCTTGTGTGGAACTCTATTCTGAATGTAGACTGTTGTATTACATGCCTCTGCCCATAAGTAACTGGGTATGTCCTGGTCATGTAGCATAGCTCTTGCTGCCTTCGATATAGAACAGTTCTTCCTCTCAGCAACTCCATTTTGTTGTGGATTGTAAGGAACAGTCCATTCTCTCTTGATTCCTTCTCTGGTGCAGAACTCCTGGAAGACATTTCCTTTATACTCGCCTCCATTGTCTGACCGAAGAACCTTTATCTTCTTTCCTGTCGAGTTCTCCACAAGAGCCTTGAACTCTTAGAATCGACTAAAAAGCTCATCCTTAGTCTTCAAGAAGTATATCCAGGTCTTTCTAGAGAAATCATCAATAAAAGTAACATAGTACTCATATCCTCTGAGAGATTTCGTTGACATTGGTCCACAAACATCTGAATGTACTAGATCAAGAACACCCTTAGATCTGGTGTCACTCCTTGGAAAAGATGCTTTCGCAAACTTCCCCAACACACATCCCTTACATACATCGTCATGCTCTGTGCTCACCTCTGGAACACCTGTCACGGTCTCACGAAGCAATCTAAGTGCTCCATGATGAATATGGCCCATCCTCCTATGCCATAGCTCTCCAAGATCTCTAAGATTACTGTTGCTCATAAGTGCCTTGGGAGTATCAAACTACAATCTATAAAGGCGACCACTCCTAACTCCAATAGTTATGGGTGATTTTCAATCCTTGTGCTTAATCAACACGTGTCCCTCTAAAGAGTACATTATACCCCCTATCTTGAAGAATAGATACAGAAATCAAATTCATACCTAAGCCTAGCACATATAACACATCATGAAGTGGAATTATCTTTCCATTCTCCCTCTGAAACTGAACAGTCCCTTTCCCAACAGGGTTGAGTTTGGACAAGTTTCCCATAGAAATCTGGATGTTGGTGTCCTCCTCCTTGTAACTAGAGAAGTACTATCTAACTCCTGTCATATGAAATGACGCCCCACTATCTATATACCAAACACACTGTGAGGTTGAGCTAACCATACAAGCTATGAGTGCAAACTCATCTTCCATTCTACTGGAGAGTTCTTCTGCACTTGCTGAAGCTGCCACCTGCTTCTTACCCTTCTTCCTCTCTGGGCAATCACTGACATAGTGGCCAAACTCGTGACATCCAAAGCATTTGACCTTATAAAGGTCCTTCTTCTTCTTTTCACTTTGTGAATTTGATCCTTTGCTAGATCCCTTCTTTGCTTTCCCTTTACCCACTAGGGCAACGTTCTCTTGTTCCACCTCATTTTTCTGACTCTTGTTGGCCCCATTGACAAGAATTAGTATAAACTCCTCCTGAGTGAAATCAGTCCATAGTCGATCCCAACTCGGTAAAGTATCTCGTCCACTGACAACTTGAACAAAGACACTCCATTGTTTAGTAAACCCATTTAGGGCTATTCTCACTAGCTCATCATCACTAGGGCTATCTCCAACAACTGCTAACTCATCCTTGACAAGTCTAAGCCTAGTGAGGTAACTTGTGACGTCTTCTCCCTGATTCATCCGGGTATTCTTTAGCTTCTCTCTGAGAATGAACTTCCTGTTGGTGGTAGCATTCTGGTACAGATTTAGAATGATGTCCCACATCTTCTTTGTTGTATCTAGCTCCAAGATATGTGGAACAATATGATCCTTGACACCATCAAGGATAATCCTCCTCACTTTGGCATCATCCTTCCTATATGCTGCAAGCTGTGTTGCATCCGTTGGTACAGGTACATCACTGGTAGCATAATCCTTGATACCATTCTCTTCCAACAATAAAGAAATGTTGGCCTTCCAGACACCAAAATTTGAGGCACCATCCAATCTATCATGACCTCTCAAACCAGCTGAAGCCATCTCAACGGTTTAAAGCAATAATAAATCTAAAGAGATCAAAATTTCTTTCCTAGGGAAAAACTCTTCTACCGTTAACAATGCTCTGATACCATGTGAAAAATCAAATTATTGCAGTCACTGATTATTAATCTCCTATCATAAATGATTATTAAACTGCTGAAAACGAATTCCCAGCTAATATTGAAAAATAACACAACTACAATTTCACTTATAATACGGAAAGAAATGAACAACACAATGAACACAATATTTTCGAACAAATTGTCTCTGGAAAAACCCCTAAGGGAAAACCAGTTCTACAGATGAGGAATTATATTAAACTTCAGCAAATCAAGAGATACAAAATTCTTTGCCTCTCACTGGCAGAACTCCGACAACCTCCTTATTTCTCCCGCTGATATTCCCCACTGTTATCTCCACGCTAACACTGCGCCCTTGCTAACACTGCAAAACTGTTTGCTAACACTGCAAACGTTTCTCCAAAACTTCTTATCCAAATGACCCAATGACCTCTTTTTATACTACTCCTGTTGGTAAACCAACGACTGAAATTAAATCAAACCAACAGCTGATATTAAGACAACTTGACAGCGAATAAAAGAATTGGTTGCAAGGTGTCCAAAAGGGAATCTCTAAAATTAGTAAATAATAACCATTTACTAATTCTTGGCAAGTGGACAAACAACTGTCCAAACCACCCATAAATACAACTGCTATTCATAGATAAAGACGAACAACTGTCCAAGCTGTCCATAAATACTACTGTTATTTCCGGATCAGAAATAACAGCTGTCCAACTAACAATAATTATCAGTCTGTTCAAACTAGATAGTTTAACCTTCGCTAAAAACTGCTCATCCAACAATAAATGAAGGCATTGGAGGCCTGCCTGCACAACACACTGCAAAAGGTTTGTTAGGGGCTCACGATTCATTTAATTTGGAGGTGACATATGATGCTATTAATTGTTTCCAAACCCCATAAACCGACATTTATCTTCAGATGTGACCTCCAATTAATAAAACATCTAAATTCTCTCCACGAGTTCCCGGATTCCCATGTTGTCGTGTAAATCGAAGCACGGGTAGAAATAGAAAAATCTTGTGCATCAGTAGAAAGCGTCACAGCCGCCAATAGTGTTAAATGAGAAATTAGTGGGACTCAACGACTCCCATCTAATGATCATGCCAATATAATCCCGTCTAACGAATTCTTATGTATTCAGGAGCTTAGGGCATTTCAACAATGGTGAACGACGCAGTATCAATTATAACGTACGATGCGGTGTTTTTCTACTTGATCTTGAGACTGAGGAAGAAAATGCGAAGAGGCCGAACCTGCCACCTAGACCGTCGACATGGTCGGTGCTCGGCAACTTGGTTGATGTGGCACGACCGAAGAAGCCATTCATGTGTGGCATGGATGAGTTGCACAAGCAATACAACCCGATCTTCACACTGCAAATGGACCAATGCACCATTATCGTTGTTTGCAGTGTTGAGCTAGCACACGAGGCACTCATCGACAAATGCCACATGTTTGCCAACTTACCACCGGAGACTCCAACGTGAAACGTCTTCAGCTGCAACAAGTGCACTGTGAACTCGGTGGAGTACGGGGCCCTTTGGCGAGCTTTTTGCCAGAATCTGGCTTACAAGTAACAATTGCCATGAAGAGACTGAGGCTATCATTAAGTTCCTTAGTTTTCTTTTCTTTTCATGTGAGGGAGAGGCTAGAAATTATCAAATTCTCAGTCTAGATGCTAGATGGTGTGAATTTATTGATCTTTCCCTCAACCTCCAACCATTGAATTCCTACCATTCCAAAATTCACAATGCATGGATTTGGTTTATGAAAAAAGAACTTTCATGAAAACATATATTTAAGAACATACAAATAATTATGTAGCAAGTGATTTAGCTTTTCCAACTCCTCGAAGTAAGAGTTCCTTTGTGAAGCCTAGGGGCCAAAGTGTGATATGAGATGTACTTCACCTCCATTCAACAACAAAGTAGTCAGATGATCCTCTTCTAAAAATACAATTCAATTGCATTCTTAGTCACCAAAAAAATAACATCTTAAGATCATAATTCCATAATCAAGAACATGATAGTTTAGGCATTCGTTGTATAATTGAATCGTTATCAACAAGATAGACAACATTTTACCTATAGTGGAGACCAAAATCCCTTGGTTTAGGACTCTCTCCTCTATCATAGTTGCATCTTTATCATGTACTAGTTATTATCACATCTTCAATAAATCTCATTGTCATTCGGAACCTTAACTAGAATAATCTAGAATATGCAAAAATTGACACCTTAACAGATACATCCCTGTAAGAAATTATGTGCCTACACTTATTGGATTCAATATGGATGGGGGTAATTAATAAAATATCCATAGAATACGATATTTGGACTCATTTTCAATCTGACACTTGTTCGGTCTCAAGTACTTTGGTGGCTCAAGAAGAAATGTTAATTATTACATACTAGTCACTATTCTACACTTTTTTTGTGCCCTTTTGTAATGTCGATAATTTCTCTTTGAATGTTCATCCTTTCCACAAAATCAATACTATACATTTTTGCCTCTTGACTTTGATCTCTTTGCAAATTCAGATTGTCTCTAGTTATGGGACAAGTTTTCCAAAATCTATGTAAAATTGAATAGATTGTTTTTGAAATAAACTATAAATATTTTGTATCAATCTTGGATCAAGCCAAACAATCCATCAATAGGAAGTGAATGAAGAATAAGATTGTAGACATGGTCTAGAAAGAAGCAACATGTAAGACAGAAGGACTCTGAGATCAAGGGACAAAGGAGAGGAAGAGTCGCTAAAGGAGAATAAAATCAAGAAAAATGAATGATTTAGAACAATACTAAAAGAGAGTAATTTAAAAAAAATTTAAATTAAAAGTAATAAATAAATATGTTGAATATTCTTTCAAGGCAAAATATCACAATTTTATTGATTTGGTGAATATTACAATCATTAGAGTTAACCTTGATTCCAAATTGGACTAGCACTAGGCATATGTATTGAATTAACACGTTCAAAGTTATTTTTTTCCTTATGTAAAATACATGTTAAAAATTAACTAGGAACAAATAATTAACTTGAAGACTTTCATAATATCATGTCCGAAGGGTGATTTTTTGAAAAGTTATTTAATTGAGTGTATGATATCTATGGGGCTTATGAGTGTGTTATCCCAATGAAGTGTGTGGTTGTGTCTAGGGATTCTCCAAGTACAAAAATGAATCTCACAAATAATTTATGTAACATTATATTATATTTTTAGACCCACCTTGGAACCAAGATAGCCAATTTTTTTACCTATCACACTTATATCTTTGGAATATCATAGGAAAATACCACTATCCATAGCATGGGCACTCACCATACATAAATCTCAAGGATTAATGCATTAGAAAATGCCAGTTGATATTGGTAACATAAAATGTGACAAGGTTTGAATTTTATGGCTATATCAAGAGTTAAGTCACTAGACAAACTTCATATAGAACCACCATTCTCCTTTTATTGATTTGCAATCTATAAAAACAAATCCACATACAATTATTAGGCAAAAGGAAGAGTCACAATTGCAACAACTATCACTATAGTGTAAAAGGGTACACAATATCATTCTTTCCTTTATTAGTTCTTGCCTTTGGCAGGATACTTTTGTTTTCATTCAATTCAATTTTTCAATTTAACCAACCAATCAATTGATAAGATTTAAAAGATTAAAAGAAGCTTCAAATGTTTATATTTTTTTCTAATTTTTCATTATTTTGTAAATCACATTTTTCACTCATTCTATTGGACCATTCTATTTTTGGCAATGAAAAAATTCAATTTTCTCCAACAAAAATACAAATATTTTTCTAACAACTCTATCATGTATTAATGAATGCATTAATTACAACTTTATCTTTTCCACATTTGTGACAAGTGGATTAACTTTTTAAAAAACTTTTTTTTTTTTATCTTCCACCTCACAAATGAATGTCTAATCAATATTAATTATCACTATCTATTTCTCTTACCAAGTTCAAATATAGAGTTAAATGTTTTATATTTCCTATTTTAAATATATTTATTATTATTTTTACATTGATGTGTATTTTTGTAATTTGTAAAATGTCATTTCTTTAAGTTTACACTATATTTTACTAGCTATCTTACCACGTTCAAATATAGAGTTACATATTTTTATTTCTTATTTTATATATATTTCTTATTAGTTTAACATTGATGTTTATTTTTGACAATTGTAAAATGTTTTTTTAGAGTTTACATTATGTTTTACTCTAGCTACTATTTTACAATTCTGCTCAATTTTTTTTAATACCATTAATACTACCTCTCAAACTTACTACATATTTCGGTACTCTGATTGAAGTAATCAACAATTTTTTTTAAATTAAATATTTTAACTTATAATTGAATTGGTAGAAATGAGTAGTTCATTCATATAATATAATTTTTATTGTTATTTATATATTTCTTAAAATAATAAAATTATTAATTTTTTTAAATTCTCTTCAACTCTCTCTATTATTCTACTTTTACTTGTTCTTATAATAACATATCATTCTCTCTTTTAGCTCTCTCTTCGTATACTTCCTTTCTATCTATAAATCCATATTTTCTTTCTTTTCCAATTATATGATTGAAGTGTTTGTGTGAAAGCTATGTGCTTTTAGGCTCAAAGTAGCTGAAAAAGTTTATCGTCACCAAGTTTTTGCTAAAAATTGTAACTAATTTAATTTCCCCTTCATGCAATACTACTTCAATCAACCATAAAAACATGAAGGCAAGAACTTTGGCACATGTGCCCCTTGTTATATATGACTTTACATGTGTTCCCATGTGTTCCCTTCATCGCTTTTTAATTGGCTACATTTAGCTTGCATTTTAAGGTCATCTTTCCCTTTTGAGTAAAGTTTTTCTATTACATGTATGGTGAGAAGATGCCCATTGTCACAAAGTAAATCACATTTTTTAAAAATCCATTTCTTTTTGTTTGAGAAATAGCCTAGTCATTTCATTTTACTTTATTCATTATATTAAAATTGTAAACAAAAAGTAGTTACAAGCATCGACTATTTTTTGTCCAATTTAGTTTAATTTGTGAGCAAAACATATACCAATCAAACTATCTTTGTGTTTTGTAAATATCTTCTACGTTTATTTTAGTTTTATAATTATTTATGTATATGAATTTATTATATATGTTTATCAATAAATGATTAATTTTTTTTCAAACTATTAAGTTTTCTTTCATTTTATATTAAATGTTTAACAAAAACAATAATATGTAGACAACCATCTTATATAGACATGCACCTTCTGTCACTGTTGGTGTACCCCTTGCTCCTTTGGGTGCAAGTGCCAGTAATAAATAGGCAAAAGTGGGGAGAATTACAAGTATAAAAATATCAAATGCTGGCTAATCTTCAAACAAATGTACTAAAGACAACAAAAAGTCAAAACTTTTTTTTTTTTTCAAATAAGGAGAAATCTAGTCATTTTTTTCCAAATTAGAGAAAATCTAGTAATTTTTTTTCCAAACCTATCATTTACAAAATATATAGATCATGAAAAACAAATGCTGGAAAACAAAATTTAATGATTATAGAACATTTTATCAATAGGATAACCAAGAAAACATCAATCAGCCAGACTATGACTATGCATGACTATTCATCTGGCTTTTTCTCCATGCAAGGAAACATTGATGTCTACTCAGATGGGCTTCTACATAAAAGAAACATGAACTGACACGGTGCCTGCAAGAAATATTAGGAAATTACACTAGCATTTTCCAACACAACACCAAACATTAGTAAAATGTGAATTTTTTTAACCCTATTTTTTTAATTAAGCTATTTTCCCTAATTTTAACAAATTTTAAAATTCAAAATGTTAGCTTCCTAATGCAAGTCAACCAGAACATTAGTTTTTTTTTTTTTTTCGAAAAAATGCGAGTTACAAATTTGAAGTTAGAGACTATGAGAAAATTGGCAAGAAACACAAAAAATAGCATATGACATTGTTGTAGCAAATCAAATAGCAGCATCAATACAAAATATCATAGTTGGAGCAAAACAAGAAGCAACTGTATGCCAAATTCAATCCCGTAGTAATGCAGCCATGTGATGCCCTATGTTGATCTCTTTCTTGCCAAGAAGTTGATTAATCTAAGCCTTAATTTGTTGAATCTGAAAATCCAATCTCAAATCTTTTCCAACAGCAACCTGAAGCTAAGAGAAAAGAGATATCAAACAATAGAAAATGTCTGAATAAAGCCTTAAAATTACAAATTCCAAATGATTACTATTGTGATTACTAAAGACCGTTGTACACCTTGTCCTCCATATATGGAATAATATAACCTGTCGCACACGATCAACAATAATATTTTTATGTAGACCCACCCCTAGAAGAGCCTCTTTCCAACTTAGCTTGTGATCAAAAATAGCAATCAAATCATTCAAAACAGAATTCCACTACTTCTTCACAAATAAGCAGTCCCAAAAAATATGTCTCATACTCTCTGGTTTATAGCAGAATGGGCAACTAACCGGCTGGACCATTATACATTTCAACCTATCCTCAATGGGAAGCTTGCAATGTAGAATCTTCCAAGCGAGCAATTGAGCATCTACATTGATCTTTGTCTTCCAAATTTGAGTAGACAATTTTAGCCAAAAAGATTCATTGAATCTACATTTCCATTTAATATTCAATCAATCTTTCACATGCACCAGAAGAAGTAGACGTAAATAAACCTTCTTTAAAGGGAAATAAAAAAAGGGATATGAAGACAACCATCACCAGTCCTTGAAAAAATTACATTGTATTGGGGTACATAGTTTCATGGACAATTCCAAAGGGACAAGAGATTGGACAAAAATTAGGAAAGCTTTATAACCATTACTCAAACCAAATTTAGTTTATTAGTTAATCAATGAGAACATTAGTTAATGAAATTTCTGAAATCCAGAAATGAATGTAGATAGATTTCTAAATTACGGAGACAGAACATTAGTTTTCAATTTCTGGAATCCATAAGGGCCCGTTTGGTTGCTGGAATACAACTGGAATAGGAATAGGAAATTAGAATATGATTTGTATTCTTTGTTTGGTGCGTGGAATAGGAATAGGGAATAGGAATACGTATTCTCATTTTAGCCCCAAAATGAGCTTTTGTCCATTCCAAAAAATACCTGTAATTGGAATTGCTATTCTTGCATTCATTTTAACTTTCTCAAATTTGATTAAATTTTCAAATCCGCTTTGACCTGGGGTGAGTGCTGGAACTTTGTTTTCAATATTTTCAAATATTTCAACGATTTTCCAATGGCACCGATTGCATCTTCAGAAATATTTTCAAATGGCACCAATTGCAAGTTAACCCTATTCCAATTTAAGCTTGCATAACCAAACAAGGGATAAACAAGATTGGATTGCACTTTTCTATTCCTATTCTTCGTTCTCCATTCTCATTCAAATTTTCTATTCTAATTGTCAATTCCTACGCTCGGGCCCGTTTGTTTGCGAGAATAGGAATAGGAAAATTAGAATTGATTCGGTATTCTCTGTTTGCTCTACAAAATCAAAATAGGGAATACAAAATTCTATTTCAATTTTACCCCAAAAACAAGGATATGTCCATTCCAAAAAAAAGATGTTATTGGAACCCATTCCTATTCCCATAATACTTT
The DNA here is from genome assembly GCA_028749045.1 of Cupressus sempervirens. Taxonomy (NCBI): domain Eukaryota; kingdom Viridiplantae; phylum Streptophyta; class Pinopsida; order Cupressales; family Cupressaceae; genus Cupressus; species Cupressus sempervirens. The sequence continues at coordinate 382,891,663 of CM053784.1, forward strand.
TCAAAATTTGACAATTATTTGAAATCCGGCGTTTTCATTTTAGCGCTCGAGAACCATTATTTCACAATTCTCACCTAGTTTGTTGAGAGCCATGGTGGGCATCATGAGGAAGCTCATCCCTGACCCTCCACTCAAAGGCGACTACGAAGCCATGGCAAACACAAAGCTTGTGATAAATGAAACTACCGACTCTTTCTCTTCATGCACATGGCCTCCTGAAAATAAGCGCAACCAATGAGGCGATTGGAATTATTTGAGACGCAGATTGCATTGGATTGTATTAAGGCATCTTCAATACATTTGATTCTACGTGTGGCGTTGAAGCGGTTGAAGAGGAAACTAGTTCTCTCAACTGCTGTAAGAAATATTGAGATGCATAGAATCTGCATCCAAGTTTGCATCGTCACCACTGAATTAGCTTTTTCCTAAGCAATGTTTCTTCCTTCATATGGGAAACGAGAATTGGGGAAAAGCAAGATTTTATTTTTCTTGACTTGACTGCAGATATTAATTATGATGCACGACTTTCCTTGTGAAGGCGTCGCTCATTCCAATCAAATACTAAGGGAACCAAACAAGAATGGGAATGCTCTTTTCCATTCCCATTCCACATTTCCATTCCTATTATAATTTTCCATTCTAATTTTATATTCCTATGCCAACAAACAAACGGCCACTAAATGAATATACATAGTTTGCAATCCTAAGACATCATGAAATCGAGGGTTGTCTTGCAGTGAATTCAAAATCCAAAGCAACTTTAGAGGGTTGTCTAGGTGAGCATCACCTAGATCCAATGAGTGCTAAGTGTTCCATTTATTCTCATGAGAGATGGATTCATGTTGAATCACTACTCATGAAACATGGGTCATCGAGTTTGACTCAAAAATCACACAGTTAAATCCTGATATTCACATCACAACTTTAGATGTTTGCAATTCAATGCTCTTATAAAATAATGTAATGCCAATTTTAGTCAAAACAGCGACTCGTCATTCAGCTCCTCTCATCTAAAACCAGGGATGTGACAAAACCCTTTGCCCTCCGGCAGGAGGAAACAAAATATGAACATATTAGAAATGTCACATCTCTCATTACATTTCAAGAAAATGAAGGATCAAGTCAAAATGAACCCAACTTGTAAACCACACAACTCTTCCATAAAAACCAGAACAAAGTTATTGCATAGCAGTTGCAGTCTGCAAATCCTCATAAATTCAAGAATCACAAAGACCTGCACGTTATGATTTATTGCATATAATAGCATACCATAAATCTTAGTTAAACAGTCATATACGACGACTCTGTTTGTCGAGGACGATTTCTGGTTGATTTAATACACTCTTCTTCTTCTGAAGACCACAAGCTATGGGTAAGTCTCTGCACGCCGTCATGGTGCCATTTCCTGTACAAGGGGGCATCAATCCTCTCATGCAATTGGCCCACCTGCTCTCTGAAAGGGGGTTTTTCATTACAATCATAAACACAGAGTGGTGCCACCGCCGTATGTTAGGTGCCGGTGGACAAGATCCTCAGCAACCACGAGAGGGGTTTACCTTTCTGACCGTCCCGGACGGCCTACCGGCGGAGCATGAGCGTTACAGTGATCTTGTTAATTATTTGAGAGCACTGGAAAATTTAGCCCCTGTTTTGGAGCAGCAACTTCTAGCCTCTCTTTCGAAAGACGTCCCTCCCATCACATGTATCATCGGCGAAAGCTATATGTCTTGCACTTACCAGCTAGCCCTAAATCTCCGAGTTCCCAGAGTCGTCTTCTGGACAATGTGCGCGGCATTGTCTATTTCGCAGTTGAAAGCAGAGTTACTCTTCTCGCAGGGGCACATTCCTGTGAAATGTAGGGTTTTCTAGCTTCCTAATTACCCCTCAATTAAATCTTTTTATTTTGCCCTAATAAAATCTGTGGTGTGTGATTTCAGTGGGAGAAGCGAAGAGGCCGGAGAATTTGATCACCTGTTTGCCGGGTAATCTTCCACCTCTCTTGCCCACGGATCTCGTCTCCTTCTACCGCGCTGAGAGATCCACAGATGCTCTGGTCCAAAGATTTCTGTATGAAAGTCGAATGCAAAACAAGGGAGATTATGTGGTGGTGAACACAATGGAGGAGTTGGAAGGAAAGGAAGCAGTGGCAGCTCTATCAATAAATGGCCGTCCAGCAGTGGCAGTGGGTCCTCTGTTTCTTCCCAATTTTCTGGCGCACAGAGATGTAGTAAAATCCACCAGTATGTTTGCAGAGGACGAGAACTGTCTTAAATGGCTGGACGCACAGCAACCGGGTTCTGTGATTTACGTTTCCTTCGGCAGCACCGCCGTCAAATCGAAGCAACAGCTCGAAGAGATTGCGCTAGGGTTAGAAAACAGCCGGAGCCCTTTTCTGTGGGTTCTGCGAAAGGACAATGCACAAGATGAGTCTGGTATTTTGCCGCAAGGGTTTTCAGAGCGAATCAAGGATAGAGGGCTGATTGTGAGATGGGCACCACAGGTGAAAGTTCTGTCCCATTCTTCAATTAGGGCATTTCTTACCCACAGCGGATGGAACTCTGTCATGGAGAGCTTCAGCTTCGGGATTCCCATGCTGGGATGGCCTTATTTTATGGATCAGTTCTTGAATTGCAGATTTGTGAAGGATGTGTGGAAGATTGGGATGGATTTTGAGGGTGTGGATGTTGATGAAAATAAGTTGGTTACCAGAGAAGAGGTGGAGAAGGGGGTGAGGAGGATTATGGAATGTGAGGAAGTGAGGCAAAGGGCGCTGAAATTGAAGGATGCAGCAATAAAAGCAGTTAGCCCAGGTGGATCTTCCTTCCTCGGCTTGAACAAGTTTGTCCAAGAGATTTCTCAAATTGCCAAATCATTTGGCCGTTGAGTAATTAGCTCCGAGTCCGTAACGGAGAAACCATGTCGTCTATGCTCCAGGACATAAAAATTCTGTTGTTTCGGTGCTTAGCTTTTGTGACTAGTAGGTTTCTTCATGGCTTTTGGTAACTGTTTGGTTTTTGTGAGTTATTAATGTGCTGACAATATAAATTTGCTTACTATCGTCCTTCGAGTATTGTACGAGGGACAATAATCTAGTTTTGTTGTTTTCAATATAAAAAATTCAAGTATGTGGACGAAAAAGATAAATGATGAGATGAAAACTAAAAAGGATGAGAGGGAAATATAACAAGAGAGGAATGAGGTGTAGATACAAATGGAGGAGATCGAGAGAGGTGATATATAGAGAGAGATGAAGATATGTAGGGATATATAGAGATAAAATGATAGTGAGAGAGAGAATTTGGAGGGTTGGATATAAAGGGCGAAGAATGGTAAATATAAAGGCATAAGAAGAAGGGAAGAGGGAGAGGGAGAGGGGAGAATAGAGGAAGGAAGAAGATAGCAATATAGAAGGTCTTCGAGTAGGGAGAGAGAGAGGGGAGACACGAGGAGAGAGGGAGGGAGGAAGGTGGGGACATGAGGAGAGAGTGGGGGTGGGACACATTATATATTGCTATCGTCCCCCTTCCTCTATTCTCCCCTATCTCTGTCTCCCTCTTCCCTTCTTATACCCCCCACCCCCCCTCTCTCTCTCTCTCTCACACACACACACACAGACAAAATATAATAACTTATTAGTTGTCTTTCTCGTAATAATTAAAATTCATTTTGAATTCAAATTCCTTAAAAGTAATAGAGAGAGAAGGGAGAGAGACAAAGATGGTGAGAGAAAAATACATTGTGTGCATGTGTCATGTCCCCAATTTTCTGGTGACAGTTCGATTTAATTAATTTAATTAATGGTTGTCCAAGGACGACTAATTAGTTATTTTAATTAAATAAATAAATATTAAAAGATGACTTTGTATTTAATAAAGTGACCTTAGTATTTAATAAAGTTACTTGGAGTATTTAATAAAGTCACTTGAGGGATAAGATCAAAAGGGTTCTAGAAGTCTCTGGAGAGGATGGAGGGAAAAGAATAAATAGGCACCCCGGGGCTCCATTCGAATCATGAAGTTGATTATCTCTCTTTGTGTTTCAGATTGTGATTCAATCACGGGTGCATTGTGGAACCTAGGGTTTCTACAATTGTCACAGTTGGCCATTGAGAACGATAACTCTCAATTGGTACGCAATTTTGAGGGTGTGAAATATCATCTGAATTATTGCAGATTGGAGGTGACAGCCAGTCATTTCATCAGGGCGTCTATTTGTGGCTTAAGGCCAATTTGTGGTTCTTGCAGCACTATCTTTTGAAGGATTGGATTCAGATTATCAGGTTAATAGCAGAATTGAAGATTCAAGGGAAAAATTGAGGAATTGTAGAGTTTTTTTGGAGGATCATTCTGAGAAATAAGTTAAGGGTTTGTAGAGTTGGAGTTTTCTATCCAGGAAAGACGACTCCATAGGAAATTGCAGTGTGAAGCGGATTGAAGGCAAAAACGAGTTTCTAAGACTTCCCTTTCAGCCAGCTCTTTCCGAATACTGCTGAGGACGAAGTCTGAACCAAGGGCGATTACAGAGATCAGGTTACAAAGTAACGTCATTGAAGCCGGGATTAGGAGTGGGACCAAGTCGAATCGTTTTAAGGAATTGTTGAAGTCGAAATAGCTGCACAAAGCCTAGCGGAATTGGAAAATCTGCAAGCCAGGCGTTTGCTGATCGAAGGTCAGAGAGTTCGAGGGATTAATTTAAAGGTGGCGGCAAACAATGAATTAATTCCCCAAGAACCAAATCTGTGGCGTCTTTCTTCTCCTGTCAGCCATTATTCGAAGATCATTAATATTTCCGGAGTTGGGAACTCTCGCGTTTCAATCATATATTTGAATATTTAAAGTAGTCGCAGGATTGAAGTGGGAACAACCGAGCAACCCATCAGCGGCAAAACATCTAACCGGCCAGCAGCGTGGGAAAAGGAAGACGAAGGGGATTAATGCATGCTCATACACGGACTGCAGAATCGGGATACGAAACCTACACGGAGTATAGGCAATAAGGGAAATAAACCGCGGATTACGGGTTGAATCACCGAACCAAGGAAAGAGGGCAAGTCGGAGACCTGGTGGAGTTTTGAGTTAGCAGATAACGTGTTTTTACAGGATCATATTGCCATCAAGGGTATAGTATTAAGAGGGTGTGTTGCTGGTATTGTGAAACCCAGATCGAACTCAATGTATTTCAAATCGGTCTATCTTAGCAATAAACATATGTCCTCCCATAATTGGTCGATCCCATTGTCAATATAGATGAGATCTTGGACGGTCAAAGCCGCAGTCTTACAGCAGATTAAAACACAGATCCGCATTACAGGAGGTCCGGGAGCTCATCACAGCTGATCATATTGCATGCGGGTGCATTATTTATATCAGTCGGATTCAGGTTGGACTTTATTTGAAGTGGTATCGAGATCTGTAAATGTACGAAGGCAGCAAACTATCAGCTGAACATCGTCTTCAGCATCGGCATCTCTATCGGGTTTGTAATCATTGCATTACTACGAAGAGTTTAATAGTATTAGTGTTCCAATTATCATAGCATTCCTTGTATTACCATCTTAATTACAAGTAGTTCCAGAGACAAAACCATTCCAGCAGTAGTAAGACGATTGCTAATTGTTTGACGAAATGTTAAACCTCTGAAGTTTAAGAAATTTAGTGTTTAAGAGGCAAATATCCTGTCGGGGATATTTCAATGGTATCAGAGCGGTTTTCTTGCCATCCTGTGGGGTGAGTACCGACTTACATGAGTGATCAGCACTCTACTTCAACCAAGATGGACAGGTACAGCACAAAGTCTCCAAGGACACAATCTCGGACAAGTAATAGACAGAGTATTCAGAGTCGGAATTGTGGAAAGGAGGACTATTCAGGTATTCAAGATGAGCTCAGAAAAATCAAACATAACATGTCTGAACTGTTGGTTAAACACCACCGTATGCTTGACAGGCTGTCCGTCCCAGCTAAGGTGAATAAATCAACTGGATTACGTTTTGGCAAGTCTTCTCACGAAGCGTTGACAGATACAATGAGAGATGTCACGAGGAACCTTAATGAGGAGTTCGAGAAACAGGTATGCAATCAGCTAGAGGTTTCAGTTCAGCCACAGGAAGAAGCAGTGAAGGACATTACGCTGATGGATAGTAACTGTCAACTTGACACTCAAGTTGAGACAGTTGAATATGAGCTTTCCGAAGGTGATGTCTCATGTACTCAAGGTGGTTTGGTTCCGACAAGCAATGATTACAGTAAAGTGAGTTCAGATGATGATGATGTCATTATGCATGATGATGAGATACCTGGTGAAAATGAGCAGACATCGAGCATTTATGACTTTGTTGACAGAGAGTACCAAGCTCAGTTAGATGCTTCGTCACATGAGGATGAGAATGGCAGTACTTCACATGATTTGTCCAGCCAGCTGAAGGTAAGCAAAGATAGTATTGTGGCTTCTTTATCTCATCATGACAGGATGCGGGAGATGTTAGAAGAGCACATCCAGAAGATTCAGTTACAAGAAAGACATAAGGGAGTTCAGGCAAATTCTTCCTGCTGTGACTTACATGCAATTGGTGAAGGAATGGGGACGACGAAGCTGAGCTATTTACATCTTCTATCAGATCGTGACCATCTTCTCAGCCTCGCCAAAGACTATTCAGATGCCTTGAGGAGGAAGGAAGAAGAAGTTGTCAAGCTATCTCGCGAGCTTGAGGACACTCGAGCAACTTTGGCATTACAGGACTGGGAGAGACATGGGAATGAGCACGACATGGAGCTGAGCTTAAGTTCATCTCGCACTCAGTTTTTGACCGAAGAAGGATCATGTGAGGTTGCTGATAATGCTACGAGTTCATCTTGCATTCACATCCAGGATACAAGTACAATGGCAGACAGGTATGTGAAGTTAGTTGGTATTGGTCACATTACTTAGGTAAGGAGTTTGCTTGAGTTACCAGTTGTCCCTTGTTTACGAATATGGACTCAAGGATGTTCCAACAGCGTTTGGGATTCAATTGACTGGAGAACACTTAATAGTAGCAATGTTTGTTTGAGTACTATCATGGATTTGATTAGCAGAATATACGGTGTTATCTTTCCTTGTGCCAGCAGAACATCCGATGTTGGTATTAGTTTTTATGCACCGTTGTTGGGTTTGGTTCATATTTCCAGTCGACCATCCTTGCTAAAAGGTGTTGAAGGGTTTTCATATTTGGAAGCATGTACAGATGAGTTCCAGGATCGTTTTGATCTTGATGACATCCGGGAGAATGAAGTGAACAGTTTTGAAGACTTAGCTTCCTTGACAGTTTCTTTAGGTACAGAAGAGCTTGACAGCAGAACTACAGGTTTTGACACTCTGGATGTCGATATGAGTTTTGAAGTTGATTCGAAAAATATGGACGGTAATAATCCAGAGACCAGTATCTTTGAAGATACTCTTTTAGACAATGCGTCATAGGGAGTTTATAGAAGACAGTCTAGCCAGAGCCATCATGTGGTTAGCCAGTTGAAAGTTAGTGAGCGAGACGTTGCTATCGCTTGTGAGCATTTTGATATTGCTCGTCAGTTGTTGGCGGTTACTGGTTGGGGTACTTCTATGACAGATGAGTTTAGCGGTGGTCACTTTTCTTTGGCAGAGATTCATGCCTTGCGTGAAGCTGTTCGGATTTTGAAGCAGGATTATTTACGATTGGTAGCCGACCGCGATCACTTGGTTGAGTGGGGGAGTACAGCCTATGAGGCACTCTTGGATCGTGAAGAGGAGGTGAGTGAGCTTTCCCAAGAGCTCATAGCGACTACTGAAGCATTAGAGGACACACAGCGAGATCTACAGAAGTCGCAGTTTCAGTTGAAGGAGGTGACCGTGGAGTTGGAGCATTTGCGGTCAAAACCAGCCCCAGACCCAGTTCATTTGACTTATGAGGTAGATGACGGTAAGTACACTCCTACAGTTGCTTTTGAGGAGCTTATTGTTGAGACTGACACACATGTTCAGGGTTTGGAAGAAGTCGGTCTTAATGAGTTCGGGATACCGGTAGAGTCAAGTTTCCAGATTGATTCTTCTCAGTTAGTTGATAGTGTGGTACAGTGGGGTATGCCACCTTCACAGGAGGATCAGTTGTGGTGTGCAGGGAAGTATATTGATGCTTCCTCATATAATTTTTACTGCACTAAACCGTTCATGGAGTATTTGTTGGATAGTGCATGTGTTCATTTGGACCCGTATAAAGTGACAGAAGGTGTTCTCGTTCGAGATACTAGTGTTATTCGCGGATTGGTTGAGAAGATTATAGGGGTCCTTTCTACTATGCTACCTTACAGGGATCTTGAGGAGGGGTTTGTTGAGCAGAATGCACGGGATCCTAGCCAGCCTACAGTCATTTGAAGTCAGAAAATGGAGCCAACTGTTGATTCCCAGTTCAGTGATGATGAGCCAGCAGCAGAGTTTGGAGGTTCTTACCGGCATTATACGGTAGGGTACGCTCATCATTTCTCTTTTGACACAGAGGTAGAAGATTTTATTTCACGCAGATGTAGATTGGTTCCAGTTTCTTACCATCCATTAGGGGATAGATTGGCACCAACTTTTGAAAATAAAACTGGTAGTAGCAAGTTACTCAGCCTGCAGCATCGACACACCTGGAGTAGTTTTTCAGAGATTGGATTTGATGGCAATGATTCAGGTACCTATAGCTGTTATCATATCTACAGTACAGTTGGGTGCAAGTGTCATTCTGACGGGGGCTTGAGTCTTGATAAAGTTGATGTTTCAGTTGGCTTGAGTTCCGCAGAATGGTTTCTTCTACTGACATCTATAGTTGGTTTACAGATAATTTCATCAGAGTTGTCAGTTGTTTGGATGTCGAGTACAGTTTCTCAGATACTGGTACTGATGATTTCTCCACAGAAGTATGATGAGGATTGGGATGATACACAAATTTACATTTGGGATCCAGGCAGACTGATTGGTTCATGGTTCAGCCATTGCTTGGGGACAAGCAATTTCAGGAAGGGCGGACTGTCATGTCCCCAATTTTCTGGTGACAGTTCAATTTAATTAATTTAATTAATGGTTGTCCAAGGACGACTAATTAGTTATTTTAATTAAATAAATAAATATTAAAAGATGACTTTGTATTTAATAAAGTGACCTTAGTATTTAATAAAGTTACTTGGAGTATTTAATAAAGTCACTTGAGGGATAAGATCAAAAGGGTTCTAGAAGTCTCTAGAGAGGATGGAGGGAAAAGAATAAATAGGCACCCCGGGGCTCCATTCGAATCATGAAGTTGATTATCTCTCTTTGTGTTTCAGATTGTGATTCAATCACGGGTGCATTGTGGAACCTAGGGTTTCTACAATTGTCACAGTTGGCCATTGAGAACGATAACTCTCAATTGGTACGCAATTTTGAGGGTGTGAAATATCATCTGAATGATTGCAGATTGGAGGTGACAGCCAGTCATTTCATCAGGGCGTCTATTTGTGGCTTAAGGCCAATTTGTGGTTCTTGCAGCACTATCTTTTGAAGGATTGGATTCAGATTATCAGGTTAATAGCAGAATTGAAGATTCAAGGGAAAAATTGAGGAATTGTAGAGTTTTTTTGGAGGATCATTCTGAGAAATAAGTTAAGGGTTTGTAGAGTTGGAGTTTTCTATCCAGGAAAGACGACTCCATAGGAAATTGCAGTGTGAAGCGGATTGAAGGCAAAAACGAGTTTCTAAGACTTCCCTTTCAGCCAGCTCTTTCTGAATACTGCTGAGGACAAAGTCTGAACCAAGGGCGATTACAGAGATCAGGTTACAAAGTAACGTCATTGAAGCCGGGATTAGGAGTGGGACCAAGTCGAATCGTTTTAAGGAATTGTTGAAGTCGAAATAGCTGCACAAAGCCTAGCGGAATTGGAAAATCTGCAAGCCAGGCGTTTGCTGATCGAAGGTCAGAGAGTTCGAGGGATTAATTTAAAGGTGGCGGCAAACAATGAATTAATTCCCCAAGAACCAAATCTGCGGCGTCTTTCTTCTCCTGTCAGCCATTATTCGAAGATCATTAATATTTTCGGAGTTGGGAACTCTCGCGTTTCAATCATATATTTGAATATTTAAAGTAGTCGCAGGATTGAAGTGGGAACAACCGAGCAACCCATCAGCGGCAAAACATCTAACCGGCCAGCAGCGTGGGAAAAGGAAGACGAAGGGGATTAATGCATGCTCATACACGGACTGCAGAATCGGGATACGAAACCTACACGGAGTATAGGCAATAAGGGAAATAAACCGCGGATTACGGGTTGAATCACCGAACCAAGGAAAGAGGGCAAGTCGGAGACCTGGTGGAGTTTTGAGTTAGCAGATAACGTGTTTTTACAGGATCATATTGCCATCAAGGGTATAGTATTAAGAGGGTGTGTTGCTGGTATTGTGAAACCCAGATCGAACTCAATGTATTTCAAATCGGTCTATCTTAGCAATAAACATATGTCCTCCCATAATTGGTCGATCCCATTGTCAATATAGATGAGATCTTGGACGGTCAAAGCCACAGTCTTACAACAGATTAAAACACAGATCCGCATTACAGGAGGTCCGGGAGCTCATCACAGCTGATCATATTGCATGCGGGTGCATTATTTATATCAGTCGGATTCAGGTTGGACTTTATTTGAAGTGGTATCGAGATCTGTAAATGTACGAAGGCAGCAAACTATCAGCTGAACATCGTCTTCAGCATCGGCATCTCTATCGGGTTTGTAATCATTGCATTACTACGAAGAGTTTAATAGTATTGGTGTTCCAATTATCATAGCATTCCTTGTATTACCATCTTAATTACAAGTAGTTCCAGAGACAAAACCATTCCAGCAGTAGTAAGACGATTGCTAATTGTTTGACGAAATGTCAAACCTCTGAAGTTTAAGAAATTTAGTGTTTAAGAGGCAAATATCCTGTCGGGGATATTTCAGCATGCACATGCATGTGGTATAGATGAAATAGGAAGGGAGGAAGATGGAAAATGTTTTGGCCAATGTGTATAGGGATTGAAATATAGAGTTAAAGAGATATATAAATAGATATTGAGGTAGATAAATAGATACTTGAAATAGATATAGCTAGGTAAATACATAATTAAAAAATTGTATGCATGGAAACAATTTGTCTTTCATAGGAGAGAGAAAGTTGAAAAGTTAGTGACATTTGATTTGTTTTTATTGGATCTTAAAATTGTTACATCTTGCGAACCCAAAACAAACTTTGAGAAAAAGAGCAAAATATAATAACTTACATTATAGTAAATATAGTATATAATAAGAGTTGTATATTATATTTTATATTTTTTCAATCAACACAACTCATTAACATCTTTTATTTTTTTGTCTATTTATCCACTCATCCAAGTGATGTAACTAAAGAAATGATTTACTTTAGAATGATAAGAAAATATAAAGCAAATTATTAGAGTGTATCTTCAAAATAAAAAATAGAGTACAAAATTAAATTGCAAAACCCAAAATGGTGCTTCTATTAATACTAACTTGAAATGCCCTTGGTCTCACAATTCTACGCATATTTACTTGCCAATTAAGCTCTTTATAGAAAAAGAGAGGAACACATAATTTTTGAATGCAATTGGAATATGGAGATGAATATGTTGAAATGTAATTAGCTTGTACAAGATTAAGTAGGCATTGTTGGAATGTCATACAATGGCCATAGATTTTGTATTTCTTGTGTAGAATATTGGTGGAATGTTTAATTTTGTCATGTATTTGACTAGGGAAGATTCTTCAACTATCATGATTAATTATGTCTATTTGGGTTGCACATCAATTACATTGATCAAAATTTGGATGGATAGATTATTGAATAACTCTTTTGCATTACAATCTTTCATGTCACCTCTAGGGATAACTTTAACAAACACCCTCCTCGAAAAATATAAATTTGTGGTGAATCCATCTTTATTTTCGAGGGGGAAAATTAATTTTTGTTGGCAAATTTTTTTTGATGTCACGAAAAGTTTAATGTTAGATGCAATTTTTCTTCAACAATTACAAAATTTCATAAAATTGAGGTGATTTTGTCCCTTTTGATACAAAGGGTATATATTGTATATCGCAATTTTTCCCATTCATTGGATATATATATATATATTTCCCATTTGTTGGAAAAAAATAAAAAATTGGTTAGGCGATTTCTCTTGTTTATTGGAATATATATATATATATATATATATATATATATATATATATATATATATATATATTTGATTAGGTGATTATTCCCGTCTAATAAAGAAACATATATTATGCATTGGTGAATGTGCTAGAAAATGATGTAATTACTCAATGAATCAACGACAAGAAATTAATTGTATGTTTTTCAAATCAATGTTCAGATTATCAAAAGATTGCACTTAGACATAAATCAAAGAGTGATAAGAAAGTGAGGTTTCTATAAGATGACACATGTGGAATGTCCAATAGCATTTATGGCATAGTGGAATTTGGTTGAAAAAAACATTCTTTAAATTGCAGACATCCTACTCAGTGGTTGTCATTATCAGACAAATAGTTGGTTGCCAAAAATGGGGCTGCCTATGGAAAAGGGATCGTTGAATGAAAATCCAAGCCTTGTTGTTAACCCAGATTTGACTATAGAGGAGGATGAGGAACAAAGTGATGTTACTACTGTGATTATTGTAGCTCCACAGGTTCTATCTGCTAATTGCGGGGATGTCATCAAAGAGCTCAAAAAGGAGTAGGAAAAAGCAGACCTTCAAGCAATGTTTGTTGAAATGGGTCTTGATCCTGCTAATTTTGAATACTAAATTGCAAATGCAGTGGAACAACAAAACTGGAACTTCAACGCTTTTGGATGTTTTGAAGGATAAAAGAAGTGTTACACAAAGAATCGTCGATTTAGTTAGGGTTTATTTTGTAAAACATATTGTCGATAGTGTATGAATTTGAAATGTAATGGTTTGAAGCTTCGTCACTTCCCTTTTTGAGGGAAACGACAACCATTATTGTTATATTTATGTGTGTGTGTGTGTGAAGATGAAATTTAAAGCAGATGCAAAGAATATAATGTAAAGTAAAACATTTTTTGTTGACATTTGATATTTTAGTGGACATGCTGTTTTCTTTTGGGCTCTAAGCCTCTAGTTATTTTATAGTAATCGGATGATGTATTTAATTATTACTTTCTAAATTTGTGTGAATCATAATTTCATTTTCTAGTAAGTACTTACCGGTTAGCAGTAGTACACAGTACATACTACACATTTCATATCTCCAACATACATGTGTAACAAGTAACGTTGATTTGCAAACTATCGTTCGATGATAATATATCAACGGTTGAAGGTTTATTTCAGTCCAAACATCTCAAATGAAGCCTCGACCTTGTTCAAGTCTCTAGAATGGTGACACGTTCCTTCTAGCTTGTACCATTTGTAGTGGATAGTAAATACATGTCTTTTCACTATTAGTAGCATTCCCTCTGCCATTGGCTTCACACACATTACAACATTTTCGGCATGAACTTGCATTTATGTTGAAGATTTGCGAAGATTTAATAATTTAAAACAATTGAACTAGAAGTCAGACGAACAAATATGTAGGGACCAGTTCTTAGCCACTCAGCTTATTTATCTATAGGCAATTGAGTTGCTTCTTTATTCATTGCTTATCTTATTTTTTGTAGTCAATAGTCTGGTAAGAGGTATACTTTTAGTGCTCATTTACTTCTAGTCTGGTTTATTTGGTGGTAGAGTGGTAGGCCCTGCTCTGTAGTCAAGATGGACACTCCAATTCACTTGACATGCAAGTTGGAAGATGAACAAAAGGCCTAATAGGTGATGTCCCTGATGAAAACCTCTTGTGGTGCAAGAGAACCACAATAAATGATGAATCACCAAGATCCTAAGAACACCTAGAATAGGTTAGATCAATCAGTTAGGCATCTACCAAATTGTAAGACCTAGTTCCAAGATTGGCAAAATTATAAGCCCTTGGCCAACTATTGTCAAACATGGTCAAAGGGCCTAGAATCTTAGGATTTTGTTTTATTTCATGTTTCAATCATATTTAGGACCTATTTGGGTCATTTGGTTTAAGTTTTCATAACTCTTGTTTGTAGTATGCAAAAAGTGCAAAAAATGCAAAATTGCTTAAAAAGTTGTCAAGCAACTTCTAAGTAATGTTTTGCAAAATAGTGCAAAAAAATCCCCAATGGCCATAAAATGTTTGAAATTTTTTTATGACCATTGGAAGGCCTATAATAAGCCCTTTCAAGTGGGTGATAGCCATAAATAATGTACTTTCACTTTTCAGATCAATAAAAATACCCTATTTTTACTACAATCAGTGTGTTGTCCTTTGTTATACGGATTTGTACGGATTCATCTAGTGGTCAAACTCACATTTTTGAATGGGTGGATGAAGTAGTTTTCCACCTCATCTAGTGTTAAGTCTCCATCTATCTCCTAACTCAAGACATTCATATTTTTGCACAAGTAGGTCCAGATTTCTTGCTAACCTAGGGTTTTGAAGAATTTTCAAGCATAGCGAAGGATTTCACCATGGAAATCTAATAGCCATTGGTGAAATAATAGAATTTTTAATGTACTATAAGATGCAAGTGGTTTTAGGAATGTACTCATAGGGACCCATTAGAAATTTGATGACCTAGGCATGCAAGACCCATGTAGAGGATGCAAGATCTCCCACAACTTCAATCAGACTTGGCATTAAGGCTTGAAATAGAGTTTTTAACTTTTCTAGGGTTTCCCACACATTTTCCCATCGTTGGTTTGTAGGATGGAGTCTTAGAACATGTACTTCATTTGTAAATGGAGGCCTAATTGCCCTAATTGCCTAGGCAAGAAATTGAGCAAAATCCCATTTGTTTATGTCATAAAACCTTGGTGCCTTAGTATGTTTTGTGATTCCCAAAAGGGTGTCCAAAGCTGAATTTTTTTCCTTGGGTTGTGTGGAGATATTTCCTTTTAAGTTAGTTTTTCATCAAAAAGGGCTACTAGCCTTTCTGAGTGGCTTAACAAAGAAACCATATGCTAGAAGTTGCATAGTTGGATTTTAATCATTGGATCATTCCATTTATGACTTGAATAGACTAGTTACATGAGCATGAGTCTCCCTTGGTCATTTCATGAATTTTAGGATTTTTTACCGAATTGGGTCAATTTGTGCATTGTGAGCAACTTGTGATAACTTGTCTTGTTTGTAGGGTTACCTAGTGATTATTGTTTTCCTTGTTTGGATGAGTGGTTATGATAATGTAATATCATCTTTGGAGCACTTGTAATTGGTTCTTGCACATTTGGTCATCATACCAATACATTTGGTTAAAGGACTTTAATGAAGGGCATTTTTGGACTAGTTGATCATCATTTGATCAATCTCACTAGGCTCCATTGTATCAAGTAGTATTAGAGCCATGTCTCTTACTAGAGAAGATGAAGAAATCCATACAAGGGTAACAAATGTTGAACTAGAAAAGTTGATGAGAGAGAAAAGGGCAACTAATGTTGCTCTTACAAAGAGGTTGATAGAACTTGAAGGCAAAGTGGACAAACAAAAAGGGGCACAATCTGAAGAAGATCAGTATATTGAGGCTGAAGACCTTGAAGAGGATGAAGAAGTTCCTATTGAACAAAAACCTCTTTTTAATTCTCTCAAAACCATGGAGAAAAGAACCATGGAAAGGAAGTTGGAATTGGCAACATTGAATGGAAAAATGAATGTTGATGTAGCATTGGATTGGATAGAGGCCTTAACTAGCTTCTTTGTGTAATGACATACCATAGAAGCAAAGGGTAAAGATGGAAAAGTCCAAGTTGAAGGGAGCAACCCTAACTTGGTGGAACTTCATCCAGACTGAGAGGGTGAAGAAAGGAAGAAGCATGATTTCTTCTTGGGATACAATGGTGGCACTAGTCAAGGAGACCTATGTGCTTGAAGACTATGGGGTACAACTCTATAGAATCTTAAAAAAATTGAAACAAAAGGATCTGGATTTTAGTTCCTATACAGAGTAGTTCTTGAAGTTGTGTATGAAAACTAGCACATCAGAGGTTGGGGAAGAAAAGATAACAAGGTATATGAATGACCTTAAGTTACCCATCCAAGAAGAACTCATCCTTCACACCCCTACTTCAATGAATAATTGTTTTCAATTAGAACTCAAAGTGGAAGAAAAATGGAAGAGGAGGGCAGGATCAAAACAAAGGCAAGGAGAACAATAATAATTTCAAGCCCAAGAACAATTCTAGGAACAAGGGGCAGAATGGTGGAAAAAACCTACTAATTAGAATATGGATCAGGGAGAACAAATATCTAAAGGGAAATATATATGAGTAAAGTCTTTTAGAGGAAGAGGAAGAGGCAATGGCCCTCTCACATGCTACAACTATAATCAAGTTGGACATCATGCAGGAAAGTTCCCTGAGAAGAGAAACAACAACCAAGGGGAAAGAAGAGCACAAATTGTAGAGGAAGAGTAACTTGACTACATAGATCTTGAACCTGATGAAGGAGCATGTCTAATGATGAGGCAATCATTTTTGTAGATCCCTCACACCCAAGAGCCACCCCAAAGGAAGAATCTCTTTAGGAAAAAGATCAATTGCCAAGGCAAGGTATGTAATTTGTTGATTGATTCAAGCTCAATTGAAAATATCATTACCTCTGAAATGGTAGAAAATTTGAAATTACCTAAGAAACTCCACCCCTTTCCATATCATGTTTCTTGGTTAACAAAGGGTCAGAAAACCTTAGTGACAAAACATGCATGTGTAGAATTTTCCTTGGCAGATTTTAAGGGCAAAGTACTTTGTGATGTTGTAGAAATGGATGCATCTCATATACTCCTAGGAAGGCCCTAGGAATATGATGTTGATACTATCCACCATTGCAAAAGAATACATATTCTATAACTAGGAATGGTGTAACTTTCACCATGAAACCCATGCCTGATCCTAAAGCAGAGCCTACTACTATAACCATAGGAGAGAAAGAAATGATTAAAGCCTTGAAGGAACCTTATGCCCAATGTTTATATTGGTCTCTAAGCCAAAGGAAAACATAACTTCTAAGGACAAAGATCCTATCCCCCAAGAGATAAAGACCTACTACAAAAGTATAGTCATGTTACTGCTACTAAGCTGCCCACAAGCCTCCCTCCCATTAGAGATATCAATCATCAAATTGACTTGATTCCAAGATCTTCTCTACCTAACAAGGCACCCTATAAAATGACTCCAACTCAACATGCTGAAATTGGCAAGCAAGTGAATGTTTTTTTGGAAAAAGGCCTAATACAAAGAAGCCTAAGTCCTTGTGTTATTTCATTTTTCCTTGCTCCCATAAAGGATGGAAAATGGAGGTTGTGTACTGATAACAGGGCTATCAACAAGATTACCATAAGGTATAGATTCCTCATGCCCATAATTGAGGATCTATTGGATCAACTAGGAGGAGCTTTCTATTTCTCCAAGATAGACTTAAAGTCTGAATACTATCAAATCAAAACTACTAAAGGTTTATTTGAATGGTTAGTGATGTCATTTGAGTTAAGCAATGCCCCTAGTACTTTTATGAAGCTTATGAATGAGATATTCATTTTGTTGGCAAATTTGTTGTTATTTACCTTGATGAAATACTAATATTCAGTCATAGCAAGGAGGAGCATCTTGATCATGTTGAATAGGTATTAAGAAGACTTCATCAACACAAGTTGGTGATCAACTTGGAAAAGTGTATGTTTATGAAGAAGGAACTTGTGCTCCTAGGTTTTGTGATCTCACAAGGTACCCTAAAGATGGACCCTGAGAAGGTTGAAGAAATCATCAATTGGCCTCCACCAAAGAACCAAGGTGATGTAAGAAGCTTCCATGGTCTACTCACCTTTAATAGAAAGTCTATCAAAAACTTCAGTCATGTGCATGCACCAATGCTTGACACCATTAAAGAAGGTATGAAGAATAAATTTTCTTGGACAAAGGAAGCCAATGTTGCATTTTAGTATTTGAAGAATAGAGTCTCTAAATACCCAATCTTGGTTCTACCTAATTTCAACAAGGTTTTTATTGTGGAAACTGATGCAAGTAATCTGACCATAGGTGTATTCCTAAGTCAGAAAGGTAAGGCAATAGCTTTCTTTTTTGAGAGATTAAATGATGCTAAGAATAATTTTTCAACTTATTACTTAGAACTTTTTGCCATGGTTCAAGCCCTCAAGAAATGGAGGCATCGTCTAATCCCAAAGGATTTTGTAGTATACACTAATAACCATGCATTGAGTTTCTTCAATTCTTAGGAAAAGCTATCTGTTAGACTTCTGAAATGGATGGAGTTGTTGTAGGCTTATACTTTCAACATCAAACACAAAAAAGGTGTTCCAAACAAAGTTGTTCATGCTCTTAGTAGAAGGGTTGGTCTAGTTGAGGAGGTACAACTTCAAAGTGTGGGAATTGATTCCATCGAGCATTTATATGTTGATGATCCTAATTTTGCATAGATCTTTCAAGTTTGCACAGAGATGGTTGGAAGATACCATACTAATTTTTCTAAATATCTTATTTAGAATGGACTCCTATTCAAAGGAGCTCAACTATGCATTCCTAAATGCTCAATGAGGAAAAATATCATAAGGGAGAAACAATGTGGTGGTCTAGGAGGACACTTTGGCATTGAAAAGACAATAGACATGGTGAAAAGAAGCTATTATTGGCCAATAATGAAGAATGAGGTAAAGAAATTCATAGAGACTTGTACCATATGTCAACAAGCCAAAGGTGTTTCTAAAAATTAGTGGTTCTATCAACTCTTACCAATCCCCACAAGACCTTGGGAATCAATCTCAATGGATTTTGTCATGAGGTTACCTAGAAAAAGAAAGGTTATGATAGTGTTTTGTGGTAGTGGATAGATTCAATAAAATGGTTCATTTTATATCATGTAAAAGCACAAATGATGCTTCTCATATTGCACATCTTTTCTTTAAGGAAGTAGTTAGGATCCATGGTTTACCACAAACTCTTGTATCTAATAGGGATGTGAAGTTTCAAGGCCACTTTTGGAGAACACTCTTCAAGAAACTTAGCACTAAACTAACCTATATCTCTACCTACCATCCACAAACTAATGGGTAGATTGAGGTGGTGAATAGATCCTTAGGAAATCTCCTGAGATGCCTAACCAAACAATATGCTCAAAGTTGGGATCTACTCTTTCCTCAAGCAAAGTTTTCATTTAATGACTCCATGAATAGGTCAATAGGCAAGACACCTTTCCAAACAGTGTATGGCCTTCATCCCAGGGACCATTAGACCTAGTAGAAGTACCATTTGATTTTAAAATCAGTGCTCAAGGAGAATAATTGGTAGAACTGATTGCAAAATTGCAAAATGAGGTCAAAGAAGCATTACAAATATCAACATTGAAATACAAAGAATATGTTGACAAAAAGAGGAGGGAAATCCACTTCAAAGTTTGAGACAAGGTTTGGGCATATTTGAGAAAAGAGAGACTACCTAAGGGTAGATATTCCAAACTTCAGATGAAGAAAGTTGGACCATGCAACATACTCAACAAGATGGATGAAAATGCATATGGGATCTCTCTCCCCCCTACCTTCCAAATTTCTCCAATCTTCAATGTTGCAAACCTCACCCACTACAAAGACATAGCAGATTCAACAAGTGAACAAGGTGAGCAAGAAAACATCAATGCTGAAGACTATGTAACTGATCTCCCTCAAAGAAAACCCCTGGAGTTAGAAGAAATTTTGGACACTAGTTGCTGAAGCAGACTAGAATAAAGAAGTACATGTAGTACTTAGTAAAGTGGAAAGGGCTCCCCAATATTGATGCAACTTGGAAGACAGAAGACCAAATCAAACAACATGGTACTTCTATGGAACAATTATCCTCAAGTAGGAACTTGAGTTTAAAAAGACAAGGGGGGTATGGTGCAGGAGCACCACAATAAATAATGAATCACCAAGGTCCTAAGAACACCTAAAATAGGTTAGATCAATCAATTAGGCATCTAGACCAAATTGTAAGACCTTGTTCCAAGATTGGCAAAGTTATAAGCCCTTGGTCAACTATGTTCAAACATGGTCAAAGGGTCTAGAATCTTAGGATTTTGTTTTATTTCATGTTTCAATCATGTTTAGGACCTATTTGGGTCATTTATTTTAAGTTTTCATAACTTTTGTTTGTAATTTACAATATATTTTAAAATTATATATTACAATATATTTTAAAATTATATATATATATATATATATATATATATATATATATATATATATATATATATATATATATATATATATTAATGGAGATTGAGTTGTTTTCATCTCATCCCTTTTAGATGTAGAGGGCCTTGCACTCAACAAGACTTGATCCTTGGTGAGCTCATTGTGAGCCTTTCCACTTCACAAGTAGACCAAGGGCCCTTTGACTAAAATTATATTTTAGACAATTTTAAGAAAATAGACAATATGTAATAGATTTATGACTAAAGTGTGTGAGTTTTTTCCATCAAAGTTTTGACCTATATTACATGACCTTGTTGGAATATTCAAAATGGGAAGAATACTTCTGAGAGGAGGGGTGGGGGGTGGGGGAGGGAGGTGGGGGGTGAATCAAAAGTAACACACTTTTAACCTTTTCAAATCCTTTAAGACAAAAAACTGAAAGTAAACTACATGCATGTAAACATATTAAATGAACATGGAATGAACACATGCATCAACACACATAACACTAGATTTGATAAACCAAAAATCCTCCAAGAATAAGAAGGTAAAGCTAGGGTGGGGATGATACCCACAAAAATTACTGCAACAATAAATGTTTGACCACTTCTGATGGTCTGCCTTGTGAAAGGCTTGCCCTGTTAAAGGCTTTACACTGTGTCAATAGTAACCTAGTTAAAGGATTTACAAACACTTTACATGAAGTGTCACTCTATTAGAGGATGTAGTCACCTTTTCAAAGGATCTACAAAATAGCTGTTAAGCTAACCTATCAATATAGGGTTTTTACTATCTAATACAATTGCTAGAGAGTATTAAAAACCTTTGACCTGATTGCTTACAATCTTCAATTGCTGATTTCAGGCACTTGATCTACTCACTCTGATCTAATCCTTGCTTGATCTAATATCTATTTGTATCCCTTGCTTTGTTTTGATTAACTAGATGTGTAATTGCTGTTGAATTCACTAAGTCTGTGATGCCCATGTTGTTTGCTCTGTTCTGCTATTTGCTTAGCAACTTCCTTAATTTTTCTTCAACATAAAATCATGGGGACTAAGCCTTCTTATAAAGAATTCGTAGACTTAGGGTTAGGTATGGATCCACGATCCATATTGAATCTTGAATTTTGGCTCATTCCTTGCATTTTTATCATTGGTTGCATGCCTTCTCCATTTTTCTGATTGGTTGCATGTTGATTACATAGGAAATATAAAAGATTCATCCTTATCCTTGTTATCCTTCGAAATCCTTCTATATCGGCTCCAAAAACAATTTACATCTGAGTTTGTGAGGGCACAAACTCATATGTTGATTCTATGTTACTCAACACATACTGGACTATTGGTGCTCGACATATATTTGATCCTAGTTTGCTCAACACCTATTGTATTATGTCTTGCTTGGCATCAACTGTGACTTAGCACCTATATACCACTCAGCATATGTATGATGCTTGGCACTTGAAGTTACTTGAAACCTACTGTGGCTTGGCATACATAGTGTACTTAGCTTCAATGTAGAAAGTGGTTAAGTGTGTTGACACTCAAATGTCAAAACCATTCTAAGACCAATAATCTCCTCCTTTGACATGAATGTCAAAAACACTTAACTACACATTACTAATCTGTCCTTATGAGTACCCTATTCAATTTGTTCTGCATATGTACAAAATTTCAAAATTTGTTCAAAAATACCTTATAACTCCCTTGAGTTGATTGTGATGTTTCATTCTTGTACCTCAAAATTCTGTGCTAGATGTGTCTGATACTCTTTTGCCATTGTCCTGTTTCTATAATCTGTACATGTGTGTTGATTTCTATCTTTAAACATCATTTCTCCCCCATATTATTTACACATTGTGAATTATCTCCCCCATAGTCATTTCTTATTATTATCTCTCCCCCTATCTCCTTTATTATTTCTCCCCCTTTTTGACACTTATGACAAAGGGTTCTAAGGAGTAATATCATATTTAACCAAAAATGTGTTGTTTACCTTCATTATCATTTTCAGGGTTGCGTCCCAATTTTCCAAAGCAATATCTAGTGACTTGTGCTGGATGGCAATTTCTATAGCAAGATGTACAAGTCCATCTAATGTAGAAAGATTAGGATCTTTCTTTAAGATGATTTTAGCATAGACTTTCTCTTTGTGGAGGACCTCCAAATGTGGGGTTAAGGAGGATTGAATCTGCATCAATTTGGCCTTTATATTGGTCTCTTCACTTGTTAATGTAGCTAACTCTCTTTGAGTGTGAAGCGATTAGGAAAAATGCTTCTCAATTTGAGCTAGATTTCTTTGAAATTGCATGCTAGAAATCTTCAAATTTCTTTCCAAGCTCATTATTCTCTAGCCTGTCTCTTGTGTGAAGTTGGAAAAATCACACAACTTTTTGCACAGTGAGAAAATGTTCTCAAGTACAATTTTGACCTTGTCAATTTTCTTGGCCAATTCTACTTGTTTAAGTGCTATGCCACTGGATATTTTCTCATTTTCCTTCCCTTGAAACTTCTTTTTAGACCATTCCACAAGTTTAACACTTGTATCCTGGTCTTCACTAGTCACCTGGTCAACTATATTAGATAACTATTCCATTATGGGCTTTGACTCATCTGGTGACTGCAAGCTGAAGGCATCTATAAAGATGCCCGTAATCTCATGTAGTGCTTGCTTATGTTTATACTCTTTTCTGATTATTTCTTGTCTTTGCCTCCTATTTAATGCATTTTGCATTTCTGTAATCTGCTCTATTGTGATAATCTTTGAGTCATAAGAAGGAATGATTATCTCTTCATCTAACTCAAGGTATCCATAATGAAGTACCCTAGACACTTTGATTGAACTCAAGCCTGGTGTGGAGATTTGTAAAGGTATGGCTTCAATGCTCGATTTCTGAGGAGTCTTTATGGAAGTGCCTATTGTAGTTCTATCAATGTTTGAATTGAGGCCCGCTACTCTTCTTTTGATGTTTCCTCCTTCTCATTAGACTTCCCTTCTTCTACACTTGGCTTCTGAATGGTGTCACCTATTGCTATTGCAATTGTTGGAGGTGGTGGAAGCATTAAAATTTTAGTGCTAGTAGTTGTATAGGAAAAAGGTGGTTCTTTTGGTTTCACCTTATCTCCTTTTGGTTTTGTTATTGCCTTCTATAGCTCATCTATACTCACCAATATAGGGTTTGTGCATAACTGTGCCTATAGAGTGGATTGGCAAAGGATGTTGGAGAGATCCTCTATAGTTAGGGGATTGATGTTTTGAGCTAAATTATCAGGAACATCCTTGATAGTTATTGTATCTATAGGTGTGATGGTTACATGAGGAGGGCTAGGAGGTGGCATTTGTGTGTCTTGCACACTCTTTTCCTCTTCTTGCTATTGTTCAACTGCTATCATGTCTTCTCCTTCATGTGTTTCTTCCTCCTCACCTTTTTCCTTATCTTCTTCCTGTTTCTTCTCTTGTTCCTCATCTTCTTTTGCTCTTGTTTCCTTCTCCTTCTCTTTTTCTTGCTTCTCTTCCTCTTCTTTCTTTTCTTCTATTTTATTTTCCTTGGCACTAGTCTCTACCTTGTTTGCTTCTTCATCCTTGCCATTAGTTATCTAATAGATTTTCTTCCACAATTGTGTGGATTTATTTACTACATCCTCAATCTTGTTTTGTAGGATGTTGAAGGCTCTGTATTTGGGTGCAAATTTTCCACCATGTTTCTTATTAGCCTTTGTTATTTGACCTCTTGTTAGGTCAGGTTTCACTTGTGCTAAGGTAGATTCTCTGATCTCCTTTTCCATTTTCAGACAATAATGCCATTTATTTTCAGTTATGTCATATAGTTCTCTAGGCATGGTATTGTCTAGCTCTAGAGGTGTATTATTAAATTCAGCCATCATGGCATATATTGATTCCTCTTCTCTACTTAGCTTGTTGAAATCAAGATTTTTCAAATCATTCAATTTTGCATTCTTAATATTCTCACAAATCTTATCTATGGTAGATTTGGGAGGATGACTTACCACTTTGAATTGGCTAATATCCTTTGATTATGTTCTCTCCTCATCATCAATGCCTGGCTATGCCACATAACTTCTTCTTTTCTTTGGCATTTCATCAGTCTATTCAGTGGCCTTTTTCTTCTCTTTTACTTGCCCCTTGGCCTTTTGTGTAGATTCCCTTGTGCTAGCTCTTACTAATGGTGATGGTTTGGCTTGTGCAAGCTTGGTCACCTTCTTGGGTTTGGGTTGAGTTGGAGATTGAGCTTTTTCCTTTCTCTTCTTTGACTCAGCTTCTACCTCTTTTATACCTTCCTCCTTGTCTTCTTCTAAGCCTTAGGTCAACTCCATTGGGCCTTGCCCTTGTTCTTCTTCTTCTTCACTCTCTCCTTCTTCTTCTCCAGCACCTACTTCTCCTTCAATATCTGCACCAAAGCTCTTCTTTATCTTCTTCACTAATTCGTCTTTTTTTTTTTTTATTACAGAGGCTGTCTTCAATTTTGTTTCAACTTTGGATTTGACAACATCATATGTGCCAAAGTGAGGAGCCTTCTTATCCATCTCTTCTACAAGAAATGTTGTGATTATTGTTGAGGCTTCATCTACATCAAGTTCATCACCCAATGTCCTTAGCCATCTTACTCTTGGAATTGTTGCCTAGATATAGGTATAGTCAATGTCAACCAAAAGGCATATTTCATTGATTTTTTTTCCACTAGGGAAATTGGTATCCTTATTCTTTATTTCATGGATTTCTTGAAATCCTCAAAATAGCTTGTCATTTGGGCCTCAAAATTGTCACCCATTTGATCAATGAACTCATTGATTTGTGTAATTTCAGTTTTGTTTGGGTTCCAATTCACCTTTCGGATAGAAGGAAACTCTTCCATGACATAAAAGAATATGCACATAAGAACTGAACCAAACTTGCATTGAGAACCTTTTGATCTTCTTATTGCTCCCAGGTTTTCATTTATTTGCTGCAACATCAGTTCTGACAGATCATATGTGTGATCTCTCTTCACAAGCTTATAGGCTACATCCACACAATACACGGTACACTATTTAATCTGCTTGACTGGTAGAACTTGTGAGAAATGATTCTCATAGCAAAGTCTAGAAGAGGATCTATGATTGTGTCAATTGACATCCCTCTTTTATTCCATTTAGCCCCTGTGTTCTTTTCAATTACCTCTTTGGAGTCACTTCGCAAGGTCTTAGGCTGATCTAGGGTTGGGAAACCTGTAACTCTATGTACTATCCTCTTGGTAATCTTAATTGGTCTTGTTGCAAACCACAAATATCTATTATGAATTATATTGAGGAAAATCCATATCCATTCTATTTTGAAACCTGTAGGGTAAACAAGGGCATTTATTAAACCCTTTTTCTTGACTATTTGAAATTAGTCCTTCAGAATTTTGTTTTCACACAGTTTGTCATAGGATTGAAATATTTCAAGATCACCTACTGCTCCTAATTTGCAATTATAACACTTTCTCACATCTTGTAACATAACAACCTTTGGTGGAATAATGGACAGTGTTCTAGCAAGGTCGTTTCTATAGGCGACTTCGGGGATTGGCTTAAACTTAGGTTGTTTTACCTCATTACTAACTAACTGGACCTCATGAATTTCTTTTCCTTTAGGGTTTCTTGAACTAGAGGCCATTATACCAAACTAGGGTTTTAATATAAAAAATTTAACACTACGTAGCTCGACACTTGATAAATACCTTAGATCATCAAAATGTATGCTAAATTGTTGTTGAGATCGATGCAAATGGCTTCAAGGTTGTTGTATGATCACTCCTACACTCTTTTTGTCTTTTCTCTATGTTCAAATGACGTGAAAATGAGCAAAATTTGACCTTATACCTTTCCAAACCTAGCATTAAATGCTTAGTACAAACATAACTTAGCTTCCACTAGATTTTGTTTTACTCAGCTTCAACTATCAACTCAGTCACTATTAGCAACTTGGCATCCATTGGAGCATTTCTCGACATCTGAGGACAGTTTGACAGTATTTGCAAAAACTTCAAATTTTGTCTTGTCATCTCTACTCATGTTGATTTTTTCTTTGCAATACTTCTTTGTCTTAGGACTAACGTATGATATAACTTTGTATATCAGTCCTATACACTTGTTCTCACTTAGTTGGATGAGATGTGATCACTTGACCTCTTGGGTGAAGTGATCTCTCCATTTGATGTGCTACACTCATCTTTCTTCTTCCAAGTTTTGTTCATTTGTCCACTTATTTTTTCAACATCAACCTTCTCTTTTCCTTTGTTGACTTCTATCTTGGGTGCTTTTAATTTTGTTGAGCAATTCTTGTTGATATGACCAATTTTCAAGCAACCAAAACATGTAGTTTGACTTAACCATCTACTATAATTCCCTCTAAAATGTGTCTTTATACAATTTTCAAGAATGTTTCCATACTCTTGACAATAGTGACAATGATACCTGGTGTTGTAATCCCAGTTGTAGTGATGACCATGGTTGTTTCCTTTTATAGGTTGATTAGGTGTCCACATAGGCTTTGATCTGCATTCAAATGCTCTATGTCCATACTTTTTGTAGTTGTAGTAGTGACCTTCAAATCTTGGTGTCCTCATGGTCTTGGTTATGCATTCATGTGCTTGATGTCCTTGCTTTTTGCACTTGTGGCAAAAGCTCATACTTTTAGGCTTATCATGTTGATGATCATTCTTTCTTCTGCATACATTAGAAGTACATCCCTTTTTACCACATAAATGACAAGTAGGTTTAGTGTTCTTACCTTTGTTACTCCTTTCTTCTGCAGTCTTGGATGGTTCTCCTTGCTTAGTGCTGGTGTAACCAAGTCCTGAAGTATCATTACTAGCCCTTAGTAGTTGCTCAAAGTACTTGATAGCCTCATTGGGTTTGTTGAAGCTTTTTTCTATCTCCTTCTCTCTTTTCAATTCATTTTGTAGTTGATCATTTTATATCTTCAATGTAATGATCTCAATGTTTTTCATATTCATCTCATGATGAGCATTCATCATCTAGCTTAAAGTGTCAAGTTGCATGTTTGAGATTCTTTCAAACTCAATTGTCTTCTCTTCCAGTCTATTGGTAAGGCTTCTCTTGTCATTTTCTATCATGGCCTTGTCTTCAATGACTTTCTTCTTTTGTTTAGTTACTTCATAGAGCATTATGGGTTGTGATTCTTGTTCAAGCTTGAGCATTTTGATTTCTTTAGCTTGTTCTTTGTTTTTTTTACATCAGTTCAACAATTGTTGCATCAAATTCTTTGGAATCTCCATTGGAAAAAACTTGTGTGGTATCAATCTCCTTCTAATGTATGTCATTTTCAGCTATGGCTATATCCTTCCTTCTTTTCAAGCACTTTCTCAATTCCTCTCTGGCTTCCTCCAATTTGTGTAGAGCGAGATGCACATTAATCACCTACTTGTCTATGATCTTCCCAAGTTTGAAGACTTCCATCTTTAGATCTTTTTCTCTAAGCTATTAGACTTCTCCTTGTGAGAACCTTTGCTCTGATGCCAATTTTTGGAATATTCAAAATGGGAAGAGTACTTCTAAGAGGGGGGGTGAATCAAAAGTAACAAACTTTTAGCCTTTTCAAATCCTTTAAAACAAAAAATTGAAATTAAACTACATGCATGTAAACATATTAAATTAACATGGAATAAACACATGCATCAACACACATAACACCGGATTGGATAACCTAGAAACCCTCCAAGAATAAGAAGGTAAAAATGGGTGGGGATGATACCCACAAAAATTATTGCAACAATAAATGTTTGACCACTTCTAATGGTCTATCCTATGAAAGGCCTGCCTTGTTAAAGGCTTTACATTGTGTCAATAGTGACTTGGTTAAAGGATTTACAAACACTTTACATGAAGTGTCACTCTGTTAGAGGATTTAGTCACCTTTTCAAAGGATCTACAAAATAGTTGTTAAGCTAACCTATCAATATAGGGTTTTCACTATCTAATACAATTGCTAGAGAGTATTAGAAACCTTTAACCTGATTACTTACAATCTTCAATTGCTGATTTTAGGCACTTGATCTACTCACTCTAATTTGATCCTTTCTTGATCCTATATCTATTTGTATCCCTTACTTTGTTCTGATCAACTGGATGTGTTATTGCTGCTCAATTCACTAAGTTTGTGATGCCCCTACTGTTTGCTCTGTTCTCCTATCTACTTAGCAACTTCCTTAATTTTTCTTCAACAACATAAAATTGTGGGGACTAAGCCTTCTCATAAAGACTTCATAGACTTAGGGTTAGGTATGGATCTATGATCCAGATTGAATCTTGAATTTCGGCTCATTCCTTGCATTTTTATCATTGGTTGCATGCCTTCTCCATTTTTCTGATTGGTTGTATGCTGATTGCATAGGAAATATAAAAGATTCATCCTTATCCTTGTTATCCTTCAAAATCCTTCTATATCGACTCCAAAAATGGTTTACATCTAAGTTTGTGAGTGCACAAACTCATATGCTAATTCTATGTTACTCAGCACATACTGGACTATTGGTGCTCAACATATATTTGATCCTAGTTTTCTCGGCACCTATTGTATTCTATCTTGCTCAACATCAACTGTGACTCAACACCTATGTATCACTTGGCATATGTATGATGCTCGACCCCTGAAGTCACTCAGCACCTACTGTGGCTCGGCATACATAGTGTACTCGGCTTCAATGTAGAAAGTGGTTAAGTGTGTTGACACTCAAATGTCAAAACCATTCTAAGACCAATAGAGCTATCATTTTGCATGATAAAAATTGTACAGATTTTATTTAATAAACTTACAATAAATGCTTTTAATATAAATAATCTTCAATCTATAACTAGCATCTTAAATTTAAACCACCAACTTACTATTAGTTTTTGGTGAGTGATCATGGAAGTATTATACCCTAAAGCGGAAAAAATACTTGTATAAAATGACTTAGGGTTAGCATGTAATGAAATAACTTGAACAATAGAAGAAATAATATGAAATATTATATAAATACTTGATAATAACTACGAGTAATAGGCCACTTCAAGGGGGCAACCTCCAAATATCTCTAATGAGAACACACTTCACAATATGATGTTGAAATAAGAATCACAACCTCCTATATATACCTAATTATGCTTAGGTTGAATAGACACAACCCTACATAACACCTAGGTTGACCAACCTAACTAAACACTAATTTAATAATGATAACATGACTTAATTAAGGATTAAGCTAGCCCCAAGTTGACTATCCATAAGCCTATATACACCAATATTAAGGGCATAGCATGCCCCCTCTCTTGAAGGAAGCATTGTCCTCAATGCTAACCAAGTGTGGATTCTTTTGAATGAACTCCTCACCCTCCCATGTAGCCTCTTCAACTAGTAAGTTCTACCATTGGATGAGATACTGAATCAAGGTTATGTTCCTCAGCTTCTTCATGTGTGTTTGAAGAATGTACTCTAGTTCCAATATTATTCTTCCTTCTTCATCAAGTTCTAGTAGTACTGTTTGAGTAGGAATATTCTACCCAATTACCTTCTTCAAACAAGAAACATGAAAAATTGGATGTGTCTTTATTGTTGGTGGCAACTCAAGCTTGTAGGAAACACTATCAATTTTTTGCATGATTTCGGATGATCCATAATATCTTGGAGACAAATTATTATTATTTTTTTGTTGCTTCATTAAGATTTGTTTATAAGGCTGCAATCTCAAGAAGCCCAGTCCCTAACTTCAAAATTTCTTTCACTACAATATTGGTCGTCTTGTTCTTTCTTTTGATTTTGTGTCATAGCTAAATTCTCTTTGAGTCCTAAGAGTACCTATTGTTGATGAAGCAAGTGGTCCTCTATTTCTTGAACTCTTGGTGGCACCTTTAATGATGATGTGATGGAAGGAGGAGGATATCCATAAAGTGCCAAAAATGGAGACATTTTTTATCAGCTATGAAAAGAAGTATTCTACCACCATTCTACAAGAGGTAGCCAATCTACCCATTGAGATTATTTTTCTAAAATGAAACAACGTATATATCCTTCCAAACATTTATTAACAACCTCAATTTTCCCATCTGATTGACAATGGTATGAAGAATTATGAGCCAACTAATTACCCAAATATGAGAATAAATCTTTCCAAAAGTGACTAGTAATGATAGGATCACTATCACTAAAAATAACCTTAGGTGCATCATGTAGCTTTTGGATATTCTCTAAGAAAACCTTTGCAACTATACATGTTATAAAAGGATGTGATAATGTAATGAAATGTGCATATTTAGTGAGGCGGCCAACTACTACCATGATGACATTATGACCTTTAGATTTAAGAAGCCCTATGATGAAGTCCATGGATAACTCTTCCCAATGTTGGCTAGGAATAGAAAACGGTTGCAAGAGACTTGGTGTCTTAATTGTTTCCCCCTTATTTCTTTGACAAGCCAAACATTCAACCACAAATTTTTGAACATCACCTTTTAGCCCTTTCCCAAAAAAATACTGCTTGACCTGATGATATGTCTTCAAAAATGTTGAATGACCACCAATTTGGAACTCATGTAATTCTTTGAGAATCTTGTGTTTAAGAGTGGAATTCTTATAGAGATACATGTCTCTTTATACCGAAGAATACCCCTCTTTAAACAAAACTTATCTGAACTACTAGGGTCACTTTTTATTTTCTAGATGAGATTACTTGTTGCAACATCATTTTGCCACTCTTCTTTTGCTTCCACCACCTAATTTTCTTGTAATATTGAAAGGGAACACAATAAGGCTTCATCTTTTTCATCCTTCCTAGAAAGTGCATTGGACACAATATTTTCCTTCCCTTTATTGTATACAATTTCAAAGTCATATCCCAACATCTTAGTGACCCATTTTTGTTACTCTTCTAACAATAGTCTTTGCTCCAAAAAAATATTTTAGGCTATCATGATCTATCTTAACCTTGAAGTATCGACCCATTAAATAAGGCCTCCATTTTTTAACTACATGAAGGATTGTTAGCATTTCCTTCTTGTAAATAGGTTTGAGTTAATTTTTACCTTTTAATTGACGACTCTCAAAAGCAATTGGTCAACCTTCTTGCATGAGAACTATTCCTATCCCATTTCTAGAAGCATCACATTCCATAATGAATTCCTTGGTGAAGTCTAGAGTGGAAAGCACTACAATTGTACATATAGTCTTCTTTAATTTCTCAAATGATACATTAGCAGATTCATTCCAATGAAAAGAATCCTTATTCAATAGAGTGGTAAGGGGTGCTGCTATACAACCATAATTATTCAAAAATCTTCTATAGTATCATGTCAATCCCAAGAAAACCCTCGACTTCTTAATAATTTTTGGAATAGGCCATTCCATGATAGCCTTAATTTTGTTAGGGTCCACCTTTACTCCTTTATGTGAAACTATGTGTCCCAAATACTCCACCTCCTTAAGACCAAGACCACACTTGGATGGCTTAGCATATAGTTGACGATCTTCAAGAAATTGTAATGCTTGATCTACATGTTGCAAATTTTCTTCCCAAGTCTTGCTATAAATTAATATATCATCAAAAAACACTAACACAAGCATTCTCAAGAACTTCTTTAAAATGGAATTCATCAAATTTTGGAATGTAGATGGTGCATTGGGAAGACCGAATGACATCACCAAAAACTCATAATGACCCTCATGAGTTTGAAATTTTATCTTACAAATATCTTCCTTCTTAATCTAAATTTGGTGATAACTTGATCTAAGATCTAACTTGGTAAATTACATAGCTCCATTTAATTCATCTAGAAGATCATCAATGACTAGATTAGGAAACTTATCTTTAATGGTGTACTTGTTGAGCACTCTATAATCTAGACACATGCACCAAGTTTCATCCTTCTTATGCGCCATCACAACAGGTGAGGAGTAATCACTTTGGCTATGCCTGATAATTCCTACCTCTAGCATTTCGTCAACAATTTTTTCTCTCACTTTTTTGTATGTGTGGGTATCTATAAGGCCTAATGTTTGGTGGCTATCTCCTTGGAACTAGTAGTATGACATGGTGATGATCCCTCTTAGGAGGAAGTCCTTTAGGCATATCTCCAAGAATAACTGAGTGACGATCAATTATTGCTTGTAAATCTAGATGAGTAAGAGCATTAGATTGAGAGGCTTCTAATGAACATATATAGGCCACAAATCCATCAGAACCTTTCTTAAGAAACTTTTGCATTTGATGAGGGCTTACCATCTATGGGAATTTTCCCTTCAATCCCCTTAGCTCCACTACCTTTCCTTTTGATTGAAATCGCATGAATAGTTCTTGGAAGTTCATCTCAATTTTTCCTAATGTAGTAATTCATTATACTCCCAAAACAATATCCGATGCACCCATGGATACCACATACATTGGGGTATCAAGTTGATAATCTCCCATTGATAATTTGATGTTATGACACTTCCCTGAACAACTAACTACACCCCCATCTGCAATCAAAACCTGAAACTTTGGGGCTGGATATAT
Organism: Cupressus sempervirens; assembly: GCA_028749045.1. NCBI lineage: Eukaryota > Viridiplantae > Streptophyta > Pinopsida > Cupressales > Cupressaceae > Cupressus > Cupressus sempervirens. The sequence goes on from CM053784.1 coordinate 382,924,481, forward strand.
AACAAAATTTAGAATAGTTGTCAACTTTTTGTTTATGAAATTATGAGTACTACCTAAGTTGATCAACACTGTTACTTTCTGCTTCTTTAAGAAGCCCACTAGCTTGAGAGTTTATGGTGCACTGAAACTTGAAAGTGCATGACAAGAAATGATTGGTCGAGAATCATGTGATTCCTCACCTAACTCCCTATCCTCCTCTGATATGGGTTTATCCTCTTGTTCCTCACTTGGACCTTCAATATAGAATAGTTTATTTTCACTAAATTTATGTCCTTGACTATATTTTCTATCATAATTGAAACACAACCCTTTTTTCTCTTTTCTCCTCAATTTGTTGTGGAGTCAACCTAGTAGGTTGAGGAAGAGAAGGTGTTGAATAACCTTTTTCTCTTATCACATTAGCCCCTTGCTTTCTAGGAATCAATAACTTCTCCTCTACCCTATCTGCCAATATAAAAGACTCATTTACTAAACTAGGACAAAACATGTGTACCTCATGTTGAATGTAATCCTTGAGATCACCAAAGAATAAATCATTCAATTTCTCCTATATAATTGTATCCACTCTTAAGGATATATTTTTCAATTTTTGAATATAATCCTTAATTGATCCTATTTTTTTAAGCTTAGCAAGTTGGCTAAATAAGTTTTTCGTCACACTATTGCTATATTGTGCTTGGAGTTATTCTATACAAATTGACCATGATATAGTGAGACCCTATTTCTTCCTATGAGTACAAAGCCAACAATACCAAATGAATTGATCTAGTTCTAGATATAAGGAAGCCATCATGACCTTTTTTCCATATGGGATTTGATGTACTTCAAATAAATTATCCATTTGATTTATCCATGTTAGAGGATCCTTGCCATCGAATTTGTGCATATCCACCTTTGGAAAAAATTTCTAGATCATCACATAGGATTAATAAAATTTGTCATTATTAGTCAACTTGAAGGTTTCACCTTGATTTTTTGAGAGCTCCTTCCTTGTTTCATTTACATAGGTGCTTAACATGCTTTGTATATTGGATATATCTCCTCGTAGGTCTCACATATCCCTCTTAACCTCTTCCTTAAACTTACTAAGTTCCTCTTGGAATTAGTATCCTTTGTTGCTTCCCAATCTTGATCAGAAGATTTCCCTGGTGTGGTAGATTTCTTTTTGCCTCTTGTTGAAGGCCTTGTCATGATGGAAACCAATATTTTTGAAATAAATCACACAAATGAAATGTAAATTATCTTATTTATTTATCACTGTAACTTGCTAGGGCCAAGATACCCTTACTAAAAAAAAATCCCAAAAAAAATAGCAAATTTGCTACCTTGAGAGAGAATTTTCCTAATTTTGCAATATCTTTATTTTTCCCTTTTCCAATTTCTCCAAGCTTTGAAATTTAGGCTCCTCTACTATGTATTCAAAAACCCAATACAAGTTATACTCCAATTTAGCAGGATATGAGAGATATGAAGATCTCAATAAATTGTGTAGAAATAGTAATTATGCAATAATTTTCTCAAATTTGCTTTAATTGCTCTAAGTTTTGGACTATAGCTTCTTCAATATGGTCTTCAAAAACCCTTTAAAAATATTTGAAAATTTTGTTAAAATCTAAAAGCTATGGTCTTCCCAAAATTTCCCCAATGTTGAGAAAAATATCTTGCCTCTATGGTGCCAAGATCATGCTCTGATACCACTTGTAATGAAATAACTTGAACAATAGAAGAAATATTATGAAATATTATATAAATAATTGATAATAACTAAGATTAATAGGCTAGTTCGAGGGGGCAACCTCCAAATGTCTCCAATGAGAACACACTTCAAATATGATGTTGAAATAAGACTCACAACCTCCTATATATACCTAATTATGCTTAGGTTGAATAGACACAACTCTACATAACACCTAGGCCGACCTAACTAACTAAATAATAATAATATAATGATAACATAACTTAATTAAGGATCAAGAAAGCTACAAGTTGAATATTCATAACCCTATATACACCAATATTAATAGTGTAGCATAGCAATTTTATAACGTGTGATGCACTAATTTCTTCTTGCGACAATATTGAGTTGTAAGTGACTATGGATTGTAATCAAGTTGTAATCACAAGATAGTAGTGATATTGGACTCATTTTTTGGTAGACATAGTGCCAGGATCGGGTGAACCACGTTAAATCTTGTTGTCTTGTGTTCTTTTCTATGCAATTTATTATTTTCTGGTATTGGTTATATTTGCATGTAATTGTTATTTATGTCCTTGTTTAATCCTAACAAGTGTTATCAGAGCCTAGTTATTTTTTAGTTATCCTCTATAGAAAAGTCTAATGGTTGAGTGGGAGTGATGGAAAATGAGGGTAAGCTAAAGGTTGATAAGTTTAATGGAAAGAACTTTTAGTTATGGAAGATGCAAATGGAGGACTATATTTATCAGAAGGATTTATGGAAACCATTAGAAGGAAAAACCAAGAAACATGGAACTATGACATAAGAGGATTGAGATATTTTAGACAGAAAGGAGCTTGGAATAATTTTATTATGCTTGGCACCATCAGTGACATTTAACATTAAAAAATCAAAGATGACAGAAGAGTTGATGTAAACTCTAGTGAAATTGTATAAAAAGCCCTCTGCTTCAAATAATGTATTTCTCATGAAGCATTTATTTAATATGATGATGGAAAAAGGTAGATCTATTGTAGGATCATTTAAATGAGTTTAATAATGTTACTATTCATTTATTTTTTGTAAATGTCAATTTTGATGAAGAAATTAGGAGTCTCTTGATTTAGTGTTCTTTGTCAAAAAGTTAGAATGGTTTGGTAATGATTGTGAGTAATTTTGTTTTTGGACAGGTAATACCTTAAAATTTGATGATGTGATTGGTGTTATTCTGAGTGAGAAACTCATAGGAAAACTTCAGGTGGATCTACATTAGGAAGTGCTTTGAACACACACACAAAAGGCAGAATGACTAAGACAAGAAACAATTATGGCAATCATGGGAAATCAAGAAGAAAATCAAAGGGGAAGAGGTCTAAATCTAGAGGACCAAGAGATTGATGGTATTGTTGAAAACTAGGCATAAGAAGAAATATTTTTGGACTTTGAACAATGAAGGAAACAAACAATATGGAAACAAGGAGGCAAATGTGGTAAGTAACAAATCTGAAGAAGATGCTTTGCTTCTTTCTTTAGAAACTGTTGATGATTCTTGGGTTTTAAATTCTAGGGTTTCATTTCATGCTACACCCCATAAAAGTTATTTTATTGATTATGTCCAAGGGGATTTTGGGCTTGTCTATTTGGGGGATAAGGAACCATGTCAGATTATTGAAAAGGGAAAAATTAAGATTAAGTTGTAGAATGGGAATCATTGATTACTACATGAAGTAAGACATGTTCCAAGGTTGAGTAGGAATTTAATTTTAGTAGGAAAACTTGGTGATAAGGGTTGTGTAGTTATGTTTAATGCTAAAAAAATAAAAGTTTCAAAAGGTGCCCTTGTAGTAGGAAAAGGTGTGAAATTAGGGACCTTATATCTTTGTACAAGCCATATTGTTCCTTCTACTTTAATTGTTTTAGAGAAAAATAATGTTCAGGGACAGTTGCTATAGATTCTAATACATGAGTGAGAAAGGTATGAAATTACTTCAGTCAAAGAAAGTTTTACCAAGTTTGAAATGTGTCAATATGGATTTCTATGAAAGTTGTGTGTATGAAAAATAAAAGAGATTGAATTTTGTGAAGAGTGGGAAGGAAAAGAAAAATGAGAAATTAGAGCTTGTGCATACATATGTATGAGGACCAAGTCATGTATGTTCCCTTGGTGGCTCTCATTATTATGTTACATTCATTGATGATGCAACTAGAAAATTATGGGTATATTTCCTTAGACATAAATCGGATGTATTTCAAACTTTTAAGAAATGGAGATGCTTCATTGAAATTGAGAGTAGTAAGAGATTAAAATCTCTCATATCTAATAATGGTGGTGAGTATTGCAGTAATGAATTTGATGATTATTGTTCCACTAATAGTATTTGTAGATTGAAAATTGTTCTAAGGACTCCACTAGAAAATGGAGTGGTTGATCGCATGAGCAAGACAATAATGAAGCATGCAAGGAGTATGAGGTTGCATGTTGGGTTGCCCTGAAACATATGGGAAAATATTATTAATAATGTTGCATATTTACTTAATAGAGATCTCTCTACTCCTTTAGGTTGTGGTATTCCAAAGGAAGCATGGATTGGTAAGAAGGTAAGCTATTATTTTCTCAAAACCTTCAGTTGTAAAGCATTTGCACATATAGATTTTTAAAACAGAATGAATTTGGAAGCTAAGTCAAAGAAATGTATATTGGTTGGTTATGTAATTGATGAATTTGGTTATAGGCTTTGGGATTTTTAAATTTGTAAAATTTTAAGAAGCAAGGATGTCATATTCAATGAGAGAGTGTTGTTCAAAGATCTGTTGTAGCAACATGAGAAGAAAGAAAATGTTTATGAAGTGTTGGATGATACTCAAAATGAAGATGTTCTAGCAGTCCCTCATGCTCTACAACAACCACAGCAACAAATACCACACACCCTAATGAATGTTAGATGGTCAACCAAGCTAAGTAGACCTCCAAAAAAAATTTCTCCATCTTTGTACTCTATTTTACTAACTAATGTTGGTGAAACTGAATGTTCTAATGAAGTTATGCACGTGGATACTCAGATTTAGTAGGAATCTATGATGGTATAAGAGATGGACTCTTTGCTGAAAAAATAGACTTGGGACTTATGTAAGTTTCTTGTAGGTAAAAGGGATTTACATAATACAGGTTGAAAGAAGAGGATGAAGGTAAGAAAAGATTTAAAGCTAGGTTAGTTGTAAAAGGATTTACACAAAAAAAGGGTTTTGATTTGATGAGATATTTTCTCTTGTTGTTAAAATGACTTCTATTCACATTGTTTTAAGTATTGTGGCTACTAAATATTTGCATTTGGAACAACTTGAAGTTAAAAGAACCTTTCTTCATGGTGATTTGGATGAAGAGATATATATGGCACAACCATAGGGACTTGAGGTCAAAGGTAAGGAGAAGTTAGTGTGTAGATTGAAGAAAAGTTTATATGGCTTAAAGCAAGCACCTCAGCAATGGTATATGAAATTTGAGAATTTTATGCATAATTATTGATGTAGTAGGTGTCATTCATATCATTGTGTTTATTTTAAGACGTTGGATGATGAAAACTACATTTTTTTACATTTATATGTTAGTATTCTTGTAGCTAGGTCTAACATGGATCACATTAAGGGGTTAAAAAAGTTAGCACATTTATTTTCTATGAAAGATTTGGGGGAAGAAAACAAATCGTCAGTATGAAAATTTGCAGAGATAGGAAGATTATAAAATCAACATTATCTCAAGCTAATTATATTGAAGTGTTTCAACATTTCTCTATGGAGAATGCTAAAGTTGTCATCACACCTTTAAGTGGTCATTTGAAGTTGACTAAGGAGATGTGTCCAAAGACATAAGAAGAGGAGGATAAGATGTCCAAGGCACCTTATTCTTCAGTTATAAGAAGCTTGATGTATGCTATGGTATGTACACAGTTAGATATTGCACATGCAGTGGGAGTCATTAGGAGGTATATGAGTCAGCCAAGAATTGAGCATTTGAATGTAGTGAAATGGCTTCTTAGATATTTGAGAGGAACATATAGTAAGTGTTTACACCATAGGAGGAGTACTACAAGGAATATTTGAGAGGAACATCTAGTAAGTGTTTACACTCAAATTTAGCAAGGGATATTAATACTAGGTGGAGTATTACATCTTATGTATTTACTGTTGGTGGGGAATTATTGAGTTTGGCTTCTTGATTATAGAAGGTGAATGATTTATCCACTATAGAGGTAGAGTATATTATTTCTATAGAGGTAGCCAAGGAGATTATATGGCTCTAGTTCTTCCTAGAAGAATTAGGACACCGACAAAGGAATAGTTATTTGTTTATAGATAGCTAGGGTGTCATTCATCTTGCAAAGAATTTTTCTGTGCATTCAAAGAAAAAACACATCTAGTTGTGGTACCATTTCATTCAGTTAGTTTTGGATGATGGACAACTAAAATTGGACAAGATACATATAGATGGAAATTTGATAGATATATTTACAAAGGTAGTGATAAGGGAAAAGTTGAACTACTCTTAAAATTTGGTTGGTCTTCTCAACTAAATAGAATAAAAAAACATCTGAGTCCAAGGTGGTTTGATCTAGTGGGAGACTCATGGAGTGGCAACATTTCTATAGGATCAATCTCCAAGTGGGATATTGTTGTCTAGTGTGGAGCCTGATTAGTCCAAAAGTGGGGATTGTTAATTTGTGGTGTTTGATCAGGGAAGTACTATACATACTCCATAATTCATCGACAGATTTTGGGGCCAAGTTGGGCCCCAAGTGGGAGTTTTTGGATATTTTATTGATATTTTTGGGCTGACATATTGTAACTAATTATAACCCTAAAGTAGAAAAATACTTGTATAAAATGGCTTAGGGTTAGCTATTTCATAAGGTGTCATGCACTAATTTTTTCTTGGGTGGTATTGAGTCATAAGGGATTACAAATTGCAATCAAGTTGTAATCACTAGATAGTAATAATATTGGACTCATTTTTTGGTGGACATAGCCCAGGGATTGGGTGAACCACGTTAAATCTTGGTGTCTTGTGTACTCTTCTATGTGATTTATTATTTTCTGATATTGGTTATATTTGCATGTAATTGTTATTTTTGTCTATGTTTAATCCTAACACTTACTAGATCACAAAAATAAGTTATAATAATACTTCATATCAAATAAAAATTATAAAATTATATTGCTATAATTATTATATAAAAAATCAATAGGTGGTGGAGGAGGCAAAGAAAAAGAATAAGGTAAAGAGGAGGAGGATGAGGATATATAGAAGGAGAAGACCAAGAAGAAAATAAGGAGGAGAAGTCAAAAGGAAAGAGAAAAAAAGTACGAGAAGAAGAAAAAGTAAAAGAAGAAGATGAAGTAGATTTCAAATAACATGGTATACTTTATGTCAGCATAATCATTGCACCTCTATAAAAAATTACAAATACAATTACATATGAGTAATAACTTGATGCTAAGTATTACTTTTCCAAGGTCAAATGATCATGCTTACAAAAATATGTGGACATGAACAAGTTTTTGTAAATGATGAATTAGGTGAGGTAACAAATATTCTTTAGAACATTGGTTCAAAATCGATAGATGTCCCATTGTATGTTGTAATATGGATAGATAACTACATGGGACCACCATGGAACAATGAAAACCCAAAAATTGTATCAATAATACCAATATCCTTAGGTAGAAAAAGATAATTACCAATTGCAATTCAAGAAATTAGGGGATGACTTTGAAGAAAGTAATGGTTGAGACTAGCAACACTGAAAGGTGGGGATTAAGATTCATTGCTTCATCTAGAGTGAAGTCCTTAGATGTATTACATCTCTAGCATCCATCTTTGAAATATTTGTAAAAATGTGAAGTTGCCCATATATGGTCCTACAAAAAAATGAGGAAATAAGACTGGAAAACATGCCTCTAGAAATGTATGAGGATGATGTAGAACTCTGTTGTTGTTGTCATGGCATCAAATGATTCATTTGAGTTATAAGTATATATAAAATTGGAATATTTCTCTACTTCATTAAGTCTGCATCATGTCAATAAGCATATCTCAGGTGACTTTATGATCAAAACATAATGATTCGTAATCAAAATCGGCCAAAACCTTACATTACTTGGTGCAAGTGCTAGTATTTAATGACTATTGTGTTATCTATATTTTCTAAACTTTTTCTTCCATATATTGTTCAATTTATCTTATTGTCTTATTATATAGACCTAATTGATGTCCTTTTTTTCCTTAGTTTTTTGTACCATCAACTAATCCTTTGTAATTGTCACAAAGCTTAATCTATGTGGGTTTATTATTTGATGTCTATTATCAACATAGGTAATATTGGTCACTTATGTGAGTACTAAGCATTGAACCTTATGGTTTTGGGTAAATAATTATATGATTAATTATTCACCTCTTATCTATATGAATTATTTGATAACTATTACAATGGTTTTTGATTAGCTATATCTGTATGTAGGAATGAAATCTCTTTACCGCATGCTTACCATACGACTCTTCTTTACACCCTTTTGTATGACTAATCATTAATTCCATATTAATATATAAAAACAAAGTCCCTTTACTGCATGCTTACAAACTCTTCTTTGCACCCTTTTGTATAGCTAATCAATGATTAGTTAGTAAGTGATCATAAGCCTTTTTGCAACGATATTTGTACTTTCCTGTTTGAGTTGATACACTAAGTCTTAACAAGGAAAGTAAATTGATATTGCAATGATTGAATTGCTTGTTCCTTGTTAGAGATAGATGTTTATAAGGATGGTTATGTACTAAAAAAGTAATATATATTTAATAGATTTTATAATTATTAACGTAGAATAATTTACAAATGATAGTAATCATTTAATTATAATTGTCATTATTTATAATTTAAATGATTGGTTTGAAATTGACTGATAAATAAGACAATGTCTAATTTGTCTCAAATGTATATATAAAGAAGGAATTATATATATGTTGGAATATTCAAATGGGAAGAGTACTGCTGAGAGTGGGGGTGAATCAGAAGTAACACAATTTTATCCTTTAAAAATTTTAATTGAAAATGAAATGCATGCATGTAAATATATCAAACAATCATAAAGTAAGCACATGCAAGTAAACACGTAACACTAGAATTTGGTAACCTAAAAACCCTCCAGGAATAAGAAGGTAAAACTGGGTTGGGGATGATACCCACAAAATCACTGGAACAATAATGTTTGACCACTTCTGATGGTCTACCATGTTAAAGGCTTGCCCTGTTAAAGGCTTTACACTGTGTCAATAGTGACTTGGTTAAAGGATTTAAAAAGAATTTTCATGAAGAGTCACCCTGTTAAAGGATTTAATCACCTCTTCAAAGGATCTACAAAATAGTTGTTAAGATAACCTATCAACATAAGATTTTCCTCAAACTAGTTATGAAGCTAACCTATCATTATAGGATTTTTCCTTCTAATACAATTGCTAGAGAGTATTAGATTCATAAACTTGATAGCATGCAATCATCAATTGCTATATTCAGGCACTTGATCTACTCTCTTTGATGTGATCCTTGCTTGATTTTATGTCTAATCTTATCCCTTACTCTGTTCTAATCAACTGGATATATAATTGCTGCTCAATTCACTAAGTCTGTGATACCCCTACTACTTGCCTTGCTCTATAATTTTGCTATCTGCTTAGAAATTTCCTTAACTTCCTCTTAGCTATTCCTTGGCAACTCAAAATTGTGGGGTTTATGCCTTCTTATAAAGGCTTCATAGACTTAGGGTTTGCAATGAGTTCATGAACTTAACTTTCCCACTCAAATCCTTAGATTTAGCCTATTGGTTGCATGTTGTCTCCAATTTTCCTATTGGCTGCATGTTGGTAACAAAGGTAAATGAAAAGATTTGATCTTATCCTCTAATCCCTTTGAGGATCATCCAAAAATAGTTTTTCATCTAAGTTTGTAAAGGCACAAACTCATATGTTGATTCAATGTTACTTATCACATACTGGATTACTGTGCTCAACACATATATAATTTTGCTTTGCTCAACACCTATTGTGTTATGTTTTTCTTGGAAAATATATGATTCTGGCTTACTCAGCACATGTTGCATTCTGACTTGCTTAGCATCAACTATGACTCGACACCTATATATCACTCGAAACCTGTATCATACTCAGCACCTAAAGTCACTTGGCACCTATTGAAATTCTGGCTCGACACATATTGTAGCTTGGCATACGTAGTGTACTCAACATCTATGTGAAAAGTAGTTAAGTGTGTTGACACTCAAATGTGAAAACCAATATGAGACCAACAATCTCCCCCTTTGAAATGAGTGTCAAAAATACTTAACTAGACATTATGCTTGATCTTATGAGTACATTTTTCATTCTGCTTGGCATATGTACAAAATTTCAAAAACTTGTTCAAAATTTTGTAAGGAACAAAATACCTCAAAATTCTTATAACTCCCCATGAGTTGATTGTGCCATTTCATTCTTGCAACCAAAATTCTTGTGTTGAATTTGTCTCCTGCTGATGTATCAGATGCTCTTTGCCTTTTCCTTGTTTCTATTTCTTGTGCCTATGTTATCTTCCATACAATTCCCAAAACACTGTATCTCCCCCACACTATGTCTTATCTCTTATCTCCCCCTTTTTTCCTATCTACAATCTTGTAAATACTTAGTATTCTCCAAAAGAATGGTATTCTCCCCCTTTGTTATTATTTCTCCTTATTATTTCTCCCCCTAAATATTATCTCTATCTCCCCCTTTTTGACACTTATGTCAAAGGGTGCTAAGGAGTAATACCATATTTTTCCAAAAATGTGCTATTTACCTCCATTATCATTTTTAGAGCTACATCCTGATTCTCCAAAACAATTTCTAGTGACTTATGCTAGATGGCTGTCTTTGCAACAAGATGTACAAGTCCATCTAATGTAGAAAGATTAGAATCTTTCATTAAAATAGTTTCAGCATAGACTTGCTCTTTATGGAGGACCTCCAAATGTGTGGTAATGGAGGACTATATCCGCATTAATTTGGCCTTTATATTGGCCTCTTCACTTGCTAGTGTAGCTAATTCTTTTTGAGTGTGAAGCAATTGAGAAAAATGCTTCTCAGTTTGAGCTAGATTAGTGGGTAGCTACATGCTAGAAATCTTGAGATTTCTGTCCAAGCTCAATATTCTCTGGCCTATCTCTTGTGTGAAATAGGAAAAATCACACAACTTTTGTACAGTGAGAAAATATTCTCAAGTACAATTTTGACCTTTTCAATTTTATTGGCCAATTCTACCTGTGCAAGTGCTCTATCACTTGATATTTTCTCATTCACTTTCCCCTAAAATTTCCTTTCAGACCACTCCATAAGTTTAACATTTGTATCCTGGTCTTCGCTTGTCACTTGGACAACAATTTTTGACAATTGTTTCATTATAGGCTTTAACTCATCTGGTGACTGCAAGCTGAAGGCATCCATAAAGATATCCCTAATCTCATGTAGTGCTTGCTTATGTTTATACTCCTTTCTAAGTATTTCTTATCTTCTTCTTCTATTTAATGCATCTTGCATCTCTATAATCTACTCAGCTATGATAGTCTTTGAGTCATATGAAGGTATGACTATTTCCTCATCTAGCTCAGGGTCTCCATAGTGAAGTACCCTAGCAACCTTTATAGAGCTTGAGCCTGGTGTAGACATTTGCAATGGAATTAGCTCAGTGCTCAAATTTTGAAGAGTTTTTGTAGGAGTGCCTATTTTTGGTAACTCTACTAGTGTCTAAATAGCGGCCTACTCCTCTTCTTTAGATGTATCCTCCTTTTCCTCATCAAACTTCTCTTGATCAATCACAATTGGTGGGGGTGTACCTATTTACTATTCTATAGAATCAGATGTGGCAATCTATCTTGTTGGCCCTGTAGTTATATCTTTCTCTACTTCTCCACTCAGCTACTAAATGGTGTCACTTACTCCCGATGTGTCAATTATTGCAATTGTTGGAGGTGGTGGTGGAAGCATTAAAATTTGAGTGCTAGTAGCTATAGAGATAGAAGGTGGTTCTTGTGGATTCACCTTGTCTCTTGATGATTCAGCTACTACATTTTTTATCTCATCTACACTAACCAATACTAGATTATTGTATAATCTAGCTTGCTGTGTTGATTGGTCAAGGATCTTTGGGAGATCCTCTATAGTTAGGGGATTGATGTTCTGACATGATTTGTCAGTAACATCCTTGACAGTTATTGTATATGTAGGTGTGATGGTTACATGAGGAGGGGTAGGAGTTGGCATTTATGTGTCTTGCACACCCTCTTCCTCTTATTGCTACTATTCAGTGGTTTCCATTACATCTCCCTTATTTGTTTCCTCCTCTTTTTCTTTCTCTTCTTCCTCTTTCTTCTCTTCTCCTTACTTCTCTTCCTCTTTCTCTATTTCCTTTCCCATTTCCATAGTTTTGTCTTCCTTTTCCTTTACACTAGCCTCAGCCTTATTTACATCCTTATTTTGTCCCTCTTCTTCATCTTTATCATCAGTCAATTGATAGATTGACTTCCATTATTTTGTGGATTTATTTACTACATCCTCAATTTTATTTTATAAAATACTAAAGGCTCTATATTTTGGTGCAAATTTGCCACCAAGTTTCTTATTAGCCTTAGTAATTTGATCTCTTGTTAGGTCAAGCATCACTTGTGCTAAGGTAGATTCTCTGATTTCCTTCTCCATTTTGAGACAATAATGCCATTTGTTCTCATATAATTCCCTAAGCATCGTATTCTCTAACTCTAGAGGTGTGTTCTCATGGCATACACTGATTCCTCTATCTTGTTTTGGTCCTCTCTACTTAAATTTATTAAATTCAAGGCTCTTCAAATTAGTCAAATCTGCATTCTTAACATTTTCACAAATTTTATCTATAGCAGATTTGGGAGGATGACTTACCACTCGGAATTGGTTGATATCCTCTGATTCAATCTTCTCTTCATGAAAATCTGGTTGTGCTACATACTTTATTCTTTTCTTCTGCACTTCACCAGTTTGTTTAGTGGCCTTCTTCTTCTCTTTTGTTTCCTCCTTGGCCTTTTGTGTAGATGCCCTTGTGGTAGCTCTTGTAGAAGGTGTCTTTGGTTTGTCTTGTACAAGATTGGTTACATTCTTAGCTTTGGGCTGAGTTGGAGGCTGTAATTTGGCCTTTCTTTTCTTTGACTCAGCTTGAGTTGGTGCTTCCTCAATTTATTCTTCCTTGGCACCTTCCTCCTTATCTTCTCCTAAGTCCTGTGTTAATTCCATTGGGCCTTTCCCTTGTTCTTCTGCTTCACTCTCATCTTCTTCTTCCTCCTCAACTGCTCCCTCAATGCCTTCACCAAATTTCTTCTTAATTTTTCTTACCAGTTTTTCTTTTCTCATCATTATAGAGGTTGTTTTAAAATCCATTTCCACCTTGGACTTCACAACATCATATGTGCCAAAAGGTTTGGAAGCTTTGTCAATGTCTTCTGCAAACAATGTAGTGATTGTTGGAGTTGATGAAATTCAACTCCGAAGATGCCCAACATCACCTGCATGCAAAAACCTGTCAAAGAGAAGCCAAGGAGAGAAGAGCATGGAGCAAGGGAAAAACCCTAAATGGACATGAGAGATAAAATATGCAAACACAAGAAAAATATGTATTTACAATATGCAAGAATTGATATGATGTGTTGTTACAATGAGGGAGAGACCGCTTATAAAGGCCTCAAGGAATCTCCTAGAACAAGCTAGAAGATGCTAGGAGCTAAGTGTGACAACTAAGCATACATCCACATGAGGTGGAAAGTCCTCGAACAATGTGAAAGGATAAGTATGACTTAGGAGAGAAAAAACTCATGTATTTTCAACAACTTATAACCAACTCCTAGACTACAACTAATAAATAAAATGCATTTACCTAAGTAAGCTTAAGTAATAGAATAAATAAATAATTATTAATTATTTACTCTAACACCCCCCCCTTAAGTGCAACTTAGGGAAATTCCTTAAGCTCACAAAACTAAAAAATGCAGGAATGGGTCCCAACAACAAGGCCATGTTAGGTACCCATGTACAATGCAAAGAGATGAAACCTCTGAAAATGGAGAAAGAGAGAAAATCACGTGGGAAAAACCCTCCCCCAAAAAGAGGTAAGAACATAGTGAAGAACAGAAGAAGCCTCCAACTTAGGAAATGTCCCCTAACATAGGAACAAGGAGTGATCATGAAGAGGATCACTAAAGCATGAAGAAACCACAAAACTCTGCCATCAAAAAGAAAACTGCTGATCTCAAGAACCTCCAAGGAAGAAGAAGGCACGAACCAAGCATGTCTATATGGTAGATGATCCATCTCACCAAAATGCATAGGTAGCCAACCACTGCAATTGCCTTGTATATAGGATCAACCACTGAATACATAGTTCACACTATCGAACCATCAAACCATGGATGCATTAGAACAATAGCATAACCCCCCCTTAATGCAAATGGGGTGAGATGATAGGCAACTAAAAAGGTGGGCCAAAGTCTCCTACAAATGAACCAAGAATGACGAGAGAGGGAAAGAGGTACGAACACCCATAAAGACACGATCAAACTGACTCTACATGAGGCTAATTTCATGGAAAGGACACTCACTTGACAAAGGGAGAAGGCCTAAAATAGCAGACAACTATCCCCTCCATGGTGCTTTATAAAAATAGTACATGTACAACTGACTCAAAACAATGTTCATGACCCTCAAAATGCAAGAGTGGCACTTTATCTCAGTTTGATACATAAAAGTGCTTCAAAATGATAGCTACAATGATAAAAAAACAAAAACAAGCTGCAACAAAACATAGTACAACTCAAAACAAAGGATCCCATACCAAGAAAATGATCCTCAGACCTAAAACAACCAAGATATCTACCATAGAGAAAAAATGTCACAACAATGATAGAAAGAGCATGGACCAAAATTTAAGGAAAAGAACCACATTTTTGAAAAGATGACAGAACGAACTTTTCAAAAATATAACGGTTTCAAAAAATGGATATGGGACCCAAAAGAAAAGCTTGCTGGAGTAAAAAATAAGACTTCAAACTTTGACTACAAAAAAGTACAAAACTACATCAAAACCTAAAAATACCTACACCAATGTCTCCATCTTGGAACTAGCTTTCTGGCACTTCTTTTAGATCGGAAAAATACCTCCATATGCTCAAGTTATGGCCAAAAAATTGAAGGTAGGTCCAAAATGACCCTAGAGATGTGCAAGCAAGGTGTGCTGATGCAGTGCTGACATCATGTTGATCTTAGCATATCACTATGCTAAATTTGACAACCTGGGACCTGTCGGCACAAAAAAGTGCCATGTGGTAGATAAGCTGACGTGGCAGGGGTGATGTGGCAGGTCCACATGGTAGTGTGCCATGTGCCACCTAGGCCACATGTCATTGCCACATGCTGCCAACTATGCAATAAACTGTGGCTAGTGCTGAGCTGGCTAGGTGATGATGAAGCGACAAGATCAGGCTTTGTAGGATAGCAAAGGTAGATAAATTAGCAGAGGAACTGGGTAGAGCAACAAGGCTAAGTGAAGAACGTAGGAGGCACCATCGGGAGGAGTGGCGTGCGAGCTGCGACTGAGGTGGAGCACCAAGTGAGCGGCATGACCAGTCTTTAGCGGGGTACGAGTGGAGCATGGTGGCTGCTAGGTGGTGCTGCGATGGTGCACTTGCACAAATAGTTTTTGTTTTTGCCAAAAATCATCCATACAATTCGTATGGTAGCTTGCAACCAAATTTTTTTTTCCTCCCAAAGCCCTATCTCCAAAATTGACAAATTTTATATGGATCCTAGCTGAAAAGCACCTTTTGAATCTAATGGAAACATTTTTTTGGGCCCAAAGTGCTCCAAAAAATTGTTGTTCCCCTGATTTGAAGAAAAAATGCACAAACAAACTAGGGTTTGTGACTCCAAATAACGGCTTCAAAAAACCTTCAATGACGCAGCAACAGGAAGGCTCTGATACCATGTTGGAGTTGATGAAATCCAACTTCGAAGATGCCCAAGATCACCTGCATGTGAAAACTTGTCAAAGAGAGAAGAGTGTGGAGAAAGGGAAAAACCCTAAATGGACATGAGAGATAAAATATACAAACACAAGAAAAATATGTATTTACAATATGTAAGAATTGATATGTTGTGTTGTTACAATGAGGGAGAGACTGCTTATAAAGGCCTCAAGGAATCTCCTAGAACAAGCTAGAAGATGCTAGGAGATAAGTGTGACAACTAAGCATACATCCACATGAGGTGGAAAGTCCTCGAACAAGGTGAGAGGATAAGTATGACTTAGGAGAGAACAAACTCCTGTATTGTCAACAACTTATAACTAACTCCTAGACTACAACTAATAAATAAAATGCATTAACCTAAGTAAGCTTAAGTAATAAAATAAATAATTAATAATTAATTATTTACTCTAATAGCGATTTCTATTGATGCTTCATCCACATCTAGTTCATATCCTAAGGGTCTGAGCCATCTTACCCTTGGAACTACTACTTGAATGTATGTGTAGTCAATGTCTACCAAGAAGAAAATATCATTGACATGTTATTCTACTAAGGAAACTGGTATCCTTAGCCTTTGTTTCATGGATTTCTTGAAATCCTCAAAGTAGCTTGTCATTTGGGCCTCAAAGTTTTCACCCATCCGCTCAATGTACTCATTGATTTGTGTAACTGCAGATTTGTTTGAGTTCCAGTTCACTTTTCCAATAGAAGGAAACTCTTCCAGAACATAAAAGAATACATAGACAAGGACTGAACCGAACTTTCATTGAGCTCCTTTAAACCTTCTTATTGCTCCTAGGTTCTCATTTATCTGTTGCAGCATCAGTTCTGCTAGATCGTATGTATGATCTTTCTTTACAAGCTTGTATGCTACATCCAAAGTAATGTATGGTACACTGTTTAGTTTGTTGGATTTGTAAAATTTGTGAGAAATGACTCTCACTACAAAATCTAGAAGGAGATCTGAGATTGTGTCTATTGTCATACCCCTCTTATTCCATTCAGCCCTTGTGTTTCTTTCAATGGCCTCTTTTGAATCACTTCTCAAGGTCTTACGTCGATCTAGGGTTGGAAAACCTATAACCCTATGTACTATCCTTTTTGTTATCTTCACTAGTCTTGCTTCTAGCCACAAACATCCATCATGAATTCAGCTCAGTACAATACAGATCCATTATGTTTTGAACACCTTGGGAAAAACTAGGGCACTTGTCAAACCCTTTTTCTCTACAATCTAAAACTCATCCTTCAGAATCTCATTGTCACATAATTTATCATAGGCTTGGAAGATTTTAAGGTCTCCTATAGTACCTATCTTGTAGTTATAACACTTCCTTACATCCTACACCATGACAACCTTGGGCAAAATAATGGACAATACGCCAAAAGGGTCATTCTTGTAAGCTACCTCAGGTATTGGCCTAAACTCGGGTTGTTTTACCTTGTTACTGACCAACTGAACCTCATGAATTTCCTTTCCCTTGAGGTTCTTAGAACTAGAAGCCATTATACCGATATAGGGTTTCAATATATTTAAAAATTTAACACTACATAGCTTAGCACTTGATAAATACCTTAGATCGATGAGTTTGGTGCTGAATTATTGTTGAAATCTGTGCAAATAGCTTCAAGGTTGCTCTTTGATCTCTTCTGCTCTCTTCTCATCTTTTCTTTGCATTCAAATGGTGACAAAATGGTCCAAAATTGACCTTTTAACTTTCAAAACCTAGCATTAAATGCATAACACATACAAATGTACACTCGACTCTTGAAGGTTTCAACATGACTCAGCTACCATTTGATTTCATTCACTCAGCTTCCGTTAACTTTTCCAACTTAGCACTAACTATCAACTCGGTCACTACTGGCAACTTGGCATGCACTAGAGCTTTACTCAACATCTAAGGACAACTTGACAATATTTACAAAAACTTCAAATTTTACTTGGCATCTTTTCTCATGTTGATTTCTTCATTGCAATGCTTTGTTTTCTTGGGACTAATGTATGATATAACTTTGTATATCAGTCCCATACACCTACCTTTTTCTTAGTTGGATGAGGTGTGACCACTTGACCTCTTGGGTGAAGTGATCCCTCCATTGGATGTACTAGTTCCATCCCTTCTTTGCCATGTCCTATTCATCTCTGCCTTGATATGTTGCACATCAACTTTCTCTTTTCCCTTGCTAACTTCTGACTTGGGTGCCTTGGCCCTTATTGGGAAATACATGCTGATATGGCTAGTATTCAGGTAACTGAAACATGTGATTTGACTTAACCATCTATTGTAGTTCCCTTATAAATGTTTTCTTATGTAGTTCTTAGGAACATGCCTATACTCCTGATAGTAATGACACTCTACCTCGTATTGTAATCCTAGTTGAAGTGGCATGCATGGTTATTTCTCCTTGCAGGCTGATTAGGTGTCCACATAGGCTTTATTCAGCACTCAAAAGCTCTATGTCCACACTTTTTGTAGTTGTAGTAGTGACCATCAAATCTTGGTGTCCTCATGGTCTTGGTCCTATAGTCTTGTGTCAGGTGTCCTTGCTTGTTGCATTTGTGACAATGACCCTTGTTATTGGGTTTTTCCTACTGATTGGTCTTCCTACTCTTACATACATTAGTAGTGTGTCCCTTTTTACCACAGAAATGATAAGTGGGTTTTGAGTTCTTACCTTTGTCACTCCTTTACTCAGAACTCTTTGATGACTCTCCTTCTTCAGTATTGGTAAAGCCTAGTCCTGAAGTGTCATTGCTAGATCTAGGTGATTTCAACAATTGCTCAAAGTGTTTGATGGCTTCACTTGATTTGTTGAAGCTCTTTTCTATCTCCTTCTCTCTTTTTAATTCATTCTGCAATTTTTCATTTTTCATTTTTAGAATGGAGATCTCAATGTCCTTCATATTAAGCTCATAATGAGCATTCATCATTTGGCTAAGGGTATCTAACTACATGTCAGAGATCTTTGTAAGCTCTATGGACTTCTCCTCCGGTTTGTTTGCAAGGTTTATTTTGTCATCCTCAAGAATAGCCCTATCCTCAATGGCTCTTTTCTTCTATTTAGTTATTTCACATAGCATCATGGCTTGTGACTCTTGCTCCATTTTAAGAGATCTTATCTCTTCTGCTTGAGCTCTGTTCTTTTCCATCAGTTCTTCTATTACTGCATCAAATTCCTTGGAATCTCCATTGGAAAACACTTTTGTGGTATCAATCTCCTTGTAGTGTGTGTCATTTTCAGCTATGGCTATATCCTTTATTCTTTTCAAGGGCTTTCTTAGTTCCTCTCTAGCTTCATCCAAGCTATTTAGAGCGAGGTGCACATCAATCACCTGATTGTCTATGATCTTCCCAAGTTTGAAGACTTCCATATTCAGATCTTTTCTATAAGTTGTTAGGCTTCTCCTTGTGAGTACCTTGCTTTGATACCAATTGTTGAAATATTCAAATGGGAAGAGTAATTCTGAGAGGGAGGGTGGGGAAGTGAATTAGAAGTAACACAATTTTATCTTATAAAACTTTTAACTGAAAATGAACTGCATGCATGTAAATATATCAAACAACCATAAAGTGAGCACATGCAAGTAAACACATAGCACTAGAATTTGGTAACCCAAAAACCCTCCAAGAATAAGAAGGTAAAATTGGGGTGGGGATGATACCCACAAAATCACTATAGCAATAATGTTTGATCACTTCTGATGGTCTACCCTGTTAAAGGCTTTAACTATGTCAATAGTGACTTGGTTAAAGAATTTAAAACACTTTACATGAAGTGTCAACATGTTAAAGGATTTAATTACCTCTTCAAAGGATCTACAAAATAGTTGTTAAGCTAACCTATCAACATAGGATTTTCCTCAAACTAGCTGTGAAGCTAACCTATTAATATAGAATTTTTCCTGCTCATACAATTGCTAGAGAGTATTAGATTCATTAACAGGTGATATCATGCAATCATCAATTGCTAGATTCAGGAACTTGATCTGCTCTCTCTGATGTGATCCTTGCTTGATCTAATGTTTGATTGTATCCCTTACTCTATTTTGATCAACTGGATATATAATTTTTTCTCAATTCACTAAGTTTGTAATACTCTTGTTGCTTGCCTTGCTTTGTAATTTCACTATCTACTTAGCAACTTCCTTAACTTCCTCTTAGCTATTCCTTGGCAACTCAAAATTGTGGGTTCTATTCCTTCTTATAAAGGCTTCATAGACTTAGGGTTTGCAATGAGTTCATGAACTTAACTTTCCTGCTCAAATCCTTAGATTTAGCCTATTGGTTGCATGTTGTCTCCAATTTTCTTATTGACTACATGCTAGTAACATAGGTAAATGAAAAGATTCGATCTTATGTTCTAATCCCTTCATGAATCATCCAAAAATGGTTTTTCATCTAAGTTTGTAAAGGCACAAACTCATATGTTGATTTTGTGTTACTTGACACAAATATAATTATGCTTTTCTCGACACCTATTGTGTTATTTCTTTCTTGGCACACGTATGTTTCTAGCTCACTCGACACATGTTGCATTCTGACTTGCTCGACATCAACTATGACTCAACACCTATATATCACTCGACACTTGTATCATGCTTGGCACTTGAAGTCACTTGGAACCTATTGAAATTCTGGCTCAACACATACTGTAGCTCGGCATATGTAGTGTACTCAACATCTATGTGAAAAGTAGTTAAGTGTGTTGACACTCAAATGTCAAAACCAATCTGAGACCAACAATATATAAATTATGGCTCATAATATTATTCACTCTTTCATACAATTATAACAAAATCTACAACCATATCAATATAATTGCTTAACTATTCAAAAATGAGAAAAATAAATAGATATAGAGAAAGTTGAACCGTACACTTTCAACAATATTACAATTGGCAATAGAAACTATGAGAAAAGTAGAAGAGATAAGAAAGTAAAGGTGTTTGGCTAGACAACTTAAACATCAAACACAAAGGCTTCATTCCTAGACTAAAAGTGAAAAGTGTTGATATATTACATGAAGAAACTCTAATTTTTTGGAATGTCATAATTATATGATTTGCACAAGCTAGTATTTATAAAATGTTACTAGCTCTCATTGAGGAAGACTTATGTGACACTTTGGGTGGAAAGAAAGAAATAGGCCAAGTTGTAAATGTTGTAAAATAACATGATGAAAATCTTATAAATGCAGTAACAATCTCAACAGATTATTATAACTATGATTTGTTGGCATCTGGTGGGATTAGAATCATAAATTCTTTAAATCAATGTAATGGCCTTCCTAGTCAATTGGAAAAACAACCTTAGTTATCGGGCATGGTTTTCTGTACAAATGTGAACTTTTTATAAAACTACCATCTTTATACAACCAACAAGAAGATTGGGATTAGTTGGCATCAAGTGTAATGAAGCCATTTGTAAGAAACTTAAGCAACTTTCCCTTTAATAATCCAATAGAAATCTTAGGGAAAAAATGAATGGATGAATCGTGGTGATATAAAATGGTGGTGATACTCTCAGATTATGACAAGTCATCAAAAGACTAGAGAAAGCATGGATAGGTATGTGCACATAGTCATGGTGTCATTCCCTGGGTACCAAGGAAGTATCAATTCTTCATAGTTCTTATGCTAGGATGGCCATATTTTCTAGATCAGTTTCTAAATTGTAGATTTGTGAAGGATGTGTCAAAGATTGGTATGGAATTTGGGATGTGTGGAAGATAGTAGAAATGGAAAAGTGAGGAAGGTATATTCTTAGGCTATTCCATAAGAAGTAAAGCTTATAAGTGTTTGAATACTAACAATAAAAATATTGTGGAAAGTGAAAATGTGAAGTTTGATGAATATATAAAAGTACATGAAGCTAAACCTATGAAGGAACCTAAAGATTACAAATCATTTGTATACTTCTATGAGGACATGAACCAAGAGGAAGTTGTGAACACAATTGTTAATCCACAACAACAAATTTTAGTGACTGTTGAGTCACACACAATAAATGTCAAGTTTCCTTTAGGAGCCAAGTTGCATTTAGAAGCTGAGTTGCAGAATGATGCCCAAAAAAATTTACAAGGAAGGAATGATGAGTTATAGGATAGAGATGAACATAGTGATTCAAAAGATGAAAGATCCATTGTTGAAAATATAATAGAACCAAGATTGGAAAAGTATGTAAGAAGACATTATATTGAAGAGAAAATCATTGGAGATAAGGAAGCCATACCAATGACAAGGAATAAGTTGAGAAGTGATACATTTTTTATAAGAATGCATGAGCCTAGGTCAATGAAGGATGCATTGGAAAATGATGACTAGTGTCAAGCCATGAAAGAAGAGATTGGCCAAATTGAGAAGAATAAGACTTGGTCACTTGTACTTAGACTAGAGGAAAATAATGTTATAGGAACCAAGTGGGTATTCAGGAACAAACTAGATGAGAATGGAGAAGTAACAAGGAATAAGGCAAGAGTAGTCTGCAAAGGATATGCTCGAGAAGAAGGTATTAACTATGGGGAGACACAACTGGAAAGAGAAAGAAATTTACTTTCTTACTCTGCATACAAAGATCTCAAAGTTTATCAAATGGATGTTAACTCAACATTTATGAATGGTATACTAGAAGGAGAAGTTTACATAGAACAACCACAAGGATCTTTTGATGCTAACAATAAGAACATGGTATGTAGATTACACAAAGTTTTATATGGTTTAAAGCAAGCCCCAATAGCATGATATGAGAGACTTCATAATTATCTTGTGAATATTGGATTTGAGAAGACTGATGCCAACAATAATTTGTACTTGAAGACTGAAGGAGGTAAGGTATTTTACTAACTAAATTTTTTTTTGATGATATCATAGTTGGAGGACCAAATGTACTTTGTAAAACATTTGCTCATGAAATGAGGAGAGAATTTGAGATGTTCATCTTTGGAGAAATTAAATTCTTTATTGGTTTGCAAGTATATCATATGAGGTATGGAATTTACATCACTTAGTCTAAGTATGAGAAGAAAATATTGAAATTTTTTGGGATGGAAGATTCAAAACTAGTGAGTACACGTATGATTACATGACATAAATTGTCTAAGTCAGATGATTCTGTTGAACTAAACCAAACTTTATACAGGTCTATGATTGATAAATTGCAATATGTTGTTCGTAGCAAACCTGATATTGCTTTAGCTATTGGGATTGTTGCAATATTTTTTGCAAATCCTAAGAAGAATCATTCGATGGCTGTCAAAAGGATAATGAGATATCTAAAAGGAATAGAGGACTATGGTTTATACTACAAGAAAAATGATAAATTTTATTTGAGAGCCTACATAGATGTTGATTGGGATGGAAATGTTGATGACAGAAAAAGTACAAGTGGTGGAGCATTTTTCTTTGGAAAGAGACTAGTTTCATGGACTACTAAGAAACAAAATTGCATATCTCAATCTACTGCTGAAGTTGAATATGTTGTTGTTTAAATAAAGTCTACAAACATTGTATGGATCAAACAACTACTCAAAGGTGTGAAGGAGGAAATCACTAAACCAGTGATACTTTATTGTGATAACACAAGTACTATAAACATATCAAAGAACCTTGTGATGCATAAAAAGACAAAGCACATTGCAATCAAGTATCATTACTTGAGAGAGTTAGTTCAAGACAAAGAAGTGAGGATGGAATATATGAATACTAAAGACCAAATTGTAGATATATTCACAAAAACTTTACCTAAGGATGCTCATGAGTATCTAAGAGGTAAACTAGGGGTGATACCCCTATCCAAAGCTCATTAAGAAGCTAGAGTTGAGCCCTACATCAATTGAGTTGAAATGTTCTATTTTACACATTGATGTAGTGAATCTTACTTTAGGATCTACCTAAAGTAATTAAGGAGCTGCATAAGATGATCACTTACAAGCAAGGTGATAGAGGGAGAACTTGAATTGATAACATCTGCATGTTGAGATGACAAGTCTTTGACATTGTTGTCAAAGAGGGATATAGAGAGAATACACATAACAAACACATACCTAGTAAGAGGGAGAAATATCATAGCAAAGAAGATACATTGAATAGAGCAGAGATATAAATACAAAAGGAAGATAGAGATCTACAAAAGGAGATCAAAGATCATAAAAGTCAAAACATCAAAGAGAGATAAGGAAGTGATTGATTGGCACTATGAGGGAGATATGAAAGAAAATTAGAAAGAGGGAAACATAAGAAAGGAATAGATAGAAGTCACATTACCCTATATAGAGGAAGGAAACATACTGATAGAGGAAGAGATTTTCAACACAACCTTGGGGATAAAATATAAGACCTATGAATCTTGGGGTGAATCCTGCTACTTTACCTAAAGGCACAATTGAGATTTTTCCCAAATTCAGTGGTGATGGCAAAGTTTCCACAGATGATCATCTGAGTGCTTTTCATATAGCATGTTGTGTTATCAGTGTACCTACTTAGGAGATAGTGGTGAGACTTTTTCTCTGGATACTCATTGATGCAATGACCAACTGGTTTAATCATTTGCCTCAATCTTCCATAACCAGTTGGGATGATATGAAAACAACTTTTGAAACTAGCTTTAAAACTCCTAATAATGAATGTATTCTATTGCTCCAAATAAGTAAGTTGAAAAAGGAAATTCATGAACCTATGAGGGAGTTTGTAGCCAAATTCAATAGGTTGTTACTGAGAATACCTGTAGCCTCCAGAACTAATGGTGAAAACCAAAAGATTTTTTTTGTAAATGTCATTCCACCTAAAATTAGTTTTCATTTGCTAAAAGATGTAGTAGTTGATCTAGCTACTACTCAGAGATAGGCCATTCAATTGGGAGATGCTCTAATTATAGTAGCCAAATGGAAGAGAGAAGTACAACATTTGGGTCCTATTCTACATCTACTCCTACTAATCCTTTCATGCAAAGGTTGATGAATGATATGGCCATGCTCAAAAGGCAACAAAATAAAGCCAGTACTTCATACCAGTCACCATACTAAGACATTAATCAAACACAACACCATCCAGTTCATGAAAACAATCATTTTCTAACCACACCTCAACAAAGGCTACAAATTGAGGAAGTGCCTAAAGAAACAATGTGTTCCTTTCACTTAAACATGAACCATGATGGTCAGACATGTCCTAATTGGTTGAGATGCATTCAGATTAACACAATGAGGGGTGTCATTATTGAAGAACACCCAATGAAGAGTGAAGAAGTTGAAGTTGAAGGTTCTGGTTCTTATTTCTTGGAGTATGAATTTGATACAGAAAGAGGGGGAGATATCTTAGTGACACTGTAAGACCCTGCATGTACTATTCTCACTTGAAATTAGAGAAGTAAAAAATTAACGCAAGTGCTAATACTGTTGGCATAAGTTCTAAAGGGAAGGATTAGATGCATAATGATCCCCCCAAACACTAAAAGTTCATACTTTGGAATTCTATCTAGAACAAAATCAACCGCCGGTTCTTCAACACTCAATATTGTTGAATTTTGTAAATCCTCCACCATTTCTATTTCCCCAGTTGAATACTTGAGGATGAGTCCTAAAGAATTAGACAAATTGGCTCAGTATGTAAAAAGGGAGCCTCTTTCAAATTCCCAATTCATTGAATCCAATGCAGCTAAAGTTGTAACAGCCCCTAAGAAGCCCACTTTTGTATTAGAAGGCACAACACAAGAACCTAATGTTGGACCTTGTGTCTATGCTATGGAAAGAAAAATAGAAGAAAAGAAGCCTAATCCTTTTTACATTTCTTTGTTGCTAAATACGAAGAAGCTTAGTAACTATATTATTGATTTAGGAGCCTCCAATAATATTATTCCTTCTCTTGTTGCTAAAGCTCTTGGTCTCCCTCTTACAAAAACCTTTGGGCGATGTTACTTCATGGATGAAAAGTAGGTGTCACTCATGGGAAAAGTTAAAGATGTGCAAGTTATTCTTTCTATATGTTCAGAAAAAAGATTAAAATTGACAATATTGGTGGTTGATATCCCTACAAGCTATGAAATTCTGTTGAGGAGAACCTTTTACAAAGATATGGGAGGAGAAATTAAAATGGAATGGTATAAAGAATTGATGCCAGTAGGAAAAAAGAAGATAAAATTGGAACCAAAATTGGAAAAAAATATACTGTGGTACCTTTAGATATTCCCAAAGCTCAAATATTGTATGAAGAATGTAAATTTTGGAATGATGTGATTTTTCTTGATAGCCAACCTAAGGTAATTATTGATGATTCTGAGGCAAAGAAGCTATGGACAATGGAGTTCGATGGTAGTTTTTCCAACTTAGGATCTGGTGTTGGAGTAGTTTTGATTCCTCCTTTAGGAGAGCCTATTCCTTTCTCATTTGAATAGGATTTCAAAAATACCAATGACGTAGTGAAATATGAAGCCTTTCTGTTAGGACTACAAGAACCTAACTCAAAGGGAATAAGAAAGTTGTTAGAAAAAGGTGATGCCGAATTGATAGTAAAATAGGTAAAGAACCAATTTTCTTTCAAGAATGATAGGCTAAAAATTTATAGAAATTTGGTTTGGGATGAACTATAATCTTTCAATGCTTTCTCAATTGAGTTTGTCCCTTAGTCTCAAAATTCTAGACCTAACTCTTTGGCAGTTTTTGCTTCATTTCTCCTACCTCACCCTAATTTTAAAATAGATGCTTATAGAATAGAAATTATCTATAGACTGAGTGTTCCAAATAATATTGATCATTGAAAAGTTTTTGAAAATGATTCACAGTTGAAGGACTTTATTGGGCGTACTCAAAACTTTTTTGATTTTTTTCAAAAGGTTCATAAATGAAGGGTAAAAAGGTTGGTTAAGAACTCAGTGAGTCTAATGAAGTAATTCAATTAAAAGGAAACAAAATTACAAAGGGATTGGTTTCTCTTGAACACCTTTTCTGAAGGAGAGATGATAGTTCCATTAAGAAAGACACAACCCACAATGAATTTTTGAAGGAATATGATAAAATTGATATTGGTAATGAAGGCGACCCTAAATGAGTCTCAATTGATAGACTTTCTCCACAAGAGAGAAATAAAATCTAGAGAGATTGTTGGTGAAATAATTTTTTTTCTTGGGGATATGAAGATTTAAAAAAAATTAGGAATGGGGAGTTCAGACATCATATACTTCTGAAGCCTAGAGCAATGCCCTATCATCAAAAACTTGGGAATTACAATCCAAAAGTATTTGAGGTCATATTGAAAGAAGTGGAGAAGATGCTAAAGGCTAGAATCATCTACCCTATTCACCATTCAACTTGGATAGCTAATATTGTGCCCGTAAGGAAGAATAATGGAAAAATTAGAATTTTTGTGGATTTCAAAAATCTTAACCAAGGCAGCCTGAAAGATAATTATGCACTTCCAACAATGGAGCATGTCCTGTAGTTTATAGTTGGATCTAAAGTCATGTTAATGCTTGATGGCTATTTGGGATATAATCAAATAAGTGCGTCTCAAGAGGACAAGCATAAAATGACTTTTATCACATCATGGGGTACCTATGATTACAATAGAATGCCTTTCAGACTTATCAATGTAGGAGCAACATTCCAAAGGGTTATGAATTCTTTGAATTCAAATATTTGCAAGATAAAATCATTGTGATCTACGTGGATAACTTAATTGTTTACTCTAAGAGGAGAAAACATCACTTGAGGGATCTTGAAGCAGTATTGCATAGGTGCAGGCAACATGGCATATTCTTAAACCTTAAGAAGTTAGTTTTCTTTGTAGAAGAAGGTAAACTCTTGGGACACATTGTTTCTAGAAAGGGGATAAGGATTGATCCTAACAGGATGAAAGAAATTCTAAAACTCTCTCTCTCCCTACGAATAGAAGTGATTTGAAATCCTTCTTTAGCCAAATAAATTTCCTGAGAAGCTTTGTACCTAAGTTCTCAGAGAAGGTAAGGCACATGTTAAGTATGATGAGTAAAAATTGTCCATTTAAGTTTCTCAAAGAAGGGAGGAAGGCTTTTGAAAATATCAAAATTTTCATTTCCCATGCTCCAATGTTGGTCAGTCCTGACTTCATAAAAGACTTTATCATATATTGCTATGTCTCAAAACACACTCTATTTGGCATTCTAACTCAAAAAAATGATCAAGACAAAGAATCTCCTATTGCTTTCATGAGTATACCTCAAAAGAAACATGAGCTGAATTATTCTCAGGTTGAAAAACATGTATTTGTTGTAGTTAAAGCATTAAACCAATTCAAGTATTATATTTTACATTTGCATTCAACTACATATGTACCAACGACTATAGTTAAAAGTGTGTTGATTCAACAAAAAATCAAAGTAAATAAAAGAGCATTATGGATAGCTAGGATTCAAGAGTATGACCTTACTATTAAACCCATTAAATTAGTTAGAGGGTAGGGATTATGCAGATTAATAGGAGAAAATAAGGGTCCAGTGTAAAAAGATGCACATGATGTTCCCACAGTCTTACTAGTCAGCTTGATTGATCCCTAGTTCTCAAATGTAGTATACTATCTAACCTATGGTGAATGCCCTAAAGACTTGAGTTAAAAATAAAAGTGTAACCTTAGGTTAAAGGTAGCCAAGTATGTGATTTCACAAGGTACATTGTACAAAAAGGGGATTGACGAAACTTTCTTAAGGTGTGTGGATAGTGAGTAAAAAGAGAAGTTATTGAAACTATATCATTATGATGTATTTGGTGGACACTTCTCTTCTATGGTAACTACTTTCAAGATCATCATTAACTATTT
The DNA here is from genome assembly GCA_028749045.1 of Cupressus sempervirens. Taxonomy (NCBI): domain Eukaryota; kingdom Viridiplantae; phylum Streptophyta; class Pinopsida; order Cupressales; family Cupressaceae; genus Cupressus; species Cupressus sempervirens. The sequence continues at coordinate 382,953,062 of CM053784.1, forward strand.
ATATTGGCTAGGGATGTTCAAAAATGTGTACCTATACATCAAAAATTATGAGAAGTGTATACTTTTCATTGGTCATCCTCAGCTTGTTGTGTTACATTTAAAGCCTCTGGTGATAGATGAGCCTTTTCACCAGTGGGGCATAGATTTTATAGGGTCATTGAACCTATCATAGTGTTGGCCATATGGTTAGGACACTTTCCTCAAAAGAGCATTTAATGAAGAAACATCATGATTTCTTGAAGTGTGTGTACTAGCCTATAATAATATTTCCATTAAAACCACATCATTCGGTGGTACTTTCCCCAGTATGTTAGTCTTTCTTTAAACCAAGTCTAAAGCTCATTTCTTTTTATCCTACATTGTGAGAAATCAAGAGCAGAACAATGGGAGAAGAAAGAGAAGTATTTTGGTTTTTCAACAGCTTATAGGTGAGGGTTGAAAAATCTTCATTTTTTTCTTTTGTTTTGTCTTCTTTTTTTCGGATGAAAGTTTTGGGAAGTTTGTTTTTATGTCAAAAATGAAGTCTGTTATGCACTTTTTTAGAAATACCTCTAGTCTCGAGTGTCAAAGACCTATAATTTCTAATACTAATGTAATGGGAGTTGAAGTTAAGAAATTATAAGAAAAATTCTTAGAATAAGATCAAGTTAAATGATGTCTAGAAGTCCTAACAAGTGGTCTCCTCGAAGCAATTATTTTCCCTTCCGCATTGCTAAGCCCAAAATTGCTTCAATATTGTGTAGACCATTATGACGTCAAAGCTAAGAGTATACTAAATAAAAATGGGGAACCCTTGTTTTCTATTACCAAGGAAACCATCTCGTCTGTCCTAAAACTACTAGAGTGTTCCTTTGCTAGTTTCAGCCCTACCAAGTCCCTAGTTCAATTCTGGGAAGATCCTTCAAAACACCTTAACCAAATGGTCAGGAAGTGGATAGATACCTTTCATAGGGGAGGTTCAAGATTGCCTAATGTGCTCACTAAGGATCACATGAAACCCCATACACATGACTTGATGGTTTTTTTTCACAAAGGAAGAGGGTCAGCTGATGTTTTTATTTTTGAAGAATGGATGTTTCATTATATAGACAATGTTTTGACTAAACAATTTCTCAATTGGGCCGAGTTGATAGCTTGTTCATTAAGGAACTAACTTAAGAACTCACAAGCTTTTAAAAAAGAATTTTATATGTCTTCCTATATAAATTATTGTCTTGCATGCATGAGAAATCTCATTGTTGTCCCTCATGGATGTTGGAGTGAAGACATAACGATATATCAGTATTGTCCCTTGCTAAGGAAGGATAGAGTATTAAAGAGTATTTTAGGAGAGTACATGATATTTTTCTAGGAAATGCACACCTTAGCCTTGCTAAAGTCCTCATGCAGAGGATGTCCCTAGAAGCTCAAAGGTTCATTCAAAACTATGAAAGTTTCTAAATTCAGTTCCCTAGGTTCACCTATTTGAGAATAGGGGGTTTTGTGGAAGAACTAATTAAGTTACTAGGGTATGCTTTTGGACTGCTTTGTCCTAGAAAAAATATGCAAACAATTTTTTTTTGTAGTTACAGACAACCTTCTTGAAGAGAAATGGGAATCTGTATTTCCCAATAAACTCAACTCCCTAGCTTGCAACACAATGATCAATGCTTTAGTAGTTGAGAATGACCTATTAAACTTTAATTTAGGGTTCTACCAAGGAAGAAGGGGTTTTGATAATAAAAGATTTGCAAAACTAGTATTTGATATGGGAGATCATGTTTAGCCAATGCCTCACCTTAAAGATTTGTGGGAAGACTATAGAAGTGAATGAAAGGTTGCTAAAAGAGACCACTCAAGGTTGGCATTTTCTCAGATCACCTCACTGTTCAAAGTTAAAGTTCAAGCTAGAAGGGCTTGTTGAAGATGGTTCAGAAGTCATTGAACTAGGTTATAAAGAAATAGGATAATAGATTTAGCTCGAGGTTGATTGGAATAGAGATGAGGATGATGATGTAAAACTCAAGTCTAGTTCTGTATTGGAGTGCACAAATAATTAGTTACAAAGAAAGAGAACCAAGCTACCCAGTGTGATGCAAATTTAAAAACCTACAAAGGTTGTTTCTTTCTCTAAATCTTTGATTTCTAATATTCCACTTTCATCTAATAATGCAGGTTATGTTTCTATAGTTAATAAGAAAAGAGGAGCGGTACTACCAAACCGATTGACAACCCCTAGAACCAGGTCCACAACTAGGTCTACGATGCTGGTTCATATAAGATTTCAAAGGCCCAACCTTATGGATCAAGAGCAGGATAAAGGAGATGATCTTGCATTTTCAGATTATAAAGAGATGGATACCAAATTGGTAGGTACTATGAATGTGAATCAATCAAGCTTCATGACACCCCCTAGAACCAATGAAAGGGTGATAGTTGCTAGCACCATACCTCCCTAGCTTTCTAATTTTGCGAACAAGAAGTGTAGCTTCAAGCTAGTTTCCATGCTAGTTAAAGATATAGTCACCAAATATGTCACTTGCACTCCCAAAAACAAGAAGGTAAAGAATGATGCCCTCCTAACTAAAGATCATATCATGAGGAAGGTAATAGCAAAGGTGGCCACCTATAGGCAGAAAGAGGGTTGAGGTGAAGTAGAAGTAGAAGATTTTAAGGTCGCCAACATGGATTTGGGAGTCCTTAGTAGGGACACTAGAAATCACATCTTTAAGTTCTCAGTCAACCACATGTTGAATCAATTAGAAAAAGATAACAAGGAGAAGAGAGAGTTGAAATGACTAGTCATTACTATGGCCAAGTATATTGATTCCCTAATGAACGTTTGTGCACTTCCCTTTATCCAAGTTCCATAATCTTTTGATCCCAACTCCTCTGATAGCCAACAATTGGTCAAACAGATGCAAAGAGGGAGACTATTTCAAGAGGCAATGAACGATTGTATCAGGTCTGTCATGAAGGAAGGAGGTAAAGTAATCTGGGATTTTACCACTATGTATGCAGAAGGAGAGGTGCTACTTGGGGAAATCCAAACTCTCATTCCTATGTGGAAAATAGATAAAAGTTGATGTCAAGCAATTGTTTTCCAAGTGCATGAGGTAGAAAAATATGGCATGATGAAATTCCTCTCCGAGAATCCCATGAAAACTATGGATCCATGCATGCTTTTCATATTGAAAAGTAATATGAGTAAGAAAAAATCCCTATATAAAGCTGCTTTAGAAGAAATATGGGCGATTGAGAATGAGATTAGAGAAATGCATAAAGGAATCCTAAAGGATATGTAAATAATCAACCCTACCAGTATCTTGTAGTTTGAAGATGGAAATGCAAATTCAAAAACCTAAATAAAAGTTTCCAAGATGCCATGTTCAAGATCACGGACAGAGACGTCCCTACTTCTTATGATTTCACTACTGTGGCCAACAAGGAATCTATGTTGTATTTGAACAAGGAGCTCATCCCTAGACAAAGAAAAAGGATTAAAGAGCTGAAGTGGAAAAAGGATGCATGAAGGGCGGAACTGCTCAGCCTAAAGAATCCACACTTTCATGCAGCCTAGGAGTTCATGAGTGCTTTTCGGAGCTGGAAGTTGGTTAAGCAGGCCACATCAGAGGATGATAAGCTTGAAAAAGAAACTTAGTTGTGTGGCACTTGTCCTTTTTTATTTTTCATTTTAAAAATGTTTTTACTGGTCATGTTTAGTACCTGTTTATAACCGAGATGACTAGGTTTTGATGGAGGCCTATCAGATTTTAAGACTATATATGTTGGGGCATAGAATTGATTAAGGGTTAGCTTTCAAATAGAGCTAAGATAGTTGTAATAGTAGTATTACATTTTGTCTTTTTGGATGGTAATCAGTGGAAAGTAAAGATTATAATTTGAATATTGTTTTTAAGACTTTGAGCTTGGAAATTTACATTTATATATTATAGTTCAAGACTTTGATTTTGAACTTAGATGTGGCAGTTACTTTGTGAGCCATTGTGTCGATTATTTACGACATTGATTACTGTTTTGAATTGTTGTTCTTAGTTCTTATTTTGATTTATGCATTTAGAATATTTTAGTTTTCCCTGAAGTTTTGTTCAATGCTAAGAGAACTTTGTGTTTCTCAGTCAATTTATATATCTAAAAATTGTATATTTCACCTCTGTACCCAAGAGTGTGCCAAATATCCTTAGGCACTTTCATGTAAAAATGTGTGTATGTTTTGTTTTGCTTTACATATAAAGTCATTGATAATCTATTAAAGGGAGTTGTAACTCTTAGAATTTAAAGGGAAATGGTTAAAGAAACATTTACCCAACTATTGTGAGATTCATTTGTTTCCCATCCTAGGTGCAGAGCAAGTTATTCAACTTTCAAAAGGGGAAAGCAATTTTTTCTTCAACATATACGAAAGGAAAATATTCCACAAAAGTATTACAAGGAAAGATTTCTTATGTCTATCCTAATCTCTTCCTGCATAGACTACTATGACTTTGAATCAAGCATTAGTTGCAATCAAGAGTAGACTTATATTTGATCTCAAGATCATTGCAATGTCTAGTGTCACTTGACATTTGTTTTTATGATTTATATTAAGCAGTTGTCTTTGAATTATCCAGTTACATGTACATAATCTTAACAACATTATAGTAATTGTTAAATCTATGTTTATGTAAAACTAATATTTCCACTCCTTTTCTTTTAGGAAATGTTAAAGGCTAACTTCACTGACATTACCAAAATGTTTCAGACCACTACAATCTTTACCTTACATTGCTTCAATAGAATGTATCATCAATGAAACCACACTTTTCATATATGAATAGTGATAGTTATTATCCACTCTTGACATATTTACCAGAGACAAAACGATGTAACATATTTGACATTGAACAAGTGAAGACCTACAAGCCTTTTTTTGGGTTCTTAGTTTCGACAGCCAAGAAGGAAATTTCATGGTCTTCGGGGATAAATTACTTCAAGAACTTGCACAATGCTTACTATACTTACTAAATCATAGTATTCTACAATCAAAATTAACCAAAAAAACCAATTATCATTTGATCTATTTATCCAAAATGATGTTATCTTCATCCAAATTGTCTTTTTTATATATATTGTGAGTCTTTTGTTAGCATAGAACGCCATGGAAATTGTCTTTCATAACTGTTGAATTGTCCAATTACTATGTGAATTAGACAATTATATCCTGAAATTGAACGGTTCCTTGCACGAATACACTGTACAAATTTGAGCACACCTTGAAACGGTGAAGATTTCTCCTGGTCCCCCACCTTAGGGAGGCCTTTTGACTCTGCGTAACCGTTGTTCACATAATTTTTTTTTTTCAATTAATTGAATTGTTTATCTGATTCATGACAGATTTCATCACATATTTGAATTAAAAAATAATACAATAATTAAATGATTATAATGAGTTTTATAGATCCCAATAATGGGCTCACGTTGAAGTAATTAAAGTCAAAGATTAGTAGGTGAGAGATTAAAATTAACAAAATTTAAATTATCATTTCATTGGTTTTAGGTTATTAATAAAATAATAATCAGATTCTTTTTATCTCAATAATGCCAGCTTTAACAAATGAGCAGCACATGTCGAACCGATTATAATGGGAACACTAGTTCTAGACTTTGGCTAATTGTGCAAGTTGGTAGGTATAATCAACGGACCTTCGGAAAAAAGAGTTTTTATTTAAAACAATCAGTAATAAGATGTAACATGCAGTGAGCTGATGCACGACAATCGCCAAGCACTGGTAAAATAAAGATGATAATAATAATAATTAAAAGAAAATTGTCCGGAGTGACACCCAGTGCGCTCATGAGGACTAGTCGATCCAGCTGATCAAATCGGGCCCCTCATCAGCTTCATTGAACATGAGCTTCAGAGGCTCAAGGTAAACAACTTCAACCCCTGTGTCTGCATGCAGCCATTTATCAATTGAAGAATCTTAATCAGACTGAAAAGGGGTTGTGTTGGCTTTTGCAGGGCTGTTCACAAGAAGCATCCTCTGATCTGTTGAATTCCGTAGCCTCCAACACACGTCTGGCTGCTCAGTTCATCGACTTCGTTTCAACAGATGCTGAGAAGCTAAAGAGCAGGGTACTGCTTGTTGTTTGCTTGACAATGTAGGAATTGAGAATTTGTAATCGGTCGACAGCAATATTGTGTAATTTAATGCAGGATGTAGCAAAGGAAATGGGAAGCTTAGCTTTGAGTGCGCTGAATAAGGTGGGAGAAGCCCACTGGGTATTCCTGGGGCTGTCTGTTGCTGCATCTTTACTGGAGAGATGTGTGACTGTCACATCTAATGTCTCAGAGTGCATCGACCTGCTGCAAGCGATTCTTGACCTCGCAAAAGACCTGAAGCGATTCAAGGAAGAAATGCCCGGAGATAGCGAAAGTGTGAGAAATATTAAATATTTCAATCACGAAAAAAACCCTAAACCTAAAATTCTGTTCGGCAACAACTATTACCGAGTACCAAAAATTTGTTCGGTAACATAAGAAACCAAGTGGCAGGAGAGTTTACCGAGTGATCTCGGTAAATGAAGGGCAAACAACTCGGTAGCCAAAGGATACCGAGTGAGCTCGGTAAACACACAACTCGGTAACCAAAGGATACTGAGTGAGCTCGGTAGTGTGATTACCGAGTGAACTCGGTAACCACAGGAAGGTGGAGCTCGGTAGAAGAAGGGACCGAGTGAGGTCGGTAGCCACTGCTGGGAGGAGCTCGATAGAAGACGTTACCGAGTGAGATCAGTTTGAATTGCAAATGACTTCTACCAAAGACAATATTGAGTGCAGACTTATGATGTGAATATGTTCACCATTAAAACTAGAGACCCAGAATTTGAAGCTTCCAAATAAAACTTATCAAATGTATTGAATAAAAGGAGACAAATGGATTCAAGTATGCCTGCTTACTTTCTATTCAACTTGGATTAAATCAATACAAAATCTGGGAGCATTCGGCTTCAACCAGAAAACCTTAAAATAATCCTAAAACTTCAAACTTTAAACTTCAAACTTACAGCTCTAATGGCTGCATACTACAATGCCTGGAGCAATCACTGCTTCAACAGGATGAATGAAACAATAAACTATGAACTTATAGGATGACACAGAAAGCACGTGCAACTGCAGTCATGGAATAAGCTTCCTGTGTCTCTGCAACAACTAGATCTGCTGATCACTTCCTTTCCACTTTGTTCTGCTCTACAACTTCTTTGCTCTGCTGAACTCTCTCTATCTCTAACTGGTCGAATGAATGTGAGACATTCTTTTTTTGTCATATTTTCCCTCCTCTTTTCAAATTTCAAAATTTTTCACCTACCATGCAATAAATTTATTTGATTGTTCTGCAAGCCGTCAAGGAGGTAGGTGGGTGTTTGGCTCCAAGGACAAATGACCAACCACAATTAATATTCCAACAGAAAGACTATGCAGAGCGATTCAGATCATTGTGGAGGGGGCGATCATGTGTTCCGATTACATCAACAATGGACGACTCTCCAGGTCTGGCCACACTCAACCCATTTCATTTTTATTTAATTAACTTATATAACTCTAGGCCGAACGGGCAAGGCGACCTAATTTTTTAGTATTTTTTTTATATGATCTGTATGATTACAAAATAACATTAAAAAATCACTCTATTTTCGTAGATCTAATGATTTTTTTTTATACTTTTAATACATTCTGTATGGAAGATAGCCAACGCCACTTGAATTAGTCTACAAGTTTTGTTAAGATGTTGGTTTAGGGCAGTCTTAGCTCATTTTTTGTAACTCTTCTTTTTTCTTCCCCTTGCTTGTAAATCGTGTTGTTCTATTTTCTCTACTCTATTCTCTCTCAATATACATGAGTCCCTGCCTAGATGGAGTGGTGTTGAAAATAAGTCTAATGGCAAAGACAAAGCCCCAGCATAATTTGAGCTTAAAGACTAACAAATTGTTGGGGACATTTGTGCGTACAGGTTGAGTTTGATAGGATAGATTGATTCTATCATGGGTATAAGCATATGTCAAACAATGATTAACTACCATGATTCTAACTCACATAGTTTTCATTTCATCAATGACAACTTATGTTGAATAGCTATTGATTAGAGCAAAAAATTCCCCTACAATGGCTGAGCAAAGTTTGGCTAGGGCGATCTTGAGAGTAAAGATTGTCTCCTATTCATGTCAACAAAGCCATTAGGAATTAGATGTGACTACATAGGTTGGGTTACATCCATGGGTGCCTGGTGTACACAACAAAAATAATTGGGTCAAATAATGTTCACCTTAGGCATACATTCTTGAGACTTATTATTATTTTATTCAACATCGATTTAAGAGATCGATACTCTTTCATGAATGATTTCTATTTTTAAGACTCTAATTGATAATAATTTTGACATTAGGATAGGTCGATGATATATTGTATCCCTGATACTACCATGTCTTCATGATGGGACGGCTTAAACATCACACACTAAGTTTTCATGAATGATTTATATTTTTAAGACTCCAATCGATAATAATTTTGACATTAGGATAGGTCGATGATATATTGTATTCCTGATACTATTATTTCTTCATGATGGGATGGCTTAAACAACACACACTAAGTTTCATTTCAACACTAAAAGTGTTAAATAGTTAAAGTTGACTTTTTTTTCAAACTTAATTTTCTCCTTAGTGTGTGATGTTTAAGGGTGGCCCTTCATGACAGGTGCTATAAACTTGAAGAGTATGAAAATTAGCTATAAACTTGAAGAGTGTGAAAATTAGGCACGGGTTAAGCTCTCAATAAATTCACTCTTGAAAATAAAGTGATTTTTTAAAAAAAAATTATAAAGTAGGCAAACTATGAAAAACAATCGTTCAAAATTTTGTGAATATTTATTATATTTTTAAATGTTTGAAATCTAGTCAATGAAACATTTTGTGGAGAGCTTAACCAAATCTTGAAATTATCTAGGTTTAATTATATGTCGTGGTCTTTTGTTTTTCCCCTCTCCAAACCACACAAGGAAAGATAGTTTGATTGTATGCCAAAAATGTTAACTTGGAATAAATTTTAATAAATTTGGAAATTAGCTAGCTTCTAGTTCATTAACTCTAATCCTGGATCTTTAAGATCCATTCAATACCTTACACTAATATCATTGATCATAGTGACAATGATTGATTATGTTAATCACTGCCATAGAGTAATAATGATTCTTTCGGTAGCTTGGTGATAAATCTATATCAATATCCAATATGAATTGAGTGTGTGATGTTGATTGTCAATTGCTATTGTTGCTATAGTCAACTATGTCTCTCGTCGAGTCTTCTTTTAAGTTTTGTCTCTTCTCGTTTGATACTCATCTTTTGTGTTGTAATTATTTTCTTACTATATTATGTTATTTTCTTATTATTATTATTATATTATGAATCATATTATGTTATTATTTGATATTATTTATATTACTTATTTGAGTAACATATTATAAACCACCCAGATAGTGGTGATCACAGCCACAGAGCATCTAGGGAAAATTTACTCTTCAATGCAGAAAAATATCGAAGACACTAAAGAAGATTTGGAGGATGGTGAATTCTGGGTGGATATTGTGGTGGGAAGGGATCGTCGATCCCCTACCATAAAGAACCCAAAAGACCCACTAAGCGAAGATCCTCAACCATTATAGACAAATGATTGGCAGAACGAAGGATTGCAGATGGAAAAATGGATGAGTTATTTGTCTCCTCAAGGTACCCTGATGGTTTCCATCCCATGTATGGATGATTCACTATCCTCAGTCCTAGCACCCACACTGATGGTCGATGAGGGTTGGAGAGAACTCGAGAAGAAGGCGCGTGGTCAACCTAAAGCAGATGTGGGCTCAGAGAAAAGAGTTGGATGGCCACCAATAAGAGTAGTAAGAACAAAGGTGACTTCCTATATTGCTCTTGGGAGGTGGAAAACCTTGGAAGACATCCAAAGAGGTAAGCAGTGAAATTCATTTTATGGAATATTAGGGGCCTAAATAGCCCGAGGAAACAATTTTCTTTGAAAACAATGATCCATGATCATAAGGTAGATACTATCCATATTCAAGAGGTTAAAATGAAGAAAGAAATTTTTGATAAGAGTTATAACTACATGTGGCAAGGGGCAAAGTATATTAATAGTGAAGTTGCTAGTGCATCAGGAGGGATAGCTAGAATGTGGAATCCTAATAGAATACATGGTAGAGAGATCATGTGCCACCCCCATATTGTGATAGTGGTTTTTAATAATGAGATACATAATTGGGTTCTCCTAAATTTCTATGCTCCTAACACCAAGGGGTAGACTTCAGGTTTGGAGGGAAGCATCAGTCTGCATGAATAGTTAAAAAGGAGCCAGATGCATTTATGTTGGGGATTTCAATGCCCCATTATATTCCGCATAAAAGATGGGTGGCCTTGATGATGTCTTAGAGATTATGGAGGATTTGGAGGAATTTCTTAGAAGGAATGATCTCATTGATGTGGAGTTACAAAGAATCTAGTTTCCCTGGTCTGACAATCATCTAGGAAGCAACCTTATTCAAGTTAGACTCGAGAGGGTGCTCCTCTCGACTGATTGGGACATTTTGCCTGCTACCTCACTTCATGGTTTCCCAAGATTGGTCTCAGAGCACTCTACACTTTTATTTAATTGGACATCCAACATCCAATAAAAGAGGAAACCCTTCTGCTATGAGATCATGTTGCACTCACATCCACTCATGATTGTGTTAATAAGTGGTGGAATACTTAGATCTAGGGGACTACTATGTTCTTCATAGTGAGGAAGCTTGAAACTATTTGAAGGGAGGTGATTTCAAGTAATAAAACCTCCTTTGGAGATATCTTCAAGAAGAAAAATGAAATTGAAAGTAAGCTTGTGGGATTTCAAGAATAGATGGCAGGAGGAGACCTTTCAATTACTACCCATGAAGAGGAACAAAGTTGGAGAAGGAAATGGAATCAAGTGATTGAAAGAGAGGAAATCTTTTGGGAATAAAGATCCAAGATTCAATGGCTCTTGGAGGGGGATAGGAATACAACCTTCTTCCATAGGTTGACCTTAAAGCATAAATAAAAAACACTATCAGAAAGCTTGTGAATAATGACAATGTTGATCTTATTGACGAGGAGGAAATTGAGAGGTGGACCACCCAATATTTACAAGATATTTACAACTCCCTTAAACCTCAAGTTGACTCATTGACAAAGAAGTACTTGGTGGAAATTATACACCTAGTGGAGGACTAACAAACCAACCAAGAGCTCGTTAGAAAAGTGATTGAAGATGAAATTAGAAAGATAGTCTTTGCTATGGGAGCCTTTAAGGCCCCAGGCTCTAATGGATTTTCTTTGGCTCTTTTTTCAAGAGTTATGGGAGATTATTAAGTATGATCTTGTTCATGCAACAAGGGACTTTGTTGGAACTAGTAGAATTCTTAAAGAGATATACTAGAATTTCATAGTTTTGGTGCCAGTTTTCAAGAAAGGGTTCAAGAGTCACCATAAAACAAGTACATACCTTTCAATTTCTTTCAAAAATAACATTAAGTTCATTCACCATTTAAACCATCCAATTACAATAACAACTTTAAATCTAACAAAGACACACTAGCATATTCTCCATGATATTATCCCTTGTATGTACTACCAGAGGTTTGAGATGAACATGATAGAGTCACAACAGACAATTGGGCAGCAGTGAAACACATCTAGAATAGTCATCATGAAACAAAATCAAAGAGCCCAAATGGGGGAATTATCAATTCCAACAGTAAATACCAAAAGAGCTCACTTCAACAATAAGTCAAATGTGACAATTGTCACAAAGAGAGCGATAGATAAAATTTGATGACTACTCCAAGAGAGGAAGAAACTAAAAACCAATGCTAACCCAAAAACATGAGGAAAGTACCTCCAACCAAATAAAATAAAGCATCAAACAAATCACACTATAGGTGATGACTGAGTATAGTCACACAAGAGGGATAGATCACCACACAATGCTAAGGAATACATCATCCTAGCAATGTTAGAGAACACACTCACACACATCAAATAGTATACCATCAGTAACCTCATGCATATGTAGATAACAATAATTTCCATGCAATTCAACATTTAGATATCCATCAAATTAATACAGTTCTACATAAGCTTAAGAAACAATAAGATTGGGGACTTAAGTCATTAACCTAATTATATAATGCAAACCTACTACTTTGCAATGATTCACAATAAACACTCATTTTCAATGAAAGGAACCATTTCATCATTATAACAACAAAATAAAGAATCACAATAAGATTCATTCATTTACTTACAATTAGGAGAAAACAGGGAAACAATGCACATACTCCACAAGGAGAACAACAAGAGGCACTCAAAGCCAACACAAGGACACCAATCAGTGGTTCCATCTAAAAAGGGTCACACAAGCAACCAACCAAACAAGGCACATTGATATTGCATACAAAACCAAGAAGACTCACTTCCTTCTCCTCACACAGATCTAATTACATCTACTGGACAAGAAAGTCCATCACGAGTGGATACCAAAGCAACAAAGATCACAAGTTCTCACCAAGACACTCGCACTCAACCAATCCAGCAACAACTACAAGGGCAACATAAACACAGAGATCCCAATGTTTGAACATGGGCTCTAATACCAGATGTAATGCCCTGCCCGGAGATCCTTGGAAACAAGATACAAATCAAGCCAAGATATTTTTTTTTTTACAAGTATGAATGCACAAGACAATATCATACAGGGATCACAAAGATTGCAATAGAAGACTTCAACACAATCCTAGCAACCAACGAATCTCCAAATGCCACTACCAAACAGACACACCCAAACAAAAGCCAACAACCACCACAACAAGATGAGGGCACAAGAAATTACCACTCATCAAGAAAACACCAAGCTGGGGTAAAATGAAAAATCCCAAAATTTGGCTAAGCTTGAAATCCTGAAGCCCTAAAAATTGGCTAAGTATGGATTTCTGAAGCCCTGAAATTTCCTAGAATCCATAACTTATCTCCGAGAGGTCTGAAACCTATCTCAAAAGATTTGTCGCATATATTAAAATATATCTTAAGTATAAGGAATTAAATATACGTCAACTTATACTTAAACGATATATTTAACATGAAGAAAAGTGCCTGTTGACGGCACGCGCAGGTTTTTCACAAAAATCATGCGACACTTTTTACTAAGGAAGGGCGACACTTCTCCTTAAGGCGTGCGACACTCTTCTAGTGTCGTACGACATTTCTCAAGAAGGCATGTGACACTTTTCAGCATTGTACAACATTTCTCAAGAAGGTGTACAACACTCTTACAGTGTCGTACGACATTTCTCAAGAAGGCGTGCGATACTTTACAGTGTCGTACGACATAATTTGTATGGGCATGCGATACTTTTTTAAAGTATCGCACCATGCTGAACAAATGTCGCCCATAGAAAAAAAAGACACTTCCAAAACTCAAAAAGGGGAAAAACAAACCAAAGAACCTCCACACCAAGGAGTATCAGAACCACATCTCGAGGCATAAACACTCGAGTGAAAGAACAAAAGAAACATCGCAATGAACTAAACAAAAAAACAAAGTACATAGATCCTCCCAACTGTCAATAGCATCATAAGACCATCGGGGGTCCTAGTCATCCCCCGCGTGTAACATCCCAAGCCACCGACCAAATCGTCAGTACTTTCGTAATAGGGACGTCACTACTAAAATATGCAACAATAAAAGCATAAGGAAATCTAACATGCTAGTAGTAAAGAATAAGATAATCCTACAGTAGATAACATCACGTATCACATGCTAAATAGCAGCAAGCAACATATATGCTAATACAACAATTCACACCATCTAATCATATGCTAAACATCATAATATGAGAATGTGTCAAGTAAACTAACATCATCTAAACATGATATACAAGCATCCCAATGAAAGCATAAATCACAAGAAAGCATACTCCGAAACCCGAAGTACCAAGTGAAAACATCCAGTAATGGACTAGGACAAGACCATGTATGTACACCAGTCCCTAGCAGTGTTGAAGGTAGCTACACCTCCCAACCACGTGGCACCCATAGGTCCACACCCGCCATGTTGATGGAGATAAAGATCTAACCAAAAACACACATAAAGCACAACATCCAAGGCTAACACTCACGCCAGACAGTATGATGGTTGCAACCAAGAACCTAAGACAATGCAAGGAGTACAGGTCTTGGTCAGACACTCAATAGGCTACTAAGTAGGGACTAACATCATGGAGAGTCATTTGGCATCGAAAAGCCCAAGCTCGGATATGTGTAGCTCAACTCCCTCAACGGAAGGCCAATACAAAAAAGTACCATTTTATTATCTTAAGTTTTATTACCAATCACACATTTTGTTTAGTTATCACTTATTTAAAGCTTCCTATCCTCCGCCAACCCTATGGGACTAAGGTCACCAGGTTGCGAGATAGAAGCCCCCTCCATATGCTACCTTACCCTACCCATGCTCATCCTACAACAAGTGCCCATGGGCATGCATACTCCCATCCCAACCCTAATGATCATAACTTTCGGCAATACCACGGAAGATCGGGCCTCGCAAGTCACCCAAAAAATGTACACGCACGTACTCGTGTGTGGCACACCACCATCATGAAGATCACAACACAAGGACAAGAATGAGAACACAAAGCAAAGAAAACACCCAACTAAAAGCAACACGGGAAGGATGGATTCTACATGAATCCCAAAGCCAATAAAATCATACATCATAAAATCACTCAACCGGCCTCAATCCGAAAGTATGGATTCTACATGAATCCCAATGATGTAAAAAGACCAAACATCATGAACTCACTCAACCGGCTTCAATCTGAGAGTATGGATTCTACACAAATCTTAGCGCTCATGAAACAAAAGCAAAGGTCTAACAGAAACCATAACAAGTATAAAATCACTCAATCAAACACAACGTCGGGAGTACGGATGTAACACGCATCCCAATGCAACATAAAGGTGCAATAGTGGTCTGACTGATATCCAAATGGATCATCTAGGTCCATGACCCACATTGTGCCAAGAAAACTTGAGAAAACAAGGTGGCACGCAAAATGAGGTAAAAACTTCAAATTTTAGAAAAATTCCAAAATTAAAACCCATTTGACCTTTGGGTTTAAAAACTCCAAAATCCAAAAATAAATGAAATCAGACACCGTATGCAAAAATGGCCAGCATAACGGCGTAAAATCCCAAACCCTCATTACAAAAAATAAGGAAATGTTCATACTCGCCCAACCGGGTAGAACTAACATACAAAAATGGAGGGGAACACTAGTTCTCAGCCTCCAAACAAACGGCTACCAAAAACAGAAGTAGAAACGGAGCACAAACAATAAAACAGGAAAGCCCTACCTCACAGCCAAAAGGGCAAAACGGGAATTTGAACCATAAAATAAATATCTCGTAGAAGTAGCTGAAAATCGTGGCAATCCAAGGTTTCCTTGAGCTGGATCCAATGAGCCCAACCTCGTGACGATCCCACGCCCATAGCTCCCACAACGAACAAAATAGTAAATCCTCATGAAGAAGATTTTGGGTTTTACTCTCCAACTTTCCAATTTGAAAGTGAGAAGTGAGGAATTAAATTCCTTGTTGGATACTTATTCACTTTTTGGGTGAATAATCGATTAGGGCAAATAACCAACCAACCTAGTTAAACCTTGAATCGACCCAAACAAAAACAAGCTATTCCTATGAATAGGAATTCATCTATGGCAAAGCTGCTAGAAATTAAAATAAAACAATTAAAAAGCTCGAAAACCCAAAAACACATAAATCTCCTAATAACTTTTGTGACAATGCAAACCTCTTAATGCATAGACACACTCACTGGTCTAATCACATAATGCAAATGAGTTCGGATTTAATCATCACCGAAAGGTCTAAATTAAACATTTAACTCAGGATATGTTGACCATACAAGGATGACATTGGTAAAATATGAACGACTGAATCACTAACTCCATGTGCCACTGCCAAAGATATAAATCTTGCACACTAAACAACACGATCAAGTGCAATTGCATATAATACCATAGCCGAAGCAATAAATGCATTAAATCACCTAATTTAACCATTTATTTAATTAAATTAAATTAATCTATTTACATCACTCACGTTCGCATAAAGCATAACAATGCAGGAATGAAGTAAATAACCATAGCATTAAATCCATCACCTAACATAATCAGAGGTATGTCCAAATACTAGATAACCAAATATCATCATAAAACACATCGTCATCTCAAAATGGCATCATCATGCAATATGATTAACTAAACAACATAGTAGTCTAATATCTATGATACTGAAATCAAGAAGTAACATCTGACCCTCAGGTCATCTCAAATGTAAAACATCACATAAGAATAGATATCTCTCAGATCAAAATAAAACAAGGTAAATGTCCGCAGCACATAATCAAATAATCCAACAAGAAAAATTTATTCTAATTACTTAAGCATTTATTAAGGCACTTAAAACACATAAGCAAACACAATCATAAACATGACTAACCACTGCTACAGGAACCTAGTCCCGTGTAGCATGGTAATAGTACATAGTGCAATCTTTGCACACATCTCAGGGTAATTATGGAACAACCTCATGATACCACATCGATCTTGGTAACCACTGGTACAAACCTCAATGAACCAAAAATCACATCATAATCTCAAAGATTAGTCAAAAGCATAATCAAAGGAACTTATAAAGAAACATAAATCCAAACACCTCAATGGTGTAGACCACTCAGGGTCACAATCATGATCCCATCACAACAAAAGATCATCAAGATTTCATCCATCAAGATGAATTACAAAAGTCAAATGGGAGAGGCACTACAACATCCTTCATTGATTTGGGCTCAAATTCACAAAGTAAACATGTATCATTTTTTTTGTTTCTTTCTTGTCATAACACCATATTCTACATCTCCAATGATTTGTTTAGGTTTATGATGTCTTCTTATATACTTGGCTAGCACAGGTGGTCTCCTTCTTTATTCTTCAACAAGCTCATCTTGAAAATTAATCTCAATCTTGTTATCTTTTCTTTTTAAGGTTTTGGTTTTGATTCTACATGTTTGACATTGTCTATCTCATGGTTGGTATTGTGTATATGTGACTTGACATCCACTATCTACTACTCAGCAACTAGTTGTCGCACCTCATCTTTTTTGCCTACTAGGAAAGCATAACTCTTTTACTTGCTTAGTAGGATTGCTGGGAGAACCATCATCCACATATATGAATGTACTATAATCTTTAGGTTCTTTCTTACATTCAATATCATTTATTTCTTCAAATTCATCAACTTTCACATTTTCACTTTCAATAACTTTGTTAGTGTTAGAGTTTAAACACTTGTAAGCTTTACTTTTGGTGGAATATCCTAAGAATATACTTTCATCACTCTTCGTATCAAGTTTTGCATTCCTATTATCTTTGAATCTGTAACATTTGCTTCGAAATATTTTTAAATATTTTACATTAGGAACATATCCATACAATAGCTCAAAAAGTATAGCATTTGTACCTTTCTTGACTTGTACTCTTTTAAAGGTATAGAAATCAATAGTGATAGCCTCTCTTTGATACTTTTGTGATATATTCTTCTTCATCATCAATGTTCTTACACAATCCATTATCAATTTGTTTCTCCTTTTAGCTATCACATTTCGAGGAGATGTCCTTGGTTCTGACATCTATCTTTTAATTCCTCTATCATTGCAGAATGTGTTGAGCTCATTAGAAATGAATTCACCACCTCTATCAAATCTCAAACACTTCAGACTCTTCCCAATTTTTTTTTCAACTCTGGCCAAATACCACTTAAATAATTGAAAAAACATCAAATTCAAGTTTGAGAAACATCATAGTCATCATCCTAGAATAATCATAAAAAAAAAGAATGAAATGCTTATCTCTACAATAGCTTTGAACAATAATAGGTCTACAAAGGTTAGTATGAAGCAATTCAAAAAATATCACTAGATGTGTATGTTTTTCTCTTAAAACTAGGCTTTGTCATTTTTCCTAGCTGACATTGTTTACACAACATTGTCAAGCTTCTTTCATTTTGGCAACCCTTTTACTTTCTTCATTTTACTAATGTTCATCAAATTTTCAAAGTTTACATGGCATAAACTTTTGTGCCATAACCAAACAACTTCTTGTTGTACAAATAAACATGTCTCATTAGATAAATCTAGATAGTACAACTTATCTCTCTTCTAATCACCACTTCCAATTAGATGACCATCATAATCATATATCTTAGCCTTTTTATGATGGAATTCAACTCTGTACCCTGACTTATTTAACTATGAAATACTCAATAGATTATAGTTGATTCCTCTCACCCAATGTATTTTTTTAGACAACTTAATTATACCTTTACCTTTCATAACACATGGAATATCATTACCAAATCTAACATGAACACTTTTGTATGGTCCAATGTCCTCAAATTTATTTCTATCACCAGACATATGATTAGAACATCCACTATCAATTATCCATCTGTCACTTTTTTTCACATATGAAATTAAAGAAATTTTCTCACTTTCATCAGAATCTTCTTTCATAGCAACATAGACAACTTCATCATCATTACTTTCTGATTTAGTGACAATTTCTTCTTTAGAAATATAACAAGATTTCTTACCTTTTTTATTCTTGTTCTTCTTGTAGTTGTGGTCATCTCTCCTTCCTTTGTACTTTCTTTCTTTCCTCTCATCCTTGTCTTCTTTGTCAGGAAATCTTGTAGCTATATGACTAACTTTGTTGCATGAAAAAATTTTTATTGGTAATTTACCTTTGTATTTACCTCTATCTCTTCCAAATCCTTTTGCAATAAGTGCTTCAAGTTCATCAACCTCATCATTAGAAGTGTCATTGTCACTCTTCCCATGTTTTCCTTTTCTTTTACTAAGAACCAATTGTGACTTAAAAGCCAATTCAATAATAGCAAGTTTGTAGTTATCAAAATTAGACATGTCAAAAGTAGTAAGTCTATCAATTACACCTTCCAAAGTCAAAGTGTTACCTAGAGTACATCTCAACTCTTGTATAATAAAAACCCTTATGGCATAAATAGGAAGTAGAGTTCTCAATACCTTGCTTATCATTGTTTCATCTTTAATCTCTCCATTGCACCTTGAATAGAATTGATAACTTCCTTGATTCTTGTGCAATACTACACTATGTTCTCACCTTCCATCATTATCATTTCATCAAACTTCCCTCTCAACATCTCTTATTTGGCTCTCAAAACATTGTCATCTCCTCCATGTATATGGTCTTTAGTTTGTCCCACATCTGTTTTGCACTATCACATCCTTTTAAATCATCAAACTCAACATAGCTTAGGGTTGAAGCAATCTGCAACATTGCCTGATTGTGCTCATACTTTTCTTTTAGTTGTTGAGTAGTTAGAGGAATAGTTTTTATCTTCACATATTCATTTTCCACAAAGTTTATTGCTACATCACTAATACTAGATATGTGTAGCCTCATCAGCGTTTGTCATGTAGGAAAGTTCTCCTTGTTCAACTTTGATACCTCCCTTTTGTGAGTCATGATCTATAGCTTTAAGCACCTTCAAACTATTATTTATAAGAACCAACCACTCGGATGCCAATTGTTAGAATGTTTAGAATAATTGAGCGGGGGGGTGAATTAGTTACTCAAGGTCCATAAGTACCACTTGAATAGTCAAACATTACAAATTATCTATTGTGCTTATCCCACTATAACTTGGTCTATACTGTAAACTCAGTAACAAAATTAACTAGTATTCCACTATCCTAAGATAACATACTTTTCTAGATGTAAGCATGTAAATGTAAAACACCATAAAAAATTCAACACTAGGATTTAACATAGAAGCCCAATTTTGGAAAAACCACCAGCAACATGTCACCACTTTTTCACACTTTTGAAGTGAACCCTATTAGGAGTCAACCTTGTTAAAGGTTACGATACACACAATTTTAGATTATAGTAAAAGTAGGTTTTAAGGGGACTTGAAACCCCTGACATCATAAAAAAATAAGATGATAAAAGTTCCCTAGGTTTTACAAGGACCTCAAACCTACAAAGTTAATATAGAAACTAAAAGACCAAGTTTTACAAGGACCTGGAACCTATAAATAGTTTATCAGATAAAAAAAAGTTGGAAAAAGGAAACTAACACACAAAGGACTAGGACTAGCAACCAGAACTAGCAATTAAGCTAGCTCTTTAATCTCCTTAGCTATCTCCTTACCAGGTGTAATAATACACATTGTTAAATATGACCTAGTTAGAGGATTTAATCACCATGTTAGGAGTGGCCTTGTTAGAGAACTTTAGAATATTCCATTAGAATGTCAACAAGTTAAAGGATTTACATAGACTTTTAAGTCCTTTAATGATTGTTACGTCAACTTTTGATTAAAAGGATTTCAATACAAAGTGATTACAATGATTAGAAAGAAAATAGTAGGATTCGATCTATTTGATTATGACTCACTTTGTAGTTCTAGATCTATGTTCAGTTCATGTGTTGATTCTCTGATAAGCCTTCCTTGTCACCTTTGTCCTTGATTATCTTAGCAACCCTTTAAGCATTCACCCTTCTCTTCACAAAAAACTTAAGCCTTCTTCTTAGAATTTCTTATCAACCTAAGCAACTTAGTTTCCTCTTACTAGAAACACATACAACTTCTCTGCTTTATAATATTTTTCACATATTTCATTCATGCTTATACTAAAGTTCATCTCTATACCTCCTTAATTAGGTATTTATAATCTATTTCCATTTTCACAATCACCATAGTTCTTAGGGTTCGTGATTTGATTCATCAGGTTCATTATATCTATACATCTTCTTTTTTTCTAGAAACTTCTAATCAAATTCATCTCTTAGATCATTTACCTAATCCTCTCCTTGAAAAAAATGATCCAGATCATCAATCCTAATCTTCAACACAATTTCCATATCCCAAGAAATCAATTGAGTTGGTTGGAAATCATGATTTCACATACGTATTCAAAATACTGTCACTTAACAATTACTAAGTTCTAGCACTCAGTCATTATTGAATTTCTTGGCAGTTATTGTGGCTTGGTTAACACTAGTATCACTCAGCATGAACTTTGAAATTTCTTGATATTTACTCTATTGCTCAATCAATTCTGACATAAGTGATGTATCTTGTCTTACACTATCAAAACTTAAACACCAACATGATTTAAACAATCACTTTGTTTTGTCAAAGTCTAACTAATCAAATGTCCATTGTAGCTTCCTTTTTCATAACTCAACCTTTCTTGTAGGTGTTTTTGTTATGCAAAACTTCTCAAAACCTCTTCATTAGTCAAATAGATATGACATTTAGTTCAGATAGCAACATATCTCATCACTAGATTTGACATCAACAACACTACAATAATTATTCCAATTGTAGATTCCAATAGTGAAGGCTTGTTGTAAAATAAGGAAAAATTAAGAAAATTTATGGCACAATCATAATATTTGAATTATTATTGGAAAAAGTGATTTGAATTGATAACCTTCTAGACCAATCCATGATTTAATCAAAGAGGTGATGACACAAAGATTGAGGTAGTACATTTGAGGAAGATTCTTTGAGAAGTTTCTACAATGTGAAAATGACTTATGGAGTTGGAAATAATTTCAAGGTAAATATTGAATATAAGGTCGATGAGGTCAGAGAGATAGATAATATGGAAGGTTAGGCTTGTAGTAGTTGATCTAGATCATTAGATCTTGGTTTAGGGTTTATATTTGAAGTGATTCTACTTAAGGAAGGAAAACAAAGAATTCTTTTTTTTTATGGTGGATGCATAGTGTGATAGATAATATTGTTAAAGAAAGTTGTAATTATAGAGGAAGACACAAAGTTGAGTGAGACCAGGATAGAGAGTCAAGTATGGTATGTTGATGTACTAAGGAACTTTATTAGATTTGATTTAGAAGAAAAATCTCTTAATTGGGTGACCCTAACAGGTTTTTGTAAATTCTTTTAACTAGATGGCATTCTCAAAAGTCTATTCAACATCCTCTAATAAGGTTTCTCCTCGTAGGGTAGAAGACTTTATCAGATTTCCAAAGAAATCCCTTAACCAAGTAGCACCTAACAATGATATAATAACCCTTAACTAGGAAGAATCTTAACATAATGTAATCCAAAAGAGTACAAATATTTTTGAGCATTATTCATGCATAGTATGGTTTTTATCCTAATCAGGTCTCATTGAGATAAATCTGGTGTTACAATTGTGTCAATTTATTTGTGTTGCATGTTACTTTAATACATACTTTATTGATAGTGTTGATGAAAAGTTATAAAGGGTTAATCTATTTGAATAAGTTTATAGGGCTTGTAGTTTTGATTGGGTTGGTGATTATTGATCCCCCCTATCATAATCAATCCTATGCTTAAAAAGATTTCTTGTAGGAAGTGAGATAGGTTGGCTAAGAGTGGAGCCAGGTGGAAACACATGGCTAATAAGAGAATGGACTTATAGGAAGAGGAATTGGGGTCTAGTATGAGTTCCAAGCAAGATAAGCTCTTCAAAAAAGAGAAAGTTGTTAGGGATAAATATGCTAATGAGGATGAGGAGGAAGGAAAATATTTGGATTCAGATGAAGAGAAGGTGAAGAAGGAGAAATAACCTACCTCAGACTCTACCCATGTATATACCTATTTTACCATTGATAATGCAGAATTTACCTCTCCTACCTCCCTTGTTAAGATTTCCATGCAATATACCTCCCCTATGATGGCTACATCTCTAGAGGGTGTTGTGAAAAAGGAAAAGAAAAGGTTTTTGATAACCCTATTATGATACAAGGCCAAGATGTTAACAAACCTAAGGGAAATTATGATGGTTGTTAGGATCTAGAAAACACAATGGATAAAGTCAAAAATGATATTGACTTTGTAGATAAAAATTTTCCTCTTTGGATGAGAGCTTCAACATGTTCACCATATTTTCTATGAAGGTTATGCATGTAGAAACAACTACACTGCAACTCCTACAACATGAGAAAGGAAACAAGTCTCTAAAGGGTGGGGAATTAAAGAGACTCTATGAATTTATAGTATATGAATGGAAAAGAATCCTCCTTTCAAGGTCAGGAAAGAATGCTGCAAAAACTAATACCTTTGATTACTATGTGTTAGTTCTAGTGTTGTGGATTTGCCAGGATGACCTAGTTGCTAATCTTCTAGACTGGGCCTACGTGGCCTTTTATGTTTATAAAAAAATTACTAGTAATTTTAGGAGTTTTTTTATTTCATAAATAACGTGGAAAATATTAGTTTTATGTTGGATATGTACTTTAATTTCAGATGGTTATCTAGGTTCTATGAGAATGAGTTTTTGCTATTATCTATTGGAGCTATGAATTCACTTGGTTTTTCTTTGTTGGTTGTCTATGTATAATGGGTTTCTCATTATTCTATACATATGGGCCATCCCCTAGTTTTGGTTGCTTAAACATCAAAGACTTCTAGCCCCCATTCTTAACTACCATTTTACCAAAGAATTTATGTAAATAATAAATCCAATAATAATTTTTTTGATATGCATACAAGACACCATGTTATATTTTTCTATAAATGTCAAAAATATTTTTATATGTGCATGGGATTTGAAGCACTTAATCTTATCCATTTAAAAAAAAAACTTAGTAGTTTAGAAACTAGATTATGAGTATAGTTCATTTTCTTTCAAAATTTTATATTTTTGAGTACATAACTCTCAAAATTATCTTCCAAGTTTAGATTTACCACATTTTAGAGAAAAATTTGCTACTTAGAGGTCCATGTTTGTACACCATCTTTGTGCACTTACCTTAAATTATATAATACTATGGTTGGAATGAGAGAGGGAATTTATCATCTAGTGAGTTGGATAATATAAATTTTATTAATTTTTTGAAAAAATAGGGGTAAAAACTTTATTGAAAATTAGAACAATTGAATACAAAATAGTAAAGGGCCAAAGCCCCCAGAATCACTAGAGACCACAAAAAAAGCAAGAACTAGATTGTCACTCCCCAATACCAATTCCATCTTCTACAAGAGTCCTCTCTAGGTCCTAACATAACTCATCAATCTTCCTGCCATCTATATCTTCTAATGCCCATTTTTCCAAACAATCAGCTGCCCTATTCCATTACCTTGGAATATGAGCATAAGACACTGAATCCATTAAAGAACTAACTTGTAATATCTATTGTACTATCATAGAAAACTATAAGCTAACATCAGAAATCTTCCTCTCAAGGAGCAAATTGATCAGGACCTGAGAGTCAGCCTCACAAATCACCTTCTGCCACCCTAGACCATAGGCCCACTTCAAAGCATATAGGATAGCTAGGCCTTCCATCCTATTAATAGTTTGCATCCCTTTATTAGCTGAGAAAATAAAAACCATTGATCTAGAAGAATCCCTTCCAATCCCACCAATCCCAGCCGAACTTGGATTACCCCTAGAAGAACCATCTGTATTAATTTTCAAAAAACTAGTAGGAGGGGCAACCATTTCCCCATCCTTTGAACTTTTTGTTTCACACATCTACCTCTCCTAATGTAAGATGAGGCCGGAGATATCCCTTGTATGCTAAACCTAACAACCATCTCAACATCACCTTTCACCAATGGAAACACAATCTCACTCTTAGCTTCAATAGTTTCTTGGATCATTCTCATAATTCTAATCCAAACTTGTTGAATCCCCATTTTTTTGCCTCAAAAGATTCTATGATTCCTTTCTAACTAGACTTGCCATAACAGAAAGATAGGACCAACATACCAAACATCATGCAAGAAGGGAGCCAAGGAGGGGGGCCTTCCTAAACTCATCCAAAACTCTGCCAGGAAGGAGACATGAATGCATGGGCATTTCCAAACATCCCACCAGAAATGCCATAATTGCAGGGTGAAGGAGTAGCAGAAGAATAAGTGCAAAGAATCTTCCTCTCCACCACTATAGAGAACACACCTCGAAGGACTTGAAAAGCCCCTCTTATGAATATTGTCCCAAGTCAAGCATCTATTCCAAACCAAAGCCCAAATAAAGAAATTACACTTTGGCCAAGAGAATTTATTCCAGACTTTCTTCCACCAATGAACCTCCCCCCCTATAATTTGCTAAGAGAGAAACTCCTGATAACCAAAAGACATAGTGTAGGCACCCTTAGGATTAGGGGACTGATGAGACCAAAATTTGCCTTTATTTTGTGATAGTTTTAAGATACTTTGTTGATACTCTATTTATCTTTGTTAAAACATTTTTGGACCTATGTTTACCGAACCTATGATAAACCTATGGAGAGAAACTATGCCATCTTTTGCTAATATTATATATAGTATGTAGTATTTCATATAGTTATCAAAATTTGTGTTCTTATATTTGAATTTAATTTGATAAATGTTTATTTGCAAACGTGTCTTTGTATTGAAACTAACCTGTTAATGAAGATTGAAAGATGATTAGAGGAATTCAAAAGCTAAGCGTCAACAACATTTAAGGAGAAGAGAACGCCAAGGAGCAACCATGGTGGAGGAAGTTGTAATGGTTTCAGAAGAAACAATAGCAAGTAAGGAGGAACTATGATGAATCATTGGCTTCTCTACATTTATTCTTTGTCAAGCAGATGTTCAGACTTTATTATTCCCACCTTTAGCCATTATTCTCTCTTCCCGCCTTCAGTTGTTATCCTCCTATTTTCTCTCTTGCAAATTTAAAGCTAGGTCATTTACTTTTTTGCTATGGAATAAATATTGATTTCCTATATATACAAGAATCAACCCAAGTGTGTTAAGTTTTTGAACAAGTTAGAAGAAATAGTTTAAGAGAATAGACTGTTAACTCTTACAGTTGTGTTTTTATAGTTCTATGTTATGTAATGAATTTCTAAATTAAATGAAATAGTTTTTGACTTTTATCTTGTGTTAGTAGTTTAAAGAAGTTGACCAAGGAGGCCCACTTGGAAGGTGGATTAGATTAGGATAGAATAGATTTATTTTCAAGCATTCATAGTATCTTAAGTAGAAGTTGTGAGTTCCTTCTTGTAGCATCGCACTTTGTGAATGTTCCTGTAGCATATGTGAGAATAATTTTAGTGGATGAGCCAAGTTGAAATATTTGTTATCTTTATATTATATTTCCAGTATTCATAGAGTTAAGCGTGTTAGTTCCCTGTAGCGATAGTGTAAGTTTTTTTCCTTGCATTTTTACTTTCCTGCAGCATAAGCTTAGTGACTCATTAAGAGACCTAGTGCACATATTGTGCTGACCGTTTCAAGTATATGTCCCTGGGTTGATAAGATTAAATGCACCTCATAATGGGAGAAATAGTCCTTAGTTTGAATATATTATTCCTAAGCAAGGCCTAGTGCATGACTATGATACACCTATTTTGAGGCGGGTCATTTTTGGCATCGTTGTCGGGGATGGTGTCAAGCTAGGAGCATTTTTGAGTCATAGTTCCTAGATAAAGTTTTTTAGAAATCTCTAGTTTGAAGTTTCTTCCACAAGTATGAAAATTTTAATTGCCTGCATCAAAGAGGAAGACAATGAGATGAATATGGTAGATTTCTTCCACAAGGATCTACTAATTTGAATGAAGAAGTTGAAGAAGAAGAAGTTGACTTACCTTTTGAAGATGCAAGTCCTATTTTTCCCATAGTATCATCATCAAGAGCTAAACCAATAGATACATCTAGTCTTCAACCTTTCACTAAAGTATTGGCCAATTTTCTTGATAACACTACTATGAATCCACCAGTTGTTAATCATCCAGTGCCCAACATCCCTTTTAAGTAGCAACCTCAAAATCTAATACCTCTAGTCATGGCATAACCTACTTTTCCATTTCCACTTCTAAGTCTTGTAACCAATGCCAATCTCAAGAACATACCTCTCACTGCTCTTCCAAAGTTCTATAGCCTTGCAACTAAAGACCCTGATACTTTCTTGTTTGAATTTGATATCCTTTTTCGTAGTTTTGAATAGAACATCAATGCCCATAAGCTTAAATTATTTCCAGCAATATTGAAAGAATCAACTCTATGCTGGTTCATGGGCTTAGGAACCAATGCAGCACAAAGTTGGGATGAGATACAAGCTCTATTTCTAGATAAATATAAAGAATATTGCAAAGCATCTAGTTCAAGAGGGGATGATACATTTAGGATATCTTAGAAGGAGGAAGAAACACTAGAAGATTATGTTTCGCATTTCTCATATACACTACAGAAGAACCCTTAGCACACGTTGTTTGAAAATTCACAAAAGCTGGTTTTTTTGAGAGGTGTGAATGATGACTATTTAGAAGCATTGGACCTGATGGCTAGTGGTGACTTATATCAAGCTTCCTAGGATGATCTCAAGAAGATCTGTCAGAATTATTCAAGGTCAACCATGAAGAAAAGCTAAGGACCTCATTCCACAGTCACTAAAGGAATTAATCAAGGTATTTCAAAGCTTGAGATATCTAACCTATTGTAAAATTTTAAACAAGATATCATCAAAAATGTTGATACACATCTAGACACAATGACTGCAAAGAAGAAGCAAGCTAAAACTAAGTTACAACTAGCTAAATGCTACCCTCATTGTTGGAAGCAAAAGAAGGATTTCCAATGTAAACTGGTTGCAAGCATGGAGAACCAGCATCTTCCAACTGAGTACATCAAGATCGATGGAGATGATGAGCAAGTATTCTTTGTTGCTCAAAGATGACCATGGGCCCAATGTCAAGGTATGCCTTAGGCCCCTTGTAAAGTTCAAATTCATATGGTAATCAATGGCAAAATCATAATTTCTAAGGTCCTCCACAAAATCAATCCAATTGGAATAATGCTGGGCAAAAAAACCCACAACAATCCCAATGGCCTCAAAATTTTGAACCACCTTGGCCTAATCAATAGAGTAACCAATGGCCACAGAACCAACAAAACCAACAGAGCTACTGGCAAAACTAGTAGAACCAATGGCAACTACCCCAAGGGAATTGGCAGTCTACGAACTAATGGAAGGGATCTCAACAATGGCCTAACCAAAATACTAGTTCTCCACAATTACCCCCTCCAGTTTAACAACTTCCTCTAATGCCACCACCTGCAAGTCCTAGACCTCAAAAGAAAACATAATTACCCGCACAACCTCAGCCAAATCTGAATACCCAATAGCCACAATAGCCTATGTATAGTGTTGATACTTAGCAGTATCTTGCTTATGCTTTGGGTGTTGTAGATATACATTTGAGATCTGGTATGACTTTACCAGCACCTAAACCACCTCTTATAACTGAAATACCAGACTCTCCTCTAGCATCAGAACCTTCAATTGTTGAATTTGTTGACTCACCTAATGTCACCATGTGAATACAAGTTCAACCAGTTGTGGAACCTCCTTTTCTAGAAAAACTGATACAAAAGAAACCTGAACAAACTAAGGAACAACCTTTTGACATCATTGATCAATTGAAAAATATACATGTCCAAATACCACTATTTCAAGCTATTAAGGACATTCTAGTCTATGGAAAAGCTATTAGGGAAGCCTACTTGAAGAAACCTGGAAGGAAGAAGAAGGACCCCACCACAGTCCATGTTGTGGGACAATTGGCTGACATCATGCTAGGGAAAGTGATTACACCAAAATACTCTAATCTAGGAAGTCTAGTAGTGAATGTCAGTATAAATGGTCAGTTTGTTAGAAATGCTTTAATAGATCTCAGAGCTTCTATAAATGTGATGACCAAGGATACTATGAAGAAGTTCAAAATAGAAGGATTAAGGCATACACCAACCATTCTGTAGATTGCAAATAGTTCCACTGTCACCCCTAATGGGATGATAGAAAACATAGTTGTAACCTTAGATTCTCTAGAGTATCGTGTAGACTTCATGATTTTGTCCCCTAAAGTTAATCTATCTAGTTATCCTGTCATCTTAAGTAGACCATGGTTAGCCACAACTAATTCAAATATAAGGTGCAGATAAGGGAATATGACCATATCAAATGGCCAAGAAATAAAGCAATTTTATTTATATCCTCTAGCCCAGCTATTACCAGATTTGAGTACATCTGTTTGGCCATATTTAGGAGATGAAGAAGAAGAGTTAAATTTTATAGTACAACTCATGATGTTGCATAGACAGTCTTTTCTAAAATTGCAAGAGGAAGATTTAGTACTTTAGAGTATCCTGACTAACACTTGTGTGGTAGAAAAAGATGTATCTGAAAGTTTTGTGTTAGAATTGATCACATATGAGGAATGTGATAAGAATTGTACTTTTTTCAAAGAACCTAAAATTATTTGTTCACTCCTACCTTGGGAATTAGAAGAAATTCCAATCTCTAAAGTTGTTATGATAGACTCCACTACTACTGTTGAATTGACTAAAGGTCACAAACATCATGTTAATCCCAAATTAACACCCACACAAATGGAACAGTTAAAAGGATTGCTTCAAAGGCATGAGAAGGATTTTGCATGGGACTATGGTGATATGAAAGGGTTGACTCCTACACTATGCACTCATAGCATATACATTAATGAAGGTTGTCTACCACTCTGTCAACCCCAGAGAAGGATAAATCCAAGCCTTAGAGAAATAGTTAAAATTGAATTGCAGAAATTGCTTGATGCTAGTTTCATTTATCCTATATCTAATAGTAAATGGGTATCACCTCTAGTCATAGTGCCTAAGAAAGGAGGTAAATGGAGAATTTGTGTATATTATAGAGAATTGAACAAGGCTACTAAAAAGGATCACTTTTGTTTACCATTCATAGACCAAGTTTTGGACACACTAGCTAGAAAGAAGTATTTCTCTTTTCTAGATGGGTATAGTGGTTATGACCAAATCAGTATTTCTCTTGAAGATCAAGATAAAACCACATTTACATGTCCATGGGTCACTTTTTCATATTCTATTTTACCATTTGGTTTGTGCAATGCTCTTGCAACATTTCAACGAGCAATTATTAGTATCTTTGTTGATATATCACATGATTGTATGGAAATCTACATGGATGACTTCACAAAATTTGGAGTCAATTTTAAAGAAGCAATGGCGAATCTTGAAAAGGTTTTGGTAAGATGTCAAGAACATAATTTGGCACTTAACAATGAAAAGTGTTTCATGCTCATGCAGGAGGGCATGGTACTTGGTCATTTCATATCTGATGTAGGAATACAAGCGGACCTAGCTAAAATAGAGGTAATTCAACCATTACCCATAGCTACAAAATCAAAAGATGTAAGATCCTTTCTAGGTCATGTTGGATATTACAGATGTTTCATAAAATATTTCAGCAAAATAGCTAGTTCTTTGTATAAGTTAGTCACAAAAGAAGCTAAATTTTGTTGGACATTTGAATGTGATGAAGCCTTCCTACAGCTTAAGAAACTTCTGACCACAACCCCAGTTTTACAAGGCCCTAATTGAATTTACCTTTTCACATATATACAAATGCCTCTGATTATGCCATAGGTGCAGTCCTAGCACAAAAATCCCAAAATCTTGAAAATGTCATCTATTACATCAGTAAAAACCTTCATGGACCAGAACTAAACTACACTGTGACTAAAAAAGAATTGCTAGTAGTAGTTTATGACCTAAATTTTTTTTGGCATTACATAACTACCTATTCCATATTTTTTCATACTGATCATGAAATGATTAAATATCTCATGAACAAACATGCTATAATAGGTAGGTTAGCAAGATGGTTACTATTGTTGCAAGAATTTGACATAACCATAGTTGATAAGGCTAGAAAAGCCAATGTTGTAGTTGATTATTTATCAAGAATCCATCATGATGATACTAACACTACTTTGGTAGATGATGCATTTTCAGATGAGCATTTGTTTCATATTGCTGTTCAAACTCAATGGTATAAGGACATTGCTAACTACATTGTAGCCAATAAAATACCAACACAATTTTCTTACAAGGAAAGGAAGCTACTTGTAGAGAAAAGTTTTTGGTTCTCTTGGATATATAATCTCTTGTTCTACACTGGACCTGATCAAGTTATGAGAAGATGTGTGAGAGAAGATGAGACACATGACATTCTACATGCATGTCATAATGAACCATGCACAGGGCACTTTGCAGCGAAAAGAACAGCTTTCAAAATCTTGATAACTAGTTATTATTGGCCTACACTTCATAAGGATGTAGTTAACTATACAAGAAAGTGTGACCAATGTGAAAGGATGGGTCGACCAACCTAAATAGATGAAATTCCTCTTAATCCTCAGATGCTGTTAACACCATTTGACAAATGGGGAATGGATTTCATTGGTCCAAGTGATCCTCCATCTAATGGGAAGTCCTATATTCTAGTGTGCATTGACTACTTGACAAAATGGGTTGAAGTTAAGGCTATGAAGCATGCTTGTGATGAAAAAGTTGTTGAATTCTTGTATGAAGAGATTTTTACTCACTATGGCATACCCAAAGAGCTAGTCACTGATCAAGTGCACAATTTACCTCTAATCTAATCTCAGAATTGATGAAATAGTATAACATCAGGCACCAAAAATTTGGTCCTCATCATCCACAAGCTAATGGACAAGTAGAGGTTACAAACTGGGAGCTAGAAAATATTCTAACAAAAGTAGTCCATTTGTACTATCAGGATTGGACCAGCAGCTTACAAGATGTTTGGGCTTACAGAACAACTTGGAAGACTACTGTAGGATTCACACCATTTGAGCTCCTGTATGGAAAGGTGGCAATGCTTCCAATTGAATTTGAACATAAAAATCTAAGTATGACCTTGGAATTGGATATTGAACTTCCTATAGCACAAAGAGAACATTTTCTACATCTTAACTCTTTTGATAAGATGCACAAAGCTACTTTGGAACATACTGAACTGGTACAAAAAGAAAGGAAATAATGGCATGATTCTCATATTATCAATAAACAATTCCAAGTTGGTGATTGGGCATTATTATATAATTTTCAATTCAAGGATATGTCAGGGAAGCTCCAGACAAGATGGCTAGGACCATATGCAATTAGTCATGTCTTTGAGAACAGAGTTTTTCAACTAACTACAATTGATCAAGTTTCTTTCAAATTGTTAGTCAATGGTCACTGACTCAATTTATACCAATAGCCACAAACAAAAGTAGATTTCTTGTAGAAGTTCCAATAGCTAGATTCAAATACAACTCAAGTAACTCTTCCTGTAGCCAAAGGTGTCAACCTTCCCACTGTTGCTCTTCAACATTAGTTTTTGTGCATGCTCATAATAATGACTTTATGTTTGCATAAAGTTCATTTTTTTCTATTCACTTTTTCTTTCCACCTCATCTCTTTACCTTCCACCCATCCACCTCATCTCATTTCTTTATCTTCCATCCACCCACTTTCCACGTCATCAAATTTTCCATGCTTTCAATAAAATTCTATGAAATGTTGATGGATGTTGCCACTAATATTATTTCTGCCACCTTTTGGTACGTGCAACAATCAAATTGACAAGTATAACATTTTCAAATTATATTTCATTTATAGTCCATAGATTTTATTAATTATATTTAATATTTCATAATCTATATAATG
Source organism: Cupressus sempervirens (assembly GCA_028749045.1). Classification (NCBI taxonomy): domain Eukaryota; kingdom Viridiplantae; phylum Streptophyta; class Pinopsida; order Cupressales; family Cupressaceae; genus Cupressus; species Cupressus sempervirens. Next base: position 382,985,802 of record CM053784.1, read on the forward strand.
GCAGTGTTATGTCAGTCCCTTACCCATACTAGATCTGACAAGTGAGGACACTTGTCTAAATTTAGCAAGGGGTAGGGAAGGTCATAATATCCAAAGGCATGTCTATTTATCAATGATGAATTTCTAAATCTTTGAATTACCCTTCATTAATGAAAATTTATTTCCATAAGTACACAAAGTGAGGTGTTGTACTCCCTATTTTTGAATGATTTTCTATGTCAAGCTGTGATGTGACCTATGTTTAAATTTTTTTCGTCATTCAAACCCTGTTTCCAGATGATTCTCACACAAATTTATGATTTACCTTCATTCAAAGCTTAATTATTGTGCATAACAATTTGTTATGACAATTAATTGCTTTCTAAAACAAATAAGTGTGATGAGTCTTAAGAATAACACAACAGTTTAAAGCTTGAATTCAAAAAGGGAGAAAACAGAGTAAATAGAGGAAGTGTTAAGGAAATGGGTGGGAAGTTGCAAAGGAGAGAGCCGGTAGAGCACACTATGTTGCTCTCAGACGTAGAAGCTATGAGAAGGTTTAATGCATGCAGATGGCTAGGGTATTTTTTGAGTTTAACCACATATGATGAAGAGGCAATTGCAAAATTTAAAAAGACATTAGACAAGGGCGAAGCTCCTATTTGGGGCTTAATAGTAGTTTCAATAGAGGAGCACATCATTGAGGTAACTGGGTTACTTGTGGTTGGAGACACTACCCTAGCATGCATGATGCTAGGTCAGTGAGATCTCAATTTGCCAATCCATCTGACCCTCAATTGGATGTCACAAAACAAGGTTGCAAGAGAATGTCACTACCACCACCATACAATGAATTATCCATGCACATAATCAGGTATTTTACATGTGAAGGCAGATTTTCATACCTAAATGCACATCATTTCAAGCTACTTAGTTGTGTAAGGCATAATCTTGCTTTGAATATTCCAAATTTCTTGTATAATATGCTTTCCATTAGTGTGGAGGAGACTCAGAAAGGAAAAGAGAATTCTACTACTCATCATGCTTTAATTAAGTTGTTAATAGAGAGGTCGCTTAGGGATGTATCCCCCTTAATGTGGGATGAATTTGTGCAACTTAAAACTCTGCAACCCCAAGCTGGCGCTAGTGAACAACCTAGTGAGGAAAATGTAGCTCCAACTAGTGAGCCTGCCAAACAAAACATTCAAGAGGCTAAAATTGAAAAGACTAAAGGAAATGAACAAGAAACTACCCCTGTTCAAGAAAATGTGTCTCCACCTATACAAGAAATTCCTAAACCTGCTACCAGAAAACCTAAGAGGAAACAAAAACTACCAAAAGAAATTTTTGTTCAACAAGAACCGAGCCCTACAATTGTAAAACAAAAGAGAACAGAGAAGGGTCCTATAGCAACTACTCCTACAGTAGAAACACCTAAGGGGAAAAGTAGGCAAAAGGTTGTAACATAGGAAGAAACCCCTTTAAGGAGAAGCCCTAGAATGAGAGGGAAAGTTTCTAAGGATCCTAATCTATCTAAAACATCCACCAGGGAATCCCCTATTCAAATTGTTTCTAATCATTCTCCTCCTCATCCTAAGATTACAAGCACTCCTGATAATCTTATTGAAGAGTGTAGGGAAGAAATTAAAGAAAATCTAGATGATACCCTAGCAAACTTACCAGACACTTCTAGCTATAGGGATGAGACAATTCCTAAATATGTTGATCCAAACACTGCGTTAGTTACACATAGATCAACATGGATCACTGGTTTAGCAGAACATCTATGGTAAGAACAAAGAAAGAGGAAAGGGGATCATGAAGAAGACAACAATGCTATCACACTACAGAAGCTCCTCTTTCAATTGTATGGATAGTATTTGTTTGCTGAGGCATTGTGGAAAGAATAAAAGAAAAAGATGAATAAGATTATAGTATCTCAAAATGAGGAAATTGCAAAATTAAAGGAATAGCTAGAAAGCCAAAAATAGGACATGAACCATGCTCTTAAGGTAGCTAACCAAGCCCTTCCTTGTAGACCACCACCTAGAGTTTATGCTTTCTACTTGAAAGAGAAATTTCTTTTGCTTCAATTAATGATAACCCTCAAGAATGTGAATGCAGAGTTTAAATCAGCACAGGAATTTTATGGACTGTATCAGACTCTGCCACCATGGAAATAGAACTTATTGTCTAAATTATATGTTCATAATTTTGTTATTCCTTCAGATACTAAATGGAATTCCTTGCTTTACATAGGAGATGTACACCTAGAAGCGCTCATGTCATGGATGTCCAATGAAGAAAATTATGATAGGCAGTTGAATAACTACAAGGATGAAGAAAGAATAGAACCTTTACCTTTAAGAGCAGAAAGTAGCAAGCCTGATGAAATGCTCAGGGATTGGTTCAAATTGACCTATGGAAAGAAGAATCCAAAAGTGAGGGAGAAGATCTTTGCTACCAGAACTAAGGTTTATGCTAAATATGAAAATTTTCCCTACTTTGCATTTTAGAGAGCCATGACTGGTGCTAGGAGTAGGTGGGCCAAACTATCTAAATCTCTTAAGAAGTCAGAACCACACAACCCTATTAACATGGAAGTAGCACTTCACAGAGTTCAAAAATATTTAGAATTAGGGAAGCAGTCTAGACCAGAGTTGTGGTGTCCCTTAACAATGTAGCCTCCAATGTTCTTGTGGCCCTTGTATGACATTAATGTTGATAGACTTGAAAAGTTGTAGGAAGATCATAGGAGAGAAGTGTGGGAGAGAACCAGGGGATTTTACTACACTTTTAAGAGAAACAAAAAGGGAAGAACATAAATTGGAGAGTTTAGGTCATTAACAAGGAAGGGCAATGCTTGAGGACAAGCATTAGTTTGGTAGGGGGTAGATGATGAGGCCAAAATTTGCCTTTATTTTATGATAGTTTTAAGATACTTTGTTGATACTCTATTTATCTTTGTTAAAACATTTGTGGACCTATGTTTACCAAACCTATAATAAACCTATGGGGTAGAAACTAGGCCATCTTTTGCTAATATTATATATAGTATGCAGTAATTCATATAGTTATCAAAATGTGCGTTCTTATATTTGACTTTAATTTGATAAATGTTTATTTGCAAACATGTCTTTGTATTGAAAATAACCTATTAATGAAGACTAAAAGATGATTGGAGGAATTCAAAAGCTAAGCATCAACAACATTTAAGGAGAAGAGAATGCCAAGGAACAACCGTGGTGGAGGAAGTTGTAACGATTCCAAAAGACATGACAACAAGTAAGGAGGAACTATGAAGACTCATTGCCTTCTCTACATTTTTTCTTTGGCTAGTAGATGTTCAAACTTTATTATTCCTACCTTTAGCCATTATTCTCTCTTCCTGCCTTTAGTTGTTATCCTCCTATTTTCTCTCTTGCGAATTTAAAGCTAAGTCATTTACTTTTATGTTATGGAATAAATGTTGATTTCCTAAATATAGAAGAATCGACCCAAGTGTGTTAAGTTTTTTAACCAATTAGAAGAAATAGTAATCAAATTTACAAATGTTCATGCTCCCATGAAAAGCATAGTAGTTACTTGTGTTATTACTAAGAACAATAGTAAAATTTATTTCCCATGAATTGTCCAAATTAATTTAGTTAGTCTTGATGTATTACACCATTTTCATTCAACCCAAAATGGAGGGGTTCAATAATAAATTTCCTTGAATATAGTAAGGTGGCAGGAATTGAACAATATGACGATTTCCATAAAGACAATAAAAATTCTTATACCACTATGATTTATCTCTCTCTCTCTCTCTCTCTCTCTCTCTCACACACACACACACACACACACACACACACACACACACACACACACACACACACACACACACACACACACACACACACACACACACACACACACACACACACACACACACTCAATAATCAAAATTTAAAAATTATGAAATTCTTTGAATTATTTACATGTGTAAACATGTATTTGTAAGAACCACTCAATTATATACTTATCTTTATTCATATGTATATTTGTGTAGTATTTTTGCATGTATACATTTGTAAATGTATACATACTATATTCCTCATTCTTATAATCCATCATTATTATATATTATTTTATTTTATTTTTTAACATCTCTTCATCATAGTAGGGACAAGAATCCTTCTCTTTTATAGACATCATGCTTGTTCAAGTTACATATTGCATTTTCATAGAAATCTCTCTCTATACAAAATTATGAAATTATTGGGATTATCTACATGGGAAAACATGTATGTATAAGAACTACTCATATATACTTATCTATATTCATATGTATAAATGTGTAGTATTTATATATTGAGCATGTAGAAATCTACACACACACACACACACACACATTGACAACCACATAATTATTATTTTCACATATTTTCATATTGTTATAGTCATTGATGCTTTCTAGCCCATGTACATATCATACTTTTCATTTGACACATTTATATATTTGTACCACAATGCATTCTTTACCTTTCTATTTATCCTTTCATGGTTACATAAAGTTACTTTGTATTGATTTTTGCCCCCGCTAGGGCACATATCCTATTACTAAAGGTTTCATGTTTAGTTTTGCTAATAATTAAGTTCTTATCAAGATTTTTTTTTCGTATATCTATGTGTGTGTATACATACATATATATGTGCATGCATGTATATACATACATACATATATATATATATATATATATATATATATATATATATATATATATATATATATATATATATATATATGTCTACATGTGTTTTAATATACATATATACATATATATGTATGTATGTATATATACATATATATCTACACACACAGGCACGCGTGCGCGTGCACACACACACACATATGTGCTTATGTGGACCCTAATATATTTAAGATGCAACCACATGTCACATTCTTATGTATTTTTGAAAAAAAATTATGAACCACATGGTGGTATCCTATAACACTTGAATATTTATATTGCATGCATGTTTATGAATTTTGTATACTCTTGGATGAATGACCACACACACACACACACACACACACACACACATGCGCATAAGATGAAACCATGTGTCACATTGTTTTATTTAATTTTTTTTTATAAACCACATGGTGGTATCCTTTAACACTTGAATATTTATATTTCATGCATGTTTATGAATTTTGTATACTCTTAGATGAATGTCTATTGTGAAATTTTCATACCATATCATTTTCCATTTAGTTTTATACCTATTTAAAGAGAGTGCCTTGATATATAGACGTATTGAAAAATGCCATAATATTGTGGAAAACCAAGTCTCTTGCATTATGTTACACACACACATGAACGCACACATGCATATGCACATGCACGCACACACACACACACACACACAACACACACACACACAAACATTTTATTTTAAATTTATATGAACCACATGGTGGTATCCTTTAACACTTGAACATTTGTATTGCATGCATGTTTATGAATTCTGTATACTCTTGGATGCATGACCATTGTGAAATTTTCATATCATATCATTTTCCATTTAGTTTTATACCTATTTAAGAGTGCCTTGATATATAGACATATTGATAAATACCATAATATTGTGGAAAACCAAGTCTCTTGCATTATGTTACCCACCTACCTATTAGACCATTCATATACACTTTAAATTTACCCTTATATATTCACCCTATCTACTTATTCATGATACTTATGCACACACATTCCATGTATCTATTTTTTATATTAAATAAGCTAAAACTAGGGGGCTGGTCCTTAAGAAAAACAATAGCAGTCCAAAACCAAGAGACTACTGACCACTAGAAGAACATCACCAAACCACCCTTTACCCTTAATCATGATAATAATAATAATAATAAAAAACCCAAGTAACACCAAATATTAAGCTTAACATAGTCATAACATCTACACTACCAACATATAAACTATAGTTACCAAAAAAACCATACATACGATTATAGTTATACTACATTAGCATATATCACATAGAGTCTTAAAAGCATAAATTTTAAGGCCATACATGGCCAATTTAATTAATCATAGGTTGGAACATGCCAATATAACCAAGTAACCAACAATAAAATAGAAACTTGAGAAGCTCTAAGCTTTTTCCTTCTCTTTACCATTCCCTATCATCAATGCTTTAGCCTAATCATTAGTGAGGAACCCATACAACAACTTGGAGTCCTTCATACCATGATCTTCCTTCTCTTTATTTGATAATAATAGTTGAAGGGTAGTGGCTTTAATGTGATTCACTTTCACAAAAAAATTGGACAAGGTTCTGAAGCTCTCCTCCAAAGAAGAGAACCTAACTTTGAGCTCATTTAATTCACTATTTGCATTTGCCACATTACCAGACAAGCTTAGGCCATCAACGCAATTCCCTACGGGGGTACCCTTATCTTTAACCTACAACAAAAATGGGGTTAGAAAATCACTTTCCTTTCTCTTTTTTATCATTCCTCCCAAGGGAGTAGACAATCAAAGGCAAGATATCCCTAGAGGCTTCAGTTTTCGGGTGAGATTAAGGAATGAAGTTGTAAAGCTTCATGGTAAAGCTAGAAGAGACATGGGTAGGATCACTACTCACAACTTCCTTTATTTTAGGTTTCGCCTCCTTAGACTCCAAGCTCTCCTCCCCAACTTCCACATCCTTGAAATCAGGTGAACTTGTTCTTGGAAGACCCATTTGAGGGTCATGTAATCAAAATGAGAAAATTTGTAAAACATAACAATTGTATTAATCTAAGTCTAGTTTCTAAAATATTAAGGTTTTTAAAAAATTGATAATACTAAGAGGGTCAAACCCCATGTGCATGAAAAATCTCTTCCTATTTTTTGTTGAAAAACATAACATAGCTATTTTGTGTGCTGAACAAAACATATAGCTACACTTAGTATTTTGCAAAACCCTTTGATAGGATGATAGGTAGTAGTGAGATCTAGGATTCTTGTATTTTTTCATAATTATTTGACAAGTAATTTCTTTTTTAATGATTTTTTGAAGTGACTCCATCCTGAAATTCTAGCTCTTTGCATTGGGCATAATGTGCATCAAAATAATCTAAAATCAACACCAATTTTTTAAAGTATATAGAATCAAGTGTAGAAACATAATATGCAATTTATTTTTCATTTGGTTATGTAGATCAAAATTTATTAAAAAAATGGTCAACATATGTTTGAGAGGACTGTCAAGACACTAATATAGAAAATCCAACTTCACAATGATAATCTTGTCCAAAACTTTACAAATTATATGGTTAGAAAGGTAAGAAAATGTATGAGATTATAGTGGTAATTTTAGAGATACCCAATTCATCATTTGCAAACTTGATGAAATCAAAGATGACAATTGATCTTAGAAGATGAAAAAACATCTAAAGAAATGAAAAATAGAGGGAAGACATAAACCAATCCCTTAGGTAGTTAAACATGCCTATTGCCAAGGTTGAATATGATCACACTTTTTTGTTATCAAAATGTGATCATGTTATGCTTTGTATGACTAAACTATTGTACTAGACATAAAATGATTATGTTACATCCATAAAAGTATAGTTAATTGTTAAGAGGCCTAATAGGCCTAATTAGGTATAGTTAATCAAGAAATTACTTTAAAATGGATTAATTTCATCAAATAAATGATTGGATCAACTAGGGCACTATAAAAAAAAAAATTCTAAATCCTAAATTTCACACTTTGAATGGGCCATACATGGGACACATTAGAACCATCACATTTTTCAATAGCTTCATCATCTGGTTCAAAATATTGTGAGTGTAATTAGAAAAAAAGATTGTGAGAAAACCATGGGTATTACCAAAGGCTTCCCAAATCCCACCACATAAAGAGTGTTATGGAAGGATGATAAATAATGAGTTTTATACAAAGATTCAAATGCCATTCTATCAAGGAAATTTTAGCTTCTAGAACTTAGACTATGGATCTTGGAATCATTCAGTTTGTTATGTATCCAAATGGTGACCCTTACAAGGAAAACCTAATTGCAATGAAATAATATAATGTAAGATCTAGATATAGGAGAGAGATTCTTGTGGTTAAACCAAAAGATGAATCATTTTTTGAATAAATGATAGAGACTTCCTATGAAAGCTTTGTAGTATGTCGATTCATTTTACTAGAAATTCTCTTTGATTTTAAACATGTAGGAAAATTCAGTGATGGGTTTTTGTGTATATGTCAAGAATAGGAGGACGAAGGGTCTAAAATTAAGACAAGGGTGCATCACCATGAAAAACAAGGAAAAGAGTACAATAATATTATTGGAGCTCTTGGCAAGATGAAAGAAAAATGGATACTCAAAATTAATAGCCAATTTAGAGTAGCTCTTGAAACAATGAAACATGTTGATAAGTTCTCTGGCAAATGTATGGATATAATTTTAGAGGTGCCCCAATTTTCTAGTCTCTCTATCTCTCTCCTAATTTGAAACAAGACAGATAAAATTTTCCATGACATTCTAGTAGTTGGAAGTGTTGAAGTTGATGAAAGATCAACCCTACAACTCCCAAGAATCACTTGCATGCAAACACCTATCACAAAAAGAGAGAAGCAAAAGCTATGGAGGTTGGAATTCCCAGATCCATAGATGAGACATTTTTTATGAGAAAAAGAGAGTTTTCCATTGTCAAAAGTGAATCGAATAAATTAAAAAGAGATCAATTCTTATAAAAGGAGATCAAAAACCTAATAGGTAAAACTCAAATTGCATGATAATAATTAATATAAGAATTAATTATTATATGCCTAAATTGCACCTTCAGTAAACTAGAGATAAGAAGTGACTTAATAATTAAATAAATATGATTTAATTAATAAGAAAATACTTTATTACTCTAATACCCCCCTCAAGATAAACTTAGGGAGTAGTTAAAAACCTAAAAAATACTATTGAAAGTGAATTTGGGTATCGACGCAAGGCCTAATTAGGTACCCAAGCAAAACCATATCTCTGAAAAAGAGGAGAATTAGAAAAAACCACGTGGGCAAAACCCTACTCCAAAAAGAGATGGAAATAATGCTGAAAAGAACTAGTGAAGGATTGAAGAAGCCTCCAAATCTAGGGAATGTCCCAAAAGATAGGAACCAAAAATGATCATGAAGAACACCACTGAAGCACAAAGTTTCAAACACTGTCAAACCATTGATCTAAAAAAATTACAATCTATAGAATATGACTAGGTAGAGAAGATTAAGTATAAAGAGTTGATCAATCAAAGATGGAAGGTATCTTCATGGCATCCAAAAATAATAATGAAAGAATCTCTATATGGTAAATGATCCATCTCACCAAAATGCATAGCTATCTAGCCACAGCAATCGCCTAGTTCATAGGATCAAATATTGAATATATAGCTCACTCCATCAAAAAAAGAAAGCAATAGAACCAACATAACCCCTATATAATATTGAGCAGTAAGATATGAACACTAAAACTGAATGCAATATCTCCTATAGAAAGAAGAACTAGGAACATTGAGAGTGCAAAAGAAGCATAAACATCTATAATGGCATGTTCCATTGACACATCATGAGGCTAATATTGTGGAAGGAATGCTCACTTGAAAAAGAAAGATGGAAAATATGGCCAACATGAAAACCCCCAAGGCACTCTATAATGTAGTGCAAGTACAACAAAAGACAAAGATGTGCAAGATCACAAAATGTAGTAGAGTGACACTTTATCTTAGTGCATTTGCAAAAATACTACAAAAAGATGTCAACAAATATCAAAATAGACATAAGGTTGATGCAAGAGATAGTAGAATCCATGAAAATTTATTTGAAGAAACAAAATTGATCCTTGGACATGAAACAACTAACATATCTACTAGAATGTAAAAAGAGAAAAAGAAAATGAATGGCATGTGCTTGGAGAAAAATCTAGAAAATAAAATGTCTCAAGATATGTCTCCCAAAGTGTAACATAGAACCTCTAACATTGAATACATAAACTAACAGCTAAACAACATCAAAATTCCAAATAAATTGTGCCATTATGACGGTCTCAAAATCATCTTTCTGATGATATCTTGTTTGTGAAAAATGGTGTCTGGATGAGCAAGTTATGGCAAAAAAACCACATGTAGGTCAAAGAAGAGCTGGAAGGGAAAAATAAAAAAGACCACCTTAGGATCCATGCCAAATAATATTGATTTGGGCACCTAAAAATCTTGATTTTTGTGCCCAAAAAATCTTAATTTTCATGCCAAAAATCTTGATTTTCCTTCTGAAAAATATTCAAATCTCCACATCGAGAAATTTGCCCAATCTTAGAGAAATGTTTTTGCCTTAAATTCCAACTGTGTCCAAATTGGACAAATTTAATATGAAAATAGGGGTTTTTGGGCACAATAGTCTCAAAGTGCACTGAAAATTAGTGACCCCTAGATCCAATACAAAATTCCTTAGAAAAATGATACCCTTTGAAAGAAAAGGCACAGATCTCAAAACCAAGCCAAACCTCTCATAAATAGAACAAGGGCATGAAGATCTAGAGCTCTAATACCATGTTGAAGTGATGAAAGATCAACCCCATAGCCCACAAGAATCATCTGCATACAAACACTTGTCATAGAAAGAGAGAAACAAAAGCTATGGAGGTTGGAACTCCCAGATCCATAGAAGAGACTTTCTTGAAGATCAAAAAGAGAGATTGTTATTATCAAAAGTGAATTGAATAAATTACAAAGAGATCAAACCTTTAAAAAGGAGATCAAAACCCTAACAGGTAAAACCTAGGTTGCATGCTAATAATTAATAAAAGAATTAATTATTATAAGCCTAATGTTTAGCTTAAGTAAACTAGAGATAATACATGACTTAATAATTAAATCAATATGATTTAATTAATAAAAAATACTTTATTACTCTAACAAGAAGTTTCATCTTCATCCCAAGTTATTTATGACAGTCTAGTAGTTGTAGGCATCATCTTCATCACAAGTTTTCCATAATAGTCTAGTAAATGTAGTATCATCTTCATCACACAATTTCCATAGAAGTCCAATATTTGTAGATGCCATCTTCATCACAAGTTCTCTATGAAAACCTAGTAGTTACAGGTGCCATCTTTATCACAATTAGTTTTCCATGGCAGTCTAGTAGTTGTAAGTTCCATCTTTATCACAAGTTTTCTATGATAGTCCAATAGTTGTAGGTGTCATCTTCATCACAAGTTTTCCATGACAGTTTTTTGTTCATCCAAATGGAAACCCTTACTTGGGGTAGACCTTATTGAAATGCAACAATACAATGTAAGGTCAGGATAAAGGAGAGATATTCTCGTAGTTGAACAAGAAGATAAATCATTTTCTAAAGAAATGATAAGGACTTATTGTGAAGGCTCTGAGGTACGTCAATTTAGTATGGCCCCACCACCAAATTTGGAGGGCATGGAAATGCAGCAATCATTATCCTATGTGGTACACTTAATTTCATATGTAGCAATCATTTTGTTACTTTTGTACATGACAATCCAGTAGTTGCAAGTACCATCATCATCAGAAGTTTGGTTAATGTAGTAAATTTTGCATCATGGTCTTTAGTTGTTGCAACAACATCAGAAGACATCTTCAACACAATATGATCATTGAAAAGTTTTGTATGCCACTTCTACAATGTGATATTTTTTTCTTGTTTTATGAGTTGGGCAGTCCTTAGAATCCATATTTCATATATTACCTCAAGTATCATGTGTTAAGTGAAACCAAGGTCAATATCAATTAGGTCTTCCCAATCTCAACAATCTCAAGAATGATCATAAGATCCCTTAAAATATTATTTCTAAGTACATGTGCACTAAAGACCTTATGTCACCACTTGACCTACTAGTAGATAGTGAGTATTCATCATCAACAACATTTGACATCTAGGCTCACATGCATATTATGTGTTAAGTGTAACCAAGGTGAATGTTAACTAGGTCTTCTTGGTCTTAACAATCTTAGGAATCATCAAATCCTGTCAATATGTCACCACCACAAGATTTGGAGGGCATGGAAATGAAACCATCATTATCTATCTCAGAACACTTAATTTCATATGTTGCAATGATTTTGTCACTTATAGATAGGAGCTTTTTTCCATTAAATAACAAATATGTCTATAAGTATTTGGGTTTAAGTATGTAGTTATGACTCTATATTTTTTTGGGGTATGTAGTTATGCAATTAGTGATAGTTTGATTTAAATACTATTGATTTTTTGAAATAAATATTTGTTTTGGATTTCTCATGAAGCTTCTGTAAAACCAATGAATCCTAATTAAAAAAAATATTCACAATGGCAAGAGAAAGACCAAGAACAAACTAAATTAGAGATGGACAAAGGTATCAAGTCAAGATACAAATAACATTTTTGAATCAAGTTGGGTTTTATATCGTTTTTGATAACTTGAATACTTTATATGTTTTCATCCTTCCTATAAGGTCTATAGATCTTATCACAAAAATTTAGATTTATGTTTTCATGTAGGTTATATAAAAGGACAAGGATGTTTACTTGGGAGAAAGCTTCAGAACTGGTGACATCAATTTAGGTGAGATATCTAAGATTATTGCAAATCCAATCGGTATATCTCCTGGTGTATCTCCTCCATTAACAAATATAAGTTCTTCTAGAGACTTGTTGGCTCCATTGGATCGAAAGGGGTCATGAGGGGTCCTAGTGTGTCAAAAGGGACATTAGGACCTCTTAAGGTAACTTAAGCTACCATAAGATCCCTTAAATTTTTGTTTTTGAATGCATGTGCACGGTAAACCTTCTGCCACTACTTGAGCTACTAGTAGATGGTGAGTATTCATCATCACATTTGAAATAGGCTCACATGCATATATTACTTATTTCCTTTGTTTCTTTCCCCTTTCTTAATAGAATTCATAACCAAATTCTCCATAGCTAATTTTCTTCTTGATCATTGCAATATTTTCTCCTCAACTGAACATTTTGTGGTCAGCTAATATACAATCATAGTTTTATTTTGGTCAACCCTTTAGGCATGTAATCGAGCCTCATGTATATCCATAAAAGGGCTAAAATCTAGATCTATTAGCAGAATACTATTAGATCCACTTAGGGCTCACTTGATGGATACAATGTGTCAAAAGGGGCCATTAGGGTCCTAGAACTTCTCAAAGGGACATTAGCTCACCCCTTATGGCCCCTTGGGACATATTGCAACCATCAAGTGTTCATCAAGGGGTCTTACATCCCATTAGGGAATGCTTGATAGATCTAATACTATTCTTCTACCAGATCTAGATTTCAACTCTTTTGTGGATCTATAGACTCAATCACATGCATAAAGGATTGGCTAAGAGAAATTTGTGATTGTATATCAAATGATTACAAAATGTTCAATTGAGAAAATATTATAGTGATAAAGAAGAAAACTAGCTATGGAGAATATGTTTATGAACTCTATTAAGAATGAAACTATTAACCAGTTACTCAGGATTAAAAGACAAAGCCCACATGGTTAATGAAAAAAAGTGGGAAGAGCTTCTTGGACACATGAAATAAGTTACAAATAGGGACCTGAACATCTAGAAAGCAAAAATCAAAAAAGGAAAGAAGTAAGATTTGCAATTAAGCCTATTATTGTGGTTCCATAACATACACCCCATTTTTTGACTTTGAAAATGGGGATCCCCTTTTTTGGCTTAAAGAAGCTTGTTCCTTAGAATAGGGTGTCTTCCAAGGTGCCTCGGGGAGTGAAAATTTTATAGCTTAGGTTAGGAGTCTAGTTAGTTTCATCATTTTAAATCCTAGCACCAATATATTGATGTTTATCTTTTATATAGGTCATAATGGAATCCTCATCATTTGTAGTGCAAAAGATTACTATGGTATTGCATGTTCATGTTCAAGATAGATGCCTTGGGATTTCAAATATAAGAATTAGAAGTAGTTCAAGTATATGACAATGTTGGACTATAAAGAGAGCATAAAGTATCAAAAATATTTGGAATAAGTACATAAGAGTGCTCCTAGACCCTATCTGAGAATAAACCATAAACCATTTTCAAAACTAGGAAATTTTATTTTTGGTTGAATTGAGCACCTTGCACACTTCCCTGAAGGTGCAGATGTGCACAAGTGTGTAGATGTGCAAGGTGCATAGGTGTACATTGCAATTTTTAATACGCATAAGTTGAAGGACTCCAAAAGGTGCATAGGTGTAAATGTGTGCATGTGTGAAGGTGTGCAAGTGTACAATTCTAAAGTCTTGAAGATATCCAAAGTCCCCAACAATGCTAAGGTGCATAGGTGTGCAATTTTACAAGTTTTGAAGATGCATAAGTGCATAGGTGCACAAGGTGCAAAAATAGGCTTAAATCATCAAAAATATTAAAATTAAGTACACAAGAGTGGTCCTAGATCTCATTTGAGAAAAACCTAGAAATCATTTTCAAAACTGAGAACTTTGATTTTGAGCACCTTGTGCACTTCCTTGAAGGTGTGTAGGTGCATAGGTGCACAATTTGATGATTTGGTGAAGAAATTATCTATAAAGGTGCATAGGTGCACATATTTAAAACATCTAGAGGTCCCCAAGATTACCATGGCTTCCTCATCTTCTACAAAAACTAACATCATACTCAAACCCATGACTTTGAAGTTCCAAGAAGTCACACTTCATGATTTCCACAGGGAAGCGAGAGAAAAGTATGAAGCTTTAGACTTGTTAGCTCCTCAACAAATCATCTTTTCCATCCAAAAGTTCAAAGGGGAACATCCACACATAATTTTGGTTGAAGGTCAACAAGACTCAGATGATGGAAACTAAAAATTTTGGAGTTAGAAAAATTCTCGCTCTTGAAAATTTGTGGAGTTAAAAAGATTCTCACTTTGGAAAATTGTGGAGTTAGAAAAATTTAGATGAAATGAGAATTTGAGGGTACCCCTACTATAGGTAATCTGGATCCTTGTAAATAACCACATAGCATAAACACAACAAAAGATATTAAAATCTAATACTAAATGCAACTCTTTATTCATAAAATAATTGTTTACATCCAATATGCCCAGTTGTGAGGCCTTTCAGGTTTTGGCCGAATACAATAGTATTTACAAAAATAGTTCTACAAGATCCCTCAAGATCTAATCCCAATACTAGCTAATTAAGATCCACACTGGTAGAAACCTTCAAGGAAGATCTAAACTTGTGCTCACAAGCCCACCAAGCAATCTCCTTATTTCCCAAGCCTCTGCTACTAGCCCTTCTCAAGCTTTACCCAAGATCCAAGTTTAATTGCCTTACATTCGATGATCTATCCACACATTTAGGAAAACTTTGCTCACTCAGCTACTCTATCTAAACTCAGGATCCACTCCCCATGAAAATGAATGCCTAAGACTTCACAAGACCCCCGTACTTATACCCAACTAAGCCACAAGTCAGCCTAGCCCAATACAAATTAAAATAAACCCTTACATTAAATATTTACATAAGCCACAAGTTGGCTGCAACACTCATTAAATACCTACAACCCAAATTAAATGCCAAAAGGTTGGCTCATGGACAACTTGGGAAACATAGAAACCAAGAAATGACTAAGTGTCAGAAACCACCACCAAGCATCAACAACTCCTCAAGCATAACTAAGCCCCTTCATTGATGGAACCAACTCGAGCAACACTACTATCAAGTTCCTAGTGTAAATTGAGCCATAGTATACATCAAGTGTCACAAGTATCATTAAACATCTTCATTAATCAATTCCCTTCATTGACTAAGCAACTCAAGCAATGTTACAAACAAGCTTCATCAAGCTCCTAGTGTGTGTCGAGTTCTTGCAAGCAATGTCGAGTGCTTTTACTAACCAAGTTCCCCAAGCTATGTCAAGATCCTTCAACAACCAAGAACCTCTTCTTCAATTGAGTAATAGTCCAAGCACCCTTCAAAGCAACTACTAAGCCTCCTCCCATTAACTCCAAAGTAACCATGAAGCAAACCCAATATGCTCCTACATCAAACTTCCCAGGTAAATAGAAAAGTGTGTCCCACACTTTGATGTCGAAAGAAAGATCAACAACCATCTTCATCTTCACCAAAGGATTCCACTCCAATAGGGACAATAAAACCAATCTATACATCATCAAGACATGCATCCATCTATCAAACATGAGATTCTCAACTATCCAATCAACATGCTCACTCTTAGGAATAAATTGAACATAATGCTCCTTCAAAAAATTTGCATCCACATTTGCAACTTGTGAATCCACACCAGTAGTAAAAAATTCCATATCAACAACAATATGTAACCCGCCAGCAACATATTCCAAACTCTCAAGACCACCAATCTCATTTCTCACAAGAAGATGCTTTGCAACACATAACTCATCACCCACAACAACCTAGTCCTCTACAGTCAAGTGCTCTATAATTTCCATGTCAATCTCAATCGAATAATCATGAAAACCAATCTCCATCCCAACATCAACAAGGCTAGGAATATCCTTAGCAATAGCCTCAAGTTTCTTTGTAGGTTCTACATCAAACTCCACAAATTGATCAACAAAACCAACCTCTTCCACATCAACCTTTGCTATATCATCTTCTCTCTTGAACAAGTCTTTTAATCAACTAGAAAACTCTCTTCTAGATTGGTAGACTCTAGCTCTACAAACATGTATAGAATTCCCTACCCATCCCATCCTTAACTTAATCAGAAAAAATAACTTCAAATCAAGAAGACACCCTAAAAAACCTCTTCTCCACCACATCTCGAAGATTCACAATCATCCTAAGGTCCAATCTTCTTGAAGCCACCTTCCAAGATCTTTGCAAACTCTTTGCAACAAATCCAAAAATCCAAAAGCTCAATCAACTCCACAAGATCAACCTTCTCCAACCCAAGGTCTTGGTGCAAACTGTCTCAACTTTGGTGATTTGTCTACACACTCGAGAACAATTGCACTCTGATACCATCTTACACATAAGAATCTGAGGGTACCCCTACTAGAAGTAATTAGGATCCCTATGTTGGATACAATTGATTAATTGTGTGTTGTCTTTGATGTTACAAAAATGTCATATCAGTTGACAGATAGTGCTTATTGGGTTCACTTGGTCATTGAAGATAGTTTTCCTTCTCTACTAAGCATTCACATGTTTACTCTAAACAGATGATAGTGTAGATCGAGCTCACTCGAGTGTTGAAGGAATTGAGGTAGAAAAGAGTGTTAACCAAGCTCACTTGATTAACAAAGGGAAAGTTGGATAGAGTTAGTATTGATTGAGTTCACTCAGTTACCATAAGATTTTTGCAAGTTCACAGTGTTAACCAAGTCTCTATTGGTTAACACAAAGAATTGTTCCAAAATAAATTTTTGCTGAGCAGGGTCGGCTTGCAAAGGATTTTTCTTGTTTTGGAATATGAAGCTTAATTACTTTATGTATTGATTCTAGTAGACTATGATGATGAATATTATTTATTGTAATTTGAATTTGGGCCGACTTGACAATCTAGAAGGTATAAATAAAAGGTCAAGTTGAGTTTTCTAGTGTGTGTGCAAGTGTATTGATTGAATTGAAAAGAAAAGAGAGGGAGTGAACTTGAAGGATAAGCAGGTATCCTTGTGGAGAAAAAGAGTAATATTTGATCCAAAAGGATCAAGTTTAAGCAGAAAAGAGATCTAGATTCAACAATTCAGTTGCATCACAATTAGGTCATTTCATTGTTACTTTCTAACCATTGTAGCAATGATCTAAAATCTCTTAATAAAGTTGGTTTAAGAGCCAGTTGTAAATCCTCTAACAAGGCAGAAATTCCATTGAATTATTTTAAGACCTCTTGCAAGGCCACTCCTAGTAGGGTGATTAAATCCCTTAACAAGGTCACACCTAATAGTGTTTTTTGTAACCTTTAATAGTGTTGGCTCCTAATAGGGCTTTGGTGGTTTTTTCCAAATTGGTTTACCATGTTAAATCTTGGTGTCTCATGTGTTCATGTTATTTCTCTTATGCTTACAAGATTAATTACTGTTAATGTTTTAAGATCTACTAAAAGTAATTCACACTCTGCATTTATTGAGTTACAACATTTTCTGTGTTTACCAAGTAACAACAACAATCAGTTTTCTCAATCTAAATTTAATAATTGACATCTAAGGGATCTAGGATTTATTTTAGTGGTAATTGATTCACCCCACCTCTCAATTACTCCTTCTATATTTCCAAAAATTGGTATCATAGCATTTGGTGCTTGCAGAAAAGGTTTCAAAGACCTAAGCTAAAGATCAAGTGTCTTACAAAAGAGAGATTCCAAAGCTAAAAAGAGACAACTTTTCAGCATGGCAGGGACTCATGAGACTTCATCTAGCCACCATTAGTGATTTAAGTTGCAAATACCTTGATGAAGAATACAAAACTCCTACTGGTACATTATCTATTGGAGATCTTGCCGAGGAAAAGAACCATAACATCATGATGATTGATATTACATCTGCTCTCAACTATGATGAATTGGATGAGATCAAAGACTACAAAACTACTTTTGATATGTGGAAGAAGCTAAAGGATATATATGGTGGTGATGACAATGTAAGGGGAGCTAAAGAAGAAAGCCTTAGAGGATAGTTTGATTAGATGAGAATAAGAGAAGATGAAAATGTTGCCAAATATGTGGAAAAAATTAAAGCTAGTGTTAGTGCAATCAGAGCTTCTAGAGGAGAAATCAAGTAAGAAACTATTGTAAGTAAAGTTCTCAAAAGATTGCTTCCTATCTATGCAATTAGAGTATCTGCTATTCAAGAAAAGAGCTGTGATCCAAATCACAAGTTAAGTTTAGATGCATTAGTAGGAAGATTAACAACTTTTGAGCTAGACAACTTTGACAATTATGTTCCAGCTTCCAAAAATATTGAGTCTGCATTTGAAGCTAAACTTTCACTCAAAGAGAAAGGCAAGAAAATAAAGGACATTTAGTTAGAAAGTGAAGACGAAAGTTCTAATAGTGATCTTGGAGTTGTTTAAGCTTTACTTGCAAAGAAATATTCTAGAGGTAGAGAAAAATACAAAGGTAAAGTTCCTTTAGTATATTTTTCATGTGAAGAGATTGGTCATATTGCTGCCAGGTGCGCAAATAGAGAAATAAAGGATGAGAAGAAGAGCCACAAGTACAAAGGCAAAGAGGAATCCAAAAGTCACAAATCCTTCAAAGACAAAGATAAGAAGACTTTTTTTATGGCTAAAGACTCTAATAAGAATGAAGATGAAATAGTGTACATTGTTGTAAAAGATGAATTTGATGAAGAAGAAGACAAGATGGCACTTATCTCTCATGTTAGCAAAAATGACACATGGATCATAGATAGTGGATGTTCACATCATATGACTGGAGACAAAACAAAATTTGAACACTTTGAACACTATGATTGAGGCAATGTAATATTTGGAAACAATGAACCTTGTTGCATAAAAGGGAAAGTTTGCATATCATTAACCAATGAACTTGTATTTGACAATGCCTATCGAGTTGAAGGACTGTAACATAACCTACTAAGTGTGGCACAACTTATCAACTTTGGATTCAAGGTAGAATGCATGCATGGCAAGGCAAGACTACTAGATGACAAAGGGGATCTGATTGGATCAAGCAAACAAACAAGAGGTAACCTATTTTATCTTGATCTTGGTAACTACTCATGTTTTATTGATCAAATGGAAGAAATTTGGTTATGGCATAGAAGAATATGTCATGTAAACATTTATAATATGCTCAAAATAATAAAATTTGAAAAAGTAAGGGGTATCCCTAGTTTGAAGAAACCATATGTTGGTTTATGCAAAAATTGTCAGATCGGCAAAATGGGAAAGACTAGTTTTAAGAGCAAAAACTGTCAATCTAAAAATGTCTTGGAAATTATGCATACTAACTTATGTGGACCTATTGGAATAGAAATTTATAGTGGAGAAATTTATTTATTCTTTTTGTTGCTGAGTATTCTAGAATGACGATTGTTATGTATCTTAGAGAAAAATCAGAAGCATTTGAGAAATTCAAATGGTATCTAGCAAGAGTAGAAAAAAAAACAAGAAAAAGATTGAAATGCTTAAGATCAGATAGAGGTGGTAAATTCATCTCCAATGAATTCAATAAATTTTGCATTGAAAGAGGAATCAAAAGGCAAGTATCAACCCCTGGTACTCCTAAGTAGAATGGATTAGTTGAAAGAAGAAATAGATCCATCATGGATTGTGCAAGGACTCTAATGATTGAAAAGAATGTTGCTATCAAATACTGAAAGGAAGCCATCAACATTGCAATTCATACTTTGAACTGAGTATATTTGAAGAAGGACTCACATAAAAGTCCCTATGAATTATGGTATGGCTACAAACCTAATGTAAGTTACCTGAAAGTATTTGGAAGTAAATGTTATATCTTGAAAGAGTCTAGAAATGGAAAGTTTTATGTGAAAGGTGATGAAGGTATATTCTTAGGATATTCTTGTAGAAGTAAGGCATATAAATTTTTGAACTTGTCTACTCATAAAATCATAGAAAGTGCACATGCGAGAATTGATGAGTTTGTAGAAAAGACTGAAGAAGAAAGCAAAAGGGAACTAGAAGATTACAAAAGATTTGTTTACTTCGAAAACTAATACATTACCCGACATAACTAACAATAAGGAGGTGAAGATTACAAAAGATTTGTTTACTTCGAAAACTAATACATTACCCGACATAACTAACAATAAGGAGGCTTCACCTCTTGAGTCTTCCTCAGCTACCAAGTTGCAAGAAGTACAAACTGAGTCATAGGGACTCGAGTCACATTCTAAAGCTACTGAGCCAATGCCTACCAAGTTTGAACAACCTAAGCCTGAAGTTGAAATTCAAAATGAAGAAAGTACAATTCATTCAAAAGGAAATTTACCTTTATTGGTCAAGTATGTCAGAAGGCATCATGCACCTGATTAGATTATTAGAGATAAATCAGAAGGTATTATAACAAGAAGAAAATTAAAAGGTACATGTTTACTTGTTGATTTTGAACCTAGAAGTGTTAAGGATGCTATAGAAAATGAAAGTTGGATTAAGGCAATAAACAAAGAAATAGAATAGATAGAAATGAACAAAACTTGGACTCTTGTTCCTAGGCCTAAAGATAAAAATGTGATTGGAACAAAATGGGTATTTAGAAATAAGTTGAATGAAGATGGACAAGTATCAAGAAATGAAGCTAGATTAGTGTGTAAAGGCTATTCTCAAGAAGAAAGAATTGATTATGGTGAGACTTTTGCTCCTGCTACAAGATTAGAAGGTGTTAGGACCCTACTTGCATATGCAGCTCACAAAGGATTCAAAGAATATCAAATGGATGTTAAATCTACATTTCTAAATGGAATTATTGATGAAGAAGTCTACATTGAACAACTAGATAGTTTGGTTGATCCTGACAAATGGGATATGGTCTATAAATTACACAAAACTCTATATGGTATTAAACAAGCTCCTAGAGCTTGGTATAAAAGACTACATAACTACTTGATACAGATTGGTTTTTAGAGAACAAATGATAACAGCAGTCTGTACATCAAGGAAGGACCAAACAAAAAAAATTGTGTTGGCAGAGATATTTGTCGATGATACTCTATTTACAGGAAATGATGACCTATGCAAAGCATTTTCAGAACAAATGAAGAAAGAGTTTGAGATGTCCATGTTTGGTGAAATAAAATTCTTTGTTGGATTGTAAGTATAGCAAAACAAGAATGGTATCTATATCACCCAATCCAAGTATGTAAAAGAAATACTCAGAAAAATTGGTATGGAAGATTCAAAACCAGTTGGTACCCCTATGTGTACTAGACTCAAGCTTAATAAAGATGATGATTCAAAAGAAGTAGATCAGACCTTATATAGATCAATGATTGGAAAATTATAGTATGTAGTTCACACAAGGCCTGATATTGCCTTAGCAGTTGGGATAGTGGCAAGATTCCAAACTAAACCCAGAGAAAATCATATTATGGAAATCAAAATAATTTTGAGATATCTGAAAGGTACCGAGGACTATGGCTTATGGTACAAACTTGGAGGAAACCTAGACCTAAAGGTATTTACTGATGTTGATTGGGTAGGAAATCTTGATGATAGAAAAAAGAACAAGTGGTTGAGCTTTCTTTCTTGGAAAAAGGTTGGTATCGTGGACAAGTAAGAAGCAAAAATGCACATCCCAATCAATAATAGAAGAATAGTATGTAGCAGTAGCAGTGAATTGTTCTAACATTGTTTGGTTCAAACAATTGCCAGAAGGAATGAAGGTTGAAATCAAAGAGCTAGAAGTCATGTATTGCGATAACACCAGCACAATTAACATATCAAAGAATCCAGTGATGCATTCCAAAACAAAGCACATTTCTATAAAATATCACTTTGTCAGAGAACTAGTGTAGGGCAAAAAAATCAGATTGGAATATGTCCATACAAAATAACAAATTGTAGACATATTCACCAACCCATTACCTAAGGTTGCATTCTTGTATCTAAGAGGTGAGCTAGGGGTCATTCCCTTATTTGAAGCTCACTAAATTAAGTTTAGTGATGCATCAAAAAGAACCTAGCTAAAGATCAATCAGTTGATGTAGTATAATCAAGAGAATATTGCATATGAATTAGTACTCAAGGTACATTGATACAAATTTGGAAATTTTTTTCAAAGAGGAAGAAGTTTACTATCATATTTTTATCTTTTTGAAATATTGCAGAGGGAGAACTTTGAAAAGAAAGTATGCAAAGGGAGAATACAACATAAAGAATAAGTTCTTATGTAAAATCAAAGAGGGAGAAATTTTCTGTCAAAAGGAATCTTGTTCTCAAAATTTCATTGTGCTATGACATGTTGTGTTGCCATCAATTCCAAAGAGGGAGATTGTTGGATACAATTGATTAATTGTCTGTTGTCTTTGATGTTACATAAATGTCATATTAGTTGACAAAAAATGCTTACCGAGCTCACTTGGTTAGTGAAGAGAGTTTTCCTTGTCTACAAAGTGTTCATAGGTTTACTCTAAATAGATGACAGTGTCTATCAAGCTCACTTGGGCATCGAAGGAATTGAAGCAGAAAAGAGTGTTAATCGAGCTCACTCGATTAACAAAGGAAAAGTTTGATAGAGTTAGTATTCATCGAGTTCACTTAGTTACCATGGGATTTCTACAATTTTGTAGTGTTATTGAGCCTCTATTGGTTAACACAAAGAATCATTCCAAAATTAGTTTCTACTAAGTAGGGTCGGCTTACGAAGGAATTTTCTTGTTTTGGCATATGAAGCTTAATTACTTTATGTATTTATTCTAGTAGACTATGATGATGAATGTTAGTTGTTGTAATTTGAATTGGGGCTAACTTGACAATTTGGAAGGTATAAATAAAAGGTCAAGTTGAGTTTTCTAGTGTGTGTGCAAGTGTATTGATTGAAATGAAAAGAAAATAGAGGTAGTGAACTTGAAGGATAAGAAGCTATCCTTGTGAAGCAGAAAAGTAATATTCAATTAGGAAGAATCAAGTTTAAGCAGAAAAGAGATATGGATTCAACAATTCAGTTGCATCACAATCAAGTCATTTCATTGTTACTTTCTAACCATTATAGCAGCAATCTAAAATCTCTTAACAAAGTTGGTTTAATAGCTAGTTGTAAATCCTCTAACAAGGTGGCAATTCCATTGAATTGTTTTAAGACCTCTTGCAAGGCCACTCCTAGCAGGGTGATTAAATCCCCTAATAGAGTCACACCTAACAGTGTGTTTTGTAACCTTTAATAGAGTTGGCTCCTAACAGGGCTCACTTCAAAAGAGTGAAAAATAGTAAATAGTTACATTGGTGGGTTTTTTACAAATTGGATTTCCACGTTAAATCCTGGTGTCTCATGTGTTCATATTATTTCTCTTATGCTTGCAAGATTAATTACTATTAATGTTTTAAGATCTGCTAAAAGTAATTCACACTTTGCATTTACTAAGTTACAACATTTTCTATGTGTTTATCGAGTAATAGCAGTAATCAATTTTCTCAGTCTAAATTTTATTGTTAACATCTAAGGGATCTGGGATTTATTTTAGTGGTAACTGATTCACCCCCTCTCAGTTACCCCTTCTATATTTCCAACACCCTAAAAATAACCACACAGTAGAAACACAACACAAGCTATACAATCTAATACCAAATGCAAATATTTATTCAGAAAATAATTGTTTACATGCAATATGCCCGACTATAAGGCCTTCCGAGTTTTGGCCAAATACAATAGCAATTGCAAATATAGTTTTTCAAGATCCAAAACCAACACTAGCTAGTCTAGATCCACACTAGTAGAAACATTCAAGGAAGATCTAAACTTGTGCTCACAAGCCCACCAAGAAATCTCCTTGTTTCCCAAGCCTCAGCTACTGGCCCTTCTAAAATTTTACCCAAGATCGAAGTGTAAATTGCCTCACATTCGATCCTTTGTCCACATACTTAGGAATAGTTCTCTCACTCAACTACTCCATCTAAACTTAAGGTCTTCTCCCCCCAAAAAATGAATACCTAAGACTCGACAAGACCCCCTTGCTTATACCGAACTAAGCCACAAGTTAGCCTAGCCCAATAAAAATTAAAATAAACCCCTACATTAAGTATATGCATAAGCCACAAGCTGGTTGAAACACTCATTAAATGTCTATAACCCAAATTAAATGCCAAAAGGTCAACTCACAAACAACTCGGGCAATACAAAAACCAAGACATGACTGAGTGTTAGAAACCACCACCAAGCATTAGCAATGCCTCAAGCATAACTAAGCACCTTCATTGACTGAGTGAACTTGGGCAACACTACTATTGAGTTCCCAATGTAACCTAAGCCACAATATATATATCGATTGTGCCAAGCATCACCAAACATCTTCATTAATTGAGTTCCTTCACTACTTGAGCAACTCAGACAACACTGCAACCAAGCTTCACTAAGCTCCTAGTATGTGTCAAGCTTTTGCAAGAAATGTCAAGAGGCTTCAATGATCAAGTTCCCCACGCTATGCCAAGCTCCTTTGACAATCGATCACCTCTTCTTCAACTAAGTAATCGTCTAAGCACCCTCCAAAGAAACTACCAAGCCTCCTCCCATGAAATCCAAAGTAGCCACCAAGAAAACCTAAGATGCTCTTGCATCGAGGTCTCACCTTGGAAAATTGTGGAGTTAGAAAAAAAATCTCACTTTGGAAAATTGCTAAGTTGGAAAAAATTCTGTCAATTTTGGTCTTGTCACCTAGAGGTGTGCTTTTTACAACGTGCGCTTTTCAGAAGGTACACTTTTTTAGAAGGTATGCCAAATCAAGAGGTGCACCGACAATTTTGAAGATGAAATAGTGCACTAATAGTTAACTACTAGTTGCTATTTTTGAGCATTCCACACATTGGAAACATGGTTTAACAATAGTTCAACTCTCAAAAACACCTAGAGAAGGCCAGACTTTAAGTTTTGGAAGTCCTAGTGACTCTTAGATCATCTTATGACTTATCTCTTCTTAATCTTCTTCTTATTTTATTATTTAAGTCATATAGAGGGTCATGCACCTATTAATTGATATAAACAAGGGTGGAGAGCTACTTAGCACCATTTGGAGAGTCAGTTTGTATGTAATCAACTTTATTTTATTAGTTTTTAGCATAATATTTGCATTAGAAGAGCTCTCATTCCTAACAAAATGAGAAGATGATTTTTTTAAATACATGGATGTAAAGTGTACCAGACCAATATTTTGATGCAATAATAAATTATATTGGTGCTCTCGTTCTAAGTGTAGTAAACACTGCTAGAGTGTCTTATTTTTTGTAAATTTATGTTCATGAATGATAATGGAGCTAATGGGTTTATTGCATTGTTATAATTGTGCAATCTTTTAATTCTGGCATTTGCCTTATGTTAACAAATTATGTTGTTGTGACAAATTGGAGACATGATCATTATTGTTCTTGCATAGAGTTTTGTCTTGTGTGTGTACACTTTTCGTGGCTGCATGATTTGAAGAATCATGAAATATATTTTAGTTTTCATAAAAGTTCCCATTGATGATTGCATCAGTGGAGTTGATGAAGTGTTGCTCCTAATTTCATTGGTTTCTTACCAAATCCTTTTTAAAATTTTATTCACATACTTGTTGTTACTTTGGCTTATGTCCATTAGGAATTTCCCTTTTAGTAATTTGTTTTAATCTCTCATTACTCTATCTTTGTTATTTGATTTTCAAACACTTGGTTAAAATAAGAAATCATATAATTGCACTGATTAGAAATTTCATTC
Organism: Cupressus sempervirens; assembly: GCA_028749045.1. NCBI lineage: Eukaryota > Viridiplantae > Streptophyta > Pinopsida > Cupressales > Cupressaceae > Cupressus > Cupressus sempervirens. The sequence goes on from CM053784.1 coordinate 383,012,159, forward strand.
ACCATAAAAAAAAATAAAAAATAAAAAAATAATTATATATATATATATATATATATATATATATATATATATATATTGGTTTTGTGGTTATATTTTAGCAAAGTTGTGCAAAATTGGTAGACATAAGCAAAGGCCTCCTTGTGAACATTCACATTTATCTTCAATTGAGTTACCCATTGGGTTTTAAAATAGCCATATGGAACTTTGGAGTTGGTCATTGATCAAATTTTCAAGAGAGAGATTTAAGAGAATTTATGTTGTTAGTATCATGCAAAATGATTGCTCAACACCTATGTCAGATGACAATGATGATTGTGACTCAAGAAGTAAGAAATGCTTCTATTTCTTCATAACCCAATGGGGTCATGCAAGATTAGAAGCAATACTTCTAGTTCTTAATAACATGATCACATTTGGTTAATCATAATGTGATCATATTATTTCAAATTTCAAAATTTTAAATGTTTTTCTTGGCTTGGTAGCAAGCCAATATCCATTTTGAAATTTAATCAAAAGTACACATAATGTGATTGCATTATGTATACTATTGACTTTTTTCGTGGTGTCTACATTTTTGCAAACCATCTTGGTGCATATGCCCTCCTCACCACCACTCTCAAAATCCCTCTTCACCTTCTTCTTTAGTCTTGGCCTTTTCTTCCCACTTTTAGTAGACCCTAGCACCTCCTCATCCATATTCATACACCCATTTGTCTTCTTCTTCTACCCATCTTAGATTTTAACCAATCTTCTCAACCTTATATGGCCTCTACCAATCTCCTCATCATAATCCCCAAGATCAATATCCATTATTTTATCAACTTTGGGTTTTTTACCAACATCCTGGCTACTAGATATGATGAGTTTATTTTTCTTTGAGATTCTCGATGGGGTAGGGGAAGGTGAAGGCTAAGGGGTGGGGGCACTAAACTTGCTACCACAACTAAGTCTAAGATGATCTTGTAAGTCTAGGACATTCTCGTCAATGACACACCTAGGTGGGTAGAGAGAAAGATGGAAATTATAGAGGCAAATAATAAGTCCCTAATGAAGTATGGTATAGTTCACGCCCTTCCTTTTTTTTATACCTAACATCTAAAATTACATCTTCCACTTCATGAAGTAGAAAGAAAGGGATAGATAAAATATCACGATTACAAAAATGATTTAATAGAGAAAGGTGATAGTAGTAGAAAACCCAAAAACTACCCTCAAGGATGAGGTACTTCATAATAACTAGGCATACCTCATTTCACAATTCTGAGAATTTTTCATGAAGGAAAACACCTTTATGTCTAACCAACTCCTCATCATCTCTAAAAAATATATTTAGGCTCATCTCGTCCAAAACTTAAAGTCACATTTTACCATTTTTTCCTTCCACTGAGAGCCCCATCACCATAACAATAATCTCTTTGTCCACTTGAAAGGAGATCCCATGTATTGTTACTCACCTATCCATCTAGGATCTAACAAATTTCAAAGATAAATTATCATCACAACCTAGCATAGCTTCCATATAAGGAACTAACCCTCCTTTCAAAATTATCCAAATGCAAGGCTTCCATGCATAGTCCTCAATGTTGGTAGACACGACTCTAAAAATGTTGCCACCCATTTCTCCCTCTCCCAACTAGAGAACTCTAAAATCTCTAGATTCAAAGACTTAAGAAATACTTACATTAGAAGCCAAGATAGAACTTTCAATCTTCTTTAGAATAAAAGAAACTTATGTATCCACAATTCCAAAAAAGGCTTAAGTTTCAATAATAATGTCTAGGCATGGTAATGAATCTTTCATCCCTTCTCCACAAGGCGGCCATGTGACTACAACCATCTTTCTGATCTATCATATTTAAAAATATTCCCTAAAGATTTTAGAAATTGCGATTAATTAAAAATTCAATTAATATAATGTTAATAAGATCCACCTTAATCTTTTTCATAATCTTTCCATAAGGTTTCATAATTATTTTGCTTCTCCACTTCCACTTATTAGTCACTTTTTTCTTCTTTTTTGCATAACTTGTTTGAATTTCCCATCTTGATATGACTAGTCCCTAACTCCCATACAAAAAGTACCATTTATAAAAAGATAATAATAATTTGATAGTTTAAATATCATTCCTCCATATCTAACTAATGGGCAAGTCACCCAAAGAGAAACATCATTATTCCCTGAATTGTTTTCCTCCCTTTCCATAAGGGTGAGGATATCTCTGATAGGCTAGCCATGTTTTTCCAATGCCTTAAACTTTGGATTTGCAGCCCCAAGCTCGCAATAGAGTCCCTAACCACACTACCTTCTCTAGAGGTGTGTTGTATATCATAAGTATCTAATTTTTTGCAAAAGGTGCCAAATGTCTCCCATTATACCAGCAATAGACCAACTAGGTTTCATACAATTCTTCACCATGCCCACAACGACCTTCAAACCTGATGGAACTTGAATCTCCAAAATTCTGAACCCCATACCATATCTTCATTTCTAAGTATAGGATAAATGATATGTCTAATGTAGAATTCACTTGATTTACACATAGAAACAAGGGCCTCTAAATTTCAATGTATAAGCATTGTGTGTGATAGGGGCATTTAGCGAGTTTTCATTAGACATTAAAAAATCTAGAGATGACTTGGAGCATATGTACACGGGAGACTTTCCAAACTATTTCAATAATGATACTAGTTTAATTGTCAATTTAGAGGCCTCTATTTCTGTGTGTAAATAGGGGCCTCTAAATTTCAATATAAATAAACCATGATAATAAATGAATACATGAATGTAAATAGTTTGGAAAGTCTCCCATTCGTTTATTATTATCAATTCATAATTTTGCAAGTTAAAAGCTTTCTACAACTCTTACTATTTTGGAAGCTTTCATTATTTTTGTATTCTAACCAATCTTCTATAAGGATTTTGTATCTCAATGATTTATTCACGATTAGGTACACCTGCTTTGGCTTTGTAGAGCCAGAAGCATAGGGAATTTAAGTTTCAAAATTTAGTTCTGTCAAGTTGGCCATGACTGATTGGATATCCCAGCATCAAGTTGGCAAAACTCATAGGATTCCAATCTATGGTTTTCAGAACTGACAGATTGGTGACTCTACTAGGTAAGATTAGCAAAATAAACCCTAAGAGTTTTTGGTTGTAGACTAGTAAGAGTTAAAATGTTATTTAGCTGGTTAAAGAGTATTTCAATATATTTAATATCTCAGTTAATGAGTTTATTACATTGGTTAAAGTGAATTTGATTCCCTTAAAGATTTTGATCTCTAATGGTTTTTCCTTCAGTATTACTTTGTGAAGATTTGATCTTATAGAAGCATTGTATATCCTTTCTTCAAGCTTTTGCTTCAAATTTTATCTTTTGTGCTCTACTAGAGAAGGGAATTCTTCTAGACTATTGGCAAAAATTCATTTCCTCTAGTGACTCTACTAAGGGAGAGGACTCAAAAGGAAATGGTAGATAGTCTTTCAAAAGTGTCAATCATTTGAAATGAAGCCTTTTATTGTAGATGGCATCAGACCATTGGATTTTAGCAAGTTTGATTATGAGCCTAGCAAGTTAATCCCAAAACTTTCATAACTTGTACCAAAGTTCCATGGAGAACAGAATGAATCATAAATTTGGCATTTGGATGCATTTTATACATTCATAGAAGACTATGAGGTTTTCATAGAGGATTAGTGGATGAAGCTATTTGCCAAGACCTTGAAGAGCAATGTGAGATAAGCATATGAGTCCCTACCCACACAGTGTAATCTCATCTTGGAGTGAGTTTGAGCAGTGGTTCTTATTTGAGTTTCATGATGCAAGAACAAAAGATTACATGTGTTATAAACTGCATGAAGATGAAAGCTACAATATGAAATAGGATCTTAACATGTCTCCACTTGATACCTTTTCCAATATAGAAAGATATGAAGGCGAGACTTCAACATATTTGTTTTTTAGGATGATAAACACTTATCATGAGATTTTATCAAACCTCAAGCCTCCTTACAAGGAATTTCTAAACAAAATTCTTAAGCTGTGAATCTCACCAAAGGACCCTAATGTGAAGCTTCCTCTTTAAATATTGGAAGAAGCTATTTAAGATGAAGAAAAAGATACCAAACTAATACAAGAACATAATCATGCTTCATATTTGAGTGTAGAATAAATTCTAGATCCAACTGAAGAAGAATCTGATTATGATGAGACTAGTGAGGAGATGCACTATGAAGAAAATGGAAATGAGGAAGAGGATTTAATGCAGAGCATCTATCAAAACTCTTTAAGAACTCCCAAATCAGTCATGGAGTTCCACCATAAATACAATTTATTCAATATTCTAGAGGCATCAATACATTTTTCTCAATACAATCATCAATACAATCACCATTATCATATAACAAATCAATCTTGAAAACATAGTTTTCAATTCTGCCATTCTAGATAGGCATGCATATAGAGATTCATAACTTTTTGACCAAATATAATTTCTTCAATCCAACCATGCATATTATGTGTAATCAGATTTCCAATAACATATCCAAAACTCGGCATGGATCCTATGGATTAGTTAGTTTTGATAGATACTCTGCATTAGGATTCTCTTAGGGTGGATGAGATTTCAACCTTGTTGGGTATAGGACATCGAAAGTATGTTGAAAAGGGTGGTCACAATTTTTTTCCCATACACAAAGAGAAACAAGTTGATGAAACAATTAAAGTGACCTATGAGATATTTAATGAACAAGAAAATTCATTCATCTCTAGAAATCCATATTACTTTCATGAGAAAGAAGCCAACGAACTAGAACTAGAAGAAGCATATAGTTCGCAGGATGATATCTTTGTTGAAGATGTGTATTGTGGTCTAAGTATAAAAAAAGATCTATTTGGATACAATTTCAAAGAATTTTTAGATCCCATACATGATGGACTAGTAGAAAGGAATGAAGAATATAGCTCTTATACACTTATAGATCTTGAGGAGAATGTGAACATTTAGGAAGAAGAAGAACTTGTATACAGGACAACATATGAACATGAAGAAGTTTTAGGTGAAAGTTCTCATAAAGCTATTCTCGAGGTTGCTACTTTCTTGAATTCATTATTTGAGGATGATCTTTTATGCAATCAAATATATTAGCACTATGATGAATATAACACTCCTAATGATTTTGAAGTTGACATAATTCATGATATGTATTTAGAAGGTGAGACATCTCCTAGGTTATCATATGAACAAGAGATGCAATCATATGAGCATAGTTCTGAATATCTTCCAAGTTTCATATGCAATCAAATTCTTGGTAAAAGAAAAGTTGCATCCCTTAAAGATGAGTTATTTTCAAAACCTTTTTGTGGGAATAATCAACATCTAGAGTGTGTAGATAGAGAAGATTGTATACAAGGGGACAATCAAGCAAATAATATTTTCCTTGGTACTTTTATGATTGATCAAATGCATAATTACAAGGATTTTCCATTCAACAAAGACTAGAAAGCACCTAATGGTTTCTTGAAAACCAAACAAGAGTCAGATGCCAAGGATTGCATTGATGAATCAGAGTTAGTAAGTATTGCCCATAAGGATGACACATTTGGTACAGGTATGAAGTATGAGCAACATACCAAGGTAAGTATCCCTGAAAACTCTATGATAATATGTGTTAAGGATATGCTTAGCGAAATTTTTTAAGGTTTCATTATAATTTTTCATTAAAATTATACAAAAGTTCTCTTCAAAACTTCTTCTAAGAAGCCAAATTTGTTGAAGGAAAGGGGTTTTCCACCAAGCCAGTTATCATCCCAAAACCTAATATTATCTCCTCTTCTAACCATCCATCGAAGACCATCTCTGAGGAGGTTTTCATTTTTTAGTAAGTTGTTCCACATTTGGGAACCCACAGGCTAATCACTATCTTTAAGACAATAAAAAAAGGGAGTCTTATTAAGATATTTGTCTTTCATTATCTTAAACTAGCCAATCTGGTTCTCATCCATTCACCACCTAATTTTAGTGAGAAGATCTTTGTTAAAGTCTAAAATATTTTTGACTCCCACCCCTCCCTTATCCTTTGGCTTGCAAAAACTATCTAGTAGTGAACAAGGCTAGTTATATTCCTTTCTTCATTTTGAGACCATAAAATATTCCTCTACAACTTCTCCATCTTCTTACCATTCCTAGGGAGATTATGAAGAGAGAAATAAATAAAATGCACTCCCTATAGGGAAACAATTAATAATTGGATTTTTTCAGCACTACTCAATAACTTTCCCTTGCAACCAACAAGTTTCTTTTGCATCCATTCGAGGATCAAGTTCCAAAATTAGTTGGTGACTTCCTTAACCATCATTGGAAGATGAAAGTAGGTATCAAGAAGACCAACAAATTGACAACCTAAGATGTTAGTAATACACCTTTGCTAGTCTAGGTCCATATTAAAAGGTAACCTTACTCTTACTAAAGTTTATCTATTGTCCCAAACTCTCTGCATAATCATCAAGGAGGTTTTTCCATACCCTTGCTTTAATAATTGAGGAATAACCATACAAGAAGGTATCATCAATAAAATGTTGTATCACCTATGAAGGTAGGGAGGTGGACAAAACTACACTAGAAATGGTCCTAGAGTTGGCCAGATTGGTAAATGATCTACCCATAACCTTTGCAACCATAATTAAAAGATAGGGGAAGATTGGATCACCTTGCCTTAACCCTGTCCTAGCACTAAAAGATCCCCAAGCAATGTCATTGACCATAACCAAATAATTAACAATCTCAATCATACTTCTAATCAACTGGGTGGTTTTATTCCTAAACCTAATTCTATTTAGGACTTCATGTAAGAACTCCCAATTAACTTTATCATAAGCCTTAGATATGTCTAACTTGAGGGTCATTCTTGGGTTTCTACTTTTATTAGTAGAGTGGATGACTTCATGCATAGTTATCACAATATCTAGAATTTGATGGCCTAGAAAAAAGCCTTTCTAGGGCTTGCCTATGAATCTTTCCAAGATTGGTTTAATTCTATTAAGAAGAATTTTGGAGAAAAATTTGTAGACCATGTTGCACAAACAGATTCATCTAAGATCCACCAAAGTCATCAAATCAGAAATCTTAGACATCAAAGATATAAACATGCTATTTAGTCTCCTGAGAAACTTCTCTGTCCTAAAGAAATCCTTGGTGGCTTTGGTAAGATCCTTTTAATGATTTTCCAAAAGTACTTGAATAGGGTCAGGGGAAAGCCATCAAGACCAAGGTCTTTATACACTTTCATGGAAAACACAATCCATTTCACCTCATCTTATGTGATTAAACTTGTCATGCTTTCATTATCATCTTTTGCAAGGACCCTAGGAATGGAGTGAATCAGCCTCCTTCTAGTGTCAATTCCTACATTTCTATTTTGGCAAACACAACTCTGTGAGAAATAATTAATCACCCATCTATCAATATACTAAGGATCTAAAAGGGTATTATGATTGCTATCCTCAATTGAGACAACAATACTCCTTTTTTATGCTTGGAATCCAATCTATGGAAGAAGGTCATGTTCCTATCTCCCTCATCAAGCCATTGAATTCTTGACCTTTGGTTCCAAGGCACCTCCTCCTTAGAAAGAATATCCTTTCATTGACTCCTACATGCTTTTTCTTCTTCTAAATGTGTGTTTTCTAAATTATCCCCATTAGTCATGTCCCTTGGGAGGAGATCTATTTTTTCCTCAATTTCATCTTGCTTCTTGAAAATATCCCCAAAAGAACATTTACTCTAGCTAATCATATTTCTCCTAACATTGTCAAGTTTAGTAACAAGCCTAAACATAGAAAAAAGCATGAACATTGCAACCCCTTTAATAGATATGTTCCACCATTCCTCAACACAACTCTTAAATTTAGGTTGACATTCGAGCATTATCTCATACCTGAGAGGCTTCAGGTCACTAAAAAGACCATCAAACCAATTAAATAATATTGGGGAATAATATAAAACTGTCTTGGGGAGAGTAGAAAGAGTGGAGCTAGTCAACAACTACCAATCCACCAATACAAGAAGCCTATCCAACTAGACCTGAATAAGATACTGCCCTTTTTATTATTAAACCCAGTAAAGGGGCCTCATGTAGATCCACATCCATTAAATCATTCATCTTAATGAACTCCAATAGATCATGCATACTCTCTATAAAATTATTTACCCCTAACATTTCTCAAAAGGATAGAAGGGAGTATTAAAGTCTCCTGTGCACATAACCATCTCATTAGCACTGCTAACTAGAAAGGAAGAATTTCATCCCATAAAACCTTCCTCTCCGTCTGAGTATTAGGGGCATATATGTTAACAATGTTCCAAGTCTTGTTGCAACGGAAATGTTTTGTGATAATATTTTTTTATTTTTCAACAAAGTCTTACATGATAAAATATTATGATTCCAAAGGGTAGCAACACCACTTGAAGCACCCTCTTTTCACAATAACAAGATCCAACACCTAACCATAGTTGTTCGACCAGCTTGGAAAAGTTAGAGCAAGACATCTTTACTTCTTGAATAAAGAGAACATTAATCTTAAGAGATACAATAGATTGTTTAAGGACATAATGTTTTTGGGAGTTATTCAACTCACACATGTTCCAAGAAAGAAATTTCATTTCTAACCTTTGAGGTGATGTCCAAGGTCAATTTCCTACCACTAGAAACTTCCCTTGCAATTTTTTGTGTCCTTGTACTCCTTCTATTTGGCTCGCCTTGTTTATAAACACTGCCAATATCAACTTTCTTGGTACCTCTAGTCTTTTTCTTTGAAATTTGCCACTTACTAGCATCACTACCGTGTGGTGAGAAAGGGGTTGACTGGGTTGCCAGCACATCACCACCAACCAAGTTGGTGAGTTCCTTGAGGGGGGGAACATGATGGAAGAGGACATCAACTCCCCTTTAGGAGTAGATGGTCCATAACACTCTCCCCAATTTAGCTTTTTGGCCATTTTGGTAACACTCAAACTACTAGTGGCAGTTGTTTCACTTGCATCTACTTTAGGAGCCTAAACTTCCTTCAAAACCCTAATTTATCCTTCCTCCAATGGGCCCTCCTCAATTTGGATGTTAGTTTTCATACCATTGTTAGGTGTTTTAAGAGGGTCATCAATCACTTGTAAGAAAGGGTAGTCCTAAATTTTGTTCTCCTCTATGCACCCTTAGGACTAATCCCACAACTAGTCAAATTGTTATGGCCTTTAGTAAGTTCTGTAATAGGGGATTTCAGAGGTGGCAAGGATGAAGATTCACCTTGCCTAATATTCTCTTTCACAATCCTAGGAGATCCCACTTTCTCCTTCTCCTTTAGCTTGGGAGCCTTATAATCTAATATCACATGACCAAACCTCAAACAATTTTAGCAATATAACCCAACATTTTCATACACTATGGTTTGTTGTCCCCCACAACCCCCACTTAGTGTTAAGGGTAACATAGTTAGTCAAAGCTTTGTTAATCACCACATTCATGTATTCATTTTCATCTATGTACCTATTATGCAATATGATATAGTCATTTTCATCTTTTAAGATTAATTCACCACCATAAAGACATTCTTATTACCATATTCTTGCCTTGCCCAATTTTATAAAAGTTAAATTTGGCTAGCTCTCACTGATACCTATCCTACTTAATTTCAACTAACATATCATGTAATGTTTTGCTATGTTATTTTATTAAAAAACACTCAATACCATAATTTTAAATATCTTCTAATGATTGAAACATCAAATAATATCTTTTGTTATGATATTGCTATCAGGATTTAACTGTGTGATTTTTGAGTCAAACTCATTGACCCATGTTTCATGAGTAGTGATTCAACATGAAACAAGGGTCAATGAGTTTGACTAAAAAATCACACAATTAAATCTTGATAGCAATATCATATTTTGACTTGTTGTGGAAATTATCTCCTACTTATCAATTGATGAGCTTAAGGGGCTTTCTAATGAATGGTCCATAAGGCACAACACTTGGTGAAAGTTTTGCAAATGGGGTTGCAAGCTTTGGGTTTAACCATTGAGGAAACTCTGTAGTTAAGCGCGCTCAGGCTGGAGTAGTACTGGGATGGGTGACCTCCCAGGAAGTCCCGGTGCCTCACCCCTGTGAGCATCACCTAGATCCAATGAGTGCTAAGTGTTCCATTTATTATCATGAGAGATGGATTCATGTTGAATCACTACTCATGAAACATGGGTCAATGAGTTTGACTCAAAAATCACATAGTTAAATCCTGATAGCAATATCATAATTTGACTTGCTATGAAAATTATCTCCTACTTATCAATCTTTTGTATTTATGCATATCAATTAATGCCCTAAAATGAATATAGATTTGGACAATCATGATTAGAAACATATACATGATTATAAATTGTTTTATTATTATTATTATTATTATAATATAGCGATTAAGCTGTAGAAAACCGTGACCTTTTATGACACTAATGTTTATAATCAATAATCAATATTTGTCCATCAAACATAAAAGCCATAAAAGACACTAAAAATATAAATTAGACACAATGGACAATATACATACGACAGACTGGGTGTGGGACAAATATTTAGTCGCAGATCCATTCTTTATCAATGAACTAATAGAGTCAAAAGAATTTATTATGTCCCAGACCATTCAAAATTCTAAGACGTGTCAAAATTAGATACATCTCGAATTTTTTCGTGAGATATATAATTAAAATATTGTGTTTCCACCTATATTAGACACCTAATTAACGTAGAAAAAATACCACAGCTTTATGAAGGCACAAAAATCTAAAATTCAGATATGCGAACTAAATCTGAAAACAGAAAGTTTTGAGACCTGTAAAGCCCGGTCTGAGAAAATTGATGGAGTTGTTTGCTAAATACAGAATTCGTTTCCTTTTATTATTCGTATATTCACACATTTTTGTAAGACGTCGGATCAATGTGACATGCATAAAGTTTTACATCCCAACTTAAGGAAACAATATACAAGGTATATTGAAGATTGATAATCAAACTGTTGCTGTGACCAAAACCTTATGTTACTACTATCACTGTGACTAAAAGCTTATGTTACTACTGTCACTAAACCACAATTTGGAAAAGAAGGTAACTAGAGGTTGTAACTCATAGAGTGATAATCCAATGAAACAGAGGATCTGTGACCCAGTAAAGAGGTGAGCTCCCTGCAAGCTGATCCTACACTCTGCTGCATGCTTTCTGGTCCACATGTTATCACGCCTACTTTCTTCTCCCCCATTTTCGTTGCAAACTTTCCAATTATGTCTTCGTTTTCAATATGCCAATCCAACAAATTCCAAATAATCAGTAAAACAATATTTTTCATTATAAAATCCAGAAGAAACCATAATCTTGTCTGACACTAATACTATGCTAAAATAAAATTAACCCGCACACAACAAACAACGAGCTAGGGAAATCCAGTCACCCAGTATCCAAAGAATCAGTAAAACAATTTTTTTCATGAAAAAATCTAGAAGAAGCCATAATCTTGTATTAGACTAATACTATGGCCCGTTTGTTTGCTGGAATTAACCTAGAATAGGGAAATGGGAATAGGAAAATTGGAATAAATCTATTCCAATTTTGGCCCAAAATGAGAATAAATCGAATTCCAGGTATTTTTTGGAATTAGATCTATTCCTATTCCCGTTTCCCTATTCCAGGTTAATTCCAGCAAACAAACGTGCCCTAAATGAAAATTAATCGACATAACAAACAACTAGGGAAATCCAGTAGGTATATGGTCCATTATGGTTTATGATTTCAAACAATCTGTTTATAGATTTACAGATGGCTTATGGTAATATTAGACTATCTTATATTTCTTGCAATTGACATAAACGAAACCCACATGCTTTTTCCCTTCAGAATGTTTGAATCCATGGCCTTGATTTTTTCCACCATTAGGTATTTCAAAATCATAAGTAACAGCCTTGGAGCCTTCCATGCTGCTTTTGTAGAATCACTCTATTTAAAAAAACAATTTTTGATGAGATTTTGTTTCTGGATTCAATTGTGTATGTTTCTTTAGCATCAATAGTTTTGATCAGACTCTGTAATCCATCATCAGAATGAGAGAATGCATGAATAAAATGATGATGGATCATAAAATATGATTCGAAATATTGATACTTAAAAAACATACACAATCGAATCCAAAAACAAAATTTCGGTACGAAAATAAATTGTAAAAATCTCATAATGCTAAAACATTTTTTTGTCATCAGACATTTGAAGACCTATAAAAACTATCAACAACCCAATATTATCATAATGCTTCTTGTACAAGCTGAAGAAAGCATTTCCAATTATATGTCTCATATGAATCAGAACCCAGTTGAAAGAATGCAGACAACAAAAAAAGTCTCAGAAAATTGGGAAACAAAGAGGTTTAAAGGTTCTTGTTATAGATTTACTCTAGATGTGTAGATAGTAGAAATTACCTTGAAGATCAGGCCGTCGTCCAAAATAGGTACTAGACCTGGTTAAAAGGGTGTACTTCTCCTGGTCCTGAACACTATGTCTATCACTCATCTCATATACTTTTTCTCTGGACCCATCAACTGTAGTAGTTTGCATTATTACCCAAATCAAATAAACTGAGCCTCCAAAGAACAGAATTCCCACGCACATGCACACCAAGGTCATACATCCTCTGGCCCATGTTGGGTACTCTTCGTAAGTGTTGTTATCTAATGGGTATATATACAAGCGATTCAATAGGCCAGTCATTATGAGATATCCTGCCAATGCTGAAACAAGTATTGCTGCCTGCCATAGAGTATTGTTTATACTTGTTATAGATTGTAGACTGCCTCCAGGCGGAATTGCCTCTTTGAATTCATCTGCATTGATAGGGCAACCATTAAAGTAAGTTTCATTGAGTGGTTCCATCTGCACTGTTTCTAATTTGGCCATTTCAACGTCCAGAGCTCCTGTTTGTGTGACATATGCCTGCACGTCTAATTGCAACACCTCTGAATATCTTGGACATACCATCGAAGGAGATACAAGATTCAAGAGGCACAACTCCTCTGTAGTTTTGACTGACCATATGAGTAGGACTTCCTTGGGAACATGGTTTCCTTCTCTGATATTATGCTGGTGCAATGTTTCTGATAAAATGCTCATCAATGGAGCTATTCCACTTCCTCCACCAATTAGTATCAATGCATCATACCTGCAATGAAATAAACATATTCAACAAGGTCTATTACATATCATCTTGGAAAAAACAAGGGTCATTTTCACCTAGCATCTATTACTAATTTTGATCTATTACAAGATGAATTGGGCAGATTTTGGACCTATTTTATGTTTCAATGTTACAAATTATTAAGTAAACTGCATCGATCAGGTTAGTAACTGCCCAAATATAAGCAATGTATCAAATATGCTGAAGTCGTTATGATATCTGTCTATAGTGCTGGGATTTGAGTAGATTGATTAGTACCTTAGAAAGTCCATGAAAGCTGGACCATAAGGACCTTCAACAGCTGCTAGCAGATGTGAAGGCCTCTCCATAGAGCTTAAACAGCTGATGAAGTTGTCAAGTTTCTTCGTCCAGCCTTGTTGGCACTTGATTAAAATAGACATCCTGTCTGAATCAATGCTTGAAGTAGAAACAATGCTGAAAGGGTGCCATTCCAACTGTGATATGAATGGAAGCTTCAAAAGAATGATGCTCATAGGTTTGTATACCAGGCCTGCATGCATAGTAATTGCTTAGTCTACATATTTTCATGTACATTTAAAAAATGTATTGACATACAAGGTGTACTTACTTGGATGCTTTGCAATGACCAGATGCACCATGTTTGAAGGCAGTTTTCTGGCAGATATGAGGTGTACAGTCTTTTGTGATTGAAGCATACGAAGGTAGCGGTCCAGGAAAAACAGGAAGATTCCAGGGAGCGCAAGCGAGAACATAACATCTCCAACGTGGAGTGCAAAGAAGACAATGAAAACTATATATAAGTGGTGAGCATAATAGAATACTTCGAAGAAGCGTTGTCGAATCGGTTTTATGGAGGTCAACCAAATTATCAGGCCTGCCAACAGAGAAATCTCCCCTGCTACATGTGAATATCCTATTCTTTTCCAAGATGTCATCTGCACATCAGAAAAAACCCTTGTTATTACAATTTCTCAATGATGTTATCTTATCCAATTCAGACATAAACAGTTGGCATCCACTGTAAAGAGCTTGTAATGGATGGAATTTCGTCGAAACGATTTCAATGTCCACACATTGAAGTTGCTATACAGAAAAAAAAAAAATCGTACTGAAGAAGTTGATGTCTCATTTCACCTGCTTCTTGTATGTGTGGATACATTATTTCAAAATATTAATTTTTTTTGTTTGAAAGCTTCTGAAGTGTAAACAATTCTACACCAACATTTCAATCTATAATCCAGTACCATGAAAATCAAATGAGATAATTTCTGAATAGTTGGTGTGGGCATCGATGATCTATTATTGACTTATTCAAGTGCAGTCTGGAACTGGTGCGAAAATGCAACTAGACCAAAACAACATGGACCAATAATCAACAATTTCTACAGGACTTTAGTATGCAATTTGTATCAGAATTCTCAGTTTCTTAGGCACAGATTAATATCTTTTCGGAGGTTAATTGGCTATTAGTTGTGATTTTTTTACTTCATTCCATATGAAGAACTATGTTCTCATAAAAGTTTTAAATAATACGCTCTCACATGCATCAAACGTCTCTAATCAGAACCAGTGACAAATATCTACACAATACCCAACAAAGCTGATTCTGGACATCACATGTCTTAACAGGGCATTCAATTTTTGAAGTTCAAAATAGTTTTAATCATTTACAGTTTCATGTTATTAGCCTTTAGTTGAACACTATGCTCTTCTCATCTCTAATGAAAAGGGCTAAACAAGTAATGGAAAAAGTTTAAATAATGTAAAAACTTGTATGAAGGTGATGAAAATACCTCTTGTAGAAGAATATGTCTGCTCTGCCATGTCACTACATAGCACAAGCCATGAGCTGTAAGGAGTAGCATCGCCACATTACCTATCCAAATGTGATACTTAACTGAAACTTCAAACGAAACATTGACGAGTTGCAGCAAGACAGATCCACGAGTAACTGGGAAGAAGAGGAAAGCCAAACATAAAACCCCAACTGCGCCAAGAAGGCCTCCAACTGTAGTTAATTTCTTTTGCCATCTGCAAAGATCTCAAGTGAGTCATATTATCTTGATTAAGCTGCATTAGCAACAACTAAATTGTGCTTAAGATCCTTAAGCATATTAAGTTCTATTATAATTGGACATATATATCATCTTTAATCCAGCTCTGTTTCTCTTATATCTGATTTGTTTTTCTTTCTGTTCTTGTCTATTTAGGCTTAATGCCTATGAAAATTGGGCAGTATCTATCCTCACTTTAATGGTATTCTATACAGTGATCGTATTGTTTGAAGTTCTTGTAGATTGTCCCAGAGGAGTTCAGATTAGTAAATAATTGCTTAAGAAAACTACAACCTTCGCTCCTACAATGACTTCAATTCATTTAATTAGTGATTAATAGCTTAAAGCAATTTAATCAATCCACTACTTAACTCTGAATCTAGGAAAAAAAAAAGTGCTGAAGAATTTCGTTTCGTTTCAAGAGGCCACATTAAATGCTTGTATCAAGATTTTAAAAAATGAAGTATACTTAGCCATATCTTACAAGGATTTATCGAATGAAAAGATTCAGAAGTGTGATTCATTACTTACAGTTTGACTCCTGGTTTTAATGTCATATGGTTAACTCCAGCTAGACCATTGACAATGTAAAGTGACGAGGTCCATATCACTAAGCCTAGGAAAATAAGGAGAATGAGGATTTCTCCACCGGTAACAGTTCCAAGGGGTCCTCCAATGAAGACTGGATATGTCCATAGATTAAATATCCTCCTCCTTAATCTTGACCTGAAATCAATATCATATTCACCTATTAAGCCCTTCGTCTAATAAAACCCTTATGTACAAGTAAAGCATATATAAAATTCTTCTTGGATTTGTCCCTTCGTATACAATAGACAGAACATGAAAGATTTCCTATTCATATTGGATGATCATATTTGTGTGCTGCAAGATGAATAGCTACAAGCAGAGGGGTTTTAATATATGAAATCTAGCAGAGCTACAAGCAGAGTGGTTTTATTATATGAAGTCTACCAGATATTTCCTTGAAGCAATTTCCTATGTAAGTCTCTCAGAACAATCCATATACCGTCCATCGTACTATTGAAGCACTAAATTTACTGATTCATTTATTGTTCATGTAACAATGCATTAAACCATGGTAAGATGACTTTCATAAATTCACAAACCCCAGATTAGGTTGAGCTTGCTTCTCTTTATCTATATTGAATAGAAAAAGATGAAATGATAAGAAATTGAATCCATTAGTTGAAATCTTACTTGGTGATTTGGTGGTTTCGGCTACTGTGGAGATAGATACACCCCAGAATGACTATCAAAAATATGGGAGCTGAAAACAGAAGGTTGACAGGACCTGCATAGATAGAAATTAATAAATAAACTCCATGGTAAATGGATGCAGAAATTTCCCAGCTCATCTAATCAGGACAATGTAAGAAGTGAAATTTCGTCACCAATTAGTTGTTATATTTCCTTCAGGATCATCAATCAAATTAGCAAAAAATTAGCAAATTAGAATGCATACAACACTCTAATTCTAATGATGGATCATAGAGTATGATTCGAAGTGTTGATTCAAAGACATGAACAAGATTAAAATTTCTAATGATGGATCATAGAGTATGATTTGAAGTGTTGATTCAAAGACATGAACAAGATTAAAATCTAGAAGCCTTTCGACACATAAACAGCCAAAGGCGAGAAGTCAGTAGGGCTTTGAAAACCATACCAGCAACACCAAAAGCAGAGGTAGTTGTTTTGTTCATGAGAGTGACCCAAGGATTCTCCCAAGCCTTCAATGCCCTGACAAACCAGAGAGCAATCCATCCTGCAAAAATGATTGAAATGGCCCATTTGAGGGTCCTAGATGCTGCCATATTCATCTTTCAATCCAATCTCTTCCACCAAAACACAAGTCATCAAACTCCAAGGAGGATTTGAAGACAATACAGTGTGAAGCCAATCTATATATAGAAGAAAGAGAGAATGTGAAGGGCAAGGCATGGATGCTTCATGCTGAAAAACTGTTAGCTAAATTTAGTAGAGAGCTAGTTGACCTCATGCTATGATGAATCATGCATCCACTCCCTCACTCAAACACACGTTTACTTATTAACTACATTCACAGATTGAATGCTGTTTTGGCACATTATGTGACTTTTTGATTGGATTCTCTTGTGTTTTCAGTGGAAAAGAGTGATTAGCGATAATGGTGGGAATGTGAATGAGAGCGTGGTGGCGGAGTTCTTCCACGCTCTCCAAACATGGCTGCTGCGTTGAAATTTGCACCGGTGAAACTCCCAAATCGTGATAGGGTGGGACCCAATTTCATTCCAATCACACTAAAGTATTGAATAAATGCCCCCTCGTGATTATTCGGCTACATGCCGTGCCTTCCCTTGATTCTATACATTTAATAGTACGTACTAATGATATCTTAACTATTGCTATCTAAATATATTTGTTTATGATATAGTCATCTAAGCTCAAGATATCTTTGGTTAAATATCATAAATTTACTTATTATTATTTATGATATAATAAATATATCTGTATATAATTCCACTTTTACTTTCTTTTATTTAGTGTTTGTTTTATATATTTTTAAATATATTTAGAAATTATTTTATTTTAATTATAATGTTTATTGAGACATGCTTTAGCTTCCATTGGTTCTATAAAATAATATAAAAGTAATGATATCTAAAACATTGTTGTTTATATATCTTTAATAATGTCATTCATATTTAAAAGATATCAGTAGTTACATATGATAAAGCTAGTTATTAATTAAGCCGAGAAGCTTTCTACAATCTTCAATGTAAACATTTTCTATTTTGAAAAAAAATTGACATTTGTCACAAAAACAAAATAGAAATATACATTTTTTTATTGTTATGATTTTTATGGAATATGATTTTTTTTAAATCTATACATGATGAAATAAATCATTGTCTAAATTTGATTTTCTAATTTTTCAGTCTCATAAAATTTCTATGTATTAGGCATAGTGTATATTTAAAAAAAAAATACAAAAATTTATTCTTGGAATTTTTGTGTTCATTTGAATACAATATTTACTAAATTTATAATTATTCTTTTGAAAGTAGATACCTCTAGACTTATTTTACAAAAAAATTAATTAAATTTAACTTAAATATAATTGTCTATAATTTATTTTTATAATTTGTATGAATTATTTTATTAGCAAGGTTGTAGAACTATAGGCAATGACATTTCTTTAACTATTGATTAAACAAATTAACTTCACCCAATCACTTTTCATTATTTAAAAAAAAAAAAAACTAAATTTTTCACTTTATAAAATTATTGGTTGAAACAAATGAACCATAATATCAGAAGAAAATCAAATCACACAACCTTAACAGTTGAATAGATTTTTTATAATTTGTTGTGTCAATTTTATTATTATTTCATATCTATTTTATTGCCAAACTTTGTAAGATATTTTATTAATAAATAAAAACTATATTGTATTTTAATTTTAATTCATCAAAAAGATACAATCTTTTAAACAAACTATCGTTTTATCAAAATATATTAAATCAAATGACAAGAACAATATGCTAAGGTTTTTAAATTAGATACATTTATATTATATTTTATATTTTATATCTTTATTAAAAATATATATTTTATAATATAAAATATTAATGTAATATTAAAATAAAAACAATTTAATAATTTAATATTAGTAGTCTTAATTATTTTTATAAGTATTATGGTAAGATACTTTTAACTTCTATAAACTTTGACTTTTTAATTAATATTAAATTATTTAATATTATTTATTTCAATCTTTTTCTAAATTTAAATTTTTTTCACATAAATATTTCCAAAGTTAAAAAGTATTAATCAATTCTAACAAAATTGTGATAGGAACTTGTTGATATACAACCTTGTTTTATTAGTACTTGTCCTAGACTAATGTTATGATACTTTTTACAATTTCACTCAAGCGTGATTAAAAGTTTTAAATTTATCATTTTTAAATTTAATTATAAAATCAAAACATTGTGCATAGTTAGATGCAATTTTTTTAACTTAATAATTTTTATAAAATACTTTTCTATTTGATTGGATGAATCATTTTAATTCTTATACGTACCTAATTTGATGGATTCCAAAACATGATAGTTTTTAAGAGTTATATTTTAATAATGTGATTTATATCATTTTAATTTGATATTTTTAATATTGTATTTTATTAATTTAATATTTTCATTCAATTAAAAATATTATATATACTTATTTTATACAATCTTTTAAGAAATACTATTATTTATATTATTATTATAAAAATACTATATAATATTTTTATTAATTCAAATATTCTATATATTATAATAAATTTATTAAATGAAAACTAAATTCATACTAAACTAAGGGCAAGTACTAAGCCATTATATGACACTTGTTAATATTGTTTGTGAATTTTATTTTTTAAGAATATATTTATATATAAACTAATATTTAACATTTAAGATATAATTTATATAATATCAGTAAAAGTACCTAGAAAAAACTTCTAGTCAAGAACATAATAAAGTTTAGTTAGCAAGAGGGTTGTGTTATGAGAGTAGGGGTATGGGGGGTGTGTGGAATAAGCATAGAGTGAGATGTACAAAAATAATGAAATATAGATAGAGGTAAAGAAAAAATAAGAAAATGGAGAAATAAATGTAAAAATGCAAAGAGATACAGATATATAGGTCTATGAACAAGAAGATTGAGAGTGGGGTGAGTCACTATTTAACAATCTTAAACTTTTACTTTAATTCCAAAAGATGTAACTTTAATTAGTAGAAATGAAAGATACATATTCAGTGCTAGCACATATAAGAGAACACCAAATTTGTGTGAAAAATCAATGGAACATACATAATAAGAATATTTTGCAACATAGTATTACAGGAGTGTCACTATTAGACTTGCATCGAAGACTCGCTATAGACACTTAAAATTGTCTTAAACACTATATTAATTGATTTAATATCTCCCTTGACACTATAATTATTTATTAATTAATTAATTATATTTTTCATATTCTTCTACTTATTTAATTAAATTTATTTAACTAAATAGGTTCATTTTCCTAATGTATTTAAATTTAATTTAAATGCATCCATTTAATGTATTAAATTTATTTAATACATAGTGCTCCATAAATCCCCTTTTAAATAAATTCTAATTTATTCCCTCCATTCCATTAAATTATTTAATCCTATGATTAAGTTAAATCCTAATCCCATCCTAAAACCTAGTCTACACCCATTACTCTCATCCTTATAAGCCTACCCAATACTTAATCCCACTTATTTACCTTAAACACCTTTTAGCCCATAAGTGTTTTTTCACACATGTGTGAGAAGCTCTTGATCCAATAAACCTTCCACTTCATTTATGCCTCTTACACCTTTGACACATTTGTCTCCCACTCCTTCCCCTAAGGTTGCTCACACATGTGTGAGCACATCTTGAGCCTCTCAACCATTAAAGGCTCTTTTTGACTTTTGCATGGCTTGTCCTTTAGCCCATGTGTCTCCCTTGTGGCACGTATGTGGATGCCACATAGATGCCACCTCCCCAAGGCCTCTCTCAAACCTATAAATAGAGCTTTTGTCTCAAGCATTTTTCATCTCCCTCATTTGCATTATTATCATGCTAGTTTAGTGTTAAAGCTCTTTAGTGATTTTGTGATTTGCATTTTTACTAATCTTTGGTAGTTGCTAGATTTCCATTTCATGTGCATTGTTAACTTAGTTTATTTCTTACATCCAAACTCACATCCTTTGAGTACTTTCAAGCACGGTTGCTTCCATAGCCATTGTTTGAAGCATTCACCATTCATCTTAGTATAGTATTAGTATCATTGCATTTTATTGCAAGGGATTCAATAGTTGTGTTTGGGAGAGCACATCTACATCCCTCACACTTGAGCACACCAACAAGGCCTCTTATGGGTGCCCTTGTTGAGCTACTTTGAGGTTATGTGAGGACTTTGATTTGTGGTTGCATAAGTTGTTAAACTCAAGTAGATTTTAGTTGTATTTTCGTTGGTTGCTAATCTCTCATATGCACGTGTTACAACTAATGTTTTCTTATTTACACGTGCTCCCCACAAGTTAGGTTTTTGCATACACACTTGCTATCTCAGGGAAATATACAAAGGGCATGCAAATTGAAGACCACTTCTTCATTTAAAGATATGTGATTGTTCTTTAAAGGAGACTCATTATTTCAACATAGGATACAAGAAATGTATTACAATAAATAAGCATTTAGCATATTTCTTCCAACACACTTAATTGAATGTAGTTCTTCTTGACTTGCTTTTTCAGGAAACCATTTAACAATTTCAGACTAGTACTCTCACCACACACATATACTACCTAAGAATTGCATCTTTCTTAATCTACTCTATTTACTATTGATTTGATCTTCTACTTGCACCATTCAAATCATCATAAACATCAATTAGGTTGATTAGTTGTGCAAGAGAATCCAATGCAATATAAAGAATAAATAAAGGCTCATGGTATAACTCGAGTTAAAATGGTGTAAGGTCTTATGGACCAAGTTGTAATACAATAAGATCCAACTTGTAAGGTCATTGACATGTTAGGTGTGTATGTTTACCAACATGGCCAAAGGGTTAGAAAAAGAGTTGGGAATGTAGATTTAGGTCTTTAGGGTTGTGTTTGGTCAAAGTCAATCAATTATGGAATGTTTTGAATAGTTTGGGTTGAAAATGCAAAAGGTGTTACAAAATTGTCAATGTTGTCATAATGTTGCTTGACAACATTTTGACAACTTGTGCAACTTTTAAAATTTGGCTTAACAGCTCATCCCAATAGTGATGTGAATTTTAAATTTAGTTAGAGAGTTAGTTTTTTCCT
Organism: Cupressus sempervirens; assembly: GCA_028749045.1. Lineage (NCBI taxonomy): Eukaryota > Viridiplantae > Streptophyta > Pinopsida > Cupressales > Cupressaceae > Cupressus > Cupressus sempervirens. Next base: position 383,034,329 of record CM053784.1, read on the forward strand.
ATACAAGGCCCTTTGGATCAAATTCACAAAAACATGTTAAAGTCTTGATTAAATCTCACCATTTTCCTATAAATTTTGATGCTTTTTTCTATGATGTATTATTGTATAGTTTGGTAGATGGATAAAACCTGTATGGATGTGTAGAGTGATAAAATAATTTTTTGTTGAATTCGGTTTGATCAAATCTGATTGAGTTGGGCAAGAGTTATGTTCATTTTTGTGTAACAAGGTTTAAAACCCTTGCCATTCTAGGTTTTTGTTATAAAAATGCTCCCATATTATATTTTCACAATTGAATTTTTTACAACCATTAGTGAGAAGAAAGTAGAGGACATGTAAAATATGAGACAAAAATTACCATGTAGAAAAGTGAGTGTAATTGTAAGAACTTTTAAACCCTACTCAAGCATTTCTATGTGACTAACTTGTGAAACAAATCAAACAACATGTGCATAAGGCATAAAGGGGTGGTTCTTTTTCTATGTGAGGGTGGAATTGATTTTCATAAGTTATGGAAGCAATATTATTACACTTTCCTTGGTAAGATTGAGTCATTAAGAGACACTTTCTTTGTAAATCAGACCTAATTAGGCCTATTAGGTCCATAGGCTCAATGGCGCTTAACCTATCAAGGATAAGAGTCAAGATAAATAATATGGAAATTTTTATGAATCCCCCAAAAGGGTGTCCAAACATATATCTGTTTTGGATTGTTAGTGAATTAAGGAGGAAAACCTTATTGATAGGGCTAGTTAGAGACTAGGTCTCTAAGCCAATATCACCTCTAATTAAAGTTTGAACTCCATGATACTTTGGAATTGTATTGAATAGTCATTTATAGTAATATGGGTGTCTTTTAATGGGTTATATCTATTAGAAAGGACAAGGTTTTTGTTGCACCAAAAGATTGACCTGTCAATGCCCAATACAACCAATAGCCTTATAGAACCATAGGAGACGGTTAAGCCATGCCATGAATCTTGTGAGGGATTTTGGCTCACTGTCAAAAATACCCCTCCCAGCATCACTCATAATGGCTTGTGAGATTCAAACTTGTGACTAAGCTTTGATACCAATTGTTAGAAAGGATAGGGTTGTCATTGCACTAAAAGAATAACATGTCAATGCCCGATACAACTAGTAGTCTTATAGAACCATAGGAGGCGATTAAGCCATTTCATGAATCCTATGAGGGACACTAGCCCACTACCAACATGATCCATTCCCATCACATTTTGAGTCACTCTATACATTTTGTGAAGAATCCAAACCTAATGGAGAGCATAGGTTTGGAATGAATTTAATGTGAGAGCTTACACACCAAAGTGATTCTATACCATTTTGAATGTGATGTGTTGATGTTTTTCCATCATAAACAAGGAGTATTAGGAACCAAATGGTTATCCTAAGGAAGAGCAATTGGGAAAGTTGTGGGTAGTGGGCTAGGAAATATTAACCTGGCTTGTGTTGTTGCATCAATCAAATCATTAATAGGTCCTTGGGAAAATTTTTATTTTTTTTTAGGTTAATAGAGGAGTCTAAATGATATGCACTTAACATGCCTCCAAATGGGATTAATTTCAAAGTGGCAAGGAGGCTCTGAGAGTAGGAAGAAATAAAAATGAAGTAGGCCTAAGATGTTGAGAATTTGAAAGGAAATGAAGAGAGAAGGGAAAGTAATATGAAGCTTTCTCTGAAAGAGAGGAGAAAGGTGATGAAGAAGAAGTCCTAAGTCAAGAGGAGGGGGTTCTCGGAAAGAAAAGATACCTTATTGATTCCATTAAGCTATTTAGAAGGAAGGCCTTGAATGGAAACTCAAAAATCCCCAATTTTTAATGGAACATTAAATGCACATGAAGTGATGGACTAGATTGAATCCCTGAATAACCACTTTGAGTGTGAAGGGGTTTCTTAGAACCCAAAGAAGAAGATATCCATGTCAAAGATGAAGGGATCAACCCTTACTTGGTGGAACTATATCCAAAATAAGAGAAAAAGAGGAGAAAAATTTGATCTCCTCATAGAAAAAAATGGTTTCAAGGATACAATACGTCTAAATAGTTGATGAATATGAAGTGGAGATACATTGGAAGAGAGAAAATATTAAACAAAAAGATGTGGATCGTATTGCATACATCAAAGAGTTTGATAGGTTTTTCCTTGTATCACAATAGAGTGAAGGAGAAAAGGAGAAGGTTTCAAGATACCTCAATGGGTTAAAATAGAGAGTTTAATATGAATTGAGTTTTCGACCCACAAACACAATATACAAGTGCTCTCAATTGGCACTAAGGGAACAAGAGAAGCTAAAAATAAAACAAGATAAAAATAATAGACAAAAAGGTGGAAATAATGCTAGAGGTTGATGAGGTTCTAATGGAAGAGATTAATCACCAAGGCCACAAAATAAATGAAACCAAATTGAACACAAGGGGATAAATATTTTAGAGGGAAATCCAAAGGGATAGATTAAATGGTAGAGGGATGTTTGGAGATAGAGATTTTGGTCCTATCATCTTAATGAATGCTTTTGTGTGTGATCTTACTTGTTTTTATATTATTTTATTTATCTTGATATTAGTTACAAAGTGGATTGTAATAAGGTTAGTTAGAATAATTAGAAGGATAGCCGATTTTGTGGATGGTATTGACTCATCCCTCCTCTTAGTACCTATTGGGGCCAGCAATTATAACCAAGTGGGACACCTATATCATATATTCCTTGGGAAGAATGCTTCAAATACACAAGGATAGAGGATAGCATAATTGATCCAAGTGGATACTCAAAGTGTCAATTCTCCATCCAAGTCCTTAAACCCTAAAGAAAATAGAATGTATGATGATGAGGAGAACCCTTTTGAAAATCCCAACCACAAAGGAACCTTTACAAAGGAAGATATTGTTTAGAAAAACTTGCAAGATCCATGTGAAGGTATGTATACTCCTTATTGATTTTGGTTCAAATAATAATCCTGTGTCCCTAGAGATTGTAGAAAAACTAAAACTAGGGAGGCTATGTCATCCTTTCCCATACAAAAATTTCATGGTTAACAAAAGGGAAAAAAACTTTAGTAAATGAGAAGTATTGGGTAGAATTCCAAGTGAGGGAATAAGGAAAAAGTATAATGTGATACATGGGACATGGATTCTTGTCATTTACTCCTTGGTTTCCCTTGGTAGTTGACTTGGAAGCCCAATTGATGGGAAGAAAAATGCATGCACAATCCTCAAAGATAGTGTTAGATATACTATGAAACCTTTGTTTGATAACAAGCCTAATAAACAAAGGAAATGAAACATAATACTAGCAAAGGAAAAAGAGATGCTATAAATCTTGAAAGTAGCTAGAGATATAGTGTATGCTTTGGTGGTAAAACCTAAGGAAAAAAGTCATAATCGACAATGAGAAGGAAATTCCTAAGGAGGCATAGAAACTATTAGATTAGTATCATAGTGTAATTACATGAAAGCTACCCAAATCCCTCCCTCCTATTAGAGACATAAGTCAAAAAACTGATTTTATTTGAAGTGGATTTTTTCCCAACAAATATGCTTACAAGATGGCCCAAATTGAGAATGCATAAATTGCAAAGAAATTCTAAGAACTACTAGAGATAACGGTCTAATTATTAAGAGCGTCTAATTATTAAGAGCGTCAATTGTTATGTAGTACTTATCTTTTGGCCACTAAAAGGAATGGTAAATGGAGACTTTACATTGATTTAAGTTTCATTAACAAAATAACCATAAGGTACAAATTGCCTATGCCTAGAATTGAAGACCTACTGGACTACTTGTGGGTCCATGTTACTTTTCCAAAATAGACCTTAGAGTAGGCTATCAGAAGATTAAAATAATATTTGGAGATGAATGTAAAATGTATTTCAAGAACAATGGGGGCCTTTATGAATTTCTTGTTATGCCACTTGGTCTTAGTAATTTATTGATCACCTTTATGAGGCTAATGAATGAAATACTACATGATTTCATTGGAAAAATTGTTGTTATTTATTTAGATAAAACCATTATTTTCAATAGGTCCAAGGAAGAACACTTGGATGGTCATTTGAATTAGTTTTTAAAGCCAGTTGATATGAACAAGTAAATGATCAATTTAAACAAATACATTAATTATGCAACATGAGCTCATATATCTTATTTTTATCATCTCTTAAGGATTCCTAAAGATAGATCCTTCTAAGGTTGAATCCATTTTGAATTGGGAACCTCCAAAGATAGTTCACAATGTTAGAAGTTTTTATGGCCTAGAAACATTCTATAGGAAGTTCAAATTGAACTTTAGCCAAATTTGAACCCTTAGCCTTGACACCATAAAAGGAGTAAGGTAAAGTTTCTTTGGACATAAGATACTAATAAGGATTTTAACTATTTGAAGTCAATGGTATCATAAGTCCCTATTCTCATTCTTTTTAATTCTCACAAGTTGTTCATTATGTAATGTGATGCAAGCAACTTAGCTATTAGGGCTACCTAAAGTAGCCTATTTCTTAGAAAATCTCAACAAGGAAAAGAAAAATAATTCTACCTATAATTTGGAGATGTATGGCATGATTCAGGCCTTAAATGTGTGGAGACACTACCTCCTTATCAAAGAATTCATTGTCTATATAGACAATCATGCCTTAAGCTACCTTAATGGACAAGAAAAACCCAATTGCAAACATATGTAGTGGGAAGAACAACTTCAAGAGCATAGGCTTTCATCATTAAACATAAAAATGGTCAAGAAAAAAAGGTTTTAGATGCTCTTAGTAGAAGAATACTCCTAATTCAAGTTCAATTACAAAGCGTGAGAATAGATTTCATAAATGGTCTCTACAATGGAGACTTGGTGAAGTACATAATGTTTATTAAATGTTTGCAAACTCTTATCATATTGATTTTAATGACTTCTTTTTTAAAAATGGTTTACTCTTCAAGGGTGGCAAACTTTGATGTGGTACAAGGTAGGAGAATCCACAAAGGAGATGTCCTAACCCCTATCAAATAACCACACAATGGAAACACAATGCATGAAATAAGATCTAATACCAAATACAACTCTTTATTCATAAAATAACTAATTACATGCAATGTGTTGGGTTGTAAGGCCTTCTCGGTTACAACCAAATATAAAACAAGTAATACTTCTGCAAGATCCTCAATATCCAACTCAAACTCTAGCTAGTCAAGATTGACACTCTGGTAGTAACCTCCAAAGAAAATCTAAACTTATGCTCACAAGCCACTAAGCAATCTCCTTATTTCCCAAGTCGTAGCTACTAGTTCTACTCAAACTTTGCTCTTCCACTACTCATCTTCTCCCAAAATCCTAGTGCCTAAAACACTACACAAGCCCTCCTTAAATACTTGCACATCCATAGGTTAGCTTGTTGTAATTACATTAATTAAATACATCCTTGAAGACACAAGTGATCTTACAACAAATATGACATCAAATTAAATACTTAGGACAAGCCCCAAGTTTACAATGCACAACTAACTCATAAGACCACATAAGAATACATGAACTTAGTCATAGGTATATGTGCCAACTAGTTATCCAAATCTAAGAGCTCACACACCAACTCCTTTGGATCAAAGCTTGTGAATATAAATCCAATGTCTTCCAGTAAATAGGAATGCATTACCAACAACCACTAAAAATGGCTCTAACTCTAAGATGATGACTCCAATCATCATGTGAACTTAACGAAAGGTTCCCTCAATATTCCTCAAATAGATCCCCAACCATGTGAATCATAACTCCAAAAATACAAACATGAAGCCCCTACATACAAGATTGCTAACTTACCTAGGATGCTCCTACATTAGACACCCTAGGCAAAAAGAAAATATATTATTAATAGCTAGAAGAACATCTTCTAGGGTTCAACACATAAACCCCAAACTAGATCTTCACATACATGTGCTCCACCACATCAACTTGTACACTCTTTCCTTTGTTCTTCTTCTTCAACTTCCTTTCTGCAACCACCATCATCACATTTGTCTTCAATGCACAATAGTGTTATTTTCCATGCTGATCTCTAACCCTTTCAAAACCTCCCAACTCAACTCAGCTACCAAAAATTAGGTTCCTATTAAGCTCTCCATTCTAGAAAGGAATCAAGGAACACTTCCTACCACCCTTCTTGACAATAAACACATCAAATTTATGCAATAATGCATAGCCTTGAAATCATATTGCCAAGGTATACCAAGTGATATGTGACAACTACTCATGTCCACAAAATCACACAATGGTTGATCCTTATACTCTCCAATCTATAAGTCAACAAGACATTGCTCCCTCACTTCCAAGCATGTTCATCTTGTAACCATCCAATCCTAAAAGGACAAGGATGTCTTACCCTCTTCAAACCAAGTCTCTTAACCATCTCTTCAGCAACTAGGTTACTAGTACTACCACCATCCATAATCACATTACACATCTTACCTCCAAATCTGCAATGAGTCCTAAACAAATTCTTCCTTTGAAAAGGTTCCAACATCCTATTACCAAGCAAGTTATCCCCATCCTTCTTAGGTTCATTCACCAAGTCTTTGACCTCCAGAACACTTCTCTTGTCACCATCCTTAGGACATTCAAAACATTAGTGACTTTTTTCACCACATATGTAGAAAGTAGGTCCTTAAATGTACCTATGTTTGTCCTCTTCCTTTGTTCAATAGGTTTCAATTTATCTTCAACAATTTTTTTGCTCTTCACAAAGTGATCTTGGTTCTCCCTCCCTCAAGGATTACCTTGATGTCTCCTCTTCATTTTATTTTCTTCTCTCAAAACATATTGATAAGTATCCACAACCAAAGCAATATTTAGCATACCAATCTCATCGTGAATATTGAATCTCAAACCATTAATATATCTATCCACCTTCTCCTTAGATAGTTCTCTATGTCTAGTCTAAACAGTTAGCTTGGAAAACTCCTCTATATAATCTTTCACAGTCATATCTTTATCCTTTAGATTCTACAATTTCTTCAACAACTCAAGTTCATAATCAATAGGAATGAACTTAGCCTTTAGTTTAGTCACCATAAATATCCATCTAGTGCTCTTCATTTCACCTTCTTCTTCTTTATCTCACTGCAATTATTTACACAATAAAGAAACATTTCCTTTCAATTTAGTTTGTGTCAACCTCACTATGAGCAGATCTTCAATATCCTCTAACTCAAATTTGTCTTCCAATTTTCCAATCCAATCAATCAAGTCTTTAGGATTCAAAGTACTTGAGAAATTAGAAAACTCCATCTTATGATTTAGCTTCAATTGAGATCTAGATCTATCAAACAAACAAGCCCCATTTCCCATAAGTCTCTCAACTCAATCAATTATATCTCCACCACTTGATCCAACAACCTCCAAGTCTTCAACAGCTTCCTCATAACCATCTTTAGTACCCATATGTTGAGTTACATGCCACCTATAACACTTAGGATCTTAGTGATCATATCACTCTTCATCAGGGTATGTGTAGGATCATGGTGTACCAAACTATGGCCTTAAGTGGCAGTGAAAAATTAGCAAATCAGGGTTATGTCAACTTGACACATAATTTTAAAGTCGTTATGGACTTTATATCAAAAAGTTGTAAGAAAATAATCTGTAGGAAATTGAATGTAGTTTCTAAACTACTAGGCCTTATTTGCGAGAAAATAATAATTGATTGGTCAGAATTTTGGATTTTAATATTGTACTACAAAAATTTCAGGGCAAAAATAAAAAGTAGGTGTATGTCTGACCACCTTAATCAAAATCAAATGATAATTATTTTTTAATATAATTATAGATATAAAAATTAGACTCATGCCCAGATGTGACGCATATTTTTTGGGTATTTTTATTCCAAATAAATAATTAAATATGAATTTTCTACCAAAACTTTTTCAGAAAAAAAACACTCATGTCTGACCATCTTAACTAATAGAAAATTTTACCAAATTTAATTTAATTTTTAATTTTCCTATGCTAGGTGAATCATAGAATGTGACACAACTTTTAGATTTAAAAAATGTTATACCATTTGAAAGTTATAGCTATTTCTCAATCAGTATTTCAATTAGCACTTTACAACAATCTTCATTGAAAATTAACTAATAAATACTTATTAAACTCAGAATTTGGCAACAATTATATCGATGGAATCTTGAGAGTGATATTAAAAAACCCTTTTTGTTTCATTCAATTTCGATCAAAATAACATTGTCAGATGGCTACCTGAAGTCTAAGTGTCACTGAAAACCCTTCTCAAACATGTTTTTTGGGTTGACTGAATAGGCTTGGTAAATACCAGGCCTAATTAGATATCCGAGTAGGCCTAGCAAATTTACACCCATATTTGGAGGGAAATTTCAAAGAGAGATTTTTTTGAATTTTAAATTTGGAGGGAGACAAATTTAAAAGGAAATAAACTTAAGAGGGTAACTTTAGACAGTTTTAGAGGAAATTTATTTTATGAAAGTGTGGACATTAATATTATTATTATTATAATTATTATTACATTATAGTAATATGTATGATTATTATTATTAAATATAATATAATCCTAAATATAATATAGTGATATATATGATATATATTATTATTAAATGTATATAATAGTATTATATGACAAAATTATCCTATATAATAATATATATGGTTATTATTATTATTAAATCTATAATCTAGTAACATATATGATTATTATTGTTATATAATCTAATAATATATTATTATTATATTAAAATATACAATATAATATAATTATTAAATATAATATCGTCCCTTCAACCCATATGAAGGATTCTAATATGTCCCTAGGGGTCTTAGGACCCCTAGGGACATATCTCATCATGTAATGAGTCGAAGGGGGTCATAGGTCACCCTATGACCCCCTTCGACCCATATGAAGGATTCTAATATGTCCCTAGGGATCCTAGGACCCCTAGGGACATATGTCATCATGTAATGTGTCAAAGGGGGTCATAGGTCACCCTATGACCCCCTTTGACCCATATGAAAAATTCTAATATGTCCCTAGGGGTCCTAGGACCCCTAGGGACATATGTCATCATCTAATGGGTCGAACCTATGACCCCCTTCAATCCATATGAAAGATTCTAATATGTCTCTAGGGGTCCTTAGACCCCTAGGGACATATGTCATCATGTAATGGGTCAAAGGGGGTCATAGGTCACCCTATGATGCCCTTCGACCCATATGAATGATTGTGATATGTCCCTAGGGGTCCTAGGACCCCTAGAAACTTCAAATTATACATTTCATCCAAATTTGATAATAAAGATTGTTAAAATTTTATTCAAAAATTATTTTATTTTAATTGAATATAACAAACATAATCAAAATTAGTGATATTCCATAAACATGAACAATACACATGATCCACAATAAATTGAACAATACTAGATACTAAATTAATATGTATATCATTGTGCACATAAATGACAAAAATATATATCAAAATACATGTATCCATAGACAAAATTTTACACAAATATATATCAAATATCATGTATCCATAGACAAAGTACTCAAATATATATCAAAATGCATAGATCCATATACAAAATGTGGCTGATAATGCCATCAAAATGTGTATAATATCAATGTTTCTGTATAAAATGTGGCATATGCCATCTCAAAATGTCTCATGATGCATCCTATGACAACTATACTATCCTAGGTGCTGGTGGATGATCAAAATGCAGCCTCTTCACTGCACTAGATGGATCAGATGCCTCCTACATAAACAAAAAAGGAAAATCCAAAGTTAGACTACTAAATTTATATGATTCTTTGTATCTAGCATTGAATTACTCAAATGCATAATGATATTTTTTGTAATGAATATTTATACTATCAAAATTTCATAATAAATACCTTTCTCGTCGACCTCCTACACTGGTCAGGAGTTCTCTCATATGCCCTCGGCAATGCTTGTACCTCGCTGATTGTGGGTTGTATATGTTCAAATACATTTGTCAGATGAATTTATAATTTAAACTATAACATTATAATTCATAGCATGCTAAATTTATAACATATTTAATCATGAATTCAAACTACAACTTACTATTGTAGGCTCCTCCTTAGGAGAGAGTGGCCGCATCATCAAATCTACATAACTCTCCTGTTAGACCTCATGTGCACTAGGAGTCTCCTATGAGATACAAAATAGTAGTTGTTAATATTACAAAAATAAATTTTGAATTTATTTATGAAGATAAGGAAAATAAAAAATAAATGATACTTATACATACAATGGGGCTCTCAGTGTGAATGGAAATCCCTGATGGTCTATGACACAAAATCTGTACAGGCTCATCACCAGTAGCCACGTCCTATATACAATAAAGAATGTAATTAAATGGGATTACCACAAACATTTTACAAGAATGCATCAATATTTAATCAAATAGAAAGCACCTAATTACCTTTCCTTTGTCAATGCGTGCTGGCTCACCCCCCACACTTTGTCCCCCTGGGACAGGTGGTACCTACAAGATAAAAGAAAGATTAGCAACCATATATGCTACAATATCAAATAGAAAAAAAAAATGTGAACACAACATAATGTATTGTAGATGTCTCAAGGCCAAATGAAATGACCGAGAGCGTGGCATCACCAATATATTTGAGCTCCTCCTCGATCATCAACTAAACATGAATGAAGATCACATACATGTAAAAGTCAGTATGGCTTAAAAATTAAAATTACTCTATTATAAAAATTAACTTTAAATCACATATGTCATAACAAAAAAATGTATACATGTATCGACACTGAAGGAGTCCATGCCTCTACATTCCCCTCCTCTCTTGCATCAGGGTCTATAGCCTCTACGTGTGTGTTTGGTGTATCCTCGTCTAATACAAAATGATACTTAGGAAGATCACCTATGGGACCCAGGCAAATATTCTTGCACGTAATGGAAGTGTGAGGCACACAAACTTGTGATGAGCTAGCTGATGATGAACTGGCACTGGCATCATCAACATGAGGAGGCAGGACTAACCTAGCCTGAGATATCATTAGGCTACTCAACTTATGAATGGCTCTGATGGTGTGAGAGCTAGCCTCTACCATAATATCTAGATGCTACACTCGAGGAGGGGGGGAGATATCAGTGAGGGGGATAAAAGTGCTAGCTTTCTTCCATTGGGAAGAGGGTCTATCTTGAGGAGCTCCTAGTCCTAAGCCCATGTTGGGCTTCATGCTCCAATAGTTCACTTTAAGTTTCAACACAAATTTTTCATATAATTTTCTAAGGAAATAAAATGGTATGTCTAAATTTCCATGTGGAGGGATATCAAAGACCATCCACAATGATCCCAAAAGTTTGCACATATGGCATCATTTGTGCACCATTTAATCGATAGTTTGGATTTTCTTGGGTTGACTGGTAAACCCATTTTTGGGTTCACAAAAAGGCTAGCCAAATCCTCTTTGGTTATATTTAGGGCCACAACCTCATCATAGTCCAAACCATCATCAAACATCTTGTGCATTTCATCATGCCAACGAAGAGTGGCATTTTGTTGGTTCGTAAGGGTTTCAAAGTTATCCACTATGGTGTTTAATGTGGATAACATAGGAGCCAATGCGGGTACATTATTATATGTTCTATGCAAACCTCTCAATTCAGTGAGATTTTCATTTATCAAATCCTTGATTCGATGAGGGTTTTGAGGGGGTAGAGGATCATTTGGTGGATGGTCTTGTGGGGGTACTGGATCATTTGGTGGGGGGTTATGAGGAATATTACTCCTGGCCTCAGTGTCATCATTTTGATTAGCCATTCCTATTGAATTACAAAACATAATATATATTAAAAAAAACCTTAATTTTAATAATTTTTTTCAAAAAAACCCTAGATTGAACTAAAACAAATGAAATCATGCTAAAATCTATTGAATTTAGGTTTAAAATGAGTTAAAAAAAAACAAAAAATGCCTTAATATCCGATATCCAATTGTATATCTGATATCCAATCATGGTGCAAATACTGGCCCCCAAATATGCGAAATAAGGGCCCACGGGTCTGATTTTTTTAATGTAATGTCATAGGTATCAGAAATCTGACATAATATCGGATATCCGATATTCACCACATATATTATATAATATACTACTTTTTTATTATATATTATATTATAATATATTACATTTTTATTATTATATTATATTTTATATATATTATATTACATTATATTTTATTTTATTTTATATTTTTATATATTATATTACATTAGTATATATAATAATATAAAATATTATATTATTGTAATATAATATATTATTATATTATTATAATATAATATTATTATTATATTATATTATTATAATGTATTATATGATATTATTATAATTTATAATATATTATACTTTTTTATTATATATTACATTTTTATTATTATATTATATTTTATATATATTATATTACATTACTATATATTATATTATATTATCATAATATAATATTATTATTATAGTATAATATTATATGATTATAATATAATAATAATATTATTATATTATAGTATAATTATTATTATTATTATATTATATTATATCATATTATATTATATTATATTACATAATATATTATACTATTATAATATAATATTTTTATATTATTATAATATAATAATTATTATATTATATTATAATATAATAATTATAATTATTATATTATGATAATATTATTATGTTAATTATCAGATATCTGATATCAAATCGAATATTTGATAAGGCTCGGCCTTACTTTCCAGGTTTGGTACCTAGATAGGTGAAAAAAAGTCAGAGTGGATTTTGAAGCACTTTTGGACGTCTTCAAACTCCTATTTTTTTCACATCACCACTTTTTGGCACACCATGATCCTGCACATACCCATCAATGCCATCTTATATCTAAATTACGCTTTAATCATCTCTAAGATCCTTACTTCTACAACATCACAGAGACCTTCAATCGCCCTAGAGTCTAGTTATCTTGGAGGCATCTTCCAAGATCTTCTCAAACACTCTATAACAAATCAACTTGATCCAACCTTCTCTCTGATATAACTTGACGTAGTACAAGGTAGGAGAATCCCCAAAGGAGATGTCCTAGCCCCCAAAAAATACCCACACAATGGAAACCCAGTGCAAGAAATATGATCTGATACCAAACACAACTCTTTATTCATAAAATAACTAATTACATGTAGTGTGTCAGGCTATAAGGCCTTCCCAGTTATGACCAAATACAAAGCAAGTAATACTTCCACAAGATCCTCAAGATCTAACTAAAACCCTAGCTAGTCTAGATCAACACTCTGGTAGTAACCTCCAAGGAAAATCTAAACTTGTACTCGCAAGCCACCAAGCAATCTCCTTGTTTTATAAGCCACAACTACTATTTTTTCTCAGACTTCACTCCTTTTCTACTCATCTTCTCCCAAAGTATTGGTACCTACAACACTACCCAATCCCTCCTTAAATACTTGCATGGCCACAGGTTGACCTATTGCAATTACATTAATTAAATACACCTTCATTAAATACATCCTTCAAGCCACAAGTTAGCTTGCAATAGATATGACATAAAATTAAATACTTAGGACAAGTCCCAAGTTTTTAATGTATAACTAACTCATAAGACCGCATAAGAATATGCGTACTTAGACATAGGTCCACATTCCAACCAACTATCAAAATCCAAGAGTAGAAACACCAAATCCCTCAAATCGAAGCTCATGAATACAAATCCAAGGTCCACTAGTAAATAGGAACACATTACAAACAACCACTGAAATGACTCTAACTCCAAGACAGTGAATCCAATCATCACATGCACTTAAGGAAAGGTTCTTCAATATTCCTCAAATAGATCCCCAACTATGTGCTAACTCCACAAACTCAATCACAAAGCCCCTACATACAAGATTGTTGACTTCCCTAGGGTGCTCCTACATTAAAATTTATAGTCAACAATTCTATATGAGGGATAACATCATTAAAGAAAAACATTGTAGTAGCATGCATTTCCATTTTGGTCTTTATAAGACCATGAATTTGGTGAAAAGGTATTACTTTTGGCCTAGAATAAAAAATGATGTAAGAAGATTTGTGGAAATATGTGTAGTGTATCGAAGAGCCAAAGGTATATCTTCCAATGTATGATTGTATCAATCCATTTTCTTTCCTACAAATCCTTGGGAAAATATTACCATGAAATTTTACATGGGTTTACCAAGAACTAAGAAAGGATATGATAATATTTTTGTATTTGTTGGTGGATTTAATAAAATGCCCCATTTCTCACACTGTAAGAGCACAAATGATGTCTCAGACATATCCAATTTTCTCTTTAGGTAAATGGTTAGAACACATGGTCTTCCACTCACAATTGTATCAGATGGGGATGTTAAATTTGTGAGTTACTTATAGAGAACTCTTTTGAAAAATCTTGGTACAAACATATCCTTCAGTTCAATCTATCATCCCCAAAAAGATGGTTAGACTGAGGAAATTAATTGATCACAGGTAGAAACCTCTTAAGATGTTTGAAACAAAATATTAGAAATCATGGGATGTCATTATCCCTTAGGCCAAGTATGCCTATAATTAATCCATTAACAGAAAACTATAAAAACCTCATTTCAAATTATTTATTGGATGTGCACAAGATTAGTCATGTAACTTAGTGAATTACCAAAGGATGACAAGGTTAGTGCACAAGGTGAATTATTTGTATAAATGATCAAGGGTGTTCATGAGTAGGCTAAAAAAACATTAAAACATACTATAGACTATTGTGGTTTCTCAACACACACACCCCATTTAAAGTGCTTTTCCAAAATGGGGACCCCCTTTTTTGGCTTTTAAAGTCTTTTGGTTTCGTTCAAGTTTGGCTACCTTTTTTGTACCAACATATTATATTGAGTTTATTTATGAGTGTCCTTAGTTGTTGGGTATAACCTAAAGTGATCTGTGTTAGTTCTTTTAGATCTTTTAACTTTCTAGGATTTAATGGTTGTCAAAATTTCCCTTTTATTTCTTATTTTTCTCTAAGTCATTTTTAGAACTTTTAGAGTTTCTGATGTTTCGAAGGTCTGAGAAGTTTAGAAACCTAGAATGTCCATTTTTTCTCCTTTAATTTTGGTATAATTTTATAATTTTTGGAGTTGTCAAACTATTCATAGTCTGATAAGTTCAAAAGTCCAAAGGTCTTAGTTGGTCTTACTTTTCATCCATTTCGGTTTAGTTTTTGAACTAGTTATACTTGTTGGTTTCTCACAAGTTTTGTATCTCTAGTATAATTTTAGGTCTAGTCCTTTATATCATTTGGTCTAATAGTTTGGTGCTCAGACTTGTCTGACTCTGGAAAGATCGATATCAAGTTGAATAGCTACCATGTTTTTTCCCCCATGGTCTCTAAATTTTAATTTCAATGTTTTGAGTTTGAATCTCCAATGTTAGGGCTTCTTTGCTAATGTCATCTCTATTTGAAGAACTATTAAGTGCATTTTTTATCTTTTCTCGTTATTCCATGCTTTTTAGTCTTTAGTTTTCTCTACATCTATGAGATTTGTAACTTTGTCTCGGATCTTTCACCTTGGAAGTTTTTGCACCCTTTAAATTCTAATGTTTTAGGCTTCTCACAATCATCTTGAGGTATTGTTATCCTTCAAGTACTGTAGAGTTCATCTTCTTGCCCACTTTAGAGTCATATATTTATGTTATCAATAATACAATATCATACAATATAATATATCATATAATATAATATTTCATATATAATAAATTATATTATATATTTTATATATAATAACATATAGCATACACATTAAAAATGATATTGTAAATTAATATTGAAATATTGGATATATCTAATGACTTTTTTCTCACCTAAATTTGATGAAACAAAAAGGGTTTCTTAAGGATATTATCAACTTTCCATAAATATAATTATTGTTAATTTTGAGTTAAAAAAATAATAATAATTTGTTTTCTAATTGAGTTACCTCTAAAGTCATGATTGACACACTAATTTAAAAACAACTATAACTTTCAAATAGTATAATCTTTCTAAAATATGAAACATGCATCACATTCTATGCTACACCTACCCTAGATATTATTACTGCATAAGTTTATCAAAGCAATCCATAAACAAAAAATAAAGTAAACAAGATTATAAACCATCTTGGTTACACTCACTGCTCAGTGGTATATTTAAGCAACATCAGAACACAATCACAAAAGATAAATCAATAATAGATTGATATTACTAACTTGGTCAAAAGCATTACTTATTATGAAATGGATTGATGTTAATGAAAATATGCAAAAAAATTTATTTTTAAAAATTGAATACTCATATAATATTGATTTTTCTATCTTTGAGTGAATTTATCACTATATAAGATAGATTGATGAAATTTTGGTTTATTGATATATGCATATGGTATGAGGGCATTGCCATTTTGTGAAGCTCTTAGTATTTTGATATGAGTTTTGATTTCTTTTATTAATTTCTTCTTGTCATGACAAAGATGATATTTTACAAGGACTTTTTATATGTTTTGAAAATTTTGGCTATTGTTACCAAAACATTTTTTGGTAGTTTTTGTCCATCCTGGAGTTCATATCTTTGGAGTTGAAGTATGTGTGACTACCATGAAAATAAAAATACATATCATAGACACACCAAAGTTGGTCTCCCTAGATGATTTTGGCCTTTTAAGATCATTTTATGATGTTTTTAGATTTTGTTTGAGCTTTTCTACAATTTTGTGAATTTTTTTAGGACTTGATGTTAAAGTTTTATGAATCTTTTATCTTTATGTAATTTTAGGATTTTTGAATACTTTATGCAAAATTTTATTGGGTTTTTTAAAGACCTTTTGCAAATTTAATTAATTTCTTTAGGATTTTATGTAACATTTATTATTTTTTTCAAGACTTAATGCAATTTTTATTGGGTTTTTTCAAGACTTTATGAAAATGGGAAGAAAATTCATATTAAAAGTTGACAAAATTACATTGAATCCTCATTGTAATTATAATTTCCAAAATTAAGAGCTTCTCCTCTTCATCAATACCTTGGATCTACCATTAAACATAAAAAGTCTTGATAGAATTTATCTCAAACTTCGAAATGGAAAATGATGTAGTTTCAAAAGAAGGGATATCTTAATCAAGTCAATCCTTAAACCTTATGACCCGTATCTCCTTCTCTATATAGGTCTTCATTTATCATTTAATTTTCCTCAATCTTCTCTTTGTCAATTTTCAATGGTGCTAGTCTAATTGTACCTGATAATTATATGATTGCAATGGAACTAACATCCATCAAAACCTAGTTTCATGTTGTTCTTACTATCCCAAAGATAACACCATACCTAAATAAAATATTCATCTAATCATATCTACCCCATTTAAACATTAGAGAAAATCAAAATTTCCATATTAAAAGACCAAGGGTTATACTTGGGGATAGGTTGCTCCTTATTTTGATAAAAGTATGAAAATAGATTTCAGCCCCTCTTTGGGACTGGAGCACCTCTACATTGACTACAAGAACCCATGAAATATGTTTTCATGGTAGATGCAAGGAGCACTTCAAGTAGATCTTCTTGGAAAACTTACCTTTCCCACTAGTAATAGAAATGGCCTCTATATTAAACCCTACAGTTTGAACATGCTCCACTTGTCTTTCTAATGGTATTTAATTTTGAGTTCTTATAGGCTCAAAAATATACCCTCCTTATCCTAGTATAACTTATTTCTTTTTCCCAATGGCTCTAGAATTGTTCTCCTTGGGTATAAATTGTTTTGCCTTCTTAACCTACCTCTTTTTTTGAATTTGGGGTTTGGTGAAAGAGAAGAAACTAATGTCTCAAACTTGAGGAGTTTCCTACAATATATGTTTCTCATGTTACATGAGTGAGTTCTCAACAATTATAGTGGGTGGGTTATCTTGTCAAACATTTATTTCCTTTATGGAATAACCCTCTTCTTTCCATTTCTTTGGCATGCTTATGAATTTGTGTATAAACAAGGGCTTTTATTTTTTCCAAACAACACACATCAAATATAGAAATCTAAGCTATGCAAGCAATAATTCCTTTTTGTGAGAACACATGAGAATGGTGAAATAAATTTACTAATTTTGCATGCCTTAAACTTGTCAACCAAAGTTCTAAAAATGGACTTTCTTTAGAATTTAGAATTGATTCTCTTTAAATTATTAACACATTTAATATTCCAATTTTAAACTAAATAATGATAATCACCAATGTTTTATTTTATCTCTTGTGCATTCAAGTTAATACCCTATTAACTCAACATTAATGAAATGAAATGAATTTGGAGGTGATAATATTTTTGCATTTCACTTCTTAGAAATGGTTGTTGATGCTCCAATGAAGATGAAGTCCAATGGCATAGCAATCTTTGATTGCTAATATGGAAGGCAAACCAAAAAGATAATTGAAAATACAATCACATCATGTTCCTACATAAAATTCATCTACCCTTTCTTTACCCTCATAGGGATATACGGTAGCCAATATGGGATTAGCTTTATTTACTAAACCTTTCTCCAAAAACCCATAACGCACCCTCAAAATGGTGCCAAATTGTTAAAGTAATGTGGGGTTTCAAATCCTTTTTAATTTCCTATCACTCAATAATACCCTTCTCACTTGTAGGTTTTCCTCAAATGATCTCTTACCCATTGCAATGACACAAGGTCAACACATTTTCCCTTTTTCTTATGCAACTCACCCACATGTAACCTATTAGCATAACATTTACCCATGCAAGGTTGTGGGTACCATATTTGCATTCATATTATTTCATTTTATATTTTCCCATAGTCACACACATCCCATTTGGATCATAAATTCCCAATTGCAAGTTTTTGTGGGAAACTAAAATTGAAAAATTTGTTATGTTTTCATTGATGTCAAACCTACTGGAGAGACATTTACTCATAGTATAGAGTGCCAGATATGTTGATTGATGAAAAGGATTTGAAAAGAGAGATGACCAGATGAAGTAGTGAAGTTGTTGAGTGAAGAGAAGAAAGTATGGTGGAATTACAATGGGCACTTGATCAGGTAGTCTTTGACAAGATGATGTATTTTTTACTCGATGTATGAAGTATAGAAGTGTTGGATTAGACACAAGAAAAGTCTAGTATAATATGGTCGGTCAATGAAGGAGATGAAATATAAGATTAAGGAACTAAAGATATAACTAGTCAAGAAAACATTATTATACAAGTGATAGTTATGACCAAAAAGTTAAAAATGAAAAGTATAGTAGCAATCAAACATAGCGAAGATTGAGCAAGTTAGTGAGAGCAAAGCGAGATAGAATAGTAGAGACCACGCTACATAGTGATGACTAAGTGTGAGCAAAAATTATAGTTTGTCAAAGAATCAAATTAGAGGCCAAAAAATTTGAATTTTTAGATTGTTCAAAATGCATGGATGATAAGGATTGATAAGCTAACATATTAAATGCATTAATTGATTTTTTTATGCGATCAAAGGAAAGGATTTAAAGAGAATTTTCTAGAAGTATCATGAAAGGGGCAGAAGGGAAAAAATGATGGATAGATTCAATGGATATGACCTAAGTCTAAGATCTATAATTATGTTTAAGCAAAAAAAGATCAAAATTACCTACTTAAGGAGGCATAAGAGATGTTTTCTAAAGTTGGTTTGTTGTTGATTGGAGATCTTAAGGAGAAACCTATGAAGAACAAAGTAGTAGAGGAGAGGTGAATAGATTGGTGAAGTGTGATTTTTTGAAGGGCTTCCAAGAAGATCAATGATGGAGATGATAATGAAGTCTAGCCAATAAGCTAGAAAATGAGACAAATGGAGATCTAAATTTGCAAAGTGAGTTGTGTTTAATAGCTAAAACTTGTTGTTACTTTCTAACCATTGTGAAAGTCAAAATCCTTTAATCAAGGTTGACCTAACAATAATTTTGTAAATTTTGTAATCAAGGTGACATTCTAATGGAATTATCCAAAGTCCTCTAACTAGACCACTCCTAACAAGGTGATTAAATCCTTTAACATGGTTGGTTCTTAACTAAGATTACTTTAGAAGGATAAGAATTTGTAGGATGTTACTTGGTGGTTTCTCCCAAATTGGGTTTCCACATTAAATGTTGGTGTCATATATGTGTGAATGTTATATGTGTGATGCATGCTATTTACTGTTGATTATTTTACTATTAGTCAACATATATTTAACAAATAATTAAGTAGTTCAAACATAATATTAAGTTACTAATGAGTTTCTATATGGACTAAGTGGTTTTAAGAGTTTGAATATATTGTTTGAAGTTATTGAAAGTTGAATTGGTACATCTAGACCTGAGGATAACTGATTCACCATCCCCCTCCTCTTAGTTATTCTAAATATTCTAACAATTGGTATCACACTTCTAGTCCTAGTAAGGAAAGTTTGAAAAACTTACGACAAAGATCAAGATGTACAAGAGAGAGGTACCTAAATTGAATAAGGAGAACTTCCCAACATGGAAACAACTGATGAAACTACATCTATCTATAGTTGGAGATTTTGTGTTGTACTACCTGAAAAATGAATACATTGATATATCTAGACCAATGATTATTAAACAAATGAGAGATAAGCAAGAGTATAATCAAATGATGATAGATCTAGAATCTTCTCTGAGTTATGCTAAATTTGATGATGTGAAGGAATGTAGTACTACAAAGAAAATGTTGGGCAAGTTGGCACAAATCCATGGATGAGACAAAAATGTGTTGAGAGAAAAAGAAGAAAGCTTGAAAGGCAAATTTTATGACAATGAGAATGAAATAAGGTGAAATTGTTGCTTAGTATTGTGGCTGAATCAAGAAGATTATGATTGCTATTAGAGGAGTTGGAGGCATGATATCTAAGGAGATTGTGATAAGGTATTTAGGACTTTACTTTCTACCTAGGTAATTAGAGTAACTACAATTCAAGAGCTAAGTTGTACATCTAGTAATGATCTAACCTTGGATAGTCTAATTGGTAGACTAACTCCATTTGAGTTGTCAAATTTTGATAATTATTCACCTGCTAGTATTGAATGCTTTTTCAAGTCTCAACTAACCCTTGATGGATCTTGAAGCATTGTTGAAAAGAAGGCTACCAAGAGGAAAGGGTGCATACAAAGGTAAAATCGCTATTATCTATTTGACATGTAACATAGTTGGTCATATTGCTACAAGATGTCTTGTCAAAGATGAAAACGAAGAAATTAAGCATAAAAAATATCAAGGAAGAAGAGAAAACACATACAATTGAGGTAATAAACACTACAAAGACAATGTAAAAATTCATGTTACATTTTTGAAGAAGATGGTTCTGATAGTGATACTGATGAAGAAGTTGTTCATGTTGCAATGAAAGATGAATTTGATGAAGATGAGAAAATTATATTGATTTCACATGTGAATAAGAATGATAGATGGATAATTTATATTGGTTGTTCACATCATATGAGTGGTGATACAAGTAAGTTTGAAAAGTTAGAACACTATAATGGAAGTGGTGTTAAGTTGGGAAATGATGCACCATGTTATGTGTGAGGCCTCACCCCGACCCTTCGTAGCCTTCATTGTTATCTTATCATTTTGATACTCACGACTCGAGATGTCGAGACATTATCTGATGCTTAGAACATATTATATTATTTCATGCTGTGTGATGTTACTTCTAGATATTTGATGTTCATCATTTAAGGTTTTAGGTATATGTATATTGATGAATTAAGTAAAATGTAGGATTAACATATTGATTTTTGGAATCTTTATGGTTAAGGATATAAGTAGGATGCAAGAAACCCTAATTGATGTATGTTTCAATTTATGTGAATTTATGATACGTATACATACATACGTACATGTGATTTTTGGGACTACTGATGTGTGCAATGAGTGTGCAAATATTTTAGCTGAGGAAACCGACAGAGGAACAGAACTAATCTCAATGTGTTAATCTTTTTTGAAACCTTGTTGTTCATAATTCAAGTATTGTATTGTGAGATGTATGTATGTATCTTTCTGTATTAAGTGAATGTTAGTGTTCGTAATTATGTTCTTTTAATGTCGCTTGACACTCGTAAATTTGTTTATGTTCTTCAGTGCGCTGAGTAGGGTCAGTTGTGTAACCTTTGAGCCTATGTTGCTTTAAGTTAGTATCTTTTGCTAATCTGGTTCTTAATCGAGTTTAGTCACCCTAATCTAATTTAGTGCTTAATCTGCATTTTAGAGTTGTTAGTTGGTCTTATTTTATTCCTAGCTTTTGTTTGGCTCTAAAACCATTCCTAAGGCTTTAAAACATGGAATTATTATACCCAAAGGGTAAGGGTATGGGTTAGGGGTCTTTTCCAACCCCTAAGCCCTTTTATTGACTTTTGAGGCCACTCAAAAAGTCTCTTTTTGCCTTTGTGCGAAAATTGCAAGTAGTTATCTTGAGTTACCTCACCTCACCTCCACTTAGTGTTTAACCATAGTGTGGGTTGAGTTAGGAGTTTCTAGAATTGTAAGTGGGTGGGAGAAGTTATTGATCCTTTTGGGGCGATTGAGTTTGAGGCTTATTTAGAAGCCTTTCTTGGACTAGTGGAGGTTGTTACCCAATCTCTACATTTAGAGAGGAGTTCTTGAAGATTGAAGCAAGGAAAGGTAAGCTCTACTCTCAAACTGGTTCTTTTGCCATTACCTCTTTGTGCAGGTAGGAATTCTCATCTTCCTTGTTCAGATTTTTGTGTTTGTTTCATGCTTATGCTATCTTGTTGTTGTTTGAATGTGTGTGTGTTTGTGGGTATGTTGGGAAGCTTTGAAAACCATGTTATTTTGGATGTTTTCTTTTCTTGTTTTTGTTGAATTTTGAGATGTTTTTGCATGGGTGTTTTGGTATTACTCACCCTTGGATAGGGTAGAAGTGACCAATTTTGGAAAAGGTCTGTTTAGTCGAACTCCAACCAGTGTGGAGTCTCTTCTCAGAATGAGAAGAGGGAGAAAGGGTAGGGTGTTATGGGCCCCTACTTGTCAGCACAAACCTTGTATGATTATGGTATGTTGAAATGGAAGAACGAAAGTTCTTGGTTTATAGCCCCAATTGGGCATCTGTTTGGTGTTGTGCTTGACTTCTCCTGGTTGGAAGAATCCACCTTTCCCTAGTGTTGATTCATTGTGAATCATATTGTGAAAACCATGTATGAATATGCATGTTTGATTGTCTCTTGGTTATGCTTGGTTGTCACCCGATCAGATTCTGTTCCATCCATGGTTCTTGAAATGTGTTGTAAAAATCGTTATGAATCCCTTGATGAAGGTCATGAAGAAAATTCAAGTAAATTGTTAAAAATTGGGATTGATATCCTATGTAAATGTATATTCAAACTTTGTTGTAAATGGCAACAAAGCCGAGTTTTCTTCCTGGTTCTTTCCCGGCTGAGCCCTTGAATCAAGTTTGCCAATAAAAAAATTGGTGTTTAAGTATATGTGCTTGTCATGTGATTTAATCAAAAATTTTAAATTGGATGGATGCACATCAAAATAAGATGGAATTGATGTTGATTTAATTTGGCAAAATTTCAAGTTTCCTTATATGTTCAAAAAGAAAATTATGTTGAGGAAAGAAAAATAATGGCTATGGTTGATATATTGCAATTCAAGTTGTATGTGAGATCAAACAAATATGGTGTTATTGTGCCACAAACTATTGGATCCATGTTTTAACTCTATTCAAAATATTCACCTTGAAATATATATATATATATATATATATATATATATATTTGCATTGCCTTGTAATCCTTTACTTAGAAAATCTTCAAAAAAAAAAAAAGTGTTTTAAGAGAGTAAAAACTCTCTGTCTTTTGTATGAGAGACTCAATTTAATGGCCTTGGGCAACATAGAATATCCTCAAAAGATTCTCCAAATTTATATTTATTTGTATCTTTCTTTAATGATATAATTTCCTTATAACTTCTTTATAATTTAAAGAAAAAACAAAAAAAAAGAAGATATACTAAATATCCTAAACTACCTAATTAACTTTATTGCCTTCAATGCATATTCATCTTTCCTTGGATGCCACATCTCAACTTGCATATTAAAAAGGTTTTGTTTTGTTTTATCTTAATGGATTGCTGATGGGAGGGTGACGTCACCTGTCCCCCCATCCCATCATCCCATCTCCATCAACTCTTGTGGAGCACTCACCTCTTTCTCTCATGAAGGATTTGTTATAGTTTGAATTTGTTTTTTATTATTTTTTCCCCCCCCTGCTAGCTAGTCGCCACCACTCTTGTTGATGGGGAAAGGGATGTTAGTGTACCCCCCCCCTCTTGGTCTGTGTGCTTTCCCAAGCGCAGCGCTTGGGAAGCGCAGTCCTTGTTTTTGCATTGTATAGTGGGGGTTGGGTCATTTTGACCATAGGAGTAGGGTAGGATGTAGGGTGGGGTGTAGGTGTGTAGGGGGTATAGGTAGTTAGTAGGAGTTAAGTTGTTAGTATGTTTAGTTAATTTTTTTTAGTTTTAATTTTATTTTATTGTGGTTAGTTCATATTGTTAAGTTTAGTTACTATTTTAGTTAGTTTAAGATTTAGTTAGTCATTGTTTATGATAGGTAGTTATTATTGTTTAGAGAATTGTAAATATTTATATTTATATTTTAGTAGTTTTAATTTAGTTGGTTTGTTTTGTTTTAAAAAGTTAGTTATTAATTATGTTAGTTTTAGGTTAGTAATTTTTGTTAGTATAGTTTGTTTAATTATAAATTAAGTTTGGGTTTTAGTGTTCGTTAAATTTAGTTAGATTAAATTTTCTATTATTATGGCAATAATTTTCACTTTAGTTTTGCTTTAATTAAGTAGTTGTATAAATTAATTTAATTTCTATGTTTTGCTTTATTTTGTTGTTATCATGTGGTTGATAGTTAGTTTTAGGATATATAAGTTACTTAATATAGTTTAGCATTAGTCTTAATTATGATTAGTTTAGAACTTATGATAGTTAAATTTTGATAGTTTAGTTTTCTCTTTTCAAAGTTTTTTTAAATTTAATGAAGATTAATGTTTAAATGATTAAATGATTTTATAGTGAATATTGATTGATAGTTAAGAGTTTACTGGGTAAAGTAATAGAATTTTAGAACCTTCGTAAATTTTTTGTTAGAATTATAGATTATGATATTTCCTAATCATATTTAATTTATATTGTTATTCAAAATAATTTCAAAATATCGTTGTAACCTTAATGAAATAACAAAAATCAAAAGTGATACCAATTTAATGATGAATATTTAACTATAGAAATGGATTTCTTCTCATGATGATAAACTTTTGATGAACATAGTAAATCTATTGTTGCTTTTCAACTCTTAAACCTTGGTGAATTTTATTATTATTAATTTTTAAAATAAAAAATTTGTTGTGTGTTTTTGCGCTCGTATTTTTGGGCATGACATTATGTAAAAGCTAAAGGATGAATTAAACTAAATGCTTTTTATTAGATTACACTACCGAGTTGAATTTCAAAACAAAAAGGAAAAGATCTATGATGTTACTTGATGGAGTATGAATCCGGATGTACCCCAAAATGAGGTGATCCAAAAATTAGCAAACAAACACACAATGGAAAATGAACAAGAGGAACAAGATTTAGATCCAGAGAGACAAAATTCCATATATTTGAATCAAGAAGTTTACATCCAACATGCCTAGCTGTATAGCCTTCTAGGTTATGACCATTATAAAGAAGAATGCATCTTTCAAAGAAGAACAAATCTTCATACTCAAATACAAACTTCTACCTCCAATATACTCCATGCTAAGACTCCTACTACATCTCCCTCATCAATTAATAATCTCTGAGAATCTACCCAAGAACCCCTTAAATACTTGAACAGCTACAAGTCAGCTTGTTACAAATTGCCAACTAAATAAACCCTTGCATTAAATGCATAACCAAGCTACAAGTTAGCTCACAACAACTATTTACTACCTATCACAAACTTAAATGAAAAGGTTGACTCCAACAAGAACTGAACATAGATAAATTAGTCAATGAAGGACCAAGACACAACTGAACATCTAAAGAATCACTATCTTACACAATGTACAAAGAACTTGATCAACAAAGAGACTTGATTCATACTAAACTCAGTTAGAACTGGAACTCGATCGAGACTAGAACTTGGCACCAACAAGGAACTCGGTTGACACTAGAACTTGACATCATCTACAACTTGGTCAACACTATATACTTAGCTAACACTTAAATAATGTAACTCGATTGATACTTCAACTCAATCAAGGCTTCCACTCGGCCAATATAGCCAATGAGAAAGTATTGTAACAACTTGGTAAAAAATAATTACTCAACAACCATTGACTAAAAATTTAAGAGACCAAGGATACCCCTACATCACTACTGGTGAACTAATTGGAAGTGGTGATCAAACAAGAGGTAATTTTTTCTATTTAGACTTATCAAAAGATACTTGTCTATTTGCACAATTTGAAGATATTTGGTTATGGCATAAGAGGCCATGTCATGTGAATATTGATAATTTGGTAAGCATTAATAAGATGAAAAGAGGAAGAGGATTAACAAGATTGAGAAAACTTGATAAAGTGATGTGCAAATAATGTCAAATGGGAAAAATGACAAAATATGTTCTAGTTTCAAGAGTAAGAATTAATATTTTTGATGATATTTTGGAGTTAGTTCACACTCACTTATATGGTCCTATTGGAGTGAAAAGATATTATGGTGAAAAACATTTAATTCTATTTGTTGATAACTTTTCTACAATGATGTTTCTTAAAGAAAAATGTGACATGCATGTTTCAAATGTTTAAGTGGTATTTGGCTATAGTTGAGAAAGAAACATGAAAGAGTCTAAAGTGCTTGAGATCAAATAGAGGAGGTGAATTCATATCAAATGAGTTTAACATATTCTATAATGACAAAGGAATCAAAAGATAAATGAGTTCACCAAAGACTCCACCATGGAATGTGATTGCTAAAAGAAGGAATAGATTAATCACAAACTATGCAAGGACACTAATGATGGAGAGGAATGTTTGACAGAAGTACTATAGAGAAGCTTCAATCATTGCAGTCTATACTCTGAACCAAGAGCAAGTCAAGAAAGGTACAAACAAAATACCTTTTGAACTATGGCATGGATATGCACCTAATGTCAATTATTTCAAAGTTTTTAGAAGAGAATGTTAGTTATTGAAAGATGCAAGGAAAGGAAAGCTTGAAATAGAAAGTGATGAATGCATATTTATAGGATATTCCACTAAAAGAAAGGGATACAAGTGTTTGACTTGTAAGAATAACAAAATTATGGAAAGTGCAAATGTTAGAGTTTCAATGAATTTGTAGAAAAGAATGAGGAGGAATACAAGAAAGAACCTAAAGACTACATAATTTTTTTCTATATCTATGAAGGTGAACCTAGCACCTTACCTAAACCATAGAAAGAGGATGTCAAGCATCAACAGCCAAGCACTACCAAGGTTTAGCATAAAATCTCTCCCAATAATTACTAGGTTGTCGAGCATTAAGCTATAGGAGCCAAGTCTCAAATAAAATAATTCTAACATCAAAGAGTAGTAAAAAAAATTCTCTTTAAAATCTCTCCCCACCTCACACAAGGTCTCATCTCTCTTCCTTTTGGTCCAATCCTTCACCTTGCACTCAGCCTTTGCTTCCATTTTATTAATATTTCTCCTTGCAATTTCAAATTGGTAGAGAAGCTACTTTGTAAAATTTAAGTCCATTATGACAAATGCAAAATTCATCGGCTTTTAGAGCCAAAGCCTCTAGGTCAAAACTAACATTTGTAGCCTTAGCAAATAGGGTATAGGAAGAAGATTGAGGAATACATGTAGGCCATCAGGGTAACTAAGATAGGTTTTAGAGGAGGGTGGGTAAAAAGTGGTAGAAGAAGTATTAGGTACAAAATTAGGGGTAGAATATTTTAGGAGTCCAGGCCAATTCTATAGACCAAGAAGAACCAAAGTCTGAATCATCTAAAACTTGCATAGTTTCCTCTTCTTGTTCCTATTGTGAGGCATTTTAAAACTTAGCTTTATGGGTAGGGTTAACCTTAGTGTTCAAATTAGTGGGAATATTTTGGGGAGATGGCCCAATGGTTTGGTTGAGCAAGAAACAAGGTTAGAAACCAAATTATTTAACTCAATTGATGGGGTAGGGGCAAACCCAGCCCGAGGGTTCAAAAGATGATAAAAAATCTAGAGCCAAAAAAATAAAACTTCTGTAAAGAGGGGTTCCACCCTTGACCTTAGGCTTGTCAACCAAAAGTGATAGAGATGAAAAAATCTAGAAAAGAAAGAAAAATTTAGCATTCCCGAACTAAAATGATTAACCATATGTAAGAAATGGGAATGTAAGCATATGTACCTTCCCTTAATGGAAATGAATTGAGTCATGAGGATCTTTACGACCACCTTCAAATTCACCAATTTTTTTGCTACAGTTCAAGAAGAGCCAAAAATCCTTTTTGAAGGAAGCTTTGGTGTTTTGAGAAATTTTAGATCCCTTGATGCTCAACTCCATAACCACAGTGATGATTTCTATCATAACCAGAAAAGAAACACCCCCTAATGGTGACTTTTCTATTCTCCTAAAATATTTATATAAATACATTAAAAAATGAAGTAAAAATTCTAAGAGATGAATGGTCAAGTACATGTTAGGCTTGACATATCCAATAATCTCCCACTTGAAGTTCAACTGATATAGTCTCTACTTTTTAACTTTTAATTTACATCACAACTAAACCTTAAAAATATTTTAACTACCTATGTTCACACATAATACAAATTAATCTTCTCCAACTACTATTAGAGTGAATACAATTTGACAATTGACTATTATCCCTTCCAACTTTTGTGAGTGCAAAATCAGCCACATATCTATTGCTAGGACCAAGCTCACATCTTTGCCCCAAATTTTCTAATATTTTTTTCACTAGATCATCATGACTTCCGATGCTCTTAATCTAAAAACACACCTCCATTTTCTCATTCTTCTAACTTTTTGTTAGTTTTAAATATGGATAAAAACTAAAATATATAAGTAGACCACCTCATGATTCTTTGACAATATAGAACCTCACTTCCTTGTAACATTCCACACTAGAGAAAGACCATTTTTCCCACAAAATATATCTCTAGCTTCTGTGCCATAAGTTTAAAATCAAGGCTGAAGCTTCAATTGCATCTCTTTCTTCTATAACTTGTGCACACTGTGAGCATACTCCACAATGTCACTTTCATTTGTGGGTGAGAAGACAAGTTGTAGAATAACTTTTAATAGTTATGATGAGTCTAAAGCTCAATCATTATGTAACTATCTAGTGCTTAGATAAGTTCCATCATTCTATTTTTCCTATATCTTTATATGTGATAAAACAAAAGCAATGTAATATGATTAATAAATGAATGCAAAGTGTAAGAATTTGCCTTAGGGAAAAATTAACCCAAGACCAAGAAGCACAATAACTAGCACAAAAAGACCAACAAAGTATGATCAGAATAACAATATGACATTCAATCCATTGTATAGTACACTAGAGATCCCTATATATAAAGGCCTCTATGATGCTTCTAGAATGTCTAAGAGTTAGCAATATGATAAGCTCCACAACTAAGCACATGTCCACCAGGAATGGGTTATCCTCCATTACACATAGGAGTTAGTGTGATGATGAGAGGATAAGCCTACAAAGGTGTGTCATGTACAATTATATTGTAGAAACCATGTGCTTAATTAAGAGTGTGAACAACTGTGTTGTCAACATGACAACTTCATTGATTATGAAAACTCCAGTGATGTAGACACCATGTGTTGAATTAGAGTTGCTTACTCTAGTGTTGTCAACATGACAACTCAAATGAGTATGCAAACTCCTAAGTGTCTATCCCAAGAAATAATAAAATAATGCATTTATCCTAAGTAAACTTAAGTAAAGTGTAAATAATAATTATTTACACTAGCACCCCCCCTTAAGTGCAACTTAGGGGAATGCACTTAAGCTCATAAAAGCTATGATGAAATGCATAATGGGTCTCGAAAACTAGGACATGTTAGGTACCCAAGTACAATGTAATACTGAAATGCAATAAAATCTCTCTACAAATGGAGAAAGAGGGAAAACCACATGGGAAAAACCCTCCCCTAAAAAGAGAGATATGTACAATATAGAAGTGAAGGATCATGTGAACCCCCCCCCCCCCACTCCCCCCTTGGTGAAAAACCCCCAAGAGATCTCGCAAATGAAGATACTTTACCCCCATAAAGGGCTTGGTGAAGATGTCAGTGACCTACTACTTAGTAGGACAATACTATAGTGTAATGAACTACTTGTGGAGCAACTCTCTGATGTAGTGCATATGAACCTCAATATTTTTGTCCATTAATGTTGGACTAGATGTTTTGAGATTTCAATAGCACTCTGGTTATCATAATGGACGACTTTGGGTCTGGGTAGATGTAGCCTAATAGCCTCTATTGCTACATTCATATTTCTTCAATACTCATCCTCAATTGATGAAAGAGAAATGGTGTTTTTCTTTTTACTCTACTAATAAATGGGGTTGGAACCAAGATGAAAAACATATCCTGAAGTAGACTTGTGAGAATCAAGGTCCCCTGCATAGTCTAAGTCTATATAACCCACTAACTAAAGTCTTGTACTGGCTACATAGTGTATCCCACATGTATGTGAACCCTACATTATGTGACTACCTTTCAATGAAGTTCATGTGGCTCTTGCATGAAGTGAGAAACCATGCCAACTACAAATGAGATGTCAGGGCATGTATGTGTCAAGCAGATAAGGCTTCCAATCAACTATTTATACAAAGTTGCATCAACAAGTGGAGTGGAACACTTTGTTTCTAACTTAATACCAAAAGGAATGGGGTAGATACATCCTTGCAATCATCATGCAAAATCGAGCAAGAAGATTAAGAGCATACTTGGGTTGTGATATTGTTATCCCTAATGAAGATTGATGTATCTCTATACCAAGGAAATAGTTATAGAAATAGCTATGTTTTGATGAAGATATGATATCCTCCTATTAATCACCTCTGCTATTGTTACCTCTTAAGGCTTCTCTACTCACTCATATTTCTCCTTTTTTTTTGAAGCTCTCACTTATAGTTACAGAAAAGCCCTAAATCCTATCCTAAGCTCGATAAAATACAAATTGTGCATTTTTATTTCAATGTTGTACATTTGATATTGTCCATGTCTAATTTTTCATATCTAATTTTAATATACATACTATTACACTAAAGGATCTTATATTTATTTTATTGATATTAAAAGATACTAAGGTGTGTCCCTTGAGGGGGCTAAGAGTTTCATGAATTTTCTTGATTCTTAATTTTTTTAGCTTAAAAAGTTTAGCTACTTATTTAAGGAAGCTAGTGGTCCCATGAATATCATTTGAAGAATTTAAATGTATGATATCATTATTTTATTACTATCATAATTAAATAATTAAAATAATTAATGGTTTTTTGACATGTGCCAAAAAAAATACTACTAAGTTGGTGGGCCTAAATCAAGGGCTCCACAAAAATAGAGCCTAAGCCCTTCCCATAGGACCCATGTCTAAATGTATTTGAAAAATTTAGAATTTTTAAAAATAAATGAGTAATCATAAGAAAGGATGAGAACTTTTTTAGTTAATTCAAAATATTATTTAATTTTTAAGTATTATAGAATATGATTTTTCAATATAGCTTTTTAGTGATTTATTGTATAAGAAAATATAGATTAATAGAATTCAATTATTATTGCTCTATCTAATGTAGGGTATAGGAGGATTGATTTTATAGTTGGGATATTTTGAGTAATCAAAGAAAGGAGAAATAGGCAAGAGCCTGTAACACAATGGTAACTTGTGAGCCTCTAAATGGAGAGGTGTTGGGTTTGAATCCACCTGAGTTTAACACATAATAATTAATTTCAAACAAATAATAATAATTAATCTAGACTTCAACCCATTACCTATTGAAAAGAAGAAGAAGGAGAATTAACCATATGAAAATCTACATGAATTTCTATGCAAAGTTATTAATAATATTGCATTATCATTTGTCCAAGTTACAACAACACTCATGAGTTTAGTTTAGCTTATTTTGAATAATATGTAATCCTCAATAAAAAAAGGAGATATCATGTAATTTTACAAAAGAATCTGTAAACAAAATTTTGTTTCTTATTTTCTATTAAAATAGCTTTGTTCTCCATTGTTCTTTCATATTTGTATTGGCGTGAGAATGAACAATGGATTTAATCATTCTATTTGTGCAACAATATAAGAAAATTGCAAACATATAAGTGGTTGAAGAATTTTCTTAAGAAAGTTTAGGATTTAAAAGGAGATCAATCTTTATTAGTCACAACCAAGTTAGATTTTTATTGTCAAGGTAATTAGATAGTTGTTTATTGAATTTATCAGCCTCAAAAGTCAAAAAAGTAGAAAGTTATAGATTCTATTTGAATTTTTTTTTTGATGGAGGGTTTAGACCTGTGAGGCAGCCCAATGAGGTATGAAGCCTACAAGCTATCAACTAATGAAGGTCACCACATAGACCTTTTAGAAACCTGATAGAAGCCCACTCATGTATGAAACCTCTTTGGCTTAAAGCCAAGGACTAAGGGGCATCCACGCCATAAAAATCACTTGGGGGCACAATCTTGGCCTCATCCCTTATGATGTTGGAGCCTTGCACTCAGCAAGACTTGATCCTGATGGGCTCTTTGTGAACCATTCAACTTCACCAGTAGACCAAGAGCCCATTAACCTATTTGAAGATATTTAAAAGATGCACATCTATTTTTCTATGAAGATTTCAAAAATGAGAAGATGGTAATTTAAAATTTGAATAAAGGGTGTTGAGGATTTTTTTTTCATTTCAAAGGAGTGCAAAGAAAGAACACAAGATCAATAGTCATAGCAATAGGAAAGGAAGCAAGTTGAATCAAGGAAAGGAGGAGCGACAAAGCTGAATCAAGAAAATAAGGTGAGAATAAAAAAGAAAAATATGGAAAGAGAGTAAAGAAGAAATAAAGAATGATTGAATGTTTAAGAATGTAATTTAAGATTGGTAATAAATTTAAATAAGTTTTTAAAAAATTATGAATATTTGTGTCAAATTGATGATATAGAAAATGAATTAAACAAATTTAAAAAGAAAATTAAAGTTTTAGAAGAAGTTGAAATTTTTGGAAGAGGCTAACAGCTTATGGAAGAAGGAAATATCAAATTTAAAAGAAGAAAATAGTTTATAGATGATGGAAATCACAAAATTAAAGGAACAAAGTGAATATTTAAGTAAAAACTATTAGTTCATGATATTATAAGTTTTAAACTAGTAGATAAAACTTAATGAGCATACTAAGGACATAAAAAAGAAGACATACTATAGAAAACTATAGGAGTTCATCAATTTTGTCTACGTCCACTCTCAAAGTAGGGAAATTTGGTATTAATGTTTAATCTATACAATTGTCCATATCATATTTGCATAAATATTTACATAAATATATTTAAAAATGAAGTGAAAAGTCTAAGAGATGAATGGTCAAGCACATATCCAATAATCTCCCACTTGAAGTTCAACTAATATAGTCCCTACTTTTTAACTTTTAATTTACATCACAACTAAAGCTTAAAAAGATTTTAGCTACCTATGTTCACACATAATACAAATTAATCTTCTCCAAATTCTATCAAAGTGAATACTATTTGACAACTGAATATTATCCCTTACAACTTTTTCAAGTGCAAAATCAGCCACATATCTATTGTCAGGACCAAGCTCACATCTTTGCCCCAAATTTTCTAATATTTTATTCACTAGATATTCATGACCTCAATTTTATCATTCTTCTAACTTTCTTTTAGTTTTAAATATGGATATAAACTAAAATATATAAGTAGACCACCTCATGATTCTTTGATAATATAGAACCTCACTTCCTTGTAACATTCCACGCTAGAGAAAGACCATTTTTCCCACAAAATATATCTCTAGCTTCTGTGCCATAAGTTTAAAATCAAGGCTCAAGGTTCAATTGCATCTCATTGTACCAAGACCATCTCTTTCTTCTATAACTTGTGCACATTGTGAACAAAATCCACAATGTCACTTTCATTTGTGCGTGACAAAACAAGTTGTAGACTAATTTTTAATAGTTATGATAAGTCTAAAGCCCAATCATTATGTAACTATCTAGTGCTCGGATAGGTTCCATTGTTCTATCTTCCCTATATCATTATATGTGATAAAACAAAAAATATATAATATGCTTAATAAGTGAATGCAGAGAACTTGTTGGTAGTTGTAAAAATTAAAGTTTGTGAATATAGAATCCCCTTCTTGAAGAATGAATGTATTACAACTCTCTCGATGAATCACTATAAAATATCTAGCTTCTGTCTCTCATAATTTTTAGATTTCTTTTGTTTTCTGTATTTTTTTTCAACTCAATACAATTTTTTGGAAATCAATGTATATTTCTCAATGCCATGGATGAGGGAAATAAATGGAAAATTGAAAAAAAAAAAAGAAAAAAAAAAGGACAAAATTTAGGTTTATGAAAAATGTAGATGGAATCAGTACTTATCAAGCAAGATTAACAACCTACAGTGCTTAGTAAAGCAAAGGAAAAAGGTTATATACCAAATGAGGATTGGGGAAATTTTGATTTGAAGAAAAGGGAAATAATTTTTCTATCACTTTCTATTAATATATTATTCAATGTTTTAGTAAAGAAGACAACATGAGAACTTTGAAAGAAAAATTCTTCATTGTATGGATACCATCATCATCGAACAAGGTTTTCTTAATGAATAAGTTGTATAATCTAAAAATGAAAGGTCAGATTATGTCAAATCATCTTAATGAGTTTAATACTCCAATTTTCAATTGATTTCTATCAGCATACTATTAGATGATAAGATCAAAGCTATTTTATTTTATGCTCTCTACCAAATAGTTGGGAAGGGGTAGTAATGAAATTCATCACTTTATTCATTACCAAAAATAAGTTAAATTTTGATGAGATTGCAGCCACACTTCTCAGTGAATATATGTGAAGGGAGAACCAAGAATATTCTTCTACTAATGTATTAACTATTCTAAGCTCAAGCAATCAAGGTATAAGTTGCAAGAGGAAAGCATGTAACAACAATGGAAGAGGGAGGTCAACTTATCATTCAAAATTAAGAGGTAGAAATGGTACTGGTTGGTTTTGTGGTAAATTAGGCCATATATAAAGGGAATGTTGGAATTATAAAAAGACCCAAAATAAAGTGATAAATGATGGTGTACATACTGAAGAATTTCAAGATGATGGAGTTTTTGTTCTTGTAGCTAGCAAAACCAATACAAGTTCATGGGTTCTCGCTTTTCATGCATCATTTCATGCCACTCAAAGATATGTTCAGTAATTATTTTTCTTATAGATTAAATAAATGTGACATTTTTGGTAGAGGAGATATTTTATTATCACCAAAAAATGGTGGTAAATGGATTTTGAAAGATGTTAGGCATACTTAAATGCAATCTAATTTCTGGTAGTTAACTTTATTCTCAAGGTTGTAATATCAATTTTTCTTTGGATTCTTAGAGAGTCACCAAAGGTCAGTTAGTTTTGTCAATGGTAAAAAAACTAGGAATTTTATAAGTTCTAGATTACAATAATGAAGTGAGAGTAGCTATGGTTGTTATAGATAGAAATGTTGAAATTTGACACAAAAAACTTGGTCATAAGAGCAAGAAGGGTCTTGAAATAATGCTTCAAACAGACTAGTTTCTAGATCTTAAATCAATCAATTTAGAGCTATGTAAAATTTTCTTTTATGTAAAACAAAATCAAACCAACTTTGTACAGACGGATTGTGAGATAAATCTTCTTCATTAGAGCTTGTGCATTCTGATGTTTTTGGTCCTAGAGAGGTAACTTTTATTCATGGTGAAAATCAGTTTGTCACATTTCTTAATGAGTGCACTCATAAAGTTTAGATTTATATGTTCAATAATAAATTAGAGGCGTTAAAAATTCAAAATTTTTAAGGTTGTTGTTGAAAATTAGATTATGAATCTAAAATCAAATTCTTATTAACTATTAATGGTGGAAAATTTTTCTCTGCAAAGTTTGATATTTTTGTGTAGATAATAGTATTTAAAGAATTAAGATAGTCTCATTTGTACCTCAAGAAAATGGTGCAAATGAGAATTAAATCAAACTATTATGGAGAGAGCTTTGTTTATGCTCTCCAATGATGGTTTGGGGAAAGAATCTCAAACACAATCTTTTAATACAAGAATTTATATGATTAATCTTCCCCTCATCTCATCTTGATTTTGACATTCTTAAAGAACAGTTGCTTGGAAAAAGAATTGTATTCAATCATTTGTGTGTGTTTGGTTGTGATGCTTATGTTCGTATTTTAAAGAGCATCAAAAAAAAT
Source organism: Cupressus sempervirens (assembly GCA_028749045.1). Classification (NCBI taxonomy): domain Eukaryota; kingdom Viridiplantae; phylum Streptophyta; class Pinopsida; order Cupressales; family Cupressaceae; genus Cupressus; species Cupressus sempervirens. Next base: position 383,070,930 of record CM053784.1, read on the forward strand.
TGGATTTTAAATCTAAGAGGTTGATATTATTGGAATATGGTGAAGGTCAATTTGGTTTTCATTTGTGGGATCTGATTGCTCATTAGTTTATTTTTTGTCAAGATGTTGTCTTCAATGAGAAATATTTCTCAATTTTTTAATACTCAAAACAATTATTTAAATGAATATATACATTTTTAACTTATTCGATAATGGGCAAAAAATTTAGAAAACTCCTTGTGTCACATTTCATCTGATCACCACTATTTTTTGATTAATTCAAGAATAAGCTTTGAAGGAATCCTAAAACCCTTTATATTATCAAAAAAATATATAGATTTTTAATAGGCACATAGGGAAAACAAACCCAAAATAGAATAGAACTAATATAAAGACTTTAAAAGAGACAAAATATTGCATAACCAACAATATTCACTAGCAATATTGAGCAACAAAACAAGACCGATAGAGCAAAAAAATACAAAAAATAGAAACCTAAACTATATTTTTTGGGATCTTTACAATTTCAGTTTCAAGATTATGCATCCTTAGAAAGGTCATCTTGATGTCATTCAACACCTTGATTTCAAACTCCTTATTGTCTTTGATGGATTTCTTCTTAGAAATAGCTCTTTACTTTTCCTAGGTCTAGCACTTTGACCAACAACAGAGTCCCCTTCTTGATCCACATTAATGGTCTTATTGTTCCTATTTCCCAAAATGGCATATAAACTATTATCTCTTCATAAAATGTTGAATTAACCAACAATGCTATATCTACAAGTTGTACTATTCCCACCAAACTGACTATAGTTTCTTTAAGAGTTGTTCTTGATTCATTGCACTCTCCATATGGGTCTATAGTTTCATCTTTGTCATTGCATCTTACTACAATTTTCATCTATCTTCCACACCAAAATCTACATTTCAATCTTGTGATGCTTTCACAATTGCCAGTGACCAAACCATAGATCACACTGCTCTATTTCCTCCTTACCTCTTATCCACCTCAAAACACATACTTTCATTTTTAGTTGCTACCACTAATAGAGAGAAATATGCTTTGTTTCAAACTAACTCTACCCCATCTTCAATCATTTGGGCCTCTTCTTTATTTGACTAGTTGTGAAAACAAGGTTTCTAACTACATACTCTAGTATGGCATATTCCACATTGCACCATGCATGGTGACCAAGATTCTATTAGAAATGCTTTAGAGAGGTGGGGGTTGAATCAGTTATTCAAAGTCTAAATGTCCAATTCAAACTTTTCATCAAGTAAAGTGTGCCCATTTAACTTATTTGTTCATCTAAGCTTAAAATTTCTTATTTAGCAAGTTACTATAAATCATCATGCAAACATAACACATGAAAAGATCAACACATAACACAGTGATTTATGTAAAAATATAATTTGGGAAAAACCACCAGTAACATGCTACTCAATTCTTACTCTTCTGAAGTGACGCCCTGTGAAAGGCCTACTCTGTTAAAGGCTACAATTCACTGTTAAATGTGACCTAGTTAAAGGATTTAACCACCCTATTAGAAGTGGGCCTGGTTAGAGGACTTTAAAATATTCACTTGGAATGCCACCTTGTTAAAGGATTTACAAATGGCTATTAGAAAAACCTAAGTCCATAGGATTTTCTTTTGCCCTAATGGATGCAACTGCTAGAGAGTAACAATAAGGGGTTTTGACTTGATTATAGCATACAACTTAACTTGTAGATTTCAGATCACTTCTCAACTCATAACATTGCTTGGTTTTCAGTCTCTACAACCTTGATAGCTTGCCCTCCTTTCAAGCTTAGTCTCCTTGAGTCTCCATGCTCAATATACCCATCCAACTCTCCCTTTCTAACTACTTGTCAAATCAGAGCCTTTGTACTCTGTTCTTCCTTCTCCTAGATGCCTTTTCCTTACACCCTTTCAACCACTTTGCAATTTGGGCACTTCAATAGCTCTTGCTTCTTGGCCTATGACTCCTTAAATAGAAATTTGGAATTTCTTTTCTCACTTGATTCTTCCCTCCTTTAATTTCAGTTCATATGGATTAGGTAGGATTCATTGAATCTAACTCATATATTGTTTCTTCTAGAAACATCATGAAGAATCCTCTTAAATTCACTCAAAAATGGTTTAACAAGAATTCTGTGCCACCAGATCATCATCCTTATCTTCTAATTGATTCACAAAATTCAAGGTAACAACTTTGTCAGCTCAGATTTGGCAAATCTTTGACATTTCCAATAATGCAGCAACTCGACACTATTGAATTTTGGTGCTCGGAACATACTGTGTTACTCAACATCAACTGTGTTTTACTAATGCTCAACACCTACTATGAATTCACTCAAAATCTACTAAGATTTTCTAATGCTAGACACCTATTACTTTTCTCGGCACTTGAACTTCACTCGGTACACACTAGCTTTTTCATTTGCTCAACTCCAACTAAAAATTTGCTTGGCACAAGCTTGCTCAGCACCCACTGATGAACTTAGTTTAAGCTTTGCAGTCAACCATGTTTCATCTTCTTAGTGTGGCCAACCTCTGTATCTTCAAGTATGTTATCAATACATCATTTAACCACTATCTTAGCTTATCCTCGAACTTCATTACAATGCCATAACTCAACCTTTCTCTTAGGTACTCTTGTTACATCTTGTTGATTAAATCCTCTTCATCAATCAAGTTATAGTACTTGGATCTTATAAGCAATTTTCATTCCTACAAATAGTAGGTTTGACATCAATAGAAAAACAATGATTGAAAATATTCTTTTAACAATAATCTCCCTCTTTGACAGTAAACCTTTTCAATCAAATTTCCAACAAATTCTCAACCTATGCACACTCCCTTTGGTGTGTTAACTCCACCTCAACCACATCTTGTGATTTCTTTACTATCACACATTGGAATTTGATAGCCTTTTGGTGATAACAAAGTTCAATGGTATTTTGGTGGCTCATCGCACATCAACCAACATCAAGTTATGACATAGGGAATTTGTAATATTGAAATCAATTTTAAAATAAAAAATCAAGCCATTGAATAGGGTTTTTGTAATTAATTTTCTATTGGAAATACAAAGGGTATTATTGAGGTCCATAATAGAGAATGAAAACATCCAAGAAGATTTGATGACAATGAATTATTATTTTGTTTTTGTTTTGATTAGGAAGAGACTCAAACATTTAAGAAAACATGTAATGATTTTAATTCAGTGCATTAGATGGATCTAATGAAGGATGAATCAAAGTCTTTGAATGCCAATCAGACATGGGATATGGTTCATCTTCCACCAAATCAAAAAGCTCAAAAAAATAAGTGGGTTTAGTGGATAAAAGAGGAAGCTGAAGGATGAAAATGACAAAGGGCCAGATTAGTGGTGAATGGTTTTTCTCAAAAAAGGACATTGATTTTAATTAAAATTTCTCACCTGTTGTAAAAATGTGCAAACAATTCATTTGGTTTTGGGAATGGTAGCAACTTGGGATCTTGAAATTGAGAAACTTGGTGTGAAAACAAAATTTAGGTACATGGTAATATTGAGGAGGAATTATATATGGAGCATCCTAAAGGTTTTATTAAATAGGGTCAAGAGCATTTATATTGCAAGTTAAAGAGGTGTATGTATAGGCTTAAGAGAGCTCTTAGACAATGGTAGATCAAATTTAAAAAAATTATATCACAACAAAAATTTATTCACTACAAATCAAACCCATGTGTTTATTACAAATGACTTTCAAATAGTGAGTTTTTCATTCTTCTACTTTATGTCGATGATATGTTTGCTATTTGGAATAGTGTGTGAGTTGTCCATGAATTGGAAATGCATTTGGAATTTTTTCCATGAAATGTTTAGGGGTGGTGAAGGGGATTAGATTGGGATGGATATAATAAGAAATGGAAAAAATGGGAAATTAGATTATCACAAGAAAAAAAAAATATTAAAAGTCTTAGAGAAGTTTAATATTTCAAATGCCAAATTTGTTGCTACTCCATTGATTGATCACTTCCGCTTGTCTTCTAAGATGTGTTCCTTAAATCTAGAAGAACAAAATTAGATGGATGGTATTTTATATTTTTCAGTAGTTAATAGTTATATGTATATAATGTTTAGCACAAATCCAAATATTGCTCATATAGTTGAAGTTGTGAGTAGTTTTATGACTAATCTAGGAAAAACTCATTGGCCAGAAGTTTAATGGATTCTTTGGTATTTCAGAGGTGCCTCTACTCATTTGTTATGTTTTACAAGTAAGGATACCTAGCTTTGTGGTTATAATAATTTTGATATGGTTGGATATTTAGATAAGAGAATATCTACTGTAGACTATGTGTTTTCTTTTGTCGAGGCAGCAATAAAATTGACTTCTCATAAGCAACAAGTTGTTTCTCTTTCCTCTACTAAGGTTGAATACATTTCTCTCATTGAAGGAGCTAAAGAGTTGATAAAGTTACAATAATTATTTGGAGAGCTAGGTTATAAGAAATTTAACTTTACTCTATTTTGTGGTAGTACAAGTGTCATTCATTTGGCTAAAAATTTACCTTTTCATAGTCATACAAAACATATTGAGACTAGATATCACTTCATTCATGAAGATCTTGAAGAAGGAAAATTACAACAAGAGAAGATTGATACAAACATTAATTTGAGATGTATTAGAAAGGTAGTATTGTAGGAGATGTTTGAATTCTATATAGCTTCTCTTGGCATTGTCACGACATAGCCATAAGATTCCAATTGGAATATATATCTATATAGTTCTTCTTGAAGAATTTATTGTACTTCAAGTGAAGGACTATAATGGTTCAATTAAATGTAAAGCCCTTGATCATTATGTAACTACCTAGTGCTCAAATAGATTCCATTGTGTTGTCTTTACTATCATTATCTATGACAAAGAAAAAATAATGTGATGTGATTAATAAGTAAATGCAAAGAAGTTGTTGGTAGTTGTAATAATTAGAGTTTGTGAATAATAGAGAATCCCCTACTTGAATAGTGGATTTGATTTGATTCTCGGATGACCCAGTATAAAATCTAAGCCTTGTGTCTTGCACATTTTAAATTTCTTTTATTTTATGTGTTTCTTTTCAAATAAACACAATTCCAATGTGTAATTTTTGTATCATCCTCAATAATAGTATGTCTAATTTTTGTAATTCTCTAATACTAGATGCACATGCAAATTTCATATCATCCTCAATAATAGGACCATTTTCAAAAAAATAATTTAAAATACCATAAGAATCTCTTTGAAGTATCTTTACAAATGCACCCTCATTAGAAAATTTATGCCATGTATTGACACAAGGAGGGATGCAAATGGGGCCATAGGAATGCCTAGAAATCAACCAACCTTTGTAGAGTTAACACAATAGAAAAAATTCATAAAGAGATAATGCTAGAAAGGAGAGAGAACCAATAATCCTTCATTGATTCATCAAATTTTCATCATACATGCTTAGCTATGAGGCCTTTGAGTTATATGGACAATACAAAGATTCAAATGCACGGGAAAATAACCTTCAACATGTGAGATGTATGAGTTCCCTTTCAGATCCTAACTCCTACTAAACTTATTAATCTGCTACCCCCTCTAAATGACTCTCTAGTATATGTAGATAGCCTCATTAGCATAATATATTAAGTATAGAAGAAATTATTCAAGTTTTAGTGAATATTGTTTTGAGATAGAGTTTACAGAAGCATGTTCTGGTAAATTTGTTATATCTCTTAGCAGAGTTGTTATTCTGGGAAGCCAAAGTTAAAGATGTGTAGAAGACATGTTGGAGATGACATAGCTAAGCTCATCATAATGTTACACATCTGGAAAGTTATTTAAGTTACAAGGAAAAAAATTAATGTTATTACTAAGTATAATGTGTTCTTAATGTGGTCCTATAATAATTAATTGATAAGGTGTAACAGCCAACTCATGGAATTGTTTTATGGATTTTCTATAAGTAAGAACATTTTCCTTTATCATATGAGTATGCAAGTGAATCATTGTAAGCAAAAAAAAGAGCAGAATGCAAAGTTAATAAGATCAGAGAGAAGTTGGAGAAAACTTTTTTGTCGAGGTTTTATCATGAGATCTAAGGTTTGATATTTGGATCCAAGGTTCACGACCTAGTCCACAAGGTGTGATAGTAATTGGTCTGGTTGATATGATAGAGGAAAGAAGTTAAAGTATAGTACAAACAATTATTCTGTAAGGAATAGTTGAAAGATCATTTAGACAATGAGTTTAGTGGGTTTTCCCTAGAAGCTATTTGGACAGTGGGTCCTTTTGTCTCCCACAACTCCTAACATGATTGGAATCTCCTAATAAGGATTCAAGTCTCCTAATAGGGACTCATATGTACTAAATGTTGTAATAGACTCCTAACAAGGTCCATCCTCTAACAAGGAATATTTATATTAGTACATCATCTTGTGGGAATCATTTCAACTGAGGTTTTCCCTCTAATCAAGGGTTTTCCTAATTAACATATCTAGTGTAATTGTGTATGTGCATCTTAGTATGGTTTTTGTTTACTTTGATTGAATGGCTAAGATTATTTAAGGTCAATAAATATTTTAATTATTAGAAAAATTGATTCACCCCACCCCCTAGTTATCTTGGTGATATTGTTTTTGACAATTAGGTATCAGAGCATTAGTTCCTTGAAGATAAAGCTTAAAAGCTTTAGGAGATCCATGAAAAACATATTCAAAAAGGATAGTCCAAAGTTAAATGGAAAAAAATATGATAGTTGGAGGGAAAAGATGAAGACACATCTGTTGTGTATGGGTCCAAGATGTTCGATCTTGACAAAATAAAAAAAGATAATTATTGTGGAAAGTTTGTTGGAGACTTGTAGCAAGGATTAAAGAGAACTTTTCATGTGCAACATGAGAGCTAGAGAATAAATATTTCCTACACTTCCTAAAATTGAGTAAAACTAGGTAAAGTTACTTGATACTTCTCATAAGATTTGGAAAGTTTTGGAAAATAGTTTTAAAGGTGATGAACATTCTAAGAAATTGAGGCTACAAAGTTAGATTTGTACATTTCAAGATACAAAAATGATGGAAGATGAATTTATACTTGAACATGTGTAGGTAGGATATCAAAAATTACTACAGGTATTAGATCTCAAGGAGGAACCAAAGAAGATGATGAGGTGATCTAAAAGATATTAAAGAGCTTAACACCACCATTCAAACAAGTAGTTCAAATGACATAGTTGCTGATCTCTTGTATCAAATATTTCACAAAGGGGACACTACTTGGGAGACTTGAAGTAGTTGAGAATGAGCTTATACATTCCAAAGAATTGACCAAAATAGAAACAACTTTCAGTGCCCTAAACATTCTACCTAGTTTGTCAAGGAGCACAAGTGGTAGAGGAGACTTTTCTAGTAGTGGAAAATTTGATGAGGAAAAAAAGATAGAAGAAGGAGTAGCCCTTCTGGTAAGAAGAGAAAAAGATGGTAAGAAATTTTTTAAATGTTGGACTTGTAATGAATTTAGTTATTATGCATCTAAGTGTTCTAAAAGAAAGAAAACATATAAAGGAAAGTTCAAACCTGGAAGAGATAGAAAGTATTTTTATGTAAATAAAGAAGAGAATTCTTGATGAATAAACAGTAAGTGCTAGTGATGATGAAATAGGATTTGTAGCAATTAAAGAAGAAATTCTAGAGAAAATGGCTTTGGTATCACAACTTGAAAATAAATCTAATTGGATAATTGATAGTAGTTGTTCAAATCATATGACTAGTGATATGAACAAGTTTGTTGACTTTAAAAGTCATGATGGAGACATTTTCAAAGTTGGAAATAATACAACATACCATGTTAAAGGTATTGGACCTATAACTCTTGATGGTAAGACTAACACTGAGGATGTATATTTTGTTGATAGTTTGAAACATAATCTTCTAAGTGGTGGATAACTAGTGTATAAAGGTTATCACTTATAGTTCAAAAAGAAGACATGCATGATTAGAGACAAAGATGGAAAGGTAATTGGAATGTGAACCAAACCTAGAGGTAATGTATTTTAGCTAAATCCAACTAAAATGGCATGTTTGGTTACTAAGGTAGATGATAGTTAGTTATGGCATAAGAGATTTTTTCATGTAAACTTGAATAGCATTGTGAAAACTAGTAGTATGGTTGTAGTCAGAGATTTTCCTAAGATTGTTAATCCTACTAACATAATTTGTAAGGAGTGTGTATTGGAAAAGCATACAAAAAATTCTTTTCCTAGCAAGAAATTTACTACTACACCAAAATTTGAGATTGTATATACAAATCTTAGTGGTCCTACAAAGACTAAAGGATTATATGGTGAAAGGCATTTCATGATTTTAGTTGATGGTTTTTCTAGAATGATGTGGGTTGCATTTCTTAAAGAAAATTCTAAGGCATTTGATAAGTTCAAGATATTCAAGAATAGAGTTGAGAATGAATTAGGCATGAAGATTAAATGTTTAGGATCAGATAGAGGAGGAGAGTTTACTTCAAATGAGTTTAACATCTTTTGTGAAGCTAATGGAATCAAAAGATAGGTATCAACTCTGAAAACCCTTGAACAAAATGGCATTACAGAAAGAAGAAATAGGCCAGTAACAGAAGCAGCAAGAGTTATGTTAGTTGAGAATGATGTACCCAAGATGTTTTAGAGAGAAGTTCTAAATACAATAGTCTAAACTATGAATAGAGTACAAGTCAATAAAGACACAAATAAGACCCCTTATGAACTATAGTTTGGCCACTCACCTACAGTTAACTATTTCAAAAATTTTGGTAGCAAATGTTACATCAAAAGAGATGATGATGTTGGTAAATTTGATGCTAGAAGTGATGAAGGTATGTTTCTTGGTTATTCATTGAAAAGAAGAGCTAATAGATGTTATAATCTAAGAACTAAGACTATTGTTGAGAGTGCAAATGTAAGAATTGATGAGAAATTCAAGATACAAGAAAGAGTAGTTTATTACAATTATAATGATAAGAATGTTGTTACTAAACCAAGGAATGGTGAAGTATCCTTTGAGACTGACAATAATTTGTAGAATTAAGGATAGAAAAAGCATGAAAAAATCTTGGAACCTTCAATAGAGCCAAGAGTTGAGATAGCAACTCCTACTTTTGGTAAGAATATGACAAAGAATCATCCACTAGAGTAGATCATCAGAAGCAGAGATAAAGGTGTGATGAAAAGAAGCAGAATCAATGAAGAACTATATCTGATATTTCAAGTTGAACCAAAGAATGCAGATGAAGAATGTAAATATGACTATTGGAAGCAAGCTATGAAAGAAAAATTGGATCAGATAGTGAAGAATGGGACATGGGAATTGGTCCCAAGACCAACATATAAGAACATGATATGATCAAAATGGGTATTCAGGAACAAGATGAATGAACAAGGTGAAATTGTAAGGAACAAAGAAAGATTGGTATGTAAAGGTTACTCATAAATAGAAGGAATAGACTATGATAAAATCTATGCTCCTTTGGAAAGAATAGAAGCAATGAGGTTATTACTAGCCTATGCAGCACATAAGAAATTCAAAGTGTATCAAATGGATGTCAAGTCAACACTTCTAAATGGAGAACTTGAAGAAGAGGTATACATAGAATAGCCTAAAGTTTTTCCTTTAATAGACAACAAGGACATAGTATGCAAATTCAAGAAAGCATTATATGGCTTGAAGCAAGCACCCAAAACTTGGTACGCAAGGTTGGACAAGCATTTGACAAAGCTTGGATTTAGAAAACATATGGAAGACATTAATCTATACTGAAAAGAAATAGATGATGGATTGATGATTTTGGTAATATTTTTTGATGATATCATATTTGGAGGAGATGATGATGGAAGTGATAAGTTTTTAGAAAAAATGAAGAAGGAATTTGAAATGAGTATGATAGGAGAGATGAAATAGTTCCTAGGATTATAGATTGTATAGGACAAACAAGGAATCTTTATTTCTTAAACTAAGTATTTGAAAGATCTACTAAAATGTTTTGGTTTGGAAACATGTAAACTAGTTGGAACACCTATGGTAATTGGACACAAGTTATCTTCAAAGGATGAGACACCTACTATTGAGCACAAGAAGTACAAATTAGGTTACAGTGTCTAACTCACACAAGGTGGGATACAGAAAATGTAGTTGGAATTATTGCAAAATTTCAAGATAATCCCAAAGAGGCACATTATGCAATAGTTAAAAGGATATTTAGATATCTGAAAGGAACTCCAGAGTTGAGATTGTGATATGATAGATCTAATGATTTCACTTTATATGCTTATACTGATATTGATTGGGCAGGCAGTATGGATGATAGAAAGAGCACCAGTGGTCAAGCCTTCTTTCTTGGAGGAAGGTTGGTTTCTTGGTTAGGCAAGAAGCAAGATTGTATCTCACAGAGTACAAGAGAAGTAGAATATGTTCTAGCAGCAAATAATTACAATCAAGTTATTTGGATGAAGTAAATGCTGAAGGCTATAAGGATAGAATTCAGAGAACCTATTGTCATACATTATGATAACACAATTATAGTGACTATACCAAAGAATCTAGTGTTGCATTCTAAAACTAAGCACATTTCTATCAAGTATCACATGTTGATAGAGAAAGTTGTAGAAAAAGGAAATCAAATTGGAGTATTTAAGCACCAAAGAGAAGATTGTAGATATATTCACTAAGCCTCTTCCCAAAGAGACTTTTGAGTATTTGTGAGGTATGTTGGGAGTTACTCCCCTTCCTCCATTAGAGTAGATGATGTAAGAGTGCATTAGTCCAGTGTAACAAAGCACTATTATTTGTCTAGACCAAATGTTGATGCTTCCTATATGGGAGAGTATCTATGATGGACAGAGTAATTTAGGAATTTTTTTGGATATTATTTTGAATAGTGTCTTTGGACACTCAAACTAGTCAGAGATAACTGTTGCAGAGATTGATGGTTGGCAAAACCTTTGACATTGATGTCAATGGGTGAGAAATTACAATATGAAAAATAGTTTGATATAGAGTACATTGAAGGGAGAGATTGCAGCATGATATAGAGCACACTAAGGTATATCAATGGTTGATAATTATTGATGAAGAGGATTTGAAAAGAAAGATTAACGGTCTTTTACAGTTGGTATTTTTGGAACTAGATGTTTTTCATCTATGTTGCCATTAATAACAAAGGTGGAGATTGTTGGAAGCATGAATTTTGATGATACTTAAATGGGGGAGTATTGTAGAAGCATGATTAGATCATTATCATTATGATATGTTTCATTCAAGACTATGTTCGTCATTGATGTCAACATAGAAATTTTTTGTGGTATCTGACAGAAGAACAACAAAAAGACCAAGTTGTTATAGGCAAATCATTGAGTAGTTTCACTAGTGAGGTTAAAGGGAGTTAATACTAAGTGTCTAGTATATGCAGCTAACCTTGGAAGCATAAGATATTAAGTCTAGAAAAAGTTATGCAAGTTTTGATAAAGACTATTCTGAGATAGAGTTTATAGAAGCATGTTCTAGGAAGCCAAAGTTAAAGATGTGTAGAAGAAATGTTGGAGATGATGTAGTTAAGCTCTCTTGTCATAATTTAACATGTATGGAAAGTTATTCAAGTTACAAGCTGAAAGATTAATGTTATTGCTAAGTGTAACACGGTCTTAATGTATTCCTATAATAATTAATCGAGAAGGTGTAAGAGCTGACTTAGGGAATTGTTTTATTGAGTCAATATAAAGGAAGGAAATTTTCCTTTATCATATGAGTATGCACATGAATGATTTTAAGTAGCACAAAGAGTGAAAAGTGAAGTTAAGCGAAGCAGAGTGAAGTTGGAGAAAAGTTCATTTTTGGGGTTTTATCATAAGATCTAAGGTTTGATATTTGGATCCAAGGTTTGTGACTTGGTCTACAAGGTCTAACAGTGATTGGTCTAGTTTACAAGATAGAGGAAATAAGTTAAGGTATAGTACAAAAAATTATTTTGCAAGGAATAGTTGAAAGATCATTTGGACAATGAGTTCAGTGGTCTTGCCCCAAAAGCTGTTTGGAAAGTGGATCCTTCTATCTTCCACAACTCCTAACAGGGTTGGAATCTCCTAACAAGGATTCAAATTCTCCTAATAGGGACTCATATGTACTCAATGTTGTAATAGACTCCTAATAGGGCCCATCCTCTAACAAGGAATATTTATATTAGTACATCATCTTGTGGGCATCATTCCCACTAGGATTTTCCCTCTAATCAAGGGTTTCCCTAGTTAACATAAGTAGTGTAATTGTGTATGTGCATCTTAACATGGTTTTTTTTTACTTTTATTGAATGGTTAAGATTATTTTAAGTTAATAAATGTTTTAATTATTAGATAATTGTCACCCCTCCCCCCTCATTTATCTTGGTTGACTATTGTTTCTAACAAGAAGAACTCTAGCCACTTGGTGAATGAGGGAAGAATCACATCCACCAAGAAAGAAATAATAAATTCATTGAGTAGGTCCTCATAGATACTATAAACCACACATGTACTGAGAAAGATAGCAATTCAACCTAGGATACTCCTGTGTTAGACAACCAAGGTTGAAAAGAAATGATTCTCCTAAATCATGAATGTGTCATAACCCAAGCCAAATCTAACTCATATTTTGAAATCCACACAAAATATTCAATTGGCCTATCCTTCCACTTTACCAAATACTCAAAGTAATCCTTTCCCCTTTCACTCCTACCAACTCTTTGTTCTAAAATATACTCTACCTCATCAATCTTCTTCTTAGGATAATCACTTGGCATAGTCATCTCATCATCACATTCATGATACTTGTACAAATTAGTAACAATAAATATAGGATATATCCATGTCATTAGGTAGCTTAGCTTCATAAGAAAATTACCATTGTCAAACTACCTCAAGATTTTGCAAGGACAAAATTTATTCATCTTCAACTTACTTTTTGTGCGAATAGAAAATCCACCTTTCTTCAAATGAAGTATTACATCATCACCAGGATCAAAACTCACATGTCTCCTTGACTTATCTACATTCTCCTTGTAATTCTAATTACTTTGTTCCAACTTATGTTTCACTTCCTCATGCAAAGACTTCATGAATTCTAAAATTCATCACCTTCAACACTTGTTTTCTCTTTTTGAACAATATCCATTAATTTTGATATACCTCTAGACTACATTCTAGTAACAACATCAAAAGGTGTCTTCCCAATATTGTATGCAAACTCTTCTTGTGCCAATACTAAATCCTAGTTACTCTATTTATCCATAACTAAGGTTCTTAAAAAATCACTTGAGCTTTCATTCATGACCCTTGTTTTTCCATCTATCTTTGGATGAAATGTAGAAATATATCGCAACTCAGTATCCATCTTCTTCCAAAAATCCTTCCAAAAATAAACAACAACCTTATTATCTTGATTAGATACAACACTCCTCAATAATTCATCCAATCTAACAACCTCTTTAAAGAAAATCTCAACAACATACATTGCATAAGATGTCTTCTTATGTGGTATGAAATGTGTCATCTTAGAAAATATATCAACAAAAAGAAATGCATAATCATGTACTCTTGCACTCCTCCATAAGCCAAGAAAAAAATCCACACTGATATCATTCCAAGGTTTCTCAGGTATTGAAATAGGTGTATATAATCTAGTATTCCAATTCAGCCCTTTTGCAACTTGAAAAACTCCACAACTCCTTACAAAATTTAGAATATCTTTATACAAATATGACCACTCTTACTTCTCCTCAAGAAAAATCAATGTCTTATCAATACCAAAATTTCAAACCAATCCACCACTATGTTTCTCCTGACTCTCATAGATCTTCTTGGTATACACAACTGAACTCCTTTAAACAACATATCTTCCTAAATGAAATAATCTTCATACTTACTTGGTTAATTAAGTATTTTTTCTTTGCACTATCTCCACACCTTAGAAAAATTATGGTCAATCTCATAAAAATCATTCATCTCATCAAACCAAGAACTTCAACTGTCATCTTGGTTAATAAATATATTCTTCTACTCAATACATATGTAACTCTTGTTAGAAAAGAAGCTAAGGAGATGTACAATGTAGAATTGAGAAATGATAAAGTGTATTGAAATAAAAGAGGAAAAAATATGTACCTTGTGAAAAAAATTTAAAATAGCCTATCAAACAACCTCCAAAAGGTCATTTTTAACATTGTATGAAAAACTGTGTTGCAGAGAAAACCCAAAAATTATTCGAAAAAAAATCAAGGGTGACCTAGTCAAATGAGGGGAACATTGTGATCCTAATTAGACCATAAGGGGAAAACTAGATCTTTAGGGATGAGTTGTCAAGGGAAAACCAGCTCTTCAGGGATGAACTAGATCATCAAGGTTGTAGTGCACCCCTAATGATAGTGTTTAACACTAATTCTAACTTCCTAGTTTTGAAGAAATTTGTAAAGGGTACTTAGATTGGTAACCTATATATCAATATAAGATCCTCAACCTATAATTAAAAAAGTTTTTTTTTTGTTGATGGAGAGTTTTCCTTAGTCAAACCCCAATTTAGGAATTAACGTTGAATTGGAAAAATTGAAATAACATGTAAATTAAATGTACAAATTCACATTATAATAGGATGATCTCTCAAATTGAATTTAGAGTGATTACTTCACGAATTTCTTTGGATCAAGAAGATGAATGAATGTAGATGATGCAACAAGGGATCTTGAAGAAGATCTTGTTAGCTAAAATCCTATAATGGCTTGATTCTTGAATACTTGATCTTAAAAATGAGGTGAGGCCCATCTTAAAGTGGAGCAATAAATGAGATTCCTTGGGGGGTAAATTAAGGATTATTATTTTAAATTAATAATGGTCTACCCCAAATTAAATAAGAGGAGACATGTAATATTAATCTACAGGGAAGATAAAATGTTATTTAAGATAGGACCACTTTTAAATATCAATTTAAATTAATTAACAAATGAGGACATAATATTTAAGAAAAATAAAGGTCTAACACATTTATATCAATTCTACATTAATAAAAGGTCCAATGAGATGAAATTGATTATTTAAATGGAGGAATATATAAGATAATGCAAAAAAATGATATACTTGCATTAAATGGGTGCTAAAATTCATTAAATTGGAATGCTTCCAATTTTAGATAGTACATTTAGCCCCAACTTTAGCAAGTGTATGGACTCAATCCAAACTCTTCATAAAGTTGAGCACAAGACATGAGATAATCTTATTACAATCAAGGAAACCAAGAATCACCCTAGCCCCCAAGAGATTAAGCCCTTGATAATTGACTATTATAATAAGAGAGAAATCACTTAGTAGAAAAAAGTAGAGAGAGAAGAAGAGTTGTTATCTTGCCCAATAGAGTGCCCACCTAACTATGAATCAATGAAAATAGTTGCTGCAAAAGATGATATTGAAATAGTCTAACAAGTTGGTAACTTGCTAGTCAACCCATTGGAAGGTTTATCCATAGATCAATGTTCTTCTTATCACCATGGCATGGTCCTTTAAGAATGTGTTACCCATGTATGGGACTTAAGAAAATTATTATGCATAGCCCATAGACAAGATTTAGCATATGTTTGTGCAAAGGGGAGAGAGACCCAATGTCAAGGACACTCTCTTCCCACAAAGAATCCATACTTTAGGATTATTCCTAATCAAAAAAGGGAAAATATATGTAAAAAGAAGGGATGAAGTAGAAATCCATAGATTTAAGGATAACCTAGGAAGAAAACCAAGCCTACAAGGATAAAGTATCCTAAGCAATTCTTAGAATCTATATTTACTTCTTGATGAGAATGATTTAAGAATGCTCAAGGATAGGTCAAATGGTCTAGAAAGTGTATTTATCATGATATTCAACCAAATACAAGACATATAAAAAGAAGGGGGGCATACACGCGCACCCCCCCCCCCCCCCCCCCACCCAGGATGTGAAGAAGGATAGAGAATCTTAAGGAACTAATGAAGAAGGATAAAGAAATTTCAGCATCAAGATAGTCTCCACAAGAAACACCTAGTCAAAACCAAAGAGGTCAAAATTCCTATGAGGTCATGGAAGGGTAGAATGTGAAGAGACATCATGCAAGAAGTGAAAAATTAAATCCTTGTAAAGGGTAACATGTTATTATTAGTCTCCAAGGTAAGTTATCTATTTGCCATGAAAACCCACTTGCTAATAATATAAAATTGGATGTGACATGATAAACAAACAACACTTGACCAAAGGAAATAATGGACCCTTTAAAGAATGAAAAAGATGGATCAAATTCCCTTGCCCTCCAAGTGTAAGAAAAAATAGAAAAGAGGACCTATTATGCTACTCACAAAGCCAACCATGCATAAAATGTGCCCCAAAGAGAGAGGATAACAATGTTATATGGAATGAAGAAACATTATAGGGACCTAAATGTTATTTAAAGAAATGTGGATTAGCATAGATCTCATTATGAGGAGATATGTGAATAACCTTATTACCAACAAGTTTCTGAATCTTAAAATGAAAAGCTTGACAATCATTGGTAGAGTGATCATGAAAATGATGATACATGAAAAATGGAAGGTTCATAGATTGTTACTATGTTTTGTGTGAGATTTAGGTCTAGTAATCACCTTAGCACAAAGAAGCATAGGCATCACAAGTTATTGATTAGTTAAAAGTGATCAAGAAAAGGATGTGGAGGAAGAATCACTTTCTTAGACATGTCCTACTATATAAAAAGTAATGGTGTTAAATAAATTCTCATGCCCCCCATCACCTAAGGGCATACTATGTTTGATAGGTTTCTCATTACTGGAAGTAGAAACAAAGTTAGTAAAGAGAGGAGCAACTCAAGTTCTCATAAATGAAATATTACTAACTTGATAATCTCCAATAAAAGATGGATTAAAATCTAATGTACTCCAATCATCTTTTGAATAGAGAAGAAGAAGTAGTGTCTTCATTAGGCTCAAATTTCTTCACTTCCGATATAGGGTGAGAAACCCAAGCATAATCTACATTCAAAAGATGATTGGGGTACATTAGATTTTAATCCATCTTTTATTGGAAAGTATTGAGTTGGTAATATTTCATTTATGAGAACTTGAGTAGCTCCTCTCTTTACTAACTTTGTTTCTAATTCTAATCATGAGAAACTTATGTGAGAGGTCCAGGCATAACATGTATAAGAGTATCCAATATCACCAGACTAGGTTTCATAGGAAATTTTATAAAACCCAAAGTGTTTTTATCAATTTTATTCATTCCTTGAATAGGAATGTCATCTTGTTGAATAATAGAAAGATCAATGTTCATGGCCTTTAACATATCTATACTAAAAATATTTAAACTAGCACCATTATCAATCAAATTCCATTGTATAGTTATTTTATTAATAGACACAATAATGATAAGAGGGTCATGATGATCTTGAATCTCTTTAGAAGAAAAATCCTCATGAGTAAATACAATCACAAGTGGACAAAGAGTAGTATGGATACATTATAAAAGGGCATTGATGTTATAATGATTAGGAGGTGGAATAGAGAGATTGGAGAAAGCTTTTTTAAGGCATATAGGAGATGTTTGAAGAAGTTCCCAAAGAGAAATATTGGTAGGGTTATTACATAATTGCAACACCAAATCATATTCCAACCCAAGATGTTGAGGACAATAATGTGGAGGAGAAAGAATGGGTTGAGAAGGTGAAAGAGATGTAGAAGGTTGATGATTATTCTTTGTACAATAGGTGTGAGATACTTCTTGAGAATCCAAAGTGTTGATCCCTAAGGAAAAGTTTCCTAGTAGTGTCAAACACTTAGCCACTCACAAGGAAGGATTGATCAATTGTCACTATGACTAAACCATCCTATACAAGTCAAGCCATGTACTAAAGAATTGCACATCTTTCAGTTAAGTTTCAAGGAGTAGTTATTGCCAAGAAAGCTAGAGGTTGTCGAGTACTCCAATGATTTTTGAATTTTTTAGTAATCAATAGAAGCCAAGCGATATAGAAGCCAAGAAAATTAGTTTATGCTGAGTATAGCTAAGGCAGAGGGAGAGCATGAAGAATTAGTTTGGGCTAGGCTCTAGTAAGGTATATGTGTCAAGTAAGATAGTTTGATATATTTATTTGGAATGGCATAGAATCTTATGTAAACCATTTTTGTTGAGCTAGAAGCATGTTTTATAGATTGAAGAGCTAATTATCCATTCAATAAAGGATCATTAATCCTTATGTAAGGAAATCCATTAATAGAAAAATTACAAGGGATAAGTGGCAAAAGGAATGAATCTAGATCATTGATTGGGATCTAGAATCTTCAACAAACAAAAATTTAAGAATGGTTTAAGACCTAGTTCACATGTTTGGAATATATGGTATTAACAGTCTGGATGCATGTGAAGTTGGAGGTGAATTGGGCAGAGTGATCAAGTAGTGTAGTGAATAGTTTTGAGTAGACTTATTAAAGATCAATCAAAGAGAGGTGATTTTTCATTGGATAGAGGAGATCTAACATTAGTATTGAAGTAAAAACTGAGCATCGAGTAGCGATATATTCTAAAAAGTGTTTCAAGGTTTAAATCTCTTAACCAAGTGGTCTTCATAGGCCTTTTATAAATATCCTAATAGATTACTCACTTATTTGTGATATAAAATCCTTTAGTCAGGGTAGACCTAATAGTTTTGTAAGCCTTTAACAGGAAAGACCCTTCATGGGGTAGACATCAAAAGTGATCAAACATTGTAGCCTTGACATGCACAGTATTGTTGTAGTAGTGAATATTTTGTGGGTGTCATCCCCATTGTATTTTTACCTTCACCTTGGAGGGTTCTACATTACCAAGTCTTTGTGTTAAGTTTGTTATGTGTTTGAGTTTTATTCATGCAATTAGAAGTTAGATTTGATACTACAATGTAGTAAATGATTGTTCAATATAAGGTGAAGGTTGAAATGATGATTTGTGATGGAGATATCAAATATGGTTCATTTTTGAAGTGATATCTAGTTTTATAGATTCTAATTCACCCCACCCTCTCAGTATCTTACTTTCCCTATTAGATTTCCAACACAAAGGATCACTAGATTTTCCCTTAATAGTTATAGGAGGGCCACCTTTAATACTAAGAATAGGATAACCTTTAACATTGAGGATAAGTTTAAAAACATTAACTAATTAAGATCTTGCATCTCCATAAACTCGTGACTAGAAGGGAAATTATTAAGGAGAGTACCATTATCTTATTTTTCCATGGAATAGGAATGATGGGTTTCTGATAATGTTTTCACTTGACTAGGAGTGTTAAATGAGGACAAGGTGAAAATGATAAAAAAAATTCTAATATCTTCTTGTTATAAAATATCACTAGGATATGTGTGAAAAGAAGAAGAAATCTCAGTCTTGTCATAGTGAAAAGAAAAGGCACCAATCATCATGCTTGCATTTTTATGAGGAAGAGAATAGTCAACTTCCTTGTCTAGAGGTTCATCCCAAATAGTGACATTATCAATAAAGGGAATGTCTCTATCAATAAACAAAATTATAGAAGAAGAATAATCATGAGTAAAAGGAAAGTCCAAAAAGGTGGGAGGATTGAAAGAAGATATAGAAGCATTGTCAACCAATGTGTTCTCATAGTCAAGGCCTAAAAGAGGATAAGGGCCAATATCAATCTACCACTCATCTCCATAAAATGGAAGATCATATGATAAGGGTAAGTTAATAGGAGGATGGTGTTTAAGGTCAAAGATAAGGGAATGATTGCTGGAATATGATTTGAAGAACTTTTGCAAAATAATAAAAAGAGAAGCACATATAGAGTAAATTCAACTAATTATTTTGTCAATGAAGTGTATAGAAGATCTAATAAACATGCATGAACAATAAATAATAATAAAATTAAATACTCAATGTTGCGATGTTCATGAAAAAGAGAGCTAATGAATAAGATCTTGTTGGAATTCTTTAGAATAACTAAGGGAGGGTAAATTAGTTATCCAAGGTCTAGATGTATAAATAAAACTTTTCATAACTTAGTGAGCCCATATCCATAAAACATATTCAACATGCATGCATCCATTAGATCATACATTCACTTAAACTTGTAGGTTACTGTCAAATCAACTTTGTTGAAATGTAAGTATGAAACATAACAAATTCAATAATACATTTGATACAATGATTTTATGTGGAAACCAATTTGGGAAAAACCACCAATAACATGCTACTAGTTCTCACTCTTCTGAAGTGATGCCATATGAAAGGATAGCCTTGTTAAAGGTTATAATACAGACTATTAAATGTGACTTGGTTAGAGGATTTCAATCACCTTGTTAGGAGTGAGCCTTGTTAGAGGAATTTAGATCATTCACTTGGAATGTCACTTGGTTAAAGGATTTACAAATAACTATTCGGTCAACCTTAATCTAAAAGATTTACCCTAGATTGGTACAATGATCAAAAAGTAATAGTAAGGCTTGATCTGATAA
The DNA here is from genome assembly GCA_028749045.1 of Cupressus sempervirens. Taxonomy (NCBI): domain Eukaryota; kingdom Viridiplantae; phylum Streptophyta; class Pinopsida; order Cupressales; family Cupressaceae; genus Cupressus; species Cupressus sempervirens. The sequence goes on from CM053784.1 coordinate 383,091,452, forward strand.
CAACTTACTAGTCACTTGCAAATTACAAATCTCTATTTCAATCCTTCATTCTACTTTTCTTTCAGATGCTTTAGCTCTGATATCTTGTTCACCCTTCAAGCATCCATACCCTCAAGCCTTCTTTCTTTGCTTGCCAATAGTAGTCTCTTCTATTCAGTCACCATATGAAACAATACCTTAGACCTCTTAGAAACAATACCTTAGACCTCTTATCTAACTTAGGTTCTCGCACATTGATCCACTTTGCTTTTGACCAACCATCTCTGTAAATAGAAAATTAAGATCATTTTTCATTCATCCTCTATCATCCATTTTATGGTTAGGTAGGATTAGGTAGGATTCAATAAATCAACCCATCTTTTCATTTTAGTCCCTTCTAGAAACTTCTTCAATCCTCTTTGAATTCACCTCAAAATGGTTTACCATGAATTATGTGCCACCAATGCATTATAGTTATCTTCCACATGCTTCACAAAATTCAAGAAAAAAAAAAAATTAGCTTAGATTTGTCAAATTCATGATTTAACATGAATATTGGCACTCAGCATCAATATGTTGTCACTCAACTTCCATACTATTCTTCCACTCGTCATCAACTAGATTACTCGGCAAACACTAAAGTTTACTCATGCTTTACATCAACTAAAATTTACTCATCTTACACTATATTACTCGGCATACACTAAAATTTCACTTTGCTCAGCTCCAACTAATTCTATACTTGCCTTGCACTAACTTTTCTCAACACCTACTTTCTACTTAGTCAAGCTTGGAAAACTCAATTTTTCTTACTTGTTCTTCTAGACTTTGTCAGTGTATCCATCCTTTGCAACCTTAAGTAGATAATCAATGCACTGTAACATCATTATCTTAATTGATCTTTGTACTCTTTTTTCATACCATAACTCAACCTTTCCTCTAGGTGCTATTGCTATCTCATTTGATAAAAACCTCCTCATCAATCAAACAAATGATAGTACTCAAAATCAACTAAGCAATTGTCTTACCAACAAGTAGTAGGTTTGACATCAGTGACAAAACAATGATTGAAACACATTCTCATACTTCTATTAATCTATTTTCGACAATCTCCCTCTTTGGAATTGAGTAAAAACTAGTATAACCAATACAACCAACAATAATACTAAAAATAAAAATAATTCATTGTATTGAAATCTCTCCCATTATTAGTAGCTTTCATCTTTTGTAATGGTTACAAAATTCTATTCTAATCAATATAAAATCAACTCATCCTTATGACTCCCTCTTGATCACTTCATTTTTAGGTATCTATCTTTTTCCTTATATCTCCCTCAGTACTATCTCCCTCTTACTAGGCAGATGTATGTGTCTTTTAATCATCAGGTACAGTATCTCCCTTCGAGTAGATATTTCTTTCTATATTTCTCCCTTTTTATATAATATCCCTATCTCCCTCTTTGACAAAAATGCCAAAGACTTTTCATCTTATCATGTAGATATGAACATTTTTAGTTTCTCCTTCTATCATCTAGCTTGTGACTAATCTGTAACTCCAACTCTTTGATTACTTTAGGCAACTCCTAAAGTAAGATCCATTGCATTAATGTGTAACATATGTCAATCATCTTAGTTGGTGCAAGGAACTTCTCATGCTTCTTAGATAGACTTGGATAGGGGTATCACCCCTAGTTTACCTCTTAGATACTCATGAGAATTCCTAGGTAATGCTTTTGTGAAGATACCATGTATTTTCTCTTTTATATTCACATATTCCATCTTCACCTCTTTATCTTGAACTAACTGTCTTAAGTAATGATACCTGATTGCAATGTTCTTAGTCTTTGTATGCATGACAAGGTTATTTGATATATTTATAGCACTTGTATTACTATTGTGGTCCCACCACACATGCCCCATTCCTCACTAGGAATGGGGACCCCCTACTTTTTTTAGACTCCCAAACTCATAGTTTGAGATACAAAAAAATGTTAGAGTCAAAAATCAAAAAATAATTTAAAAAATTGTGTGTATAAAACCCCCAAACCCCCACAAACTTCACCACTTTCATTATTGCATTTTGGTTTTGGGTCACTATGCATGTCGAAGGTGCATTCAAGCTTTTTTATCTGCGCACCCATTATCAACATGGCGTTGTGCACCTTTCAAAACATGGCACAACGCACCACTCATAGCATGGTACAGCACACCACACATCGCTTACAACATGGCGCTGCATGCCACTCACAACATGGCACTGTGCGCCCTCCATAATATGGTTCCATGTGCCACTCACAGCATGGCATTGCACGCCACTCACAACATGGTGTCATACACCCTTCAAAACATGGCATAGTGTTCCCTCCAAAACATAGTGCCACATGCCCAACAAATACTCCACACCACTTAAGGCATGGTGTACCATACAAACTCTAACTGACTGTGTGCTCTCTTACACTGCGCACCCACATGTGCCCAATTTTGCCTGCTTTTTCCTTTTTTCAAATAAACCCTAAAAAAAAATTAAACATATAAAAAAATAAAATAAAAATATATATAGTAATAAGATGAAACAATGGATTTAAAAAATAAAAGTGCCCAATTTGGGCATTTCATTTTGTTTTTATAGTTTTTTCAAGGCACTTGCATTTTTTATTTACAAGTTTTTTATTTTTTTTGAGCTGGTAAATGTTCCTTTTCTTGTGATATGTAGAGATTAAATGGCATCCACATCTAGAATGGAACCCAAGCCCATCATATTCAAGTTTCAAGGTATACTATCAAAATCAAGATTCCATGATGATCACGTAGAAATCAGAGATATGGATTTGGGAAATACTAACTTAGGAGAATTTCTCAAAATTTGTAATAAGCTCACTGAGATATTAGCTCTCATATCCTCACTGATTCATTTCGGGTTGGTGAGTACAGCTTCACATCCCATATCGGTGCAGTCAACAAAACTAATCTTGACATTGGCACAATATTTCATTATTGAAGAGAGAGTGGTCAAGAGTGTCATAAGAGAATTTGTGTCGGACCTCCAACCCAATAACATTGAGAGGGTCTTCCATCTCCCAAGAGTAGATTAATTCATTAGACTCTTGTACAAAGTAGTGGAGAGATGCTATAGGGAGCACTAATAAGAGGCAACAGACATCATACAATCCTCTTACCTCATTGAGAAGCCTCCTAGGGGAATGATAATGGGAAAAGTGGATATGACTCGGGGATATATGAAGGAGGACATTGGATATTCCATCATCATTTTGAGTAGAGTCATGTGTTTACTTGCAACAAGCCACCTCAACACTTTCATGGTCAACTTCATTGAGGCCATCAGGGTAGTGAAGATACCACTAGACAAGGCCACCACACTAAGTGAAAAATTTTGTGAGTAATTGAGGGTAGTAAAATACAAGAAGAAGTTCTATATGACTTCTTGCATGGTATATCTACTTGCAGCAAGGGCAAAAAACTAGCCCAGTTTGTACACAAGAGGTAGTATGTAAGATCCTAATGCCTGGTCATACATCATCTACCCTCATCTGGTAAAGAAGAAGCTCTCAACACAGAGCAAGGAGTATAGAATGATGAATGATGTGTTCATTTTTTTGATCATCTAATTTGTTGAGGGAGATTATGGAAAGAGTCTATCTGATGAAGAAAAAGCACATATAACAATTCTAAGGGCCTACTTCATCCAGTTCAAGATGTTCACATATCTATGGGTAGCTAGTGCCTCCATTAATCCTAATAAGCTCTCGAGATATCCAAGTGACAAACTGGTGCTATTGGAAATTGCCTTGCAAATTGAGTCAACATATGACAAGATAAAGAGACAACAAAGACCTTGTTGGGCATGGCCCTTGGTCATTGGACCATATCAGGTAAAACGGAAACAAGATATTGTGTCCTTCAAGTGGGAATGAGAGAATTATCCTCTCAAAGAATACAACTCTCCCCAGCCATACTTTGATAATATTGGGAGAGTGGAGAGTCTGGTAGGAAAGGAATTTCACCAAGAGGATGCTATTGATGATCATTGGATGAATGCAACAAGTGACTACGATGTCTACATAAGGGATTATTGCAGGATGTCTTTGTATCTAGTAGAGAAGGCTCTCCAATTGAACATCATGTAGGAAATAAGGCAACAAGATTCTAAGGAGTTACTGGACCCCCTGTTCAACTCAGACAAAATAGGAGAAAGGCCCATTATGAATGTTGACGTTGATAGGGAGGAGGCCAATGATATTAATCATTGGGCAAGACATGTCATTAGAATGATGAAGGATTGGATCAAGAAATATTTTCCACTTGATCCAATACCCAATACTGTGATCTTTCATGTGCATGCTCACCTAAAAAGAGGTAGAGGGAAGAAAGTAACAATTCCTACCTTTGCAGCCTAGTCTCCTATCAGGCCAAAGACAATATACTAGCTTGATCACCTAGTTGGATACTATCACCCTCCAAAGAGGAAGGGAAAGAATAAAAGGACCTCCCCTCAGAGGATTTAGATAGAATAGGCTAAAGAACAAGCACCTTCCTAGCAGCAAGAAGAGAGTGCACAAGGGTCCCAAGATACTAGAGCTACTCAAGTCTAGGATGAACCTCAATTGCCACGCATTGTGCCCAGCCAACTAGAAGAGGGAGAGATTATACAAGTCTCCATTCCTCCTATGCAAGAAGAGCCAAAATCTCCTTCTACCTCCAAGAAACAAAAGAAGAGGATTAAGATTCGGATGAAAAAGAGGCAAAGGATCAACAGAAGATTGGTGCCTTCCTCGTCTATTCTTGAAACCATTCTAGAAGGGAATGAGGAGGAGGAAGAAGAAGAATCGGAATAGGAAGAGGAACAAGTGCCCATATAGGGAAGAACTTGACTAGCAAGAGCCACTAAGCTACAAAGGAGAAAGTGTGCCATGGGTACCTCGCCATCCACCCAAGCAGAACCCTTAGAACTCTCTTCTTTGGAAGATGAAGTACAATAGTGGGTGGATGAGCAGAGTGATGATGGTGATGAAATTTTTACAATGTTAGATTTTGATTTTATGCCTATGGGTACAGAGTTGATTATGGATAAGATCAAGGACATCCCTACATGTGAACCTCAACAAGAAGACTAGATGCAGTTGTCACCAAATACATAGGGTTTTGATCTTACTCCTCCATCTCCATCACAAATTATGGTGGTAGATAAGGGCTCGGTTACTCCTCCACCTCAAATTTAAGAAGAAGAGCAGGTTCAGAAGGAACCATCACAAGAGGAGGGACCAAAAAAAATAGCGACTGATGAAGTGTCAAAGGAGGGACAAATGGTGGAATATTCTCAACCACCTTCCCAAGACACTGAGGTGCAATCTATAGGATCCATAGAGACTAAGGCTACAAAAGGGGAGCCCTCACAATAGGAGATGACCCCAAGCAAGAGTGATAAGGGGAAGGAGGTAGCAGAACACACCCCCTCATCATCAAGAGCTAGGTCCTCAGCAGAACGCATCCCTAGATGGATCTAGAAGGAAATAATGAGTACTAAGCCTTAATTCCATGCTTTAGAACAAGACATTTGTGACATTGTAGAAATTTTGAATAAACTTGAGTCTCCATAACATGAGGCAATGCCATTGGAATTTGTCACTAGAACATGGAACTAGGAATTATTTGCACAAGTGGTTGTCCCTCCTGAAGACATAGATGTAGAAAGCCTTGGTCTCAAGGATTATGAATTGAAGGATGTTATGTTGGGAAGGTCTACATAGGATTTAGCCTAATTAATGATGACCATGGGAGTCCAAGAGGTCCTCAAGAACATGGAATAGGATGAGGCCAAACTCCAAACACTTTGAAAGAAAGTTGAGATCTTAAAGGGATATCTAGCTGAAGTAGTTGGTACTCTAGATTTTGAGCACCCCAAGTAGACTTTGAGCACTATACATTAGAGAGGGGGGAGGTGTATAGCTAGATCCATTTTTGAGAGCCTATCAGTAGTGGTGGGAAATTTTTGAGGAGAAAGGAGTTTTGATTATTAAAAGAAATTTGAAGTTACTGCATGCTACACAAGAGAATGTGAATAAACTCATAGCAATTTTGGAGTAGGACTTTAGGATTATGGATGAAGTACAAACCCAGAGTAAGGATTTGAAAACTTTACAAGCCATAAAGGGACAAAGGTATAGGGTTTTGATTGATGTATATACCAAAGAAGAATTCAACCTAATTGATGACTGGATAAAAAAGATAGTGGATAGCAATAAAGTAATGGAAACATTACATGAGAAGATCCATCGGCTCAAGGACCAAGCCAAAAGAAAAATTTGAAAGTAGAGAGACACTATAGTGATGCATGCTTGGATATTTTTGAAGATGAGGAACGAGAGGAGTTATTTCCTATTGAGGTAGTAGTAGAGAATTTTAAGAAGACTTTTGAGGAAGCATCCAGTGATGAAGATATCGGACAAGCCTTCAGGACAAAAGAAGCCTTGTTAGAATTGGATACCAAACTCAAGAATTTTGTTGACACCTGAATTAAGGTAGAAAATTATAGATAGAAGATCAAAGATAAACATGAGGCTTTAGATTTACTAGATACAGCCAAAATTACTAAGATTATAGAGAAATTCAAGGGCAAATATCCAAAAATAGCTTTGGGATAAAGAAGAACAAAACCCAGATGCCAGAATTTCAATTTTGACATTCAGTAAAATTTTAAGATTTTGACCCTATCAAGGTCTATAGCTCCACAAGTGTGCAAGTCCACAAGTCCTCAATTTTAGAGATGTGTTGATAGTCAACTATTAGTTTCAAAAATAGTGCTTTGCATGCATTGGAAATGCATTTTAATGACAATTTAACTTCAACACATGCCTAGTAAAGAGCTAGCTTCTAATTTTGGCACTCCTAGATACTCCAACTTTGACTGAAGGCTTTCCACCTCTGTTTTCTCTCATAATTTCTTTTTTTTTTGACATGTAAAAGCTCATGCATCCAGTTAATGAATAAAATATGGATGGAGTCCTACTAAGCACCAAATTAATTATTAGATTGTATATAATTAGTTTTTTTTATTGATTAAAAACATTTTATTGCATGAAGAGTATCTCTTGCTCTCAACACAAATTGAGGAGACAATTTGTTATAAATACCCTATTGTAATATGTAATCAGGGCTGCCATTATTATGAAATAAAATTATGCTTTTGGTGGTCGCATTTGGAGTGTAGTGATTCTTGCCTAAATGTGTCATTATTTTGTGAATTTTGTTCATGAGATTGTGATTGAGCCAAAGGTTTATTACGTTGTTTTTAGCTGTGTAATCTTTTAGTTTTAGTGTTTGCTATAGATTTACAAATTCTACTGATGTAACAAGCTCGAGAAGAAATCACCAAATTGTGCTTGCATAACTCTTTGTCTCACATGAGTGCACTTTCTGTGGCCTTGTGATTTGATGAAGAGTGAAACATCATTTAGTTATTAAAGTTTCTCACTGACGATTGAATTAATGGAATTGAGGAAGCACTGCTCCTGCTGTCATTGGTTACCTACCGATCTCTTTGAAAGCTTAACTCACAAACATGTTGTTTTCTATAGCTTATGTCTATTAGGATTTCAATTTCATGTTATTTTCTTTGAATTTCATGCTATTTTCTTTAAGTTGTTGTTATTTTTCTTTATTAACCCCCTTGTTAGAATAGGATTTCATACTAGCTACATGGTTAGATTGCATTCATAAAAAACATAAAATAGAAAAACATAGTTTTCTTCTAGTGTTGTTTTTGAAACAATGCGCAGATTCTACATTCCATCTGAAATTGAAATGAACCAGCGAAGGCTTTCAAATGAACATTCACATTTATCTTCAACTAAGTGGGTTCTAATAGGTTGCAAGATCACTTAGAACCTTGGAGTCGATTCACAAAAACCAACTTTTCAAGAGAGAAGTTTACAAGAATTCTTGTCATTTAGCATCATGTAAAATGATAGCTCAATAATTACCACAATAAAGTATCACAAGTTTAGTGATTTCCTCATTCATAACTTTGAGTAGTTGTTTAATCTATATAATACTATGACAACAACATATTCAACTTTGGTAGTAGATTGAGATATGCAGTTTTGTTTCTTGCTATTCTATGTAACTAGCTTGTTTCCTAAGAAAAATTCTCCTCCACTAATTCTCTTTATATCACCGATATTTCCAGCACAATCAACATCAGTGTAGGCTTTCAACTCAAACTTTTCATTTTTCTTGTAATATAGACCATAGTCTTTTGTACCTTTTAGGTATTTTATTATTCTCTTAACAACCATCAAATGATTCTCCCTAGGATTAGTAGAGAATCTTGCAATTATCCCAATAGATAATGCAATATCAGGTTTACTATGTACTACATATTACAATTTTCCAATCATAGATCTATATAACATTTGATTCACCTCTATGGAATCATCATTCTTTGACAAATTATGTCCTATCACCATAGGTGTACTTATTGGCTTGGAATCTTCCAATCAAAAAGTCTTTAGTATATCTTTTACATATTTTGATTGAGTGATGTATATACCATATTTTATTTGATGTACTTGCAAACCTACAAAGAACTTAATTTCTCAAAACATAGACATCTCAAACTCTTTCTTCATTTCATTTGCAAAAGCTTTACATAAAGTATCTTGACCTCCAAATATGATATCATCAACAAAAAAATTAGATAGTAAAATAAAATTTCCTTTCATTATCTTTAAGTAAAAGTTGTTTTTATCATCAGTCCTCTCAAATCCAATCTTCACAAGATAATTGTGAAACCTTTCATGACATGCTCTTGGTGCTTGCTTCAAACCATATAAATCTTTGTGTAGTCTACATAACATGTTTTTTTGTTAGTATCAACAAATCCTTCTGGTTGTTCTATATAGACCTCTTCTTCCAATATGCCATTTAGAAATGCAGATTTAACATTCATTTGATAAACTTTGAAACCTTTGTATGCAAAGTAAGCAAGTAGAGTGTCATGCCCAAAATTCGGGGCAAAAACACACCAAATTTTTTTTTTAATTTATTTTAAAGAATAATTAATTGAAATAATAAGTTCATTAAGGGGTTTTGATGTTTTTCTTATTTGATTTACAAGTTAAAGTATAGGTACATTGAGAGATGGATACAAGAACTCCTATCAATACTTTAAGACTATAACTCAATTTAAAAACATCATATAAGAACGAATTGTTAAATTTAAACTTTCATTGTTAAATCAATTAATTAAATTAAACAAACTAAATTCAATTAATTAAAAGACCTAACACTTTATTATTTTTAATTACCCCTTAAAATGTTACATACATAAAACAATAGTACTAAGCTTACTAGTAAACATAATTTACAATTAATTTAAATCTTATTAACATTAATCAATAAAATATCAATTAACAATATAATTAATTGATTTGAATGACCATTTAAATAATATAAATCTAATTATTTGAAATGTTGAATAAAACAAACTCACTAACTAATATAATGCCTCACATACAATTAAATAAACTTTATTTAAACTCTATTCTAATAACAATCTTGTTTAAATTCATCATCTATTTAAAATAAAACATTTCTAATAATAGAGTTATAACTAAAATTAAATACAACTAAATAACAATTCTTCAGCCAAACTATTTAGTTTAATTTAACTTTCAACATACTAACTTAACATTACATTAACAAATTTTAAGTTTAAGTTTTAATTAAACATTTAAAAAAAATAACATACTAACTAAAACTCACTTAGATTAAAATTAAATTTATAATAACTAAAATTTTCTAGCACTAAAATAAAAATACACTAATTAACTAATATTTACAACCATATAAATTAAATGACTTCAAACATAACAACTATCAAATTTTAACATAACAAATAACAATCTTATGATAACATTTTACTCTACTAAATACTAACTTATCTTAGACAACATATTAACCAATAATGATACTAACTTTTCTAAAACATAAAACTTAACTAAATAATAAATTAACTTTATAACCTTTCTCAACAATCTTAATATCAAAACTTTACACTACTAACTATAACTCTCATATCTTATTACTGATTTAAAATTACTTTAAAAAAAAGAATTACACTAACTACAAACTAAAAATAAATAAATATAATTATTAACATAAAAAAAAAATACTAATTAACTAATATTTAAAAACATAAAAATTAAATTACTAACACATAAAACTTAACTAAATCCTAAACTAACATAATATTAATATTTTAAATTAATACTAACTATACAAAGTAATTACTAACATCTAAGTTTACAAACACTAACCCACCCCAACTAACTCCCAACTTAACTTCCTAACCCATCTACCAACATTAAAGGGAGATAGTGTTCTCATGTCAAAAAAATTGACCAAGCATAAACATTTAAATCCTTTGCTCCCTTTTTTATTAAAAAAACAAATCTTTACTCCTCTTTCCAAACCATGTACATGGGTCTCAAGTCATGATTCACATGGAGGTGGAAAACTCATGGTAAAAGTCCCTTGTCAAATCAAGGTGACAAGATTTATCTTAGCATTCAATACATGGAATTTTGTTATTATTTTATTTATTTTTAACTCCAAACTCCCATTTACTTCAAAAGGGGTAGTTATGATTTAAAGCAAAATGGTTAGCTTAGGATATTTATTTTTATATACATATATTTTTGTTTCTTTTTTTTTTTTTCAATTTAAATATTTAATATTTAAAAAGTCCACAAAAAGATAATTGAAGAATCTTAAAATTCTCTATCCAAAAAAAAGGGGAAAGATTAATTTTCTTCCCATACAAAATCCAGTGAATTTTTTGCTCTTAGGAACACTTTTTTTTTAAGGTCATTTTTTTGGTCTGAGTATGAAATTTCAAATTTATTTATTAGTCAAGGGGGTATTTTTTTTTTTCTTGTTGATTTATAGCGTAGATGTTAAATGTAATGCTTGAACAATTAAAAAGGAGCATTATGCTACCTAATACTCATGACATTTACGAAGTGGAATACCAATCATATCATCAAATTTTCTTAAACATATTTCGAACTTTTAAATTGCATGATTGTTTATTATCATTTTATCCAATTAACATAAACCCGGTGAATGAAATTTTGAAGTGTATAATTGCCACAGTAAGGTAAATCATCATCACATCAAATTTGAAGTATACGCATGCAAATAAAAACTAAAATACTAGAAAACTCATAAGCAAGAATGTTATTCAATTATCCTTTTTTTTATTGAACCACCTGATTCAAAGACTCTGTCAGGAAAGAACCAGGAAGAAAACCTTGTTAGAGTAAATAATTAATATTTAATTATTTATTCTATTGCTTAAGCTTACTTAGGTCATGCATTTATTTAATATTTCATATTTAATGCATGTTGTGGTTAGTTGGTGACAACACGGGAGTTTGTTCCCTTCTAGTTGTCACACTTATCTTCCAACTTGTTCTACAAGCTTCCATGAGCTCTTTATATTCGGGCTCTCTCTCATTGTAAATCAGAACATCTTCATCATCATCATATCATTTCTTATTGTACATACATTTCTTATGGTGTTTGCATTCATGGTGTCTCTCATGTCCGTTTAGGGTTTTTGCCCGTGCTTCATGCTCCTCCCCTTCTATGGCTTCTCTTTGACAGGTTCGCATGCAGGTGATCTTGGCGTCTTCGGAGTTGGCTTTCCTCAACTCCAACATGGTATCAGAGCCTTCCTGCTGCTGCTTCGTTGAAGAATTTTGAAGCCGTGATTTGAAGTCACAAACCCTAGTTTGTTTATGCAATTTTTCTTCAAATCAGGGGATCAGCGATTTTTTGGAGCACTTTGGGACCAAACGGACATCACCATTGGATCCAGAAGGCCGTTTGCAGTCAGGATTCATATAAAGCTTTTCGTTTTTGGAGACAGGGCATTTTTGGCGATTTTTTGAGGCCTCCAAGAGTCTGCCGTACGGATCGTACGGACGCAGAGCATAAATTTTTTTTAAAAAACAGATTTCGGGCGCACCGCCGCCGCGCCACCGCGGGGCCACCACCGCGCCACCCGCGCGCCGCCCGCAGCAACCGCAGCAGGCAGCGCCGCCCGCGCTCCGCCGCGGCCCGGCCTCCTCCCGGCCGCCGCCCATCCGCCGCCCTCTGCCGGTGGCTCCTCTGCCTCCGCCGCCCCTGCGGCCACCTCCGCCAGTTCTCCGCCCGCCGCTCCGACAGCTCCGCCTGACAACTCTGCGCCACATCTGCAGCCGAGTCAGCCACTGCGGGGGTGACACGTGGCATGGGCGCCACGTGGCACCTTGCCACGTGGACCCGCCACGTCACCCCTGCCACATCAGCTGCCACGTGGCTATGCCACGTGGCACTCTTTTTTTGCTGCGACGGCCATCAAACCGTCAAATTTAATCGCGTGACTTGCTGACGTCAGCACTGCATCAGCCCTTGCATGCACCTCTCCCAATTGCTTTTGGACCTACCTTTGGTTTTTTGGCCATAACTTTTGCACACGGAGGTATTTTTCCGATCCGAAAGAAGCGCCGGAAAGCTGGTTCCAAGACGGAGATTTTGGTGCAGGTATTTTTAGGTTTTGATGCATTTTTATTGCCTGTTTTTTCTGTTAAAGTCTGAAGTCCTATTTTTGACTCCGGCATGCATATCTTTTGCGTCCCATGCCTGTTTTTTGAAAACTTTATATTTCTGGAAAGCTGGTTCTGTGTAATTTTCAGAACTGTAGTCTTTTTTCTTCTTTTTTGGCCTCTGCTCTTTCTATCATATTTTTGGCATTTTTGCTCTATGGTGGATATTTTGAGTGTTTTAGGCCTGAGGATCATTTTCCTGGCATGGTTTGCTTTCTTTTTGGCTGTACTTTCTTTTGGTTCAGCTCTTTTTCAGTTTTGATCATTGTAGCTATCCTTTTGAAGCATTTTTCATTCTCGCACTGAGATAAAGTGTCACTTTTGCATTCTGGGAGTCATGAACGTTGTTTTGAGTCAGCTGTGCATACACTATTTCATAAAGCACCATGGGGGGGATTATTTGTTTGCTGTTTTAGGCATTCTCCCTTTGTCAAGTGAGTGTCCCTTCCACGACATTAGCCCCATGCAGAGTCAGTTAGACCGTGTCTTTATCGGTGTCTGTACTTCTTTTCCTCTTTCCTCGTTCTTGGTTCGTTTGCAGAAGATTTGGCTCACCTTCTCAGTTGCCTGTCATCACACCCCATCTGCATTAAGGGGGGTTATGTTGTGTTCTAATGCATCCATGGTTCGATGGTTTGATAGTGTGAACTATGTATTCAGTGGTTGATCCTATATACAAGGCGATTGCAGTGGCTGGCTACCTATGCATTTCGGTGAGATGGATCATCTACCATATAGACATGCTCAGTTCGTGCCTTCTTCTTCCATGGAGGTTTCTTCAAATCAGCAGTTTGACAGATTTGCGGTTCTTCATGCTTCAGTGATGCTGCTTCTTCATGATCACTTCTTGTTCCTGTTTTAGGGGACAATTTCCCTAGTTGGAGACTTCTTCAGTTCTTCACTGGGTTCTTACCTCTTTTTGGGGGAGGGTTTTTCCCATGTGGTTTTCTCTCTTTCCCTGCTTACAGAGGTTTCATCTTCTTGCATTGTACTTGGGTACCTAAAATGGCCTCGTTGCCGGGACCCATTATGCATTCATCTTAGCTTTGTGAGCTTAAGGCATTTCCCTAAGTTGCACTTAAGGGGGGGTGTTAGAGTAAATAATTAATATTTAATTATTTATTCTATTGCTTAAGCTTACTTAGGTCATGCATTTATTTAATATTTCATATTTAATGCATGTTGTGGTTAGTTGGTGACAACACGAGAGTTTGTTCCCTTCTAGTTGTCACACTTATCTTCCAGCTTGTTCTACAAGCTTCCATGAGCTCTTTATATTCGGGCTCTCTCTCATTGTAAATCAGAACATCTTCATCATCATCATATCATTTCTTATTGTAAATACATTTCTTATGGTGTTTGCATTCATGGTGTCTCTCATGTCCGTTTAGGGTTTTTTCCCGTGCTTCATGCTCCTCCCCTTCTATGGCTTCTCTTTGACAGGTTCGCATGCAGGTGATCTTGGCGTCTTCGGAGTTGGCTTTCCTCAACTCCAACAAACCTGACATTTTTGTCATTTCCACAATAAATTAACAATAACATTTTTACACAAGATTTTGATGCTAAGAGAAAATCTCCTAAAATAACTGAATTTCAAACACAATTATGAATTTTCTTCTTGGCTCCACAATAGGAAAACCTTTAAAAAGCTTGCAACATATCACGACGATCATGAAGAGAATGGAAACTGACTTGGAGACAACCAAACTCAACATGAATACAAATTCAAACATTCACTCCCATCCAGGTTTGCACAACAGGTTTGACATTGAACCAAACTAGGGAGAAGGTGGATTTTTCCAACAGGAGACATCAAACACAACACAATACATATGCCCTTTCGGGGCTAAAATCTTAAGAACTTCCATTCTTCCACAAATGCCCTTTCGAGGCTGATATCACAAGGACATTCATTTTGTTACTTCTCAAATTTCAAAACTCAATACATGGTTTGTGCTGACAAGTAAGGGCCCATAACACCCTACTCTCTTTCCCTCTTCTTGTCCTGGGAAGAGACTCTACACTGTTGGAGTCTAACTAAAGATCTCCTCCCGTACATGGCCACTTCTACCCTATCTGAGGGTGAGTAATGCCAATACAACCCATAAAAATCTTTCAAAATTCAAAACAAAATACAAAGAAAAAATATTTAAGAAAACCTATCTCAATCCCTCCCAAACATACTCAACACACATATGAACATACATATGCAATAAAACTGAACCATGAAACACAACATGAACAAAATAAGGTGAAGTATTCCTACCTTCCAAATAGAATTATGGCAATTGAAAAAATTTGTGATGAGCTCCCTTTCCTCTCCTTCTCCTTCAATCTTGAATTGCACTCTAAAACTAGAAGTTGGTTGAACACTTAACCCCTCTCAAATTTGCCTCTAAATAAGATCCTAAACTCAACCGCCTTCAAAATGAAAAAACTCTCCCACTTGCCTAAAAGTTCTAGAGTCTTCTAACTCAACTAGACATAAGGCTAACCTCAAGGTGGAGTTAAAGTTATCCAACTCATGAAGAAACACTCAATTTTCACAATAAAGCAAAAATGAGATATTTTGATGACCATAAAAGTCAACAAAAGGGGCTAGAGGGATGGAAAATGCCCCCAATCCATACCCATACCCCTTAGGCATTTTTTTCCATGATTTTAGACCTCCAAGACTAATTAGGGACCTAACAAAATGCTATAAAAAATTTAGGACTTTCTAACAACCCTCAAAATGCAAATTAAACACTAATCTTGATTAGGGTAATTAATCTTGATTACTAACTGATTAGCAAAAAGGTAACTAACCTAGTCTAACTTAGATCATTAGGTTACTCGGTTAACCCTAACTATCATGCTAGAATGTATATACAATTTACAAGTGTCAAGCAACACTAAAAATTCACTATTACAAAACATTAACACTTATTGATTTCAAAATGATACATTCATACATCTCACAATATAAATAAAATATGAACAATGGGGTTTGCATCTTTCATTAGATTCAACCTTGATTTGCACAATTGGTACATGGGGTTCAATTCCATTTCTCCATTAGATTTCTCAACTAAAATATCCTCCACACTCATTGCACACATCAGTATCTCAAGAAAATCACATACATATATTCAAAACCTATCTGGATAGTTACATAAATCAAAACATGAATCTTTCATATAATTAACTGTTTAATTCATTTCCACTCACATTTAATCATCAGTAATCACATAATCAAAATAACATAACTTATTTATTAATTTAGATTAAAATATGAGAATAATCATCGTTAGTCATGCATATACCTAACATCATAAACATCACTAATTAAGGAATACTAAACTGTCTAAAATCATAAAACTTAATCATTGAGATACCAAAATCAACACCCTTATCATCAGGTGAAAATGCTTCGTATCTTTGTTAGTGAAATTTCAATGTTAAAACAATAGAGATAATGTAGTAGTTCTCGAATCACTGAATATTAAAACATGGATGTATCAACTACTCTTAATGTCATTAGGACATTCACAACATAATACATTACTTCATATCCATTCTGATCTTCTATAATAGGTTTAACAAATAAATTCATATTTAATAAATACATGCGAAGAGGGACCTTACACAAAATTCTTACTCCTTCCAATCTTGCAATAGGAGTGAATGTTTCTCCATAGTCTATCCCTTCTTCTTGTACATACCCCTTGCAAACTAATATTGTCTTATTCCTTGTGACTTCACCATTTTCATGTAACTTGTTTTTGTATACGCACTTGGTGTTAATCACATTTTTATCTTCTAGTCTAGGAACTAGAGTCCATGTCTTATTCTTTTCAATATGTTCAATCTATTCTTTCATTGGATTACTCCAGTCCACATCTTTTAAGGCATATTTTACTAACTTAGGATCATGCATGCTAAGAAAACATGTATCACTTCTCAACCTATTCTTTGTCATTGGTCTTGAATTTTTATCTGCAATAATTTGTGCAGTAGGGTGATGTCTTTTGACATACTTTGACAATCTTGGTTCTGCTCTATTTTCCTAATCTGGTCTATCAACTTCTAAGTCTCTATGTACTTCTCTATCAAGTAATTCAACATCTCTTTCATGTACACTAATCTTAGAATCAGAATGCACCTCAACTTTATTATGTAACTCGGCACCTAATTGTAACTCAATTTATGAATGCAACTCGACATTCATAGTATGTGACTCAGCAATCACTAACACTTGTTGTTGATTTGCAACTTGATTTACAACTTCTTCATTAGCAGGCATACCTTCATAAAAGTAGAAAAATGATTTGTATTCCTCTGGTTCCTTCATAGGTTCATCCTCATGTACTTCTATATATTCATCAAATTTCACATTTTCACTTTTCACAATTTTGTTAGTGTTAGCATTTAAATACTTATAAGCTTTACTTCTTGTGGAATAGCCAAGGAATATACCTTCTTTACTTTCAACATCTAATTTAACATTTCTAAAATCCTTGAGAATATAACACATGGTTCCAAATACATTAAAATATTTTACATTAGATGAGTATCCATACCATAGTTCAAAAGGTGTTGAATGAGTATCTTTCTTGACTTGCACATGGTTCAAGGTATAGATAGTTGTACTTACAGTATCTCTCTAGTATTTCAAAGCAACATTTTTCATTTTCTCCATCATGAGTGTCTCCTACAATCCATTACAGATCTGTTCCTCCTTTTAACAAATCCATTTTGTGGAGGGGTTCTAGTAGCAGATGTTTTTCTTTTGATTCTTCTATCATTACAAAACATCTCAAACTCATTTTATGTAAATTCTCCCTCTTTGTTAGATCTCAAGTATTTCAGAATTTTACCTATTTCCTTCTCAACTCTTGTTAAGTACCACTCAAACATTTAGAAATCATCAAATTTCTATTTCAAAAACATAATTGTCATCATCTTGAAATAATCATCAACAAATAGCATAATATACTTATCACTTTTGTAGCTTTGCACATCAATTAGTCCACACAATTTAGTATGAAGAATCTCCAAAATTACTTTAGAGGTATGAGTCTTACTCTTAAAACTAGACTTTGTCATTTTGTCTAACTAACATTATTTACAAATAATTTTGTCAAGTTTCTTCAACTTAGAAAAACCTTTGATTCTTCTCATGTTACTGATACTGACCAAGTTATCAAAATTAACATTACATGACCTCTTGTGTGATAACCATACATCATAAAATTCTATAACTAGACAAGTAACATCATCCATACCAAGATAGAATAGATTACCTCTAGTTTGATCAACTTTTTCAATAAGTTTTCCATCAATATCATATATCTTAGCATACTTGTTTTCAAACTCAACATTACAACCTGAAATATTTAGTTTTAACACACTCAACAAATTATAGTTAAGTCCTTCAACATAATAAGCATTGTCACATTAAAAAAATTATATGAGCTTGATAGAACCTTTTCCTTTTATTAGACAGGGTTCATCATTAGCAAGCCTTGCACTATTTCCATCATAATAATTCAAGGTAATGAACTTACTTTTATCTTCAATCATGTGATATAAACACCCACTATCAATAATCCATCTGTCATTCTTGTTCACTCAAGACACTTGTACAATTGCCTCATTAGAATTAGAATCATCATTTATTGCAACATACACCACTTCATTATCATGATCATCAGATCCATCTTTAGTTTCCTCTTCTAAAATGTAGCAAGACTTCTTCCCTTTATCTTTGCAATCTTTTTTGTCTTCATCTCCTCTACTTTTGTATTTGTCTCCACCTCTGTAGTTCTTCTTCTCTAGACATCTAGCAACAATATGACCAACCTCATTACAATTAAAACACATGATAGGTAACTTATCTTTGAAATTTCCTTTACCTCTGTGAAATCTCCTTTCTAGTAATGCTTCAAGTTGTTTTACATCCTCCTCATATGTATCACTATCATTGGAAACATGTTTTACCTTTTTCTTCTTCTTAGTAGGTTCCTTCAATGACATCTTAGCTTTGAAAGTAGATTCAACATTTTTAAATTAGAAGTTATCAAGATTAGATAGCTGAAAAGAAGTGAGCCTACCTACTAGACCTTCAAGAGTTAGATTAGAACCTAGTATACATCTCAGTTCTTGTATTACAGAAACTTTAATAGCATAGATGGGCAACAGTATTCTCAAAACTTTGCTTAATATAGTCTCATCATCTATCTTACTAGTAGGTCCTCTTATAACATTAACAACAGCTTTTATCCTAGAGCAATATTGATGCAAGAGCATCTTGGGTATAAGAGCAATCTTGTATCACCCAAAAATATTTTCATTTCAGTTTTTTCTATTTTAATAAGGACTAGAAGATGGGGTGGTTACTATTTATGGGAGCTTGCCATTTTTACTAAGTTTATCATATGAGCTTGGAATGTTCTCATTTTCTACATAAATCTTCATTTTAGAGTTATAAGCCTACCATAAAAATCTCATTGCTCCAGCTTAAGTATCAGACAACTTATTGTGAATTTTTTATAGAAAAAATTACAAAAAAAATTTTAAGCTTCTTGTTGGAGGTCTTAGAGTGCCCATATGAGCTCTATAAACTTGATGGAAGGGTTCTTGCACTATTCCAAGCCTCTAGATTAGGAGTTGGCATTTTTGAAAAGTGGTATAATAGCTAATTAAAGCAATGGTTCAAGTGCTATGACCTTCTAAAGTTGGACTACCAATATTTCTAAAATAATTTATCAAAGATGTATTTAGTTAACTATTTATGTATTGTTTGGGTTCATCAGACCTGAGTATTGAATTTGAAAATCTAAAACCTTCTTAGGTGGCATAAAATTTCCTATTTAATAAAGGCCCAAACATTATCTCAGATAACTCTGGGTGGTAGTTCGCAGATTAGTCTTGCAAATTATTGCAATGAACGTGTCCATGTGGGTTAGCATATTGTACTTATGAATTCTATAATTTCACATTTACAGTGCAAATAAGAAGTCCATATTTTGTTCTCACATTTACTCTTGCTTCTTTGTTTCTATAATGAGTCTATAGTTTTAAGGGGAGCACACTTCATCAAATATTGAGCAACATTATCACCTTCTTGCATTCTCATATCATCAAACTTACCTCTATGACTTTCAAGTTTGGTTCTTAAAACATTAAAATCACTTTCATAGATGGTGTGTAGATCATCCCACATTTTCTTTGCATTGTCACAACCCTTTATGTCATCAAACTTGGCATAACTTAGGGCAGAGGCAATCTCCAACATTTCTTGATTGTGTTCTTTCTTCTTTTTTAAATCTTTAGCAATTAGGACTCCAGCAGGATAAACATGCTCAGTAGCGATGGTAGATTATGCATGATCTCCTAGACCTCCTAGGTGTAGCTTCATCTGACTTTTTCATGAAGGAAAGTTATCTCTATTAAGCTTGGTTACCTATCTTAGCAAAATCTTAATCTTTTGCTTCTAGTACCTTCAAACTAGTCCTCTTAAGTAGATGACTCTGATACTAATTGTAGGAATTTTTTAGAATAATTGAGAGAGAGTGGGGGGGAATCAGTTATCCAAGGTCTAGATGTAAAAATAAAAAATTTCATAGCTTATCGAACCCATATCCATAAAACATATTCAACATGCATGCGTCCATTAGATCATACATTCACTTAAACTTGTAAGTTACTGTCAAATCAACTTTGCAAAAATGTAAGCATTCAACCTAACATATTCAATAACACATTTGACACAATGATTTTATGTGAAAACCCAATTTGAAAAAACCACCGGTAGTATGATACTAATTATCACTCTTTTGAAGTGATGCCCTGTGAAAGGTCAACCCTATTGAAGGTTACAATGAACACTATTAAATGTGACTTGGTTAGAGAATTGCAATCACCCTATTAGGAGTGAGCCTTGTTAGAAGACTTTATATCATTCACTTGGAATATCACCTAGTTAAAAGATTTACAAATGGTTATTAGGTCAACCTTAATTCAAAGGTTTTACCCTAGACTGTAACAATGATTAGAAAGTAACAGTAAGGCTTGATTTGATAACAACTTACAACTTACTTGTAGACAAATCTCTGTTTCAGTCCTCAATTCTAGTTGGCTTTCACACACTTCATCTCTGATAGCTTGTTCACCCTTCAAGCATCCATACCCTTAATTCTTCTTTCTTTTCTTGCCACTAATAGTCTCTTCTATTTATTCATTGTATGAAGAAATACTTAGACCTCTTTTCTATCTTAGGTTCTTGCACATTGATCCACCTTGCTTCTAACTAGCCATCTCTATAAATAGAAAATTAAGATCTTTTGTCATTCATCCTTTATCATTAATTTTAGGGTTAGGTAGGATTAGGTAGGATTTAATGAATCTACCCATCTTTTCATTTTAGTTCCTTCTAAAAAATTCTCCTTCAATCTTCTTGAATTCACATCAAAATGGTTTACCATGAAATCTATGCCACTAACTCATCATAGTTATCTTCCACATGCTTCACAAAATTCAAGAAAATAAAATAGTCAGCTTAGATTTTTCAAATCCACAATTTAATATGAATATTGGTACTTGCATCAATATGTTATCACTTAACTTCTATACTATTCTTCCACTCATTATCAACTAGATCACTCAACAAACAATAAAGTTTACTGGTGCTCAACAACAACTATACTTTACTCGACTTACTCTATATTACTCAACATAAACTAAAATTTGATAAACTCCTCCAATGGCTTGATGCTTGAATCCTTGATCTTTAATTGAGTAATTACTTGAATGATTCTTGAAGGCTTGAATGTTAAGTGCTTGAGTGCGAGTGCTTGATCATAAAATACTTGGATATTTTGATGTGATGTATGCTTGATGTTGTGAAAGCTTGATGTAAAAATGAAATAAGGAGGATCCCTTTAATAGAGATCTCAAAGTGGCCAATGCCTCGAAATTTAAAAGGAGGTGAGACCTATCTTACAGTGTAGCAATAAATGAGACTCCTTAGGGGAGTAGATTAAGGATTGGGTGTGTAGGATCATGGTCAACCAAATTATGGCCTTAAGTGGTAGTAAAAATTAACAAATCATGGTTATGTCAACTTGATGCATTATTTTAAAGTAGTTATGAAATGTATATTAAAATGTTATAAAAAATGAATATTAGGAAATTGAATGTAGTTTGTTATCTAGTAGGACTTGTGTAAAAAAAAAAATTTGATTGGGAAAATTTTTGGATTTTAATGCAAGAGTACAAAAATTTCAAGAAAAAAATAAAAAGTAGGTGTATGTGTGACCACCTTAAGAAAAATCAAATAATAATAATTTTTAATAGAATTATAGATATAATAAGTAGACTCATGCCTGAATGTGACACATATTTTCGGGTATTTTTATTCCTAATAAATAATTAATTATAAATTTTCTACTATAATATTTTCAAAATAAAAAACTCTTGTGTTTAACCACTTTAACTAATTGAAAACTTTAGAACAAAAAAATAAAAAATCTTATAGTAGGCAAAGCATAGAATGTGATGCAACTTTTGGATTTAAAAAATGTTATATCATTTGAAAGTTATAAAAAAATTTTAATAAATATGTCAATCAACACTTTAGAGACGTCTTCATTAGAAATTAACCAACAAATACTTATTGAACTCATAATTTGATAGCAATTATATCGATGAAATCTTGAGTGTTCTAAAGAAACTCTTTTCATTTCATTGAAGTTGGATGAAAAAAGGGTCGTCAAATGGGCAGTCAAAGTCTGGATGTCAAACAAATATGGCTCAAACACATTTTTTGAGTTGACCAAATAGGCTTGCTAAATACCAGGCCTAATTTTGTACTTAAAACCAAATAGAGTGCCCGAAAACTTTGGGTACCTGATCACCTTTCATATACTTGACAATGACAACAAAATCCAAAATTTAAATTTTTTAGATTTTTTAGATGACATTGTAAATTTAAACCAAAACTAAATTGGGTACCCAAAACCAAATGTGGTACTTGAAAACTTTAGGTACCTAATCACATTTCATATACTTGAAAAGTGGTGACAAAATCCAAAATTTCAAATTTTATATATTTGAGATGACATTGTACATTTAAAACTAAAAGTTTTACAAATATATTTAAATATGTTTAAGTAGTATTAGTATTTAAGATATAATAATATATGGATATCATTATTTCTTGTTTTATTATTATATATTATTTCATAAATATTATTATTATAATATTATATATAGTATTAAATATACCTACATAGTATATTACAATCATTGTACTATAAATTATTATATTATATTCTATATTATCCATAGTATTATAAATATTACCTATATATTATTAAATATATAAAAATATAGTTATATAAATATATTATTAACTAAATCTAATAATATAATATATATATATATATATATATAAACACAATATTAGAAATTATTAAATAGTATTATATATTTTATTAAATAAACATAATTTTATTTAATTATATTATATTGTATTCAGTTCAACTAAGTTGTCATGTGAATGGCCGAACCCCTTATGACACATTCAAATACAACATGCATGTCCCTAAGGGTCCTAGGACTACTATGAACACATATTGTCATGTGAATGGTTAAAAGGGGTCATAGGGTAAAATATGGCCCCTTTTGACCCATTGAAACATAACATGTATGTCCTTAGGGGTCCAAGGACCCTTGGGAACACATGTCATCATGTAAATGGTCAAAAGGGGTTATAGGGTAACTTACAACCCTTTACAACCAATAGGAACACAACATGCATGTCCTTAGGGATCCTTGGAACACATGTTGTCATGTGAATGGTCAAAAGGGGGCATAGGGTAACCTATGATCCCTTACCACCCATAGCAATACAACATACATGTCCCTAGGCTTCCTAAGATCCCTAGGGACATATGTTGTCATGAAATATGTTGAAAGCATTCACAAGTTATCATATGATCCCTTTCAACCCACATAACCAATTATAATATGTCCCTAGGGCTCTTACGTCTGCTAGGGACATATATTGTCATGAAATATGTTGAAAGGGGTCATAGCTTATCCTATGACCCCATTCAAACAAATGAAATAGGTTCCTAAGGGTCCTAGGATCCCTAGGGACATATGTTGTAATGAAATATGTTGAAATGGGTCATAGGATTCGACCCATTAAAATAATTATAATATTTTTCTATTGGTCATAGGACCCCTAGTGACATATGTTATCATTAAATGTGTGAAAAGTGGTCATATGTTATCCTATGACCCCTTTTAACCCATTTGAACAAATGGAATAGGTCCCTAGGGGTCCTAGGACCCCAAGGGACATATGTTGGTATGAAATATGTTAAACTTTCAACCCATTCAAACAAATGAAATAGGTCCTTAGCGGTCTTAGAACCCCTAGCAACATATATTCTCATGAAATGCATTGAAAGGGGCCATAGATTAACCTACGAACCATTTTGACTCATTTGAACAATTATAATATATCCCTAGGGGTCTTAGAACCCCTAGGGATATATATTGTCATGAAATATGTTGAAAGGGGTCATAAATTATCTTTTTATTCCTATCAACCCATTTGAAAATTATAATATGTCCTCCTAAGAACATATGTTATCATGAAAAGTGTTGAAAGTGGTCATAGGTTACCCTATGATCCCTTTCACCCATATGAACAATTATAATATGTTCCTAGGGGTCATAGGTTATCTTATGACCCTCCTTTGACCCATTCAAATGAATATAAAAGGTCCTAGGGGTCCTATGGCTCCTAGGGACATGTTGTCATTAAATATGTTAAAAGTAGGCATAGGTTATCCTATGACCCCTTTCACCCATTCAAATAAATGAAATAGGTCTTAAGGGGTCCTACAACCCCTAGGGACATATATTGTCATGAAATGTGTCAAAAGGGGTCATATGTTATCCTATAACCGCTTCTAACCCATTTGAACAAATGAAATAGGTCCTTAGGGGTAATAGGACCCTTAGGAATGTATGTTATTATTAAATGCATTGAAAAGGGTCATAGGTTATCCTTCAACCTATTCAAACAATTATAATATGTCTTTAGGTGTCCTAGAACTCATAGGGACATATGTTGTCATGAAATATATTGAAAGGAGTCATAAATTATCTTATGACCTCTTTTAACCCATTCAAACAATTATAATATGTTCCTAGGGTTCCTAGGACCCCTAAAAAAATATTTTATCATGAAATGTGTTGATAGGGGCCATAGGTTATCTTATGACCCCTTTCAACCCATATGAACAATTAGAAAACTCCCCTAGGGGTCCAAGGACTCATAAGGGTGTATGTTGTCATGCAATGTGTTGAATGGGGTCTTAGGTTATCATATGACCCATTTTGACCCATTTAAATAAAGAAAATATGTACCCAGGTGTCCTAAGTTCCCTAGGGACATGTTGTCATGAAATATATCGAAAGAGGTCATAAGTTATCCTATGACCCCTTTCGACCCACTCAAATAATTAAAATATGTCCATAGAGTTCCTAAGACCCCTACACATGTATATTGTCATGAAATGCATCGAAAGGGATCATAGATTATCCTATTAACCCTTTTGACCCATTCAAACAATTATAATATGGTGTTATGGGCGTTAAAGCCCATAGAGACATATGTTGTCATGAAATATGTTGAAGGGGGTCATAGGTTATCATATAACCCCTTTCAACCCATAAGATCAATTATAATATGTTCCTAGTGGTCCTAAGACCCTTAGGAATATATTTTGGCATGAAATGTGTTAAAAGAGATAACCTATGACCCCATTTAACCCATACCAACAAATATAATATGTACCTATGGGTCCTAGGAGCCCTAGGAATATATGTTACCATAAAATGCATCGAAAGGGGTCATGGATTATCCTATGACCCCTTTTGACCCATCCAAACAAATGAAATAAGTCTCTAAGGGTTTTAGGACCCCTAGAGACATATGTCATCATCAAATACAATGAAAATGGTTATAGGTTATCCTATGACCCCTTTCGACTCATTTGAATAATCATACTATATTGCTAGGGGCCCTAGGATCATTGGGGATATATGTTATCATGAAATGTATCGAAAGGGATCAGAGGTTATCCTATGACCCCTTTCTACCCATATCAACAATTAAAATATGTCTTTAGGGGTCCTAGGACTCCTAGGGACATATGTTGTCATGATATGTGTCAAAAGGGATCATAAGTTATCCTTTGACCCCTTTTGAGCCATTTAAAAAAATATAATATCTCCCTAGGGGCCCTAGGACCCCCTAGATATATATTATAATGAAATACATCGGAAGGTGTCATAAGCTATCCTTGACCCCCTTTTGAGCCATTTGAAAAAATATAATATCTCCCTAGGGGCCCTAGGACCCCCATAGATATATATTATAATGAAATGCATCAAAAGGTTTCATAAGCCATTCTTGACCCCTTTTGACCCATTCAAACAAATGGTCCCCAAAGGTCTTAGGACCCTCAAAGACATATTTTGTCATAAAATGTATCAAAAAATGTCATAGGTTATCCTATAACCCTTTTTGACCTATATGATCAAATTAAATATGTCCCTAGGGGTCCTAGGATGTCTAGGGACATTTTGACCCATTTGAACATTTATAATGTGTCCCTAGGGGTCATGAAACCCCTTAAGATATATGTTGTCATGAAATACATCACAAGTGGTCATAGGTTATCCTATCACCCCTTTCAACCCATTTTAACAAATGAAACAAGAGCCCTAGGGAGATATGTTGCATAAAATATATCAAAAAGGGTCATAGGTTATCCTATACCCCTTTTGATCTATATGAACAATTATTATAGGTCTGTAGAGGCTGTAGGACCCCTAGGGACATATGTTGTCATATAATGCATAAAAATTGGTCATAGGTTATCCTATGACCCATTTTGACCCATTTGAATATATATAATATTTTCATAGGGATCATAGGACCCCTAGGAAAATATGTTGTCATAAAATGCATCAGAAGGGGTCAAAGGTTATCCTATGACCTCTCTTGACCCATTTGAACAACTATACTATGTCCCTAGGACCCCTAAGGATATATGTTGTCATGAAATATGTCAAAAGTGGTCATAGGTTATTCTATGACTCATTTCAACCCATATGAACAATTATAACATATTCCTAAGGCTCTTAGGACCCTTTGGGACATATGTTGTTATGAAATTTGTTGAAATACCTATGACCCCATTTGACCCATTTAAACAAATATAATATATCTATATGTTGTCATGAAATGTGTTGGAAGGGGTCATATAGCATACTATGACCCCTTTTGACCTATTCAAACAAATGAAATAGGTCCCTAGGGTTCCTAGGACCCTTAAAGATATATGTTGTCATAAAATGTGTTAAGAGGGGTTGTAAGTTATCCTATGACCCCTTTTGACCCATATGAATAATTATAATATGTGCCTAGTGGTCCTAAGACCCCTAGGGAAATATATTGTCATGAAATGTATCATATCCTATTACCCCTTTACACCAATTTGATGAATTGAAATAGGTCCCTAGTGTATCACCTAATCTAGTTAGTGTAAAAGGAATACTAATACTAAAAAAAGAATTCACAATAGCCAAATAAGTAAACACTTATAATAGGATAAGGTTATCACTAAAAGGAAGGCAAACCAAGAATGGTAAGCTCCTTGTGCATAATCTATGATGATGAAGTTATTTTCTTGATGGATAGCAGATGTATACTCATGTTATGCTCAAGCTTCCAAAGGGTGGGGGGTTTTACCAAGTGTTTACATGGATGAGGGTTTCAAAAATGGAGGTATGGATGGATTTCAATAATATGGTGGTATAAAATAGCTTTGTTGGAGCAGTTAGTAGAACATTATAAGGTTTCATAAAAGTGGATGATATTTTTGAAGGGAGAGGGTTTTATTTATAGGCTAAGGGGTAGAGAGATGGATGGTCAAGATGCATGGATGGAGGAATGGTGAGGGACGGTTAACATGCATTCAAAGGGGAGCACATGGATTGTGCTTGCTTGGGGTCAATAGGGAAGTGACACTTGTCACAAGGAGGATGAGTGTGATGGGATGGGATATAGCTTGGTCAAAGGGATTAATGAGGGAGGTTGAGTATGAGACACATGTAAGATTCATAAAGAGGGATGTAAGAGGCATTAATGGCATGTAAGAGCCATAAAGGGAGATGTAAGAAGATAAAGGAGAATTGTGTATTTTGGCTTGGGTTAGCAAGTCTTAGCCCTTTCTTAAAGTTGTGCACATGTTTAGGAGGGGGATTAGACTTAGCTTAGGAAGGGGGTTAGTAGGCAAGTGGCTTAGCTTTGATGGGATGGTTTAGTTATGAGTCTAAGTGAGGTTAGTATGGGTGAATGGGTTGAATTAGGGATAAAGGTATGTCTTAGGGATGTTTTAGGGGTTTGGATATTTTATTAAATGATTTATTTAATAAAATGGGGATATGGGATTAAATTAAATAGATTTGAGAATTTATTTAATTTAATAAAGGAATAAGGATTTAATTGCTAATTTGATTTTAGGTTATCATTTGATTTTATCAATTGGACTATAGTTAATTTAATTAATTAATTAACTAGGAGATGATGATTAATTAATTAAATAATAAATATTTAATCAATAACGTACTAGGAGATGACTAAATATGATTACCTAGTGATGTAATTACATTTAAGTGTCTACATTTTGCCCCTCTTTGACATAGTGTTGAAACAATACTATTTCAAAGAAGTTCAGATATAAACGAAACAAAAAAGACTTTTTGAAGCAACATGGTTGCCCCAGTTTTGAGCAAAAGAGGAGAGAATGGACTATATGATGCCCCCTCAAGAAGGAGGCAGGGAAAGAGTATGAAGCTCATAAACTTCTTGAAAAGTTGGAGTAAACCAAGGGCTGTAGGAGGATATAGAGGATAGAAAGAAGGTGAAAAGGATAGTAAATTACAAAAAGAGATAAGGTAGGGGACAAAAAGAGGTTGCTAGAGGAGTCATAGAGGAAGATAGGGCATCTTGGGGGGCCTATAAAGGGCTGAAAGGGCCCTAGAAAGGATAATTTTCTTTCATACGAATGAGGAGATATTACTACTAGGAGCTTTGATCTGGATGAAATGATGGTTGTGCATGGATGACTAGAGCATCAGGTGGATGTGGTATGATGAGTATGAGTGCAGTGGACACCAAATCATTTGGTAGGGTCAAAAACCATTCTTTCATGTTTTAAGTTTGAGTAATTATAGCATTCTCACGAATTATAAAATGCAATCCCACTAACAAGGGTCTGGTAGGATCACTATAAGAATTGGTGAGATTGATATCCCATAAAAATGACTAGGGGCAAGGGCAAAAATAGGCTTAGAAAATAGGTTTTGTAGGATCACAAATTTGGATAGGGATTCTTTGTAGGAGTACAATTAGGGTAGCAGGAATGTGATCCTACCAAAAAACATGAGTCAAGCTATGGGAACACAATTTTGTAGCATTTGATGAAGTCAATGCAAGAACAAGATTAACTAGGAGGGGAATTTCAAGTACAATCTTGTGAGAAAATTGCTCAGTAGGATCATAGGTTTTAGCCTGCATAGGAATGTGCCGATAGGAATGGAGGTTAGGTTTGCTAAGGGGTTAAACTATCAAAGAGCGATCTCATGAGAACATTGGGTAATAGGATCATGAGTTGGCAAGTGTTTGCAAGAATGTGATGGTGGGAATGTGAGAAAAAGGGGAGGAAAGGGGAAAGGTATGCAAACAATACAAGATTTGGTAGGGGGATGGGTTTAAGTGAGTGGATGTAAATATCAAAAGGAGTACTTATGTGTGATTGGTTTGGTGTGTAGTGGTCTTTGAATGCTCTGGTGTCACACAAGTGATGGATGACCATACTATGCATCAAAGATCAGCTTACACTAATAAATTGGGCAAGGATTCAAGGCATTGGCTTGGGATATTTGGCAAGATTTCCCCATACATGCACCTATATGGAGATGGTGATAGCATTGTGCAAGTGGTGGCACAATGAAATAGGCACATTCCACCTATTGATAGGGGAGATGATTATGACAATAGAGGATGTGTATAGGATATTTAGATTATGAGTGCAGGGGACACCAGTGATGGTGATGAGAGAGATTACTATAGAGCTAGCAGTGGAAGGGCTAGTGGGGTCGGGTGTTGCATATCAAATTTGGAGGGGTCAGTTTGCAATGGATGAGCACTTAGACTAAGAATTCACAAAGAGGTGGATCTAGTTTTATGTATTTAGGTTAGTATAGGGGTACATTGCCCCAAATATATGTGGGATAAGAGTCACCTTGCCTCTGATACCAATGATTATGTAGATAGTGGATGTGGGAGTCCTAGCGGCCTAGGGATCTTTGATGCTAGTAGAGTTATATTGGGATCTGCACTAGATAGTATATCGAGGGGTAGGTTAGTAGGAGAGGAGCATAGGGTTCCCAACATTATTATAGGTTCGGGCATAAGAGCACATTGCAACATTCAAGCAGATGAGCCAATGACATATAGTTGGGGGAATCCTTTGACCTATCATCACATAGAGGATGTGGACTACTAGGGAGTCTAGGTAGATGAGATCAAGGTAGTGGTATGGAGACCATATATGGGCCTAGGACCATGGGCAGAGGAGGGGCAACATTTACCTTACACCATATCACCCTATTTTATTTTTGGGTAGTGGGAGTATATAGAAAAGTAGTATCAGTTGGATAGGGCCTTGTGGTAGATTGGATGGAGGTAGGTGGCTCCTAGGGAATCAAACTAGTATCAACAAGTCACACATGAGCCAATATCAATATATGGGCCAGTGCTCCAGGGAGAGGGATTACTACAGGTATGGCAACAGTTAGCACCACGAATATGGGATTGGTTTGGTAGGGTGGTAGATGCAAGCTCCACATAGGATTATCAAGATTGGTTAGAGTGGTTGAGGCTAGTAGGTTGAGCCCAAGTAATGAGAGCAATAGTGGTAGCAAGGGAGATAGCAGAGGTGGGTAGATAGGGTAGATATGTGGCAAGAGGGTTGCAACAGTAGGATGAGGTGTTGGTACAGGAGGAGGGGACAATGAGGTTGAGGCTGAGGAGAGAGGAGAGGTAGGAGGAGAGGCTAGTAGCAGAGAGGGAATAATAGGTAGAGGAGTTGGAGAGGCCATAGGGGCTAGTAGATGGAGGAGATGGGGGTGGTTCTTCAATAGGGGGAGGGGAGGATGGATGGGCAGCGCAATATGCATCCCTACAATAGACACATGATGCTACCAGCTAGTTGTTACGAGATACTCACCAAGAGAGAAATCAACTCATAATAGAGTAGGATCATCTATGATAGGAGTGCAATGTGGCATAGGGATAGGTGGATAGATTAGGGATAGAGGTGGGGACACTATAAGTGGAGGTTAGAGGTGGTGAGCTTGGAGAGGCAGGAATTACAAGCAAGTATGGATGCCATCTAGTAGTAGTGAGATAGACTGATGGTGTAGGTGGAAACCCTGAGAGTGTAGGTGGTGATTGAAGGAGGGATGGAGGAGCTGAGGAGGTTGTGGGGAGAGGTGGAGGAGTTGAGAGAGAGAATAGTTTTATTAGGGAATGTATCATGCAATAGTTCTAGTAGACCAGATAGAGCATTATAGATGGCCAACACGGCGAAAGATAGTTGGGACCCACATAAGCATGTAAGAAGGAGGCAGAGAGAGTGGATGGCACACTAGGGGCTCACAGAGGATAGGCAGGTCTCAACACATAGGGCAGAGCCATAGGATAGGGCAAAGCCAGAGGTGAGATAGGGGGATGAGTGGGAGGAGGAA
The DNA here is from genome assembly GCA_028749045.1 of Cupressus sempervirens. Classification (NCBI taxonomy): domain Eukaryota; kingdom Viridiplantae; phylum Streptophyta; class Pinopsida; order Cupressales; family Cupressaceae; genus Cupressus; species Cupressus sempervirens. Next base: position 383,122,984 of record CM053784.1, read on the forward strand.
TGAGGTGGAGAGCTCAGGTACAAGAGGAGGACAGATGAGGCCACCACCTCCACCACCAATAATGCCAAGGGCTAAGAAGGAGACCTATGAGTCCCATGATAAGGAGATGATAGATGAGGGAGATTAGTGATATGTTAGTTTTGGATATATTTATTGTTGGATCTTATAGGTTGATATATTCTTTCAAATGCAAACCCAATGTATTGGTATGATTCATTTGTATGATACAAATACTAGATATTTGGACTATGATGGACACTGGTATTTTTTGCAAGGATGGTTGATTTATTCCTTTATTCTTTGTGAATGAGATATATAGAGAAAATCATTCTTTAGGGTGGGATATGGATGTATGGACTTTTATGATGTCATGATTGTATTTACGAGATCGATGTTTATACATGTTTAGATAGAGATGAGAGACTAATATGGTTTTATGTAGGATGTGATGTTAAGGAGATATATGATGCTACTGATAGTTTGTGATGCAGGGTATGGTGTTTATGATATGATTTGATTAGATAATACTAATTTGTTTGTGATGTAGAATGTCATGTTTATGATGTGATTTGATTGGATAATATTGATTTCTTTGTGATTCAAGATGTGATGTTTATGATGTGATTTGATTGGATAATACTGATTTGTTTGTGATGCAAGATGTGATGTGTTTAAAAATTGTGTACGTATGATGATGTTTATGATAACTAAGAAAATAATTTTAAAAGATGAATAGAAGAGATGGATGTAATATGTTTTGATTTAACAATGAATATTTATAATATAAAATAATAATACAAATATGACCCAATGGATGAAAATATGAATAAATGATGATAAGAAAGTGGAATAAAAAATGGATGCAACCTTATGATGATGATTAGGATAAAAGAAAATTTTAAACAATGATAAAATATGATGAAACAAATAGAAACTATAATAATTACCTATAATTAAATGAACACAAACTATAATAAAAATGTACATGAGGTTTATGATGATGGAGCTTAAAATGAATGCCAACTATGATAAGAAATAAGATAAATGAATGAAAAACGTTATGATAATAATATATGATAAGTGAACTAAAGATTATAATGATGAAACATAAGGAACATATCTAACATGTGATGAATGAATTTAATTTATGATGGGGAAAGATAATAAGATAAACCAAACTATGATAAGGGTTAATGAACACAATTGATGATGATAAAACATGGAAAATAAATTGAATACTAGGATGTGGGGAGATAACATAATTTATAAAGGTGTAGTAAAAATTATGATGCTGGGATAGGATAGACAAAACACAATCTAGCATAATGAGCTATGATGAACTTTGAAAAATAGGAGATGTTGACTTTTAAGAGTATGATGTTGGAAAATGATTTCACCAACAAACTCTTAGTCAGGATGATAGGAAATAGGATGGTGAACTTAGGGCTAGGATAGTGAACTTGGATAAAGAATGTAATATGATAATGGCAAAACCTTAGCCTAGGGATTTAGAATTTGTAAGAGTATGATAATGAAGATAGCTCAAGGTTTGAGGATAAGGAAATTGAATTGAAAGATTTTGATGATGGAAAGATCTAAAGGGGGAGAAAGATAGGTGATTTAGGCAAGGGAAAAAATAAGGAGAAGGGATTTAAGGGGGTGTAGGAATGATGAGTAGTTATGATGTGAAAGGTAAGTAGAGTGATAAGAAAATGTTGGAGTTGATGAAATCCAATTCTGAAGATGCCCAAGATCACCTGCATGTGAAAACTTGTAAAAGAGAAGCCAAGGAAGGAAGAGCGGGGAGCAAGGGAAAAAACCCTAAACAAACATGAGAGACAATATGCAAACACAAGAGAAAATATATTTACAATATGCAAGAAGTGATGTGAAATACAATGAGGGAGCCCGAATATAAAGAGCTCCAGGAATCTTCCAGAACAAGCTAGAAGATGCTAGGAGATAAATGTGACAACTAAGCACACATCCACATAAGGTGGAAATTTCTTAAACAATGTAAGAGGATAAGTATGACTTAGGAGAGAACAAACTCTCGTATTGTCAACAACTGATAACAAACTCCTAGACTACAACTAATAAATGAGATTCATTTACCTAAGTAAGCTTAAGTAAATAGAATAAATAATTAGTAAATAAATTATTTATTCTAACACCCCCCCTTAAGTGCAACTTAGGGAAATGCTTTAAGCTCACAAAACTAAGATGAAATGCAGAATGAGTCCCAGCAACGAGGCCATTTTAGGTACCCAAATACAATGCAACTAAATGCAACCTCTAAAAATAGGGAAAGAGAGAAAACCACGTGGGAAAAACCCTCCCCCAAAAAGAGGTAAGAACCTAGTGAAGAACTAAAGAAGCCTCCAACTAGGAAAATGTCGGGCCTAAAACAGGAACAGAGAGTGATCATGAAGAGCATCACTGAAGCATGAAGAAGTTACAATTCTACCAAACTACTGATCTGAAGAATCTCCATGGAAGAAGAAGGCACGAATTGAGAATGTCTATATGGTAGATGATCCATCTCATCGAAATCCATAGGTAGCCAGCCACTGCAATCGCCTTGTACATAGGATCAACCAATGAATACATAGTTCACACTAATGAACCATCAAACCATAGATGCATTAGAACAATAGCATAACCCCCCCCCCCCCCCCCCCTTTAATGCATATGGGGTGTGATGATAGGCAACTAAGAAGGTGGGCCAAAGTCTCCTACAAATGAACCAAGAACGATAAGAGAGAAAGAGGTACAAACACCTATAAAGACATGGTCAACTGACTCTACATGGGGCTAATGGCATGGAAGGGACACTCACTTGACAAAGGGAGAAGGCCTAAAATAGCAAAAAACTATCCCCCCCATGGTGCTTTATGAAAATAGTGCATGTGCAACTAACTCAAAACAACGTTCATGACCCCCGAAATGCAAAAGTGGCACTTTATCTTAGTGTGATACAAAAAAGTGCTTCAAAATGATAGCTACAATGATTAGAACTGAAAAAAAGCTGCAAAAAAATATAGTACAGCCTAAAACAAAGGAAACCATAACAGGAAAACCATCCTTAGGCCTAAAACACTCAAAATATCCACCATTAGAAAAAAATGCCAAAACTATGATAGAAAGAGCATGGGCCAAAAACTAAGAAAAATGACCACATTTCTAGAAAGGTGATAGAACCAGCTTTCCAAAAATATAAAGTTTTCAAAAAAATAAGCATGGGATGCAAAAGATATGCTTGTCGGAGTCAAAAACATAACTTTGGACTTTGACTAAAAAACACATCAAAACCTAAAAATACCTACACCAATATCTCCATCTCGGAACCAGCTTTCTGGTGCTTCTTTTGAATCAAAAAAATGCCTCTGTATGCTCAAGTTATGGCCAAAAAATAGTAGTAGGTCAAAAAGGACCTAGAAGGAGAGTACAAGAAGGTCTAATGATGTAGTGCTGACATCATGCTGATGTTAGCATTTCACACAATTAAATTTGATGACCATGTGACCATCACCGCAAAAAAAAGCCACATGGCAGTGCCACGTGGATGCCACATGGCAAAATGCTAATGTGGCAAGGGCTACGTGGCAACCCTACCACGTGTCATGCATAGGCTAGTACTGAGTTGGAAAATAACACCATGTAGGAAATGTTGACTATACTGAAAAGTACACTAGAGCAGATGACTATGCGCAAACTGCTAAGTTGTCAAAAGCTGGCTGTACACCCACTGCGAGTCCAACTGTGCGCTGAGTCTGCAAAAACTGCCAACGCAGGTGCTGAAGATGAAATCCAACATGTCCATAGGTGGAGCTATAGGGAGGCGCATCCTAGGGTAGAGGTGCTCAGGCGAAGCGTGGCTAGCAGAGGTGGTGGGAGCTGGGGGCGTCGCCTAGCTGCAATGGCCAGTGGGTGGCCCACCAGCGGCGGTGATGCTATGGTGGTGCTACCATTGCAAGCTGCGCATTGGTGGGGCCATGGTGGTGCGGAAGTGGTCGCTAGGTGGCATGGTGGTGGCCACTCGGCGGCACTATTTTTTTAATAAAAAAATTGGAATAAATGCCAAATATCATCCGAACAGCCTTCTAGGCTAAAAATTTTTTGCCTCTCAAAGCTCTGTCTCCAAAATCAGAAAGTTTTATATGAATCTTGACTACAAATGGCCTTCCAAATCGAATGGCAATGTCCATTTGGGCTGAAAGTGCTCTAAAAAATTGATGTTCCCCCAATTTGAAAAAAATGCATAAACAAACTAGGGTTTGTGACTTCAAATCACGGCTTCAAAATTATTCAATGAAGTAGCAATAGGGAGGCTCTGATACCATGTTGGAGTTGATGAAATCCAACTCTAAAGATGCCCAAGATCACCTACATGTGAAAACCTATCAAAGAGAAGCCAAGGAAGGAAGAGCGAGGAGCAAGGGAAACAACCCTAAACAGACATGACAAACAATATGCAAACACAAGAGAAAATGTATTTACAATATGCAAGAAGTGATGTGAAATACAATGAGGGAGCCCAAATATAAAGAGCTCCAAAAATCTTCCAGAACAAGCTAGAAGATGCTAGGAGATAAGTGTGACAACTAAGCATACATCCACATAAGGTGGAAAGTCCTCGAATGATGTGAAAGGATAAGTATGACTTAGGAGAGAAAAAACTCTCGTATTGTCAACAAATTATAACGAACTCATAGAATACAACTAATAAATGAGATGCATTTACCTGAGTAAGCTTAAGTAAATAGAATAAATAATTAGTAAATAAATTATTTACTCTAAGAGAAAATAGATGTTGGATGTAGGAGAATGGTGCAGCATATCACTAATCATTCATGATCATGGTTAGGGGATAGGAATAATATGGACATGTGTAGAAGATTCAAGTGGATGGGATTGAGCAAGAGATAGGGATGATGGGGAAAGGTTAGGTCATGGGGGATAAGAGTTTTGAGGAAGTGGGGTAGAGTGGATAGGAGGTTAAAAGAACATGTAGGAGGGGGTAAGTATGGATGTGCATGGGAGTGATATAAACATGTAATTATTTGCATGGGAGAAAATGGTGAAAATGAGGGGATACACTGGAAGCTTGAGAGTGGGGTGCTTTATAAAGAAGTACCACCATGTAGAGTGAGCATTTTATTTGATATAGGAATATTAGGGACATGCCAAGGTTACTAGGAACCTCAAGGCCTTTTCCCCAATATTACATAGGACTGAATTGAACAAGCACACAAGGATTGCCCCAACATCACACATGAGTCCCATAGAAATAAATGTGGAAATGATGTTGGATAATCCACAAGTAAATGATAGTCCCCAACTGCATCATGTGATCAAGAATGAAAACATGTTTAGATATGCAAGGGAAATATCTAATTGACTCACAAGAAAAAAAATACTATTGTCAAAACCATGCTCTCGAGTTGTCCCAGTCAAGGCACATCATGATATGAAAAAACATGGCAACCATGAGGAGGAACAACTAAATCACTTGGAAATGACCTACTAAGATATACAAGAAAAAGATCAAAAATTAGAAGAAATAACAAATCTATGATAAAGTAACCATTTTCCAAAGAGATCAGGATAACTAGGTACTAACGAGTTAATTTTAGGTACGAGGAAGGAAGCATCCTATAAGGAGTTAACGATAGTATGTCTAGGATGGTGACAAAATTGGCAATGATACTTTCCTATAGATGGACAACCAGTGACACAATGTTTTTCTATAAGACTAAAAAATGGACAAGCATGACTATAAAATGGGTGGATAACTTAGGGTCATATGATAAAATATAGTAGTGGGTATGTGCACAAAGGGGGAAAGCTCAGGATGAGGAGATAGCATTGATGTAATACATTTATTGTTACATAGGTATGATACATAAAGTACTACTATTGTTACAAGGATATAATACATAGAAATGGTACAAAGTATAAGCTACACCTAATAGGATACATGTGGTAGATTACAAGGATAAAATACACCTGATATGATGCATCTGGTAGAATACAAGGATAGGCTAGATATATGAACTATAAATACAATATAGGATCAAGGTGGGGCATTCAAATTGATGGATGCTAAAAGGTAATGGGGTGAGGCATTTTGGGAGTGTGAAGATGAAACTATGGGGAATAGCTTGGAGAATGGAAAGATAGGTGATTAGGTGTGAAGGAGTGATGGGGGAGATGCATGTCATTGATAGATAATAAAAAGGCTAAGTACACCTAGTGCCTAATTGCTAGGTTTTCACCTAGATACCTACCCAAGGCACTTGAGTTGCCACGTTTTCACCATTGGATGCTTATTTTTCCTTACTATTATTATTTTCATTGCTTTTCTTCTTCCATTTCTCTCCCTTAAAAAGGAACTAGGATACATTGAGGATTTTTAGGCATAGAATTTCTTGAGGTGAATGATGTTAGTGGGATCATTCAGGATTTTTCCTTCAAGTGTGGATAACTAAAAGGCCCCTGAGCCAAAAGATGTTGTGACCACGTAAGGACCAAGCTACATGGGCTTGAACTTGCCTTTCTTTTCTTGGTTAGCTTGGATCTTCATGTTTTTTTTTTAGGACCATGTCTCCCTCTTGAGATTGGCATAGATGGACCTTCCTATTGAAGTTGTGCTTGAGGAAATTTTGGTAGACCATGAGGTGGTCATAGGCCTATTGCCTTTTCTCATCAAGTAAATCTAGTTGCGTAAGTCTAGCCACTCTATAATCCTCATCTAATATCTGGCCCTGCAAAGAAATACGTAGGGATGGGAGTTTGTCCTCAATAGGTAATATTGCTTCAGCACCATAAACTAGGGAGTATGGGGTTATGCCTATGGATTTTGAGTAACATTTTATTAGTTGCCTCTTCTTGACCATTACCTTATGGGAAGTATGGGCTAGAAAAATAGTGATGGATAAGAAGGGAAGTGCACAATTCCTCCATATTGAAAATTTCAAAATTACCTCCATGGTCACTAAAAATGGTAGTTGGGATACCAAAATGACATATAATATAATAGAGAATAAACTTGGACACTTGAACTCCTATGCCAGTAACAAGGGGGACCGCTTCTACCCATTTAGTGAAATAATCAGTGGCAGTGATTATCCACTTGTGTCCTTTTGAAGAGAGAGGTGCTATAATACCAACAAGGTCAAACCCCCAATATGAAAATGGCCATGGTGGCACAATATGTTGTAGATCCTGAGCTGGGGCTTGGATTAGATTACCATGTTGTTGATAGGGTAGACACCAATTTACAAAGTTGCATGCATCATGCTCTAGAGTGGGCCAATAATATTTTGCCTATAGTATTTTCTTAGCTAAAACTATCTCGCACATGTGAGAACCACAAGGTCTGGCATGTACTTCTTTAAGAGGCCATCATAGCCTCATTTTTGTTTAAACATTGAGAGAGAGTATCATGATAGCCACAATGATATATGGTTTGAGCTATAATATATAACAAGATGCTCTACGAATGAAGTTTTGGCATTGGGTTTGTGTGAGACAGGGAGATATGATACCGTTTTGTAGGTAAGCATGAATTTTGTGGTAATATGGGGATTGGGGACTAACCAAGATGTAGACCTATGTTGATTCATCAATCTCATATACAAGCTCATGTAGCTGCTCAACTAAGAATTCATACTATGTAGCCTCTTGCAAGATCTCTAAATGTGAGCCAATAGTGGCCATGGCATCCACAGCTTTGTTTTGCAACCTAGTATATGTATGAATTGTATTTGAGTTAAATGTTCCCTCAATTGATCTACCAACTCTTTGTAAGGTTGCATCTTGTCATCTTTGATCTAATATTTATCCAAAACCTGTTTGATAATGAGTTGTGAATCTTTGAAGACCTATAGGTTTGTGATGTTCCATTTGACTACTATTTTGAGTCCAACAATAAGGGCCTCATACTCTAAGATGTTGTTGGTACTCTAAAACTATAGTTTAAAAGATTTAGGAATGTAATCTCCCTAAGGTGTGACCAAGAGTATGCCAGATTTGGAGCCATGGGATGTGTAGGATCCATCAAATTATAACTTCTAGGATGGTTATTCTTCTACTAAATAGAGGTGTTCTTCTAGGAATTCCATAATGAGAGGGTGATCTACAACCAAAGGTGCATCTACCAAGTGATTTACTATATCTTGACCTTTTATGGCCTTTCTATAAACATATTGGATGTTGAATTCACTAAGAAACATGACCCATTTAGCCAGGTGCCCTATGAGTACTGTGCACGATAACATATACTTTAATGGATCAATTTTTGATATTAGTTATATAGTGTGGCTCAACATGTAATGATCCAATTTCTAAGTAGCAAATACCACCACTAAGAAAGCCTTTTCCATTGGTGTATAATTGAGCTCATAGCCCACTAAAGTATGACTAATGTAGTAAATAGCCCTTTCCTTGCTTGCATTATCAAGTTCTGCTAGAAGAGCACCTAGTGTTGTTGGGGTAGCTGTGATGTAGAGTATGAGCAGATGGCCTACAACTAGAGGAACCAAAATAGGTGGATTATCCAAGTATTGCTTGATTAGTTCAAAATTGCATTGGAAAATGGGGTCCCACCTAAAATTATGATCCTTTTTGAGTAAATGTGTAAATAGTTGGCACTTGTCAGCGATCTGTAAGATTAATTATCTAATTGTAGCTTCCCTTTAAGAGAGTGAAGTTTTCTGAGTGTTTTAGGAGGAGCCATATCCATGATGGCCTTGACTTTCTTAGGATCAATCTTGATACCACACCATGATACAATGAATCCTAGGAGCTTTCTCGAGGTAACATCGAAGACACACTTCTTAGGGTTGAGCATGAAATGATATTTAGCCAATTAATTGAACACTTCCTTGAGATGATATAAGTGATCAAGGGCATTAAGAGATTTGACTAAAATATCATCTACATAATCCTCAAAAGTTTTATGGATAAGGTCATGGATGATGACCATCATGGCACACTAGTAAGTTGCCCTAGAATTCTTTAACCAAAATGGCATCATGTTATAACAAAATGCCCCCAAGGGTTGGTAAATGTTGTCTTATGTTAGTCAGCATCTTCTATCTAGACCTAATTGTATCCAGAGAAACCATCCATGAGTGATAAGAGCTCATGGATTGTGGTGAGATCAACAATCATGTCTATGTTGGGTAATGGGAAATCATCCTTTGGGCAAGCCTTGTTGAGATCTCAGAAGTTTGTACAAATTCTAATATCACCAAAAGGCTTTGTGAGAAGTACCATGTTGGAGATCCATTCTGAGTAGTCAATAAAGTGAATGGTCTTTGCCTCTAGCAATTTTTCTAGCTCTACTTTAACTAGTAAGCCAACTTTTGGTTGCATCTTATGTAGATTTTTCTTGATAGGTTTGGCCTTTGGATCCATGGCCAAATGGTGTACTACTAACTTGGGGACCTTGGAATGTCTTGATAGGACCATGCAAAGTGGCCAAAATTTTTTTAGAGGACTTCAATAAGAAGTTCTACCTACTCAAATGGTAGAGATGCCACAATATATGTGATCTAGGGTACTTCGATCATTCTAATATTGACCAGTCTGGTTTCCTTTGTCAAGACTGATGAAATGGCAAGCCTATAATCTTGTAGGGGAAGGATGAAATCTCTATCCTTGAGTGCTTGTAAGAGGTTTTCACTATCGGATACATCCTTTATTTTCTTTTCATATTTTGAATCATTCAATGGTGCTCCAGAGGAGGTTACACCAAAGGATGGTTTTAATTTTCTTTTTTGCTTTTTTGTTTCATTTTTTAGTTCAATTTTGTGGCTAGAGATTTCCTCCTCCCCAAAGTAACTTGCTAGATCTAGATTGTAGACATATGTTGATGGTTGTGGTGACCATTTATGTGGTGTTTCTACCCCCATGAATCAAAGGAGTTTGTGCTCTATAGAAAAATCATCAACGTGGACAACGTTTGGTTGGTGCCAATCAATGAGTTTGGGGTGAGCAAGTGGTAAGTCTATGAGATTTAGGGATAATTTGTAGAGCATAGAAGCTCCTAAGATAATTTCATCAAGGAATGTATCATCGTAGGCTTTCTTTTCTACCTCCTCAGGAATATCTTCAACCTCAATAAGACTGTTTTGGATGTTTTTGCAGGCATGGCCTTCTTTTGTGGTGCCCCCAGTTATAGAGAGTCCATAGCCTAAGCCCTTCTTTTTCTTTTCTTTGCATGCCTCTACAGGCTACCTAATGCCTAACTCTAGATGACCTAGACTACTTCCTTGATAATCCCATTGCTTAATAGTAAGGCGATGCAACCATGGGTACTTTTGTTTGAAGTGATCAAGAAGTTATTTACTTTTTGGAGGTGGCTCTTTATATAGCCATGTACTAATTTCTATAGCAATTTCCACTCCATTGAGGATACCTTTGGTAAGAAATGTTTTAGGTCCTAGTTGTTTGAATTGAGGGGTCATATTTGATCTTGGCAATTGATGTGTTAGGTGCCCTTGAGTATGTAGATCAAGTGGTAGAGCACTGACAAAAAAAGCATCTATGAGACCATATTCACCACAACCTCGGTAGTTGATCTTAACTATTGAAAGGGTGGAGGCTAAAATGGTATCTATATCATGGTAGGTGCTAGAGGAACTAGTCATGGTGTGGCCAATTTTGATTCTAGGACAATGGTTGGTGTATGAAGCTTTGACCATGTTGTAATAAGAAAAGGGTTTAGGATCTGCATGGATGGTAATGTCAATGCCAATATGCAAAAAATTGATGCACAGATGGTATGTGAATGGAATAGCCTTCATGGAATGAATCCATGGTCAACCAAGGAGGATGTTGTATGGAAGGTTAAGATCAACTACATGATAAACTATTTCTTGAGTGACTAGGCCAACTTAGAGAGGTAGCAAGAAGGTTCCTTCAGTAGTATGCTCTAAGCTGGCATATGCTTTGATGGTAATTACCTCATTAAGGATATATGCCTTAGTGTATCTTGCCTATTTGATGAATTTTAGAGTACAAAGATTTAAATCCAATCCATTATCTATCATGACCCTTTTGACTACAAAGTCAGAAACTATGATAGTAATGTGAAGCGAGAGTATATGAGTGGGTTCAACTATTAGGATATCAGAGGTTTTGAAGGATAGAGCACATGATGTAGAAAGGTGTCTAACCAAGTTGTGGAACTCAATGGCATTTATGTCAATAGGGACACGTGACTCATGGAGAATACTATCGAGGATCTCTTGATAAAGTGGGCTTGTTCATAAGAGATCTAGAATGGAAATCTAAGATGGCACATTTCCAAGGTGTTCTAAGATATTATATTGTGATCCTAATGGGGGTGATTAAATGAAGGTGCTCCCAATAGAGATGGTCTTGATGGTGTGGATATAGATGGGCTAGCTATATTGAGTCGATCTTAGTGATCACACCTTAGGCATCTAGGCCTTTGATGTTTATAACATTGATAGATGGTTCAACTTGTGATATGCAACCAATAAGGTTTATGTAGTCCAACTATGTTGAGGTATAGTTTTGAGACTCATCTCAGTTATCACCTTGTTTGTTTTAAACATTGTTGGGTTTGTTGGTAGAAGCATTTGTAGATGTTTTTCCTATGTTTGTATTAAGAGGAGTAAAAGCATTTTGATATATCATTAACACTGTATTGGGTGAGGCTTGTGCCCCCATTGTGATCTCTTCCTAGTCAATAAGGTCTCTGACATAGTCCTTGAGTTGCATGCACTTGAAGGCGATATGCCCTTTGACATGATGGAATTTGTAGAACTTGTTATCTTTATACCAAGATGCTCTAGACTGATTTGGTTCCAAGGGTTGTGTTTGTGGATGTCTAATAAGATTATCCTTGGCTAGTTTCTCAAAGATTACATCAAGAGGTTCCCCTAATGGGGTGTATACATGGGATTGTCTTTGAACGTTTGGTTTATGTCTAGCTGAAAGTGTGATAGCATTAGTCTGATTTTGATGGTTGGGCATTTGGACATTGTTTGGGTTGTTTTGCATAGGAGGCTACTGATAGATTAGCAGTTTTTGTTGGTAAGGTTATTATTGACAAAATGTGGTAGGTTTTTTTGCTACTGCCCCAACAATATGAACATGTTAGGTGTTGGTGACACCATCTATCACTATGTTCTTATTCTTATTTCAATACCATGATTTGTCATTACTTGGGCCTCGGTCTTGGGTTTTTTCCCTATAAATTTTGATGACACCATGCTTGATGAGCCCCTACTTGAGTCCCATCCCTTTTTCCTTAATATCCTTGTATGTTTGTAAAAAGTTCATAATCATGTGATGGGCAAGACTAGGATGTGCATTGTTAATGGACATTTTGACAAGGTGACATTCTGGGATGGTACATGAGATCCTAGTTGTGATGGTTTGCCAATGTTGTAAATATTTTGCAAGGCTTTCACCTCCTTTTGTTTGGTATGAACTAGGTCTATTATAGACAACTCAGTCTCGACAAGATGAGCATATTGAGCCATAGAGGTTTCAAAAATATAAATGAAGGTCTTAATGGTACCCTGGGGTATATGACAGAACCATTCAAGGGCAAGCCCCCCTAAGATTTTTGGAAAAATTTGCATGAGTAATACATCATTCACTAGTACATTTGAGGTCATTTTTAGACCAAAATTTTTGACCATCTACTAAATTGGCCAGACTATGGAAAGGAAAAATATGTTTTTTTTAATCCATGCCCATGTTGGTTGAAATTTTGACCAACATGAGCTTAATATGAAAAAAGGGAAATTTCCACCCATTTTATTGTATTCTATTCTTCAATACATGTGCAAGAGTTGAAGTTCAGGCCATCTCTTCTAAATTGATTAGTTGTTCTCAAACTCTAAAGTGGGTTGCTCATTTATTTGCATTTTTTACATTAGAAATTGAAGTTTGATCAAATTTCAACATATTTATTGTTTTTTCCCCCTAGAATCTCATTTCTAAAGAAGTTTATTCTTTAGACGTGTCTTGGGTGGTTAGTTTTATGGTGAGAGATCATAGCTGAATAATAAGTTACATGCTAATGGGGTAAATTTTGAATTTTTTTAGGGTATAAAAGAAGTATATTGTAAACATTACAAAAGAAAAAAAGGTTGGAAAAAATGATCTTTATTATAATCATACGTTGAGGATTTTTCATTATTTATTACCAATTTAAAGCTTATTAACATCGATTAGGTAATGGTTGAAATGGACATGGACTTTTTACTAGGAAAATTTTGCACCTAGCAAGGTTGATGACCCTCAACTGTAGAAAGGATGTTGACAAATATCTTGGATTACAAATGAGAGGTTTTATTTTTGATGATGTAGAAATTTAACTTGAAATCTACCATGATTGGACCAAGTCAAGAACAAATGCAATATACTTGTTACACATGTAGTACTTAGAGGTTATGAATGAGAGTTGATTTTTATTGTAGAAATATAAATGTTAGTTCTATAATGCTAGGTTATGAATAAATATTAACATAAGGGATGATATTTAGTCCTTTAGAAAATTTAACTTGATGCATGCTTCTCTCTTGAAGGTTTTCTTGTAGAGATTTTATTGAGTCCTTTTCTCTTCATGTAATTGTAACTCACTATTGGATATGTTGACAATAATACTCTTGTAATTTGAATGAAAATGCATAATTTTTGGAGAACAAACTTGTGTCCACTGTACTGTACCCTTTCATTCTGGTTTGATTTATTACATGATGTGAATCATACTTATCTAAATACTACAAGTTTATGTCTCAAATTTTGTATATAAGTAAATAGCACTATGTCTTGCATAGGTCACAACTTTTTAGATTAAGTCCATTACACATAATAAGTTAAGCTTGTTCATTAGGTTACAAACATTATCCTCAACAAGTTCAATGGTAATTGTTGTGTCATCAACAAATTGGACATTAGATATATCTTCCCCATTAGAAAGTTCTATACCCTTAACTATTGGAGATAGAGAGTTGTCCCTATGTCTATAGTATAGAGCATCTAGAAAGATGACAAAAAGTGTTAGTGCCAATGGGCAACCTTGACTTATTGACCTTGAAAGATCAAAAGCTTTAGATCTCACTTCATTCACCTACACCCTTGCATTAGCTTCATTCAAGAGAGTTAGGACCATCTAAAAGAAGAAGTTAGGAAACCCAAACTATTGACCATCATGGCAATAAACTTCCATTCAATTCGGTGGTATGCTTTCTCATAGCCCAAGAGCAACATGCAGACCTGCTACTTAGATTCCCTACCCTAATCTATAGCATACAAAAAGTGATAAGAATTTCCAAGATATATCTGCCATTTACAAACCTAGTCTGGGAAGGGTTGGTGATACAAGAAAGAACATTCTTCAGCCTTAATGCCAGGATCTTTGCCAAAATTTGATAAGATAAATTCAACAGTGTAATAGGTCTCCAGTTTTTGATGAATGTTCTATATCCTTCCTTGGGGATAAGTTTGATGAGACTGGAGTTGATGTCCTCCCCAAGAGACATGTTAATGGCTTCTGTATAAATCTAGAGGAATTCATTGCCCATCCAACTAATATTTTTTCCATAGAGCTCCATTGGGATTCCATTCAACCCAGGGGCCTTTTCATTACTCAAATTCTAAATAGCATTGTTTTCATCCATAGTTATATATGTTTGTCAAGCATAGCTATCTCTTCAGTAGGCACCTTTTTAGGAATGATTACACTGAGTTTTGTCCTAGCATTTTCCATTTCCTATCCAATATCTTCAAAAATGAAGAGTTTCTTATATTGATGTGCAAAGGATAGAAGAATTTCATCTTGGGAGTTAAGTTCTTTCCCTTCATTCCAAATAGACTCAATCCTCTCTTTAGCTTCTTTGGATTTGAGGACCTCAAAGAAGTATCTAGGACCCTTATTACCATGGCTGATCCAATTAAGTCTAGCTCTAGTTTTGACACCTTGATTCTTGAAATATTGCAACCTCCAGAAGGAATCTCCGGACTGGGTCGTAGACTCTTGTTTAGTAGCAATATTGACCAGGTTACTTTGCAGGCACTCTAGAATTATATAGGTTTTTGGAGTTCAAATTCCATTCTTCTCTTATCTTGGCTTTCTTTATGTCACTACCTAGAAAAGGGTTTAGTAGCTATTGATGTTCTGGGATCATCTCTCAATAGCAAGTTGGTGCTTCACCACCACTTTATTAAACCATCTAACAATACTAACAGTAGTATTAATATCTTCATATTTTAGATGGGTGAGTTTCAAAACTAATCCATCTTTCCCCCCTTCTCCAAACAAGCTCTACCAATTTGAAAAATATCAGCAATAATAGGGTGGGGTTCAATAGGGTATAGGGGCTGACTTGAACACTAACACTTGTGTCATCCTTCCTAAAACTAAAAACATCCCTATGAACATAAAATTTCTTAAGTTCTCTTATTTCAATTTTGTAAAATTGTACCAGGTATGCCAAAATGCCTTTATAACTATACTTGCAATGAGCTAAGGGGTCAAAAAGTTTATGCTTATTAATCATATTGTACCAAAAGAGCATTTCACACCCTTTCCATTCAAACTTGTCACCTCCAATCTTGTCTTGAGGAGCCTTAATCATGTTAAAGTCACTATTAGTGATCTATGGAATTCTATTTAATTGAAATATCCATTTCCACAATTCAATTCTATATCTATGATCATTTCCAGCATACACATTGGAGATATTTGTCTCTTTATCATCAATTTTATGTGTGTTCCAAACCAGTCAATGACAAGGGGAACAATTCCAATTTGGAATGTGTTTGGTTCATTTAGGCCCTACTAAATTAGCATCTCCTCCATGTCCTTTCTAGTGAGAAGAGATGAATACTCTCACATCTTTCCATTTACATTTCAAGCTAATATCCAGAGAGAACCCAATAGCCTTAAACTCTTGGAGTATTAATATGTATATTTCTTTTTCATCATATCTTGTCCTTAGATATTATTGTTGAGTGCACAATTGAATGAGCTACTATGACTTAAGGGTGCACACCAAGTGTTTGAAAAAATGTGTTAAATAGAAGTGTTTCCAAAATATTTCCAAACCATACATATCCGTTCAAACTAGAGATGTCACTTTAGGAAAACATCCATTTGATTTATCTACTCTCGTATGGGATAGAAAAAGCCTAACATTTTAAAGAAAAGTATGTTGAGCCATTTCTTGTAGTTTTGAGTCCTATTTTGATGAAGCATTACCTAGACTTCACTATTAATGGAAGTTATAAAATCAAGAGCATTTGGAAAAATAAGGTCTATAACTTCTTCTTTGTGAATGGATTTATCTATTCAGAGACATAGTCTTTGGTAGACTTAATTAGTAAATGTCAAATTTTAGATCTTTAATCAGTTAGTAAATGTAAAATTTTAGATATTTTAATAGGAAAGAGAGAAAAATATTGATTCCTTCAAAATTTATACTCAAACATAGTTTTGACCTCTCACTACTAACACACTCACAATGTACTTAGATTGGCGACAGATGGAATATCATTCAAAAAGAACCTTTGTTAATCATAATATTTTCAAAGAGGGTAGAGCCAACATTAAAACTTAGGAAAAAATGACAGAGTGATCTCAAAAGCCTTTTATCATGCTTCAAAAGCATTATTATCTATTTGCTAAAGATGATCACAAGGAAAAACACAACATAATCAAGTAATGTGGGACTAAGGCTCCAACTTTGAGCCATCCTCACAATAAGCTAAACATACTCTTACTTAGTACACTCTCAAGGGTCTATATATCATACTAAAAGTAGCTAACCCAACTCTATTACCATACCGATATTGATAGAGGAAAAGTAGTATGTTTTTAAGACCGAGTAGAGTCGACCAAATAAGTGAGAGAGCCAACTAATGGAGCATTGATATAGATAAAAGGTTCAGACTAATCATAATCATTTCTGTCATCAAAAAAGTGATAATTGCAATCTAGGCCACCCACAACTACTCCAATTAGAAGATTTGGATTAGGGGAATTTCTATTCAGGGCTTGGAAGCCTATGTTGCACCCAATGGCCTATGGGTGCTGAGCAACTGAAGGCAAAGATGAGCCTCTGTTGTGAACTCTCTCTGGGTACTTTGATCCATACCCAACCATGTATGACATATTCATGGTTTTTGAACCTAAGATGTAGTCCACCTACCCAAAATGGAGAAACAATGTCAATCAAAATTCCTTTAGAATAAGACCTAAAAAGAAAGGGCCACTTGAATGTTTAGAAAACAAGGATAAAAGCAAAAAAAAAAGACCTTTTTACACCTTTTTTTGATTTTTAGTCCCATCATTATAGTTTTGACATCTATTTAGTGAGTGCTCTTCATACCAAATGCTTTGCTATTGCTCTAAATTTGTAATGAGTCATTGCCATCCCTCCATAAGACCTCTCCCTACTGTGCTTGATCTATTTTGGTCCCTCTATAGGTGTAATGTGGTCTTGTCCATCAATCAATAATTGGACAACACAGAATGTTTTCATATTTCATATTCTTATCAATGTAATTGTTGAATCATATTTCATATTCTTATCAGTGTAATTGTTGAATCTTTGAGCTAGTTTCAGACTTGTGCGTGCTTGAAAAGAATTTATTTGTGCTACAATAAATAAATGTTAGGCCAATATATTTTCTTCTTTATCTCAGTTATCTTCTTGCTTAGTTTAAATCCCAATTATTAGATATTTGTCCACACTAGAGTTAGTTTGGCATAGAAACCTACATGTTTTATTATATATATTCCTGCACATGAATCCTCTAACAAATCATAAAACAATCAAACAATAAAAAAAAATTAATCACTAAATATCAAGGAAGTCTAAATATTTGACTGCACTTTGGCTAGAGTTCACTGCATACCTTTCATTTGTTCAATATAAACCTCGAGTTCATAATGATGTTTGTGCTAGTCTGTGTTACCAAAAATGAGATAGTAGAGCATTGCTAGTGTTATGATGGGAAAAATATGTTTTTCATTATGATAGACTATTTCTAAGTCATCTATGTTGTTTCTTGCTATTTTCAAGAAATCTTTGTTTTTCTTGAGGCTAAAATTTAAAACTATGTTAAGAACACTAACACGTTATTATAATAATATATCAAAACACTAACACTACCAAATTGGTATGTTAAATTATTATTTATGATATAAAATTTTGGGAAAATTGTGTACAAAAGTTTTCAAATTGATAATGAGATGCAAAGTTTTCCTGTGATGCTAAACTTGAGACATCTAATGTATATATGTCTGCTTGGCTTAGTTACGGCTTGTGGTTGTACACTTATGATACTATTAAGTTTCACAACTTTCATGGAATCATGTCTATATAATTGTATTGTTCAAGGAATAGTGGCGGTGGATTTTTGGAGTTGTGATGTAGGCTAGTCCAATATTGAGATTCTTCATTCAGATTTGAGTGTTGCATTATTATATAGTTAACTCAAAGCTTAACATGCAATTTAATTGATCCCATTTGACATGAAGTGTCATGAGATGGATATATTTTATTGTTATAGCCTACCATATGTTCTATATTTTATCATTACAGCCTGCCAAATTTCCTGACCTATTGATACTAGTCATCTACATAGGTATGCTATCAGATAGGAAAGCAACTGAAATATATAAATGCAAGTCTCTAAAATTCATCCCATGCAATGCATTTGAAAGCTGAAGGAATCAAACTAGAGGAATATTGTAACTGCCTCTTAAACTATGCCTAACTTTAGCAAGCTAGTTAAACCTAATCCTTTTATATTACAACTCTCTAGGGATCATTAAATGTGCTCCTGTCTTTTTTTTTAAATAGAAGCTATATTATGTGAATTAGCTTTTACCCTCCCAAGAGTTAATACTTATTACCGATAATGTTTGTTGAATGTGACTCTGTATTGATTTATGCTTGTATAGTGGCTTAGTATGTTTAAAATAGTATAACTCAGTATCAAAATTTAATGGTTTTAATGGTTCTTGCAGAGTATGAGAGAAAAAGGAATCAATGACTATTTTGCTTTGTGATTCATGATTTCAATGGTTCCATAGCCGTGTAGGCATAAGGTTCATTTAAAGTGATCCATTGTTTCACTGTATCTCCAAACTCTTGAAAGTAGACTTCAGTGTAAGCTACAAAGTCCTTCTTGCATTGTTAGGAACATAGTCTCTTTTATGCAAGTATGATGACCAAGAAAATAAATTAAAGCTTTAATGATTTACAAGTGTTGCTTACACAATGATTTGAAGCATCTTTTTTTAGGAGAGCTACAAATTGTGTTTCAAAGAGGCCTCGATCTTGCAACTATGAGGAGCACATATGTTACCACTTACATATGAATGATAATTAAAAGTATTTGTCCTCACAAGGCCTCTCAAAGGATGGCTACGCAAAATTTCTCAAGGTTTTTTCATATTGACACAAGGGGTAGGTAGATTTCTCAACCCAAATTTAATTTTCTTCAAACTAAAGCAATGCAATTGGGATTATTTCAAACTTTTTCTACATACTGACATCTTGGGTCCTCTATTCCTATGGGATGATCAAAACCACCAGCTATTTTTGCAGAGGGCATCTAGGTTCCTAAACAGAAGAGCATAATACTCACTTCAAGAACCTCATTTGAAGGTATAGATTTAATGTCTCTAAATAATTTATTGCTCTTAACTATTTAAAACATGTATTCTCGCATTAGCCATCTCCAATACTAAATCACTACACATAGGCTAGCATGATGTTTTGTACTTTGATACCACTGTAGGACATTGTGTTGTTTCATATTAAATTTTTTGTAACCTAAACTCTGAGAAATTTTGTCAAACTATTTTCTTTATTTTACCACTTTTAAAACCCAACTAATTTGTCCTTCAAATAAAATCTGAGGATTAGCTTCTATACTTTGCACAAGATTTTTCCTTTTCTACACGAGAGTTAGGAGTCATACTGGGCTGGTTACTTGCATAGGTTCTTTATGAAAAGCATTTGATTATTTTAAAATAAAGTATGGAGTAATTCTGAAAGTAAATAACAAACAATTTTTCCTTTTATATCTTACTGAAGAGCATATATTTCCTTGAGAAAAACATTGCTATACATTAACATGTTTCTATCTTTTAGTCATCTTCATTAGTTGATGCATTAATCACATTAGTCATTGCTATCAGTATTAGTCAAGGCATGCTACTGATAGCACCTAAGTAACTTTCACCTTGTGACATCTCTTTGAGGCATTTTGCAAATAATTAAGATACATTGTCTATAACTCCACATTTTTCAAACATCTAAGCCTTCTAGAAATTATAGGATCATTTTAGCTGCATTTGAAAACATTAATCAACAATTTCCATATGTGCAAATATAAACATTAACTACAACATGTCCAATTTATTTGTAGATATATTTTCTTATGAAGAGAGACCACGCTTGACAATATGAACCTAGAACAAAATAATGAGACAATGGTTACATTGTGGGCTCAGTTCCAAAGAAAACTTGATAAATGTTATTGTCCTTCCAAAAAGTGTAAGGGCTTAAAGAATCAAAGAATTCTAATCACAACAACCTAGAGTCATTGTAGGCAACATGGTCACGTTGAAGGGGGCCATGATTTTCATCCATTTTTGAATGTGGATTTCCTACTGGAGGAACATGGAGGTGTGAATATTCAAGCTGAGGATAACACTCCCATGGAAGAAGATGATAATGTGCAAGAGGACATGATTGAAGAAGATGGTATTGGGTTAGGTGATGAAGAGGCTCACAATGATGGTACTAGCGAATCTAATAATGATGATGAAGATGGTCTTGATATAACTTTACTTGAGAAGGCACATGAGCCCTTATACAAAGGATCCCAAAAAACTCTACTCTCAGCTATAATGTTCTTGGTGAACTTAAAGGTTATGAATGATATATCCAATGTAGCAATATCATGTATGCTAAGGTATGCCATTTTTGTCATCTTCAATGTTAGCATACAATTACTATTCATTATATTAACAATGCATCTTTGTTGTTGCAGGTTGATTAGTGACTTTTTCTTACCACCATCAAATATTTTGCCTCATTTGTACCGAGAATTATCTAACATTATGACTCAAATTGGAATGAAATATCAGACAATACATGCATGTCCCAATGATCACTTTCTGTATCATAAACAACATGAATTTGCAACAAAATGCCCTGATTTTCATATTAGTAGATATTAGTCAAATTAAATAACAAAAAAAGTGCCTCACAAGGTTCTTTGGTACATTCCCATTCTTCCACATCTTCAATGATTATTTAAGTGTGCTAGCTTGGCACAATTTATGGATTACCATGCATGCAATAGAAGTCAAGATGACATTATGTGAATGCCTGCCGATGGTTCTACACTTAAAGAGATAGAAGAAACATGGTCCCACTTTAAAGAAGAACCTCATAATCTAAAGCTTTCATTGGAAATAGATGGTATCAATCCATATGGAGATATGAGATATGTTTACTTAGTGTCGCCTATTTTTGAATGATTGTGCCAGGTATTTTTTCATTTTATAGTTATGTAAATTAATTATGTAATGTTTATGTTCATTCAATTACTAGGAAAGTATCAAGTTAAAGATATGAACATATATATTGAGCCTTTAATTGATGAGTTGTTGAATTTATGGAATGACATTACTATCTATGACATCTCTAGACCGATAGAACATTAACAATTTCAATTCCATGCAATACTTGTATGGACAATACATGATGCCCCTAGGCTAACTCATTTTTGCGATATGTTATATTATTAAGATTACATATTTTTGGTCTATTATAGTGCTTACACATTACTATAATATGCTTAAGTTGTGCATGATAATTGTAAATGATCCAATTATACATGATCTTTTAGGTCTTCAGATAAAGAGAAAAATTACATGTCTAGTTTGTGGTCAAAAGATGAAATTTTGTCATTCAAGAAGTTTAGGAAAGCAGGTGTTCGATGAGTTTTGGCACTTTCTACACAATAATCATAGGTATTGAATTGCCAAAAAATATCTTTTCAATGGGAAAGAAGAGACAACATCAAGGCCATGAAGAATGACACCTCATCTATGCAAGTTGGAATATGATCAACTAAATCATCAAGGTAATGTCTAATTTGTTGTTTGAAGTTTAAAATTTGTATTTTGATATTGTCTTATATTTACTAATGTTGTAATTGATGCTCATGAAGGTTTTCAAGGCATCAATGACCAACTTCCTAGAGGAATGAAAAGTTATCCTACTCAATTTAGTAGGTTACCGTACTACAAAGATCTCCTAATTGTGCATTTGTTTGATGCTATGCATATTAGAAATAATGTAATAGAGACACTATGTAAAATGTTGGATGGAAGGTGTGATAGAGAACAAATTTCTAAAAATTGTACTAAAATTCATGAATCCAGTCATGCACTAAAAGCTTTCATTGAATCAAATAGCAATGGAGATCACATAAATACAAGTGTCCTTCCTTGGTTATTAATAGAGCAACAAAGTGATGCATTAAAATAAGTCATAAAAAAAAAAAAAAACAAAATTTCCAATAGGATTTGCTACAAATATAAGCACTCTTCTATCAAACAAAGGTGATTTTGGGCTTGGGTTGAAAATACATAATTGGCATACCTTCATCAAGGTAAGTCATGTTCTCTATTTATAGTATATTTGTAAAATTGAATGTACTACCTATTGCATTATTTAATAATATATTGAAATGATCATTTTTTAATGATTAAAATACATCCTACTTCTATCCCTTCCACAATAGTTTGACAGCTATATTAAACAAGTTATGTATGATCTTGGAAAATACACAAGGTTAGAAGTGTTTTTTGTTAGATTTGTAGCTTTTTATCTGAAATCTATTGTATAATTTTATTTGAAATCTTGTTTATGTGTTTTTGTGTGTTGAATCTCTTTTAGGTGGTTATTATCTAAAGAAATTGATAAAAAAGATATAAAATATTGGAAGAGAAAAATCTCATAGCTTATGTGTGAAATGCAAAAGTGTTTACCTCCATCTTTTTTCAATGCTCAAGAACACTACCTCATACATCAAGTTGAGGAGATTGAATTGTGTGGACCTGTATAAACTAGGTCAATGTGGATGGTTGAGAGGCACTTGAAATTTATGAAGGGCTTGGTTCGAAAAAGAGCACATCCTAAGGGTTCTATGATAGAGGGATATATGGTATACTAGACCATGGTGTACATTAGTGAATATCTTCCAAAATTTGTAGCAAATATCCATGTAGATTGCATTTGAGATCCCAACCCTAATGAAAAATTTGAAGGTGAGTACCTAATGGGGAAAGGTAGATTGAAGAGGGTGAGAGGTAATTATAAGTTATTTTTTTAGATTTTAATAATTCTTATCCATCATCAATATATATAAGTTTTATCTAATTGGTTTAATTGTCTTCTTTATAGTTGATCGTGAGTGGGATGCACTACATTTGTATATTGCAAACAATCTTTGATTAGATGACGGTATGGATTGAACAGTCTCAAGAAAATGGTCTCTCATTAACATAGGATGGTGTTGCATCATTGGTTAAAGAAGCTCATCATAATGGAGATCACAATGTTATGCCAATGGTACTTGATCAAATATACAGCTTAAGAGATACAAAGGTATGCATAAGATTACTAATCATGAGACATAAGTTTAATATCAACTCACAAATTGATGCAAATAATCTTGACATGTTTGAATAATTTTAGTCAAACATCACAAAGCTATGTACTACCATAGCTATAAATTTCACACAAAAAAGTTAGAAAAATCAAAGAAAATGTGTGATTCTAGGATAAGTGTTGTCTTCGCAGTCACCAATATTTCATCTAGAACTAACATACATCCTCAACAATCTGAAAATTGATACTATGATATTTTGGGTGATATAATTGAGTGAAACTTTAATTCATTTAAAATAGTTCTATTTTTCATCAAATGGTTTAGATTATGACTAAATCAAAATGATCTCGATAGGACTATTATTGAACATGATAGTGGATGTACTATGATTAATACAAGGTCATTTGAGCTAGTCAGAGATGAGCCCTATGTTCTTCCAAGATAATGCGAACAAGTGTTTTACTTTGGTGTTGCACACAAACCAAGTTGGTCATTTTTTTTTAGACATGACCCAAGAGGAAGGCCAGTAAAGTATAATGTGATGGAAGAAGAAGATATTGAAGAAGCACAAGATGAAGTAAATGATTATCAAGAACAACAGTTACCCTATGATGAAGAAGAAGAAGATGGTGATAATTTTGGTCATGTTGATGATAATGATGATAATGATGATGATGATGCTAATGATGATGATGATCATGGTGATGAAGATGATGATGATGGTCATGATGATGATGGTGATGAAGATGAAGATGATGGTGATGAAGATGGTGGTGGTGACAACAATGATCAAAGTGACAAGTATGATGATGGTGATGATGATGATGATGATAATGACATGATGAAGATCATGATGATCAATGAAATTTCTAGGTAGGATCAATGTCAACTATGATGAGGTTACGTATGACCAATTTTTTCTTGCCAAACCATATGTGTAGATATAAACATTAAGTAGAACATGTCAAATATTTTTTTAGATATACACATTATTTATACCAAATTTTTGGCTAACTTAAGACAAATGATTTACATATACAATCTAATTTATTATTGATTTTTTTTTTGGTAAGTCTTACTTTAATTTTGCTACTGATTTCTAAGACTTACTAATTTTTTTCATAGGGTGACATGGATGCACCATCTCAAACACCTTTAGTGAAGGTAACCATTAATTATTGTAATTTTTAATGTCAATAAAGAAACAAATTTTGTATTATTATTTTCTTTTCTTTATGGCTTTGGGGTTATTTTGATGAAATTTTACTGCTATTTGATGTCACAAATGATAGGGAAAAGCTAGAATGATCATTGATCAAATGTGATTTAAAATATGGGCATCATTTCTACATGACAGTGCCCTTAGTGCTAAACTCCCTGATTCCTATCCAGTGCTCTTTCTATGTTTAGTTTAAAATAATTAATCTTACTTTAGTTTTCTTTATAGAATTGTCTTTTTGTAACACAAAACAATGTTAATCTGTCCATACAGATGCTTTTAAAAGAAGGTTTGACGTTCTTGGCTAATAGACATATTGTGCACATAATAGTTGACATGGATCCATCTATTAAATGATTTGATCTCTAATTTGGGCAAGAGGATAAGAACTCTTTAGCTATCATATTTGAATTCTATGCTACTTCTAAATGATTTTAAAGGTTCTTGACTGATAAACATATTGTGTACATGAAAGTTGACATGGATCCAATTATTAAATTTTGTATAAATGCATTTTTTAAATAAAAGGTGTGAGAAATTAGATGTTTTCTTAAATAAGCACAAAAAACTCTTAATGAAAAACAATATTTCCCGTGTTAGGGGTGTGATTGTTTGGGTTATATCAAATATTTTGATGCACACTTCACAAATTTCATTGGAGGAGTTGAAACTATTGAGAATTGTGTTTGCTTGCATGAGGAAGATAATGGGATTCTTTGGAAACATCAAGATTGGAGGACAGGCTTAGTATAAGTTCACAGATCTAGGCATCTAACAGTGTCCTTTATCTATATTGTTGCAAACTATGAATACAACTTCTTTTGGAACTTTTATCAGGTACAAATGTTGTTTAGTCTAGAACTTTTATTAGGTTTTGATTTCACACTCATGTTGCTACTATTTTGATATTCAAACATAAGAATCAAGTATTCTCAATAAGACTGAGAATTTGTAAACCTAAAACATTACTTAAACATTCTTAATAAGGCTTGACATTACTTAAACTTTTCATGCTATCCATTTCTTTATATAATCTCTCATGGGTTCAGTTATGTGGGCCATGGAATGGCAGTCACAAATGCCCTTTATAAAGTAAAAGCAAAGTAGTTGGAAAATTAAATTTCAGTTGAACAACAGAGTTACTATTTGCATTTGAATTATTATTTGGTGAGCTACCTTTATCAACTCACTATTTTGGCACATGCATTTGCATTGCATATTTGTTTCTTTTAATGCAAGTAGTCAAATCTGACTGATAATACAAGTGAGTTAAGTCAAATATGTTTAAGTTGTGATTGTCCTAGTAGACATGCATGCAAAGTTAACAATATCAGATTTCCACAATCCATTTGTAATGCAAGTTCGTTTTGGATTTGATTGTGTTTGTTTTTTAGCATCATGGTTTTAGATCACTTTGTATGTTTAAGTTGTGATTGTCCTAGCAGACATGCATGCAAAATTAACAATATGAGATTTCCACAATCCATTTGTAATGCAAGTTCATTTTAGATTTGATTGTGTGTGTTTTTTAGCATCATGGTTTCAGATTACTTTTCATAATCCATCATCAGTCGGATGAGAGAGTGTAGGATGTATGCAATGTCATATCATATGCAAGGCATGTGAACTATTTTATAGTATGCCTAAAAAAAATTTACACCCAAGCATTGGTCAAAATTTTTACCTTCGTTGGTCAAAATTTCTACCAACGCTTGGGTGTTTTCTACCTTCATTGGTCAAAATTTTCTACTTTCATTGGTCAAAATTTCTACCAATGCTTGGATGTTTTCTACCTTCATTGGTCAAAATCTCCTACCTTCATTGGTCAAAATTTCCACCAATGTGTTGGTGTTTTCTACCTTCATTGGTCAAATTTCTACCTTCATTGGTTGAAATTTCTACCAACACCTGGGTGTTTTCTACCTTCATTGGTCAAAATTTTGACTACTTCCTAGTAGTACTTGCACCATGACTCTGGAAGGTTTTTGACCAACAAGTAGGTTGGTTGAAATTTTGACGAGAAAATTTTTGACCAATTGGTTGGTTGAATTTGGTCAAAATTTGACCTCAAATGTACTAGTGATTATAGGCCACTTCTTGGAAATTCATATAGAATTCCTTGACATGTGTGAATGGATCACTTTTCCCTCTAAATTTATCAAACTTGAGAATCTCAAAATTTTTAGGAAAGGATGTCATTGTGATGGTTTTGTCAAATAGATATGGACAATCAATTTTGAATTTAAAATTTTTGGAGACTCTCCAATCTTTGAGGGCCTTGAGAGCATTTTTTATCTCTTCCCATTCAAATCTTATAGGTAGGATAACGAGTACCCTTGGTGTGGGATATGTAGTAGATGTTGAAGGTTGATGTGGGAAACCCTAACTACCATATGGTGGTTGCAGAAAAAATAGGTTGTACAACTGGTGGGATGGGTGCTATGGGTTGTTGGAATGTATTTTGTGCATACTATTGCATCTATTGGGTAGACTATGGATGGGGAGAGTAAGTATGAGGTTGTTTCCCTAATAGATAATTCCACATAGATACTTGGGTATACTATTGGTGTGATGATTGTAGATGAAAAGATGTTAATGTCAGCAATACCTGATCTATGATTTGGGAATGTATACTTTGCCCAATATAGGTTGTTTGTTCCCCTGCTTGAGAGAATAATTGAGTATTAATAGAAAAATAGTTGGTCATGGGTGTTAGTGAATAGACTTGAGGAGTGAAGGATGAAAGTGACTGAGGTATGGTCATGGATGTACCATTGAATGAGAGGTTAGTGAGAGGTCCTCATTCCATACCAACACTCTAAGGCCCTAAAGGGAATGAAGCCAAAGTACTTTGGCTAGAAACAAATGGATTGATAGTGATGTTGGGTGGGATGGAAGATGAGGTATTTGACCCCAATGGAGGCATTCTGGTAGTGAATGGATTGGATGTGGTTTGAGATGGAAGGGAAATGCATTGTTGTGGGTGTAGAAGGGGGATGTTGTGAAGCAGGGAGATGGGCGATGGAAGCAGATGCAAATGATACATTTGTGGTAGGTTAAGATATGATATGTACTAAGGGTTGAGTGGGGATAAGATGAGTGTTTTGTGGAATGGGAGAAATTTCCTAGGTTGATAAGATATTTGGGTCTATCAGCTCTGTCTATGGTGGTTGGTATCCACTGTTGTGAAAAGAAAGGATCTTGTGGGGCAGATGACCTTGCAAATGGTAGTTTCCATCCAAATGGAGGATGTGTAGGATCTATAATGTTGGTAGGTGGTGGGTGTCCAAACTTAAAAGTGCCAACATTGTCCCTTAAGAAGTTTTTCATGATGGTTTCCTTATTTTGATCTATGATGACATTAACAATGGTTTCATGGCTAGGTTGGTTCATGAAAGAATCAATATCTATGGAAGAACATATCTCTTTAGGGGTTTGTGGTTGTCAATTTGGTGGTGTCATGGAAACTATAGGGTATGGTTGAGCCCGAGCTATGCCACTACTATGACTAGGATCCATATCCTTCTTCTTCCATGTTTTCTTACCAAAATATGTGGTGGGTGGCATGAAAGGATAACTTCCCTAACGTTGAAATGTGAAAAGGATGATGAAATGTGTATGTGAAAAGGTGTTTTTCCTAAGTGTGACTAGGGTGGATTGATTCTTTAAAATTTAAAGAAGAGTGGGTGCAAGTGTGTATGATGATGCCTTAAGGACCTAAATGATATGGTACTAAGTGAAGGAGATTATGTTTCCCTTAAGTATGATCTTGAAAATGTGATGATGATATCAAGCACTAAGGTAGCCTTATGTCCATTTTTGGAAGACAAAGAAGGATCAAGTGTGTAACGCAACCTTTTGCTCAAGCTAATGTGGGACACAAGTGACAACCTATCCTAGATAATGCTTAGTTTTAAGGATAAATTTGATGGTGAGATGGATGGAAACTTCTTTTAGGGAAATAAAGCTTAATGAAGTGGTGCTAAAATGTTTTTATGTGGATAAGTAAATAGTGGAAGGTGCTAGGGCTTAATGATATATGTGGAGGATTTTTGAAAACTGGGAGGAGGTGATTCTATTTTAAATGTTTGAATGGAGTAGTGGTTTTATGTGAAATACTAAACCTATAAGGAGAAAAGTGCATAACTTTGTGTTGAAAAAGAAGGACCTAATCAAAGTGAGTAACAATAGAGTTATTGATAGGGCTATGGTTGACACCTCGTTGGAGAGTTAGGTTCTGAATTTTGTAATCCCACTTAGTTTGTAATGCAATGTTTGCACCATCTTTCTCAATTTGGTCTAGTCTAGTGATCCTTGGGTTGGGGGTATTTTTCTTATGTTCTACTTCTATTTCCTTGTAAACTAATATTTGTGGTAGTTTATCTTTTTTCAACTTGGTCTTGGTTTTCCTTGACATGAGATTAAGAGATTTGATTGCAATTGTGGGGTTGTATAGGCAATGACTATGCTAAGTAAACCTTTTTACCATGGGTTGGAAACATAAATTAGTTAAGGAATAGCTAAGTTTCCAGAAAAGGGTAAAGTAGTGAAGTGGGGAAAACTAGGCTTAGGAGTTGTTGCGAATGAACTTGCTAACAATCCTTTTGAACCAAGGTAGGAAGGAATTATTTTGAAGATAAATGTGTTGTTTTTGGTCAAGTAGGATAGGTAGCAAGGATATTTTAAAAGGGATAAATTTGGACTAAGGAGATAAATATTTGTTTACAACTAGAATTTGCTAATAATTGTTTTTGAGATATCAAGGATAGTTTAGAAAAAGTAAAGTTTGAACCAATGAGACAAAAGTTGTTGCAAATAGACTTGCTAACAATTTTTTTTGAAATAACAAAGATGGGATCTTTCTAACATGATGGATTATGAGAAAATAGTTTCTCAAAGGACAAAGCAACTTTGAGAAATACAAACAAGTGATCTTTCTAGCAAAAGGATTTGATAGTAACCATAGAAACTGTGTATGTTTTTACAAATGTTTTTCATGGGTCTTGAGCACAAATAAGACAATTCAAACACACTCTTTATCCCTAAGGTCAAAATTTTGGTTGCAATATGTTATTCAACGGCCCACAACTTGGTGTCTCCTAATTCTAGTGCATTATGTCCCTCTAATCAAAGAGGTGAGTCAATACAAGAGTTGATTGACAAATGATAAACATCAAATAATCATCAAAGCATGGCAAATAGAAGTTTCCCTTCTTCAAGAACAATGACCCTTGGAGATGAAACCTGTGTCCTTTGCCTCTACCAAGGGAGCACAATGGTGAGTAATCTTGAGGGATATTATTTCCCTTGCACCATGAATGAACATACCATGGATAAAATTGAGAATTTGACTAAAATAGGGTTTTAAATGGATCTATGGAGTCTCACCAAATGGTTGTTACGTATGTGATCCACTTAAGAATCTATTTTAGACATGCTAAAAATCATGGGAAAGTTTTCCCACCTCAGGCTACCCCCAGAAACACATCACCCGAACTTGGGTGATAGAGCGAGAAAGTTTACCTTTCCCCTCATTTATATACTAGCCAAACTTTTTACCAGTTTGAGCTTCTCACCAAAGGGGATGCACTTCCCAGAGGTGGATGAACTCACTAGAAGCACTCCTAGGATGTTGCGGATAATCTTGATAACAAATTTTAGTACATGTGTTGTGTACTTTAAGGTCTTAACATGAAAAAAAGAGAGAAGACCAAGATGTGATAGAGGGAACAATCTCAAAACACACAACACTTGGTTCATTTCTATTTCCTAATCAAGCTAGTTTTTGAAGACACACATGAGCTTAGCATTCAATTGTTTATTCCAACTTTACAGTGATGATCAACAAAAGGAAATTGAGTCAAAAAAAGTTAAATCATGTGTGAAATATTTGAAAAGGATGGAATAAGAATGATTTTATCCTTAAGGAATTCAAGATTTTATGAGTTCATTTTAAGCACTAAAATTGAGGTGTAACATTTGGTTTAGTTTTAATACTTGGCAGTCAAGAGTGAATTTTCTTAATTAGACTATCCAAACATTCCAATAAAAAGCATTCTAAGATTTATCATTCATTTCATCAAAAGGAAAGAATTGTTCATTTTAAAGCATCTAAAACATGGTTTTTCTAACAAGCCACCTAAGAAAACCTGCAAGAACTAGTTAGGATTCTACTCCAAAAGATACCTACAATAGAGAAATTTTAAAATTTGACACATGTTGGTTAAACCTTCAAACCCATGGGTTTAAAGTACAATCCCAAAGTGAAAGAATGTAGCTAAAAATTCACAGGATTATGGTACATAGAACTGGTGAAAAGCACAAAAAATGGGTCGTGGGATACAAAGTGATAGAGCTATCCCACAAAAAAGTGATCTCATAGGTTTTTGGAGAAGCATTCCCATAGATAGATGGGTCAGTGGTTTTGACTAAGGAGGGAAAAAGTGGAGTACCAAGGTTGACTAACTAGGCTAAGTATTTTTGCAAGCCTTTTCCAACAATTTTACTAGTAAAAAATGGTGTTGCTATGAGAATAGGGTTGGCAGGGATGCGAAGGTGTTTTTAATGACATGTGATGGTGGTGGTTTGAGGTAGACAATGATCCCACCTTTGTAAGTTTGTGTTCCAGATGGTTGATGGTTGCAATCTTGCGACTGTGGGTTCACAATTTTGGGGTGGCGAGATCACGAACAAAGCTTGTAAGGAAGTGGATTAAGGTGAAAATTAATTTTATGGCTGGGAGCGTGTTTCTTAACAAGAAACCTGTGTACCTTCAAAAATATTAGAAAACCACCTGCATATGCATATAAACACAAAACATCAATTTGGTTAGTCTAACATATAATAAATAAAAGCATGATTATAGTGACCCAAATGTGGGGTCCCACCAAGTGTGTCAAAATCTATCACCTAATCTAGTTAGTGTAAAAGGAATACTAATACTAATAAAAGCATTCAGAATAACCAAATAAGTAAACACTTATGATAGGATGAGGTTATCATTAAAAGGAATGCAAACTAAGAATGGTAAGCTCCATGGACATACCTATGATGACAAAGCTATGTCCCTAATGGATAGTGGATGTATGCTCATGTTATGCTCAAGCTTCTAAAGGACGGGGGGTTTTTACCAAGTGTTGTACATGGATGAGGGTTTCAATAATAGAGGTATGGATGGATTTCAGCATTATGGCAGTGTAAAATGGCTATGATGTAGTAGTTAGTGGAACATTACAAGGTTGCATAAAAGTGGATGATACTTGTGAAGGTAGAGGGTTTCATTTATAGGCTAAGGGGTGGGATGGTCAGGATGCAAGGATGGAAGAATGGTGAGGGAGGGTTAAGATACATTCAAAGGGAAGCACATGGATTGTGATTGTTTGGAGCCAATAGGGAAGTGACACTTGTCACAAGGAGGATGAGTGTGAGACAATGAGATAAGGGTTAGTCAAAGGGAGTAAGAGACATGTAAGAGTCATAAAGAGGGATGTAAGATGCATTAATGGTGTAAGATATATAATGAAGGATGTAAGAGGATAAAGGAGACTTGTTGACTTTGTCTTGGGTTAAAAATTCTTAGCCCTTGCTTAAATTTGTGCACATTTTTAGGAGGGGGATTATACTTAGCTTGGGAAGGGGGTTGGGGGGCAAGTGGCTTAGCTTTGATGGGATGGTTTAGTTAGGAGTCTAAGTGAGGTTAGTATTTGTGAATGGTTTGGATTAGGGGTAAAGGTATGTCTTAGGGATGTTTTACGGGTTTGGATATTTTGTTAAATGATTTATTTAATAAAATGGGGATATGGGATTAAATTTAATAGATTTGAGAATTTATTTAATTTGATAGAGGAACAGGGATTTAATTGATAATTTGATTTTGGATTATCATTTGATTTTATCAATTAGACTATAGTTAATTAAATTAATTAACTAACTAGGGGATGATAATTAATTAATTAATTAATTAATATTTAATCAATAATGTCCTACGAGATGACTAAATATGATTACCCAGTGATGGAATTAGATTTAGGTGTCTACACCTAGGGGTCCTAAGATCCCTAAGAACATATGTTGTCAAGAAATGTGTTAAAAGGGGTCATCATTTATCCTATGGCACCTTTCAACCCATTAAAATAATTATAATATGTCCCTTGGGGTTCCATACAAAAAGTGGTCACTCTTTAAAAAAAATTGTCCCCACTTTATTTCCCTCCATTATTTGGCCACATATTTCAGGTATATGATATTATATTAGGTACCCAATTATTTTAGGTATCCAATATGGGATCAAGTACCCAATCCATTTTATCAATGAATGTTGGCCATTTTTTCCCCCCATTTATCCCATCACTTACATTTGATCAAAGAGATCTTCAATGGGTTGGAATCTTTGTTTTGGGGTAACCCACTAAATTTGGTAGCTAACAATTCATGTTAGCTTGACCCCTTCATTGACCAAGTTGACTCAATTTTTTCTTTTAATGAGTTGCATTTTTTTCTTTTGACTAACTTAGCTTGATTTTCTCTGGATTGGGCTAACTAGCTACAAGATTTGATAACTCTTGTATTTTCATGAGCTATCTTCCCATCTTTCAAAAAGTGCAAGATGTTTCCACGCATTGTCGTTCTAACATTTGCTTGATCCATAGTGTCTCCACAAGACTTTGAAGCCTAGAATTGCGTGAGATGCTACCATGCATCACCATTCCTGATGCAGGCAAGGTGGGGGGTGGGGGGGGGGGGGGGGGGGGGGGGGAATAAGTAGGGCCAATGGCTCACCCAGCTATCCAAACCACCCTGCAAGAGTAAACATAATGGAATAAAACACAAGTGGATAGCAACCAAAGGAGGAGAGGAGGGAAATACTTCTATTGATTCATTATAATATCTTCATACATGCCCAGCTGTGAGGCCTTCTGGGTTACAGCCAATTACAATACATTCACATTCAAAGATCCAACAACAAATTTGCACTTTCAGTTCTGCTCCTTCAAGACTTTTTCTTCTTCTAAAAAACTTTTCTCTTCTAAAAACTTGGTTAGCTCTAAGCCTAAACTCTCTATTTATACTTGCCAAAATGGCTTACAGATCATTCTAGAATCATTACATAAGAGGAAGGCTAACACAAGATCTTATCATTAAAATTCATGATCAAAATTAATATGCAAGTTGGCTCCTACTAAGAACCAAAAACAAACAACTTGACACCCACTGGATAACTCGGCACCCACTAGGAAACTGACACTCAGCATCACTTGACATCCACTAGAAATTGGCACTCGACATCACTCGACATCCACTAGAAACTGGAAACTCGGCACATGAAGGATGCTCGGCACATGAAGAAACACTCGACACATGAAGGATACTTGGCACATGAAGAAACACTCAGCGCATGAAGGACGCTCGACACATGAAGGACACTCCGTACATGAAGGATGCTCAGCACATGAAGAATCACTCAGCACAAACTAAGTAACTCGGCACCAACTATAGGATGAATAAAATGAGCATGATAACAAGGCAACCCAGGATGCTCCTACATCAGACAACCGAGGTTGGAAGAAATGATTCTCTTGAATCATTGAGATGTCCCAACCTGAGCTGAACCCAACTCAAATTGAGAGATCCATGAAGCATCTTCAATAGGTCTGTTCTTCCACTTCACCAAATATTCATAGTAATCTTTTCCTCTTGTACTCTTGCCA
Source organism: Cupressus sempervirens (assembly GCA_028749045.1). NCBI lineage: Eukaryota > Viridiplantae > Streptophyta > Pinopsida > Cupressales > Cupressaceae > Cupressus > Cupressus sempervirens. The sequence continues at coordinate 383,157,607 of CM053784.1, forward strand.
ACTCTCTGATCCAATATCTGTTCAACTTCCTCAATCTATTTCTTAGGATAATCATCTGGTATAACAACTTCATCCTCTAACTCATGATACTTATACAAATCAGCAATGTTAAATATAGGAGATATATCCATGTCATCAAGTAACTCAACTTCATAAGCATTACCACTGTCAAACTTCTTCATGATCTTACAAGGTCCAAATTTCTTCATCTTCAGCTTGCTATATGTTCCAACTGGGAATCTTCCTTTCTTTAGATGAACCATCACCTCATCACCAACCTAAAAATCATGGTGTCTTCTAGACTGATCAGCATTCTCCTTATACTTCCGATTACTTTGTTCCAACCTCAACTTCACTTCTTTATGCAAGGACTCCATAAAATCAGAAAATTCTTCTCCTATAGTGCTTTTCTTTTCTTCACCAACAACATTTCTCAAATCTGATATACCTCTAGGATGCATTCTGGTAACAATCTCAAAAGGTGTCTTCCCTGCACTCCTATTCAAAAAATTATTATATGCAAATTCAGCTTGTGCCAATACCATCTCCCAATTGTTCGGTTTATTCCCCACTAAACATCTCAGCAAATTACCCAAGCTTCTATTCACAACCTCTGTCTATCCATCTATTTGTGGATGGAATGTAGAACTAAACTTCAATTTAGTACCCATCTTCTTCCACAAATTCTTCCAAAAATAACCAACAAACTTACTGTCTCTATCTGAAATAATGCTTCTTGGTAATCCATGCAATCTCACAATCTCTTTAAAGAAAAGTTCAGCAACATGCTCAGCATCTGATGTCTTCTTACATGGTATGAAATGAGCCATCTTAGAAAATCTATCCACTACAACAAATATGGAATCATACCCCTTCACCATTTTAGGCAATCCAAGAACAAAATCCATACTGATATCAGTCCATGGTTTCTTAGGAATAGTAATAGGTGTGTACAAACTAGTATTTTGACTCACTCCCTTTGCAACTTGACAAACTCCATAGCTCTTTACAAATTTCTGAACATCCTTATACATTTGTGGCCAATAATATTTCTCTTTTACCAAACTCAATGTCTTATCAATTCCAAAATGTCTAGCTAATCCACCACTATGCTTTTCCTTAATCAAATTCAACCTCATAGGACTTCTAGGAATACATAACTGAATGTCTTTGAACAACATACCTTCTTGAATGAAATAATCATCATACTTACTTATGTGATCTGTCAGATTTGGTGCTCTGCACTCTCTCCACACCTTAGAAAAATTAGGATCAACATCGTATAACTCTTTCATCTCATCAAAACCAAGAACTTCAACCTTCATTTCAGTCAACAAAGAACGTCTTCTACTCAATGCATCAGCAACTTTGTTAGTAACTCTACTCTTATGCTTGATCACAAATGTAAAACTCTACAAATACTCAACCCACTTCATATGTCTTTGATTCAATTTATGTTGACTTCCTAAGTATTGTAAAGCTTTATGATCAGTATACAACATAAACTCCTTAGGCATCAAATAATGTCTCCATTTTTTCAATGCTTGAACAATGGCATAGAATTCTTGATCATACATAGAATATTTCCTTTTAGCATCATTCAACTTTTCACTAAAGAAAGCAACAAGCTTACCTTCTTGACTTAATACAGCTCCTATTGCATTACCACTTGCATCACATTCAACTTGAAATACTTTGTTGAAATTAGGTAAAGCCAATATAGGTAATTCAGCAACCCTTTGTTTCAAAGTCTCAAAACTCCTATCAGCTCCATGCATCTACTTGAATTCCTTTTTATCTCCCCTCATTGTTTCAGTCATAGCATTACAAAAAGTACTGAAATTCTTTTATAAATTTCTATAAAAACTAGCCAAACCATGAAATTATCTTACCTCACTCACATTCTTAGGTGTAGGCCATTCCAAAATTGCTTTAACCTTTTTAGGATCCATCTTCAAACCATCAGCTGAAATCACAAACCCCAAATACACAATCTCTTCTTGCATAAAAGAACACTTTTTTAGATTAATCAATGACTTTTCCTCTTTCAACCTCTACAATACTTGCCTAATATGCTCAAGATGTTCTTCCTTAGTCTTGTTGAATATTAGAATATCATCCAATTAAACAATCACAAACTTACCCAAGAATCTTTTCAGAACTTCATTCATCAACCTCATGAAAGTACTAGGTGCATTAGTCAAACCAAAAGGCATAACCAACCATTCATACAAACCATCTTTTGTCTTGAAAGCAGTCTTCCATTCATCACCTTCTCTGATTCTAATCTGATGATAGCCACTCTTCAAATCAATCTTGGTAAAATAATTTGCTCCACTCAAACAATCCATTATGTCATCCATTCTTGGCATAGGAAACCTATATTTCACTATTATCTTGTTAATGGCTCTAGAATCAGTACAGTTCTCTATTCTTTTTAGGTGCTAATACGGTAGGTACAGCACATGGACTCAAGATTTCTCTAATCAAACCTTTCTGCAACAATTCATGCACTTGTCTGTTAAGTTCTTCATTCTCTACAGGTGTCAATCTATATGGTGCTTTTTTTGGCAAACTAGCTCCAGGGATCAGGTCCATACAATGACTTATACTTCTTACTGGAGGTAAACCATTAGGAATATCTTCAGCAATAATGCCTTTATACTCATTCAGCAACACTGCAATTTCTCCTGGCACTTGGTCAATACTACCATCTATCACTCGGTCACTACTGATTGGCACTCGGTTAAAATTATTTTCTGGCACTCGGTTAACATTGTTTTCTGGTCTCTATTGACAAAACTTGGTTTTCTTGGAATTATAGCAAAACAAACTTGATTCTTTTTCACTTCTTTTTCAAATTGTTTCCCATTAACCATGCAAATGTTTATAGCAGTATAATTAACCTCATCTAGAACTTCAATCAAAGGCAACAATGTTTGTTTCTTCCCATTTACCCAAAGAGTATATTGATTCAATCTTCCATCATGTACAGCATATCTATCATATTGCCAAGGTCTACCCAACAAAATATGAGAACAATCCATGGGCATAATATCACACAAAACTTCATCAAAGTAATGTCCAATTTTGAACTTCATAAGGCATTGCTCACTTACCAATATCTTATGCTCATCTTTGATCCATGAAACATGATAAGGTTTGGGATGTTTTAGCCTCTGCAACTACAACTTTGTAACCAACTCTTCTGATGCCAGATTTGTAGAACTTCCACTGTCAATGATCACTTTACAGAATTTTCCAACCATCTTACATCTTGTTTTGAAAAGACTTCTCCTTAAAATAGGATCCTCATCACTTCCCTTATTGCACAAGGTTCTTCTCACCATCAAATTTTCTCCATCCTCAGGTCCACTTGGTGAACCCTCATTATCTTCTTGAATCATAGCATTTCTATTATTCTGCCCACCTTCAAAAGATCTACATTCATAGGATCTATGTCCCTCTTTACCACATCTAAAACAATTACCATGAAATCCACCTCTAGAATAAGAATTACCTCTTCCTCGATAAGAATAAGTGCCTCCTCAATAATAATTACCACTTTTCCATTTAGTCTAGCCTTTGTCATCATTCTTCCATTTAGATCTACCTTTATCTTGCACAGAACTTTTAGATCTACCACTTTCTCCATAAGATCTACCTCTGCCTCTCTGGAATCTACCACCTCTACCTCTCTGTCTTTGTTCATGCTTCTTTGTCAAGATCTCCTCAGCTTTCCAGGCATATTGATATGCTTCTTCTACACTTTCCAACTTCACAAAACTTATTTCATCTTGTATTCTAGATCTCAATCCATTAATGTGCCTTGCAATTTTCTCAACATCATCATCCACATGTCCAGATCTGATGTCCAGTCTATAGAATTCCTCAGTATACTCTTTCACAATCATGTCTTTTTGTTTCAAATTTTGCATCTTTCTCAACAAACTAACTTGGTAATCAATAGGAAGGAATTTGTTCTTTACCTTGTTCACCATCTTTGGCCAAGTTTTGATCTTCTCCTTTCCTCTCCTTTGTCTATCAGTTTGCAAGTGTTCCCACCATAGCGATGCATGACCTTTCAACGTAGTGACTGCAATATTCACCTTTCTATTATTAGGATTTTTTTCATACTCAAAGAACTTCTCCATATCAGAGATCCAATCCAGCACAACATTGGTGTCCAATTTTCCATCATAAGGAACAACCTCTATAGCAGGCTTTGAATTCGCTCTAGACAATACTCTCAACAATCTTGCTTCATCTTGGTCTTCTTCAGGTTTTGGATTATGGTTTGGTGCTACTGCTTCATCATCACTTACATCATCAATATGTCCTCCTCTCCTCTGGGCTGTCTCCATAACATCTAATTTGGCTACAATTTGTCTCAACTGATCCAATATAGCATTATCAATATTATTTCCTCTACCACGAACCATCTTTACAAATCAAGTTCCTGCAAGATTGTAACCCTCTACAAGATATAGGTCAAATCCATAGATCTGCCACCCTACAACCAAATCCAAATCAGGGTTCTACATGATCCAATCTCCATAAGGATGAACCTCAAGCTCTGATACCAATTGACGCAGGCAAGGGGGGGAATAAGTAGGGCCAATGGCTCACCCAGCTATCCAAACCACCCTACAAGAGTAAACACAACGAAAGCAAACACAAGAGGATAGCAACCAAAGGAGGAGAAGAGGGAAATACTTCTATTGATTCATTATAATATCTTCATACATGCACAGTTGTGAGGCCTTCTAGGTTACGACCAATTACAATACATTCACATTCAAAGATCCAACAACAAATTTGCACTTTCAGTTATGCTCCTTCAAGACTTTTTCTTCTTCTAAAAAACTTTTCTCTTCTAAAAACTTGGTTAGCTCTAAGCCTAAACTCACTATTTATACTTACCAAAATGGCTTACAGATCATTCTAGAATCATTACATAAGAGGAAGGCCGACACAAGATCTTATCATTAAATTCATGATTTAAATTAATATGTAGGTTGGCTCCTACTAAGAACCAAAAACAAACAACTTGACACCCACTGGATAACTCGGCACCCACTAGGAAATTGACACTCGGCATCCACTAGAAACTGGCACTCGGCATCACTCGACATCCACTAGAAATTGGAAACTCAACACATGAAGGATGCTTGGCACATGAAGAAATTCTTGGCACATGAAGGATGCTCGGCACATGAATAAACGCTCGGCACATGAAGGACACTCAGCACATGTATGACACTCGACACATGAAGGATGGTCGGCACAAACTAAGTAACTCGGCACCAATTGTAGGATGAATAAAATGAGTAGGATACCAAGGCAACCTAGGATGCTCCTGCATCAATTCCAACACTTCCTCATACTATAATACTTTCTTGAAGCTCCAAAACCCAAAATTCCACCACGTGGGGGAAGATCCCAATCTCTAGCACTTAGGCTAGCCCAATTTATATATGCACATATCAACAATAGAGATTCAACAAAAGATTAAAATATTTTCATTTGATTTGTCAAATGGAAAAACATGAGATGTTTCCACCTATCACTATTCTAATGTTTCTTCATACTATAGAGTCTCCATGAGGCTCCAAATCTTGCAATTGCATGAAAATCATTAGATCCAATGCATCTTGGGGTCTCCTCACTACATCTCAGTCATCTACTGGAAATAAAGGGAAGATCTACATCAACAATCTACGTATTTTCATGAGATGGTCCTCTCATTTTGAAAAAAATGTGAAATTATGCCATGCATCTCCATTCTAGAGTTTCTTCATGTTGCAATGCTTCTTTGATGCTCTAGAATCTAGAATTATTTCACATAGCAAGGGATAATCTACATTGATGGTTGTGACTTAATGTCTCATTTGGGAGATTTCTTGTGGCATTAGGATCATCTATTTTAAAGAGAAGAACTTCATCAATTACCATCATTTGTTTATGGGGAAATCAGATTCACATGTTGCGAATAGATAACACATTGTGTTATCCTTCCCCGTGGTCTATTTTTTCATGGAACACCATCAAGGTTAGTTCTTCAATGTTGAATGACTCCTTGGGCCCTATTTGCATGGTGTGAATGCCCTCCATGCCTCTTTAATGCATAAATTGATCAATTTTTTTGTGATTTGATGTCTTGTGGCTAGGTTCACTTGTTTTGGTCTCTTCCTATCACTTCCAGCATCATATTACACTTCATGATCAAATTTCATTCTGATTCTTAGTTATTGCTTCCTCTACAACTTGACTCCATCTTGGTTGGGGTTTGAACTTCAAGTTAGTTCAAAGTTATCCCTAAACTCTTTAAAAGGTAGTTATAAGTATGTTTTTAAGGTTTTTCTATAGTTTTATTTTATAGCAACATTATGCTCTACAACTTTTTCCTTCCATTAATAAAATAGCTCTATTTCTTACCTCTTCTTGCCATTCATTGATTTGTGCATTTTTATAGCCTTGTTAATAATGTTTCTTTTATATTTTTCTTGATTTATGTGTTGTGTTAAGTCTACTAGAAGTTTTTCCATAGTGAAATATCTTTCCCTTCAGCACTTCAATTAGCTCCAAACCTACATGTGAGTTCTTTGAAGGTAGATTAGATTCAAGATCTAATCTTTGTATTTGAGTGTTTTAGTGATGTTTTGTGTAGTTGTGGATAGAATGAACCATGTTCTATCTTGATGGATCACTCATTTTCCCTTTTAGCATTTTAATTTATGTTCTCCTTCTCCCTTTTCCTCTTAAGTAGTAGTTTAGGTGCACCCTAATAGTGAGGAAGTTGACCATCTCTAGAGATTTAGCCTTAGAGTGCAAGTCCCATACTTGGAACTTGTTTCCATGTTACACAAGGTTACTTGAGGTTCATACCTCAAGAAAGGGTGCAAAATTTTGTGTCAACAATTTTTGGTACACCCAGTGGGACATACATTAAAATATTCAAATTAGTTTCCAGAACCTCCATCGGTCATACCATAGTTTTTGGCATGCTTAATGGGGCATAGATTTGGCTTCATAAGTCCCCTAAACAACCATTATATGTCCTATTCATTGAAAAATTGGGTGTTTTTCTCAATGCAATTAGCCTTTAGAAGCACACATTCAACACTATTGCGACTCTATGCATCTTTTAGTTTCAACAGACCAAGTGTTGGAATGATTTTAGATTTTTATGTTTCCAAGTTCATCATAGTCCAAGAGTTCCAAGAGTAGCAAAGAAGAGGGTTGAATCATACCTCAATTCAAATATTTTTCAGCTTTAGGAATGTTCAAATAGTTTGGGATCCTAGTTTGTTGAACTTTCCAATATTTGAAACTATGTTGAAAATGCATACCCAAATATGGACTATGGGGATTTTTCTTTTGTTATGGTCCTTATGACTTCTTGGATTAAGGAGTTGCAGGATGATAAGGAGATGTGGGAGAATGATCCTTGTGTTTTCAACATGGTGTCTACAGAATTTGACATTTTCAATGAATCTCACCAGGCCCTTCAAAAAGTGCAATAAGAGGATGAACTAAAGAACTAAAACAAAAGAAAATTGAGGAGGAGGTAAGGCTCAAAATTGCCCACATATAGAGAACTAAATTATAAGATCCTCCAAGGAGGAGATTTTCTAGCTTTAGACAAAGCAACCCTCCTTAGATTTCTATTTCAAGCTAGCATAAACCTCAGCCTATAGTTCAGAAACCTCCACATGTCAATGATGGTGAGCCCCAAAATGACTATTGTCCATTCTTTGTTGTTAATGAAGAAGTGGATATATCTTTTCCGGCATAAGAGACAACAAAAGAGAAGACACTAATTGAAGAAAATATTTTGTAGCAAGGGGTTGAGGAAGAAGAATGTCACAAGGACATATGTATCCTTGAGGAGGAACACATTAATGTGCTTGAGGCCTCTCCTTAGCCTGCATGCAATGTCATAATAGAGAAGACAATCTCAAAAGAATATTTTCTTTCTTCTTCAAGCCATCATAGGGACTATTATGACATGGGGACATCATAGTGGATGGGGTAGATTAATTTATATAAGCTTGAGGTCTCATGTCTATCTAACAAGTCATCTTCCCCATATGAGAAACATTTTTTGTAGCAAACTATCCTTCATGAAATGGAGGATGGAAAGGAGGATCCCAAGTATATCTTTATCCTTGAAGAGGAACATGTTGATATGCATGAGGTTGCCCCTCAACCTATGCCTAATATTGTACTAATGATGGAGGAGAATGATGATGAGGATGGCTTTTTGGATGAGTTTGATGCTATCTACTCTTTCGTAGAGCTTGATTCATTGTCTCCTATATATGAACAACACATTCTCTAGTAGTTGTAAGAGAAGCACATTACCAGCCACAAAATCAAAGCCAACCCCCATTGGCTAAGAGGATTCAAGTGTTGTAGAGCACAACAACATGGTCAAGGAAGATTCCTTGGACCAGGTGTCATCAAGAGGATGCCCAATCAAGCATCTAGCTCTACAACAATGCAAGTTTCCCCTAGTCATGCTCATTCCAGAGCATGAGGGTGAAGATAACAAGAAGAAGAAAGCATGTCTTTCTTAAGGAGACAATGTCCTAGTACTAGAGAGCTTCATTTTTCTTAGCATTAGTAAGGTGTTTCAAAGTGTAATAGTATGGTTGTCATACTTGTTGATCTTTCTAGATGCCCATGTGCATGGGAGAAAAAGTCAGCTTGTGAGGAAGGACAACTACTTCAACAAGCCAGTCAATGGCTTTGTTTGATAATTTTATTTGTAAATATTTATAGATAGTAGAGTAGCTTTTTAGTTTTCCAAGAAGTGCACAAGCATGACTATTCTTTCCTAGATATAGTATTTTTTCCAATTTTACTAGTTGGAGAGGAAGATTTTTGTGAATTTGTAAGTGGAATGCCATCTCATTCTCTTTGGTGACTCCATGCCCAATGCATTGCTTAAGGCCACTAATCTATGCTTAGTAGGAAAACATCCCCTCTAAGTTACCAGGAATGTTGGCCATTTTCCCCCCATTCATCCCATCACTAATAATTGATTAGAGAGATCTTTAATAGGTTGGATTATTTGTTTTAGGTTGACCCACAAAATTTGGTGGCTACAAATTCATGTTAGCTCAGCTCCTTCATTGATTGAGTTTACTAGGTTTATTCTTTTACCAAGCTACAATTTGTTCTTTTGACCAAGTTATCTTGGCTTCTCTTGGTTGGGCTAACTAGCAATGAGATCCAATGACTCTCATGTTTTCACGAGCTATCTACCCATCTTTTAGAAAGTGTGAGATGCTGCCATGCATCGCCATTCCTGTGTTCCCTCACTCTGCAATGTCTCCCCAAGACTCCAAATCCTAGAATTGTGCAAGATGCTGCCATGTGTCACCATTCTAGTTCTCCCTCATACTATGATACTTTCTTGAGGCTCTAAAACCCATAATTCTTCCATGTGGTGGAGGATCCCCTCTCTAGCACTAAGGGCATCCCAATATATATATGCATAAATAAACAACAAAGATTCAATAGAAGAATAAAAGATCATTATCCGATTTGTCAAATGATAAAATACAAGATGTTCTCTTATGCCACCATTTTGGCATTTCTTCATACTATAGAGTCTCTACAATGCTCTGAAGCCTAGAATTGCATGATAGTCATTAGATCATGTGTATCTTGGGGGTCTCCTCACTACATCTCACTCATCCGCTAGAAATAAAGGGAAGATCTAGATCAATAGCCTGCGTGTTTTTTTGAAATGGTCATCTCATTTTGCACAATTACAAGATTTTCCCACACATCTCCATTCAAGATTTTCTTTACACTACAATGCTTCTTTGATGCTCTAGAATTTATAATTATGCCACATAGTGGGGGAGAATATACATTTATGGATGTGACTTAATCTCTCATTTGGGAGATGTTCTATGGCATCTGGACTGTTAGTTTCAAAGAGAAGATCTTCATTGACTGCCATGATTTCTTTTCAAGGAAAATAGATTCCTGTCATGGTCAACCCTGCATGTTACAAGTAGATAATACATCATGTTATCCTTCCCTATGGTTTTTTCTATTGTCCACCATCAAGGCTAGGTCTTCAATGCCATGTCACTTGTTGGGCCCTATTTTCATGACACCAATGCCCTCTATGCCTCTTTAAAGAATAGAATAATTATATAACTGGTGATTTGATCTCTTGTGGCTAGGTGCACTTGTTTTGGTCTATTCCTATCACTTCCAGCATCATATTGTGTTTTACAATTAGATTTCATTATAATTCTCAGTTATTGCTTCCTGTGCAACTTGACTGCATCTTGGTTGGGGTTTGGAATTCTATTTAGATCAAAGTTATGCCTAAACTCTTTAAAAGGTAGTTGTAAATATGTTTTGAGGTTCTTCTCTATTTGTATTTTGTAGTAGTGTTATGCTCTACAACTTTTTCCTCTCATTAATGAAATAGTTCTATTTCTTACCTCTTCTTGTCATTCATCGATTTGTGCATGTTTGTTATCTTGTTTTGAATTTTTCTTTTCTATTTTTCTTGATTCATATGTTGTGTTAGGTTTGCTAGCAATTTCTGCATAGTGAAATATCTTTCCTTTTAGCACTTCAATAAGCTCCAAACCTACATGTGAGTTATTTTAAGGTAGTTAGAGTTGAGATATGTGTATTTGAGTATTTCATTGATGTTGGTGCAGTTGTGGGTAGAGTTGTAACCATGTTCTATCTCGGTGCATCACTCCATTTCCCTTTTATCATTTTAATTTATGTTATCCTTTTCCATTTTCTTCTCAAGCAGTAGTTTAGGTACACCTTGATTGTGAGGAAGTAGGACTTCTCCAAACATTCAACCTCAAAGTGTAAGTCCCACACTTGGAGGTTTTTTGTATGTTACACAAGGTCATTTGAGGGTCATACCTCAAGCAAGGGTGTAGAATTTTGTGTCAACAATGAACTTTTACCAAAATATTCTCTATCATTATAGACTTGAAAATCATATTGTTCTTACCTTTTTTATGGGTTTCAACATTTTTTTCAAAAAAAAGGGTTTGGGGCCCATTGTTTCAAATGGTGGCTAAAATACTCAATAATGTTTCTTTGATTGTTCTTCAAATGGGGAGTAGTAGTCATTGAAAGGATAAATGCAAGAGGAAGGTATCAAATGAATAAACAGAATCCTATAGGGAAATATATGAGGAAAATCACCAAAGGAAGAGACAACATATGTTAAATGTCAGTCAAAGTGACAATGCATTGATTGAAGGAAAATTATAGAGTTGGAAAATGAATATGTTTAGTTGGAGAATGAAAATGTACCAATTCATAATGACAATGTTAGGATTGAAAATGTGGAGGATAAAAATGTACCAATTTGTAATGTCAATGTTAGGATTAAAAATGTGGAAAATGATAATGCACAAGAACGTTACATATCTCTTAATTATAGTCAAAATGAAGGTCCTAGAATACCAAAATGGTTAATTGAATTTGGCATAACCATTATTAGTAATTAGGAAGGGAAGAAATCACAATTGACCATTTAGTTTTAGGCTTCAAAATGTTATGAGATGTTATTTTGGCAAAAAGACAGTGGTGGAGCAATGTCAACATTTTGTGCACTTATTAAAGATGCATACAATGAGACCTATGCTTACCAAATTGAAGATTTGTGTCGATAAGAAAATAGAGAGAAATGCCATTATTGTGAAGAATATTTTTAATTATCTTAATAGCATTGGAAAAAATAGAAAGGACAAGGACAAGAAAGCTTCTCAATGGGTTAGTACAAACTCTTTGGTAAGTCATAATTTGAGAAAAGGTAGATATATGATACAAAATTATCTTGAATTGAACCTAAATCATACTACTTTGAGAAGAGAACTTGTAAGAAGAGAGAATTAATGATCCTCTTCAAAATTTTACATGATCTTATGGTGGGAGACTTCCAAATTTTGATAAGAAGCTAATTGTTGATGTGAAGCAAGAAATTACACAAATTTGACACTCTAGCACAAGAGTCTCACCAATCGCTAACAATGAGTTGAAATTGAGAATTGGCAATAGAGAATGCATGCAACATCCTAAAAATTATTTGGAGGTATGTCAAGGTATGTTGTTCAAACAATTTAGAGAGATTCATCAAAGATTCCATATATCACAAAGGGCTTTTTGAATCCTTGAAGCCATTTTATTATGCACCACTTAAGATTCAAAATACATGGTGTTGCAAATATCATATGGAGTTTTCTATGAACCACAAACTATTGAGTTCCATCCCTTGTAATTTTCATAGTAATGAAATGTTGGAGAATTATGGTGCTAGCGGGCTTCCAAAATCATCAAGAGAATTGCTAGATAAATTTGTATATCCTAGTATTGACGGTTGTTTCTTTTATAGAAATGATTGCTTAAATTAAAAGTGTTCACAATGTGGTGGCTTATCCAAGTTTATAACATGTTTCCATGAAGGGTGTGAACAAGATCTTAGGAGGATAATGCTAAAAAAAGGATATATTAAATAGTTAAATACATGTTGAAGAGTGAAGGCAAGGGTTCTATATTATTTCAAGAGTGAAGGTGAGGTTGGCTGCAAAAAAAAGTCAGTGCGGCTAATTGTATTTCAAATTTCAAGTAAAAAATGTCTATAGGTATGCAAGGAATAGTCACAAGTCTCAATGGTTGGATCAGCAATTTAGAATGTCTAAGGACATGTTTCCCATTGACACTATTACATCAGATGTTGATTTTGTAGAGAACTACACATTGCAGACCCAAAATGAGATATATTCTTAGTATTACAACTCCATTCATATTGAAATTTTTTTCCACATAATATATACACATATCCTTGATAGTACAAAATATAATCAAAATATAATTAGAGAGTACCATTTTTACATAAACGATGATACATCTCATTATCATGAGTTTGTGCAACATTATTTTTAGAATTATATTGATTTTTTGTGAGAGCATGATATTGCTATGGATAGACATATCATTTTGTCATATGATTGCACAAATAAATTCAAGAATGCTCACATGTTTTATTGGTTGTCTAGGATGCACATAGAGAGGCAGTTGCTACATATTTGGAGTTTTTTTAAGTCTATCCATGGGAAAGGGGAACATCATGGATACATGAGTCACTATGAGCTGAGTGAGTGTGTGGATACATTGGTTCCACATTATCTTACTCCATTTTCTCTCTTGCCCTCTATAAAAAATAATATGGAAAGTTCAGTTGAGCATAACCATCTATCGAATCAGTGTGAGTTGAGTGAGTGCATGGACACATGGGCTCCATATTGTCTTACTCCATTTTCTCTCTTTCCCTCTATCAAAAATGATGACATGGAAAGTTTAGTTGAGAATAACCATCTATTAGATCTTCTTCAACCAAGATAGGTCTTTGCATTGGTTGCACCATAGGTGAATGATGAGAAATCAAATTATTTGTTAGTATTTTGTGTAAGAGGTAAACAAAAGCCTGCACAAATGATTATAGATGATGATGGATTTTCATATCCTACTAGTTCATTTTTTTTTTGCTAGAACATTATTGTGGACATACATGCTTAGAAGGAATGGAATTCCTGCATTTGAAGACTTTGAGAAGCACAAAACAATTCTCTAATGTTCACACCTTATCATATCAAAAAATGTAATGGTTTTGAAGCATCAAGGAAGACCAAAAGTAAATGAACTTTTTACTGTTAGTAATACGGACCATGAATTCCTATCTGAGACCCTCAAGAAAAGAGAAGACCCTGCAGGAACACTTGAATAGGTATATTTACTTCTTATGTTCCTTTGTTCATAATGATTTTTTGAACCAATTAGTATCTTGAATAAATTCAATTAACTTATGATAGAATCTTTGTCATTAATCTACTTATTATTATGCCTACATAATTGTGATATTTTGTATGATATTAGAATATAGGTACATCATGAAGAGGAGTAGTGCATGAAGATAAAAACCCAATAAGGAGTGGAAATGAAGAAAATTATACTATATTTTTGACACTAGGATTTATTGTAGTTGTGTATTGATGTAGTAATGATGAAATACTTGAGATATTGTAAATTTGAAACTCGTGAATTTAATGTATTTTTTCATAAGGTTCTCTAATGCTCAGAGTCATTTAAAAAGAAAAAGTCAAGAGATAACATGGAGGGAGACCAAAAAAAAAAAAATGTTTGGTCCAATTAATATTGGTGATGTTTAAAAAGTTGAAATTATGATTGATGTAATACTGATACAAATTAAAATTATTGTAAAAATTTGTCAATTGAGGAGTATCTATGATTCACTCAATGTGTTTATAGATCAATATTCTAAGGGTTATAACTCAGAGATAATGAGAGATATTAGTGATGTGTCATTTGCTATATTTTGGTAATGCCAAGGTCTCCAATAACCTCTCTTAGTTTAGAGATATCACATCCCATTTGAATTTGCACAATGATCCCACCTGATTTCAAAACTTGTAGCGTACCTCAGTTCATTGGTGCATCACTACATAACTTTCAAACTATTTATTTTGGCATCAAATCATCAATACTTTTAGATCCATATGGGAAAGTGAAACCTAGTGACAACCTTGTTCTAACCACAAAGATTCTAGAACATTCACAACCACCCAACACTGAAGCATCCCCAAGGTGCACTAAGTGTGTTTAGACATCAATCTTTTGAGGGTTATATCTTAGAGCTTATGAGGATATTAATACTCTTTCAAATGCTACAATTTAGTGATTATGATATCTAAAATAACTTCTCTCAATTTGGAGAGATCACATTCTATTTAAATTTGGAAAAATGATCTTGCTTAATGCCAAAACTTGTAGTGTACCTCAATTCATTGGTGCATCACTATGTAACTTTCAAACCACTAATTGTGGCATCAAATAATCAGGGTTGTTAGCTCTAGATGGTTGGGTGAACCTTAATGACATCAATATTCCAACCATAGAGATCTTAGAACATTCATGCCTACCCAACACCAAAGTGTCCCCAAGGTGCACTAAGTGCATTTGGAGATTGATCTTATGAGGGTTTTAACTTGGATCTCATAAGGGATATTAGTGCTCTATCAAATTCTACAAAATAGTAATGTTGATTTCTAAAATAACCTCTCATTTTGGAGAGATCACATTTTATTAGAATTTGGCACAGCCATCTCACCCAATGCCAAACTTGTAGTGTACCTTAGCTCATTGGTTCATCACTATGTAACTTTCAAACTATTGATTGTGGCATCAAATCATCAATGTTGTTAGCTCTAGATAGGAATTTCAGCCCTACTAAAGTCTCTACTTGAGCTAGGTAGCCCATATAATGTTTGTGACCACTACGTACCAAAGCGTCCCATAAGGTGCATTAAGCACAATTTGAGGGGTATGTTATACTAGCAAATAATTGGCTTGAAGGAGGACTTTATATAATTATTTGAACTTTTATTTCATGCCTAATAGATTCTATTCAAACTTTTTTTACTTCTCAAAACATTAGGAATGAGTAGATTGAAGAGACTCTAGTTTTGCAAGATTTTGGTGAAGGGTTTTAAATCAAATTTGGGGTTTTCATAATAGTTGGGCTCCTCAGACCAAATTGGCTATGGATTTGGCTAATTGGGACATCTTAAGGGGATTTTCTAAGGTTTGAATATTTGGGAGACAATATTTCATAAACTAAATGTAAAAAAGAACTCATATAATTAAACATAAGGGTCCTAGTGTGGACAAAATGTAAAACATCATTTCAAATTAAGCATATGATATAATTTCAAATTAAATATTAGATTAAATTTGGATTCTAAAGGTTGATAAAAATCCTTCACGAATTAGAACATTTGAATTGGATATACTAAAGTTATCAAAATGAATGATATACCATAAGCATGAAAAATACACATGATGCACAGAAATCAAACAATACTATAATAAATTAAAATGTATATCCATGTGCAAATAAATAACACACACACACACATCAAAATATATAGATCCATATACAAAATATGGTTAATCATGCCATCAAAATGTGTAGAATATAAATGTTTATGTATAAAATGTGGCATTTTACATCTCAAAATGTCTTATGACATACCTCTAAACAACTACAATATCATATGTTTTTGATATATCATCAAAATGCAATCTCTTCATTGTACTATGTGGATCAGATGCTACTTACATAAACAAAAAAGGAAAATCCAAAGTTAGATTACTGAATTTATATGATTCTACATATCTAACATTAATTAACTCAAATGCATAATGATGATTTTTCATGAAGACTTATAGTTTCAAACTTTCATCATTTACCTCTCAAACTTTCATCATTTACCTCTCTCATCAACCTCCTTCAATGGTCAGAAGTCCTCTCATATTTCCTCGACAATACACCAAACTCGTCAATTCTATCATGTATATGTTCAAGTATGGTTGTAAGATGAATCCTTGACCTAATTAACTATAACATTGTAATTGATAACATACTAAATTAATAACATATAATCAATAATTCAAACTAAAACTTACCTATGTCGATCCCTCCTATAGAACCATGGACTGCATCAAAAAAGATACATAACTCTAATGTCCAACCTTCTGGGCACTAGGTGTTTCCTATGAGATACAAAAGCATGGTTGTTACTATCATGGAAATCAAATTTTCCAATATTTTTGAAAAAAGGGAAACTAACAAATAAATGATAAATATACATACAATGGAGCTCTTAGTGTGAATTGAAATGCCAAAAGATCTAGGATGTCAAATCCACCTGGAGTCATCACCAATGGCCACACCTCGTACAATAAATAATATAATTATATTTCATTTTCATGCACAATAGACATCTCTATTTAATCATTGTTAAATTACCTAATTACCTTTCCCTGGTCAATGCATTGTGGCTCAACCCCCCCCCCCACACACACTCTACCCTCACTGACAAGTGATACCTCCAAGATAAAAGAAAAATGAGAAACCTTGTATGTTCAGTATCAAATAGAAAAGAAACAAGAACACAACATAATGTATTGTAGGTGTCTCAAGGTGAAATGAAGTAGCCAAGAGCCTAACATCATCTACATGTTTGAGATCCTCCTATGTCATCAACTACACATGAATGATGATCACATACATGTATAAGAGTGT
Organism: Cupressus sempervirens; assembly: GCA_028749045.1. Taxonomy (NCBI): domain Eukaryota; kingdom Viridiplantae; phylum Streptophyta; class Pinopsida; order Cupressales; family Cupressaceae; genus Cupressus; species Cupressus sempervirens. The sequence goes on from CM053784.1 coordinate 383,174,777, forward strand.
AGTTGTTAAAAATTATTCTACAATAAATATTATTTTAAAATCAGTTATTTCATAATAATAAAAAGTATACACTAATCAACATAGAAGGAGCCCATGGCTTTGCATGCCCCTCCTTCACTCTCACATTATGGTCTAGAGTCTCTATAGTCATGTGGTTTTTATCCTCCTCCCTGAATATAAACTAATACTCATAATGATCACCAATGGGGTCCAAGCATAAATTTGGGTACATTATGCAAGTATGGGGCATACAAACATGTGATTTTTATCATCAATGATGAACTCCTGCCAGCATCATCAACATAGAGAGGTAACACTAATCTAGTTTAGGAGGTCAATAGGATGCTCAATATATGGATAGCTCTAATAGTCTTAAGATATATCCTCTATAATGATATCAGGATGCTACACTAGACGAGTAGGGAGAATTTAGTAAGGGGCACATAATCGCTAGCTTTCTTCCACTAGGCAAGGAGTTTATCCTAGGGAGCTCCTCCTCCTATGCCCATTTTGGGCCTCATGCTCTAGTAGTTCACTTTGAGGCCCACCATAAAGTCAGCATACATTTTTTTAATGAAAAAAATGGGACCTCTAAATTTTTGTGTGGTGATTTGTCAAAAACCATCCACTAGTGATGCCAAAAGTTCACACCCATGGCCTCATTTGTGCACCATTTAATTGATCATTTTGGTTTTGTGAGATACACTTTTTAGCTAGTTTTTAGGTTCACAAAAAGGTTAATTATATCATCTTTGTCAATGTTTAGGGTTGGCAACCTTATCATAGTCCAATCCATCATCAAAAAGGGAATGCATTTGATCACGCCAATAAAGAGCAATCTTTTTTTGTTTGGGAAGTGTCTAAATATTATCCACTATGTTGTTTAACATGGATAATATGGAAGCCAATGGAGGTATATTATAAACATGTCTTGAAAACCCATCAATTTGATAAGATTATCATGTTTCAAATCTTCAATTCAAGGAGGGTTTTGAGGGAGTAGTGGATCATTTGGTAGAGGTTGAGGATTTCAATGGGGTTGTTGAACATTTGGCAAAGAGTTTAGAGGCTTAGTGTTATGAACACCATTTTGGTCAGCCATGCCTATTAAATTGAAAAGAATTCAAAAAGTAATAATTGTATTCATAGTGTATAAATTAAAAGAAAAAGACCATTGATTTCTATTTAACAAACCTAATTTTAAATAGAAAACAAAGAAATCTATAAAAAAAATAACTTACCACTGATCGAAATGATGGATTGAAGGAAAACATTGACTTGATGCCTAATTTGGGATCGTATACACAAAAAGGGGCCCAAACAACTGAATCAAACAATGGAAATGATGTAGGGTTATTTTATTTTATTTTATACATGCAGGTTTTGGGTACCTAGTATGACATCGAGTATCAAATTAGGTAAGGTACTACCTTTTTTCTTTGGTATCAAGAAGGGTGGGAAAAAATTCATAACAAATTTTTTAATTCTTTTAGATTTCTTTAAGCTATAGCTTTTTCATATCGCCACTTTTTGTCATACCATGATCCTGCACATACCCAACTATTAATTTTAATTAATAAAGCTCTACCCCAAATTATAAAATAAGAGGAGACACATAATATTAATTTATAGGAGAGATTAAATATTATCTAAGATAGGACCATTTTTTAATACTAATTTAAATAATTAATAAATGAGGGCACAATATTTAAGAAAAATAAAAGTTTAGCCCATTTATATTAATTTTGAATTAACAAAATATTGAATGAGATGAAATTAATTATTTAAATGGAGTAAAAATAGAAGATAAATGTAAATAAATGATAGAATTTCATTAAATGGGTGATAAACCTTCATTAAATTGGAATGCTTCCAACTTAAGATGGTAAAAGTGATCTCCCAGATTCTTTTTTAACTACAACATTTTTATTATTTTCTTCATTCTTCTTCCCAAAATTGCTATTCAAAGGCTCTATGTCCTTCTTCACCACATTTGAAATAAGTTCCATGAAACCCTCCTCATCCATAACTAATTTGGTAAGAACCACCTCTTCCTTAGTAAAAATTACATCCTTTCTACATGATTTTTCCTTTCTCATCACCTTTCCACTTAGTTTTGCCCTTAACTTGCACAATATTCTTAGATATGTTATTTTCTCCATTAGATCTACCTCTACCTCTTTGAAATCCTCCTCCTCTACCTCTTTATCTTTTTTTGTGCTTCATTTTCAGTTTATCCTGATCTTTCAAGGTGTATTCATGTGCCTCTTCCGTATTATCCTATTTCAAAAAATTGATCTCATATTGAACTATAGTTCTCAAACCATTCAAATATCTAGCCACTTTCTATACCTCATCAGAAAAATGTGTAGAACTAATCCAATTTATAGAATTCCAAAACATATTCTTTCACACTCATATCCATTTGCCTCAAATTTTGCATCTTCCTTAACAAAACTGACTTAATAATAGGCAAGGAGGAACCTCCTCAATTTATTCACCATCTACAACCAAGTTCTAATATTTTTTTTCCCTCTTCTCTATCTATTAGCTTGAAAATTCTCCCACCAAAGTGAATCATGGCCATTCATCTTCGTGACTGCTACCTTCACCTTTGGATTGTCAAGGGTGTCATCAAATTCAAAGAACTTCTCCATCCTAAAGATCTGATCCAACAAAGTGTTGGTGTCCAATCTTCCATCATAGCTTGTAACCTCAAAATAGGATTATAATGCACCCTAGACAAGACTATTAGTAGTCTTTCCTCATTATATTCCACCTTAGGTGTAGGGTTAGGATTTGGTGCTCCTAGAGCTCCTTCATCATCAATATGTACTCCTCTCCTTTGGGTTGTCTCCACATCATCAAGTATAGTTACAATTTGTCTCAAAATGTCCATAATGGAATTATCAACATTTCCTCTACCATGAACTATTTTGACAATAGGTTCCTACAAGATCATAATCCTCTGCAAGTTATAGGAAAAGTCTTAGATCTATCACCTTATAACTAAATCTACTTAGGGTTTTACATGATTCAATCTCCACAAGGATGAAACCAAATGGTACCACTTGACATAAGAAGTGATGAGAAATAGGGCCATAGGCATAGCTAGAAATCAACCAACCTTTTCAAAGTTAACACAATGGAAGCTATTCACAAAGAGACAATGTTAGAAAGGAGAGAGAACCAATAATCCTTCATTGATTCATCAAATTTTCATCATATATGTCCAGTTGTGATTGTTAATCTTAGATTGGTTTTGACATATGAGTAATAATATAATTAAGTAATTTACTTAGTTAATGTTGAACTAGTAATGCATATCAAGCATAAGTTGTAAGATAGTATATGTTGAGTGACAGATATACAGTATGTGTCAGCCAGTAAGTGTCAAGTCACTCAAATGTCAAGCAGATAGTAAGTATTGAGTTATTCACATGTTGAGTAATCAATGGATGTTGAGTCATTCATAGACCAAGTTATAGTATTCAAGTTGCAATTGATGTCAAGCATTAGGGACATCAAGTGTTGAGTAATAAATTTTTGACATAGTTTTTTATAATGGCACAAAATACTATGTAAACTATTTTGGAGATGACTTGAGGATTTTTTACAATCCTTAATAATAAGGACAAATATTTATTGAGAATCCCTATGCAGTACATGCAACCAATCAAATAAAGGGAAGAATTAAGTGGCAATATGGGTTAATCACAATTGTTGATTCATACCTAACCCTAAGTCACCTAGCTCTTCTTAAGGAGGAAAAACCCTAATATTTTGTGTGTAGAAGGAGAAAAGAGAATTTTGCATGCTTAAATAGAGTATTCATGGTGACTAAGGTATTATTAATTGAGATACATTAAAAAATTGGTTAAAGTAGAATAGAGAAAAGGAATTAGAAGATAGTAGAGATACATCTAATTAGGAAGGATTGAGTACACCTTAGAAAAGAGTTGATCTGTCATCAAGCAATAGAGTGCTAATTGAAGAATGATTGTTGAGACATTCTAACAGGTGAATCAATTAAATCTCTAACAAAGTAGTCTTAACAAGCTGTTGTAAATCCTTTAACAAGTTGCTTACTTCATTGTAAGTCAAAGTCCTTTTACTAGGCACACTTTTAACAGGGTGTTGAAATCCTTTAATAGGGTAAGATCTAACAATCTTGTAAGCCTTTAATAGGGAAGACCTTCCATAGGACAAACCATGTTACATGATAAAAACATTATAACCTTCATTAGATACACTTTATTACTGTAGTAGGTAAGATTTGAGGGTCTCATTCCCACCCCAGTTTTACCTTCTCCTTGGAGGGTTTTCGGGTAACCAAATATCTTGCGTTATACATATGTTGAATGTTTACTTACTTTCAAGTTATGGATATATATGCTTAAATTGGTATTTCAATTTACATGCATAGATTATGAGATGAATGTGTGGTGAATGATTTTATGGTTAAAGTTTTTAAGTACTAATTCACCCTCCCCCCTCTTAGAATTTACTTTCCCTATTGTATTTCCAATAATTGGTATTAGATCATAGTTCTCTAGAAATTAAATCTTTGCAACTTTGAGGAAAGATCTTGGAGATGGAAGTCTACAAGTTGGGAAAGATTATTGAGAACTAGAAGATTGAAACACAACTTGCCCTACATCAGTTGAATGATAAAAGAGATGAGTTAAAGTGATCATTGAAAAGAAGACAAGAGATAGCTATTGAAGAGAATGACATACATTATTAAGAGATTAACAATACTGAGTTATTTGCAGATGGGAATATACATGAATTTGACACTAGTACATTTGCACCTATTTTTCTACCAAATTTTTTGACCAAAGCTATGAATCCTCCTTATTTTTGTTTTCATTCTTGTGTTGGTCAAAAAAAATTATATGCCCACTTTGGTCAAAATTTTGACCAACCCATGTTTTCCTAAGTTGAATTTCAACCAAATCGATGTTATAACAAAAAAATAAAAAGTTCCATTTGCAGGTAAAAAAGAAAAAATGGTATGAGTGTGAGCAAGAATCATTCACACGCCCGAGAATTTCATTATGTTCTTCATAGCATTTCAGCAATTCCCATGTTTTTGTAGTGGGATAGAGGTTTCGAACCAGGAAGTTGAGTATGATCTCTCTCCTTATTTCACAAAGCTTATTATAGTCCACCCAAATTCATAAGTAATTATGGTGGCCTTGTACTAATCAAGAAATTATTCAAGCATGGTAGAGGATTTTTTGCCATCAACGATGTAAATGTCAGAGATTTCTTGCTCGCAAAAAATGCCATTGCATTCAGCGGCACTGAGATAGAGATATTCAAAGGAGTTACACCTGGTACTTTTGACGTGCATGAAAAACTTGGTCTTTTTTTAGGGGATTTAGAGGCTCAAATCATTTCCTATGTGCATGAATCAATCACTTGACTAGTAGGCATGTGCATTGTCTTTGGTTCTATGTGTTTCCTTTTAGAGCTCAAAAATCATGGGTCACAATGGAATTAGTCACTTGACTAGCAGGCATGCACATTGTCTCAAGATTATGAGAATGGCTAGTAATGAAGACAAATATTTCGACATTGTTCTATCTAAACATAGATAATTTGCACATGGATCTAAACCCTAATTTTGATCATTTTGTTTTGCTATGTACTAGAAACCCTCTCGACTAGTTTCTAGATTTTATAGGAAAGAAAGTTTTTATCCATATTATTGAGTGTTTCATAAAATTGAAATTGGATTTATTGCTAAGCAATTTTGGTACAAAAATATAAAAATGCATCTATGAATGAAAAGAAATGTTGTAGGAAGAAAGGTTTCAGAATAATAGTAGTAGTCATCACAAGAACAGTTACATAGATTAAAAAGGTATGGCAAAAAGGATAGAAAATAAAGAATTAACATCCTAGAAACAACAGTAAAGAAACATTCTTTTGTAGAATATTTAATAATTTAAAAACCTATAAAAAAACATTACAAAACCCCAATAACAAAGTTCAATCATTCATAGGCATTCCATCTTTTAGAGGAAAAATAATCTAGATTAAACTAATTAAATATGTCCTTCATTTATTCTACAAGTGATTCTACATTGTTTGAGATTAAGAATTTGAATTTGTTTTATAATATCATGAGTATAACCTTTGTATTTGAGCCATAGGATGATTGTGTTATGGGGAACCTTTGAAAGGTTTAGTCATAAATTATATTTTTATCATTATTAGCTTCATCTTGTTTACCTTAGACACTCTATAGCCTCTTTTACATCTTATTTGATTCAACAATATACTATTGTCACTGAAATATCATGCATGAAAGCCTTGATTTTGATATCTTGATTTTTTAATTTTGTGTGGTTATTCTATGCAAAAAAAATAAGACTCACACTAGAAGAGGTGATTTCAAAATCATGGCAAATCCTAATGATGCCATGGCATTTCAAGATTCAAAAGTTCAAGCTGCCATAATGGATGTAACTTTGCTAGTGAATATGTAGTGTCTTTTTAAAGTATTTTCCAAGGTACAGTATTTGAGATTAGATTCATTACTTATGGATGTTGTTCTCCATGATTTTTAGCGCTTGTAAAACCCTATGAGTATAACCAAATACTAAAATGATAAAGAGGTCATTTTCTATTCTTTTGTTCTTAATATTAATTTAGAATTTTGTTGCTCTAATTTTCTTAGTAGTTTATTTTGAAAAAAGTAAAGTATAGATAGAGGAATGGAAGAGTTCCATTGTAATTCAAATGGTTTTCCCCAAAGAAAAGACCCTTTTTTTTTTGCAACCTTTGTAGTTTTGGCTTGCTATGCTTCTTTAATGTTGTGTCTCATTGATTTCCTTCAATATTGATTATTACATTTCAAAGATCATAAAATTGGAGATGAGGAAATTGCAAGGGAAAATACTTGCAACACACCATCAGAAGTTGGAACAGCCCATACGTCCAAGAGTATATTTTCTACCATTGAAAAGTTAAATATTGAATCTCTAAGAATGGATGGTGTTTTTTGTTCAGAGGAATAGTTTCCTAGTCTACTATATGTTAGAGATGTACTTGTTGCTTCTAGTTTCATTGGCATTCTAATACAATTTTTGCTAGATGTCATTCCCCCAACAATCCATTGGATCCCCATTTGTTTGGAATGTTAGAAGGTTTGTATAAGGACAAAACACCATCTAAACATTTGTATAAGGATCCTCATTAATAATTCTTTGTTACCAATTCTATTTTATATTGCAGATATGCCATCAATTTGAGAGATTTATCACTAATTTAACAGACTTCAAGGTGGTTTTATCCTATGGAGTGGTAAACATTAAAGTCCATAAATTATTGCTAAAAAATGAGTGTCCACACATAGTCTTGGGTACTCCTAGAAGGATACTTGCTCTAGCAAGGGAAAACAATTTGAGTCTCAAAAATGTTAAAGCCAAAGATGAACTTGTAGATATTTTTCCTATCTTACTTAGTACTTTGACTATGTACATACTCTACAGCTGAAGACCTTGGGAAGCTTGAGCTCAAAATTCATTCACAAAGTCCAAGTTAATAATTCCCCAAGAAGTTTTAGGCCATGTCTTTTCCTTGGCCTTGTCAAGCATAATTCTACCTTAAGAAATCCAACCTTCCCAACTAGCCCTTTTGTCCCAATTTGTTCCCCATTCCAAAAGCACCTTCAAGCCCATCTTAGCCTCCTCCTCTACTTCCACATATTTCTCTCCAGATAGATAAATCTGAGCCACAACCAAATGAGGCTCTCCAATAAATAGATTGAGAATAGAGGCCTTCAACAAAAGAGCGTTTGCTTACTCAATTTTATATTCCCTCTTAAATATAGCTTCCCAATATAAATCTCTTGCCTAAATCTCTTCCAAGGGATTGCAAATAGTCCTACAGTTATAAACATCAGAGGAATGGTAAGCTCAATGTGTTCAAACCCAGATTTCTTGTCAACATCTTTTCTCAAAATCTTTTCCTCCCTTACAATCAAAGTATAGAGGGACCCCATTCTAGAGACAACCTTCACCCAGAGACTTGGTTTTCCATCACTAGGCCATAAAGCCTTCCATTTATTTCCTTTGGACTCTAGACTTCCATACTTATTATCTAAAAAAAATCCATATAACCAAACATCTAGTCACTCAAATCAGCCATGGTTAAGAGCAAAAACAAAGCTATTAATCTTCTTGGTACTATCAAATCATCTCTCATTCTAAAATGCTTGACCACAATTCCCTCTTGAGGCAAAACTCCTTGCAATTTTTAACTTGGCCCACATTGGTTTATATTCCCATCTGAGGAAAAGTCATCTAGTGTTTTTATGGTTGCTTTGTTGAGAAACCTGTTAAGGGGAAGAATTCTAAAAATTGGTAGAGTTTTAATAAAACTTTCTCTTGTATTTTTAAATTGTAGAAAGAAACAACTTGTAAGTAAATAAGGAAATTTTTTTTTTTTTAATTTCTTTAATAGTCAATTTTGAATTTATAGGTAATGAAAATATTGTAAACAATTTCAGTTCATTGTACTCTGTAACTAGTTTTGGATCTTTTATATTATTAAAACCAGTTTTTCATCAACCATTTGATTTTTTAAAGTAAGAAAAACATATTATCTTTTTTGCTTAATAAAAATTATGATAAGTATCACAAAAGTGAGTCTCCATAAAAGCCCTATATGTTTTGAGATTTTACTTATGTTCTATCTTTTCCAAGTGTCCTGTTCATTTTAGGGCATGCTAAATTGATAACTTTAATACTAAAGTGTCAAATGTATCAATTACTACCCTAGATTTTCAATTGCAGAAGGCCTATCCACTATGAAAACTTATCACTATTGATGAATAGCAATGAAAACCTCTATTAAAGTGGTAGATGCAGCAAATGTACCTTGTCCAAAAAGCAAGGAATCTCCCAGCACTTGGTGGACAAGCACTTTAGTTATCCCTGGAGAAAGGACAAGGAGACACTAACAAATTTATTTTCATATAATTACATCAAAAGGGACAAGTGTAACATGGATTAAATGATGATTTTCTACTATACTATATTATTATGGATGAAAACAAAAACACCACCTAACAATCCAAATTGCTCTCTTCATGAACATATGATTACTATGCTTCAAAGATTAGAACATTGTAAAAACTAAAGAGTTAGATCCGAGTGGCACATTGTGTGGAAAGCATCAAAACATATCGAGTAAATTGTTATATCTTTGTCAAAGCAATCCATGCCCTTTTAAACCCTTAAACCATGAGGGGCACATGTATTTGTATATATATGGAAGACTTATAATGTTAATAGATTACTATAGATTCACTGTCAAACATCAACGGGAACTTTACCAGCAAAATGATGGTCTACAATTAACCCACACAATCAAATATACATAAATACAAATCATAGAAAATAAAAAGACCAGATGAGACACAAGAAATCAACACCAATATCACTTGGATTGTTGGTGTCTAGACTAGTAAACAACTCTCTGTTTCAAGTCATGTGATTATTGTGTCCACCATCCAAAAATGAAATATTGTTTGAAATTTTACAAGTCACATCACACATCAAGATGATGGATTTCAAATTATCTTTTGACTCCTCTATGATGTCTACAAAGTGCTTGCCAGTATTAGCTTTCTTCTTCTAGCACTTGTTAGCAATATGACCATACTTGTGCAATAAAAACATTGTAAATTTGACTTATCAAACCTTTAGTTTCCTTGCTCCTAGATTTTTCAAATGCAAATTGATTAATTAGTTGGTTCTTGAATTGCATCTAAATTGAGAATGATGACATGTGATGATAATCCATTGCAGAATCTCTAATTTAATTTGCTCAAGTACGCTTGAGTTGTTGTAGTATTAGGATGGATAACTTCCAATGAAGTCTCCATGGTTTAGGTCTATGAGCATCACCTAGATGCAATGAGTGCTAAATGTTCCATTACCTCTCATGGGATATGGGATTTTTTAATCCACTATTCATGAATAATGGGCCAATGAGTTTGACTCAAAAACTACACAATTGAATCCTAACAACAATATTATAATGTTTAAAATCCTCTATGGGTATATCTACTTCAAATTTCTTTAGAAAACATGTGAGGATTTTCTCAATCACTCTTTAATTTGAGAGGTCATCTTCATATTTTCTTAGCTAATTAACAAAACTCTCTAATTTGAGATGGTTGAATGTAGTAGTCAAAACATGTATTTTGGAGCCCAGATGGATATAGTTGGTTGGGTGGGTACAGCCAACAAAATTCTTATCTTTCTTTAAAGATGATAGGTGTGTGTTCTAGTCTTTTCTCTAATTGTATTCTATATCCATCTAGGCTCCTAAAGTTGGTCTGCACTATTCTTCCCATCTCTCAATGTTCCTCTTATCCTGCTCCATAAGTTCATCCAACTTCCTCAAGTTTTCCTTAAGCTCTTGTCTTATGCTTCTCAATTCCTCTTGCCCCTTCATTTTTTCTTTCTAAAAGTGCCTTTAAGAAGGCCATCTTCCACCAAGATGAGAACAAATAAAAGCTTGAGGATTTCAAAGCAACTATTGAACAAGATGATGTCCATTTAGAGACTTTCAACATGCAAGGTTAGTTTTATTTTGTTCTCTTAATTTTTATATTTCTTTAGTGACATTTAAAATTTGGATTTAAATAGATCTAGAGATGTTTCAAATCATAAGGTAATGTTGATTTTTATATGTTCTCTGGACCTAGATTACTAGATTGTTTTTATTTTATATTATTATTTTAGTTGTATCTAACAACATTGTGTTGAAATTGTGCAGACTCTATCCTTGTCCACTTCATACTTTGTTGTCCAACAATTCTATATCAGCATCAATGGTAAAGATTCTTAATTCCCTAGCAAGCTAAAATATCTACAAGAGGATTACAATAGTTATCAATTTAGTCGTTCCAGGTTTTCATTCTTAATTCTTAATTCTCCAGTGAATTTATGCCTAGAAAGATTGTAAGAAGTTTCAAATACAAATGAGCTATTTTGTCACTGTTTTTTCCCACAAAGTTTTTTACGTAAACCTTTTGTTCATCTTGTGTTTCTAATTGGTAAATCTTTCATTTATGTTACTACTATGGATGTATAAGTTTTGAAATATTGTATTTATGATTCATTGAGCTCTTAAAGAGTAAAAGGTTGTTATTTTGCTAATCAACCCACCTCTCTATATAACTCAGTTCTCTTCATTCAAACCCATTGACTCATATTTCATGGTAATAGTTTGCACAAACCAATATTTGATGAGAATGCATTGTCTCTTGAGCATTCATTGCATCAAGGTGATGCTGACAAGGGTGAAGCGTCAAGACTTACTTGAGGGAATCCACCCATGCCAATAGTACTCTAACTTGAATGTGGTTAACCATGGAGTTTTCCCCAAGATCAAACCCAATTAGCTTTCTACCTCATCAAGTGTTCTACCTTATGAACCATTCATCATAAAGCCCCTTTAATTTTTAAATTGATAAGGAGTGATTTCTACCATGTGTCAAATAATATTAATATTAGAATTCTATTGTGTGACTTTTGGTTCAAATTCATTAAGCCATATTTTATAGGTATCAGTCCACACAAAATCCAACTCTTTTGAGAAAATTTATATAACGTTCCTCTTTGACTGACTTTCAATCTAAATTTTCTAGGAAAACTATGTCAGAGCAATATTCTAATCTTTTGAGGATTTCTTAGTCTTAGTAAAACAAATTATTTATTCTCTCTGAGTCTTAAAACCAACCTAGCCAATAATATAGTTTGTGTAGATTTCCCTTGCATCAGAATGATGGAGGAGGAGATGGCCAATGAAGTCTCTATTATCACAAGAAAACATGGCACTTGTAAAGGCCAAAAAACCCTATTTACTTAGATTATGACATGTCACTTTCTTTTGTGTAGTGGCTAATTAGAGGAATGCATTGGTCTTGAGGAATCCAAATGTTCTCCATTGTCCAATTTCATAAAGGGAAAAGCATGATTGGGTTCTAACTTGTCTAATCTCTAGCAAGTTGAAAGTGGTCAATTTATAAGCAGTTGTAACAATGACTTAGGAAGATTCCTCTACATGCTTTAGATTGTCTTCCTAGATACTCTTAAAGGTTTGTATCTACCTTGTAGACTTTGGTAGAGGTGATCGTGCAAGCAAAGCAATCTCTTAAGTTTTTTTACATTATTCTTTATCACATAATTGCTTGGTTGATTCCCAAATCTCAGTTTTATAAAAATAGACCATGAGAAATAAAGGCTATGGGAAGGACCCAATCATCCTTCTAGAATCACAACTTTTTCACTACTTCTAATTTCCTATGTAGTATATTGTTCTAGTCAGTCAAGTGGAGGAGCTAGTAAAAGTACAAAGTGCAGTTCTATGAGGGAGCATCTAGGGTTCTGTAGTAATTATTCTCTTCATAGTAAATTGTTGGTAGTGTAATTATTCTCTTCATGGAAACCACCAAAGCATTTTATCATAGATGTAGGAAAGGAAAAGGATGACCATAGTGATTTCTTATAGTTGTCAAAGTTAGCATAAATATAATCAGTAGGCAATCACTCTTAACTTCTTAAGGCATTAATAGTATCATAAAGGAGGATCATCATTCTTGCATTAAATGCTTTCCATACATATTCTGCTTATAGATTCATATTAAATATTAATGGTTCAGCCATTTCCACATTTTTTGGCTTGTCAAGGAATCTGCTAACATAGACTCCACTTATAGACTCACATCTATGCATCATGGGATTTTTGTCAAGCATATGACCTACAAAATAATTAGCAATGTCTAGAAAGGACATTTTTTATATCAAGTGATTTGATATTAATATTAGCATGAAAATCTGAAATGTTTGAAATGAATAAAACATTCAACAAATTTAACTATTTTATGACTCAAGTAATAAAAGATGAATTTCTTCCCATACCCCGTCAAAAATGCAATTCTTTTAACAATCAATTATGACAGAGGTAATATATTTGTGAGTGTGATGCTTGTAAAAATAGCCAACCCTTGTTGGCTAAATTTTAGTTATTAATAATTATGCCTATGAGGCAATGACAATACATATTGCCACTAAAACAAAAGCAAAGAAGGAAACAACATAAACAAAGTATATATTAAAGCATTCATAAAGAGAAAAGAAAATTAAATATTATAGTTTGTATCACTATATGTGGTACAATATCAAGGATCTAATGAGCTATCATTTACTATCATATGCAATCTTGCCCAAAATTGTTTTTACATCTTCTTTAGTTCGTCTGGTGTCTTGACTCTAGTTTAGATAAACCAGTGCTACTCCAAGATTCCTAGGCCATGACATGCAGTTGAGGTTTCACAAAGAGCAATGAAATTCTCAATTATTGGGGATGGAAGGGGGTGATTATTAAAATATAAAATAACTTAAGAATACTAAATTCAATTGAATGTTTAATGCAATACATTACATTTGCAATGATAATCCCTCATTGTAGTTGTTTAGGGGTTTTAGCCTTTTTCTCCTTGAAATGTTATACCATTTCATTTATATGCACCAAATGGAGTGGACTATCTAGTCTTGGAAAGGGGGTCATCCTTTCCATGTCCCCAAGCCCCAAAGCCCCTAGGATCTTGGGAACATCAACTAGATCCCCATGGAGCACTAGATAAAACCATATAATTGATATTCTTTGAGTCTCACTTAAACTGGCATAGTCCCAATCCAAGTGAACAAACACAAGTTCTGGTGATTTTGCTCGAAAAGAACTCATAGGTTAAACCACACTTTCCCACTGTGTGAAAATTGACATGTTTATGTCTTTGGTACTCTGTGTGTCCTTTATTATTAAGTTCAAAGTATATATTGAATATTCTATCCAAAGTGGTTATAAACATCGAGTACAACAAAAATACTTTTATCACTACAATTATAGTGACAATTACTACAATTTTTATTAAAGGATCATAACTAGATCATCACATCACAAGAAAGATCATACCTAAATCCAATTGCAGATTTCAAGAATCACTTATTGGTTTTTTAAAGGATTCAATGCAAATTCTAGATGCTCATGGTTAACATGATGAATATGAAACATACTAGGCATAAACTCTGTAGGCAACTTGATGAAATCTGCCTAAGATTTGGTCCATTTGAACATTTCTATAGTTTGATTTCTCAACAGATCTGATACTATGATCTCTAGGTGCTCACAACTAGCTTGAAGAACCTAAAAAGTACCAGACATGAATTTAGAAGGCATTTGAGTGAAAACTTTTTGAAGTTTCATATTCTTATAGATTACTTCAATTTTCTCTCTTATATCTCCAATGCCTTCTTGGCTTGGAGATGAATGGTACAAATAATCTCCATAGATTTAGAGAAGGTTGGGTAGCCTGTATGATCACTAGGCCCTTACCCTTTGTTGGAAAATTTATTATACTATATCTGGATCATTTTACTAGGCAATATGACATGAGGAAAATGGTATGTAGATTAAGTTGCTACCCTTCATGTCAAGTCACAAATCATTGGACAAGTAGACTAGTTGGGACATGTGCACTTGGTTTGACACGTGCAGTGATGGTATCTATAGGTATATTTGATTGATTGGCATGAACTTCGATTGATATAGCAGTGACCTTGCTACTTGATTTTCAGTGATCATGGTTAGCATATATAATTGACTTATCTCTTATAGTAACATTTAGTTGGCATATACTTGCAAACTTGGCTTACTTCATTCTTATACTACTTCAATATAGATATTGGTAGATATTGGTGATAGGTCACTGATGTTTGACACTTAACAGTGTTACATATGGTAGTGTATTAGATATATTGATAGGTTTACATATTCATAGTGATTCTTTCATTTTATAGGTCTATTTGATTATGATGTTGCTAAGTACTACATTTGATTAGGGTCCTTATCATTTCATCACAGTTTGATGGTATCCTTAAGTGAATAGTTTGTGGATAGATATATTATTATATTGGACATTGGTTTGACATTTTCCTGTATATTTTGATATGATTAATATGTTATCCAAGATAGATTGTTTAAAAATCAAGTTTGATTCCAAAAAAATATTAATTAGTTCAAACTTCAAAGGTTTCCATTAGAAATTATTTTCAAAAGTGAGAGTCTATTCTTAACTTATTAGAATCAAAATTTTGGATGAACTTTCTCTTCATAATTGGAAAAAGGAAATATTATATATTTGTTGATGAAATAGCATTAGTCAAATTATATCTGATTTGATGGATATATGTTGATATCCTTAAATATGTTATTCCAAGAATATCATATTGAGATGATATCTCTCTATATGCTTGAGAACATAATGTGTTCCATAACAATCCTCCTTAGCTATGAGAGAGTGTTAAATTTGTAGCTTCAGTCAAATTGAATTGATATCATTGATAATTAATCAAATACAATAACGTTTAACCATTAATCACTAGGGATTAACTCTACAACAATTCAGTCCAACTGAAGCTACAACATTAACAATATCAAAGTTCACAAAAAGCCAAAATGAATAATAAATACTGCCACATTGCACATGATTGATGAACTATTACTTTTTGTGTTTTAATTATATATTTTTGGTACCATGGATAAATAAATGACTGAGAGTTACTAACTCTTAGAATGTCAAGAAAAGCATCTACTTTTTGGCCATTTTCATCTTTACCTATTCCATAAAACTATAATAAGATGGTTCCCAGATGGAATGATCTTTGTATTCAGTATTTTCTATTATCTTACTATTTTGGGTATTTTTTCTTGAAACTATATGCATCTTGTATAATTTTTACTCATGGATATGAGCTATTATACATTGAAAGTTGCTTTAGATTTGGATTAATTGTTGC
This sequence comes from Cupressus sempervirens, assembly GCA_028749045.1. Classification (NCBI taxonomy): domain Eukaryota; kingdom Viridiplantae; phylum Streptophyta; class Pinopsida; order Cupressales; family Cupressaceae; genus Cupressus; species Cupressus sempervirens. The sequence continues at coordinate 383,190,664 of CM053784.1, forward strand.
ATAGTCACATATAGATATTGACTTAAGGGTTCGGTTATATTTGACACACTTATACCTATTAGGAATATTGGTAGACTAAGAAAGATCTAGTTATATCTACGGACTTTATTTCCAAGTCTGAAACTATGGAAGTTTTCTTGCTTGATTGTTGTATTTCTCCTTAGCAATCAGCATTGTTTTCATTATAAAGTGGCCAGCAAGTTGAAAGCCTTTTATGTGACTTATTGCCTAGAAATAGAAAATATGTTTAGGTGAATGGGTCATGCTTATCATCAAATTAGGCAAAAAATTGTGATTTATCAACACTCAACCTCTGTTGATTCTCTTCTTTTTACATCAACTCTAATCCTAAACTCATTTTTCTTAATTATTTTACAAAACCTTTAAACTTTTGGTTTGCCAATTTGTTCTTGAGGAAAGCTTTAGTATTATGGAAGTTATCATGACCACTTTTAATTCTTCTAATTGTAGAGACTTTGTTACTTTTTTGCTCTTATGTAACCTTGGATTTGGGGGTGATTCATTTTCAGTATGGGTTTGGTTCATTCTATATTGGACATGATTAGAATGGATTTATTTTTGTATGTAGATAAGTGTACCCAACCAAATCTAGGTTGTCAATGCAAGACCCAGAATGTACCCACAAAGAAACCAAGAATCTTCCATAGTAAAGATAACAACTATTTTTCATTTTTTGTTGTTTTATTATTCCTAAATTCCTGATAATAAACATGTTAGTTGTTATTTATAATGATAACTTAAAATGGGCACCTGTCCCTATTTTTTATGCATCTTGTAACCACCCTCCTTGTTCTCAATCTGAGCAAGTTGCAGCCTTGGTAACTACATCTAATTTTTTTGGGTGTATAAATCACATGGCATATCTAGAAGCCTTTTGATTTTGAGATCTTCAAGATTGGTATCAATGAACTTGATACACATTCTAGGATTACAACCTAAACAAACACAATGTAGTGAACAAAAGCATAAATCACCCAAGGAAAGGAGAGGTGTACTTTAGAATGAGCCTACATTACAACCAACTATAAGCAATGTAGAAATGAGAAGGAAATTAATTGGAAGTCAACTTTTGCTACTTTATTTTTATCATTCTAGTAAATGTTCAGCTCCAGACTGTGAATGTTGGAATGGTGCATGTGTTGTCAAATACAAGCTATGGGCACACATGACTACATGCCATGAAAGCCAATGTAATTATCCACATTGCAATGCATCCAAGAGTCTTATTCGACATCATAAAAGATGCAAGGATAAATTTTGTCATGTTTGTGGTCCTATATGTACTAAATTATCCTCTAGTAGATACACTCAGTCATCAAACCTTGGAGCATCAGAGTCTATAAATATTGGGCCAATTTCCTCTATTATCAATAGTTGTGTCATATTTAACATAAATTTAGTGGAAAATTATAAAGCTTCTATGCTATATACAACACTGGATGAACAACCTCCAGTTAGATGGATGACTAAACCTACCTCTTCAAACTATTCACAGCACTAAGTAAGAATCATAGAAAATGCCAATGAGGAGTTTTTGTATTCACTTAGCAATAACTGTGTACAAGTTCAAGTAAAGATTATGACTTTATGATTTCATATCTCTCTTTTTTATTCATGAAAATTATTATCTTATTGTTATCTCTTGTTTGGTGATGTGAGGAATATAAATTCTGGAGGAACTATGGATCGCAAATAAATTTTGTTCTTATTGCATTCTAATTGGATGTAGTTCTACTATAGAAAGAAATTTAAATGCTTGACTTAGCTTTTACAACAACTTTCTATTTTATGTACTTACCTAGTTATTTGACATCCAAGTACTATCATCTAAATACAAGCACATGTAATATTTGTTGCTACTTTCCAATAGTGGAATATTTTTATCTTGATCGCCAATGGATAGTCTGCAAGGAATTCACCTATTTCTTTAGCTTAACCAGTTCATCACTTTTCTTCTATTCTACTCAATTTTTTGTGGTTTTCTTTACCAACACAGTTTGTAGTGAAATAGCCCCACCTATCTCATCTCATCACTTAATGAGAACAAAATAGTTGTCCTAGTCCAAGGTTAATGAGATCACTTTATTTGTACTGTAATTATAAAAAATTGAAAGGTCCCTAGCTACAAAGAGACTAAGGCTCAAATAAGTCCCTATATATTACACCTTTGTGGGCTTTCTTGAAGAATTTTTTCAAGGGCTTATCTAATCTCTTTATCCACATGATGCCAAAAAATCTTATAATTTTTCTATTTATAGGTATGGTTGAGCCCAATTTTGTAAGGTATAGACTGCCTTATTTTTGTGTAAAGGCCTAATAGGCCACCTCGATATTTCAAAAAATTGCCATCAATTTATTAATCATGTGGCATTTCCACATGTGCTTGTTCTATTTTTTTAATCACTCTATATCTGTATACACATTATCCTCTCTTACAATTTTCCTTCCATTCAAAACCTGATAAAAAAATATGTATATACATTATCAATTATGAACACCATAGCTATAGTTGCAATAATTCTATGTTCTATTTCTTTTTTCTTTCCATTGTTGAATTTCATTTGCTATAATAACTTCTTGATTATGCCCTTTGGATCCAGTCCCTAATTATTGTCCGTCTTGTTTATGTGATGATCTTGTTGTGACAATGTTGACCAAGTCAAGATTAGAGACCTTATTCAACATGCTTTCACTTATTTTTTCCACTTTGTCTTCTACATCATCACTCACATAGGGGATAGGATCCCACAACAAAGATGAAGACCATTGATATGTGGTGCAAGTTAATCAATGATGAAGTGGACAATGAAGAAGTGCCCTCTCCACAGCCTTTACAACCACAATGTCAACCTCATGGACATTAGAAACCTTATATTAATTTTTGGCTTTGACCCCAAAAAATTTGACTGCATCTGCATCACTCACATAATTGATGGTGCCCTATGCATAAATGTCCATTTGTTTAATGTTGTATCAAGCAATTGTTTCTTATCCAAGCCATTTAATTTGCAACCTTTTAAATCTCTACAAAGATAAAGTTGGAGTAGGAGAATTTTTCTTCTCAAAGGTGTCCTCTCATTATAAAGTGTCCATTCCATTATCTATTGAACTAGATATGTCTTGTTTGTTGAACAGATAATGGAATGGATACTTTACAATCAAAGGACACCTTTGAGAAGAAAAATTATCCTGCTTCAACTTTATCTTTGTAGAGATTTAAAAGGTTGTAAATTAAATGGCTTGGATAAAAAAAAATTACTTGATATAGCATTAAAAAAAAATTGACCAAACATTGGTGGAAATTTTGACCAATTCTTGATAATTTTCTTCCAAGAATATGTCAAAATTTTGACCAAACAATGGTGGAAATTTGACCAATTCTTGATAGTTTTCTACCAATAATTGGTTGAAATTTCCACCAATTATTAAAAAAAAATTAACCAAACATTGGTGGAAATTTTGACTAATTCTTGATAGTTTTCTACCAAGAATTGGTCAAAATTTCCACCAATTCTAAAAAAATTTGACCAAATATTGGTGGCAATTTCAACCATCAATAACAAATCAGAGTTACTAAAAATTTAAAAAAATTGATGAATGTATTGATCGAAATTTTGACCAACCTACACATTGGTCAAAATTTTGACAAGAAAAATTCTCATGAACTACTTGGTCAAAATTCATCAAAAATGAGTTCAAATTTACTAGTGTGATGCAGTAGCTACATAGCTAATGGAAAAGAATGGAACCCTAACTGAAGAGGTTAGAAATCTCAAGATAGAACAAGAAGTCCAATCAATATTGCTATGTGAGGTAACTAAGAAAAAAAATAAAGCTAAAGAAGATAAAGTCATGATTGAAGATGATAAAAGGATATTGACCAATAGACTAGAAGAGAAAACATCAGAGGTTAATAGGATTTCTCAATTGCAATTTGAAACATTGAATCAAATGATGATTGTAAATCATGAATTGAATGGAAAAGATATTGATATTACAACACTCAAGTTATAGAATGAATAATTGAGAAATGATTTGAAAAGAAAAAAAGAGTTTTCTAAAATCTTCAATAGACCTAGTGAAGCTATCAAGTATTTTGAGCAACTGGTGGGATCTCCTAGATCCAACAGTGATACTACTAGATTAGGTTACACTATTACTAAAGAAGGAGAATCATCTAAAAGTGGTGAAGAGAGAAGTAACATAGGTAAGAACTTCAAACCTACTTGTCATAATTGTGAGGTCATACTACCAATGTTTGCAGGAGCAAGACTACAAATTAAAATCCTAAGCAGAAGTTCACAGGTCACTACCACAAATGCAACAAACAAGGACATCAAGCACATGAATATAGAACCAAGACCTTGAGCAAACAAATATTTTAAGAGGAATGCTACAATTGTTAGAAGTATAGACATAGATAATATGAATGTAGATCCAAGCCCAAATGGTCATCAAACAAGCAAACAAAGGTAAAGCACAATGACAACTCTTATAATTGGGATTATAATATTAGGTACAATTGTCACCATTGTTAAGAATATGGAAATATTGCCAAAAATTGCATAAGAACACATTTCAAAAGTGACTACAAAATATGGTTGAGTCAAACTACATTTTTTACCTATCTAAAGAGTGGTCACATAAGAAAGAATTATCCAACAAGGTCAAAGGCAAATAGTAGTGAGTTCAAAAAGGAAAAGGAAAGGCAGATGTTGAAAATGTTAGAGATGAGATGAACAATACATGGAAGAGAAAGAAAAATTAGAACACTTCAAGTTTAGATGGGATCACTTCACTCAATGGGTCAGGTGATCACACCAACTTCAATTAAGTAATCAAAAGGTATGTGTGGGATTGATATTTAAAGTACATATTATATATCAGTTCCAAGGTTTTAGTTCTAAAAAAAATTATATTTACATGAAGAAATATTCAAACTGTTGTTTAGAATCTGGAAGAAATGTTTAAGTTTTGACAATTTCCATGTTACTCCTGAGCTTGAAAAGTTTCACTATGGTTTCTAAGTGAAATATGGTTAATGCCAAGCTATCGCAAGTGATAGTGTTCATTGAGCTTGTAATGATTGTCGAGCTAAAGGAAACTACATGGAAGTTGAGTGAGTTGAAATTTATATACAAGTTGAGCTTACAGTTGTGTAAGCACTAAGTATTAATTGTGACATTTTAAGGTCTCTTTGATCAATTCTTGACTCATTTGACATCATTCAAAACTAGTGAGAGTATGAAGAGGTAAAGAAAAATTGAAGATCATTCCAAGCATTTGTAGAGAAAATTCAACCGCTATTATATAACATTCATCTAATTTGTGAAGGTATTTATCATGTGCTGAGATACACTATTTGAATTTGTGCAAACACTAAGTATTAAAATGGCATCTAGTTCTTCTACTATAAAGGTCAAAGATGGAAAAGAAGTTTCAAATGTTCAACTTATTAGCAATGAGATTAGATAACCAAATTTTAAGCCAATTTGCAAGATTACTTATAAACAAGATCTGTCTGGTGCATTATCCATGATACAACCACAAGTTCTAATGATTGTAGATGTGAGATGTTGTTACACATGCAAGGTGGGTAGCATAGGAGATATAGAAATCAAAGACCTATATGGAAAATTGTGTGAAAATGGAGTACTAAAGGAGGAACACAAGATTGTAGAGAGAAAAGGGTTAACCCATGCCCTAGAATTTCCAAACATCTTTAAGATAGAGTGGATTAAGATTGTCTTAAGCAGAATTCATGATAATTCTATATGGTTAGAGAATGGACCTATCAAGATCACTAAGAAGATTGTGCAGAGGGTAACTCAGTATCCAACCCTAGACAGGCCCAAAATAATGAGGATTGATGCAAAAGAGGTCATTGAGAAAAATACAAGGGCAGTGTGGAACAAAGAGGACTGACAATTGGTACAATCAAAGATCCCCTAATTCTTTTTGCAGTGAGGATTATCTCACACAAATTCTTTCAACCAAGCAGGTTGAATAGTGTACCTTGTATTGTTGTTGATGTGGAATACAAAATAGTGAAGAAAGATCATACTTATGACCTTGTCAAGCTATAGTTGCAACAATTATTAGAAAACCTGGGAGTCATGAGGAAAACCAAGAGTGCACAATGCAAGTTTGAATCAATAGTTGTATGTGCATTTTTCTATGTGTAGAACACATTTCCTTCTATTGAAAAATTTTCATGGAAGAGAAACAGGTCTATTTCAGTACAAATAGGTGACTACATTGAGAAAATGGGAGAAAACTTTGAGTCTATTATGACTAGTAATTTTGAGGACTTTGAGTCTATGAAACAAAGACACAAGATTCCAGTGTCACTAGTTGAGAAACATTTTAATGATGTTTGGTTTCTAGTTGGAACTTATTTCACATATGTACAGGCTGCAGTTCCAAAGGTAAGATGGTTAAGACCTCTAAGATATGAAATCAATGTAGATGAAGCATCTGCAACAATTATAGCTTTGCTTGCAAAAGAAGTAGATACTAAGGCTATTGCCTTTGGAAATTATGATGTTGCAAAATCAAAGATTACTATAGACTTGAAGACTTCATCAATAATAAGAAAGAAGAACAAAAAATTTAAGAAACTAACATAAAAGTTTGGTAAAGGAGTAGAGGAAGATGAAGAAGAGGAAGACAATGAAGATGATGAAGAAGAAGAATTTCCCACTCAAGCACCATTGGCCCTGACACAAGGTCAAGGATATGATCAAGATGAAGAGGAAGCCAAGTTTGAAGAAGGTGCCAAGGGTGAAGAATCCAATGAAGCACCAATAGCCACAGAGAAGAAGAAGAGGAAACATAAAGCTCCAACAATCAACAAACCAAAGAAGGTTATAAAACCTAAGCTTGTAATTCTAGCTACTCAAACTAGTACAAGAGCAACTATTAAGAAAGCTCAAGACATGGCAAAGCCAAAAGAAACAAAGGCCAAAAAAGCTATACAAGTTGATGACTTTGTGAAGAGACCAAGGAGAAAATATGTAGCTCTAGCTAAATCAAATGAGAAGATAGAATCTAATGATAATGGCCAATTCCAAGTGGTAAGTCATATTCCTCCTTTTGATTTGGATAATCTATGTGAAAATATAAAGAATAATGTAGATTTAAGCGGATTTTCACATATTGAATTTGATAAGCTAGGAAAGTTAGATATGGATGAGGTAGAAGAGTTAGTATATGTCATGATGGCAACATTCAAGATGACTCCATTTGAGATTGACAACTCTCTACCAAATAATTTATATGATAGAGTTGAGCAAAGATGGAAATATAGTCTCACAACAAAGAGAAATATAAGAGAGATTACACCTACAAGAGTGATGCCAGATTTAGATAATATATAAGATGACAAAGGCCATTAAGAAGTATGTAGGGATATTTTCTCCAAAGTACCAAGCATTTTGCAAAATAAAATTGAAAATGTTGTTCAGCAAAGTACCCAAATATGAAAGGTAATTTATGGATTGACAACACCTAAGGCAATTAAGAAGACACCTATTGAGGTAAGTGATGAAAAGAATGAACAAGAAGTATCTAAGGTTACTACAATTGATACTAAGAAAGATGCACATGTGGAAGGCAATAAGACAAATACAAGGCACATGCAATAGCTAAAGATGAGAAACAACTAGAATAGAGTATACCAGATATACAGATGTCGAGCACCAATCCACAACATGTGACAAAAGATAATACTAAAATATTAAAGATCAAGGATGTTTCTAACAAAGTGACTCAGAACATCAATCCCCTGACAGAGGAGGGAATGTAGAAATGTCATGCCAAAAATACATAGGCAGAACACATACAAATTTTTTTTTTAAATATTTATGAACTATGATTTAATAAGATAATATGGTCGAAAAAGATTTAATAAGATTAACTATAGTGAAACTAATTGTTCAAGTAGTTTGAAATTCAGATAATTGTAGGTACAAGAAGATAGAAACAAGTTCACACTGATATAGAGAGGTGACAACTCGGTTTGAAACATAACATAAAAGAGATAGTTTGGTGAACTTAATGTTTCTTAGTGAATAAATTTATTTAATTTAAATGACTAATTCCATTTAACTGAAGTCCTAACCCTTCAATTGTTTTAATAATACCTTAAAATATTACCTCCTAAGGATGAAAATAGATTAACACAACTTATTAGATACGTCAAAATGATCTACTAACTAAAATGACATCTATCTCTTAATTACATAACCTTGTTTAGCACAATTTATTTAAGATCAATATATCACTAACTTTATAATGAACTAATTTACTAGTCCCTTCTAATAACTTAATAACTTGATCAATGTTACAAATTTAATCATTTAACATTAAGAAAATTTGGAACTCTAGAAGATCAGTTAAATTTAACTATACAACGCATGCTAACTACATTTTAAAACTTTAATCCAAAATCTAACTAACCTTAGATATACACAAACAATAGAAGTAAACTTTATCATCAATTATACTATCTACATTTAAAGTCAAAATTTTCTCCAACATACTTGTAGCAATCTAATTCATCAATTTCTCATTTATAATTAAAATTGAAGACTAGATTTATTTTAATTCAATTGTTAAGTAAATCCAAACTTTATTCTAACTATTATAAAAATTTAAGTTCAACATTAAAGTGCCAATATTAAGATTAATCTAACTAACTTGCAATCATATAAACTAATAAATAATTTAAGATAAAATTCAACTATAACAAAGGGGGGCAGGGGCAAGGGTGGGCAAGGGGGGGGTAACTAATTAAGAACTATCTTATATAATGCTAACTTACCAACTCTCACTCACTACTTTCTAATATCATAAAAAAATAACTATTGATATAATCATAAATCAATGATAATCTTATTTAAACTACAATGAATCTAATCTCTAACCAAACATCCTCTAACCTAACCTAGACTACCTACTACATCCTAAACCTGACTACCTCCTACATGGCCACTTGGCCACTTACCCATTGCCACCCTTCCCTTTGTACTTGGGCTGATCCCAAGGACCTTGGTGCTGCCCAAGTCTGCGCTGGCACAGACTCTGTCTCCCAATGCGTGCTAGTTAAGCCTCCAAGTTGAGAGCGCTAGGATGGAGGCATTGGAAAGTGTGTGACAAGGTGGAGGAAAGTGCTTTAATACATTTGTTTCTCCCCAAATATTAGCGCAAGCATGGACTTGACTATCCATCTCAACCACCTCCCTTGCTCAACCATGTGGATACCTCTCCCTAGGCGTGCAAGGTATCAGGTGGGATGATTTATTTGTTGACTTCTAAACATTTTTAGCCCCACTTTCATTCAATGCAACATATTAATTTTTTATTGGTCCCTAAGCCTGCACCAAAAGGAGGATGCAGATTTATGAGTTAAAGTTTTATAGGTGGACCTTACGATATTTAGGATAGAGAGGGTATTAAATGCATCAAGTTTTGTTGTTAAGAGACGACACTAAGATATACATTTAAATGTTTTAATTTTAAATGTATTTAATTTATATTATTTTTTTAAAAGATTGAATAATGATTATTTTTGTTGAAAATTCAAAAGGGATAACTCACAGAATATTCTCTATGACTTGGGGGAATTAAATTTTTCCCCATACATTTTCTAGAGAGGTTTTTAGACCTGGAGATGCAAATTTTTTTGAAGTCTATTTTCTAAGTGTTGTTGTATTTCTTCTTTTTTTTGATATCAAGGAATGATTTCTATCTTATTAACAACATTGATTCCCTTTTTTAAGCATACTATTACAAAGATGTGTATAAGGTTATTCTTTTTATAACTTATGTTTTATAATTCATCATACAACAAGAGTATATGAACCTTTCATTTAGAAATCGAGGAGATGCATAATTCTTAATCAAATTTGATTTGTCAATTATATAATTTAACAAGGAGAGAGCTAAATTTGTTGTCCACAAATAGGATTATTCATTTCCTCTTAATACATAAAACATTGAATTGGAAACTTCAACATATTCAGTTACTTTTCCTTAACATGAATGAAAGCTTGAGAATTCATAATTCGAAGACATTATCTATTAATCTATTTTCTCCCATACATATGCATAATTTGAAATCATATAAGAACAATGCAAGGAGGTTTCCACAATCCTTTTCTTTCTCTATTATTCATCCTGGTTCAAGGCTCCATCGAGAAAGAACCAGTAAGAAAACCTGACATCTTTGCCAAATACATCAAAATTTAAAATACAATTTTACATAATGTTACAATTCAATTGAATTCTCTTCTAGGGCTTTCACAAGAGATCTTTACCAAAGTCTTCAATGCATCAAGGAACCATGGGAGAGACAAGAACCAACATGGAGGTAAAACAACACAATAAGATGAACAATTCAAGCATGCATTCCCAACCCGGTTTGCACAATCGGTTCAACATTGAACCAAAATAGTGGGGAGGTGGATTTTCTCAATAGGAGATGTCAATCACCATACCATAACATAGCCCTTTCAGGGCCAACATTCAAGAACTTATGTTCTTCTATGAATGCCCTTTTGAGGCCAATATCACAAGGGTATTCATTCCTTCCCTTCTTCAAGAATTGAAATTTTCATACAAGGTATGGGATGACAATTAGGGGCCCATACACCCTACCCTCTTTCCCTCCTCTCACCATCAGAGGAGACTCTACACTATTGAGGTCAAACTAAGGCCCTTCTCCCATACATGGCCACTTCTTCCCTATCCAAAGGTGAGTGATGTCAAAAGAATCCCCATGAAATCCCCTCAAAACAAAACATCAAGGCAAGCATAAGAATAACATCAAAGAAAAACAAGTCAAGATCCCCCCAAATCAACCCCAGCACACAAGCAAGCAATACAAAAACAACACATGCCTTATGCATGATTCAAGAAAGACTCGGGCATGATCAACATGAAGAAACAATTCAAAAAGAGTGAAGAAATCCTACCTTCACAAAAAGTTATGGCAAAAATGGTAGGTTGAGAAGAGCTTTTCCTTTTCTTCCTTCAATCTTCAAACTTTCTCCAAAACTAGAGATTGGGCAACAACCCCAAAACTACTCCAAATTGCCTCTAAGTATGATCCTTAACTCAACTAGACTTCAAGAAACCTCAAGATGGAGTTTGAGTCACCAACTCAAGTAGGAGACAATCAATTTTTGCAGTCAACCAAAAATAGGGTTTTTGAGTGACCCTAAAAGTCAACCAAAGAGACTAAGGGGTTGGAAAGTTCTCCCCACCCACATCCATACCCCTAGGGTACTTAAATTTAAATTTTTTAGGCCTTAAAGACTTAATAGAACCAAAAAAAAAGCTAGGAGAATTTTAAGACCAATTAATAACCTTCCAAAGAAGACAATGCAAGATAGCACAAAAATTAACAAGTGGTTTAGTTTCGTCTTTCCATTGGATTTTCCTGGCTAAATTTCTTGCACGCTCATTGCACACATTGGTAGATCAAGAAATCATATGCATCATGTAAATTATGTATCAGAAAAATCATATAAATTAAAGCATCCATTTTTCTAATAATCAATCGTTTATCTAATTCTACTCATATTTCTAACCATTAGAATTGCATAATCAAAGTGTTAGTTTTGCATTCATTTACTTCATCATTATACATGTTTATAAAGCATTAAATGATGAAATCAAATAACTAAACTAAAGCATCACACATTGTAAAATAGCATAATAATGTTCAGTGCATCAAATAATGTTCTAACATATCTAGTCATGAGTATCAAAATAATAATGTATCATCGATGCTAGGATGGGTCAAGGCAAGGCCTTACATCCTCCCCCACTAGGCATGAACCTCCTCCTAGAGTTCATCAAAAAGATATGGGTACTAAGATCACATCCATGCCATATCCTCTCATGAAGTCATAAACTCATCATAGTAATCCCTCTAGACTCTAACCTGGTCCAGCTCTCAACCTTGAAGTGCTAAGGTCCGTCAGGCAATAATACGGATAGGCTCTAGCACTAACTGGCCATCTGACTCCACCTGCAAGGCATCCAAATCTATAATATGAGACTCATTATAAATGTATCCTCTAAGCAATAAAATTTTAAACACATCATGGATGCATGACAAGCTAGGTGGCAAGGCTAAATGGTAGGCCACTGGTCCTATCCTCTCTAAGATCTCAAATGGTCCAACGAACTGGGGTGCCAACTTAGAGCCCTTTCGGAATCAAATCGGACTCTTGTGTGGTTGCACCCTCAAGAACACTCTATCACCAACCTGATACTCTCGATATATCCTCTTCACATCAGCATACTTCTTCTGTCAATCATGTGCCTCTCTCAGGCACTACTTAATTAGGGTCACCTGCTGCTCCATCTCCTTAACTAACTAAGGGCCAATAGATACTCGATCCTCAATCCTGTCCCAACTCAAAGGTGTCTTACAAGATCTTCCATACAAGGCCACATAAGGTGGCATACCTATGGAGGAATGGTGCCCATTGTTATAGAAAAACTCAACAAGATGTAGGCACTCCTCCCACTTGACCTGATGATCCATCACATACATATGTAACATTTCCTCCAACACCTGATTCACTCGCTTGGTCCGACCATCGGTCTGAGGATGGTATGTTGTACTAAAATTGAGCCTAGTGCCCAATGCTACCTGCAACTCTCTCCAAAAAGATGAAGTGAACAGTGAGTCCCTATCAGAGATGATCTTAAGGGGAATGCCATGAAGTCTAACAATATCCTTTAAAAACACTTGAGCTATCTTCTGTGCTATGTATGTAGTACGCACGGGGGAGAAGTGGGAAACCTTGGTCAACGTGTCAAATGTCACCAAAATGGCATCATGGTGACGAGATGACAAGGGAAGACTAACAATAAAGTCCATAGATATAACATCCTACTTCCACTCTGCAATCTCATGAGGCTAAAGGAGCCCAGCAGGATGACGATGCTCTACCTTCACCCTCTAACACTCGAGGCATCTCACAACTATGTTAGCAATATACTATCTCATGCCTAGCCAATGATATAACTGCCTCAAATATGCATGTAACTTCTTAACACCAGGGTGCGCTGCATAAGGTGCTTCGTGAGCCTCTAATATAATGAGCTCATGCAAACCCCCAATGGAAGGTACATACATATGTCCTCTATGATGCAAGAGCCCATTGGAGTCCAAAGAATACTCTAAATACTTCCCTTCCAAGGGTCTCTAAGCATGCACCACCTGACTAACCTCTACATAAAGCTCATTTGTTGGCGAGTGCTAAAGATTCTGTTCTCTCAAATTGGTACTAGTAGTCATAGATGAAAGCTCATGGCACCTTCTACTTAAGGCATCTGCAACTACATTCTCCTTTCCCTTGATGTAATGAACATCAAAATTATACTCACAAAGGAACTCCATCCACCTTCTCTGCCTAGTATTAAGGTTTGGTTGTGTGAATATGTACTGCAAGCTCTGGTGATCAGAATGAAGCTCAAATCTATGACCTAGTAGGAAGTGTCGCCACCTCACTAGAGCATGGACCACTGCTACAAGCTCTAGGTTTTGAGTAGGGTAATTGAGTTCATGAGTCTTCAACTTCCTAGACTCAAAGGAAATAGGTCAACCATCCTACATAAGAACTGCCCCTATACCATCCAAGGATGCATTAGTGCACACCATAAAATCCACAGATCGATCTGGTACTGCAAGAATCGATGCACTTGTGAGGGCTCTCTTGAGCTCTTGAAAGGCTCTGTCACACTTCTCCATCCACTCATACTTCTTTCCCTTCCTCTGAAGAGATGTGATGGGGTGTGCCAATCTAGAGAATCCTGCAATGAAGGTCGATAATAACCTGCTAGTCCCATAAAGTTGCTCACGTCAGTGACACTAGTGGTTGTTGGCCAATCCATAATGGCCCTAATCTTCGATGGGTCTACTAAGACACCATCACGTGATATGAAATGACCCAAATAACATATCTTAGGTCTAAAGAATTCACACTTCAACAAGCTACCAAACAACTAGTTCTCCCTCAACTTCTACAATACCTGTCTCAAGTGCTCTTCATGCTTCTTCTCATCATGAGAATATATTAGGATGTCATCCAAGAAAACAACCACAAAATTATCCAAAAAGGTGTGAAATACTCCATTCATGAGACTCATGAATATAGCTGGAGCATTCGTAAGGCCAAATAGCACCACGGTGAACTCGTAGTGACCATACCTAGTACAAAAAGTAGTCTTGGGGATATCACTATCCACAATCCTCAATTGATGATAACTCGACTTGAGATCAATCTTTGAAAATACTCAAGCACCCTAGAATTGATTGAAGAGGTCATCAATCCTGGGAAGAGGGTATCGATTCTTGATGGTTACCTTGTTCAATTTCTGATAATAAATACACAACCTAAGTGATCCATCCTTCTTATTCATGAAGATCATTGGTGCACCCCAAGGTGACACACTAGGTCAAATATGCCCCTTCTCTAAGAGTTCCTCCAACTAAATCTTTAGTTTGCTAAGCTCATGAGTAGTCATCCTATAAGGTGCTCTCGACACTAGCTCCACTACTGACACAAGATCAATATGAGAATCCACTACTCTAGGTGGGGGCCTACCAGGGAGCTCTGAAGGAAAAACATCTGCAAACTCCTGCAATATAGGAAAATCATCAAGGGATGGCTCTCCCTCTAAATCTTCCTCCCTATTGCTGATGGTGATAGCAAACAACTAACATCCCTTTTGCATGCACCATCTAAGCTACATAGAAAAATCATATGAAGGGATATGGGTATCTTAATCCCAAGGATCACTCTAGAGATACCATCCTCATCAACACATTCCACCCTCTTCTATCAACAATCCATCTTGGCATTGTGGGCATAAAGCCAACCCATGCCAAGAATAGCATCATAAGAACATAGAGGGGTGATGCATAGATCAGACTTTATGGACATGACTCCAATCTGAATCGGGCAACTATGCACCATGGAACTAACTGACACTTTGGCTCCTAAGGCTAACTCTACCTCACAACTGACATCCTGTCTAACTGCCACTAGCCCGCAACGCTCTACAAAAAAAAGAGATATAAATGAGTCAGTAGCTCTAGAATCAAATAAAATAGTAACCATGTTGCCCTGTATACTACCTGTAGCCTCAATAACTGTAGCCTGATGCTTGGCCTGGCGATTATCAATTGCTACAAAAACTATGTGGGATCTACCTACATTGCCAACTATCAGCTCTGAAAAATGCCCCTATCTAACCACTAGAGGATTGTCCCTGAGGAAACTCTCTAGCAATATGCCCCATGCCACCACAAGTGTAACATGGTCCTCATGCATAAGATCATGCACCCTGAGATATAGACTTTTGTGGGCCTCCTAACCTGCTAGATCCACTAAAACCACCCCTAGAAGATTGTTGAGTCTTCGCTGACTGTGACTATGGGGTTTGTACTTTCTAATCCTACCTCAAACCCTGTGAATGCCACTACTTGGGCTTGAAGTCTTGATAACCCGGTGAGGGTTTCTACTGCTAAGACTGAGGTTTTTGCTGCTAGGATTGTTGGCCCTTAGAGGACCCTACTGTGTAGTTCTGATTCCCCTTCCAAGGGGGTTTTTGATGGGTAGAGTTTTAAAAAAGAGACTGATTATGTGACTCTTAACTACCCCTGGTATCCTCCGCAACCAATGCTACCTCAACTACCTATCTAAAGGTAGTAGGAAATGCCATATGAACTAGACCCTGAAGTGAGAAATTCAGGCCCATGATGAATCGATGCACTTGTTGTTTCTCGTCCTTCATGTACTCGACATATGGAAGGAGCTCAAGAAACCTACTCTCATACTGAGCTATGATGAGACCCCTCTGATGTAGAGAGTGAAATTCCTCAATCTACTTCTATCTGAAGTGCTCAGACAGGTACCTCTCCCTGAATCTCTCTAAGAATGACTCCCATGAGAAGGTATCCATGCTCACTCCTCCTATAGTATCCTCCTAATGCCACCAATTGGAGGCATCTCCCCTTAACTGATGAAATTCAAGACGTGCCTTCAGATTACTCCCATAAGGACGTAATCCAAATCATCACTGAAGACTTTGTAACCAAGCCTCTACTATTGTCCCCTCTATGGAACCGATGAAGAGTGGTGGTCTGAGTCGTATCAACTCTCTGATATCATCTCCTATATTTCTAGGAGGTATGTCATGTGGTGGTCCTCTGTAATGTATTGACTCACCCTCATGCTCACCCTATCCCTCAACCTACCTCGGTGGGGGACTCCTACTCCTCTCTCTATCTCTGGCCCCACCTCCTCCGGGAACTTGTGCTTCCCCTCCAGCAATCTGCTACCCTGGTTGTACTATAGGTACTATCATATGTTGGACTACACCAATTAGTGTCTGGAGGATATCCAAAATGTCCTGATTCAGATTTGGTGGTGGAGGTGGTGGTGGTGGAGGTGGTGGTGGAGGTGGTGGTCCATCCTCCTATCTCACTCTACCACCTCTCGCCCTACGACCTCTACCTTGATGGTTACTTTGTGTAATAGGAGGCATCCTACACAATAAAATTTTTAGTTAAGTTCAGAAGCATAATGGTTTTAGGTTCCTAGTGTTGAAACACAGGCGCTGATACCAAAATGTCATGCCCAAAATACATGGGCAGAACACATACAAAAAAAATTTTTAAATATATATGAACTATGATTCAATAAGATAATATAGATAACCGTAGGTACAAGAAGATAGAAATGAGTTCACACTGATATAGAGAGGTGACAACTCGGTTTGAAACATAACATAAAAGAGATAGTTTGGTGAACTTAATGTTTCTTAGTGAATCAATTTATTTAATTTAAATGACTAATTCCATTTAACTAAAGTCCTAACCCTTCAATTTTTTTAATAATACCTTAAAATATTACCTCCTAAGGATGACAATAGATTAACACAACAACTTATTAGACGTCAAAATGATCTACTAACTAAAATGACATCTATCTCTTAATTACATAACCTTGTTTAGCACAATTTATTTAAGATCAATATATCACTAACCTTATAATGGACTAATTTACTAGTCCCTTTTGATAACTTAATAACTTGATCGACGTTACAAATTTAATCATTTAACATTAACAAAATTTGAAACTCTAGAAGATCAATTAAATTTAACTATACAACGCATGCTAACTACGTTTTAAAACTTTAATCCAAAATCTAACTAACCTTAGATATACACAAACAATAGAAGTAAACTTTATCATCAATTATACTATCTACATTTAAAGTCAAAGTTTTCTCCAACATACCTATAGCTATCTAATTCATCAATTTCTCATTTATAATTAAAATTGAAGAATAGATTTATTTTAATTCAATCATTAAGTAAATCCAAACTTTATTCTAACTATGATAAGAATTTAAGTTTAACATTAAAGTGCCAATATTAAGATTAATCTAACTAACTCATTATCATATAAACTAATTAAAAACTTAAGATAAAATTCAACTATAACAAGGGTGGGGGGTAACTAATTTAAAACTAACTAATTATGAACTATATTATATAATGCTAACTTAGCAACTCCCACTCACTGCTTTCTAATATCATAAAAAAATAACTACTGATCTAATCATAAATCAATGCTAATCTTATTTAAACTACAATGAATCTAATCTCTAACCAAACATCGTCTAACCTAACCTAGACTACCTACTACATCCTAAACCTGACTACCTCCTACTCGGCCACTTGCCCACTTGCCTACTGCCACCCTGCTCTTTGTACTTGGGCAGATCCCAAGGACCTTGGCACTACCCAAGTCTGCACTAGTGCAAACTCTGTCTCCTAATTCATGCTAGTTAAGCCTCCAAGTTGAGAGCACTAGGATGGAGGCATTGGGAAGCATGTGACAAGGTGGAGGAAAGTGCTTTAATGCATTTGTTTCTCCCCAAACATTAGCACAAGCATGGACTTGACTATCTGTCTCAACCATCTCCCTTGCTCAACCACATGGACAACTCTCCCAAGGTGCGCAAGGTATGAGGTGGGATGATTTATTTGTTGACTTCTAAACATTTTTAGCCCCACTTTCATTCAATGCAACATATTAATTTGTTATTGGTCCCTAAGACTGCGCCAAAAAGGGGATGCAAATTTATGAGTTAAAGTTTTATAGGTGGACCTTAGGATATTTAGGATAGAGAGGGTAGTAAATGCATAAAGTTTTGTTGTTGAGAGATGACACTAAAATATACATTTAAATGTTTTAATCTTAAATGTATTTAATTTATTTTTATTTTTTAAAGATTGAATAATGATTATTTTTGCTGAAAATTCAAAAGGGATAGCTTAGAGAATATTCTGTGTGACTTGAGGGAATTAAAATTTTCCCCATACAATTTCTAGAGAGGTTTTTAGACTTGGAGGTGCAAATTTTTTTTGAAGTCTATTTTCTAATTGTTGTTGTATATATTTTGTTTTTTGATATCCAAGGAATGATTTCTTTCTTATTGACAACATTGATTCCC
The DNA here is from genome assembly GCA_028749045.1 of Cupressus sempervirens. Lineage (NCBI taxonomy): Eukaryota > Viridiplantae > Streptophyta > Pinopsida > Cupressales > Cupressaceae > Cupressus > Cupressus sempervirens. The sequence continues at coordinate 383,209,234 of CM053784.1, forward strand.
TTTTTTAAGCATACTATTACAAAGATGTGTATAAGGTTATTCTTTTTATAACTTATGTTTTATAATTCATCATACAACAAGGATATATGAACCTTTCATTTAGAAATCGAGGAGATGTATAATTCTTAATCAAATTTGATTTGTCAATTATATAAGTTAACAAGGAGAGAGCTAAATTTTTGTCCACAAGTCGGATTATTCATTTCCTCTTAATACATAAAACATTGAATTGGAAACTTCAACATATTCAATTACTTTTCCTTAACTTGAATGAAAGCTTGAGAATTCATAATTCGAAGACATTATCTATTAATCTATTTTCTCTCATACATATGCATAATTTGAAATCATATAAGAACAATGCAAGGAGGTTTCCACAATCCTTTTCCTTCTTTATTATTAATCCTGGTTCAAGGCTCCATTGGGAAAGAACCAGTAAGAAAACCTGAAGTCTTTGCCAAATACATCAAAATTTAAAATACAATTTTACATAATGTTACAATTCAATTGAATTCTCTTCTACGGCTTTCACAAGAGATCTTTACCAAAGTCTTCAATGCATCAAGGGAACCATGGGAGAGACAAGAACCAACATGGAGGTAAAACAACACAATAAGATGAACAATTCAAGCATGCATTCCCAACCCGATTTGCATAATCGGTTCAACATTGAACCAAAATAGAGGGGAGGTGGATTTTCTCAATAGGAGATGTCAATCACCATACCATAACATAGCCCCTTCGGGGCCAACATTCAAGAACTTCCATTCTTCTATGAATGCCCTTTTGAGGCCAATATCACAAGGGTATTCATTCCTTCCCTTCTTTAAGAATTGAAATTTTCATATAAGGTATGGGATGACAAGTAGGGGCCCATACACCCTACCCTCTTTCCCTCCTCTCACCATCAGAGGAGACTCTACACTATTGAGGTCAAACTAAGGCTCTTCCCCCATACATGGCCACTTCTTCCCTATCCAAGGGTGAGTGATGTCAAAAGAATCCCCATGAAATCCCCTCAAAACAAAACATCAAGGCAAGCATAAGAATAACATCAAAGAAAAACAAGCCAAGATCCCTCCAAATCAACCCCAACACACAAGCAAGCAATACAAAAACAACACAATTCCTTATGCATGATTCAAGCAAGACTCAAGCATGATCAAAATGAAGAAACAATTCAAAAAGAGTGAATAACTCATACCTTAACAAAAAGTTATGGCAAAAATGGTGGGTTGAGAAGAGCTTTTCCTTTTCTTCCTTCAATCTTCAAACTTTCTCCAAAACTAGATATTGGGCAACAACCCCAAAACTACTCCAAATTGCTCTAAGTATGATCCTTAACTCAACTAGACTTCAAGAAACCTCAATATGGAGTTTGAGTCACCAACTCAAGTAGGAGATAATCAATTTTCACAATCAACCAAAAATAGGGTTTTTGAGTGACCCTAAAAGTCAACCAAAGAAACTAAGGGGTTGGAAAGTGCTCCCCACCCACATCATTACCCCTAGGGTACTTAAATTTAAAGTTTAGACCTTAAAGACTTAATAGAACCCAAACAAAAGCTAGGAGAATTTTAATACCAATTAACAACCTTTCGAAGAAGACAATGCAAGATAGCACAAAATTAACAAGTGGTTTAGTTCCATCTTTCAATTGGGTTTTCTCGGCTAAATTTCCTGCACACTCATTGCATACATTAGTAGATCAAGAAATCACATGCATTATGTAAATTACGTATCAGAAAAATCATATAAATTAAAGCATCCATTTTTCTAATAATCAATTGTTTATCTAATTCTACTCATATTTTTGACCATTAGAATTGCATAATCAAAGTGTTAGTTTTGCATTCATTTACTTCATCATTATACATGTTCATAAAGCATTAAATGACAAAATCAAATAACTGAAGTAAAGCATCACACATCATAAAATAGCATAATAATGTTCAGTGCATCAAATAATGTTCTGACATATCGAGTCATGAGTATCAAAATAATAATGTATCATTGATGCTCGGATGGGTCAGGGCGAGGCCTCACAAGAAAATATTGTGAGACACCACCACCAAAGAACAATTATGTAGTCATCCTATATTGGTGAGTGTAGATGAATCTAAGAAGGTAGAAAAGATATCTGCAAAGGTAGAACCACAAGAAGTTTCAAAAACCCCTCAATTTACTGTGATACAATCTATATTAGCCCTTGTAGTGTATCAAAGAAAAGAGCCATCCATGAGCAACATCAACAAATTGGTACACATTGTGTTAATACTAGAAGTTGTTATAGAAGAATAGGATGGAACACTAGTTCAAACATGTCAAGTATATACTCATGTACCTATAGCACAAGTTCAAGGTGCAACTAAAACCAAAGGAAAGAAGAGAAGAGGATTGAAGTGTGAGAATTGACTACACAGCCTAAGGAGCAATTAGTAATATAAACACTAGTTTCTTTCACAACAACTATTATTCCTCTAAGTCAAGCACTTTATAGGCCGAGTGTAGAAGCTACACTACTATATTCATCAAGGCCTAGTCTTAGGACATCCAAAATAGATGAAGTTACATCATTTGGTGATATAAGCTCAAATGAGGTGATTGTTCTACCAAAGTTTGAACTTGAAACTATCACAATTGAATAAATGGACATACTATAGGATGCACTTGCAAGGAAAAAGAAACAAGAACTACTCATAAGGGATCTTAGGTGAAAGCAAGCATTGCAAGATATCAAGGACATATTTCTTGATGCATTCAGCCTACCAGTACTTAAAGAAAAAAAGATTATCATGGAGTAGTTGGTAAACATTGTAGAAAATATCAGTGATGTAGACTTGGATTCCAATATAGAACTACTTGAATGGTCTAAGAGAAAATTTCAAGGAAAGGTAAATAAAAAGATATCAAGTTCTATTGCACTTAGTTAGGTTGAGTTAACAACCAAGATTGACAGTGTAAAGAAAGTCTTGGAGAATATTTTCTCACTTTACACTAAGTTGTGTGATATAACTCTATTCGCACAAGAATTGTAGCACCATATTGATAACTTGGAGGGAGATATGAAGAAAATAAGTACAACTCTACCTCATTCTCTAGTTTAGAGTCAGAGGAACTTTAGGAATTTGATGAATTCCTAAGGTCAGTTAGTATCTTTGCATGCTCAAGATGAAAATATTCAAGCTACATTGATCAACATCCAATCCATGTTGACCCCACACATGGAAACACTTCACAAGGAGCTAGCCTTGGTAGAAAGATACCCATATTTCAACACATCAAGGCTTAGTTCATCTTGTTGCCGAGTTAGCCATCCAAATCAAATCATTGGAGATAGCTTGTGATAATTGGGATGCAACACTAAAAATAATACAAGTTTGAGGTCCACAAAACTTTCTTGGACAAATACACTATAAGTGTATAGCCCATGACATAAGTGTCAAAATAGGGAGTATATATAAAGGGATATAAAGGGGGAGAATGCATGATAAGGAGAGTTAAGTTTTGAAGATCAAGCCAAAATTGAGTTAGAACCTACTCAGAAGGAGTATTCAATTTTTCAATACAAAATGGGACAATCAACTCAAGGGGAGTTCTGGAATATTGAGGTATGACTAATGATTCATAAGTTTTTCAAAATTTTGAAGTTTTGAAATTTTGTATGTAAGTGAATATTATATAAATTATGCATGAAAGGCTAAGGTTATTCATGCATGACCAAGTATTTTCCCACTCATTTCAAAGGGGGAGATCATTAATCTTGGATTGGTTTTGATATATGAGTAACAATATACTTAATTCATTTACTTATTTCATGTCGAACAAGTAATACAAGTTGAGCATAAGTTGTCAAATAGTATATGTCAGATATATAGTATGTGTCGAGTAACTAGTAAGTGTCGAATCACTCAAGTGTCAAGTAGATACTAAGTGTTGAGTCATTTAGATGTTGAGTGATCAATGGATGTCAAGTAATATAGAGGTTGAGTAGCAGCATTAAAGTTGTAATTGATGTTGAGCATCAAGGACTTCAAGTGTCGAGTAATATAGTTTTGACATAATTGTTTATAATGGCACAAACTACTATGTAAACTATTTTGAATCTGACTTGAGGATTTTTTTTATGATCCTAAATGATAAAGATGAATCTTTATTGAGAATCCCTATGCAATACATGTAGCTAATTAGATAAAGGGAAGGATTAAGCAGAAATATGGGTGAATCACAGTCATTGAACCATACCTAACCCTAAGTTACCTAGGTCTTCTTAAGGAGGACAAACCCTAATATTTATTTTTTGTGGAAGGAGAAATGAGTAAAGTTTGCATGTGCAAATAGAGTCTTCATTGTGACTCAGGTATTGTTAATTGAGATACATTGCAAAATTAGTTAAAGGAGAATAGAGGAAAGGAATTAGAAGATAGTAGAGATACATCTAATCAGGAAGGATCAAGTACACATCAAGAAAGAGGTGATCTATCATCAAGTAACAGAGTGCTAACCAAAGGATCATTGCTAAGACATTCTAATAGGTGAATCAGTTAATCTCTTAATAGAGTAGTCTTAACAGGCTATTATAAATACTTTAACAGGGTTCTTACTTCATAGTAAGTCAAAGTCCTTTTACCAAGCACACTTTTAATAGGGTGTTGAAATCCTTTAATAGGGTAAGATCTAACAATCTTGTAAACCTTTAATAGGGTGGACCTTTCACAAGGTAGATCATGCTTCAAGATTAAAACATCATAACCTTCATTGGAAACACTTTATTACTATAGTAGTGAATATTTGTGGGTCTCATCCCCACCCCAATTTTACCTTCTCCTTGGAGGGTTGGGTAACCAAATATCTTGTATCATGCATATGTTGAATGTTTACTTAGTTTCAAGTTATGGATGTATATGCTTAAATTGGTATTTCAATTTAAATGTATAGATTGTGAGATGGATGTGTGGTCAATGATTTTATGGTTAAAGTTTTTAAATACTAATTCACCCCCCAACCCCCCTCTCAGAGTTTATTTTCTCTATAGTATTTCCAATAGTGATTCCTTCTAGGTTATGGCCAATACAAAGATTTAACTTCATTGGATAATAACCTCAAGCATGTGAGATCTATGATCTCTCTTTCAGATCCTAACTCCTCCTAAACTTATTGATCTGCTAACCCCTCTAACTAACTCCTAAAATTAGAGCAAGACCCTTTATTTATACTCTCCAAAATGGCTTACAAAAGATTCTAGATCATCATATGAAGAATGTCAACCACATAATAGTCTATACACATACCTATTATCAATCCAATAAATTAAATTATGGCCTCAAATTAAATACATAAGTCGGCTCACAAATGAGAACCAAATAGAAAACTCAGTGAAAGACATCATCAAACAATAGCAACAAAGATCACTGAGGCACTCAGTGAATATAGAATAAAAACACTCGGCTGAAGAAGAACCTTATCCACTCAATGGATGAAGGCATAATCATAGTCACCAATAAATAGTAATGAAGTCATTGAGAAGGTCCTCAAAGTTGGACAAGCATAGATCGATTGAGCAGGATAGAAATGCAACCTAAAATTCCCATGCATCAAGTATAGTCCAATAATAGTCATGTCTTTGATGAACACTTACAAGGAGTTGCATTGGTGTCACAAGTTTCAGTTACATCACTATGTTAATAGCCACATAACTCAAATAGGTTGTGAAACTAATATAAATTTCAATACAGGTTGGGTCTGCCCTATGTCATGCACAAGAGGCTCTTTCTATCACTATCTTCTCCTTTAGAATTTTCCTTTAGACTGCACATAATTTTAAGGTTCGTAGAAAATATTGCAATATATTTGGAAGAATTTCCAAGTCCTTTGATTTTGGATGCAACTCTAGAATCCCTTACTAAAAACTTGTCCATTAGATTAAAATTTTCAAAAAAATCCATTGAATCAAGATATTCAAAAATTGTAGCATACTCATCTAGAATAAAAGGGTGTTTACCCTTTACTATCAACACCTATTTCCAGTCAATCTCCAAGTTTCAAAGACATTCATCCAATTGTACCAAACCTTTCCAAGGACTCAATAAGCATTCATTTTACTTGTGCAAAAATAAAAACTTCAATATGATTCAAACTATGGGCAATTTAAAGAAGACTGTGGTAACAATTAAAGCATTCTAATTGAAATTCTTCATCAATTTTCTCTAGCAATAAACCCAAAAGTATCATTTTTGTTAGTCTTTTTTTGTTTGGTTTAGAAGGTAGAGTAGATTTTTTTTAAACAACTTGAGTTGGATATTTAGCAACAACTTTAGTTTTCATTCTTTAAAAGAATATTTGTAAGTTTGTGGGTTTGAGAAAAATAAGAAGTGATTTTATATAAAATTTAAATTCAAGGAGATCAAAGAAAGTTTCTTTTTCTTACAATCTATGTAAAACAACTGAGTTCTATATATGTAAAATCATTGTAGCAAACTTGCATTGGATTCTATTATATTCTTGAAGAGAAAGTTGGTTGTTATACTAAATAGAAGATCTATGTGTGATTGATCTCTATTATTTTGCTTCTTCTTATTATTTTTAGTTAATTAACACACAATATTAGTTTTCATAAAATAGATATAGTTTATTTCTATCAATTTATTGTGCAATTAATCTGTAGTTGGGTTATGAGAAATTGACACAATATCAAGGCTATGAGAAAATTAGCATGGTGTTAGAGAAGAAGAAAATCAATATGGTGTCAATTTATTTCTTAGTAGAGAGAGTATTGTGTGGCTGAAGTTAATTTTATATAACGGTTGTAGAAATATTTTAGTTTATTATTTCTCTTGAAGTTGAATAAAAGGTGCAATTGTAGGTTTTCTTCATTGGAGATTTTATAGAGAACTAGTTAGTGAAATTCTAGTACTTTCCTATTGACAAATATATAGGATACATCTTGACAAGGCTTTGGTGAAGATTAAGTTTGTATTCTTTAGAGATAAGTTGGGTGTTGTGCATAATATCTTCCTCACTAAGAGGGAGTATTAATTTTTTGTTGTTTAACTTGGAAGGTGGAGTGGAGTTGTTTTAAAGAAACTTGAGTTGGATAGTTAGCAACATCTTTAGTTTTCATTCTTTAAAAGAATATTTCTAAGTTTGTGAGTTTGAGAAAAATAAAAAGTGGTTTTATATACCATTTGAAGTTAAATAAGCAAGGAAAGAATATTTTTCTTGCAAGATAAGTAAAGAATTTGAGCTCTATATATGTAAGATTGTTGAAGAAAACTTGTATTTTATTTTGTTATATTCTTGGAGAGAAGTTGGTTGTTATGCTAAATAGAAGATTCAACACTTACAAATCTTTCCCCAAATTGGAATTTCCTAAGTATAGTGATTTTATTGTCTATGAGTGACTAGTTTCTATTATTTTGCTTCTACTTGTTGATTTTAATTATTTAACCTAGATTATTAATTGTTATAAATTGGAAAGATTTTCTTTAGATGAATAAGTTGTGCAATTAATCTATAGTTGGGTTATGATAAATTAACATGATATAAAAATTATGAGAAAATTAACAATTTTGAGGAAAAACATCAAAGACATCCCTACCTCCTATGTCATTATTTCATCAGGCATTACAATAATTACAGACCTTGCAAGATTTAAAGCTCAAATTTCACCTAAAGGAATTTGGCATCCTAGATGAAGAAATGATTCAATTTTTAAGATTGTATGTATTTCTAACAAGGAAGCTTCCATTAGAACAATTTACTACCTTATATTGCTTCCAAACATAATATTGCATCACATAAAAGATTGTATGCCCTAATTGTAGAAAGTTTATCAATGAATGTGGAAAAGCATGTTAAATAAGAGCAGAGCAGTATAAACAACATACTTTTTCTCTTCACACTTTTTCGGTCATTAGAGTAGAAGCCCATAAAAATTATGTTGGGGTTATTATGGAGAATGGAGCCATACTAGCTAGATGAGTCCTTCACTCCCACTTGTTTGCACACCTCTGCATTGGGTTCTTTGTAGACACCCACAACTATATAGTGATCTCCTGCTATGAAGAGTTACATACCATTACCTTCCTCTTCTCACTATAGTCATTTTTCATGCCTCTCCCTTGCTACTCTTGTGTCCTTGTAGAGTTGTCTTGATCTATACCTACCTTCTCTACACCAACTCTTATAGAAGCTCATACTTGAGTCTCAATGTCCCTTTACGAATGTATCTTTTCCTAATCTATATCTAACATATGTTTCCCTTTTAGCTACTACTATAAACTTTTCATGAATTTGTGGCATGAACTTTCCTATTTCTATATGTAAAGGATCTAAATGTTGCACTAAAATTATTTTTTCCTCAACTACACCCTTCACAATGGACCAATTCCATTGACTCTAAACTCCATAGGGGATGTGAAAAGGTGAAAAAGGACAAGCAAAATTTTATTTTTATGTCTCAACCTCCTTTGCATTCAAACAAATTGTTTCCTTGAAATTTTTTACATAAGCTCCAACTTTTTTCCTCTTAGATACAAAACACAATTCTATATTGTTCTCTAAAGTACTACCTTGATCTATTTCCATTAAATCATTTTTAGTGACAAAATATTGAATAAGTGTTTCATCTATTTCCATCGGTGATACTTTATTTTCAATTAAAACAATTACTTTTTCCTATCAGATACTAATCTTTTTAATTTCTCAAAATCATAATTTTTTCCTATTTCCCAAATTCTTACTTTTCATTCTAGTTGTTCCCTTTTAACATCTTGTTGATGTGGATGCCTAAGAAACTTGTGTCATTGTTTTGCATTGTTATTGTGAATAACTCCCACTTGGTTTTGACTCTCTACCATGTATGTAGTGTCCAATTTTCTTCCTATCACAATTATTAAGAACCCTTTCATCACCTCCCATTTATAGGATTCCAACCTAACATTAAATTCTTGAGAGAATAATTGTCCTACTAAATTGGAGTTATTTTTAAGCTAAGGGGCATACTTAGCATCCCATAAAAACCAACTATTTTCATTGGCTAGGTCCAACAAAACCTATCTTTTTCCCACAATATTAATAATATAATCTTCAATGCAATATACCCTTACCAAAATTTTCATTTTGAAAGGTTTTGACAAGCTCCTTATGTGGAGTAGTATGAAATGAAGCTCATGTGTCATGCACCAAAAAATTTGCAGGAATTTATGTTCTAGTCAAAACAAGAGCATTGTCATATTACACATCTACTCCTTGGTTTCAATCAAACTCAGATACCAATTTTAATTTTTAAATGAGTAGATTAAAACTAATAAGCATACAAAAGACAGAAAAAGAAGACATAACGCAACAAATTATAATGGTTTGACAAATTTGGCTACATCCACTCTCAAATTAGGGAAATATTTTATTAATGTTTAATCAATAGAATTGTCCATAGCATGTACAAATTTATTTATATAAATACATTGAACAATTAAGTGAATGGTCAAGTGATCATTGGTTCCACATACTCAACAAATATCTCCTCTAGTACAGAGGATTAAAAAAAATTCATTTATAAAGATGATTATATTGAAATTATTTGTAAGCAAGTGTATAATGATCAACATGTAAAGTCTAATGGTAATTCTAATTCTTTTTTTAATTTTTACGACAATTTTAATTTGAAGATTATGGAAAGAATGAGTTTCAAATGTGAAGGTTTGGGAAAAAATCAATAGGGAATAATGAATTTAATCAAATAAATAAGGAGGCCAATATGTGAAGACCTTGGATATTATATCAAAAAAGGAAATATGAATAAAAGTTCAAGAAAATTAGCTAAAGGAAATGCACATATTGTCATAAGGAAGGACATGTGACAGATAGGTGTATGGATCTACATGTATAAAAAAATTGTAGTTTAAAAAGTCATTGTGAAAAGATGTGTTAGAATAGAGAATTTAAGGATGAATCTAATGCATGTTGCATAAAATGGATTTTGAATGGAGCCATAGATTGGTTTCAATGGATTATAGGTATGATAATAAACAAATGAAGGCACAAATTTCATTTACTAGAATTGATAGAAATCTAGTAAATTTTAAAGGTTTTAGAAGAAGAATAAATACTTTAAGTATTTATCAAGTTCATTTTCTGGAGAGATATTAATAAAAGGTCAGTTTGAAGGAAGTTTAAAATTATGGTTTCCAAGAATCACCATAATAGTTAGACAAAGAAAAAGGTATTAGATGAGTAACTGAAGCTATAGTCTGAGTAAAGTTTTGGATCCCCTAGCACACTTAGTGTGGCTCAATGTGATGTGATTATAAAATACAACGGTTTGACACCTAAAACTATAATGAAATAGAGATTAGTGTTCCAAAGCTAGTAGTTGGAGAATCTCAATAAAATGATGGGATTTCTAGGTTCAATCTAAATTTGAAGAGTTTAGATTTGATATGTTGATGATTTTTTATAGTTCATAAGAAACCAAGTCTATACATAAAGTTTATAATCAGCATAAACAACTTCCACTAGTACATTTGAGGTCAATTTCAACCCAATTTTCGACCAAATTTTGACCAACCCATTGGTCAAAATTTTCTTGTCAAAATTTCAACCAACCTACTAGTTGGTCAAAATTTTGACCAATACATTGGTCAAAATTTTGACCAATACATTGGTCAAAAACCTTCCAAAGCCATGGTGCAAGTTCTACTAGGTACTGGTTGAAATTTTGACCAATGATGGTACAAAACACATAGGCATTGGTCAAAATTTTGACCAAAGAAGGTAGAAATTTTTGACCAATGAAGGTAGAAATTTTGACCAATGAAGGTAGAATTTTTGACCAATGAAGGTGGAATTTTTACCAATGAAGGTAGAAAACACCTAGGCATTGGTCAAAATTTCAATCAATGAAGGCAGAAATTTTGACCAACACCTAGGTGTAAATTTTTTTCAGGCATTCTATAAAATAGTTCGCATGCCTTGCATATGATGACATTTTGCATGCATCCTGCACTCTCTCATCCAGTTGAAGATGGATTACGGAGAGTGATCTAAAATGATGATGCTAAAAAACACACACAATCAAATCCAAAACAAACTTGCATTACAAATGGATTGTGGAAATCTGATATTGTTAATTTTGCCTACATGTCTACTAATTTTAAGTCCAAATTCTTTTGCATATGGATCTTGATGGTACACATTGTGGAATACAGTCTGCATAGAAAGAATCAATAAATTAGTCTTAAAAGCTACAAAGTACTCTAATAAATCCTTTTTTTCTTGAACCATGCTAAAAACATCTAGGGCACATGCAATCCTGCATGCCCAAAGAGATTTCTTCATTCAATTTTGGGATACAATTTTGCAGGTTCTCTATGTGTTTGTTTCAATCTCTATCTGTTAAGCATAGCCAGTCTTTATAAATCAACTTGGGAGTTCTTATACTTGTCGTGTTTACTTATTAGGCATCACATGGCTATCTCAGCAATCCCCCTAGCGACATTATAATATATTCTATTTCTTGATTAGTAGGATTAAAAAATAACTACCTACAGTTGGGCCATTACCATGCCCTTGTGTACTATGGTAACATCACTGTAGTAGTTGTTACTTTTAGATTTAATATTTACTATTTTAAATGGCTTTAAGTAGTCATTACTTGAACCATATAGGGTGACTAGGAATCTTGAGCTTTTGGATCTCTTTTTAGTACTCTCTAGCAGTTCCAATACATCTCATTAAAAAATCTTCTATAGATCCCTGCATTAGCCAGTACAGTTATCTAACGATTCACATGGTTTGGGTTGATGAAACCACTACTTCAAGATCATGGGCAATAGTGGGCTATATCCATCCATATACAACAATACAAGGGATGGTCTCAAAAAAAGTTAGAAGCTGATACTTCCTTAAGTGATCAGAGAAGAATTCAAAGAGAAACTAGTGTGTGATGAGGCAAACCCTTGACTTTTGAATGACTTCCAAATCAATATCAACACTATTGTTGGCATGTTTTAAATTTAATTTTTTTTTGTGTATAATTGTTGCAAGACTTGCAAAGCAATACTCGTAAATGTTGTTGTGTTAATAAAGTTCTATTTTCATTATTCGGATTCTGAATGTGCATTTCTCAATAATAAAGAATTATTTACTGCATTTCTATTTCTCAAATTAGAAGTTTCTACTTCCCTAAGTGATGAGGCAAACCCTAACTGTGGAATGAATTCTAGATCAATATTCACACTATTGTTACCATGTTTTAAATTTTATTTTTTTTTTTTGTGTAATTGTTGGGAGGCTTGCAAAGCTATAATCTTGAATGTTGATGTGTCAATAAAGTTATATTTTCATGATTCAGATTCTAAATGTGCATTTCTCAATAATAAATAATTATTTGCTGCATTCATTTTTATATGTAGCAGTTGTTGTAGCAATCTAAGGGCATGTTGGCTACTATAATTAGCTATCATTTGGGCAACACATTTTTTTAGGATGAAGTATAGGCTAAAATCTAAGAACTAAAGGGGGGCTAAAATTATTCAAAAAAATAAAATCATTCATATGAACATGTGAAAAATATGATTATGACATTAGTTAGACTCCACAGGTCATTGGCAACAAGTCTTGGTATCATCCAGATTATACCATCTTTTTGAAACTAGAGCCAAAGTATGGGTCTTCACTGATTATGAAAATTTAAACAAGTGAGTTGGAAATTCCTAGGATTCAACTCAAAAGTAATCACAAGGCATAAAAAAACCCATGAAAAGATGGACAGTAGTATAGAAAATAGTGCAAAATTTTTGATTAGGCAACACTTAATTCTAGGCAAGGTATCACACTATTTCATAGCTGAGAAGATGTATGAGAAGCCACTTTTAGGCCCTTAATGGAATCTAAGATAGGAATAGTCCTGTGACCATTTCACTAAACAATGGTATCATGTAAGTTGCAACAATTGAAAATATGTGTACAATCAAACATGTAATGTTGTAAGGGATGGAACATCATGACATATAGGTCTAGAAGAAAACCTTTGTTAATGAAAGAAATATTTTTCTTGATAAACATAAATGCAGCAACATACAATAGCTAGATCTAAATGAGAACTACAGCCTTTCTAATGAAAATGATAGTGATTTTGACCACTCTCTGTAAACAAAGTTCTAGTAGCAATTTTCCTATAAAAAATGACATAGAAATCTCCCTCCATAAACCTCCACTTATCATTGGCATGCAATTTATGTGAACCTAGCCACAACATGCAAATACTTCAAATCATCAATCAGCTCATAGATCATCACAATTGGGCTCATCACAATCTCTACATGAATAACATCGCCTTCAAACATAAGATTCAGGAGAGGTGTACTAGGATCCAATGACCACAAACCTCCACTCATCATTGGCATGCAATTTATGTGATCTAGCCACAACATCCAAATACTTAAGATGGTCAATCAGCTCATAGATTGTCACAACTGGGCACATCACAATCTCTACATGAACAACATCACCTACAAACATAAGTTTTAGAGAGGTGTACCAGGATTCAATGACCAGTCACAACTTACTATAGAAATCAAAAGAAGCACAGCATCACTATGAGAACAAATATTGTTGGGATTCCTTTTGACATATTTGGTTCTTTAATGGTGCTTACACACTTTAAATAATCTACAAGTCACTTGGTTTTTTTGTTAGAAAACATATCATTTTTTTAACTAACATACCTCAAATACAACATCATTATTCACACTTAAATTGTATAATCAAATAAGACAACTAAGATCCCAACTCTTAATGGTTTGCCTATACCAAACATGTTTGTGGACTAGCATAACAATGCAGATGATATCAATTCTACTTTCAGGGAAGAAATCAGCAAAGCAAGCCTCATATGTGACTTATGTGACTCATAGTACGTGTGCAAGGAAGACCATCACCTTCCATGTCACCTAGAGTTATTGATAATGTTTTTAGACTCTTGCCTCAAAGGCAACCAGAATTTGAATATTCATATTAAACAAATAATATCTAGAAAGCTCAATCCACCATTGCCCATAGGGAACAACATTTCTCATAGCTTGTGTCATATACATAGCTGACTCCTAGCAGCTTCAACCTCCTCAACATAATACTAGTGTCAATCTTCAAGGTAGCCTCCAAAATTCACCTTTTCTAATTGCAAGCACCATAGATCATCATAGGACTCCCATGTGGTGCAGGCAACATAGCATCTTCTTAATGTTTTTTCATCTCCTTTCAATCAAAAATACTGAATAGTATTTATGATAAAGTTAGATACCCTGAGACTTGTATCCATCATTTTTCAAGTTGAATTGTATCAAATTATAATTAGGTTCTTTAGATTGGTGGAAAATATCGATATGCAGTTAAGTTGCAAATTCTGTCTAGACACTACAATAGAATATATACTTGGAAATACAAAAAATAGTTTATCTGTTAACAGTTATTAGATCCATTAAGTGCCTCTCGGGAAATTTGTCTATCTGTTAAGAGTTGTTACATGCTTGCAACAATACATTGTTTTCTAGCAATATGTTACATTCCAACCAATGATAATTTTCCACTCAATGGCATCCGATCCAAACTATACTCCTTCCCTTTTGTAATGGGCTTGATAGACTAAGAACATCTTTTTGTTTTGGCCTTTCAAGAAGGACAACAGAGATGAAGTCTAACTAATTTTCTTACACTAAAATGAAAACACTATTACAATTAACCTTCAACTCAAGTTCTGCAAACTTGATCCTTAACACCATCCTTTCCAACTAAGTCCATCCAAATGTATGATACTTTGCAAACCTCTAGATAAATTGCTAGCAATACTTGATTTCAATGACCTCAAAGCATGGAGCTTCTACTCACACTAATTATCTAAGCTTGTCCAATCCATCTTTAACCCAACTTTAAAAACAACATGACAAAGCCACTCACCACGCATGACCATAAAGGAAAACTTCTTAGGTTAAGAATTGAAACATAGCCACATGCACTAAACCAAAGCTCTAAATTATGACTGCTACTGATTCACTAAATAAATCTACAAATAAGGACATGTTTTAAAATTTAATGTCTTCAGAATGCTCCACTAGTAATGCTAGGAGATCCCAAATGCTTTCTATCTTCTTTAACCTTTTCAATTCATCTATAAAGTTCACTATTGTCTACTTCTACATTTTAAAGGGTTCACAATGCACATTAATCTCCTAGGGTGACTTTCTCTTCTTGGGTGTAGCAAAGGTATCACATTTGACTTTGTACTTCTACTTTTCGATGGCAATTGAATACTTATGTGTCCACACTTTATAAAAGGTACATTGATCAACAAACCTATAACATGTAGACACTTTGTCACCCTATCTTCCTCCATTATACCTTCCACTACCATAACCTCTTTAATATACAATTTTCCATCCTCCTTTCTATATTCTATGTTGGCATTGTTGTTTGGTGTGTGGGTGCCACCAATCATGCTTCCAAGAACTGTGGAGGTTGTCACTGCTCCTAGACATGCTAATTGAAATTGATAACATCCTTGGAAGCTCTACTATTGTGATGGTGTGATGTTTGAGGTAAGCTATACTAGTGCAACACAAGATTGTGATAGACTCAGTGGTGGGCCATGTATGCCTAACTAGGTGGTTTTTGCATCTTCTATGCTACGAGTCTTCCTGTCATGCTCTATTCCTTCCATCCATGCATACCATTTGTCCGCCTACAATTATTAAATAAAAGTTACATGCAGTATGGAAAATTAATTGTGTGGTATATGGAAAAACATTTTGTAATGAACAAGGTTGTTGTAAATGTCAATCCCATTACTTGCATGGTCCATAGTCCACACCACACTCTCTCCAGAGTTGATTTTTTATCTTATAACCCACAATCAATAAAAAAAAAGTTTTTACCTCCATAAGTGATTGTAGTAGTAGTTGAATGAGATATAATCCTTTCTATAGTTGCTTGGGTCTATGCAGATCCATAGATAGCCATTCTAATATTAGATGATGCATATAGTTTTGTCAAATGCTAAATATGCCCACATGATTCCTTCACACTTAAATCTTTATGTTGCAACTTAGCTGCAAAATACTCTGAACAATTCAATTTTTGTTATCTGTTAACTATCATCCAAATTTATTCCTAGAAGTTCTTACTGGGAGCTATGTGGAAAATTAACTGTGTGGTATGTGGCAAGACATTTTATAATGAACAAAGTCATTGCAAATGTTGATCCCATTTCTTGCATGGTCCACACCATACTCTCTCTAGGGTTGAATTTTTATCTTATAAGTTATAACCCACACTCAATAAAATAAAATAAAATTCACCTCCATAAGTAACTATAGTAGTAGTTGAATGAGATATTATCCTTTCTATACTTGCTTGGGGCTATGCAGATTCATAGACAGCCATTCTAATATAAATGATGCATAGAATTTCATTAGATGATAAATATACCCACAAGATTCCTTCACATTTAAATTTTTAAGTTGCAACTTAGCTGTAAAATACTTTGAACAATTCAACTTATGTTATCTATATAACTATCATCCAAATATATTCCTGTAAGTGCTTACTGGGAGCTATGCATTGCTATAGATGATTATTATGTTACAAGAAGAGTGATTTTATGATATGATGAAATTTACTGATCTTCTATATCTTTCCTTGATTCAATGAAGGAATTATTCAACCTCCATGCATTTTATTTCTTCTTGATAAAAAAATTCTGAGTGGTTCTTTTTGTTTGAACTAGCCAAATATTGTTGCAAGTCTTCACAATCAATAGGTCTACTTAAAAACTCCCATAGCTCTTCCATACCCAAATTTACACATTAAGAAGTACCTTCTAGAAGTTAAATCAAAACTTATACAAATGTGACTTAGAATAAATGATCTTAAGTAAGGCTAGAGAGGTACTCACATTTGGAAAGTCTTTGTAGGTGTCCACCAATGTCCAAAATTGAAAACCAATATATCAGCATCAAGCCACCTTTTGTTTAGACCATCTATTTTTTCTAGCTTAAGAGTGTGGTGAACCCTTTTTGGTACATTTTTAGGTAGATTACTCATTTGTACAAGAAAAGGTGACTGAAAGTACTCAATAGTGAAGTTTAAAGAGCTAAAATATATACGCAGAATGCGAGTTCGCTTTGCAATTTTTTGTCCATTAATTTCATTAACTGACTGCTTATCAACTACACCCTGCATAAGTAGGTAGATAAGAGACTCCCATTGTGTTCTAGCCATGGAATCTCCCACAAATTCAACATGTAGTCCTCATAATCTTTGTAGAATATCAGATGGCTTAAACCTACAACCACACCAAGATAAATCAAAACCACATCCATTCCCTATACATATGAAATCAGCTCAAATACAACATTCAAGAATACTATTCATATTTGGGCAAATGCCTACAACACAATGGTAAATTGTGAGCCTCTTACCTGGGAGGTTGTAGATTCAAGTCTACTCAAACTTAACTAATAGCAATAATTAATCACAACAAATAACAATAATTAACCTTGTCTTCAGCCTATTACCAATTTTTAAAAAATATTATTCATATTCATAAGAAGATAGGAAATCAGCAAAACTTAAAACAATATAAACACAAATAATCACAAAATGAAAATCAGAGAGTTCCAAATAGGAATAGTGCTCTTCTAAAATTTGATGCATTCAAAAAATTCAATTTAACACTCAAATATTTGGATATACATTGGTATATTGCAACCTGGAGGTTTCCATCTCCATTTCATATAATCTTGATCTTTCCTGCCATTGTTCTGACAATGGAAGCCACATTAAGCAAAAGGGCAGTCGGAGACATTGTATAAACTGTATTTTTTGTCATAAACCCATAACATCACAACTAGAATTTGAATTGATGCCACTAAAGATTGTATTAACTGCAGCACTGAAATGTGTAGAAGAAACAGGATCCTCTGATAACTGAGTGTGAAAATATCCCTCACTTGCAATGAAATTTAAAAAGATGAATGGAAGGATTGCTACCAAGAAGCACAAACTACAATGCCCAATTTTGTGGTATCCCAGTTGTCCAACGCTATAGCTTCTTTGACCAAATTGGCTAGTGAGGATCCCAATAGTATTTGACAACCTTTTGAGCAATAGATCATTTACAAAAATTAAATAACGAACCAATACACGACCCCTCATCTTGAACTAAAATTTGTGCAACATGAAAATTCACTCTTTGATTGAATTTTAAAGCACCCAGTACACCACATCAAACCTTATGCCTGGAAAGCCAAAATAAATCTTGAAAACACACGTGAACAGAGTGAGTTAAGGTAGTAGATTCACCTAGAGATTATTCTTTAACTTCTTTGAAACAACATGATTGGAATCAACAAAAAGAAAATTGTGCAAAATTGAAGTCTACAATGAATTTTTCCTCTATTTGAGACCACTCGAAATGATACGTAGGATAAATTCAAGAAGGGATTCACCAAAATCAGTCATTCTGAAAAATCCATCTGAGACTAATCCAAAAAAATGAAATTTTTTCATCCAAAAAATGAAAAATAATTAAAATCGAGTACCCAAAACCCAGTAATCACTAGAACATAAATTTTTCCATCCAAGAGCATCACCTGAGGCTAATCCAAAAATAAGAAATTTTTCATATAAACTTAATAATTACTCCTTCCTAATACAAAATCTATTATAATGATATGGGAAACATCTACTAACAGAGAAACAACAATTATCCTAATTAGTAAAAGGTTAACAAATAACAGAGCAAAAAAAATAATAAGAAAAAACACTTCAACAAAGATTGGAAGCGGTCTTCCTAGATGATGATCTTATGAGTCAAAAAGACTTCATGAGACTTTTCCTCTAAAGATATGCATCAAAGTCAAACTGGTGCCATTGAAACCTATTATGAGAATGCTGGCAAATGACCTACTAGGAGAATGCTAGCAAAGGTTGAATGATTCGACTTTAAACTTGCCAATCAAATTTTTTTAAAGGTCTCCAAGGCCTTTTCAGAAAATCCTTCCTGCACATATCCCACAACCAAGGAATTCCATTAGATGACATTTGGTCAAGGCATTTCTTTGAAAAACCTCAAGGCTGATTGACATCACCATTTGTTGTCTCGTTCTTCTACCCTTGGTCATTAGCCAAACCCCTCAATGAATTAGGGCACGTGAAATAGAACTTTTTTCATTTGAATAGAATGAAGCCTGTGTTGGTCAAAATTTTGACCAACACAGCCATGGATTTTTTTTAAAAAGACATTTTTCCTTGTCTATTCCAACCAATTTGACCCCATTTTAATAGATGGTTGAAAATTTTGGTCTAAAAATGGGGTCAAATGTACTAGTGTTCATTCATGTAAAACTTTGTGGTGAAATGAAACCATTTTAGAATTGCATTTGTAAGAGGAGGTGTGTTATAGTATTTGAGGTCAAAATTAAGAGTGTTGGAAGACAATAATTTCCCCCTAGTTAGTGTAGGATTTGAGAAAATATGCAAATCAAATCCATGAAGCACATGAGTACCTACATGTAGAAAACCTATCATGGAGAAGAAAAAGACAAGAAGAGGCAAGGGTTTGATCTAAAAACATGCAAACTGTATAATCAGATGAATAAGAGATGATCAATTACAAAGAGAACAATCCTTATAAAAGGAGATCAAAACTCAAAAAGGGTAACGTAATAAGTTACAAAGGATGACCTAAAGGTGAAAGCTATTTATTAATTACTAATTAATTATTAAATAGAGGAAGCTAAAAAATCCATAAAGAGAAATATTAAGAAGGGAGAAAAGGTAATTTAATAAATTAAATTAAATTAACCTTTTTCTCTAACAAACCCCCCCCCCCCACGGCCTTAAGATGAGCAACAATGCAATTACAAAAAATTTGAAAAGAGAAAGGAAACTACAATGTAATGTTGAAAGAAAACTTGGGTCCCAGCAACAAGGCCTGATGAGGTACCCAATCACAACAAAATCTTTGTGAAACAGAGAAATAGAGAAAACCTAATGGGAAAAACTCTACTCCAAAAAGAGATAGCTAAAAACTTAGTGAAGGACTATAAAAGCCTCCAACTAGAGGAATGTTCTAGAAAATAGGAACAAAGAGTGATCATGATGAAAACCATTGAAGTAGGAAGAAGCCACAAACACTATCAAAAGAAAACTATTGATCTATAGAACCTCCTCTAAAATATAATCTGACTAGGTAGAGAAGAGTGTAATCTACATCAAATCAGAAGGCAAATAAAGGCAAACAACTAAGCTCAAAAATACATATGGCACGAAGCACCAAAGCCTACAGAGCTAATCAATCGAACCAAGGAAGGTTGCAACCAAAAGTTGGAATGAAAAGAAGATTGTCTAAATGGTAGATGATCCATCTCACCGAAATGCATAGGTATCCAGCCATTGCAATTGCGTAGTACATAGGATCAACTACTGAATACATAACTCACTCCAACAAACCAAGGAAGCATTAGGAACAACAAAAGAACCCCCCCTTAATGTAGACAAGGGTGAGGTGACAAGTAACTGAAAAAGTGGGCCAAAAATAATTGCAAGCCAAGAAACCATGATTAAGATGCTCAAAAGAGTACATAAGTATGTACTAAGGTGATCAATCTCAAACATGTCATGAGGCTAATGTCACCGAATAGACATTCACTAGATAAAGGAAGATGAAAAACAAAGGCAAACATCAACCCCCCATGGCACTTTATTAGAGTAGTGCATGTACAATAGGGTACATGATATAATAAATCACAAGAATACAATAATCTACATGAGTGTCCTCAAATGACACTACTCGAATCAGAAGGCAAAATTTGAAACGAAAAAATAGATGTAGTATGGCACTTTATCTTAGTGTGTTTGCATAAAAGTCCTTACAAATGATATCAACAATGATAAAAAAGGGCAAAGAGCTAATACAACAGATAGTATAGCCCAAAAGAAGAGATTCCATGTCAAGAAAATGATCCCCAGACCTAAAACATCTAAGATATCCACCATAGTGCAAAAAAGAAAAAAAACTTGATAAAAAGAGCATGGAGAAAAATCTAGAAGAAATTATAGTATTTTTGAAAAGTAGACAAAACCATCTTTCCAAAAATATAACATTTTCAAAAGACAAAGATGGGATGCTCAAAATATGCCCTTTGAAGTGAAAAACTAAACATCTAGATTTGACTGCCAAAATAGGCAACCAAACTACATCAAAACCAAAACACACCTGCACCAATGCCTTTTTCTTGGAACCAACTTTCTGGCACTTCTTTTGAATCAAAAAAATATGTCTATATGCTCAAGTTACAGCAAAAAACTAGTAGGGCCTCTGTAAAATGCATAAAAAACATTTTTTTAATAAAAAATAATTTTAAAAATTATTAGAAAAAGGCCACCACATTTAAGTGGTGGCAGAGCAGAGCTAGGGTGGAAAATTCATGGCCATGGTGGTAGGTGGGAGGTGGGCCATCGTGGAGTGGCTGCAAAGCCATTGGCAAAGCTACTAAGTGGTGACCACCAGCAATGACTGCAGTGGTAACTACAGCAGTGCTACTAGTGGTTAGTAAACCACAGCAGCCCAAAACCCCACAAATTTAGTTTCTTTTTTGTAATTTTTTTGAAAAAATTTGCCTTGAACTATGTGCAGATGTTGTATAGCCCTGCCAAGCAAAAAAAATTTGCCTCTCAAATCA
The DNA here is from genome assembly GCA_028749045.1 of Cupressus sempervirens. Lineage (NCBI taxonomy): Eukaryota > Viridiplantae > Streptophyta > Pinopsida > Cupressales > Cupressaceae > Cupressus > Cupressus sempervirens. Next base: position 383,230,974 of record CM053784.1, read on the forward strand.
ATATTCTCCAAAATGGACAAATTTTATATGGAAACAAGGGTTTTGATGCCTTCTAGATCCATCTGTGATGTTCATTTGGCCTCAATATACTTTGAAAATTAGTGACCCCCCTATTTTCTTAGGAAATACTTGAAAACTCTAGATCTAATCCATCAAACCCTTGTTCTCCCTTTTTCTCCAAATACTAAACAAGATACAGTAGATTTGGCCATGATATCATGTAGGATTTAAGCAAATATGCAAATCAAATCCATGAAGCCCATGAATACCTGCATGTAGAAAAGCTATCATAGAGAAGAAAAAGATAAGAAGAGGCAAGGGTTTGATCTACAAACACGCAAACTATATATTTAGATGAAGAAGAGATGATCAATTACAAAAAGATTAATCCTTATACAAGGAGATCGAAAACTGAAAAGGGTAACCTAATAAGTTACAAAGGGTAACCTAAAGGTGAAAGTTATTTAATAATTACTAATTAATTATTAAATAAAGAAAGCTAAAAATGCATAAAGCAAAATCTTAAGAAGGGAGAAAAGGTAATTTAATAAATAAAATAAAATTAACCTTTTTCTTTAACTATTAGAAGTTATTATTGGATGTTTATAAATAAATGAAGATTGATGCAAAGTATTAACTCTATTATGCATGCTACATGCAAGGGTATTTCAATATTAAAATAAACTCTACACATTGAAGAAGTGAAACTAATTTTACAGTTGAGATATTTGAGTAGCCAAAAAAAGGGAGAATCAGCCATATGAGAATCCACATGATTTTCAATGCAAAGTTGGTATAATAAAACCAAGCTTCCACTGCCATTTTCATTAGTCAAAACTATGGTTATGAGCTTACATTAGCTAACAATATTATTTTGAATAATATGTAATCCTCAATTATAAAAGGAGGAGATGTAATATAATTTTTGTAGAACAATCAATAAAAAAATTAATTCTTATTTTCTTTTGTAGTAGCTCTATTTTCCATTGTTCTATTTTTCACATATGCTTCTCATATATCATATAGTATATAAAGGCAAGAAAGTAGGTTATGCCCTCATACATTATAAAGTAAGAAAGGCACATTGTGAACACTGTAGGATTTGATAATGAAAAAATCCACAAATCCCTAGATATCCTACATGCAAATAGCCTACTACAAAGAAGTAAGAAAGGCAGAGAGAGAGAGAGAGAGAGAGGGGGGGGGGGGGGGGTTTCGCAATAAACAAGAAGATTGTATTTACATGTGCAAAATAGAATGAATAAATATACAACTAATCTGTTAGAGTAAAAAGTTAATTTCATTTTATTTATTAAATTTCCTTTAGAGTCTCTTCTTAAGATTTCCATTTATGCACTTGCATTTCCATTTAATAATTAATTAGTAATTATGAAATGTCATTTACTTATTAAGGTTTCCCTTTTAAGTTCTTGACCACCTTCACAAGGATTGATCAGTTGTAAAATTATTCATTATGTTTTACACAAGTAAATGCAATCTTCTTGTTTTATTGAAAAAGCCCTTCTCTCTCTACCTTGCTTACTACCTTGTAACAAGTTATTTGCATCTAGGATATCCAAGGATCTATAAATTTGTTTATTATCAAATCCTACATGGTATCAAAGTCTCGCTTGGGACTTCATGTTCTCGTTTGAAGAAAAAGGAGAATGATAGTTGGTTTTAGAAGGTGTCAAAATCACCATTTTCATATAAAATTTGTTAATTTTGGACAACATTGATTGGGGAGGAAAAAAATTGGATAACAGGGTCTGCATAATCCATTGTGGTCACCACCTATAGTTAGGCTTAGCTGCAACGGCCTCTACCTTAGTGCCATTGTAACATCACCACCATTCCATTGTCAAAGCCTACCACCCTACCATCACTCCACCCATGCTTAGTGTATGCACCACCTGTGAGCCACCACCACCAGCCATGCATCCTGAGTTCTGGTCTAGGTTTTTTTTTTTTTTTTTAAAACAAAAATATTTTTTTCAAGCCTTATGGAGGCTCTGGTGGTCTTTTCGCTCTAACTTGAGCATACTAGGGTATTTGTTTGATCTAAAAAAAGCATCAAAAATTTGATTTAGAGAGGGAGATGATGTTGTAGGTATTTTTTGTATTGTTTTACAATTTGGTACCTTTTTTCACTTAAAAAAGATAATGTTTTTTATCTTTTATGGGGTGTAACTTGCCCATTTTGGCTCCATTTTTCAATCCAAAAGAAGCGTTGAAAAGCTCTTCTTGAGAGATATCTAGATTATCTATTATTTTCATCAGTATTTCTTAAATATACATGTTATTCTTGAATTAAATCCTTTTTTCTCTCTTCTTTTTTGCGCATTTATTCTAGCAGTTGGGGTTCAATTTTTTGTATTGTGAGGGGTGTTTTGTATTATTATTTTTGTTATTTACATTAGTAAACAAAAAAATATTTTTTAAAAAAATGTAACACCTTCTACAATAATGGATAAGACCTCTTCTTGTCCAAAACTTTTGACCCCTCATTACTATCACACATGGAAGTCCTTGAGAACACAGCTTCTCTGGTCAAAAGGGTTATGGTCTTGTTTAGATGTTGTGTAGCTAGTTTTACAAAGGCCTTTTGAGGTCATGCATCACAAGAACAAGATGGATGAGGCAATGGGGTTGCCTTATTCATAGGTATCATTTTCATCTTGATGGGTGCAATACCCCTCTAGCTATGTGGACCAAGTTTGATGGCTTGTTTGATACAGTGAATTAGTTTGGGGCACTTCAGATTGAGGTAGCAATTACCTCTCTTATACCATATTCTTTTCTATCCATTGAGGAATTCTTGATCAATTTCAAATAATAGAGATCTTGATTACAAGATTGTGGGAAAACAAAGATTGACACTTATTGCATTTACTTGATTCTTTCCAAGCTTCATGGAAACTTTAATATTTTTGCTTCTACCTTCTATTCCACCAAAGATGCTTTGGGTAATAGATTTACCATGCCATCATTTGAGGTTTTTTGTGATCATTTGACTTGAGAGAAATTTAATCTCTCTTGGTTAGATTCTCTCATAGGCTCATAAAATTATGCATTGGTAGCTCAACCATCTTTTTGGATGAAGGAGAAGAAATAGAAGTCACATCCTATAGAGTCTCAAATTGATTCTATCCCTCACATCACATTAGGTCCACCTCCTCCTAAGGGAGATAAACCAATGACAAAATGACCAAAAATTATGCTTATTATAATAAGCCCAATCATGATGAGTCACAAAACTATGAGAAGAAGTTAGATGGCTATGTCAAATAGGTTTCACATTTGACAAATCTCGTTTAGAAGAGAAACATTCATATTCCTTCTAATTCTCATAGATCTTCATCATCATCATCATTTTAGTCAAATGGTAAAGATATAGGAAAGGGTCATGCACTATGTACAACTACTACTCCACCCTCTTCTAGATTATTACTAGATTCAGGTGCTTCACACCATATCGAATCTTCTTTGGATTTTTTTCTCTTTTTTTGAGACTTCTCCTACTCCAAACATTTTGATGGTGAAAGATATTGTTATGACTCTATATGGTAATATTATTTTTGCATTTATGATGTACATTTCATTATGTATTTTGTGTTCCATCTTTTTTCTCTAACCTTCTCTCTATTTATCATATTACACACAGTGGGAAAGGGAAAGATAGTTGAGTTTGCACAAGATTTAGTGCACATAAAAGATAGTGAGGCAAGCAATATTATTACTACAGGGACTATTGATCATTCTTCTTGCCAATACTCCTCTCATTTTGATCCACTATCTCCACTATCGAAGACTCACTCTCCTTCTTCACGAGAGACTGCTGAGGTGAAGTCAAGTCACTTGAACTTATGTGTTGTTCTTGAGACTAGTTTTGTAACTTCTACACCTCCACCTCCTATTAAAATTCTATCCATTACACATGATTACTCTTTGGCATTTCCTACCATTATAGCTCCACTCATCAAGACACCTGCTAGAGTTGTTGAGGATATATCAAAGGACACATCTCTGCTCTTAGATGACATATTCAGTACACCTGTTATCCAACCTCCATTAGAGATTCCATTTCAAGATTCTCATGCATTCTCCTTTGAGAATTAGCTAGGACTTCTAGCTTCACTCTATATTTAGGGGTTTCACCCTCCTTATTCATTTCCTTTGTTTCTTTTAGATGGGAGCCACAGTGGTATGTTCATTGACACATGAATTCTTCCATTCTAGAGGAGTTGTAGAGTCTCAAGCTTCTATCGTGAGGAGATTTCATTGTACTTATGGTCTTGAGAGAGTCTCTTAAGATATTTCATTTGTGCATCCTTTTATATCTCTTTTTTTAGTAGGGTTTTTCCCACTAGGTTTTCTCTATTTCTTTGTTTCATAGAGATTTTGTTGTGATTGAGTACCTCATCATGTGTTGTTGCAGGAACCCAAGTTTGCTTTCAGCATTACATTGTTTATAGCTACATTTTTGTTCATCTTAAGGGGGTTGTTAGAGTAAAAGGTTAATTTAATTTCATTTATTAAATTACCTTTACTCTCTTCTTAAGATGTCCCTTTATGCACTTGCATTTTCATTTAATAATTAATTAGTAATTATTAAATGTCATTTACCTCTTAGGATTTCCCTTTCAGGTGTTCGATCTCCTTCATAATAATTGATCGGTTGTAAATTTATTCATTCTACTTTACATAAGTAAATACAATCTTCTTTTTTTATTAAAAAAACCTTCTCTCTCTATCTTTCTTACTTCCTTGTAACAAGTTATTTACATGCAAGATATCCAGGGATGCATGGATTTTTTCATTGTCAAATCCTACATGGATAATGAAGAAATCCATAGATCCATGGATGTCCTACATGCAAATAACCTACTACAAGGAAGTAAGAAAGGTAGAGAGAGAAAGCTTTACTCAATAAACAAGAAGATTGTATTTACTTGTACAAAATAGAATGAATAAATTTACAATCGATCAATCCTTATGAAGGAGATCAAAAACCTAAAAGGGAAACACTAAGAAGTAAATGACATTTAATAATTACTAATTAATTATTAAATGGGCATGCAAGTGCATAAAGGGAAATTTTAAGAAGGGAGTAAAGGTAATTTAATAAACTAAATTAAATTAAACTTTTACTCTAACCCCCCCACCCCTTAAGATGAGTGAAAATGTAGCTACAAATAATGCAGAAAAAGCAAGGAAACTACAATGCAATGTTGAAAGAAAAATTGGGTCCCAGCAATAAGGCCTAAGTAGGTACCCAGTTACAACCAAATCTCTATGAAATGGAGAAATAGGGAAAACCACATGGGAAAAACCCTTCTCCAGAAAGAGATAGAAAAGGATGCATAAATGAAATATCTCAAGGGACTCTCTTAAGGCCATAAGTATAATGAAAGCCCCCATGATAGAAGTTTGAGACTCTATAGCCCCCCTAGAATAGTAGAACTCCTATGTTAATGAACATACCAATGTGGCTCTAATATGAAAGAAATAAAGGTAGTGGACAAGGAGGGTGAAACCCCTAAATTTAAGATGAAGTTGGAAGTCCTAGCTAATGCTCAAAGGAGAATGCATTGGAATCCTAAAATAGAATCTCCAATGGAGGTAGGATAATAGGTGTGTTGAATCTATCATCTAAGAGGAGATGTGTGTCCTCTGATGTGTCCTAAAAAACTACATTAGATGGCTCAATGATTGGAGCCGCAATGGTCGGCAATTCTAAAGAGTAATATTTTTCAATGGATGGAACTTGAATAGGAGGTGGAGGTGTAGAAGTCACAACACTAGTCTTACGAACAATACATAAGTTCAAGTGACCTAACTTCACCTCAGTCATCTCTCATGAAGAAGGAGGGTGAGTCTCTAATAGTAGAGATGGTGGAACAAAATGAGAGTATAGGTGAGAAGAATGATCAACATTCCCTAAGAAATAATATTGCATGTCTCACTATCTCTGATGTGGATTGAATCTTGTGCAAACTCAACTGTCTTCCATGTTGCATTATGTGTAATATGATAAATAGAGAGAAGGTTAGAGGGCAAATATGGAACAAATAGTGCATCATGAAATGTACCATTGTCAATGTAATAGAACCTTTTCCACATATAATCATAATAGTTTTATTCCCCATCAAAATGTGTGGAGTAGGAGAAGCCTCAAAAGAAGAGAACAAATCTTGAGAAGATTCCATATGGTGTGAAACTCCTAAATACATGAACCATCTTGAAGAATTTGGAGTAGTAGTTGCACAAAGTGCATGACCCTTTCCTATATCTTTAACATCTAATTGAAATGATGATGAAGAAGATTAGTGAGAAGTAGAAGGAATATAAATGTTGCTCTTCCAAAGGAGAGTTTTCAAATCTAAAACCTATTTCGCACAGCCATCTAACTTCTTCTCATAGAAATGTGACTTGTCATGACTAGGCTTATTATAATAAGTACACTTCAGTCTTTTTGGCTCTAGTTAGGTGGTCCTAATGTGATGTGAGGGCTAGAATCAATCTAAGACTCTATAGGATGTGACTTATGTTTCCTCTCCTTCATCCTAGAAGATGGTTGAGCTACCAATGCATAAGTATGTGAGCTTGTGAGAGAATCCAACTGAGAGAACTCAGCTTGCTCTTGAGTGACAAAAAAGCTCAAAGGATGGTATGATTAATCTATTACCCATAGCATGTTTTTTGGAATAGACGGTAGAAGCAAAAATCTAAAAAAATTCATGATACACAGAAAGAATCAAGTAAATGCATGCAATGTCAGTCTTGGTTTTCCCAAAACCTTACAATAAAGATCTCTATTATTTAAACTTAATCAAGAAGTCCTCAATGGATGGAAAAGAATCTAGTACAAGAGAGGTAAGCTCTACCTCTATCTGAAGTGCCTTAAACTCTTTCATTATACCAAACAAGCCATCAAGCGTGGTCTACATAGCTAGAGGGGTATTGCTCCCATCAAGATGAAATTGTAGACTATTGGATACCTATAAAGTAGTCAACCCCATTGCCTCATCCATCTTGTTCATATGCTACATGATCTCAAAAAGTCTCTATAAAATTGGTTATACTTCATTTAAACAAGACCACAACCATTTTGATAGGAGAAGTTGTGTCATTGGGGACTTCCATGTGTGATAGTTATGAAGGGTCAAAAGTTCTAAACAAGAAGAGGTCTTAGCCATTGTTTTAGAAGGTGTTGGATTTTTTTTTTAAATTTTTTTGGTTTTCTGATGTAAATAACAGAAACAATAATACAAAACACCCCCCAACAATACAAAAAATTGAACCCTAGCTACTAGAAGGAATGCGTAAATAAGAAAAGAGGAAAAAGGCTTTAGTTTGAGAATTAAATGTGCCTTTGAGAAATACTGATGAAAATAATTAAGAATCTAGATAGGGCTTGAGAAGAGCTTTTCGACACTTCTTTTGGATCAAAAAATAAAGCTATAACAAGCAAGTTATGCCCCCAGAAGGTAGAAGACATCATCTAAATTTGAAAAAAAAAAAACAAGTACCAAACTAGGAAAAAATCCAAAAAATACCTACCCCGTTATCTCCATCTCTAAATCATCTTTCTGACACTTCTTTCACATTGAAAAAATGCCCCCGTATGCTGAATTTAGAGTGAAAAGATTGCTATGGCCTCCAGAAGGCTAAAAAAATTATTTTATTTTATTTTTAAATTAAAAAAGGCACCAAGCAAGGTTTAGGTGGCATGGTTGATGGCAGTGTCTCTTGGGATGCATGTTAGCTGAGTGTAGGTGGAGGGAGGTGGGATGGCAAGCTCTGGCAGTAATGGTGGTGCAGCAGTAGAGTGGCGGCAGTGTAGGGGTAGAGGTCTTTGTGGCTAAGCTTGATTAAGGAGCTGATCGTAGTGGTTAAATAACCACAAATTTGTTAAAAAACCAATCAATTTTTTTATTTGTATCACCTCGGATTGTGTGCAAAGGTTGTATGACCCTATTATGTAAAAAAATTGCCTCACTAGTGAACGTTGTCCAAAACTAATATATTTTATATGAAAATGGGGGTTTTGACACCTTCTAAATCCAATCGTGAGGTTTGTTTGGCCTCAAAGTGCTCCAAAAATTAGAGACCCACCTATTTTCATAGAAAATACCCAAAAATGCTAGATCTGTTCTATCAAACCCTTATTCTTCTTTTTCTTCAAACAGGAATACACAGCCGTAGGAAAGGCTCTAATACTATGTAGGATTTGATAATGAACAATCCATAGATCCCTAGATATCTTGCATGCAAATAACCAAAGGCAGAGAGAGAAGGGTTTTCTCAATAAACAAGAATATTGTATTTACTTGTGAAAAACAAAATGAATATATTTACAACCAATCAATGCTGATGAAGGAGATTGAAAACCTAAAATGGAAACCCTGAGAGGTAAATGACATTTAATGATTACTAATTAATTATCAAATGGAAATTCAAGTGCATAAAGGGAAATCTTAAGAAGGGATTAAAGGTAATTTAATAATTGAAATTAAATTAACCTTTTACTCTAACAAACACAAGCATAGTCACACAAAAAATTTAGAATGTAACACCAACACAAGATGTATTCCATTCCTAAAAAAGATTGATATCTAACTCCCACATATGCAAAAATATAATGCAATCTCCTTTGCATTTTATACACGAATGACATGGATTTTGTCAATTCCACACCCACTACCAATTTCATTCTGGTATGAGAAATAAAGACTAATAGAGTTGATGCAAGAGCATCCAGTGATGTAAGGGTAATCCTGTATCACCAAAAAAAAATGCTTAGAGATAGTTTTTGTTTAATGTGTTTTTATTTCTAGATACCCATTTGGATCAAATAAAGGTTCCAACTCTCACAGTTCCACTATTAGTTTTCTAGGTTAGAGTCTTTAAGCACCTTGGGATACGTGTAAATGCAAAAAATGAGTTATTTTATAATTGGGCTGAAATCATGATGAGTTAGAGGGTTTAAGTTGGAGGGATGATTATACTTGTAATTTAAAATGCTCCAGAAAAAGAATCAGTTCAAAAGGCTTCACAGTTAGAAAGTTATTGCAATTTTAATTTTCTTGGAGACCTCTTAAGAGCACTTCAAAGTCAGATTTGGGGCACTAAATGGCCTTATACAAGGCCAAAAAATGGGGACAAATCAAAGCTGGTCCATAGGGCTATAGAGTGCTTCGAGAGCTTTTCAAAAATGTAAACGGTTCATCAATCGGAGTCACAGTTCAAAAGTTATGCCTCCCGAAAGTTGGACTACCATTTCTATATTCTTCTAATTTTACACCAACTTCTAACACAACATCTAAAACCTTATGTTTTGGTAGTGGATTCCAACTAGCATATTCTAGAATGTATTCCTAACCCTAAACCAATTGGGGCTTATTTAAGAACACTTTTGGCATTGTAAAGACAGTTCTTAGTGGAGTTAGAGAGAAGGTACTGTGCAAAAAATTTATTTCTCTAGAATCATACTATTGTAAGCCCATAGGGCACTTTTCATTATTAATAATACTTCCCTTTTCTTGTGTGTTCATTACGGTCTTTGGTTGCATCCCCATCAAGAGTTTCAAGATTCTTAGGAAAAATGAACCATATCTTCTTTTAATAGTTTGAACAAGGTGTAAGAAAAATTGTCTCTATCTTTCATATTTCTTCTTCCTTTTAGTAGAAGGAAAGTGTTCCAACTTATCATTCATGTCCATCTTATCATTCTTTCTCTTGAAGAAAGAATAGTCATATTAATATCTAGTCTTTGGTTGCGTCCCCATCAAGAGTTTCAAGATTCTTAAGAAAAATGAACCATATCTTCTTTTAATAGTTTGAACAAGGTGTAAGAAAAATTGTCTCTATCTTTCATATTTCTTCTTCCTTTTAGTAGAAGGAAAGCGTTCCAACTTATCATTCATGTCCATCTTGTCATTCTTTCTCTTGAAGAAAGAATAGCCATATTAATATCTTTATTCTAATATTTTAAAAAAGTATTCTTGTCATGCTTGGAACATGTACTTATACTTAATATTAAAGAAATTATGGATATATTTTCTTTTATTTTGATTCAAATAAGTCCAACTAGTATAATTTATTAGTCTATAAAAATAGAAATTAATTTTTATAAACAAGAGATGAAAAGGATCAAACTTCTTGTCTATAGTGTATTGAGTTAAGGAGTAAGCTATGGTGAAACAAAACCATGAATAGGAAAGAAAGAGTGAATTTTATGATAGTCAACTTCTACAAGTTGCATAATTAGTTTGATTAGAAAATATTAGTTTGATATTTAAATATTTATCTAGATTTGAATGAAGAATTTGAATTTTTAGAACAAGTGAAACATCCATTCTTCCAATATGTGTTGGAAATCTAATTGAAAAGATAATTGTTGTTGAAGATCAAAGAGGGAGATTATTGTAAAAGAATGTTTTCAATCATTGTTTTTTCATTGATGTCAAACCTGCTATTTGTAGGAATGATTATTTCTTATAAGATCCAAGCACTATCACTTAGTTGATTGATGAAGAGGATTTCATCAACTAGATGTAACAAGAGCACCTAAAGAAAAGGTTGAGTTATAATGTTGTAATGAAGTGTAAGGATTAGTTAAGAAAATGGTTAAGTAATGTATTGATGACATACTCAAAGACACAGAGGTTGGTCACACCTAGAAACATTGAAGGAAGAAGTTGTAACAAGGTTGACTGCAAAGCTTTAACTAAGATCATCAGTAGGTGCCGAGCAAGTTAGTTGAACCCAAGAAAATTATTAGTAGAAGCTGAGTAACAAACATTTCTAGTGTGTGTCGAGTGATCTTCACGTGTCAAGTGAAGATCAAGTGTTGAGTATCAGTAAATTTTTAGTTGGTGCCAAGTGATCTTTAGGTGTTGAGCATCAAGAAAAACATAGTTTATGCCAAGTAACACAGTATGTATCGAGCACCAATATTTCAATAGTGCCAAGCTACTACATTATTTCAAATGATGAAGATTTGCCAAATCTAATTTGACATAGTGGTTGCATTGAATTTTGTGAACGAGTTGGAAGATAAGGATGATGAGTTATTGGCACAGAATCTTATGTAAACCATTTTTGGGCAAATTCTAAAGAATTATTCAAGAAGTTTCTAGAGGAAATAGAATATGGGTTAGATACAATGAATTCTACCTAATCCATGCGAATTGAAATTGAAAAATGGAAGAATTGAGGAAAAGGTACTCCAAGACTTCTATTTAAGAATTCATAGACCAAGAAGCAAAGAGCTACTGATACTATTGTTGTTGAAGTGCCAAATCTATGAAGTGGTTAGAAGGGTGTCAAAAAGGAGACATCTAGGAGAAGGAAGAGCACAGAGGCTCTGCTTTTATGAGTGGTCATGAAGAGATTATTGCACTAGTACATTGAGTATTGAGACAAAGCTTGAAAGAAAAGGTAAGCTATTAAGAGTTGCAAAGATTGAAGGCTAGGTAAGGGTATGAGCTGAGAAGTGATCTGAGATCTGCAAGCTAAGTTGTATGTTGTAGTCTGGTCAAGATTTTCTAATACTCTCTAGCAATTGTATTAGATCTAAAAATCCTATGGACTTAGGTTGGCCTAATAGCCATTTGTAAATCCTTTAACAGGGTGGCATTCCAAGTGAATGTTCTAAAGTCATCTAACTAGGCCCACTTCTAATAGGGTGGTTAAATCCTCTAACAAGGCTACATTTAACAATGTGTTGTAAGTCTTGAACAGGGCAAGCCTTTCATAGGGCATCACTTCATAATGGTGAAAATTGAGTAGCATGTTACTAGTGGTTTTTCCCAAATTGAGTTTCCATGTAAATCATTGTGTCATGTGTTGCTTTCTTGTGTGTTATACTTGCATGTTGATTTATAATAACTTACTGATTAGATAAGTTAAAACTTGGATGAAGGAATGGTTGAATGGTTTCACTATACTTAGTCAAAAGTTTGAATAGGACATTTTGACCCTTGAATAACTGATTCACCCCCCCACCGCCTCCTCTCATTTATTCTAAAGCAATTCTAATAATTGGTATCAAATCCATTTGTTGATTTAGTTTCAAGGGACTAGAAGCAGAAAGATTAGGATGTCCAAGAGAGAAGTTCCCAACCTCAACAAAGATAACTTTACTGCATGGTAGAGTTTGATGAAATTGCACCTTGGATCAATAGGTGACTATGCACAAACCTCAATTGGAATAGAACATGTAACTCTAGTAGGACCTCTCACTATAGATGACTTAAACAAAAAGGAGCATAACCAAACAATGTTGGAAATTGCATCTGCACTTAGCTATGCTAAATATGATGACATCAAATACTATAACACTACATTCAAAATGTGGAAAACTTTATTAGATATCTATGGAGGTTATTAGAATGTCCAAAGAGCAAAGAGAGAAATCCTAAGAGGGAAGTTTAATGATATGAAGATGGAGGAAGGTGAAAAATGTTGCTCATAATGCTGCAAGAATAAAAGAAGTGGTGAGTGCAATAAGAAGTCTAGGTGGACAACTGGAAGAAGAAACATCCATCAGCAAATACTTAAGAACTCTACTCCCTATCTATGCTATAAAAGTTTCAATTATCCAAGAGCTTAGGTGTGTACAAGGGAACACACTAACCATTGAAGGAATAGTTGGAAGACTTACTACATTTAAGCTATCTAATTTTGACAACTATAGACTTAAGAACCTTGAATCTTCTTTCAAATCCAAGATGACAATAAAAGATATTGAAGAGGACACATCAAGCAAGAGAAGAAGAAAAGGAAAACATGCATCCAGTGATAGCAGCACAGATGAGGAAGATGTGGAATAGTTAGAAGCACTACTAGCCAAAAGAATCCATAGAGGTAAAGGAAAATTCAAAGGTAAGCTCCCTATCATATATTTCAATTGCAATGAAGTAGATCACAAAGCTACAAGATGTCCATAGAAGAAAAACTATAAATAAGGAAATAAGTTTAGGAACAAAAGAGCAGATGACAACAAAGATTACAAGGAGAAAGGCAAGAGATGCTACATTGTTGAAGAAGACTCTAATGTAAATGATGATGAAGTAGTCTATGTAGCCATGAAGGATGAATCAAAAAAAGATGAAGATGAAGCAAAAATGTTAGTTACTTGTGTGAACAAGAATGACAAGTGGGTCATAGATAGTGGATGCTTACATCACATGACAGAGATAAAAGTAAGTTCATTACCTTTACTCACTATGATGGAAATAGTGTTAGATTTGGTAATGATGCCCCATGTCAAATCAAAGGAAAAGGCTCTATCAAACTTACAAAGAAAATTTCATGTGATAATGCATACTATGTTGAAGGATTGAACTACAACTTGTTGAGTGTATCACAATTAGGCAATGTAGGTTGCAAAGTTGAATTTAGAAACAAAAACTGCTAAGATTTATGACACTAATGGAAATTTGATAGGAAAAGGTGAACAAACTAGGAGTAAACTATTTTACCTAGATATGGAAAAAGCAACATGTCTTGTTGTTAGACTTAATGATGTGTGGTTATGGCATAAAAGGTTGTGTCATTTTAACTTTCATAATCTGATTAGTATCAACAAGAAAAAGAAAGTCAGAGGATTTCCCAAGTTGAAGAAACCTGAAAACACAATGTGTAAACAATATCAACTAGGTAAAATGACTAAGTCTAGTTTCAAAAGAAAAACATACACTTCCAAAGAAGTACTAGAGTTAGTTCATGCAGACTTATGTGGCCCAATAGAAGTGCAAAGCTACCTTGGAGACAGATACATAATGCTATTTGTAGATGATTATTCTAGATGATGATTGCTATGTTCTTAAATCAAAAATTTGATGCATTCCAAATATTTTAGTGGTTTTGGCTAGAGTTGAGAAGGAAACAAGAAAGAACCTGAAATGCCTAAGGTCAAACAAAGGAGGTGAGTTCACATCAAGAGAGTTTGAAACATTTTGCAATGACAAAGGTATCAAAAGGAAAACATCAGCACCAAGAACTCCACCACATAATGGTATTTCTGAAAGGAGAAATAGGTCAGTGATTAACTATGCTAGAACCTTGATGATGGAGAAAAATGTTGCACTAAAATACTAGAGAGAAGCTGTAAGTACTACAGTCTACACACTAAACAGAGTTCAAGTCAAGAAAGGTACAAATGCAATACCCTTTGAATTTTGATATGGTCATTCACCTAATGTTAAAAATTCCAAAGTGTTTGGTTGTAAATTTTATATTCTAAAAGATACTAGAAATGGAAAGTTTGATGCAAAAAGTGATGAAGGCATATTTCTTGGATACTCCACTAGAAGTAAGGCATATAAGTGTTTGAATACTAACACTAACAAAGTTGTGGAGAGTGCAAATGTAAATTTTGATGAGAATGCAGAAGTTCAAGTTGATGAGTCAAAGAAAATAGAGGATTATAGATCCTTTGTATACTTCTACGAAGGAATGACAATTGAAGACAATGCTACAAATCAAGTTGGAAATCAGCAACAAACTTCAATATCTATTGAGTGTCAACCAGTGAATGCCAAGTTGCATTTAGAAGCCAAGCTGTAGAATGTGGAAAATGCACATTTTGATTCTAAAAATAGTATGCAAGAAAGGAATGATGAAATGCCAGATGAAGAAGAATGAAATGACTCTGAAACTGAAGGATCAAACATGGAAAGAAGGACTGAACCTAGATTAGCCAAGTATGTAAGAAGACATCACCCTGCAAATCAAATCATTGATGACAAGGATGCCAAACTAAGGACAAGGAATAGACTGAGGAATGAATCATGTCTATTGAGCAAGGTTGAACCCAAAATAGTGAAAGATGCACTACAAGATGATGACTAGTATAAAGCCATGAAAGAAGAGATAGATCAGATTAAGAAGAATAAAACATGGTCTCTAGTTCCTAGACCAACTAATAAGAATGTGATTGGTACCAAATGGGTGTTTAGAAAAAAACTTGATGAGAATGGTGAAATAACAAGAAACAAAACTAGATTAGTTTTCAAAGGCTATGCACAAGAAGAAGGATTGGATTATGGAGAGACATTTTCCCCTATTGCAAGAATGGAATGAGTAAGAACATTACTTGCATATGCTGCATATAAAGGTTTCAAAGTCTACCAGATGGATGTGAAGTCTGCATTTTTGAATGGTATACTAGAAGGGGAAGTCTACATAGAACAACCAGAGGGATTTGTTGATGAGAAGAACAAAGACATGGTCTGCAAGCTACACAAAGCACTTTATGGATTGAAGCAAGCATCTAGAGCATGGTATGAAAGGTTGCACAAATATCTTGTGAAGATAGGTTTTGAGAGAATAGATGACAACAGAAATTTGTACATTAAAGCTAAGGAAGTTAAAGACATTTTGATATCAGAAATATTTGTTGATGATATAATATTTGGAGGAAAAGATGTTTTGTGCAAAGACTTTGTTGATCAAATGAAGAATGAATTTGAGATGTCAATTTTTGGAGAAATCAAATTCTTTGTTGGATTACAAGTACATCAGTGGAAGCATGGCATATTTGTGACCCAATCCAAATACATCAAGGAAGTACTCAAAATATTTGGGTTAGAAGACTCAAAACCAGTCAGCACACCAATGGCAACATGACATAAACTGTCCAAGAATGATGAGTCTACTAAAGTAAATCAAACATTGTATAGGTCAATGATTGGAAAACTACAATATGTTATACATAATAGGCCAAACATTGCATTAGCTATTGGACTAGTAGCAAGATTTTCTGCCAATCCAAGAGAAAATCACTTAATGGCAGTAAAGAGAATATTGAGATACCTAAAAGGAAATAATGACTTTGGTCTATACTACAAGAGGAATGAGAAGTTTAAATTGAAAGCCTACACTAATCTAAATTGGGGAGGTAACATTGATGATAGAAAAAGCACCAATGGACGAGCACTTTTCTTAGGAAAGAGGTTGATTATATGGACAAGAAAAAAGCAAAGCTACACCTCACAGTCTATTGTTGAAGCTGAATATGTGGCAGCTGCTATAAACTGTGCCAATATTGTATGGATCAAACACTTGCTACAAGGTATGAAGGAAGAAATAATTGAGCCTATGAAACTTTATTGTGATAATACAAGTGTTATCAATATATCAAAGAACCCAGTAATGCATGCTAAAACTAAGAATATTGCAATCAAGTATCACTATGTAAGAGAGTTGGTGGAAGACAAACAAGTGAAGATGGAATATGTCAGCTCAAAGAAACAGACTACTAATATCTTCACAAAAGCACTACCCAAAGATGCTTTTGAGTATCTTAGAGGTAAGTTAGGGGTCATACCCCTAGCTAAGGCTACTTGAACTAAAAAGCAAGTATGCCCTACATCAAATAAGCTGAATGTTGGAGATTTTATACATTGATGCAGAGGATGTTTACTTTGGGATCCATGCCTAAAGTAGTAGAAGTGCTGAAGTTTCAAATCAGTCATAAGCAAGGTGACAAAGGGAAACATTAAAACAAAATTGTAAGAGCTACATCTTCATATCAAGATACTGATATGTCTTTGGCATTGTTGTCAAAGAGGGAGAAGTGAACAACTGATCAATCAACTATTGAAGATAAAGAATTAGAAAAGAGGAAGAAGATGTTCAAAGGGAGAAGTTGTTAGAGGTTGATCAAAACAGCAGAAGATGAGCAATACATAGGGAGAAAGACAAAGAACAAGGGTACAATAACAAAGAGGGAGAATTTGAAATGATGCAATCAGAATAGTAGAAGGAGATGTGATGTTATCATTTACTTTTTGGCATTTGACTTACTATTCTAAGCTAGTAAGCTTTTGGTAGAATAGTTTAGTCTGATGGTTGATCAATTTGATTTGCCATCAATGCCAAAGAGGGAGATTGTTGGAGATCTGATTGAAAAGCTCATTTTTGTTAAAGATCAAAGAGGGAGATTGTTGTAAAAGAATGTATTCAATCATTGTTTTTCCATTGATGTCAAACCTACTATTTGCAGGGATGATATTTGCTTATAAGATCCTAGCACTATCACTTAGTTTATTGATGAAGAGGATTTGATCAACAAGATGTAACAAGAGAACCTAAAGGAAAGGTTGAGTTATGATGTTGTAATGAAGTGCAAGGATTAGTTAAGACAATGGTTAAGTAATGTATTGATGACATACTCAAAGACACAGAGGTTGGTCACACCTAGAAACATTGAAAGAAGAAGTTGTAACAAGGTTGATTGCAAAGTTTTAACTAAGATCATCAGTAGGTGCCAAACAAGTTAGTTGAAGCTGAGAAAATTCTCAGTAGAAGCTAAGTAATAAACATTTCTACTGTGTGTCGAGTGATCTTCAAGTGCTGAGTGAAGATCAGGTGTCGAGCATCAGAAAATTTTTAGTTGGTGCTGAGTGATCTTCAAGTGCCGAGCATCAAGAAAAATATAGTTGATGCCGAGTAACACAGTATGTGCCAAGCACTAGTATTTCAATAGTGTTGAGTTGTTGCATTATTTCAAATGATGAAGATTTTCCAAATCTAAGCTGACATAGTGGTTGCATTGAATTTTGTGAATGAGTTGGAAGATAAGGATGATGAGTTGTTGGCACAGAATCTTATGTAAACCTTTTTTGGGCAAATTCTAAAGGATTATTCAAGAAGTTTCTAGAGGAAATAGAATATGGGTTAGATACAATGAATTCTACCTAATCCATGTGAATTGTAATTGATAAATGGAAGAATCAAGCAGGAAAAGGTACTCCAAGACTTCTATTTAAGAAGTGATAGACCAAGAAGCAAATAGCTACTGATATTGTTGCTGTTGAAGTGCCAAATCTACAAAGTGGTTAGAAGGGTGTCAAGAAGGAGACATCTAGGAGAAGGAAGAGCACAGAGGCTTTGCTTCTATGAGTGGTCATGAAGAGATTATTGCACTAGTACATTGAGTATGGAGACTCAAGGAGACAAAGCTTGAAAGAAAAGGCAAGCTATTAAGGGTTGCAGAGATTAAAGGCCAGGTAAGGGTATGAGCTAAGAAGTGATCTGAGATTTGCAAGATAAGTTGTATTTTGTAGTCAGTTCAAGATTTTCTAATACTCTCTAAAAATTGTATTAGATCTAAAAATCCTATGGACTTAGGTTGGCCTAACAGCCATTTGTAAAACCTTTAACAGGGTGGCATTCCAAGTGAATGTTCTAAAGTCCTCTAACCAAGCCCACTTCTAACAGGGTGGTTAAATCCTCTAACAAGGTCACATTTAACAATGTGTTGTAAGCCTTTAATAGGGCAGGCCTTTCATAGGGCATCACGTCAAAAGGATGAAAATTGAGTAGCATGTTACTGGTGGTTTTTCCCAAATTGGATTTCCACGTAAATCACTGTGTCATGTGTTGATTTCTTGTGTGTTATACTTGCATGTTGATTTATAGTAACTTGTTGATTAGATAAGTTAAAGCTTGGATGAATGAATGGTTGAATGGTTTCACTATACTTAGTGAAAAGTTTGAATAGGACATTTGGACCTTGAATAACTAATTCACCCCCACCCCCCCCCCCCCCCCCCTCAGTTATTCTAAAACAATTCTAATAATATGAAGAGGTGATTGTAAATTAGATCTTTTGAATAGAATGACAAGGCATGTGCAGGATTATGGTCAACCTAACAATGCCCTTAAATCATAGTCAAAATCAATAAATTAGGGTTATGTAAAGTTGACGCATATTTTTTAAGTAGTTAGGAACTTTATGTCAAAAATTTGTAAGAAAAGAATCTATAGAAAATTGAATGTAGTTTCTAAAATACTAGGCCTTATCTGAAGAAAAAAAAATGATTGGTCATAAATTTTGGATTTTGATGAATACATTCAGAACAAAGATAAGTAGGTGTATGCCTAACCACCTTAATCAAAATCAAATGATAGTATTTTAAAATAAGATTCTATAAATAAGAAGTAGACTCATATCTAGATGTGATGCATATTTTTGGGTATTTATATTCCAAATAAATAAATAATTATAAATTTTCTACTATAATATTTTTGAATAAAAAAATCTTTTTTTTGACCATCTTAACTAATTCAAAACTTAACAAAATTATTTTTTTCTTTTTTTTCCTTTAGTAGGCAAAGTATAGAATGTGATGAATCTTTTGGATTTCAAAAATGTTATACCATTTGAAAGGTATAGTTATTTTTCAATCAATATGTCAATCTAAACTTTATAGGCATCTTCATTAGAAAATAATAAATTATCAATTATCAAACTCATAGTTTCACAACAATTATATTGATGGAATATCTAGAATGTTCTCAAGAATCCCCTTTCATTTCATTGAATTTGGATGAAATAAGAGTCATCAGATGGTCAGTCGAAAATTGGATGTCAATAAACATGGCAGAAAGACATTTTTTAGTTGCTCAAACATGCTTGGTAAATACCAAGCCTAGTTGGGTACTCGATATGATATCAGGTACCTAATAATTTTGGGTACGTGATTGATGGTAGCAAAACAAAAACTTTGAAATGTAGAAAATTTTTAATCTAAAGCAAAGGTTATATAAACATATTTAAAATATATTTATCATTTTTAACTAAGTTATATAAATGTATATTTATTATTATATAGTATCTTATTATCATAGGTATTATATAATAAATATTATTATTATCATAATACTATATATACTATTAGATATAATTATATATTATATTAGGATCATAGTATTCTATAGTATTATATGTTAGATATAATATTATATGATTATATATTATTAAATATATTATAATATGTAGTATAATATATTTTAACATGGTATTTGAAATAATTATATAGTATTATATTTTATTTAATGTCATCTAGTATTCAATCAAATTAAGTTGTCATATGTTGTGGTGTAATGGGTTGATATAGGTTATAGGGTATCATATGACCACTTTCAACCCATTGGAATACAAGATATTTGTCCTTAAGGGTCCTACAACCCCTAGGAACCTATGTTGTATAATGGGTCAAAAGGGGCCATAGGATATCATATGTCACCTTTTGACCCTTTAGAATACAACATGTATTTCCATAGGAATCCTAGGACCACTAGGGACATATTTTATCATGTAATGGGTCAAAAGGGGTCATAACATATACTATTACCCCTTTCAACCCATTAGAACACATGATGTACGACCCTAGGGGTCAAGTGTTGTCATGTAATGGGTTGAAAGGCTATGACACCTTTCAAGTTGAAAGGGGTCATAGGATATCATATGACCCTTTTTGACCCATTAGAACATATGATGTATGTTTCTAGGGGTCCTAAGACCTCTAGGGACATATGTTATCTATAATGGGTCAAAAGGGGTCATAGGATATCTATGACCCCTTTTCACCCACACAGCATGCATGTCCCTAGGGATCCTAGGACCTCTAGGGACATATGTTGTCTTCATATGAGTTGAAAAGGCCTATGAGCCCTTTCAACCCATTAGAGCACACCATATATTTTCTTACAGGTCTTAGGACCCCTACGAACATATGTTGTCCATTATTTGGTTAAAATGGGTCATAAGATATCTTTTGACTACTTTCAACCCATTTGAACACAACATGCATGTCCTTATGGGTCCTACAACCCCTAAGGATATATGTTGTCATGTAATGGGTTGAAAGGGGTCATAAGATATCCTACGAACCTTTTCGACCCATTAGAACACAACATGTATGTCAGTATGGGTCACATATGTTATCATCTATTGGATCAAAAGTGGTCATAAGATATTCTATGACCCCTTTCAACCCATTGGAACACATGATGTATTTCCTTGGGGATCTTAGGACCACTGGGGATATATGTTGTCATCTATTTGGTCAAAAGGGGTCATAGGACATCCTATGACCCCTTTCAACCAATTGGAATACATCATGTATGTCTCTAGAGGTGAAAAAATATTGTCTTGTATTTGGTCAAAAGGGATCATAGGATGTTATGACCCTTTTGATCCATTGAAATATATGATGTATGTCCCTAACCCATAGGAGCATATCTTGTTGTGTAATGGCTTGAAAGGGGTCATACAATATCATATGACTCCTTCTAACCCATTGGAACATGTGATGTATGTCCCTAGAGGTCCTAGGAACTATAGGGACATATTGTTAGAAATAATCAAGACTAGCCAGGTTACTAAGAGGGGAAGGGTGAATTAGTAACTTTAAAAATTTTAAATTAATTTAGCACTTAATCCATTCATGATTAATTCATCTAATCTACTGCATGCATGAGAAAAGATAAACATTCATAACACATGAACATAGAATTTTGGTGACCCAAAAACCTTCCAAATAGAAAGTAAAATTGGGGTGGGGATGATACCCACAAAACTTCACTACTATAGTATAAATTTGGCCTATTAGGGCTGACATTGACCACTTATGATGATTTACCCTATTAAGAGAAATTTGGACTACTAGATCCACCTTGTTAGAGGTTTTACAAACATATAATGAAGTATGCACTCGGTTAAGAGATTTAAACAAAGATTGTTAAGTCTACCCTGTTAAAGGATTTGAAAAATTGATTCACCTATTAGGATGAAATAGTGGATCTAACTTACAACTTGATTGCTAATTAGATCCTTGAAGTAAAGATCACCTCTTGTGATTGATATATCTTTACTGTTCCTTGTAGACCTTGATGAATACTCCGCTCTGTTGTTGATTCGCATTCACTCTTCTCAAAACATTACATATCAATTCCTTGATACACTCATGCATATTTCAAATGATATATTACATTACATATATACCATTCCAATATTTACAAATACAAGGTTGGCTAAAACACAAGTAAACAAAATATTACTGAGTCAACCAAATAGTAGAAACTCAGGTTCTATAAGCTAACTTGGTGAACTTCTAATACTCAGCATCTATTGCATTACTCAGTATCATCATGCACTTGGTAGAAGTAGAGGCTCAATCCATTATAGTCACAAAACATAGCTTTTAACTTGATAACCATTGGAGACTCTATAGATATAGTGCTACTCGGTAGATGCTAAATCTTTCATTTACCTTGCATTCACTCGGTAAACACTACACATTCTTCACTCGATAGACACTAGCTTCCCATCACACAAACTGATGACTCGGTAGACACTGTAAAGATCGGTGATCACTATCTACTCAGTGATAACTATTTACTCAATAAATACTGCTAGACTACACACTCACTCGGTAGCTTTAGGAATGCTCAGTGTGAACTACTTAACTGATGAACTTACTTGGCAACAACTGAAAGCTCGATATAAACTATGGACTGAGTGATGAGCTTGGTAACCATACAGAATCGAATAAGTTTTGTCACTAATGAAAAATACAACATAATGCCAACAATCTTCCCCTTTGGAATTAGTGAGAAAAACACTTATGAGCCAAGACTTATGTATACCGACATACTGATTATTGATTTTTCAAAATTGATCTTTGTAAAGCTGCTATATATACATATCTCACATATCTCCCCCATACATATGGCATAATATATACATAGTCTCTCTATACATATATCAATCTATTTTCTCCCTTATTGTCTCCACAAGTCTCTTATCATCTCTTACTCCCCCTTTTTGTCAATAATGCCAAAGAGTTATGCAACATATTCAAATAGAGACACCAAAATGTGAGAGAAATTTAGAGTGTACCTTGAGAATAAGAACCAATATCTTATCCTAGTTGTCTTGTAAAAATTTTCAGGTGGAGAGTGCCACTTGAACTTCTGTTGAAACTTCAATCTTATGATCTACTATGGAAAAATTGTTATCCTGGACCAATGTTTTTGAATATGTAATATGTTTATGCATTGTGTCCAGAATTGGAAGGATCATGTTTTGAATATCTATCAATTTGGACCTAATCCTAGCTTCCTCTCTTAGAAATTCTACCTGCATATCTGACAAAAATCTCACCTTGATCTGATGTGCTAAGCTTGAGCTAGGGTCAAGTTGTAGCCTTTGAGCACTTGCCTTCATATCTACATCAATCTTATTCAATTTCTCATTTATCTCCTTGGTGTACTCAGTAACATCACAAAGCTTTGCAAAAAGTGATGTCACATTGCAAAAAGAATGTTCAAGATTGCTCAAAATTGTAGATAGTTCCACCTAGTTTATAGCAATGTGCTCAAGCACCTTATTATCAAACCTTTTCTCTACCTTTTTCAATAAGCTTTTCTTGGCCAAATGTATCCTTATTGAACTTATTAACTAATTCTTCCAATTGTAGCAAAATGTGTTGAGATGAGTCTACATCGACACCTATAGCCTTTGTTATTATGTTTTTAGCATTTTTAATTATTATAAAATCTCTATCTCTTCAGCTCTTAGCTATTTCTGCCTTGCCTTTTGTTCCAAGAGTTGGCTGACCAATCTCATTTCATCAACTATAGCAATATCCAGATCCAACTTGGGAATAACAATTTCCTTGTCCAAATCAATATCATCATCAATTTCTTTCCCAGTAAGTAGAAGTTTTAGGGGTGTCTTTGGTTCTACTTCTGATCTTACTATCTTGGACTTAGAAATAGAGACAATTGTAGAAGGAAGGAACTTGCAAAACAAATGAATGACCACCAATATGTTGAAGAAAAGATTGAAGACTTTTTCCCCTCAAGTAGTTCAAATGATGCAAATGAGGAAATCATGAATCTGGGCTCTGATACCAATTGTTGGAAATAATCAAGACTAGCTAGGTTACTGAGAGGGGAGGGGTGAATTGGTAACCTCAAAAACTTTAAATTAATTTAGCACTTAATCCATTCATGATTAATTCATCTAATCTACTGCATGCATGAGAAAAGATAAACATTCATAACACATGAACACAAAATTTTGGTGACCCAAAAAACTTCCAAATAGAAAGTAAAATTGGGGTGGGGATGATACCCACAAAACTTCACTACTATAATATAAAGTTGGCCTGTTAGGGCTTACATTGACTACTTCTGGTGATCTGCCCTTTTAAGAGCAATTTGGACTACTAGATCAACCTTGTTAGAGGTTTTACAAACATACAATGAAGTATGCATTTTGTTAAGAGATTTAAACAAAGACTATTAAGTCTACCCTATTAAAGGATTTTGAAAACTAATTCACCTGTTAGGATGAAACAATGGATCCGACTTACAACTTGATTGCTGATTAGATCCTTGAAGTATAGATCACCTCTTGTGATTGATATATCTTTATTGTTCCTTGTAGACCTTGTTGAATACTCTTCTCTACTACTAATTCTCATTCACTCTTCTCAAAACATTACATATCCATTCCTTGATACACTCATTCATATTGCAAATGATACAGTACATTACATGTATACTATTCCAATATTTATAAATACAAGGTCAACTAAAAAACAAGTAAACAAAATATTACTATGTTGGCCAAATAGTAGAAACTCTTGTTCTGTAAGCTGACTTGGTGAATTTTTGATACTCAGTGTCTACTGCATTACTTGACATCATCATGCACTCGATAGAAGTAGAGGCTTGGTCCATACTAATCACACAATGTAGCTTCAAACTCAGTAACCATTGGAGACTTGGTAGATATAGTGCTACTTGGTAGATATTGAATCCTTCATTTACCTTGCATTCACTCGATAAACAATACACATTCTTCACTCGGTAGAAACTGGCTTCCCATCACACAAATTGATGACTCAGTAGATAGTGTGAAGCTCGACGACCATTATCTACTCATTGATAACAATCTACTTGATAAAAACTACTAGATTGCACACTCACTCGATAGCTTCAGGAATGCTCGGTGTGAACTACTTAACTAATGAAGTTACTTGGCAACCATTGAATGCTCAGTATAAACTATAGACTAAGTGATGAGCTTAGTAACCATACAGAATTGAATAAGTGTTGTCACTAATGACAAATACAACATCATGCCAATAATCTCCCCCTTTGGCATTAGTGACAAAAACACTTATGAGCCAAGACATATGTATACTGACATACTAATTTTGGATTTTTCAAAATTGATCTTTGTAAAGCTGCTATATATACATATCTCACATATCTCCCTCATACACATGGCATAATATATACATAGTCTCTCTATACATATATCAATCTATTTTCTCCCTTATTGTCTCCACAAGTCTCTTATCCTCTTTTTTCCTTTTTTTTGTTGCTACTCCCAGATGTCATGGCTACTCGATAAATGAGAGAAAAAATTTTAAACAAATTCTTCATTGCAAATTCACTCGAAATTGCTTGGATGCACCTGGAAATTGCTCTACTATATGTATTCTGAAGTCATGGTGAAAAATGAAGTTGAATTCTACCCCTTTTGATGAAAATTCTTCATTAATTCTTGGTATCATAATGACATAGTGCGTGACAGACTGTCATCCATTCACTAGCTTAGTAGAAGCTTGTGACTTGGCGACTAAACAAAACTTTTAATACTCTTGACCTAGCTTGGTTGAGTCTATAACTAACCTTGCTCAGTATGACCAAATTTTTTGTGATCCCTTGTATCTAAAATATTGATTTGGATCTTCTATTTTCTTTTATTTGGAACCGCTTGAGATATGACTTGATGATACAGCTCCAGTTCCTCCATTAAGAATCTAGTTGGAAATGGTGGAGTCATCCATTTCTTGAGTCACATGGCCATCATTTGAACTAGTTTGCTTGGTAGATTTGGGAATCCACTATTGTCTCATGTGCTTCTTGATATTATCAACTTTAGCTTTCTTTTCATCTTCAACATTTCCTATGTTCATGCAATTCTTAGCTATATCACCAAGTTTAGTGCATGTATAACATCTTCTTGTTGTATCTTTCTTTCTCAAGTGATGCCTTGCATAGTTTATACCAATGTGTCCATATTCTCCACAATAGTGACATCTACACCAAGTATTGTAGTCCCAACCAAATATTGTCTTTACAATTTGTTCAGTTGGATTGAATGGTTTGGATCTACATTTAGATGTCTTGTGATCTTGTTTCTTGTATTGGTGACATTTACCTTCAAATTTTGGTTTCTCCTTGCATTCATTAGCTCTATGACCATGTTGACTACAATTCTAGCATTTTCCATTGAATTTTGTCTTTCCATTGCTCCAACATTTTTTTGATGTATGACCTAACTTACCATAGTGATTGCAAGTAGGTCTTTGATTCCTTTGGGTACCTTGCTTGGAAGATTCACCTTCTTCTTTGTATCCAAGTCATGTTTTGCCTTTTTGCCTATAAAGATTCTGCTCACTTTGTTGATTCAATTGATCCATGTCTACTTGAGATTTCATCATCCTTTCATTGATTTTTTTTTCAAAAATTAGATCAGTTTTCAAACTTTCATTGATTTCCTTTTAATGATTAAATCATTCCTTAAAGTTTCATTTTCAGATCTTAGATTCATGATTTCCTCATTTGCATTGGAGAGCTTATTGATAAGACTTTCTTACTAAAGGGATTGACTTTGATTTGCACTGTTTCTTGTTTCCAAGTCTTCATTTTTCTTATTTCTTTGTTCCAAGATTTCACACATTCTTATTGACTGAATTTCCTGTTCTCTTTTCAATTTTGTTACCTCTTCTTGCAAAGAGCCATTCCTTTCTAGGAGTTCTTTGATTGCCTCATTTGCTTCATCTAAACTACTTTAGGGGAAAAAGTCTTCAATCTTTTCTTCAACATACTACTAGTCATTCATTTGTTTTGCAACTTCCTTCCTTCTTTTTAGGGATTGGGAAAGATGTTATTTTTCTTCCTTGAGTTGGGCTATGGCTATCTCTAGATCTAGCTTTTCATTATCAATAGCTTTGTCAAGTTTGAATATCTCCATTGTCCTTGATCTTTGTTCAAGCTATCAAACTTTATTTTGAGAACCACAAAGCTCTGATACCAATTGTTGGAAATAATCAAGACTAGCTAGGTTACTGAGAGGGGAGGGGTGAATCAATAACCTCAAAAACTTTAAACTAATTTAGCACTTAATCCATTCATGATTAATTCATCTAATCTACTACATGCATGAGGAAAGATAAACATTCATAACACATGAATACAGAATTTTGGTGACCTAAAAACCTTCCAAATAGAAAGTAAACCTAGGTTAGGGATGATACCTACAAAACTTCACTACTACAGTATAAATTTGGTCTGTTAGGGCTTACATTGACCACTTATGATGATCTACCCTATTAAGAGCAATTTGGACTACTAGATCCACCTTGTTAGAGTTTTTACAAATATGCAATGAAGTATGCACTTTGTTAAGAGATTTAAACAAAGACTGTTAAGTCTACCCTGTTAAAGGATTTGGAAAACTAATTCACCTATTAAGATGAAATAGTGGATCTAACTTACAACTTGATTGCTGATTAGATCCTTGAAGTACAGATCACCTCTTGTGATTGATATATCTTTACTACTCCTTGTAGACCTTGCTGAATACTCTGCTCTACTTTTGATTCGCATTCACTCTTCTCAAAACATTACATATCCATTCCTTAATACACTCATGCATATTGCAAATGATATAGTACATTACATATATGTCATTCCAATATTTACAAATACAAGGTCGGCTAAAACACAAGTAAACAAAATATTAATGAGTAGGCCAAATAGTAGAAACTCAAGTTCTATAAGCTAACTTGGTGAACTTCTGATACTTGGTGTCTACTGCATTGCTCGACATCGTCATGCACTCGGTAGAAGTAGAGGCTCAGTCCATACCAATCACACAATGTAGCTTCAAACTTGGTAACCATTGGAGACTTGGTAGATATAGTGCTACTCGGTAGATACTGAATCCTTCATTTACCTTGCTTTCACTTAGTAAACACTACACATTCTTCACTCAATAGACATTGGCTTCCCATCACACAAATTGATGACTCAATATACACTGTGAAGCTTGGTGAACACTATTTGCTCGGTGATAACTATCTACTCGATAAACACTGTTGGACTACACACTCACTCGATAGCTTCAGAAATGCTTGGTGCGAACTACTTAACTAATGAACTTACTTGGAAACCACTGAATACTACATATAAACTATAGACCGAGTGATGAGCTCAATAACCATACAGAATTGGATAAGTGTTGTCACTAATGATAAATACAACATAATGCTAACAATAAGAGACTTGTGGAGACAATAAGGGAGAAAATAGATTGATATATGTACAGAGAGACTATGTATATATTATGACATATGTATGGGGGAGATATGTGAGATATGTGAGATATGTATATACATCAACTTTACAAAGATCAATTTTGAAAAATCAAAAATCAGTATGTCAGTATACATAAGTCTTGGCTCATAAGTGTTTTTGTCACTGATGCCAAAGGCCAAGATTGTTGGCATTATGTTGTATTTTTCATTAGTGACCACACTTATTCAGTTCTATATGGTTATTAAGCTCATCATTCAATCTACAGTTTATATCAAGCATTCAGTAGTTGTCAATTAAGCTCATTAGTTAAGCAGTTCACACCGAGCATTCCTGAAGCTACCAAATAAGTGTGCAGTCTAGTAGTGTTTACCAAGTAGATAGTTATCACCAAGTAGATAGTGGTCACCAAGCTTTAGAGTGTCTACCGAGTCATCAATTTTTGTGATGGAAAGCCAATGTCTACTGAGTGAAGAATGTGTAGTTTTTACCAAGTGAATGCAAGGTAAATGAAGGATTCAGTATCTATTGAGTAGCACTATATCTACTGAGTCTCCAATGGTTACTAAGTTTGAAGCTGTGTTGTGTTATTAGTATGTATAGAGCCTCTACTTCTACCAAGTGCATGACGATATTGAGTAATGTAGTAGACACCAAGTATCAGAAGTTCACCAAGTTAGCTTTCAAAACTTGAGTTTCTACTATTTGGCTAACTCGGTAATATTTTGTTTACTTATGTTTTAGTCGACCTTGTATTTGTAAATATTGGAATGGCATATATGTAATGTATTATATCATTTTCAATATGCATGAGTGTATCAAGGAATGGATATGTAATGTTTTGAGAAGAGTGAATGTGAATCAATAGTAGAGTAGAGTATTTAGCAAGGTCTACAAGGAGCAGTAGAGATATATCAATCACAAGATGTGATATGTACTTCAAAGATCTAATCAAAAATAAATTTGTAAGTCATATCCACTATTTCATCCTAATAGTTGAATCAGTTTTCCAAATCCTTTAACAAGGTAGACTTATTAGTCTTTGTTTGAATCTCTTAATAGAGTGCATACTTCATTGTATGTTTGTAAAACCTCTAACAAGGTGGATCTAGTAGTCCAAATTGCTCTTAATAGGGTAGATCATTAGAAGTGGTCAATATAAGCCCTAACATGCCAAATTTATACTACAGTAGTGAATTTTTGTGGGTATCATCCCCACCCCAGTTTTACTTTCTATTTGGAAGGTTTCTGGGTCACCAAAATTTTGTGTTCATGTGTTATGAATGTTTATCTTTTCTCATGCATGCAGTAGATTAGATGAATTAATCATGAATGGATTAAGTGCAAAATTAATTTAAAGTTTTTAAGGTTACTAATTCACCTCTCCCCTCTCAATAACCTAGCTAGTCTTGATTATTTCCAACACATATATTATCTGGTAATGGGTTGAAAGGTTCATAAGATATCTTATTACCCCTTTTGACACTTTTGAACATATGATATATGTCCATAGGGCTCCTAGGACTCCCAAAGATATATGTTGTCATCTATTTAGTTGAAAGAGGTCATAGGATATCATGTGACCTCTTTTGACTCATTAAAACACAATATGTATGTACTTGGGGGGTCCTAGGACCCCTAGGAGCATATATTCTCTTATATTTTGTTGAAGGGGATCATAGGCAATCCTATGACCCCTTTTGACCCATTTGAACACATGATGCATTTCTATGTAATCAGTTAAAAGGGGTCATAGAATAACCTATGAAACTTTTCAACCCAATGGAACATGTGTGTTATGTCCCTAGGGATCATGGGACCCCTAGGGACATATATTATCTTTTAATAAATCAAATGTAGTTATATGATATTCTCTTACCCCTTTTGACCCATTGGAACACATGATGTATGACCCTTAGGAGCATATATTATTGTGTAATTTGTTTAAAAGGGTAACAAGATATCCTATGACACCTTTTGACCCATTAGAACATAGGATGCATTTCATTAAGTGGCCTTGGACCCATAGGGACATATATTGTCTTACAATGGCTCGAAAGGGGTCATAGGATATCCTATAACCCCTTTCAACCCATTAGAACACATGATATATGTTAGTAGGGCTCCTAGGACCCCTAGGGACATATGTTCTCATTTATTTGTTTAAAATGTGACATAGGATATCCTATAACCCCTTTCAACCCATTGGAACACATGATGTACATCCCTAGGGGTCCTAGGACCCTTAGGGGTATATGGTTTTATGTAATGGTGTTAGTATGAATGCTAATGATATCCCTATGGGGAAGTATCCTATCATTACTGAAGCATTAGAGAGATAGTTAGCATGATTGTGTGTTGCGATCATGACTATTCTTTTCATTGATGTCAACATACTAAGAAGATTAGTAGAGTAGCAGACATAGATTAAGCTCATATGGATCAAGTACTAAAGATGAGGTCAAGCACAGTTGAGGACATGTTCTATAGTATGTCCTAATTCAGTAGTCAAGTGTGCGTGTTGAAATTTGGGGACTAGTGAGAGTTATTTGAGATTTATAGAAGAGAGCTTATAGACAAAGTACCTAAGAAGTGGTTTCTTATGTTTGGAGTATATCTCTTAATAGGTATAGAATTTGGATAAGAAAAGTTAGATAGAGGAAGAAGACATCATGTTGATGACATCAGTGTGTATGTGAAGTTTGAGGTCACACAAGTGAGAAGTTATAAATACTGTGAGCTAATAGTATTATCTAATTATGAAAAGATGTAATGTGGCATGTTATCTTAATGAGGTCCTATTGTACTTAATTGGGAAAGCATTAAGGCCAACTTAATGAATTATATTGAGTATTTGATATAAAGGAAATATATTTTCCTTGTGATGAAGTATGTATCGTGTAAAAGAAGTAATTGAATGCAATAAATAAAGAAGAAAAATAAATGCGAGTGAACAATCAAATAGATCATTGTGAAGTGAGTTTTCAAATCTGGTATTGAGATCTAAAGAAGTGTTTGGCATGGAATAGGGACAAAAAGAGGACTAAGTAAGTGTTGAGTTGTTGAGATCAGTTGCATTTCTATTATTCTTAAAGGAATAATACAGAGGTAAGTTGGACAATAATTTCGATGGTCTTTCCTCTAAAGGTATTTGGACACTAGGTCCTTCTACCTTCTACAACTCCTAACTTGGTAGGCATAACTCCTAATAGGGTTGGAATCTTCTCATAGTGATTAAGAGTCTTCTGACATGGAGTCATATGTATTGGATGTATTTCATTGGCTTTTGATAGAGTCCATCCTCTTATAAGGAACCTATGAATTAGTATGTCATTTTGTGTGTACTATCCCCAGTGTTAGTTTTTGGTGACTGATTAGGGAAGTATTGTACATACTTCATAAATTATTTGGGGTTTGGAGCATCACCCTAAAAAAAATTTGGTACTATTCATTGATTTTCCACTAAAGATTGGGCTAATATTTACCAATTTATAGCTGACATGTTGTAACCCTAAAGTGGCAAAAATAGAGATTGTTTCATAGTAAGTGATGCAAAAATTGGTTCTTGTAGTGGTATTGAGCTATAAGTGATTACAGATTGTAATCAATTTGTAATCACTGGATTATAATAATATCGAACTTGTTGTTTGGTGGACATAGCCCAAAGATTGGGTGAACCACATTAAATCTTGGTGTCTTGTGTTCTTTTTTGTGTAATTTATTATTTTTTGATATTATTTATATTTACATGCAATTTTTATTTCTATCTGAGGTTTATTCCTAACAAGTGGTATTAGAGAGAGGTTATCATGGGTAGAACTTTTATTTATGGAAGATGCAAATGGAAGACTATCTTTATCAAAAGGATTTATAGAAGTCGTTGGAAGGCAAAACCAAGAATCAGGGATCTATGTCAAATGATGACTAGAATCTTTTGGACAGAAAGGCACTTGGAAGCATTTGATTATGCTTGGCACCATTAGTGGTATTTAATATTTCAAAAGCAAAGACAACAAAAGAGTTGATGCAAACTCTAGCAAAATTGTATGAAAAGCCCTCTAGTTCAAATAAGGTATTTCTCATGAAGCGTTTATTTAATATGAAAATGGTAGAGCATGGATCTATTGCAGATCATCTAAATGAGTTTAATACTATTGCTAGTCAGTTATCTTCTATGGGTATCAATTTTAATGAAGAAACTAGGGCTCTCTTGATTTTGTGTTCTTTGCCTAAAAGCTGGAATGGCTTGGTAATGGCTATGAGTAATTTTGTTCCTGGATCTAGTACCCTAAAATATGATGATGTAATCGATGTTATTTTGAGTGAGGAAACTCGTAGGAAATCCTTAGGTGGATCTACATCAAGAAAACCTTTAAACACAAAAAGTTGAGGTAGAACAACTGAGAGAGGAAGCAATTCTAACAGTCATGGGAAATCAAGAGGAAAGTCAAAGGGTAGGAGGTCTCAATCAAGAGGACCGAATGACTACTAAAATTGTAGGAAACTAGGGCATAAAAAGGAAGATTGTTGGAGTCAAAAGAAAAATGAAGGAGATAAACTAGATGGAGACAAGGAGGAAAATGTGGTACGTAACAAATCTAAAGAGGATACTTTACTTTTTTCTTTAGAAAGTGTTGATGATTCATGGGTTTTAGATTCTAGTGCTTCATTTCATGTTACACCTCATAGAGGTTATTTCATTGATTATGTCCAAAGGGATTTTGGGCTTGTTTATATGGGGGATAATGAACACTATTAGATTGTTGGGAAGGGAAAAGTTAAGATTAAGTTGCAAAATGGGAATCATTGGCTACTACATGAGGTAAGATATGTTCCAAGGCTGAGTAGGAATTTAATTTCAGCAAGGCAACTCGATGATGAGGGTTGTGTAATTACTTTTAATGATAAAAATTGGAAGGTTTCAAAAGGTTCCCTTGTAGTAGCAAAAGGTGTGAAAGTAGGAACCTTATTTTGTACAGGTCATATTGTTCCTTCTACTTTAATTGTTTCAGAGAAAAATTAATGTTCAAGAATAGTTGTTGTAGTTGAACAGGGAGAACAAATAGCTACTAGGAGTTATTATATAGAACTATGGCACAATGGACTTGGGCACATGAGTGAGAAAGGTGTGAAAGTACTTCATTCAAAGAATATTTTACCAGGTCTGAACTGTCTTAATATGGATGTCTATGAAAGTTGTATGTATGAAAAATAAAAGAGAGTGAGTTTGTAAAGAATGGGAAGAGAAAAAAAGAAGAAATTAGAACTTGTGCATATCAATGTATGGGGACAAGTGTAGGTATCTTCCCTTGTTGGCTCTAATTATTATGTTACATTCATTGATGATGCAACAAGAAAAGTATGGGTTTATTTCCTTAGATAGAAATCTGATGTATTTCAAACTTTTAAGAAATGGAAATGCTTGGTTGAAAATTAGACTAGTAAGAAATTAAAATTTCTCAGATCTGATAATGGTGGTGAGTATTGCAGTCATGAATTTGAAGATTATTTCTCTGCTAATGGTATTTGTAGACAAAAAATTGTTTCAAAGACTCCATAGGAAAATGGATTGGTTGAATGCATGAACAAGACTATAATAGAGTGTGCAAGGAGCATGAAGTTGCATGTTGGGTTGCCCTTACACATGTGGGTGGAGGTTGTCAATACTATTGTACATTTGATTAATAGAGGTCACTCTACTCCTTTGGGTTGTGGTATTCCAAAGGAAGCATGGACTAGTAAGAAGGTGAGTTGTTCTTTTCTCAAGACCTTTGGTTGTGAAGCTTTTGCTCATATAGATTATGAAAATAGAACCAAGCTAGAAGCTAAGTCAAAGAAATGTGTATTTGTTGGATATGGCATTAGTGAAATTGGTTATAGGCTTTGGGATTTTGAAAATCATAAAATTGTAAGAGGTAGGTGTCATTTTCAATGAGAAAGTTTTCTACAAAGATCTATTGCAACAACCTGAGAAGAAAGAAGATGATTATGTAGTGCTAGATTATACTCCAAAAAATGATGTTCTAGCCATTCCTCATGATGTTCAACAACCACAACAACAAATACCACACAGAACAATGAATGTTAGATGGTCAAAAAGGAAAATAAGACCTCTAGAAAGATTTTCTCCCTCTTTGTATTCTATTTTATTAACATATGTTGGTGAACCTGAATGTTATGATGAAGTTGTGTAGGTGGATACTAAGATTTTGTGAGAGTCTGCAATGAAAGACGAAATGGACTCTTTGCTAAAGAATAAGACATGGGATTTATACAAGTTTCCTATAGGTAAAAGAGCTTTATAGAATAAGTGGGTTTATAGGTTAAAAGAAGAGGATGGAGGTCAGAAAAGATTTAAATCTAGGTTAGTGGTAAAAGGATTTGCACAAAAAAAAGGCATTGATTTTGATGAGATATTTTCTCCTGTGGTTAAAATGACCTCTCCATACTATTTTAAGTCTTGTGGCTACTAAAGATTTTCATTTGGAGCAACTTGATGTTCAAATAGCCTTCCTTCATTGTGAATTGGATGAAGAGAGATATATATGGCTCAACCACGGGGATTTGAGGTCAAAGGTAAGGAGAACTTAGTGTGCAAATTGAAGAAAAGATTATATGACTTGAAGCAAACACCTCGGAAATGGTATCTAAAATTTGATAGTTTTATGCATGAGCATAGATATAGTAGGTGCCATTCAAATCCTTGTATTTATTTTAAGAGGTTAGATGATGATAGCTACATTATTTTATTTTTATATGTTGATGATATGCTTGTAGCGAGGTCTAATATGGATCATATTAAGGGGCTAAAATGCCAGTTAGCACATGCATTTGCTATGAAGGATTTTGGGGTAGTAAAACAAATCCTTGGTATGAAGATTTGTAGAGATAGGAAGAATAGGAAATTGATGCTATCTCAGGCTAATTATGTTGAGAAAGTGTTACAACATTTTCCTATGGAGAATGTTAAAGCTATCAGCACACCTTACTTGATTATTTGAAATTGACTAAGGAGATGTGTCTCAGACACAAGAAGAGGAGGACAAGATGTCCAAGGTACCCTATGCTTTAGCTATAGGAAGCTTGATGTATGTTATAGTATGTAGAAGGCCAGATATTGCACATGTACTAGGAGTCATTAGTAGATATATGAGTCATCTAGGAATTGAGCATTGGAATGTAGTAAAATGGATTCTTAGATATTTGAGAGGAACATCTAGTAAGTGTTTACACTTTGGGGGCTCTACTATCGACTTATAGGGCTATGTTGACTCAAATTTGGTAGGAGATACCAAACAGAGTACTACAAGTTATATATTTACTATTGGTGGGGTAGCCATGAGCTGGGTTTCTAGGTTACAGAAGGTTAATACTTTATCCACTATAGAGGTAGAGTATGTTGTTGCTACAGAGGTAGCCAAGGAGATGATATGCCTTTAATTATTCTTGGAAGAATTGGGACACCCTTAGAGGGATAATTATTTGTTTACAGATAGTTAGAGTACCATTTATCTTGCAATGAATTTAGCTCTATATTCAAAGACTATACACATTTAGTTGTGGTACCATTTCATTTGGTTAGTTTTAGATGATGGATAGTTAAAGTTGGATAAAATACATATAGATGACAATCTAATGGATATTTTTACAAAGGCAGTGACAAGGGAGAAGTTGAATTCTTCTTCTACTTTAGTTGGTCTTCTAGACTAAACAGGAATAAAAGAATAGCAAAGTCTATGGTGGTTTGATCCAGTGGGAGCCCCATGTTGTAGCGGTATTGCTACAAGATCAGTCTCCAAATGGGAGATTATTTTCTAGTGTGGAGTCTTATCAGTCCCAAAGTGGGAGATTGTTAGTTTTTGGTGACTAACCAAGGAAGTACTATACATAAATTCTTTGGGGTTTAGGGCATCGCCCCAAAAAAAAATTTGGTACTATTCGCAAATTCACCACTAAAGTTTGGGATAATATTCACTAATTTATAGCCGACATGTTGTAACCCTAAAGTGGTAAAATACTTGTATAAAAGGTTTTAGGGTTATGGATTGTTTCATAGTGAGAGATGCAAAAATTGGTTCTTGTGACAGTATTGAGTTGTAAGGGATTACAGATTATAATCAGGTTATAATCACTAGATCGTAATAACATCAAACTTGTTGTCTGGTGGACGTAGCCTAGGGATTGGATGAACCATGTTAAATCTTGGTTTCTTGTGTTCTTCTCTGTGTGATCTATTATTTTCTAATATTTTTTATAGTTGCATGTAATTGTTATTTCTGTTTGAGGTTTAAATCTAACACCCATTGGGGCTTTCCCTCTAATCAAGGGCTTCCCTAGTTAACATATTTGGTGTTATTTTGTATGTGAATCTTCTTATGGTTTTTTTTGATATGGATCACATGTTTAAGTTTTAAAAAGTTTGATAAAAGTAATATTAATTTGACAACTTATTCAACTCTTCCTCTTAGTTATCTAAGTGGACTTTACTTTCTAACAATTGATATTAGAGCATCAAGTCCTTGAAGGAAAGCTAAACAATTTAAGGAGACCAATGGTGGGTCATTTTAGAAAATAAAGTCCTTAGTTTGATTGAGTGAGCTATGAAAACTAGAAAGAGAAGATGAAGACACATTTGCTATGCATGGGTCTAGGATATTGGTTGATTACAAAGAATGGGAAGACCATAGTGCAAGAAGGAAAACTTGAAGAATGTACTAAAATTGAAATAGATTTGTTCATATGTAACACACTTTCTAAAGAAGCACTTTTGTCAGCTCTTCCTAAAAATGAGTTTAATCAAGTAAAATTTTTGGGATGATCTAGTGAAATTTTGGAAAGCTTTGGAATCTACTTTTGAAGTTGATAAGCATGCTAAGAGGATTAGAATACAAAATTGGATATGTTTATTTCAAGAAGCTAATTTGATGAAAGATGGATCTATAAGAATCTATATTGGTAGACTATCAGAATTTATTACAAGAATCAAGGCTTGTGAAGGAACTAAGGAAGAAGATGAAATCATATGGAAGATCTTGAAAATGTTGAGACTACCATTCAAGAAGACATCACACATGATTGAGAAAGTGATACCATGTATGAAAAAAACATTAGAGACTCTTCTTGGAAGATTTGAAGTAGCATAAATAAGTTTGAAATAGTCTATAGGATTTTCCTAGAGTGGAGACTGTTTTAGAGCATTGATTGTTTATCCTTCCCTATCAAGGAGTGCAAGCACTAGTGGAGGTTATGCTAGGAGTAGTAGATTGAGATCTAAGAAAGATAGAAAGATTGAAGAAGTAATTTCCTTGCTTGTGAAAAGAGAACCAAATGGTTAAAAAAAATTAAATGTTGGACTTGTAATGAATTTGGTCATTATGCTTCTAAGTGTCCTAAGAGAGTAAAGAAGTATAAGAAGAATTTGAAGTGTAGAAGGAATAGTGGATGTTTGTGTGAAAATGATGATGATGAATCAGATGAAAGAGTTCATACTAAAAGTGACAATGAGTTAGGTTTTGTTTCTATAAAAGAAGAAAATCTTTAAAAAGAAGTTAGAAAAGAAAAATCCCTAATGTTGGGCCACAAGTTGAGAATAAAGTTGATTGGATCATAGAAAATGGTTTTTCACACCATATGACTGGTGATATGAATAAATTTGTTGAGTTCAATAGTTGTAATGGAGAAATTGTTAGAGTTTGTAACAATATGGCTTGTCATATCAATGGAATAGGATCTGCTACTCTTGATTGTAAAATTGAGACAAATAATGTTTAATTTCTTGATGGGATAAAACATAATATTCTAAGTGTTGGACAATTGGTTGACAAGGGATATCAATTACAATTCATAGAGAAGACATGCATTATCAAGGATAAAAATGGTAAAATGATTGGCACTAGTACAAGATCCAGATATTTTTTTTTTCAATTGACTCCTACAAAGATGACATGTTTGGTTGCTAAATTTGATAATAGTTAGTTGTGGCATAAAAGGTTTTATCATATAATTTTTTATAATATTGTGAAAGAAAGTAGTACATTTTTTGTTAGGGATTTTCCTAAAATTGTGAACCCTACTATAGTTGTGTGCAAGGAATGTATTATGGCCAAGAAGAAGAAAAGTTATTTTCCTAGCAAGAAATTTTCTATAATAGTGAAGTTGGATATTATTCACACACATATAAGTGGTCCTACTAAGACAAGAGGATTCTACAATGAAAGGTACTTCGTGATTATTATTGATGACTTTGCTAGAATGATGTGGGTAGTATTCCTTAGAGAAAAGTATAAAGAATTTGAGAAGTTTAAGTTGTTTAAGAATAGAGTTGAGAATGAGTCTGCATTGGAGATTAAATTTTTAAGATCTGATAGAGGTGGAGAATTTATTTTGAATGAGTTTAATACTTTTTGTGAAGTATATGGCATTAAAAGACAATTATCAACCCCCAAGACACCTAAGAAAAATGGTATAGCTAAGAGAAGGAGAAGGTCTATAACAGAAATAGCAAGAGCCATGATGTTTGAGAATGATGTATCAAAGAAATTATGGAGAGTAGTTAATACAATAGTATATACAGTGAACAAAGTGGAGATCAAAAAAGGTATGAACAAGACACCTTATGAATTATGGTTTGGACATGCACCATCAATGAAGTATTTCATAATTTTATGAAGAAAGTGTTATATTAAGAGAGATGATGATATTGGTAAGTTTGATGCAAGAGGTGATGAAGGTATGTTCCTTGGGATCATGGATCAATTTGATCCTAAAGAATCAAACTATGCAACATTAAAGATGATGTTTAGATATTTGAAGGGTTCATTTAATTTTGGGTTGTGGTATGATAGGCCAAATGACTTTACTCTATGTGCATATACTAATGTAGATTTGGTAGGCTATATGGAAGAAAAAAAGAGTACAAGTGGTTGAGAATTTTTCTTTGGACAAAGATTAGTTTCTTGGCTAAGAAAGAAAAAATATTATATTTTAGAGAGTATGGCAAAAGAATATTATGTAGTAGCAACAAATAATAGTAATTAGATCATGTGGATGAAACAAATGTTGAAGGATATTGGGATAGATTTTTTAGAACTTGTTATCATACATTCTATTAACACAAGTATAGTGAGTATGTCTAAGAATTATGTTTTACATTCTAAGACAAAGCATATAAAGTATCATGTTTTGAGAGTGAAATTTGTAGAGAAAGATATTAGACTGGAATATGTGAATACAAAGGATCAAATTATAGATGATGATGCAAAGAATGCATTGGTCAAGTGCTATAGAGCACTATTATTTATCTAGACTAAATGTTGATGCTTGCTTAATGGGGGAGTATATGTGTTTGAGTTGATTCATAAAGGACTCTTGGTAGTTGGTATTGAATAGTATCTTTAGATACTTGAGTTGGTTGAAGACATCAAGTACCATATTGACATAATGATTTTTTTGTCATTGATATCAATAGGGGGGAGAATGCATGAAAAACATCTATAAATGGGGGAGAGTGAGTGCATATGAAGGTATCTCTTGTGAATGGAGGAGAGTTATGAACAAAAGGAAATTACATGAAAGGAGAATACATATAGAATAAGGGAGAGATATATGAGTAGGAGCAACAATTTTTCCTGAGAGTTTTTTATTTGATTTATGAAAATAATTTGAAAATATGAGAGCAGCAATAGAAGAGCAACAAAATTGGATTTGGTATTCATAGAACTTAGATGTTTTTCATCTATATTTTCATCAATGCAAAAAGGGGAGATTTTTACCATGAATTTTGATGATATTCCTATGGAGGAGTATTCTAACATTACTAAAGCATTACAAAGATAGTCAACATGAGTGTGTGTTGTATTCATGACTATCTTTGTTATTGATGTCAATATACTAAGAAGATTGGTTGAGTATCAGATACATATTAAGGTCATATGGATTGAGTACTGAAGGTGAGATCAAGTTTAGTTGATGACATGTTCTATAGTGTTTCCTAATTTCATATTCAAGTGTCCATGTAGAAAGTTGAGGACTAGTGAGATTTATTCAAGATTTACAGAAGATAGTTTGCACATAGAGTACCTAAGAAGTGGTTTTTGATGTTTGGATTATATCTCTTAACAAAAATAGAATTTGGATGGTGAAAGAAGGCATCTTTCTAATGATGTTAGCATGTGTGTGAATTTCAAGGTCACATAAGTGAGAAATTATAATTATTATGAGCTGCCAATATTATGTAATTATGAAAAGATGTATTATGGCATGTTATCTTAATGAGGTCTGATTGTAATTAATTGTGAAAGCATCAAGGAAGACGCAAAAATTTATTTTGAGGACTTGATATAAAGGAAAGATATTTTCCTCGTGATGAAGTATGTATTGTGTGAAAGAAGCAAGTGAATGTGATAGAAGATTGATAAATGTGAGTAAGTATTCAAAGGGATCATTTTGATGCAATTTTGTAGATCTAATATTAAAAATTGAAGAAGTGTTTTGTGCATAATAGGCATAGCAAGAGGATAGAGAAAGTTCTAAGTTGCCAAGATCAGTTGCATTTCTATTATTCTGAAAGGAATAATACAAAGGCCAGTTAAACAATGAGTTTGGTAGTCTTTCCCCTGAAGCTATTTAAATAGGTGGTATTTCCCCTGAAGCTATTCCCTAGTTAATATATCTAGTGTTATTGTGTGTGTATCTTCTTATAGTTTTTATTGATATTAATCACATGTTTAAGGTTTAGTGAGTTTTATAAAAGTAGTGTTGATCTAATAATTGACTCACCCCCCATTAGTTATCTTGATGGACTTTACTTTCTAAGAAATGGTTCAAAAGGGGTCACAAGACCACTTTCAACCCATTATGACATAACATGTCTATCGCTAGGAGTCCTAGGACCCCTAGAGACATATATTGTCATATAATTGGTCAAAAGGTGTCATAACATATCATATGACCCTTTTTGACCCATTGGAACATATGATGTATGTCCTTAGGGGTCTTGGGACCCCTAGGGACATATGTTATCATATAATGGGTTGAAAGGGGTCATAAGATATCCTATGATCTCTTTTGACCCATTGGGACACAACATGCATGTCCCTTGGGGTCTAGGACCCCCCGGGACTTGTTTCTTATAATGGTTCAAAAGGGGTCATAAGATATCCTATAGCTCTTTTCAAGCTATTTAAACATATGATGTATGTCCCTAGCACTCCTATGACTTCTATGGACATATATTGTCATTTATTTGGTTGAAAGGTGTAATAAGATATCCTATGACCCGTTCTAACCCATTGCAACCACATGATGTATGTGCCTAGAGGTTGTGGGATCCATGGGGACATATATTGTCATGTAATGGGTTGGAAGGGGTCATAAGATATCCTATAACCCCTTTTAACCCATTAGAACACAACATGTATGTCTCTAGGGGTCCTAGACCCCTAGAGACATACATGTGTTCTAGTGGATCAAAAGGGCTTATAGGGTATCTTATGACCTATTTCAACCCATTGGAACATGTTATGTATGTTCCTAGGGGTCCTAGGATCCTTGAGGAAATATTTTGTCTTGTAATGGGTTTAAAGTAGTCATAGGATATCCTTTTTGACCCATTGGGACACAACATAAATGTCCCTAGCAAACCTAGGATTCCTAGGGATATATGTTGTCATCTATTTGACTGAAAGAGGTCATAGGATATTCTATGACCCCTTTTGACCCATTGTAACACCACATGTATGTCCCTAGGGGTCTTAGACCCCTAGGTACATGCGTTATCATATAATGGGTCAAAAGGGGTCATAAGATATCTTATGACCCTTTTTGACCCATTCGAACACATGATGTATGTCACTAGGGGTCCTAGGACCCCTAAGGACATATGTTGTCTTGTGATGGGTTGAAAGGGGTCATAGGATATCCTATGACCCCTTTAACCCATTGGGACATAAGATGTATTTCCTTAGGGGTCTTAGGACCCCTAGGGACATACAGTGTCATCTATTTGGTTGAAAGTAGACATAGGATATCTTATGACCCCTTTTGACCCATTGGAACACTACACGTATTTTCTTAGGGGTCATGAGACTATTAGGAACATATATTGTCTAATATTTGGTCAAAAGAGGCCTATGACCCCTTTTGACCAATTTGAACACAACATGCATGTCCTTAGGGGTCATAGGACCCCTAGGGACACATGTTGTCATGTAATGCATCAAAAGAGATCATAGGATAGCTTATGACCCATTTTGACCCATTTGAACACCCCATATATGTCTCTAAGGGTTCTAAGACCTCTAGGGACATATGTTATCATATAATGGGTCAAAAGGGATCATAAGATATCATGTTACCCCTTTCAATCCATTGGAAGACATGATGTATCTCCCTATATGTCCTAAGACCCCTAAGAGTGTATGTTTTCATGTAATTGGTCAAAAGGGGTCAAAAGATATCCTATGACCAGTTACAACCCTTTGGAACACATGATGTATGTTCCTAAGGGTCATTGGACCATTAGGGATATATTTTGTCTTGTAATGGATTTAAAGGGGTCATGTGATATCTTAAGATAGGTTTCAACCCATTGGGACACATGATGTATGTTACTAGGGTTCCTAGGACCCCTAGGGATATATGTTATCATGTAATGGATTGAAAGGGTCATGGGATATACTATGACCTCTTTCGACCCATTAAAACACAACATGCATGTCTCTAGAGGTCCTAGAACCCAAGGGACATATGTTGTCTTGTAATGGTTTGAAAGGGGTTATTGGATATCATGTTACTACACCTTTTGACCCATCTAAACTCATGATGTGCATCCCTAGGGGTCCTACAACCCCTAGGGACATATGTTGTCATTTATTTGGTCAAAATGTGTCATAAGATATCCTATGACCCCTTTTGCTTCATTGTGACACATTATGTATGTCCCTAGAGTTCTTAAGACCCC
Source organism: Cupressus sempervirens (assembly GCA_028749045.1). Classification (NCBI taxonomy): domain Eukaryota; kingdom Viridiplantae; phylum Streptophyta; class Pinopsida; order Cupressales; family Cupressaceae; genus Cupressus; species Cupressus sempervirens. The sequence goes on from CM053784.1 coordinate 383,274,136, forward strand.
TAGGGACATATGTTGTGGTCCAATGGGTTAAAAGGGGTCATAGGATATACCCATTACATGACAACATATGTGTCATGCCCAGAATATAAGGGCAAAAACCCAAACAATTTTTTTTTTTAATTTAATAACTAAAAGTCTCTAAGTTTGATGTGTTTAACTCATAGTTTAAGTATAGGTTCTTTGCATAGCATCTTAAGTTTAAAATCCAGAGGATGTGTAGATCGTTAAATTTATACTCTCGATATAAAATCAATATTGACATATTCTAAATTAACTACACACATAATATTAATAAATCATAACTATACTAGAGATAACTAATGCAAGCTACACTTATATTTAAAATTTCCCTAACATACCTATAACAATCTAATTAGTTGACTTATCACTTACAATTAAAGTTGAAGACTAGACTTAATTCAATTAAATCATTAAATAAATCTAAACATTATTCTAATCCATTATAAAATGTACGTTCAACATCAAAATGCAATTATGAGATTAATCTAATCTTGCTCACAATAGTATAAATGTAGTTGATAGTATACTAAGATAATTTTAATTAAAATATGCTAATTTCAATTTAAGAACTTTAGGATTAGAACAAAAAAATAACCTAATAACTAAGTCACCAATCTTTTAGCAATTTAAAACTAATCTTATTCAACGCTTATTAATAAAATTATCTGACATAAATGAACACTTAATAATTAAGATACTATCATTGTAATTTAACTTATGACCAAGTTCCCAATATACCAGCACTATGCAAAAGACACATTTAAAATATTAACAAATCCTATTCTAACTCAAAAATATTACTCTACTTTCTAAAAACATGAGCATCTACAAATCTAACTAAATTCTTAAAGTTACTCTTATTCCAATTTAAATATAAATTTAAATCCTATCTTAACATTTAATAAGCTATCCTAAATCTTCATATAACTACTACTTAACAATTTACTAACAAGGAAATATAATGCTAAAATAATAATAAAACCCTATGCTACTATCCTAGTCTACAAACTCACACTTCACTATCAAAACAAAACAAAAACTAATATATAACAAAAAAAAACACTATACAATACCCCCCCCTCTAGCTACCTATACCTACCCCCTTCCTACACTCTACCTAGGCCTGCCATGCGTTGTCCAAGGTATTGAGCGCAGCAGACCTAGACTCTGTTGTCCCTTGCGTGAGTGGTGGTCACGCCTCCACCAAGCCCATGGGAGATGGGAGTATGTGGGGGCAAACATATGCATATTGTTTAAAATTCGAACCAAATCTCTCTCTGTCCTCCCTGACTGACCACCGTACTTGCTATAGGGGGAATTTGAAAATCTGCCATGCCTAGCCCATAAATGGGATGGTAGAAGCAAGGGTAAGGGAAGGGGTATTAATATTACTAGGTAGAGTTTAGGATTTATTTGATTTAAAAAATTAAAAAGGACATAAAGCCCTAGGCTAGTGCCTTTCCTCCTAGCCTCTAGGGATTTAATGCAAAAGTTTTATGGGTGAGGAATGTCAACAAGACATGTATTTAATTATTTTAATTTCAAATGTAAATGATTTATATATTTTTTTTAAAAGATTTAATATTATTTTTTGTTGCAATTGAAGGAATAATTCAGAGAATATTCTCTATGACTTAGGAGGGGAATTAAAATTTTCCCCATACATTTTCCAGAGAGGCTTTTCACTCCTGGAGATGCACATTTTTATTTTGAAGCCAATTTTGACCAAGTGTTGGCATGTTTTTATTTTTATTTTTGCTATATACATATTTATACAAGGAGTGATTTTTAACCTAATGAAACTTTGACTCCCCCTTTTAAGCATGCTAATACAAGGATGTGAGAAAGGTTATAATTTCTTTTCTCTCCTATAACTTATGTTTTACAAATCATCACATAGGAAGGTATATGTTCCTTTATATTCAGAATTCAGGTGGAGCCAAAATTCTTAATCAAATTTGATTTTTGTCAACTAGGAAATTTACAAGGAGAGAGATAACTTTGTGATCACAATGTAGGAATTTTATTTCATCTTAATGCTTAAACATCGAATTGAAACTTCAATATATCAAATTTCTTTTCATTAACATAATTGAAAACTTGGAAGTCCATAATTCAGAGTCATTATCTATCAATCTATTTTCTGATAACATATGCAAAATTTGAAATCATATGAGAGCAATACAAGGATGTTTTCATAATCTCTTTTCTTTCTCTATTATTCATCCTAGTTCAAGGCTCCATCGAGAAAGAACCAGTAAGAAAACTTGATGTCTTTGCCAATACATCAAAATTCAAATACATTTTACATAATATTACAATTCAAAAGAAATCTCTTCAAAATCCTTCATAAGTACTCTCTTCCAATACTTTCAAAACTTCAAGGAAACACAAGGAGAAGATAAGAGCTGACTCGAGTGAATCATCACACATCAAGAACAATTCAAGCATGCAACCTAACCTGGTTTTGCACAATAGGTCCAAACAAGGAACCTGACTAGGAGGGAGATGGATTTTCTCAATGGGAGACGTCAATCACCATGCCTTAACATAGCCGTTTCGAGGCTAAAACTTCAAGAGATTTTGTTCTTCTACAAGGCCCTTTTGAGGCTAATACCACAAGGATTTTCATTCCTTTCCATATTCAAGAACTCACAATATCAAACAAGGCATGTGATGCCAAGTAGGGGCCCATACACCCTACCCTCTTTCCCTCCTCTCACCATGAGAGGAGACTCTACACCATTGAGGTCCAACTAAGCCCCTACCCTCGTACATGGCCACTTCTTCCCTATCCAAGGGTGAGTAATGCCATAACAATCCCCATGAAATCCCCTCAAAAAAAAACAAATCATCAAGACAAGCATAAGAATGCATCAAGAACAAACAAAATTCCCTCCAAATCCATCCCAACACACAAGCAAGAAAAAACAAGAACAACACAATACTTTATGCACGATTCAAGCATGAAAAACATGAAGCACAAAACCAAAAGAGTGAAGAACTCCTACCTTCACAAAATATTATGGCAAAATGGTAAGTTGAGAAGAGCCTTTCCCTTTTCTTCCTTCAATCTTCAAACTTTCTCTAAAACTAGAGATTGGGTAACAACCCCAAAACTACTCCAAAATGCCACTAAGTATCATCCCTTCAGTCCACTAGACTTCAAGTAACTCAAGGTGGAGTTTTGATTACAACTCAAGTAGATGACAATCCATTTTCGCAATCCATCAAAAATAGGGCTTTTGAGTGACCCTAAAAGTCAAACTAAGAGGCTAAGTGGGTGGGAAGTACTCCCCACCCATAACCTTACCCCTAGGGAACTTAAATTTAATGATTTTAAGCCTTAAAGACTTAATAGGAACAAATAAAATCTAGGAGAATAATAAAATCAAATAAAAACCTTTTAAAGATAGACAATGCAAGGATATCACATTTAAACAAGGGGTTCAATTTTGTCTTTCCTTTAGGTTTCCCAGCTACATGTACTGCACACTCATTGCACACATCAGTAGGTTCAAGAAATCACATGCATTATGAAATTTACATATCAGAAAAATCATATAAATTAAAACATCCATTTTTCTAATGATCAATTATTTATCTAATTCTACTCATATTTTCGACCATTAGAATTGCATATTCAAAGTGTTAGTTTTGCATTCATTTACTTTATCATCATACATGTTCGTAAAGCATTAAATGATGAAATCAAATATCTAAGAGTAAATCATGACACATCATAAATATCATAATAATGGTCTAATGTATCAAGTCATGAGTATCAAAATAATAATGTATCATTGATGCTAGGATGGGTCGAGGCGAGGCCTCACAATATGTCCTTAGGGGTCCTAGGACCCCTAGCAACATATATTATTATCTATTTGGTTAAAATGTGTCTTAAGATATCATATGATCTCTTTTGACCCATTTGGACACATGATGTATGTCCCTAGGGGTCCTAAGACCCTTGCGGACATAAGTTGTATAATGGTTTGAAAGGGGTCATAGAATATCTTATTCCCCCTTTTGACCCACTAGAACATAATATGTATGTCCTTAGGGGTCCTAGGACCACTAGGGACATATTTTATTGTCTAAAGGGTCAAAAGGAATAATAGGATATCCTACAATGCCTTTTGACCTATTGGAACATGTGAGGTATGTGACTTCATACTCTGCATGGTGTAAAAAGCTCCCTTATTTCTTCATGCTCCATGAAAAACTTAAATTCAAAGCCCATAAAAACCAGATCTTTGAAGAATAAAATTTCTTTGAGTTGGTGCCTACAATGATATATTTTATTCAAATAATGGCTTTTTTACTTGTTTCTCTATAAAATTATTAGTCATCTCTCTTTCTAGTTTCAATCATATCTAGAGAAGGTAAGATACAAAGTGAATTAAACTGTTTTTGTGAAATCGCATGAACATTGTCATATAGGTTATTAACAAATAATCTATTTATCTATAGTACTAACATAATTATATGATAATTTATAATATGTTCTAACTATATATAAAATAATTATATACTAACTATATATAATATTCAATTTATAACTTCAATAATATATAAATATAATTATAATTACATAATACTATATATATATATATATATATATATATATATATATATATGATATTGGTCCCCCCAAAATTATAAATATATTATAATAGAGGACTATATAACTAAAAAATGGTCCCCCTTTTTGAGTTTGGAAAATTAAAATCAAGATTAAACTTAAAAATAGGTCTCCACTCCCTTTGCATTTGAGTTCAGCACCATGATTTGGGTGCATATATCGTATGCCTAATCCTGTTTTCTAGTAAAATTTTACCAAAATATTCTTTGTCATTGTAGACCCAAAAATCATGGATTTTTTAACCTTTCTCACATGTTTCAACATTGTTGCATTGAAAAAGGGGTTTGGGGCCCTTTTTTTTTTAAATGTAGCTAAATTAATTCATAAGCTATCTTGGATTGTTGTCTGAATGGGAAGTAGTAGTTTTCAAAAGTCTACATGCAAAGGGAATATATCTAATGAATAAAATGAGGCCTATAGGGAAAGAGATAGGTAAAATAATCAAAAGAGGAGAAAATGTATGTTAAATGTGAATCAAGTTGAGCTTGTAAATTTTGTGGCTTCTAATGATGAGGATGTTGAATATCAAAATAATATTTAGATTAATGTTGTCAATGACAATTTATTGATTGAATATGACAATTTTGCACAAGAACCTTGCATGTCTCCTATTTATAACCAAACTGAAGGTTTTTCTAGAACACAAAATAGTTAATTGAAATTGACAAAACCATTATGAGAAAATTTGAAGGGAAGAGATCACTAAGATTCATTCAGTTATGGGCTTCAAAATTGTATGAATATTTTTTTGCAACAAGACATTGGTGGAGCTAATTCAAGTCTTTGTTCAGTTGTTAAAAATGCAAAAGATATGAGCAATGCTATCCAAAATGAAGATTCACATTAATAAGAAAATGGCGAGAAATACCATTATTGGGAAGAAACCTTTTAGTAATCTAAATAGCATTGGGAAAAATAGCAAGGAGAAGGAAAAGAGAGCTTCTCAAAGGGTTATTACAACCTCGTCAATAAATCATCATTTGAGAAAGGATAGATTTATGAGACAAAGTTGTGTTGACTTGAAAATAAATTTCACTACTTTGAGTAGAGCACTTCGAAGGAGAGAGAGAATTGATGATCCTCTTCAATTGATACATGTGCATATAGTGGGAGACTTTCACATTTTCATAAAAAAAAGATAACTAATCATGTGAAGCATGATATTGCATAATTTTGGTACTATATCTCAAGAGTGTCACCAATTGCAAGAAATGTGTTGAAGTTAGAAATTGGCAATGAAGAACACACCCCACATTCCAAACATTATTTGGAGGTAAGTCAAATAATTTTGTTCAAACCATATTGTGAATCTCATCCAATGTTGCATATATCACAAATGGATTTTGAATGAATGAAGCCATTTTATTTTGTGCAACTTAAGATTTGAAATACATGTTGCTATTATTATGTCAATTTTTCTATACACCATGAAATACTACACTCCATCTATTCTACTTTTCATGTTAATGAAATTTTGGAAATTTGTAGTGTTAGTCTTCTTCCAAAATCATCAAGAGAGTTACTAATAATTGCTATGTCCTAGAGATTATGGTTTTTTTCTTTTATAGAAATAATTGCTTAAATGAGAAGTACTTTAAATATCATGGTTTATCAAAATTTATGCCATGTTTCCATGAGGGGTGTGAAGAATGTTGGCATGAATTTTGATGATATTCCTTTGGGGGAGAATCCTAAGCATAGGAGAGACTATTTACATGATTGACATGTTGCATTCATGAATTTTTTTGTCATTGATGTCAACGTACTATTGTTTATGTAGACACTAGCAGAGTAGAAGACAAAGAACAAGGTTATATGGATTGTGTATTGATGATGATGTCAAGAGCCATTAAGGATGTATTTTACATTGTGTCCTAGTTCTATGGACAAGTGTGTGTACACGGAGTCAAAGACATGCAGAAGTTATTCATGAATTACAAAAGATAGTAAGCAGATAGAGTAGTTGATAATTGGTTTATCATGATTGATTTGTATCTCTTAACTAGGATATAATCATGATGAGTGCAATTAGATAGCGATAGTAGATAGCCTAATGATGATGGCATTGAATGCACAATGTCAAGAGTCGCATGTGTTGAAAGTTGTAAAGACTGTGAACCAAAAGTGTTGTGTAATTGTAAACTAATTGTATTATCTCAATAAGGTCCTATTATAATTAATTTTGAAAGCCTCAAGGCTGACTCAAGGAATTATTTTAAGGATATGATATAAAGGAAGGTTATTTTCCTTGTGTTGAAGGAAGATGAGATATGTAAGAAAGTGCAAATTGAGAAAGTAATATGTGTAGTTGGTAAATGCGTGTAAGTGATCCAAGGGATTATTGGATGTGAAGTTGGTGATCTTGTATCAAGATTAGAAGAGGTTGGTCTAAAAAAGATGACACAAAAGGAGTTCAAGTTATTTCATTTCTATTATTTTGAAAGAAATAATATAGAGGCTAGTTGGACAGTGAGTTTGGTGGTCTTGCCCCTAAAATTATTTGGACAGTGAGTTCTTCTATCTTGTACAACTCCTAACAGGGATTTGAAGTCTCCTAACATAGACTAATATGTATTGAATGTATTTCATTGGCTCCTAATAGATTCCATCCTCTTACAAGGAAATTTTATATTAGTACATAATTCTGTGGGTACCATCCCTATCAAGGTTTTCCCTTTGATCAAGGGTTTCCCTAGTTAAAATATCTAGTGTTATTGTGTATCTTCTTACGGTTATAAATGATAGTGTTCAAATGGTTAAGGGTTAAAAAGGTTGATAAATGTTTTAATAGTTGGATAAATGATTCAATCCCCTCTCCCCCCCCCCCCCCCCCCCTTCTCTTTCAAATATCTTGGTGGACTCTACTTTCTAACAATTGGTATTAGAGAATTAGGTCCTTGAAGAGAAAGCTTAACAACTTAAGGAGATCAATGATAGGTCACTTCAGAAAAGAGAGTTCTGAATTTGATGTAGTTAACTATGAAAAATGGAAGGAGAAAATGAAGACTCATTTTCTATGTATGGGTCTAGGATCTTGGCTGATGAAAAGGAATGGAACTTTTAGAATATTGTGGAAGAAATAAAAGTTGAGGATTGTAGTAAAGTTAAACAATATCTAATTATGTGTAATACGATTTCTAGAGAAGTATTATTGTCAACTCTTCCTCAGAATGAATACAATTAGGTAAAATCCTTAACAACATTTCATGAAATTTAGAATGCCTTAGAATCTACTTTTGATGGTGATAAGCACGCTAAAAGAATTAGACTAGAGAATTGGATATGTTTGTTTCGAGATGCTAAAATGATGGAAGATGAATCTGTTAGAAGCTATATTGGTAGAATATCATAAATTGTTGTAGGAATTAAGTCTTTTTAAGGATTTAAAGACTAAGATGAGATTGTATGGAAGATATTGAAAACTTTGACAACACCATTCAAATAGACAACATAGATGATTAAACAAGTGATGCCTTACACTATGAAGTTTACCAAAGAGACTCTACTTGGAAGACTGAAAGTAGCAAAAGTGAGCTTAAAGAAATCTGGAGAATTTCCCAGTGTAGAAACAACTTTTAGTGCATTGATTATTTGTCCTTCTTTATCAAGAAGTGCAAGCACCAATGGAGACTATGCTAGTAGCAGTAGACCTGGATCTAAGGAAGATAGAAGAATTGAAGAAGGAATTATCCTGCTTATAAGAAGAAAACCAAATGGTAAGATAATTCTTAAATATTGGACTTGCAATGAATTTGGTCATTATGCTTCTAAGTATCCTAAAAGGGAGAAAAAATATAAGAAGAGTTCTAAGTCTAGAAGACCTAGAGATTTTTTGTACGCAAATGAAGATGGTGAGTCTAAAGAAAGAGTTTAGAGTGAAAGTGATGATGAATTAAGATTTGTAGCTATAAAATAAGAAAATCCTGAAAAAGAAGTTAGAGAAGAAAGAGCCCTAGTTTCACAAGTCTAAAATAAATATGGTTGGATTATAGACAATAGATTTTTGCATCATATGAGTGGAGATATGAATAATTTTGTTAAGTTTAGTAATCATAATGGAGGAATTGTAAGAGTTGGTAATAATAAAGCCTATCATATCAAGGGAATGGGATTTATTACTCTTGATAGAAAGACTAACACTGATGATGCCTATTTTGTTTATAGGTTAAAACATAACATATTGAGTGTTAGATGGTTGATAAAGGTTATAAGTTTCAATTCCTATAGAAGACATGCATTATCAAGGAGAAACATGGTAAGTTAATTGGCACTAGTACAAGATCAAGAGGTAGTGTGTTTCAATTGAATTCTATAGAGATGACTTGTTTGATTGTAAAGGTGGATAATGGTTGGTTATGAAATTGAAGATTATTCATGTAAACATTGATAGCATTGTAAAGGCTAGTAGTACATTTGTTGTCAAAGATCTAACTATAATTGGGAAACCTACTAATGTTGTTTGTAAAGAGTGTGTTATGGCTAAGAAGAAGAAAGTTTCTTTTCCTAGCAAGAAGTTCACAACCAAAGAGAAATTGAAGATTTCTTCATACATATTTGAGTGGTCCTACCAGAACAAGAGGATTCTATCGTGAAAGGTAATTTATTATTTTTGTTGATGATTTCACTAGAATGATATGGGTAGCATTTCTTAAGGAAAAGTATGATGCATTTGTAAAGTTTAAGTCATTCAAGAATAGAGTTAAGAATGAATCTAGAGTAAAGATAAAATGTTTGAAATTAGATAGAGGTGGAGAGTTTAACACCTTTTGTAAAGAAAATGGTATTAAAAGATAGCTATTAGCACACAAGACTCCTAAGAAAAATGGGGTCACTAAAAGAAGAAAAAGGTTTGTAATAAAAGAAGCAAGAGCTATGATGTTTGAGAATGATGTATCCAAGATATTTTAGATGGAAGTAGTCAACATAGTAGTATACACCCATTAATAGAAGGCAAATTAGAAATGTTACAAATAAGACTCCCTATGAATTATGGTTTAGACATGCACCATTAGTAAAATATTTTAGAATTTTCGAAAGTAAGTGTTACATAAAGAGAGGTGATGATAAAGGTAAGTTTGATGCAAGAAGTGATGAAGGTATGTTCCTTGGTAGTATACACCATGAATAGAAGGTAGATTAGAAATGTTACAAATAAGATTCCCTATGAATGATGGTTTGGACATGCACCATTAGTAAAATATTTTAGAATTTTTGGAAGTGTTACATAAAGAGAGATGATGATATTGGTAAGATTGATGCAATAAGTGATGAAGGTATGTTCCTTGGTAGTATACACCATGAACAGAAGGCACATCAAAAATGTTACAAATAAGACTCCCTATGAATTATGGTTTGGACATGCACCATTAGTAAAATATTTTAGAATTTTTGGAAGTGTTACATAAAGAGAGATGATGATATTGGTAAGCTTGATGCAAGAAGTGATGAAGATATGTTTCTTGGTTATTTATTAAAAAGAAAAACTTATAAATATTTGAATCAAATAACTAATACTATTATTGAGTGTAGAAATGTGAAAGTGGATGAAAAGTTTGGAGTTAAAGAATGTTTGATTATAACTCTAATGAAGAAGAAGATAATTATAAACCTGTGATGCAGGAGCATCCAGAGGTATAAGGGCAATCCTGTGTCACCCAAAAAAAAAATGTACTTAGACTTAGTTTTTGTTTGATGTGTTTTCATTTTTGGATACCCATTTGGGTCAAATAAAGGTTCCAACTCTCACAGTTCCACTATCAGTGTGTTTGAAAATCCTGAAAAAATAGGAGCATGTATTTGGGCCATCATTTTGTTAAACTAGAAGGTGTGAATTGGCCAGATGAATGTAATCATGATTTAGAGCATTCCAAAAAAATAATCAGGTCAATAGGCCCCACGGTTTGAAAGTTATTGCAGTTTTTTGGGTTTTGGAGACCTCCTAAGAATGCTTCAAACTCAAGTTTGGGGCATTAAATGACCTTGAAAAGGGTCAAAAAATGGGGGATGAGTGAAGCTTGTCCATAGGGCTATAGAGTGCTTCAAGAGCTTTTGAAAATGTAAACGGTTCGTCAATCGGAGCTACGTTTCAAAAGTTATGCCTCCCGAAAGTTCGATTACCGTTTCTGGATTCTTCTAGATTTGCACCGACTTCTAACACAGCTTCTGGAACTTTCTATTTTGTCGGTGGATGCCTACTAGCACTTTCTAGAATGTACTCCTAGTCCTTGACCCTCCGGGGTCTATTTAAGGAGATTTCTGGCATTGTAAAAAGCAGTTCGGAGTGGAGTTTGAGAGGAGGTACTGAAAGGAGAAATTATCTCCAGATTTATGCTATTGTAAGCCCTTAGGGCATGTTCTGAAGTTTATTTTCTCTGTACTGTTTGTAATAGCTTATTTTATCATTTAATATAATTTTCCCTTTCTGTTATGTCCATTTTCTTCTTGGGTTGTGTCCCCATCAAGTGGTATCAGAGCAGGTTTTCCTGAGTGTGTAGACAGAGCGCCGACTGTGAGGCAGTTTGCACCAGGACTGTGTGGTTGTGGGATCGAGTTGGAAGATGCCTCCATGAAGAGAGCATGGCAGAAGGGCCAAAGCTATTAATCCTGAGGAGGTTAGAGCCCTCCAAAGGCAAGTGCAAGCATTGCAAGAGGAGCTCCGTAGAGGAGCAAATGTTGTCGTAGGTGACAACAGTGAGGATGACAATGAAGAAGAAGAAATGGGACCAGAAGGGGAACTTGATGGGGAAGTTCTAAATCATGTAGAGGAAAGGCTTTTTAGGGCCATTACTAAGTTTGGGAAAAGACCTACAATTGAAGTGGGTGTATTTTAAAGAAATCTGAAACCAGATGAGTTGATCGATTGGATCAATGAACTGGAAGAATACTTTGAGTATGAGGATATCAGGGACCCAGATAGGGTTAAGTTTGCAAAGGCCAAACTGAAAGGCCATGCCAAAATCTGGTGGCAAGAGGTTCAATTGGAAAGAAAGAGAAGAGGAAAGGAGAAGATCACAAGATGGGATCACATGGTGGACAAATTAAAGAAGCAGTTCATTCCTGTGGACTATGAGCTTGATTTATTTAAGAAGATGCATGGGTTAAAGCAAGCAGGAAGATCAGTCCAAGAATATACAGAGGAATTTTATTGACTCTTGATTAGAGCGAGACATGCAAAAGCAAATAAGGAGAAGGTTGCTCGTTATATCAGTGGGTTGAGACCTAGCACCCAGGAGGAATTAAGTCTAGTAAGAATGACCAGCATTGAAGAGGCATACCAGTTTGCCCTACGAGTTGAAGAGAAGCTAAACAAAAGGTTTGAAGGAAGACAAAGAGGGTGCGGTCAAGGAGAAAGGGGAAGCGGTAGATCATTTGGAGGCCACAATGAAACCCAAAAGAAAAATGAAGATGAGGGTACTAGCAGGAACCAGAGGAATGAGGGTTTCAATCGCTCCCGTGACCAAGACTTTGGAAATCAGAGAGGAAGAGGAGGCTTTCGTGGTACCTATTTCCATTGCAATGAAGAAGGTCATCATGCCTTTGAATGCCCTCAATGAAAAGGAAGGATAGATAGGAGAGTTGAGGGCCAAGCTAGGGTTGCTCATGTGGATGACGATGCAAAATCATCACATTCAGAGGATGCAGAAAGAGGAGAGACCTTGGTAAATGAAAGAGTCCTACTAAGTGGTGAGATTGAACCAGGACAACGGAGGAGTTTGTTTCGTACCAAATGCAAGTGTGAGGATAAATGTTGTGACGTGATCATTGATGGTGGTAGCACTGATAACTTGGTATCAGAAGAGATGGTCTCTAAGTTGAAGCTCAAGAGGGAGAAACATCCACAGCCCTATCAGATTGCTTGGGTAAAAGATGATCATAAGGTCCTGGTAAGTGAACAATGTTTAGTAAAATTAAAAATTGGGAGTTACCATGATGAAGTCCTCTGTGATGTTATTTTGATAGATGTTTGCCATCTATTGTTGGGTAGACCATGGCAGTTTGATAGACATGTAGTACATGATGGGCATGCAAACACATACTCTATGACAAAGGATGGAGTTCGCCACAAATTGAAGCCCATGAAAAAGGAAGGTGAAAAGGTATGTAGCAGTGCTAGGATTTTTCTTGTTGATGAAAGGAAGTTTTTAGATGGCATGAAACATCAGCATATGTGCTATGCTTTGATTCCTAGGAAAGATAAAGAAGGTAGTAGTGAAATACCAGTTGAAGTTTCAGATTTACTAGGGGAGTTTGGAGATATTATCTCTAATAATGTTCCAAATGGATTGCCACCAGTAAGGCAAATCAGTCATCACATAGATCTGATTCTAGGAGCTAGTTTTCCTAACAAGGCTGCTCACAGGATGACTCCTACTGAAACAGAGGAGCTAAATAGACAGGTTCAGGAGCTGTTGAGGAAGGGCTTGATTCAAGAGAGCCTGAGTCCATGTGCAGTACCTGCAGTACTCGCACCAAAGAAGGATGGAGAGTGGAGGATGTGTACAGATTCTCGAGCTATAAATAGGATCACCATCAGGGTGGACCCACAATAATGGGTTACACTTTTTTGCCTAAACTGACACTGAACTATGAATTTTTAAGAAAACTTTCACATTTAGATGCGAATTGCCATTTAACGGTAAGGAATTTGAAGATGAAGTAAACTAGAGTCCTTTAGGATTTTCTATGTAGATTCTAAAAAATTTTTTTAATTGATTTGATTGAATTAATTTTTCTCCCAAGAAAATTGCTATGTTATCAAAAACCTGATTTTTAAAAAGCGACATTGTTTTTGACACACATAACTTTTTTTCTACAATAGATATCAATATAATTCTTTTGAATTTAGTTTTTTAACATCCATACCAAAACTGCAAAGGTGATTTGATGTCTTTATCATTAGTATTTCATATTTTATCAGAGTTTAAAGTTGACCTAACACTAATTTGGACATACATGGCTTTTGACACATGTAACTTATTATATATTTATCCAATTTCAAATTTATTTTCTTTGATTGAAAGAGGACTCGAATACAGAGACCGTAGTTATTTTTCAGAATTTTTATTCTCTTATTTACTATTTTTCCATGAGCGTTCAATATATAGGTTTATTTTTTATAATGAACCTCTGTTCAATTAACGTAAAAAAATGTATACTAAAAAATTCAAAATTTATCAAATCCATATTCATTAGAAAGCTCATTCTAAGTACTTGAGTCATGGAAAATGACATGTCTTTAGTGCTCCATCTGAACTTAGAAATTGAGCCTGGAAGCCATGAAAACAACTAAGAATGTTATAGGCTTTGTAAAAGCCATCTACTTTACTAGTTTCGATAGAAACTAACTTTCTATCGAAACTTTTTTAATACTTTTGATAGAAACTATTTTTAGTTAGTTTCTATCGAAACTAATAAGGCCAAGTTTTCATGTAAAAAATAGTTTCTATCGAAACTATTTAGGATAAAAAAAATTTGCATAGTTAGTTTCGATCGAAACTACCATCAAAAGTAGTTTCGATAGAAACTTTTATAGTTTCTATCGAAACTAGATGATTACATTCTATCGAAAGTTTTTCGGCAAAAAATCCAACTTTTGCAATTTTGGAGGAATTTATTCCTCCAAAAAAGTGTAACCCACTATTGTGGGTTCACCCATCAAGTATCGGTTTCCTTTGCCAAGGATGGATGATATTATGGACTGCTTGAGTGGAGCTCAGTACTTCACAAAGATAGATCTTAAGAGTGGTTATCACCAGATACAGATTCGAGAAGGAGATGAGTGGCAAACAGCCTTCAAGACCAAGGAGGGTCTTTATGAGTGGTTAGTCATGCCCTTTGGATTGACCAACGCCCGAAGCACCTTCATGCGGCTCATGAATGAGGTACTTAAGAAGTTCTTAGGAAAATTTGTTATTGTCTATTTGGATGATATTTTAATTTTCAGCAAGACTTTGGAAGAACATCTATTGCATATTCGTAGTGTCCTTGAAAGGCTAAGGGAAGAGAAACTGTTAATTAATCTGAAGAAGTGTAACTTTGCAATAAGGGAGTTAGTCTATTTGGGGTTTGTTATATCACCTGAAGGTCTCAAAATGGATCCAGAGAAGGTAAAAGCCATCTTGGAATGGCCTACTCCAAGGTTTGCTACTGAGGTAAGATCATTTCATGGTCTAGTTAGTTTTTACAGGAAGTTTATTAAGAATTTCAGTGGCATATGTGCACCCCTAACTGATACAATAAGAGGGGATAGAAAAGAGTTCAAATGGACTGTAGAAGCTACGTGAAGTTTTGAATTGTTGAAGAAGAGGGTGACAGAACAGCCTGTGTTGGCACTTCCAAATTTTAGAAAGGTTTTCCAGGTGGATTGTGATGCTAGTGGCAGTGCTATTGGGGTTGTATTAAGCCAAGAAGGTAAGCCTATTGCATATTTTAGTGAAAAATTGAATGATGCAAAGAAGAAGTATTCTATTTATGATCAAGAGTTCTATGCAATAGTTTAGGCCTTAAAGAAATGGAGGCATTATTTATTGCCAAAGGAATTTGTTTTTTATATTGATCATCAGGCATTACAGTACCTAAATAGCCAAGGTAAATTGAATCAGAGGCATATGAAGTGGGTAGAGTTCTTGTAGAGTTATACATTTGTGTTGAAGCATAGAAGTGGAAAATCTAACAGGGTTGCAGATGCACTAAGTAGGAGACAGTTGTTGCTTACAGTAATGCAGGTTGAAGTAGTTGGGTTTGATGAACTCAAGAATTTGTACCCCGAGGATCCTGATTTTGCTAAAGCATGGAAAGCTTGTAAAGAACCTGTTGCTGTAGATAGAACCAAGTGGTTAGACTATTTGATTCAGGATGGTATGTTGTTCAAGGGTAGTCAATTATGCATTCCAAGAAGTTCCATGAGGGAAAATCTGATTAAGGAGAAACACACTGGAGGGATGGCAGGACATTTTGGTCGAGATAAGACCATTGCCATTCTTAGAGAACATTATTTTTGGCCTCAAATTTCACAGGATGTGAAGAAGTTTGTATAGAGTTGCCAGGTTTGTCAAGTTGCCAAGGGGTTTAGTCACAATACTGGCCTATATCAACCATTGCCTGTTCCATCAAGGCCATGGGAGGACATAAGTTTGGATTTTGTTCTTGGACTACCAAGGACACAAAGGGGTAATGACTCAGTATTCGTGGTGGTTGATAGGTTCTCCTAAATGGCACATTTCATTCCATGCCACAGAACTCATGATGCTATTCATATTGCAGACTTGTTTTTCAAAGAGGTGGTAAGACTACATGGTCTTCCAAGGAGTATAGTTTCTGACAGAGATACTAAATTTGTGGGGTATTTCTAGAGGACATTGTGGAAAAAGTTGAGAAAAGACTTGAAATTCAGTTCCACGCATCACCCACAAACTGACGGCCAAACAGAAGTGGTAAACAGGAGTCTGGGTAATTTGCTGAGATGTTTAGTTGGGGATAAGCCCAAGGGATGGGATTTGATTCTACCACAGGCAGAGTTTGCTTATAATAACTCTATAAATAGGAGTACTGGAAAATCACCATTCCAAATTGTATATGGGAGTAGCCCAAGGACTGCACTAGAGTTGAGGAAGATAGAACAAGGGGAGAGGACAAGTGCTGAAGCTGAGGAATTTGCTGAACATATCAAGCGTCTACATGAGGAGGTTCAAGCACACATTACCAAGATGAATCAAGAGTATAAAGCTAGGGCTGATCAAAGGAGAAGACATAAGGAATTCCAAGTAGGAGATTTAGTCATGGTGCACTTATGAAAAGAAATATTTCCAGCCGGTACTTACAATAAGCTAAAAATGAAGAAATTTAGCCCCTGCAAAATTCTGAAGAAACATGACTCAGGAAATGCATATGAGGTGGAGCTACCAAAAGGTATTCACATTTCTCCCATCTTCAACATTGCAGATTTAACAGAGTATCATGATGATGGTGCAGATGAGGAGCTAGTTTTAGAGCCATGTCCAATTCCTGCTTCTAAGAAGGAGGAGATAGAAGACATTCTAGATCATCGTGTGGGTAGGAGTACTAGAAACAGGCAGTATGAAGAGTATTTGGTGAAGTGGAAAGGATGGTCGATCGAGGACTCAACTTGGATTTCAGCAGCTGAGGTTTCCCATTTGGGATTTCCTCTACCATTTATAAAGTGACAGGGTCACTTTTCAATCTACCCTGGGTGTCTGATGCAGGAGCATCTAGAGGTATAAGGGCAATCCTGTGTCACCCAAAAAAAAAAAAAAAAGTACTTAGACTTAGTTTTTGTTTGATGTGTTTTCATTTTTGGATACCCATTTGGGTCAAATAAAGGTTCCAACTCTCATAGTTCCACTATTAGTGAGTTTGAAAATCCTAAAAAAATAGGAGCATGTATTTGGGCCATCATTTTGGTAAACTAGAAGGTGTGAATTGGCCAGATGAATGTAATCATGATTTAGAGCATTCTATAAAAAGAATCAGGTCAATAGGCCCCACGGTTTGAAAGTTATTGCAGTTTTTCAGGTTTTGGAGACCTCCTAAGAATGCTTCAAAGTCAGGTTTGGGGCATTAAATGACCTCAAAAAGGGTCAAAAAATGGGGGACGATCAAAGCTTGTCCATAGGGCTATAGAGCGCTTCGAGAGATTTCCGAAAATGTAAACGGTTCGTCAATCGGAGCTACGGTTCAAAAGTTATGCCTCCCGAAAGTTCGGTTACCATTTCTAGATTCTTCTAGATTTGCACCGACTTCTAACGCAGCTTCTGGAACCTTCTATTTTGTCGGTGGATTCCTACTAGCACTTTCTAGAATTTACACCTAGTCCTTAACCCTTCGGGGTCTATTTAAGGAGATTTCTGGCATTGTAAAAGGCAGTTCGGAGTGGAGTTTGAGAGGAGGTACTGAAAGGAGAAATTATCCCCAGATTTATGCTATTGTAAGCCCTTAGGGCATGTTCTGAAGTTTATTTTCTTTGTACTATTTGTAATAGCTTATTTTCTCAGTTAATATAATTTTTCCTTTCTGTTGTGTCCATTTTGTTCTTGGGTTGTGTCCCCATCAACCTGTTAGAGAGAATATTGAAGTTTTCTTTGAGACTATCAATGATTTGTAGAATGATCTTCAAATTATTCAATAAAGAGAAGAAGTAATGCTTGCAATAGAAACACATACATTGAATAGGAATTTGACTGAGAATCATCTGGTTGATTAGATTATTAGAAGCAAAGTCAAAGGAGTTATGACAAGAAATAGAGTACATGAATAATTTTGTCTAGTTTCTCAAGTTGAACCAAAAATTAAAGATGAGGCATGTAAGGATGATCAGTGGATTCAAGCAATGAAGGAAGAACTAGACTAGATTGTGAAAAATAAGACATGGGAATTGGTTCCTAGACCTAGAGGCAAAAATGTTATAGGAACTAAATGGGTTTTCAGAAATAAGATGTTTGAACAAGGTGAGCTTGCAAGGAATAAAGAAAGATTGGTATTTAAAGAAAATTCATAGCAAGAAGTCATAGATTATGAAGAAATCTTTGTCTCTATTGCCAGAACTCAAGAAGTAAGAATGTTCTTGGATTATGCAGCAAGTAAGAAGTTTGAAGTATATCAGATGGATGTTAAAAAAATCGTTTCTAAATGGAGAACTTGAAGAAGTTTGCATTGACCATCCTAAAGATGTCACTTGACAAAAGAAAAAGACATGGTATGTAGATTAAAGAAAGCATTGTATGGTCTAAAGAAAGCACATAGAACTTGGTATGCAAGACTAGACAAATATTTGGCAAAATTGGGATTTTCTAAAGATACGATAGATAGCAATTTGAATTTGAAAGAAATTGAGAATGGATTATTGATCATTGTAATATTTTTGGATGACATAATATTTGGAGGTAATGATGAAGAAAGTAACCAATTCATTGATGAAATGAAGAATGAATATGAGATGAGTATGATTGGTGAGATGAAATTCTTCTTGTATCTACAGATTGTATAGAATAGTGATGGTATTTTCTTATTGCAAGCTAATTATTTGAAAGACTTGTTAAAAATATTTGGCATGGAAAGTTGTAATCATAAAGGTACATCTATTATAACTGGTCACAAGTTATCTAGAAAAGATGAGACACCTAGAATTGAGAGGAAGAAGTATAGATCTATGATTAGAGGTTTGCAATATCTAACTCACACCAGACCAAATATAGAAAATGTAGTTGGGATAGTAACAAGATTTCAAGCTGATCCTAAGGAATCACATTATGTAGTAGTAAAGAGAATATTCAAATATTTGAAGGGTACACCTAATTTGGGATTATGGTATGACAGATCAAGTTATTTTACTTTGTGTGCATATACTAATGTGGATTTGGCAAGTAGTATGGATGACTGAAAGAGCACCAGTAGTGTATCCTTGGAGGAAGATTGGTTTTTTGGCTAAGAAAGAAATAGAATTGTATCTCACATAGTACAATAGAAGTAGAGTATGTAGCAATTGCAAAAAATTGCAATCAAATCATGTGGATGAAGTAGATGTTAAAGGATATTGGGATAGGATTCTTAGAAACTATTATCATACATTGTGATAACACAAGTACAGTAAGTATGTCTAAGAATCATGTCTTACATTCTAAGACTAAGCATTATCTATTAAGTATCATGTTTTGAGAGAAAAAGTTGCAGAGAAAGAGATCATATTAGAGTATGTGAGTACAAAAGAGTAGATTATGGATATCTTTATGAAACTCTTTCCTAAAGATACATTTGATTATTTGTGAGGTATGCTTTGGGTTATGCCCCTGCCTAATTTTGAATAGATGATACAGAAAATGCATCAGTCTAGTGGTATAGAACACTATTTTTTATTTGAAGTTAATTTTGATGCTCCATGTATGGGGGAGTATCTGTGATGAGAAAATTCATCAAGAACTCTTGATAGTTGGTATAGAATAGTGTATTTGGAAACTTGAGCTAATTGAAGAGTTGGAGCATATGATTGACATAATGAAGCCTTTTTCATTGATGCCAATGGGGGAGATGATCACATAAAAAAATATTTTGGTAGTATGTGGGAGATGTGTGTATGGGGAAGAATTTTTCATAGATTTATTGATGTCAGTGAGGAGAAATATTGAGTTATATCAGTGGGGAAGAAGTGTGAAAACTAATGACCATCCATGTAAGATAGATAAGAATGGAGAGTTGTTCCTGAGAGTTGGAATGTGAAAAATTGATGTCAATCCTAAGAATGATAAAGCACAAACAAATCAGTGTTCCAGTGGGTTTTAGATTTTATTGATGAAGATGATTTGAAAATAATAGAACAGCAATAGCAAAGTTAGATTTGGTATTCTTAGAACTTAGATGTTATTCATCTACGTTTCCATAAATTCCAAAGGGCGAGAAATTTAGCATGAATTCTCATGGTATTCCTTTAGGGGAGTATGCTAAGAATTGGAGAGACTATTTACATGATTGACATGTTGCGCTTGTGACTGTGTTTTTCATTAGTGTCAACGTAATTTTGTTTCTATGAAGACTGGTAGAGTAGAAGAATGAGAACGAGGTCGTATAGACTATGTATTGATGATGAGGTCAAGTGTAGTTAAGGATGTATTGCATGTTATGTCTTAGTTCTATGGACAAGTGCATGTATAGGGAATCAAAGACAGGTGAAAGTTATTCATGAATTATAGAAGACAATATACAGATAGAGTACCTGATAAGTGGTTTCTAATGATTTATTTGTATCTCTTAACTGGGATAGAATCATGATGATCATAATTAGAGAGTGATAGTAGACAACCTGATGATGATATCATAAATCACATGTGTGGAAATTTGTAAAGATTGTGAGTCGACAGTGTTGTGTAATTGTAAAATAATTGTATTATCTTAATAAGGTCCTATTATAATTAATTAGGAATGCCTCAAGGCTGAGTCAAGTAATTATTTTGAGGATATGATATAAAGGAAGTTTTTTTTCCTTATGGTGAAAATATATTTGATATGTAAGCAAGTGTGAATTGAGTTAGTAATATGCAAATTTGGTAAATGCATGTAAGGGATCCAAGGGATTATTGGATGTGAAGTTGGTGATCCAGTATCGAGATCAAAAGAGGTTGGTCTAGACAAGAGGATAGAGAAGGAGTTTAGATTATTTTATTTCTATTATTATGTAAGGAATAATATAGAGGCCAGTTGGACAGTGAGTTTGGTGGTCTTTCCCCTGAAGTTGTTTGGACAATGGGTCCTTCTGCCTTCTACAACTCCTAACAGGGTTAACACAGCTCCTAATATGGTTGGAATATCCTAATAGAGATTCAAAGTATATCTCCTAATAGGATATGATATGTATTAAATTTATTTCATTGACTCCTAATAGATTCCATCCTCTTAGAAGGAAATTTTATAGTAGTACATCATTTTTTGGGCACCATCCCCACTGGGGTTTTCCCTTTGATCAAAGGCTTCCCTAGTTAACATATATGGTGTAATTATGTATGTATATCTTCTTATGGTTGTTGATTATATTATTCACATGGTTTAGGATTAATAAGGTTGATAAATGTTTTAATAGTTGGATAACTAATATTCACCCCCCCCCCCCCCCCTCCTCTCAGTTATCTTGGTGGATTTTACTTTATAGCAAAGAAGACCTGTAAAGATAATACTTTACCAAAAGATATATGAAACCATGAAATATACATAAAAGAGTGGAGGTGAAATCTCTAGATGTGAGTTAGTTGCAAAGGAAATGTGTATGGCTGGTTTTCTTTTAATTTCAAGAAAAAACATTTTTACAAGTATGCAAGGCATAGTCGTAGGTCTCAATGGTTGGATCAAAAATTTAGAATGTGTAGGGACAATTTCTTAATTGGAGTTATTATATCAGTTGTTGACTTTATAGAGAACTACACATTACAACCCCCAAAATGAGACACAATCTCAATATTACAACTCCATTTAGACTGTTATTTTTGTCCATATAACATATATACATGTCACTGATAGTGCAAATGATAACTAGAAGATAATCAGGGAGTACAACTTTTATATGAGAAATGATAGATCTTAGTCTCATGAATTTGTCCAACATTAGTTTGAGAATTATTTTGATTTCTTGTTAGAACATGATATTTCAATGGATGGACATCTCATTTGGTCAAGTAACTACACAACTGAATTGAAGAATTCTTGCAATGTTTACCGATTGTGTAGAATGCATCTAGAGAGAGGTATGCCTCATATTTGGAGCTTTTTTGAGTCTAGGCATGGAAAGGGGAGAATTATGGAGCGAGGGCATGTGTGAAGAGAACTCTAGTTAAGGAGAAAATGAAATTTTTAGGAGTAGAACTTCTTGATACTCATGCCATAGTTGATTGTTGTACATCTACATTAACATAAGGGGGAATCTTGATTCAAAAGTGTGTACGTTATTTTGGTTGGTTGAGGAGGGCTCCTTAGGTGATAGACTAGATTGTTCTATAGTAATAGATTATTCAAAAATGCATTCATTCCATAGCTCTAATTATAGTACATGGACCATTTGTATATGATAGCTAGCTTTCTTTTGTCCTAGTTATTTTTGGTGTGGTTGGGATCATTGTGGGTTGAGTGATTGGATGGATACATGGACTCCATATTATCTTACTCTATTATTTATCATGCCCTTTATCAAAAATGATGTCATTAAATGTTTAGTTGAGTTTAACCATCTATTAGATATTCTTCATCCAATACAAGTCTTCACATTGATTGTGCCATAGGGGGATGAAGAGAAATCATATTATTAGTTATCACATTGTGTAAGAGGTAAAAAAAAGCTTGCACAACTAATTATAGATGATGATGGATTCACATATCCTACTAGTTCAATTGTTGTTGTTAGAACATTGTAGAAAATGCACATGCTTATAAATAATGGAATTCTCATACTCGAAGAGTATGAGAAGCACAAAATTGTTCTCATATATTCACAACTTATTGTAGAAACAAATGTGAATTTTTTGAAGCATCAAGGAAGGCCAGAAATAAAGAAATTTTTACCACTAGTACTTCTGATCATAAAGCCCTATCAGAGACCCTCAAGTAGAGAGACAACCCTTCATGAACACTTCACTAGGTATATTTACTAATTCGTACAACAATTTTTCATATGTTGATGGGAATTTTCCTCTTATGTTATTTTTTTCATTTACTTTTTATATTCATAATGATTAGAATAGCCTATTAATATCTTGTTTTTCCAAATGTAGGGATTACAAATAATCGATGTGCGGGATTCATATACCCTAATTTGGAGTATATCTTATTTTTATCAATATTTAATTATTATTATGCCTATAGTACTCAAATTTTGTATAATATTGACATGTAGATGTCATGAAGATTAATAGTGCACATATATCACTTTCACAAAAGTTCGCATACAATTGCTCCACACAACTTCTCCATCTTAATTTGCAAGACGTCCTTTGCATAAATACCATGCCTTTACATAAATTTCTACTAGGTTGGATAAGACCATAATATACTTTTCCAATTTAGAGTAAACATCTAGGATGTTGGCCCTAATTAGTTAAATAGTTATTTTGCAAACAAAATAATTCATTTCCTTTCATTCCATTGTCATGTTTCACTAGTAAAACACAAATATCTCTTTTCCATATAGTCCATACTAACTTCCAAGGTTATACACATCATCATCAACATGTATACTATCTCCATCTAACTTTGCTAGTCATAATATGATGTCAAGTTACACACAAAACAATACATTATTGTATACCAAATTCATACTTAGACAATTTTCTGAGTACCAAAAGCCAAGTATCTTTATTTTTTAGGTTTTCTATAAGCATGTACATTATGTGTTTCCATAAATGACAAAAATTACATATCTTTATTAGCCAATTTTCAACAATCTCTCCCTTTGGCATTGATGGCAACAAAATAAGAAAAATTGGCTAAGTATCAAAAACTTTATAAAAACAAAATACAATAACCTTACATCTATTACAACTTGTCCATCTTACATATGCTCCCCCTTACAATATGATTTCATATTTTACAAATTTATCTTCTCTTTACCTGATTTACAATTTTCTTATGCATTTTCTCCCCCTTTGACATCAATGACAAAGGCTAGAATGTCATAAACTATTTTCAAAAATGTTGTTCTTTTTTCTTAAGTTGATGGTATCTTCATTCAATCATCAAAACTTTCCTTAAGATTTTTCATACCTTTAGTCCATGTATCCTTGGCTGATTTAATAGAGGTGAGAATTACACATAAGGCATATGATGAAATCTCAACTGCGTTAAGGTCAGAGTATAAAAAGCTAGAATAAGTGTCCTTGGCCTTGACAGATTCCTCCAACTATTTCTCAACAATAGATATTTTCATAGAAATAACTCTTTGAAATTCAATACTCTCTTCAAAATTTAGTCCTTTCAAAGTTCTAGTTTACTGATATCACAATGAATACTCGCCACTTTTCCTTCAAAATCATCAATTTTACTAGAAGGATGTTGTAACTGGCTAGATAGAGCCTCTAGCTCACTTACCTTTCCTTCAATGTGATTGTTAATATCCTTAGTCAATTTATAAGATAGGGTACTCTTGATATACAATATCTTTCCATCTTGTTGACATTTTCAAAAATTCCTTGATACAAGTATCAAGACTTATCCAATTGTTCTTAATATTTTGACAAATAGTGCTAAACAATATTTTAGCACTACTTGTGCCTTCTGTTCAGGATCTACCTCTATGTGTTGGATTACCAAAGTACTATGTAATCTATCAGTAAACCCCATCAAGATTCTATGTAGGCTCTTAACTATCCTATTCTTTTCAATGAGTTTTGATAAAAATGAGATCAACTCAGTTTGACCATCATCATCAGTTGTCAGGCTAGCAAGCGAAAGTAGAGTAGATGAACTAGAAGGTTTAGTGTCATCTTCTCTTTGCTTCTTTTCAGCTACCTTTTTTACTCTTCTCTTTTCTTCCTCTTTCTCTTCTCTTTCCTTTCTTTATTTTTCTCTCTTTCCTTCCTCTTTCTCTTCTCTTTCCTTTCTTTATTTTTCTCTCTTTCCTTCCTCTTCTAATCTCTTCTTCTTGTCTTCCTCTGATTTCCTTTTCATTACTTCTTCAATTAATCTTTTCCTTTCTTCCTCTACTTTTCTTTTCATCTCATCTTCAAGTAATTTTTACTTGGTCTCTTCTATTTTATTCTTCTCTTCTTCTAATAACCTCTTTTCCTCTTCAATTCATTTTAATTGTTCTCCAATATCTCTGGATGATGTTCATTCTATTTGGAACTCTCAAACAGGTTAGTATCATCAATGTTAATGGTAACATTGGTCTGATCTATCTGGATTGTATCACCACATATTAACACTTCTAAGGTTTTGGGTGCTAGTGAAGATGCTGCCATGAACTCTGTCATCATCTAACTTATAGTTGTTGTAGTTTCACTCCTTAACTTATCTTTCTCACCCACCATAGACAGAAATGGTCTTACTTGGTTCATCTAATATCTCAACTTCCTTGTCTTCTCCAACTTCTTTAGGTTTATTAGAAGATTGACTAGATTCAATCTTATCATAAGATCTTTCTTTTTCTTTTGGATCTAATCAAATCTCAGGTTTCTTTGCAGACATGTTAAATAGATAACCAAGACTAGTCTTATCATAAGTAGGTCTCTGTATTGACATAGAATCATCAAGCATAGAAGGAAACCCTAATTCAACATTATTCATTATGCCAAACAATGTAGTGTATTTGGAAGATGTAGGAAGTTATCTTAATAGAAAGTTTGAATCTATTGGGAGTGAGTTTATGAATAAGGATATGGAATTAGTCTTTAATCACGATATGACTATGAAGCCCAGATTTGAATATTTAAAAGATCTAGATCTGCCCAAATATCATTTTTACCAAGAATTGGATAGATGAGTGGACACAGATGATACTAAATAGAATACATGATGGAAAACTATGGATGGAAGATAGTGTAGTTGATATTTTGGCCGACCTTATACATGAGGTAACTGGTCTTAGTAAACAAGGCAGTGTACCTATAGGTGAGAAACTTGTTAAGAAGAAAGTTGAGAGTTATACCAAAGTAGTTTATAATGGAAAGGCCATGGTGATCAGCACCATTAAACAAGATGATGTAAGATTCCTAAGTAGAATCATTGGCTACTCCTTGTGTGCAAGTTCTAAGATTGATGAATTGTTAATCAAATTCATCTATGTAGCCTACAAGATATGTGTTGAGAAGGAACAAGTTAACTTTAATGAAACTCTAAGAATGCAACTTCTTGAGAACCTAAAGAAAATCAAAAGGACTAAGAATGGTGTGTTTAGATTTTAGTCACTAATCAATCATTTATTCTTTCATGTGGTTAAGAGATTTCCATATTTGCCAGTCACAGAGATTATGAGCAGTGATAGATGTACAATGGAGAAAATTATAGATGTATGTAGAAGACATCCAGCAGATAAAATATTAGATAGTGGGAATCTGATAATGAAAACATTTCAAAATGAGATGAGATAGAGATTTAGAATTGCATCTGCAATTGTAGACAAATCTAAAGAAGATACTTGTGTTATGGTTGATACAGATTTTACAAGTATATTCAATTTGTAGAACCTCGGGAAATGTTTCTTGATCCCTTAGGTTATGAACTGAGTGATGAAACAGTAGTTGGATACATTGATTTATTGTTGAAATTAGAGAAGGACCAAGCTGGGTATAGATTTGGGACTTATGATGAAATTACCCAATTAGTTCATCAGGCATCCTTGGAGAAGTCTTCTCACAAGAAAATAGAAACAATATTGAAGAAAGATTTAATAGAGACCAATATGATTGAGTAAGTCACAGGCAGTTAGACAAACTATGAAACAAGGTATATTGAATGTGCAACCTTTGTCAATGTCTATTGCAGAGACATCTTTAGAATAGTGAATTCCTTATTGAGCAGTATCAAATGTACAACCAAGTGAATCGAAGAGGAAATTGGAGAGATTAGTGGCAACTATGACCACTAAGACTAAAAGGGTCAAGCAACAAGCCACTAGACTAGGAAAGAGACAAAAGACATTATTAACAATTGTTGAGTCTAGTGAAGAAGTAGAAAAATAAGAAGTTAAAAAAATAGAAAACGTAACTACTTCTAAGTAGTCAATAGGAAAAGCTTGGCAATCCTAGAAGCTGAAGATAGAGAAGATAAATTCAGCTATTGCTAATGAAGACAACTTTGTTCAAATGAACAAATTTTATAACTTGTATAATAAATTTGAGAAATATTAGATTGATATCTCTATTGTGAGATACATAATAGCTAATAATCTAAAGCTCAAGGATATTGAAGGCATGGTAAACAAAAAAGTCTATGAGAAACTTATTGAGAAGAAGGCACTAGCTCGAGAAGAGGACTTATAACTTCAGAAGTCTATGATAAGAATAATATGCAAGACTGATGATGAAGAAGAAGTCAAGAGATTGTTGAACAATCTAGCACCTTACTTGAGGAACAAAGTAAGACCATTTCTATTTATGGTGGGTGAGAAAGATAAGTTAAGAAGTGTAACCATGGTAGCTAGAAGTCAAATGATGACAAAGTCTATGGTAGTAGATTCACCAGCACCCAGAACCTCAAAAGTGTTAGTAAGTGGTGACACAATGTAGATAGATCAGACCAATGTCACCATGAACATTGATGATACTAAAATTTGAGAGTTTTGAAGAGAATGAACCTCATACTAAGGATATTGAAGAATAATTAAAATGAATTGAAGAGGAAAAGAGGTTATTAGAGGAAGAGAAGAAGAAAATAGAAGAGACTAAGTAGAAATTTCTTGAAGATGAGATGAAAAGAAAGGTAGAGGAAAAAAAGAAAATATTAATTGAAGAAGAAATGAAAAGGAAATTAGATGAAGACAAGAAGAAGAGATTAAAAGAGGGAGGAAAGAGAGAAAAAGAAAGAAAGGAAAGAGAAGAGAAAGAGGAAGAAGAGAGAAGAGTCAAAGGGGCAGCTAAAAAGAAGCAACAAAGGGAAGATGACACTAAACCTTCTAGTTCATCTACTCTACTTTTGCTTGCTAGCCTAGCAACTAGTGATGATGATCAAACTAACTTGATCTCATCTTTGTCAAAACTCATTGAAAAGAACATAATAGTGAAGATACTACAAAGAACCTTGATGGAGGTTACTGACAGATTACGTAGTACTCTAGCAATTCAATACACAGAGGTAGATCTTGAATAGAGGGCACAGGTAGTGCTAAAATCATTTAATGAAGAATTCACAAATTTATTGAGTGTCGTAGAAACAAAAGCATATATCTCACATGCTGCTAACTTGTTTAGCACTATTTGTCAAAATATTAAGAATGATTTGATAAGTCTTGATACATGTATCAAGGAACTTCAGAAATGTCAATAGGATGACAAGATATTGTACATCAAGTGTACCCTATCTTATAAATTGACTAAGGATATTGACAATCACATTGAAGGAAAGATAAGTGAGCTAGAGGCTCTAACTAGCCAGTTACAACATCCTTCGAGTAAAATTGATGATTTTGAAGGACAAGTGGCTAGTATTCATTGTGATATGAAGAAACTAGAACTTTGGAAGGACCAAATTTTGAAGAGAGTATCAAATTTCAAAGAGTCTATTGATCTGAAAATATCTATTGTTGAGAAACAGTTGGAGGAATGTGTCAAGGCCAAGGACACTTATTCTAACTTTTTATGCTCCAAGCTTAACGTAGTTGAGATTGCATCATATGCCTTATGTACAATTCTCACCTCTGCTAAACTAGCCAAGGATACATGGACCAAAGCTATGAACAATCTGAAGGAAAGTTTTGATGATTGCATGAAGATACTATCAGCTTAAGGCAAAAGAACAACATTTTTTACAGCAATTTTTGATACTTTATGACATTCTAACCTTTGTCATCTATGTCA
The DNA here is from genome assembly GCA_028749045.1 of Cupressus sempervirens. Taxonomy (NCBI): domain Eukaryota; kingdom Viridiplantae; phylum Streptophyta; class Pinopsida; order Cupressales; family Cupressaceae; genus Cupressus; species Cupressus sempervirens. The sequence continues at coordinate 383,302,801 of CM053784.1, forward strand.
AAGGGGTAGAAAATGCATAAGAAAATTGTAAATCGAGTAAAGATAAGATAAAATTGTAAAGTATGAAATTATATTGTAAGGGGGAGCATATGTAAGATGGGCAAGTTGTAATAGATGTAATGTTACTATTTTCTTTTTAAGTTTTTGATACTTAGCCAATTTTCCCTATTTTGTTGCCATCAATGCCAAAAGGGGAGATTGTTGACAATTAGCTATGAAGATATGTAATTGTTGTCATTTATAGCAACACATGATGTACATGCTGATAAGAAACCTCAGAAATCAAGATACTTAGCTTTGATACTTAGAAAATTGTGTAACGCCCCACTTGGGAACCCAAAAAAATAAACTTAATATGTTACAAAGTTTATTTTACTATTTTAATATTTTATTTATCATTTTGTCTAACTTCTTAAATTAAAATTTTAAATTAAATCTTTTAAACTGAAGTACATATTTAATTAAGTTATAATTCATTAATTATCATCATATTCTAATTTCTCTTTAACCAGTTTTCTAAATTTAGAGTTTTAAATTAAAGCACATATTTAATTAGTTTTTTAATTAATTAAATATTCTTGTGCTTTTATATTTTATTTTTAATCAAATAATATTTAAATATATGATCAACCTAAATATTATAGTTAAATCATTTCCCAAATAAATCACATAGCAAAATCCACATAAAAGAAACATTACCAAAATAGATCGAAACTAAAAATCAAACAACATAGACAAAGATAAACTTGCAGATTTTAAAAAGGGTGGAAAGTCAGTTATGAGTCCTCCTTACAAGATAAGTATTTAGGCTATGGTTGGGATTGAACCTGAAAATTATCTCCTTGTTCTTACCATTGAGTTATTGTGATAGGGCACACTCATTTTGGCAATTTAGGGAAGTCGATGCTTGATACCTACATTCTACATAAAAGATGAGCATGTACATGTATATAAATATATCCAAACTAAACAAGAAATGGCAAGGATTGGTACATTGTGTAGATCTCAGCTAGTAGGTGACTACGACTCCCTCCCTTAACCACATCAAACATGACAAACAGAATGATAAAATAGACACACACACCATACACATGTAAGTAGGGGGTAAGTACCATAATAATTATAAGTCAAACATCAAATGCTCAGATAAAGTAATGCATCATTGTGAATATAAAGTAATCATCACTAAAGCATCATTTGATATTGCTATGAAAGAAATCACATTTATTAACTACAAACCATTAAAGCATCATTAATGCACCAATAACCATAATCATTAAACAAAACATGAAATATAGTCAACTAAGTAATCATTGTTGATATAACTCTAGTCCAAGTTATGAAATAATATCCTTAAAACTAACACATCTATGAAATAGACATAAAAGAGTTTGGTAAATATAATGGAAAAGCAAACTATAGGTGGGCATTACATCCACACCCCCCCCCCCTTCTCAAGAATTAGGCTTACTCCTAGAACCCTACTGTAATGACTAGGGTAACTAAAAGTCAAAGAGCACTATCTACCATGTCAAATAAAAGGATCATTTAAGAGACTAATACCAAAAGTACACTTTCAGTCACTTAGAGTAATATGATTCTGGTTTAATAGTAAACCAAAAACCATATTGATCCAACATTCATCTTTTTAACAAATACTGAAATAAATCCCCTAAAACACTCCAAAAAAGAGATCAACCTCTCTAATTCTATTGGAAAAACATAAAAAAATTGATGTATAGACATAAATTGAAAGTTGAGAACAACAAGAACACTCACAAAATCAATCAAAGGCATACCACCTTAAAGCACAATCATAAGAAAGTATGTCTAAAATCCAACTCACAAGTTTTGCCTTTTCCTATGTCTCAAGTATCAAGTCTAAAGTTTCAAGCGTTCAAGTTTGTATGCTAAAAATAGAAAGTTAAGTATAGTACAGTTACATGCATGTAAAAACAAATATGCTAAAAATAGAAAGCTAAGTATAGTAAGGTTAGATGCATGTGAAAACAAATATGCTAAAAATATAAAACTAAGTATAGTATGCTTGCATGATTTGAGAGATCAAAGATATACGAAAATACTAATTGCATGTTTATTTTTATTTTATAAAAATATAATTTAATTTTTAGATTTATTTATTTAAAAATAATAATAATTTATTAATTTCTAAATGAAATAAATACTATCCATTTAGTTAAAAAGTGAATGTTAGTATTAGTGATTATTAAAATTTAATCAAACTCTTAAGTTGCATATAAATGATTTTATAAATATTAATGCAAGAGGGAAGTTAATAAATAAATATTTAGAATTTTATTATATTTTAAGAGAAGTTGTGGTAAAGTTCATTTTGTAATCATTTAGTTAATAACTATTTGACTTTATGAGAGAAATTATAAATAATTAAATTAAATTTATAATTTTATCTCTAGTTGCATTATGAATTAAAGGAAAAGTAAATATTAATATTGGACTTAAATAGAAGTCAAATTAATATTTTAGAAATGAAATTGATATTAGTATGTAATCTAATAATATACATCTATGTTATTAATTAAATTATTGGTGATTTAAGATTATTTAAATTAATAACATGATAATATTGCATGATATTTTATATGCACAAAAAGATTGGATATTTAAATACTTATTATTTTAGATAAGTACATTAGCATAACAATTTATATTAACATGTATATTCTTACTTTATTTCTAAACACATCCTTATGACCCAAACTAAACAAGAGAAATTGGTGGAATTAAATCATGTGGCTGAAAACTATTTATTTTCTAATATTCTATTTACAATCTTGTGATGTTTATTTTCTTTATAGTTTTTCTTTGTGGGTTTTTTAGTTGGCCAAGTTAGGATGTGTACTAGAGGTGTTTTCAAGATTTCTTTTATGATTATTTGATTGGATGTCATGATGAACTTTATGGTTTGAATTGAGATTTACATTTTATGAGCTTTATACTATTAAGCATTTATGAGAACTTGGGTTTCGAGAACCAATGTTATTTTTTGGGTTGCCTATTAAGGAACCAAATTCGATCAATATTACTCTTGTGGTATGGTACACTATTGTGGATTTTGATTTTTGGTAAGGTAGTCTAGGTGCATGTCTATGGGAGTGGTTTGCAATGGGGGTTGGGGCCCAAAGTGGCTACCAGAGTAACTCATTGTAAGTTTTGTAACAAGTGATAACATAGTAATTAAAATACCTTGCCTAACCCTTTTCCTTAAGATACATTAATAAGATAAGTTAGAGATTTTTCCTCTTTATGCCTTTAGTGCTTGTATAGACTTGGGATGAGATGGATATGATACCTTGAGAGTTATGACTAGGTTTTTTTGTCTTCACGAGAGGGTATCCTGGTTCTGCATAGGGGATCAAGTTTGTGAGAGACTACTAGGGTAACCTTAGAGTTTGCTCATGTGATGACACTCCATAGTATGTAGCCTGAGTCTCCTTCATGGTTTTTTTATATTTGCCTCTAGTGATGTACTTGTTGGATATTACTTTTGATGTGCATTTATTGTGAGTTGTTAGTCATTGATTAGATGTCATTTATTGTTGATAGTTGACTTTTATTAATGAATGATCAGTTATTCATTAGTGGTGTTTTTATTGTTGGGGTCACTGATTGGTAGTTTATTTTTATTGATGACAATTGTTATTTATTGGTCATTGTGCTTGTGACACTTGACACTGATTTTAATGTGGTTGTAAATTTTTGGTCTTGGTATTTATATGTTGACTTGGTATGATATGTTAGTATTTAAATGAGTGTCCTTTCAATTTTGATTATCTCTTCTTTTTAAGTAGTTTGTGTTACTCTTGAGGTAGTTTTAGCTATCAGGATTCCTTTCCTAAGATTATTTTTATGATTTGATTATTTGTGTGTGGATCGTACATTATCTCTCCTACATGGTGGGAGTGGGAGCCTGATTAGGTGACCATGCAGTCAAGAGGTAGTGTATTCTTACCATTTGGGTGCCCCTCATATTGATAGATGTTGGATGCTCCTTGATATAGTGGTACCATTATCATTCTTCTTCTTATCTTGAAGAGTTCTATTCATTTTATGTATCTATGTATCATGTGTTTTGAGATCCTATGGGATATCGTATTTTATATTGACATACTTGTATCTATTTTCACATACCCTATGACATGTGCAGTGGATGTTATTCATTAGATGTGCTTTCATATTATTAGTTTTACTTATGCAATTGCTTATATGACTATGTATGCATTTATTCATTTTATGATTATGGGCATTGTAATTGAGACTTAAACTTATTAATAAAAGTTTATTAAATGTGACTCAACATGAAGGAACCCTTAAGGAATTGAAACTATATTTGTAATTGATTATGTGTTCTTGATGTGTATGTATATATTGTTTCCACATTATTGCTACTTTGATGTTGTTTAAAATTTTTTTTTAAATAGTTCAGTAAACTTTGTAACATATTAGGTCTATTTGTTTTGGGTTCTTGAGCGGGGCATTATAACTTGTCTAAGTATGAATTTGGTATACAGCAGTGTACTATTTTGTATGTAACCTGTTGCTAACGTCATATTATGACTAGCAAAGCTAGATGGAGATAGTATACATATTGATGATGACGTGTATAACCTTGGAAGTCAGTACGGACTATATGAAAAAGAGATATTCATATTTTACTAGTGAAATAGGATAGTGGAATTAAAGGAAAGGAATTATTTTGTTTAAAAAATAATTACTTAACCAATTAGGGCTGACATCCTAGATGTTTACTCTATGTTGAAAAAGTATATTATGGTCTTAGCTGACCTAGCAGCAATTTATGTAAAGGCATGGTATTTATGCAAAGGACATCTTGCAAATTAAGATGAAGTTGTGTTGAGAAATTGTATGCAAACTTTTGTGAAAGAGATATATGTGAAGTTTTTGAAGCTATTTTGTAATCCGAGATCGAACTAAGAAAGAATCCATATTCCAAAAGTCCGATTACTTGGTTGGGCAGTGAGCTCTTCTTGTAATTGGAAGTGCATGTTTGGGCAGTGGACTCATCTTACATCTATTGTACTACAACTCCTAACAAGGTTGGAATTTCTAAACAAGGATTCAAAGTCTCCTAACAGGGACTCTCTATACTAATAGGGTCCATCCTCTAACAAGGAACTTATATATCAGTTTATTATCTAGTGGGTATCATCCTGACTAGGGTTTTCCCTTTGCCAGAGTTTCCTTAAATAACAAAATATGTTGTTATGAGTTATCTTTGTGCATGGTTACTATTATTGTTTAGAATTACTTTATTACTTTGTTATGTATGGTTTAAATTAACGAATAATATCTAGTTGGCGATTAAAGTTTGTAGATTACTGATTCACCCCCTTCCCCCCCAGTGATTCCTATTTCTAACACATAATATGGTAGTATCAATGATATACATTGTAATTTTTATGGAAGGAATTAAGTATACACAATGGTGTACATTTTTCATTTTTTATTTCATGTACATATTACTTTATATGGAAAAGATATATTCACATTTCTATTGTTCAACTATAATTATGATAAAATGCTTGAAATATTAAAAATATGAACTCTTTGATTTCATGTATTTTTTCATACAGTTCTTTAATGTATTTTTTATATAATATATTTCAATTGTAAATTCCTATGGTCGTCTACGTAACCATTTTGCCTATTAGTTCCTATTGGTCGAAGGTCAATCAAAGTGGTCAAAGAAATCAAAGTAATCAAATAACATGGAGGGAGCATAAAAAAAAAATTAGTTTATCTAATTAATATTGGCCATGTTTACAAAGTTCATATTTTCATTGACGTAATAGTGTTACAAATTGTAATCATTGTAAAAATTTGTCAATTGACCCTAAACTATTCATTGTGTCATTGATTAATTTGCACCATTAGTTGTAGATGGGTGGGTGAACCTTAGCAGAAGCTCTATTTTTACCATAGAGATCCTAGAAATTTCAAGACCACCATACATTGAAGTATCCCCAAGGTTCCCTAAACAAGATTCGAAAGTGATCTTCTAGGGGTTGTAACTTAGAGATCGTGAGGGTTATAGGAAAAAATTTATATGCTACAAGACCATGATATTAATGTATACAATAATCTATCTTAGTTTTGGAAGATTTTATTTCATTTGAATTTGGCACAACGATCTCACTTGATGCCAAAACTTGCAGTGTTACTCAACTCATTGGTGTACCACTAAATAACTTTTGAACCATTCATCGTGGCATCAATTTTTCAGTATTGTTAGCTCTGGTAGGGTAGGTGAACCCTAGAAACACCCTTATTTTACCTAGAAAGTTGCCAAAACATTCATGACCACCATGCACTAAAATTTCCCTAAGGTCCCCTAAGCATGTTTGGGCATAGATCTTCCAAGGGTTGTAACTCATAGCTCATGAGAGGTATAGGAAAACTATTAGATATTATAAGACCATGATATTAATGTATTCAATAACCTGTCTTGGTTCTAGGAGATTCGATTTCATTTTAATTTGGCACAATGATCTCACTTGATGCTAATTTTTGCAATATTCCTTAGCTCATTGGTACACCATTGCATAGCTTTCAAACCATTCATTGTGGCATCAAGTTGTCAGCATTATTATCTCTGAATGGGTAGGTTAACCTTAGTGACTCCCCTATTTTGACCACATGGTTTCTATAATTTTTGTGAGCAACACACACGAAAGCATCCTCAAGGTGCACGAGGTACATTTGGAAAAGCAATCTTTCAAGGGTTGTAACTTAGAGCTCTTGAGGGGTATCAGAAAACTATCAAATGTTAGAAGACTATGATATCAATTTATATAATAACCTCTGTCAATTTTGGGAGATTTGATTTTGTTAGAATTTGGTACAACAATCTCGCGTAATGCCAAAACTTGTAGTATTTCTTAGTTCATTAGTGCATGATTGCATAACTTTCAAAAAAATCATCATCACATTGATTTGTAAATGTTGTCATCTTTGGATAGGTGGGTGAACGCTAGTAACATCCCAATTTTGACTATATGGTTGCTAAAACGTTCAGGACTACCATGCACCGAAGCATCCCCAAGGTAGACTAAGGACATTTGGGCAGAAATGTTCTAAGGGTCATAACTCAAACTCCTAAGGAGTATTGCCAAACCATCAGATGCTATAGGACCATCCTATTGATATCTACAATAATCTATTTGATTTTTGGGAGATTAAATTTCATTTGAATTTGGCATAGTGATATGTCTTAATGCCAAAACTTGTAGTGTTCCTTCTCTCATTGATGCAAAATTGTATAAGTTTCAAACTATTCATTATGGAAATGATTCATTAGCATTGCTAGCTCTGAATGGGTAGGTAAACCCTAATGAAACCTCTTTTTTACCATGGACTTGTTAGAAAATTCGTGGCCACTATTGGCTCCTGATTTAATAGTGTTTGAATAAAAAAGTAACTAAAAAAATACATCTAAGAGTAGCTAATTCCTATGAGAGATACATTTACATAGAACCTGGGCCAAGTATAAGGCTATACTCTTTCTTCTCTTCGGGCTCTACAAAAACTAGGTGGGTAAACCTTAGATTCAACCATATCGCTAGAGCTAAAATATAGATATGAATCTATAAAAAAAGGATTAACCCTTGAATCTTCTTTACTCATACAATTACATAGGTATGAAATAGCTAGTTACAAAACCTATCAATACACAAGCTAAGTGGGGGTCTTCCTTTCAGCTCTACAACATAAAAGGGAAAGGTCATTTTGATATTGAAATATTTCAGCAAACACTATGAACCAAACAACAAAAAAATATAGATCCTATAGCTATGATCAGTGCATTTTCCATTAGTATTAAACAAATTAAACATACATCAAGATCCTTATTATCTATCCATTTACTTTGTAAATGAGACATCATCTTTCAATATGAATCTTCTACTCATTAGAATCCTTTCATGAGACCTCCAATTCTATTAAAATATATCAAGCATCTACTTAACTCATTGAGTTAATAGCATAATCCACTTTGACATACAATTTCAAAATAAGTTGTAATTGAGATACATGTTCTTTGTCCACATATCACAAAATATTGCAAAACCTAGAGACAAGAGACAAGATTCAAATTGAAAATGTTCTCAATTCTAATTCATATACAATTCCTTGAAATAAAATACATTAAGATGCATGTAATAATTGAGGAAACACAAAATAGACTAGAACTATGGCTATGACTTTATTATTTGTTGTTCATATAGAGATAAATTTTGAAGAATATGGTGGAATTGCAGCTTGAGACTTTCTCAATGCATTGGAACCAACCTTGTACAATGAGAAAGAAAGAGAATAAAAAGAAGAATTAAGTGGGTCAGATTTGATATGATTATGCCACTTGTCATCTTCATTCTTCATCTTCATTGAAGCCAAAACCTCTCTCCTATCTCTACTTCCACTAAATCATCATATCTCATCATTTTATTGCAATAAATTAAGAAAATACCTCTCAAAATAATAAGAAAATTCCTTGAAAGAATACCAAATCTGCTACCATAATCTCTACTAAAAGTCCCTCCAAATACATGTAAGAGCAAATTAGAATTTCTTGAATACTCATCACCAAGCTTGGAGGCAACCCACATCATTATTATCCCTAGAATTGAATGTGAACTACCAAATAAGAAATACAATTGGGAAAATGCCCTTGATCTAAAAATATGGGAATAATTTTCACCCATTAACACCTACACTTGATCTTATTGCTTTCTCCGAGACCTTTCTATTTATATATGATATGCCTATATTTAGGTAAAACATATGTCTTGGGCACTTGTTTGTAATTGTAGATCAAAAATGGATGAATAGACCATTAGAATTTCAAAATACTTCACTATATTGTAAAGTTTCAACTTCATAATAAAAACCTTCTTTGTTTAAAATCCAGGCCATTCACGAGACCCAAATTTTTAATTATTCAAATTTATTTTTTGAGAATTATTTTCCCTCCAAATTTGGGCATTAGGCAAACCTAGGTTGACCGCATTGGTGAAAAATGTCACCCTTTGATTGGTTCAACTATCCCTATCACCTGCCTTGTCACCACTCACCTGTGCAACCCGCCAAGTCAATGTCATGTGGCATGCCTTGATTGGGTCCCAAACTGGCCACTTCATTACTACACTATGGACACATGTCAGCCTGACACTATGTCGCAATGCCACCTTAGGATTTTCCACATCATTAGTGACATAGCAACATCTTGCCAAGTGTTGTCTTTCAAAAAGTCATCACCTTGAAACATGTGCCACATATCACCATCAAATTCATACACCAGTTTCCATGTCACTCTACCATCTGCCACATGTTAACCCATCATATTATCATGAATGATGTGGAAATCTTCCACATCAATCGTGAAAAAGAGACCTTCTATCACGTGTCATTTTTGCCACCTCATCCTACCTCAAAGTGCGTGCCACATGTCCTATTCTAATTGGCCCATCAAAATCCATGTTAATGTCATGGATCCACATCATTATCTTTGTTCTAAATTTGTTCTATATTGATGAATCGGACCCCACGATATGCTAGCCTTCATTTGTCTATAAGTATATCTTTAGACATTTGATGGATGTGCTTTGGGTTATTTAAATAAATAAAGTTTCCTTTCAACCATGAATGTGGGATAATGTTTATATGAATCCATTCAACTATAATACTAAAAAAAGGTCTCCATACCTTAAGCAACCTATACAACTGACATCATATTTTGCATCACATACAAATGAGCTCCCTTCACAGTGATTCTGGAGCCAACATGAGGTCTCCCCAAATTTACATAGAAAATAATAAATATTATTCAAAATATTTCAATCTCTCTAGAAATTCCAATTTGAAAGGTCATTTTTGGGTCTTCACACAAATTGGATTGTTTACCTCATGATTTCTCAACCATCAATCGAGAAAAGGAAATTCTTTGGTTTGCTCCTTCCCTGATAGGGGCAAGCAATCAATTTCCTCTCCCCTCGATCACTCTCTCTGCTCAATTGAAGACACCACTCCCTGCATGCATCAAAGCCTACATAGGTGTTAGCCCAACTACTGAACTTGAAATCTCACGCTTTTCTCGTGTCCCCCACTCATGATCTTGAAATTAATGTAATCTCTTGTACAATGCATGTACTTCAAAACATGCTCACACGTTCCTCAACAAAATCAGTGCTTAGAGTATAAAAAAGTAAGGCATGTACTTATGAGCATGTTTCATCTCGCTTCCAAACAACACCCTTTATGCATGAATATGCTCCAATATAAGGAAATATGATCTAGATTAGATTGTCAATGAAGTTCTTCTTTATTTAACTTCAACATGTATCCTCTCCTAGTGTGTGTCTCTTTACAATGTGATTGTTAATTCTTGATTGGTGCTTCAACATGCTCCATGGGCTCAATTTAGCTAATATCATGCTCCATGTTCTTTCATAGGCTCATCACTAGTTTATGTCTCATCACACATCCGTCATAAAGTGAAACACAATCATCTCACATGGTTCATATTAGATTTAGTATTGGTTGTATAGGCATCACAGAGGAGGGCTAAGCTATTCCACTTATTTTCATGTGTTATTTTGCAGAGATTGGGTAGCAAGCTTAGTAATGGATGGTCTTAACTGTGATTGCAATTACAATTAAAAATGCATAGCCACACCCTGGAATGAACTCCACAGTCTAGAAAAATATTTGAGGTATAAACCATGGTCGCTATCATTTGAAAAAAATGCATCTCTCTGATGCATTATTTATGCTCTGAATGCCTCCTCTAGACAGTGCTCCCAACAAAAACCTTGTTCAAATTTTTAGAATGGATTGGGTATGTTAAAGTCATTGTAGCTTAATCTTTATTGTTTATCTTTCATAGACTAGACTGCATCAAAATTAAAGCAAGCCACCACCATCCCTTTTGTATCATTTGTCTTCTTCTGAGCAGTTGTGGCATCAGGTTTACCATGAATCTTCTCAACTTTGGATACCCTTATGTCAAGAATGATAAACAATTGCTTCTTTGATCCTTTATTTCAACAATTTATGAAGAACTTAGAAAGCATTTTCATAATGTTTTAAAAATCCCTTTTATAGGAAAACATTCATGAAATAGCTTTCAATCGAATATGAGCATTGGGACTTCCCAAATATATTATATTTCCTCTTTTATTATTCATAAGGCATATAAAATAGCATACCCATTTGATCAAGAATGAAATGAAAATCATTCTTAGTTAATCATAATTCTAATTATCAACATGATATCATAAACACTTTGAACATCTCTCAAAGCGTCTCATTGATTTGAGAAAATTAATCGGGCCCCAAAATGGGTCTAGCTAAATATAATTCATTTTGAAAACAACTGACCTCTCAGAATGCTCTGATGAATCTCCTTGAAATGTTAAAAATAAAAGTTTATTATTGATTAAGTGTTCACAACTCATTTTTTACCCTTTCTACAAACTATCAACTTTGTGTCAAGAGGCCTCAAAACAAGCCTTGAAAACTGACAAGATCATCCAACCTAGGACTGACACTTGGCACTCTTACTCTTTGGCCCCATGCTCTCCCCCTGTCAAATTTCATCTCATGAATACTTTTTGATTGAAATAATATTAGCTTCTTAAGTTGCCTCTCTAAAAAACAATCTTTAAACAACTTGTTGCAAACAAGAAATTGTGTTTAGTTTTGACTTCAAAAACTAGTCAAACGACAATTTGGGAACTTGAAATCTAGGATATGACATCGCTTTGATATGGATAATATGTGGGTGTATTTTGAACTCATAAAAAATAACTAGGCATGTTCAAAAAGCATGCAAATTTGGCTTCCAAGATTTGAAAAATTGGGTTACTTATCAAAGTAGAGATTTTTTCAAATGGAATGGGCTTGGGAAGGTGTGAATGAATTCATTAAAATTTATAAATCAACACACTTGGACTATTTTCAGATTACAGCATAGTGGTACAATTGGTTCAGGTATACCTATCATGGTTTTCAAGTTATATTACCCTAAATAGGGCTACCAATCAATCTATAAAACTAATATGCATCAACATGTAAAAAATTACAAATAGAAAAGTGTTTGAAAACTAATCAATTGTATTCTTCATAAGCTCAAAATTGAAACATAAGATGTCTATGACTCCTAGAATGCATTAGAGAAAGAAAATATTTAGTTGAGTCAACCAGGTCAAAGTTAAAATTGGTCAAACATGGCTTCCTAGAATTCTAGATAAAGTGCATCAACAAAACAACAATTAACAACCGACTTTGGGGAACTCAACGCCCTATCAAATCATATCAAAATGACTTTAAATCTGAAATATAGGTTCTTTGATATGCATACAAGTAATCCCAAAGTGATGAGTCATGACACTTAACTAGGTATAAGATATCCAAATGCAAACTAGCCCCTTAAACATTGTCTAACACAACAAAATTTCAGATTTCTCAATTGCTCCAAAACAACACCTCACTAAATGATTAGAAACTTCAAACTAATGACCTGAGGTGGGTGAATATATCAAATAAAATGTGTGGAACACTTGAAACACATCATAGGTCTCAAAATGATAGTCAGACACATATACATGAAATGCTCCGATAGGAGTTAACTTGAGCAAAAATCACAAATATGTACTCCAAATCCTCTTGCGATTTTGAGTTCAAATAATGGCTCTTTCTGGGGATGCATGCCCCTTGTGGGTTTGGAAATAACTTGGACCTCTAGAAGAGTCAAACCACTCCAACAAACCTTTTTGAATAGCTCTTATTGAAAGAAAGAAACATCTACTCTACTTGTACAATTGATGGCCTCAAGCAACCAAAACTTCAACAAAACTTTTACCTTTGTCATAAACTTAATTTTCATTTCCAACTTATTGAGGCAAACTAGAAGTCTCATACTTATTAGTTGCACCCACAACATCAATATCTTCTATCAGCTCATTAGGCAAAATAAAATCAGATTCTTCACTTTCATAGTTCATGGAGAAGCTAGAAACAACTTTGAAATCTTGCTCACTATGAAAGTATAGATCCACATGCCCATGAATATCAAAACTAAACTGAAAATCATCTTCATGAAATAATTTATGTATTCTATCAAGTAGAAACACAAAGCATTCGTACTCAACTTGATCCAATGAGTCACATATATCATGAACTTGCAACTCACTTTGTGCATCCGGTTGTAAAGAATAATTGAAATCTGATTCAATTCCATTTGCACCATTATTACACATCTGATCAGATTTAAAACATGCTAAAACCTATTCACAATTAAACAATCGATTAGTCGCCAAGTGGAAAAAACATCATGAAAGTGCTCGTATCTAGAGTGTTGATTGCTATCATTGCCCTTATCAAAAAAAACTCATTGGAAAAGCACATGAAAGCATTGAAATCTCAATCATGAAGATTGTCAACATAAGAAGAAAACTTAGACTGAAAATCATGCACACTTTCATTACCACTTCCTTCATTGCATGAATCATCAAAATCAATCATGTGGATGAAACCTATTGTCAAATACTTCCCCCAAATCTGATACAGGACCACTTTCTTTGTCATCTTCATCATTACAAATCACTGAAGTATCATCAGCATGAGCAAAAACAAAAACAAAAATAGATCTATTCTTATCAATGCTCTCTTTGTCATATGAGTTATCAAAAATATTACTAAAAAAAAGTCTTCATACCTTGTGCAATCTGTACAACTAACATCTGATTTTGTATCACAGACAGGCGAGCTCCCTTCACTCCAATTCTGAAGCCAACATGAGGTCTCCCCAAATCCACATGGAAAACAATAAATCTTGTTCACAACATTGCAATCACTTTAGAAATTCCAATTTGAAAGGTCATCGTTGAGTCTGCACGCAAATCAGGATGTTTGCCTCATAACTGCTCACCCATCGACCGATAAAAGCTAGTTATTTGGTTCGCTCCTTCCCTGATGCGGGAAAGCAGCCAATTTCCTCACCCCAAGGTCACTCCCTCTGCCAAATTGAAGACACCACTCTCTGCATGCATCAAAGTTTATGTCGATTTTAGCCCAACTATTGAATTAGTCTCACGCTTTTCTCATGTCCCCCACCCATGATATCCTAAAATCAACGCAATCTCCTGCGTAATGGATACTTCAAAACATGGTGGCACATTCCTCAACAAATTCAGTGCTCAGAGTACATAAAACTAAGGCATGTACTTGTGAGTTTATTCCATCTCACTCCCAAACAACAACCTTTATGCATGCGTATGCTCCAAGCTGAGGAAATATGATCCAAATTGGATTGGGAATGGAGTTCTTTTGTATTTAACTTCAATATGTGCCTTCTCCATACTTTAGCACAAGTCTCTTCACAATGTGATTATTAAGTATAGATCGGTGCTTCAACATGCTCCATGGGGTCAATTCAGCCACTATCGTGCTCCATGTTCTTTCATAGGCTCATCATTGGTCTGTGCCTCATCACACAACCCTTACAAAGTCAAATTGCAATTAACTCCCATGGTTCATATTAGATTTGGTATTGGTTGTCCAGGCATCATGGAGGAGGGCTAAGCTAATCCGCTTGTTTTCATGTGTCTTCATGCGTCATTTTGCAGAGATTGGGTGGTGAGCTTAGTAATGGATGGTCTTAACTATGATTGTGATTACAGTAGAAAATGAACAGCCACACTCTGGACTCGAATCCATAGTCTAGAAAAATATTTGAAGTATAAACTGCAGCCCCAATCATTTGAACAAAATAAAGCTCTCCTGATGCATTATTTGTGCTCTGAAAGCCTCCTCCAGACAATGCTCCCAACAACAACCTTGTTCAAATTTTAGAACGGATTGGGTATGTCAAAGTCACTGTAGCTTGATCTTTATTACTTCTCTTTCATAGACTAGACTACATCAAAAATAAAAGCAAGCCACCACCATCCCTTTTGTATCATTTGTTTTCTTGTGAGCAGTTGTGGCATCAATTTTACCATGGATCTTCTCAACTTTGCAGACCCTTATGACAAGAATGATAAACAACTGCCACTTTGAACCTTTCTTTCAACCATTTATGAAGAACTCGCAAAGCATTGTCATAATGTTTTAAATAACCCTTCTATAGGAAAACATTCGTTAAATAGCTTTCAATCAAAAATGAGCATAGGGACTTCCCAAATATATTATCTTTCCTCTTTTATTATTCACGAGACATATAAAATAGCATCCCCATTTGATCAAGAATGAAATGAAAAGCATTCTTACTTAATCACAATTCTAATGATCTACATGATATTATAAGCACTTCGAACATCTCCTAAGTGCCTCATCAATCTGATGACATCAGTCGGACCCCAAAGTGGGTCCGACTGAAACAATTTTCATTTTCAAACAATTGACCTTGCAGAATGCTCTAAAGCATATCCTTGAAACATTCAAAATCAAAGTTGATTACTGATTAATCATTCAAAACTCCTTTTTTACGCTTTTTGCAACTGTCAACTTTGTATCACGATGCCTCAAAACAAGCCTTGAAAATTGATAAGATCATCCAACTTCGGGCTGACACTTGGCACACTTACTCTCTCGACCACATACTCTCTCCCTATCATATTTTGTCTTATCATATTTTGTCTCATGATGACTTTTGGATCGAAAGATATTATCCTCTAAAGTTGCCTCTTTGAAAAACATCTGGCAAACAACTTGTTAGAAACAATAAATTGTGTTTGGTTTTGACTTTAAAAACTAGTCAAACGACAACTTGAGAACTTGAGATCTAGGGTGTGACATCACTTGATATGGAGAATATGTGGGTGAATTTTCAGCTCATGAGAAATAACTAAGGATATTTGGAAAGCATGCGAAGTTGACTTCCAGTATTTCCAAAACTGGGCAACTTGTCAAAATAGAGATTTTTACAAATGCAATGAGCTTGAGAAAGTGTGTAAATGAATTTATCAAAACTTGCAAATCAACACACATAGAGTATTTTCAAAGTAAAGCATAGTGGCAGAATTGGTTCAGTATAGCTATCATAGTTTCCAAGTGATATCATCCCAAACAAGGCTACCAATCAATCTGTAAAATTGATTTGCATGAACATGTTAAAAATTGCAAATGGAATCGCATTTGAAAAATGATCAAACATATTTGTCATAACCTCAAAACTAAAAGATAGATGTCTCTAACACCTAGAATTCAATGGAGAAAGAAAATCTTCAATAGGTCAACTAGGTCAAAGTTGTAATTAGTCAAACATAGCTTCCTGGAATTCTGGATAAAGTGCATCAGCAAATCAATATTTAACAACCAACTTTGGGGAACTCAAAACCTTATCAAAACATATCAAAATGACTTGAAATCTAAAACATAGGTTCTATGATATGCATACAAGTCACTCTCAAAGTGGTGATTCGTGACACTTAACTGAGTATAAGATATCCAAATGCAAACTAGCCTCTTGATCACTATCTGGCACCTAGGCAAAAATGGAGATTTCACAATTGCTCCAAAATAAATCCTCACCAAATGATTCAAAATTGTAAACTAATGACATGAGGTGGTTGAATATATCAAATGTAATGTGTGGAATACTTGAAACACATTATATGCCTCAAAATGAAAGTCAAACACATATGCATGAAAAGCTCCTATATGGGTTAACTTTAGCAAAAATGACAAATAGGTAGTCAAAATCCTATTTCAATTTTGAGTCCCAACAACCACCTGGCACTGAAGCATCCCCAAGGTGCACTAAGTGTGATTTTGTGATGTTTATACATTCAAATTAGTAATAGTGTTAGATGCATTTCTATGATAATTTCTTCTTGGAAAGGGGTATGAGATGCCTATTTTTATTATGATAAAGGTGTGTTTAAGCTTTGTACATGGTCAAAATAGAAATGTTTGTTGGGTTGCAGCCACATAAGTTGGTTGAGTATGTGCAAAATTGAGCCCCCATGTCAACTTCCATGGCATTACATCTACTTCTAAGTTAAGAAAGATCTTCAAGGTGTGATGATCAATGAGCACTATAGTTCTCTTCACACCTCTAACATCAAGGAATTCACTAACTAATGGATGATCTTTCAACATGGGATACACAAATTAAAATAATTAAATTCAAAATACTAAATATGATTAAAATGAATGATATTCCATAAACATGAAAATTACACATGCACAACAAATTGAACAATAAGATAGTATATTAAAATGTATATTCATGTGCAAATAAATGGTACAAATATATATCAAAATATATACATCCATAGATAAATTATGAAAATATACATCAAAATACAATGATCCCTATACAAATTATTATAGATGTCATTGAAATACGTCTATAATAAGAAATTTTATGTATATAATGTAGCACATACCATCTCAAAATGTTGCATGATGCATCTCTAAACAACTATAGTATCCTATGCTATCGAAAAATCATCAAAATGTAGCATCTTCGATGTACTCACTAGATTGATGCCTCCTACATGAACAAAAATAGAAACCCAAAAGTTAGATATTGAATTTATATGATTGTACATATCTAACATAAATTTTCTCAAATGCATAATGATCAATTATGTAGTGCCTCTCACATTTGACTTCTGTAAGTCATCCTAATCGATGCAACCTTGCTGATCTTTTGTTGTGATGGATCATGATTGTGACCCTGAGTGGTCTACACCGTCGAGGTGTTTGGATTTATATTTTCGTATCAGTTTCTTTGTTTATGCTTTTGACTGATCTTTGAGATTATGATGTGATTTTTGGTTCACTGAGGTTTGTGCCAGTGGTTACCAGGATTGATGTGGTATAATGAGGTTGTTCTGTGATTACCTTGAGATGTGTGCAGAGATTGCACTATGTTCTTTTACCATGCTACACTGGACTAGGTTCCTGTAGCAATGGTTAGTCATGTTTATGTCTATGGTTGTTTATATGTTTTAAATGCCCTTTTAATGCAGAGTAATCAATCATTATTAAATATTTAAGTAATTAGAATGGATTGTTCATGTTGGATTCTTTGGTTATGTGTTGCAGACATTTACCTTGTTATATTTCTGATTAGAGAGATATTTGTTACTCATGTTATGTTTTACATTTGAAATGACCTGAGGGTCAAATGTTACTCTTTGATTCCAGTATCATGGATTTTAGACTACTATGATGTTCAGTTAATCATATTGCATGATGATGCCATTTCGAGATGACAGTGTGTTTTATGATGTTATCTGGTTATCTAGTATTTGGACATACCTCTGATTATGTTATGTGATGGATTTAATGCTATGGTTATTTACTTCATTCTTGCGTTGTTATGCTTTATGCGAATGTGAGTGATGTAAATAGATTATTTTAATCTAATTAAATAAATGGTTAAATTAGGTGATTTAACGCATTATTGCTTCGGCTATGTTATTATATGCAATTGCACTTGATCGTGTTGTTTAGTGTGCAGGATTTATATCCCTGGCAGTGGCACATGGAGTTAGTGATTCAGCCATTCATATTTTACCAATGTCGTCCTTGTATGGTTGACGTATCCTTAATTAAATGTTTAATTTAAACCTTTCGGTGATTATTAAATCCGAACTCTTTGCATTATGTGATTAGACTAGTAAGCGTGTCTGTGCATTTAGAGGTTCGCATTGTCGCGAAAGTTATTAAGGAGGTTTATGTGTTTTTGGGTTTTCAGGTTTTTTAATTGTTTTATTTTATATTTCTGGCAGCTTTGCCATAGATGAATTCCTATTTATAGGAATAGCCTATTTTCGTTTGGGTCGATTCGGGGTTTAACTAAATTGGCTGGTTAAATGCCCTAATCGATTATTCACCCGAAAAGTGAATAAGTATCCAAAGAGGAATTTAATTCCTCACTTCTCACTTTCAAATTGGAAAGTTGGAGAGTAAAACCCAAAATCCTCTTCATGAGGATTTATTGTTTTGTTCGTTGTGGGAGCTACGGGTGTGGGATCGTCGCGAGGTTGGGCTCGTTGGATCCAGCTCGGGGAAGCCTTGGATTGTCGCGATTTTCAGCTACTTCTGCGGGATATTTATTTTATGGTTTGAATTCCTGTTTTGCCCTTTTGGCTGTGAGGTAGGGCTTTCCTGTTTTGTTGTTTATGCTCCGTTTTAGCTTCTGTTTTTGGTAGCCGTTTGTTTGGAGGCTGAGAACTAGTGTTCCCCTCCGTTTTTGTATGCTAGTTCTACCCGGTTGGGCGGGTATGAACATTTTCCTTTTTTTTTGGAAGAGGGTTTGGGATTTTACGCTGTTATGTTGGCCGTTTTTGCATACGATGTCCGATTTCATTAGTTTTTGGATTTTTGGAGTTTTTGAACCCAAAGGCCAAATGGGTTTTAATTTTGTAGTTTTCCAAATTTTTGGAGTTTTTACCTCGTTTTGTGTGCCACCCTATTTTCTCGAGTTTTCTTAGCACAATGTGGGTCGTGGACTTTGATGATCCATTTGGATATCAGTCAGACCACTTTTGCACTTTTATGTTGCATTGGGATGCGTGTTGCATCCGTACTCCCGACGTTGTGTTCGGTTGAGTGATTTTATACTTGTTATGTTTTTGTTGGACCTTTGCTTTTGTTTCGTGAACGCCAGGATTCGTGTAGAATCCATACTCTCGGATTGAGGCCGGTTGAGTGAGTTCACGATGTTTGGTCTTGTTACATCATTGGGATTCGTGTAGAATCCATACTCTCGGATTGAGGCTAGTTGAGTGATTTCATGATGTATGATTTTATTGGCTTTGGGATTCGTGTAGAATCCGTCCTTCTCGTGTTGCTTTCAGTTGGGTGTTTTCTTTGCATTATGTTCTCATTCCTGTCCTTGTGTTATGATCTTCATGATGGTGGTGCGCCACACACGAGTACGTGCGCGTACATTTGTTGGGTGACTTGCGAGGCCCAATCTTTCGTGGATTTGCCGGAAGTTATGATCATTGGGGTTGGGATGGGAGTATGCATGCCCATGGGCACTTGTCGTAGGATGAGCATGGGTAGGGTAGGGTAGCATCTGGAGGGGGCTTCTATCTCGCAGCCCGACGATCATGGCGTCATGGGTTGGCAGAGGAAGCTTTATATATGTGATAATTAAATAAATGTGTGATTGTTAATAAAACTTAAGATAAGTAAAATGTGTGAGCACCCGATTAAGTTCGAGGACACAATGTGTGAGCACCCGCTTAAGTTTGAGGACACACGATCCAAGCTTGGGCCTTTTGATGCCAAGCGACTCTCCAGGATGTCAGCCCCTACATAGTAGCCTATTGAGTGTCTGACCAGGACCTTTACTCCTTGCATTGTCTTAGGTTCTTGGTTGCAGCCATCATACTGTCTAGCGTGAGTGTTAGCCATGGATGTTGTGTTTTATGTGTGTTTGTGGTTGGATCATTATCTCCATCAGCACAGCGGGTGTGGACCTACGGGTGCCACATGGTTGGGAGGCGTAGCTACCTTTACCACTGCTAGGGATCGGTGTACAGAGACGATCTTTTGTCCTAGTGTGACCGTTGCTGGATGTCTTCACTTGGTACTTCAGGTATCGGAGTATGCTTTCTTGTGATTTATGCTTTCATTGGGATGCTTGTATATCATGTTTAGATGATGTTATTTTATTTGGCGCATTCCCTTATCATGATGTTTAGCATATGATTAGATGATGTTATTTGATTTAGTAGTATATCTGTTGCTTACTGTTGTTTAGCATGTGATAGGTGATGTTATCTACTATAGGATTATCTTATGCGTTATCACTAGCATGTTAGATTTCCTTGTGCTTATATTGTTGCATGTTTTAGTAGTGACTATTACGACAGTGCCGACGATTTGGTCAGTGGCGTGGGATGTTACGCGCGGGGGATGGCTAGGACCCACGATGGTCTTATGATGCTATTGACGGTTGGGAGGAACCGCGTACTTAGTTTGGTTGTTTTGTTCCTGAGATGTATTTCTGTACATTGCGATGTTGCTTTTGTTCTCTGTGATGCGTATTTCGATGTGTTCTTTGCTGTTGTAGTTTAGATGGATAGATGTTCTCCTTTCTGTGTTGTTCTTGCGCTCGAGTGTTCATTCCTTGAGCCTTCGTGGATCCGGTACTCCCCGGTGTGGAGGTTCTTTTGTCGATTTTTCCCCATTTTTGAGTTCTGGAAGTGTTTTTACTTTCTATGGGTGACATTTGTTCAGCATTGTGCGACACTGATAAAGTATCGCACGCCCATAGAAAGAATGTCGTACGATACTATAAAGTGTCACACGCATTACTGGAGAAGTGTCGTACGAAACTAGAAGAGTGTCGCACAGCTTTATGAGAAATGTCGCGCGATACTTTTCCAGTATCGCACGCCTTCTTGAGAAGTGTCACAAGCAGTAAGGGAGAAGTGTCGCCCTCCCTTAGTAAAAAGTGTCGCACGGCTTTTGTGAAAAACCTGTGCGTGCCATCAACGGGCACTTTTCTTCATGATCTGATCTTTTTGAGAGTGGTTTTGGATACCCTTTTGGGCGTTCTTCGAGCCTATGTTGTTGCATTTTGAATTCGGGAGGTTTCTTTTGAAATTTAGTTTTTGGGTTTCTGTTGTAGTCCTTCGGGGTTTAAAATATATCGTTTAAGTATAAGTTGACGTATATTTAATTCCTTATTCTTATACTTAAGATATATTTTAATATATGCGACAAATCGTTTGAGATAGGTTTCAGACCTCTCAGAGATAAGTTATGGATTCTAGGAAATTTCAGGGCTTCAGAAATCCAGACTTAGCCAATTTTCAGGGCTTCAGGATTTCAGGCTTAGCCAAATTTCGGGATTCTGCATTTTACCCCAGCTTGGTGTTTTGTTGGTGAGTGGTCATTTCTTGTGCCCTCATCTTGTTGTGGTGCTTGTTGGCTTTTGTTTGGGTGTGTCAGTTGGGTAGTGGCGTTGGGAGATTCGTTGGTTGTCAGGATTGTGTTGAAGTCTTCCGTTGTGATCTTTGTGATCCCTGTATGATGTTGTCTTGTGCATTCATACTTGTAAAAAAATATATATCTTGGCTTGATTTGAATCCTTGTTTCCAAGGATCTCCGGGCGGGGCATTACAAATTATGTTAGGAATATTTTTAGTTTCAAACTCTCATCATGTACCTCTCTCATTGACCTCCTGCGGCAGTTGAGAATCCTCTCATATGTCCTCGACAATGCACAAATCTCATCAACTCGAGTCTATATATGTTTGTATGGTTTTGATATGGATCTATGACTTAAACTATAACATTATCATTGATAGCATATTAAATTCATAACATAATCAAGAATTCAAACTAAAACTTACCTATGCCAATATGTGTGATGTCCCCATTTTGACATGTAATTCAAATAGGTTTTATATATAAATTAATACTAATAATTAAAATAATGATATTATATTATAATAATATTATATTAAAATAATATTTAGTAATACTATTATAATCATATAATATTTTATAAATAATGTTAGATTTATAAATACAATATTATATTATAATCATATAATAATATCATACTATGTATAACGTATTATAATATAATTAATGAAATATTAATAAGCTAATATAATGATGCTTAAGATATATTTCAATGTAATAATACTATATTAATAATGTATTATAATGTATAGTTGATATATTAATATATATTATAATATGATTGTTAATATAATATATTAACTAAGCCTATTAATATAAATATATTATTAATATAATATAATTATTATTAATATTATATTATTATTAATATAATATGAAAAGACGTGGCTCTTACCATTAATATGCATATATATATGAGGAATAATAACATTGAAAGGGGATCATGAGATAAAAATATTATAAAACTCTTACGAATAGAAGTCAAATAAATAATGTTCCCAAACGGGACATTACAATATGTCCTTTGCAAGCATCGACTGCATCAACAAAGTTACATAACTCTAATGTATTTCCTCCATCACAATGGGTGTTTCCTATGAGAGTCAATTACATAGTTATTACTATTGAGACAATAAATTTTATAAAAAATAATGAAAATAATAAATAAATGATAATTATACAAACAATGGAGCTTTGGCTATGAATAGAAATATCTAAGGGTCTGGGCTGTCGAATCTACCTACAGTCATCATTAGTGGTCACGCTCTATGCAATAAATAATGTAATAACATTTTGTTGGTATACACAAGCTACAAGTATTCATCTATATTTTATCATTTTAAAACACCTAATTATCTTTCCCTTGTCAATGTGTGGTGGTTTACCCCCTACACTTTGTCCCCCACTGACAGGTGATACCTACAAGAGAAAAGAAAGATGAGAAACCATGTATAATCCAGTGTCAAATAGGAAAGCAGCTAGAACACAATATAAAAGATTATGACATCATCCACTTATCTAAGATCATCCTTAGTCATCTACATACATGTATAAGTGTGCAGTTGCTAAAATTCTTCTAATCTAAAGATTTATTTTTAATCAACTATGTTGTAACAAAAAATGTATACACTTATTGACACAAAAAGAGTCCATGGCTCTGCATGCCCCTCCTCCTCTCTCACACCAAGGTCTACAATCTTTGTAGCCTCGTGTGTTGTATCCTCATCCCCAAATACAAACTAATAATCAAAAACACCCAAGAGACCTAGACATAAATGTTTACACATAATGCAAGTATGGGGCACACAAACATGTGATATGATCACCAATGAACTCATGCTAGCATCATCAACACAAGGAGGCAATATTGACCTAGTATTTGGAGATCAATAAGCTACTCATTCTATGGATGGCATTAATAGTCTAAAAGCTAGTATCTACAATGATATTAGGATGTTGCACTGGAAGAGTGGGGAGACATCAGTAGCGGAGACATAAGTGTCAACTTTCTTCCATTGGGAAAATGGTCTATTATGGGGAGCTCATCCTCTTATGCCCATGTTGGGCCTCATGATCCAATATTTCTTTCTGATCCCCTTCACCAATTGAACATAAAATTTCCTAAGGAAATAAAATGACACCTCCAAATTACTATATATGTGGTGGTTTGTAAAAAACCATCCACTAATGATCCCAAAATTTTGCACTTTGGGATCCACTTTTTTACCATCTTTCAAGTACAAAAATAGGTCAGCTATGTCATCTTTGGTCATGGTAAGGGTTGCGACCTCATCATAATCCTAAAGCCAATGAAGAGTAGCATTGTGTTGCTCTCAAAGTGTTTGACTATTATCCACAATGGTGTTTAATGTGGGTAACATGGGAGCCAATATAGGTATATTGTCATATGTGTTTTATAAACCCCTTAATTTGGTAAGATTGTTTTGTATCAAATCTTCAATTTGAAAGGGTAGTAGGTCATTTGGTGCATGTTGAGGATTTTGAGGGGGTTGTGGATCATTTGGAAAAGGGTTTTGAAGAAGATTGTTTTGTGGCTTAGTGTTCTAAACTTCGTTGGGGTTAGACATGTCTATTGAATTGCAAATGAATCAAGAATTACAAACTGAATCCATAATTTATAATGAAAATGAAAAAAAAAAAATTATATTATAAAACCTAAGTTTTAATTTTAAAAAATAAAAATAACAAAAAAACATAAAATTTGAACTTACCTTTGATAGAATGATGAAATTGGAGGGGAGACTTCATCTCGTACCTGATATGGGATCCTATACTCGAAGTATTGAAAAAGAAAACCCAAAACAAACAATGAAAATAGTATTCAAGTTTTTGGGTTTCTATTTCCTATGTATAGATTTCAAGTTTGATACCATATCGGATACCCAATAAGGCAAGGTATAACTTTTTTGGTTTGGTATCCAGATGGGTGGGGAAAATATCAAAACATATTCTGAAACACTTTTAGACATTTTAAAACTACATCTTGTTCATGTCACCACTTTTTCGTACACCATGATCTTGCACATACCCAACTATTCTTAAAAAAATCTCATTCATTAGATATTTGTAACAAGTTAGTTTCTTGCATAGGACTAAGAAATGGGGTAGCTTATAGAAAGCAAAATTTACTAAATATTCACTGATCTCTTTTAACCAATTGAAGAAAAACATTCAGAATCTACTCTTCAAGCCTATGGATGAACTATCATTGAAGTTCCCTTCTATTGGTAACAATATGTGTCATTGTGTATAAAGTTATATTTAGTGTAGTAGGACATGGAGTCTAATAAGGAGCAATAGAAATGAAAAATTATTGGGATTCGTACTATGATGCAACCTTTTTGGATGTATCTTTTGAGTTGACTGTGTATTCCCATTATAGTGATAAGTGCAGAAGTGTGATATTCCTTTATAGATCATAAAATTGTAGTGATACAGTCACTAAGTCAAGTTGGCCTACAACCTACAAAGTCAATTTCTACAATATTCAACAATGACTATAGAGACCCTCAAGCATGCTATTTTTATTTTTTATTAGTGGGTATGTGCAGGATCATGGTGGGCCAAACTATACCCTTAAGTGGCAGTGTAAAATTGGTAAATCAGGTTTATGTCAACTTGACATACAATTTTTAACTAGTTATGAAGTTTATATTGAGAAGTTGTAATAATAGAATCTAGAGGAAGTTAGATTTATTTTATAAACTACTAGGTCTTATCAAAATTTTGTATTTTTATGCAGTAGTACAAAAAGTTTAGGACAAATATAAGAAGTAGGTGTTTGTCTAACCACCTTAATCACATTCAATAATAATATTTTTATAATATCCTAGATATAAGAAATAGACTCATGCTGAGATGTGACACATATTTTGGGTATTTTTATTCTAAGGAAATAATTAATTATGATTTTTTTGCTACAACATTTTTCAGCAAAAAAAAAAAAAAAAGCTTGTCTTACCACCTTAACTAATTCAAAACATTACCAAACTTTCTTTTTTTTTAATTGTAGTGGGTGAAGCATAGAATATGACGCATCTTTCAAATTTCAAAAATGTTATAGGTTTGAAATTTATAGTTGTTTTTTAATTAGTATGTAAATCAACACCTATAGATATCTTCGTTTTAAAATAAGTAATAAATACTTTTCAAACTAATATTTTGACAACAATTATATTGTTACATAGCTGAGAAAGTTCTCAAGAAACTCTTTTCATTTCAATGAATTCAAAATAGATTAAAAGTTGCCAAATACCTCCTTGAAGTTTGGAAGTCGCCTAAATAAGGAAAAATCACAATTTCTTAGTTGACCAACTAGGCTTGGTAATTAGAAAGCCTAATCAAATACCCAATATATCAAATACCCATTATATCGTATACTTGATATATCAAATACTCAATACATTGTCACCCAAACAAAACAAAAATGTTTCTACAATTGAATATAGAGTTCTAGTTACATATAATAAGCACTTGTATATCATATATCTAATTATATCATATATATTTATAGTATATAGTATAGAGTATATATTATACTATTTTTAGATTATAATGTATATTGAATTATAGTATATATCATATTATAGTAAATATTATAATATATTATATTATACTATATATTATCTAATATATTGTATTATAGTATATTATAGTATATTGTATATGTATAATTTTAATTATATATTATATATTTTTAATATAATATTTTTCTAAATACCATATATACATGCATACATACATATATATTTGTTGAGAACATATGTTCCTAGGGGTCCTAGGACTCCTTGGAACATATGGCATTTGTTTGAATGGGTAGAAAGGGGTCATAGGGTATTTTATGACCCCTTTCAACCTATTTGATGATAATATATGTTCTTAATGGTCCTAGGACCCCTGGGGACATATCTCATATGTTTGAATGGGACGAAAGGGGTCAGAGGGTACCATGTGACTACTTTTGACCTATTCAATGATAACATGTGTTCCTAAGGTTTCTAGAACCCCTTGGGACATATATATCATGTGTTGAAATGGGTTAAAAGAGATCATAGGGTAACATATGGCCCCTTTCAACCCATTTGATGACAACATATGTTCTTAGGGGTCCTAAGACCCATAGGGACAACATTTGTTCTCAGGGATCCTAGGAGCCCTAGGGACATATATAATATAATTAAATCCTATAAAGTTGAAATGGGTCATAGGGTACCCTATGACCCCTTCAACCTATTCAATAACAACATATGTTCCTAGAGGTCCTACAATTCATAGGAACATATCTCATATGTTTGAATGGGTTGAAAGGGGTCATAGGGTACCCTATGATACCTTTTTCCTAGATGTCCAAGGACCCCTAGGGACATATCTCATATATTTGAATGGGTCAAAAGGGGTCATAGGATAACCTATGACCCCTTTTGACCCATTAGATGACAACATATGTTTCTAGAGTTCTTAGGACCCCTGGGAAATATCGCATATGTTTGAATGGGTGAAAACTTTCAACCCATTCAATGACAACATATGTTCCTAATGGTCTCATATGTTTGAATGGATTGAAAAGGTTCATAGAGTACCCTATGACCCATTTTGCCCCATTCATTGACAACATGTATTCCACAAGGTCCTAGGACCCCTTGGGACATATGTTGTCATGGAATGAATCAGTCACCATTTTGACCCATTAAAATAAATGAGATATGTCCATAGGTTTCCTAAGACCCTTAAGACCATATGTTATCATGGAATGGGTTGAAAAGGGTCATAGGGTATCAACCCATTTGAATGAATAAGATATGTCTCTAGAGGTCATAGCACCCCTAGAGACATGTTTTGATAGAATGGGTCTAAAGGGGTCATAGCGTATAATATAGCCCCTTTCAACCCATTTGAAGGAATGAGATATGTCCCTAGGGATCCTAGGACCCCTAGGGACATATGTTGTCATGGAATGAGTTGAAGGGGTCATTGGATACTCTATGATTGCTAGGAGCATATGTTGTCATGAAATGAGTTGAAAGGGGTCACAGAGTATCTTGTGACCCCTTTCCACCCATTCAAATGAATGTGATATGTCTTAGGGGCCTTAGGACCCTTAGGGATGGAATGGTTTGAAAGGGGTCATAAAATACCCTATGACCCCTTTTAACCCAATTGAACAAATGAGATATGTCCCTAGGGGTCATAGGACCCCTAGGGATGTGTATTGTCATAGAATGGGTTGAAAGGGGTTATAACATACCCTATGACCCCTTTCAAACCAGTCAAACAAATGAGATATGTCCATAGGGGTCCCATGACCCCCTAGGGACTTATGTTGTCATGGAATGGGTTGAAATTGGTCATAGGGTAACCTATGATCCCTTTCTACGCATTCAAACAAATGAGATATGTTCTTAGGGGTCTTAAGATCCCTAAGGATGTATGTTGTCATGGAATGGGTTGAAAGGGTTCATAAGATACTCTATGACCCCTTCAAACCCATTTGAATAAATGAGACATGTCCCTAGTGCTCTTGGAACCCCTAGGGACATATCTTATTTTTTCAAATGGGTCGAAAGGGATCATAAGATATCCTATGACACCTTTCGACCCATTTGAACAAATAAAATATGTCCCTAGGGCTCATAGGACCTATAGGGACATATGTTGTCATGGAATGGGTCAAAAAGGGGTCATAGGATACCCTATAACTCTTTTCAGTCCATTCAATCACATTATATATGTCCCTGGGGGTCCTAGGACCCCTAGGAATGTATGTTATCATGGAATGGGTTGAAAGGTGCCATAGGATACCCTATGACCCCTTTTGACCCATTCAAACAAATGAGATAGGTCCCTAGGGCTCGTAAGACCCCTAAGGATGCATGTTGTCTTGAATGGGTTGAATAAATGATATAGGTCCTTATAAATTATTATAATATACACTATACAATTTTTGGAAGATTGGCAAGATTATTGGAAGATTGGTTTGATGATATGTTACATTCATGACTGAGTTTGTCATTGATGTCAACATAGTAAGTTTGATGTCTTCTATGGTATATGATAGAAGAACAGCGGAAAGATTAAGTTGGTACAGATGATTAGTTGAGCATGACAACCACTTGAGGTTATGAGAGATACTTTGGAGTATCTAGTATATGCAGTTAATGTTGGAAGTAGAAAGGACAAGTCTAGAAGAAGTTATGTAAGTTTTGGTGATGTTTGTTCTGAGATAGAGTTTACAAAGGTATGTTATGGTAAACTTGTTACATCTCTTAGTAGATTTGATATCTTGAAGATTGAGGTTGAGAACATGAAGAAGACGTATTGCGGAGGACATGGCTAAGCTCACTCATCATAATATTGTGTGTACAAAAAGTTATTCAAGTCGCAAGGCAAAAGATTAAGGTTATCACTAAGTATCATGTGTTCTTAGTGAAGTTCTATAATAATTAATTGAGAAGGACTATCGGCTGACTCAAGGAACTATTTTATGGACTCGGTATAAAGGAAGGACATTTTCCTTTATCATGATGTGTTGATATGATTGAATGATCAATGATAAGAAACAAAGAGTGTGGAATACGAAGTTGAGCAAAGTAGTGTAGAAGTGAAGGAAACTTCATTGCCAAGGTTTTGCTAAGTGATCCAAGGTTTGGTATTTGGATCCGAAGTTTGTGACCTAGTCTATAAGGTTTGACAGTGATTGGTTTGGTTGACAGGATAGAGGAAAGTACAGAGGAAAGAAGAAGATACCAGTAAATTACTTGTTTAAGTAGTGAGCTCTTCTTGTAGTTGAAATTGCATGTTTGGGCAGTGGGCTCTTCTTGCATACATTATACTACAACTCCTAATAGGGTTGGCACAACTCCTAATAGGGTTGGAATCTCCTAATAGGGATTCAAAGCCTCCTAACAAGATCTCATTGTACTAAATGTTGTAACAGACTCCTAATAGGGTCTATCCTCTAATAAGAAATATTTATATTAGTACATCATCTTGTGGGCATCATTCCCACCAAAGTTTTCCCTCTGATCAAGGGTTTCCCTAGTCAACATATCTATTGTGATTGTCTATGTGCATCTTTGTATGGTTGTTGTTTACTTTGGTTGAATGGTTAAGTTTGTTTAAAGAAGATAAGTGCTTTAATTATTGGATAACTGATTCACCCCCACCCCCCTCTTAATTATGTTGTTGGACTATTGTTTCTAATAATTGGTATCAGAGCATCAGGTCCTTGAAGAAAAAGGTTAATAGTTTTGGGAGATCCATGGCAAAAGAAGATAGTCCTACATCTAACAGAAGAAATTTTTGCACCCAAGTTATGGAAATTCCTGGTGAATTATCAAATTTTGTAAAGAGAAAAGTATTGAATTTATAGATCTAGAATCCTTCTGTTGTATTCAAGGGAACAGCAGCACAAGCGAAGATAGATCCAAAATAGAAGATGACATAAAGATAAAGGAAGGTATTGATCTGGTTACAAAAAGAGAACCTGAAGGTATGAAGAAAAAAAATTGTTGGACATGTAAAGAGTTTGGTCATTTTTCATCTACATGCCCTAAGAGAATAAGGAAATCTAGAAAGAGTTTGATTTCTGATGAAGATGAAGAATTTAAAGAAAGTATGGTAAGATTC
The DNA here is from genome assembly GCA_028749045.1 of Cupressus sempervirens. Lineage (NCBI taxonomy): Eukaryota > Viridiplantae > Streptophyta > Pinopsida > Cupressales > Cupressaceae > Cupressus > Cupressus sempervirens. Next base: position 383,333,407 of record CM053784.1, read on the forward strand.
TTGAAAGATTGTGATAATGAGCTTGAAATGGTTAAGGAAAAGGAAGTATTAGAAGAGATAGCTTTGGTAACTATTGTTGATCCAAAGGCTAATCATGAAAATGTGGAAGTTGTCATTAACAATGATTTGTAGAATGGGAATCAGAGTGAAGAACAGAGATTTGATCCTAGAGAAAAAGAAAAAGTTGAGATGAAAACTCCTGAATAGAATTGTAGAAAGAAGGAACAAGTTTGTTACAGAAGTAGCTAGATCTATGTTAGCAGAGAATGATGTACCCAAGACATTTTGGAGATAAGATGTGAATACAGCAATCTACACTATTAACATAGTGCAAGTTAGGAAGGACACAAAAAAGACACCTTATGAACTGTGGTTTGGTCACTCACCTACAGTTAAGTATTTCAGAATATTTAGAAGTAAGTGTTAAATAAAGAGAGATGATGACATTGGTGAGTTTGATGCTAGAAGTGATGAAGGTATGTTTCTTAGTTATTCATTGAAAAGCAAGGCTTATAGATGTTATAAAGAGAACTAAGACTATTATGGAAAGTGAAAATGTGAGAATTGATGAGAAATTTAGAGTACAAGAGAGAATAGTTTATTACAATTCAGATGATGATGATGATGTTGTTACTAAGCCAAGGAATGATGAGGTATTTCTTGAGACTAAAAATGATTTGCAGAATGAAGGAGAGAAAAGGCAGGAACAAAGCTTAGAACCTTCAGTAGAACCAAGAATTGAGATAACAACTGCTACTTTAGGAAAGAACATGATAAAGAATCACCCATCTGAATAGATCATCAGAAGCAAAGACAAAGGTATGATGACAAGAAGTAGAGTGAATAAAGAACTATGCTTGATATCTCAAGTTGGGCCAAAGAATGTAGATGAAGCATGTAAAGATGATTATTAGAAGCAAGCCATGAAAGAGGAATTGGATCAAATAGTAAATAATGAAACATGAGAATTGGTCCCCAGACTAGCAGATAAGAATGTGATAGGAACTAAATGGATATTCAGGAACAAGATGAATGAGCAAGGAGAAGTTGTAAGAAATAAAGCAAGATTGGTATGTAAAGGTAACTCATAGCAAGAAGGAATAGATTATGAGGAGACTTATGCTCCTGTGGCTAGAATAGAAGTTGTAAGATTATTCTTAGCCTATGCAGCACAAAAAAAATTCAAAGTATATCAGATGGATGTCAAGTCAGCATTTCTGAATGGAGAAAATGAAGAAGAGGTATACATTAAGCAACCTAAAGAATGTCCTTTGATAGATGACAAGGACATAGTATGTAGACTAAGGAAAGCAGTGTATGGATTGAAGCAAGCACCCAAAACTTGGTATGCAAGGTTAGACAAGTATTTGACAAAGCCAAATATAGCAAAGGTATGGCAGATAGTAATCTGTATTGGAAAGAAACTAATGATGGTTTGATGATTTTGGTAATATTTGTTGATGACATTATATTTAGAGGTAATGATGAAGAAAGTAAGAAGTTTGTAGAAGAAATGAAGAAAAAAAATTGAAATGAGCAATGATAGGAGAGATGAAATATTTCCTAGGATTGTAAACAATATAGAATAAAGAAGGAATCTTTATTCCTCAGACTAAGTACTTGAAGGATTTGCTGAAAAGGTTTCGTTTGGAAACATGTAAACCTATTGGAACACCTATGGGAATTGGACACAAGTTATTTACTAAGGATGAGACACCTACTATTGAGCAGAAGAAGTACAGATCTATGATTGGAGGATTGCAATATCTAGCTCACACAAGGTTGAATATAGCAAATGCAGTTGGAATTGTTGCAAGATTTCAGGATGATCCCAGAGAAGCACATTATCCAGCAATGAAAAGAATATTTAGATATTGAGCAGAAGAAGTATAGATCTATGATTGGAGGATTGCAATATCTGGCTCATACAAGGTCGGATATAGCAAATGCAGTTGGAATTGTTGCAAGATTCCAGGATGATCCCAGAGAAGCACATTATGCAGCAGTGAAAAGAATATTTAGATATCTAAAAGGAACTTCAAAATTTGGATTATGGTATGACATATCTAATGATTTTACTCTGAGTGCTTATACTGATGTAGATTTGGCACGTAGTATGGATGATAGAAAGAGCGCCAGTGGAGGAGCTTTCTTTCTTGGAGGAAGATTGGTTTCTTCATTAAGAAAGAAGTAGGATAGTACATCTCAAAGTACAGCAGAAGCAGAGTATGTTGCAATAGAAAATAATTGCAATCAAGTGATTTGGATGAAGCAGATGCTAAAGGATATAAGGATAGAAATCAGTGAACCTATTGTTATACATTGTGACAACACAAGCACAGTAAATATGTCTAATAATCCAGTATTGCATTCAAGGAAAAAGCACATTTCTATTAAGTATCATATGTTGAGAGAAAAAGTTGCAGAAAATGAAATCAAATTGGAGTATGTGACCACAAAAGAGTAGATTGTAGATATACTCACTAAGCCTCTTCCCAAAGAGACTTTTGAGTATTTGTGAGGTATGCTTGGGGTTATGCCCCTTCCTAAATTAGAATAAGAGGATGCAAGAGTGCATTAGTCTAGTGTAACAGAGCACCATTATTTATCTAGGTTGGAGGCCGATGCTTCCTGTATGGGGGAGTATTTGAGATGGATAGAATCATCTAGGACTTTTGTTGATGTTGTTTTGAAAAGTGTCTCTTGACAGTCAAGTTGAATAAGTATTAGTTGGTATAGAGTTTGATGAAAAGATGTCGGTTGTAGAAACCTTTGACATTGATGTAAATGGGGGAGAGATTGGCATGAAAAACATTATGCTAAGAAGATGTTTGGCATGAGTATGGGGGAGAGTTTGGCATGAATTTGAAATGACAGTTTGGTATAAAGCACATTGAGGTATATCCATGGGGGAGTGTGGTTGATGAATAGGATATGAAGACTATTTATCTTTTGTTGGTATTCTTGGAACTAGATGTTTTTCATCTATGTTTCCATTAATGCCAAAGGGGGAGATTGTTGGAATATTGGAAAGATTTTTGGAAGATTGGTTTGATGATATGTTACATTCATGACTGAGTTTGTCATTGATGTCAACGTAGCATGTTTGATGTCTTCTGTGGTATCTAACAAAAGAACAGGAGAAAGATTAAGTTGGTACAGATGGCTAGTTGAGCATGATAACCACCTAAGGTTATGAGAGATACTTTGGAGTATCTGTTATATACAGTTAATCTCAAAAGTAGAAAGGAGAAGTCTAGAAGAAGTTATGTAAGTTTTGGTGATGTTTGTTCTAAGATAGAGTTTACAAAGGCATGTTCTAGTAAACTTTTTATATCTCTTAACAGAGTTGATATCTTGAGGATCAAGGTTGAGGACATGAAGAAGACGTGTTGAGAATGATGTGGCTAAGTTCGCTCATCATAATATTACGTATACAGAAAGTTATTCAAGTTGCAAGGCAAAAGATTAAGGTTATCGCTAAGTGTAACGTGTTCTTAGTGAGGTCCTATAATAATTAATTGAGAAGGACTAACAGTCGACTTAGGGAATCGTTTAATGGATTGGTATAAAAGAAGGACATTTTCCTTTATCATGATGTGTAAATATGATTGAATGATCGATGATAAGTAGGAGAGAGTGCAAAATGCAAAGTTGAGTTGAGCAGTGCAGAAGTGAAGGAAACTTCATTGCTGAGGTTTTGCTAAGTGATCTAAAGTTTGGTATTTGGATCCGAGGTTTCTGACCTAGTATACAAGGTCTGACAGTGATTGGTCTAGTTGATAGGATAGAGGAAAGAAGAAAATACGAGTAAATTACTTGTTTGAGCAGTGAACTCTTCTTGTAGTTGAAATTGCATGTTTGGGCCATGGGCTCTTCTTGCATACATTATACCACAACTCCTAACAAGGTTGGCACAACTCCTAATAGAGTTAGAATCTCCTAACAAGGATTCAAAGACTCCTAATAGGGACTCATTGTACTAAATTTTGTAATAGACTCCTAAAAGGGTCTATCCTCTAACAAGGAATATTTATATTAGTACATCATCTTGTGGGCATCATTCCCACCTGGGTTTTTCCTTCGATCAAGGGTTTCCTTAGTCAACATATCTAGTGTAATTGTCTGTGTGCATCTTTTTATGGTTGATGTTTACTTTGGTTGAATGGTTATTTTTGTTTAAAGAAGATAAGTGCTTTCATTATTGGATTGGATAACTTATTCACCCCACCCCCCCAACCTTCTTAATTATCTTAGTGGACTATTGTTTCTAACAACAATTTCTAAGTTATAATTTTAATACTATAATCTATACAATATAATTTGATATATACTATAATACAATATATGTACTATAATATATACACTATAATTAAATATATATTATAATCAAATATATACTATAATTTTTATATATAGTTATATTAAATATATAGTATATTAACTTATATTATATAATTACTATATATACTACATGCAATAATATATAGTATAATATATACTATATACTATAATATAATACTATCTTATATAATATATGCTACAATTTGTAATTAAAAAGAGAATTTAAAGACAAATTTGTTGATTTGTTTCATTCTATAACAACCAAAAAGGTATAAAGTTGACCAATTGAATTTTAATCACATGGATCTAGGAAGAGAGAATCTCAACCTCTCACTAAGTTTGAATCCACAGCCTCCAATTTTTATGGGATTCTTCTCACTAAGTATGGATGACAAAGGACCAGGTACCTGATATATTGGGTAATGATATATCAGATACCTAATATATTGGGTATACAATATATCAGGGGTCCAATTCTCTTAGGTAATGGTTTTTTTTCTTCGATATTAGGATTGGGGGGCAAGTCAAAACATTTTCTACCAGTTTTTGGCCCACCATGATCCTACACATATCTCGACATAATTTTAAATTGTTTACCAATCTCCAACTAGTAATTGAGGAAGTTTCCCCTTTCATTCATTTTTTAGATCTTACATATGTATTTAACAATATTACAATACCCCATCTATTTTGTAAATCACAAGAGCGTCTTTAGACATCTAAAGATTATAATTATCTTAACAAAGCCCACAATTTTTGAATTTTTTTGAAACAAACCCAAAGTCTAGCCTATATTGAAAGAAAAGTTACTATTAGACTACAAACTAAATACTTGGAAACTACTGAAACAAAGTCAGAGGTCAACATATAATGGAGGAGAATACTAAATTGGGGCTAATGAAATTATAATTTAATTTTTTATTATAGAACAACACTCAATTCTTGGTTTATCAAAATATTTAGCAAAAGATTATATGCCAACTTTCTAAGGAATTTAAATTGTTGTCATGTATTATTATTGCAATAGAAAACAAAAAATTGCTTTACAAATTATCTTCACAAAATAAATCTGAAAATTTAAGAATAGTAAGTCATGTTTCCATATTTGGTTGCTCCTAATTTTCCTTTCAAACTCCATAAGTTCTTGCAAGCATTCATGGTTTCTCATCCCTTTTTTAACTTTAATCACTTATTATAATATTTTTTTAACTTCAAATCTTATCTAATTTGTGTCTAGAATGTATTTCAAAGATAAGGTTTCGTTTTAGGCTTTCATAAAAAAATTATCCTTTTTTATCTTCAAAGCATATCGTAGGCAAAACTTTGTTGCAAGAAAGTAGCAATAGCGCAAAATGGGATCAAAAGATATAAAGGAGATTATGACATAGAAAAAAACATTATTATGTGGTAAATATTCTAACCTTGTCAAGATATCTTGCTTTGATTTTTATATGGAGGCAAATAAAATAATTAAAGAAATAACAATAGGATTGTATCATTGCAATCAACTATTTTCAATGGTGGAAATGGATATGATATTGCAATTGTTTGGAATATAGAGATTGTGTAACATGAAATACAACTAGAAAATTCATTAAACATTTAAAAATTCAACTTATCCTCTTGGATTGCTCTGAAATAATTTTAAAGGTAGAAAGGAAAATTGCTCAGGGTACAAACGCTTGAGTTCCCAGAACCCAATGACCCCAATCTTTATTTATAATAGAAAGCTTTTTCTTTTACTAAGGGCATCTACAACCATATTAGACTTCTCACTCCTATGTTTCAAAATAAATGTGTAACTCTATGAAAACTCAACCCAAATTTCATATGCCTTTGATTTTTTCCTTGGCTATTCAAATATTGCAAAGATCGATGATTAGTAAATAAAGAAAACTCTTTAGGAAAAAGATAATGACTCAATTTCCTCAATGCTTGAACTATATCATAAGGTTATATATCATAAACAAAAAATATATTTTGGCATCATTTAACTTCTCACTAAAATAAGCAATGTGTTTAGCTTCCTAACTCAAAACATCTTCATGACATTACCACTAGCATCACAATCTACTTGAGATACTTTATTAAAAACTAGAACTGCCAAAATAAGTTGTTTTATAACTTCTCTTTCCAACAACTCAAAAATTTCTAATGCTTGTGTAGGCCACTTAAACTTTTTTCTATCTGCTTTCATTTTTTCAATCAAGGGTCCACATATGCTAATGATAAACTTTATGTAAAAGCTAACCAAGCCATGAAAATATCTTGCTTCAATAACACTCCTTGGAGTAAAATATTCTAGGATATCCTTCACCTTCTCTAGATCCATTCTAAGACCATATGTTGAAACTAAAAATTCTAGAGCTCCTTCACAAAACCACACTTCTTAATATTAATCAACAACTTATCTTCCCTTGGCCTCTCAAACACCCTATGAATATGTAATATATGCTCTTCCAATATCTTACTAAAGATCAAAATATCATCCAAATAAAAGATGACAAAATTACCCACAAATTATTTTAGTACCTCATTCATAAGTTGTATGAATATGTTCAATAGATTGGTTAGCCCAAAAGACATGACTAACCAATCATATAACACCTCATTTATCTTTAAGGTTATCTTCCATTCGTCTCCTTCTCTTATCCATATTTGGTGATATCCACTCTTGGGATGTATCTTTATGAAATACATAGCTCCACTCAAACAATCCAAGATATCATACATCCTTGGAAAGGGAAGTTTGTACTTGATAGTGAGCTTATTAATAACTTGAGAATCTATAAATGTCCTTTATTATCTCTTTTTTTGGTACTAGTACTGTTGGTACAACAATGGACTCAAACTCTCTTGTATCAACCCCTTATGTAATAACTATTTTACTTATCTATTCAACTCTTCACTTTCTACTAGATTCATTCTATGGGCATACTTATTTGACAAACTGGTTCCTAGAATCAAGTCCATTTAGTGACTAATATTTCTCACTAGTGGTAACCCATCAAGTATATTATTGGATACAATATATTGAAACTCATCCAACAAATCTTGAAATTTTGCATGTACATCTTTTACTTCCACTTTTTAAACTTTTAGTATTAAAGAAAAATACATATTGAGATTCTCATACCTTCAAGAAATTATCTTCCATCAATTAAATATATTCTAGCATTACGAAAAACCTTTTATTTTTCTTCCTTCAATGGCTTCATCTTGTTTCAGACTTGATCTTTTATCAATGAATATGTATTTTCATATCCATCATGTACAGCATGATGATCAAATAGTCAAGGCTATACTAACAAAAAATTAAAAACTTCCATAGGAATAATACCAAACAACACCTCATCATGACAATTCCTAGTATTGAAATTTATGAGATATTTCTCATTGGCCAAAGCCTTATGATCCTTTTGTAACCAAGCAATTTGGTAAGGACTTGGATGCTTCTTACTCTCTAACTTCAACTTATCAACCATTTCCTCTAAAACATGATTATATGTGCTACCACTATCAATAATGGCATTGTATACTTTACTATTACACTTACACGTTGTGTGGAAAAAATTCTTTCGTTGTTCAAGTTCATTATCATCATTCAACAAGGCTCTTCTGGTAACAAGGACCTCTTATTTTTCATGTCTTCAAAATGTGATGACTTGGAACCTTAATCTACATGTACAACTCTTGCATTTCCATCGAGTATTTTGTTTGATCTTCCTTGATGTTGGGGAAACTCATAAGCTCTATGAACTTCTCCACAATGGAAACATGTCCCACAAAAACCTTCTTTTATTGGTGCAATACCTCTTCCTCTCCCTCTCTAATCCCAATTATTTTGATCATGGGACATTTGAAATTGTTTCCCCTCTAATTTTGGTTGCTACTTGATATATCATTCCTTTCTAAACTTCATTATAGCCTCTATAAGGTTGTCTATTAGATCTTCTACCATGACCTCTTCCAATCATTTGTCTTTTAAACTTCTTGTTCAAATTCTATTCCACCTTTAAATTTTACTATAAAATAATATTGGTCATTCTAATCAAACTCAACTCGTCCTAAATACTTGACCTTAACCCATTAAGGTAATGGAAAACATTTTCCTTGTTAACTTCTACATAGCCTATTCTAATGAGGACTTGATAGAGCTCTTTGTATATTCCTAAATAGATCTTCCCTCTTGCTTCATCTCTTGAATTATCTAGAGAAAATCAAGCTCATAGACAATGGAAATAAATTGTCTCTTCAATTTCTCCATTGTCTAGTCCGATCTTCTAGTTTCATCCTTTCCTCTTCTATTCCTCTCCATCTAATTCTCCTACCATCAATGTTTTGCTTGACCTTTCAGCTTGGCCTTCACAAAATCAGTCGTCTTAGGATCTTTGATGTCTTCATACTCAAAATATTATTCCATATCATTGATCCAGTAGATCAGATCCTTTGGGTTAAGGTTTCTTGAAAATATGGGGACTTTAATCTTGGGTATCTTTCCAATCCAAAAACTTATCCTCCTCAAAATCTCTAGCAGATTATAGTGCTTTTTGTTCAACTTTCCCTTCTTCTTCAAACTCTTCACTTTCATCTCTTACCACAATATCTATTCCTTTATGTAGTTCCTCTTATAGTGCTTCCATGCGTCTTTGGACAACTCTGAAATCCTCTTCTATCACACCCCAACTCTACCACCACAATTCCTTGTGGATGCATTTTTCTACCTCATCTCTCAAATCCACAAACACAATTTTGGTGCAAAATGCCTCACAATAAAAGATGTGTCTACACGATCAAAAACTCCTGCTCTAATACCACTTGATGAAGAGTACTTTCCTTATTAACACAAACACTCACAACATTATTGAGAAATAGCAAAAAACTTACAAGAACAAGAAACTTGATTTGTATTATCTCCAATGAAATGGAATTACATATTAAAAAATATGACATACATAGCCACATGAGAATTTTCATTTCAATATTATGCAAGCTAGAGCCACCACGTGCATCCTTAGAGTTTCCTAAACAACCCTACATGCCTTCATTATATAGGTAACTTTTAACCATCCAAGAAGGTTCTAGATATTTTAACCCTAAACTTTAAGGATGACCACTCCTAAGATATTATTATTTATATTTTATTATATTGAAAAAGGCTCCGAATGATTTTCAAAACTCAATAAGGTTTGAAAGAATTTTATTTTTCTATTTTAATTAGGTAACTTTCATATACCATAACTCTTCACCAATTGACCTAGTTGGCTAAAAGAACCTTATTTCATAAATGCCGCAAAGTGTTCTACATGTTTGAGTGGCAAAATGCCTCCTCTACCAAGTTTTGACCCATTTTCAGAGCCTTTAAAGCCTTCAAAATTGAGTTCAAAGTTTTATGCCAATACCAAAAAAATCATTTTCTTCAAAACTGAACTTGATCTTGCAATGAAACATTATTGGCAAGATGATATTACCAAAGTAAACCTTCAGGGAAGAAATTATAACATGTTGAGCTCCAACAAACAACTTACTAAAAATAGCAAGTTTTCAAAAATAGTAAATTTGTACTAAGATAGTCCTTATTAAAAAAACAAATAATATTTTTGGGTGATGCAAGATTGCCCTTACACCTAGGATGCTCTTGCATTAGAATCCTTACTTTATTTTTTGCTAATTTATGATTGAATTAATTCATATATTGTTAACATAGAATTATTAATAATATTGATTATGTAGATTCACAACCCCCACCGCTCTTAGCATCTAGTAGTATTCAACATTTATTTTTAGTTTTAGTTTAGATGTAGAATTCACTCCTATTGTCCATAAATAGGGGAAATTTACAATTAATTATTCATTAACCTCAAAATTATTAATATAAGTTCTTAAAATTTAAAATAATTCTCTTAAATTGGGTGATGGCCCCACAACATGATGGTAGTAGAAAACCCTATTTATAGAGTGATCACGACTTCAAAACATGTTAAATACCCTAACCCAAACATTGGAGACTACCCAGGTCAATAATTGATGTTGTAACCTATGATTGTCCACATGTTTGGTATTTTTAATGGGAGGATGGTGCATACCAAAGTGCAATCATTGGTCAATAGTTGTGGCTAATGCTAGTTCCACATAGACATATAGTGGTAGCCATTTGTATGGTGACCCCACACATTGTGAGGAAATGAATGTACATACAAGAAAAACATAGCAATAAGGAGGATATAGAAGTGGGAGATAGGTGGACACGTGGCAAGATGAAGAGGGTAGAGATAGGGGAGTAGCTCAATGAGATAAGGAGTCAAGGTGGAGATATGGAAAATGGATAGGGTCGACATAAGGAGAGTACAAAGCAATAATAAGGGGATACATAATGTAAGAACAAAGTGATGTGGTATCAAAATGGTAAGGAGGGGATCCATGAGGAGCCAGAGCAATTAGAGAGTATGGAGTGATAAGGGGTTGGGGCAATTATGAGAGTATGGTGTGATAAGAAGTTGAAAATCAACATGCAAGTAGTCTAGGAGTTAATAGTACAACATTAGCAATATAATCACCATGGGTATGGAGTCCCCCACTAGTTCATAGCTCCTATCAAAAGCGTTCACCAATCTGGAAAAATAAAGTCCTCTTAATTTAATTAAAAAATTTATAAATGTAATGAGAAATAGTTGTGCACTAAGTCATTTTACTAAAACCATTATTACTCTTAATGCAAAGGGAAGGAAAACTGCATGGAGGAACTTTCATTCTAGCACTCTGAAAATGAGTCTGGTTAGAGAGCATATCCACCCAGAGGTTTTGGAGGGAAGGGTGACAAAATTCAGTTGTAGGAGCTCATAGACCCACCTTTGGTGATTCTAAGCGACAATGTGAGGGCAATGGGGATGAACCTCCTAAACAATGCCTGCAACAATTTGGTGGACAATTTCTAGTCCATTAAATGGATTTTCCATGAAATTGAAGAGATTAAGTTCAGGATGCAAGGGCACGAAAGGTCAGAAGGGGAGGACAGGAATGTTAGAATTAGCAAGATGGATGCAAGGGTTTCTGAGATTGAAAAAAGAGTGGAAAGGATGGAGAGCTCTCTGCATAGCTCGGCTAACTAGAGCCTCAACATTATAAAATGTCTTAATGATAACATCATTTAGCTGCACTCAATGATGGAGAAAAGCAAAAAGGGAAGGAGGAAAAGGACAAAGAGAAAACCAAGGCGACTAATGGAGATGATTCTTTGCAGATTGAGAGCCCAAGAAAAAGGAGGAGAGCGGAAAAGAGGAAGAGGGAAGAGGAGGTTTCTCCGAATGATAGTCAATCAAAGACTGGCAAGGCTGAGGCCATGGGAGAGCTAAAGCTCAAGAATGCAGAGCTAGCCAAAGAAATGGTGGCTTGATCAATGCTCCTAGTTTTTTGTCTGTACCCTAGCTTTTGGCTATATGTATTTTGTCTACTTCTAATGGCCGGGTATGGCCTATTGTTTTTTTATTCCTTTGATGTTAGACTTAAACTTCTAGTAGTATTTTGTTGTTAACTAGTGGGTTTCAAGAACCTCGGTAAAAAACCTATTTTACTTAATTGAAAACTATTGAAATGTAATCACCCTTCACCTTCCATTGATATGACCCTTGAATCCCATAAAAAGGGATTGCCAGGTTGTGGGTGCCTTCTTTCAAAACCCATAAGGGCAATTTAGACTTTGTATTTATCTTTTAACTATTGTTTCGATTCTAAGTTTTAGTTTGATGGGTTTTTTTTGGAGTTTCTAGACTACTAATGTTCTTTTTGTGGCAATGTTTTGCCTTTGTGTAATTCTTTTCTCCGACACGTTTTTTCAAGGTTTCATGGTCCCTTGAAAAATATGTTTGCCTGCTTCAAAAACTATTGAAACATTTCTACGATTATTTTATTGATATGTAATAGATTAGGACACTCTCCAATTAATATGATTTTTAAAAATGATTAAAATATAATTATTTATCAATAGAACCTATACTTATATTTATGTATTTAAATAATAAACATTCATTAAAAATTTACAATAATTGTAGATCTTAAAAAAGAACTTTGTATTATGCAAATAATGATTTAGACATCAATAAGGTGTTAGTTTGAAATGAATGTTGGAGATGTTCAAAGTTGGAAGATGAAGCTAAAACCCTAGTTATAATTAGGGCCATAATTGTAATTATAATCCTAATTTTGTTACAAACATTACCATAACCTTTATTTATAATCTTAGTAATAAATGTTGCCTTAATAATAACATAATAGAATTAATTTTGTTTTACTAATAATATATTATATTTGTGCAATACATATTTCTATTAAAAAATAATTATTTGAATTTTGATAAGTAGGAGATAATTTCCACAAGTCAAATTGTGATATTGCTATCAAGATTTAACTATGTGATTTTTAAGTCAAACTCATTAACCCATGTTTCATGAGTAGTGATTCAACATGAATCCATCTCTCATGAGAATAAATGGAACACTTAGCACTCATTGAATCTAGGTGATGCTCCACAAGGGTGAAGCATCAAGACTTCCCAAGAGGTCACTCATCCCAGTACTACTCCAGCCTAAGCGCGCTTAACTACAGAGTTTCCTCTATGGTTAAACCCAAAGCTTGCAACCCCATTTGCAAAACTTTCACCAAGTGTTGTTCCTTATGAACCATTCATTAGAAAGCCCCTTAAGCTCATCAATTGATAAGTAGGAGATAAACTTGTGGTTCAAACAATTTTCACTTTTTAAAGGATAGGTTACATAAGATTAAAATAAAACTATTTAAAATATTTTTTTCAATTTAAGCAATTGAAATTCAAAGTTAAGTTTTATATTATATTAAAAACTATAGAAATCTACAATTTTTATTTAATTTTAATACTTGTACTTAATTATTTAGCTGGATCTCATTGCCTTAACAATTTAAAAAATATCACATAAATGTGATGAAAGTTGCTAAAGGTAACTATGACAATGTGTAATTTAAAAGTTGTGGGTTAAAATAGGATATACATAAAGATAATATTTCTCAAAAAAATTAATAAATGAAATTCAACCAATCATATTTCTGATAATTAATTCGTATAATATAAGAAATGAATCACTAAATATATTAACCTCTAAGTAAATTTGAATTATCAAAAAAAAAAATTGTCCAAATAAAATAGTGAATAAAATTATCAAAATTATATATATATATATATATGTTCCCACAAAAAAAAAACCATAAATAAAATAAACTTAAAGCTTGACTGGTTTCTACAACAGCAATATTTTTTAGATGGTGGTGTTTTTTTCTTGTTGCGAGTGTGCGGACTGTTATTCGTAATTTAATTGTTTTTTCTTTTTAAAAAATAGAAATATAAAAATGTTCCGATTTAAGTCTACGTATGCATCTTTTTCCTACTCAAAAGATTCGAACTAACACTCTGAACAATTCAAATAAGATGGACTTTTAGCGAAGGAATGCCGAAGTCCTCCGTTAATAGCTACATAAAGTAAGGCGGGTGCCCACAAGTCAAGATGTGCCGCAGAGTGGGATTTGATTATGAGGACGACGAAAGTTCCATTTGCCTTCCTTGCTCATTGACTTTGGGCAGCTTAATAATCACTCACCGTACATTAAAAAAACAAACAAGGACCGGAAACTACTCTTCATCAAGGATTCTCCTTTTTCAGTTTCAGAGAAGACTACTAACTTGACTTGTCATTTTCTAATTTATTAAAAAAAATTTGTCGTAGTCCCCATTCCTCACGGTTGTCATTGATTTCAGGCCTTCCAGTGACTTCCATACCTGCCCTGTTTGAAGGCCGAAATCTAAATTTTCATTTTCCTCTTCCTCATTGATTGCTAGATTTGATTATATATATATTGACCAATTAATTACAGAACAAAATTCTAAATAAATTGCAAATTTGCTAGTTGAAGACAACCTTCCTAGGGAAACGAAATACACAAAGTAGAGCAATGGTAAAAGTTTTCTGGTTGGGAAACCATGGCAGTACAGGTGGTACAGGCGATATTATATAAGAGCTTGACTCAGAACACCTCTCTCTGAAGTTTGAACAAATATCATTTATGAGGACTGAAGAGCTAATATGACAATTCTGAATTAGACTTTCATCAGACTGACTGACAAACTTAAATATCTAGTAATCCTTGTATTAATAATTTTGAAGTGGATATATTGGGCCTCGGACAAGCTTAAACAGCCCTGAACCATCGTCCTTATTGAGCTTACCAAATCGCTTGTTGGAGAAGAAAACACCCAAACCAATGGCCGCATTACTAATAATCCTACTGTGCTCAGCAGTTATGGGTTCATTTTCTCATTCTACTTCCAGCAATCTTACTGATCAACAAGCTTTGCTTTCATTTAAGGACTCCATTGTCTATGATCCTTATAATTCATTACACAACTGGGATCCCAATTACAGCCTCTGTAATTGGGCAGGAATCCAGTGCAGTTTAGACAGCCAAAGAGTGGTTACTCTCAACATCTCAGGTATGGATATACAGGCTCCTATTTCCCCTTTCCTCGCAAATATTTCTTTCCTTGAAGTGATTGACTTATCAAATAACCATTTCCATGGTCACATTCCCCCACAATTGGGAAGCCTTATTGGTATAAGGAAACTTCTGTTACATGGAAATGAGTTGAAAGGTCTCATTCCCAAACTTGTAAATGGCTGGTTCAACCTAACAGTCTTATCTTTGTCACATAACCACTTGAGTGGACACATTCCAGCAGAGTTAGGCATGCTCACAAAAATAGAAATACTGGACCTTGGGTTAAACAATTTCACGGGAAGTATACCTTTGACGTTGGGGAACCTTCCCAAGTTGTCTAGTTTGGACTTAGGGTTTAACAATCTTTATGGGCCAATTCCTGCTTCACTCTCCAACTGCACTTTCCTTGAGCAACTTGTTTTGAAAGAGAACCAACTCAGAGGTCCTATACCTTCAGAGTTTGGTACCAAACTAAGCCATTTGCAGCAATTACATCTATGGGGTAATAGCCTGGTAGGCAAGATACCGGTTTCCCTCACCAACTGTTCCCAACTCAAATTACTCTTTCTCAATGAGAACAAATTAAGTGGAGCTGTGCCAATAGATCTTGGTAAGTTATCCCTCCTTGAAAGTCTTTACCTGCATGAGAACCAACTTTCCAGCACACCCACCTTGCCTTTTCTGTCTGCTTTAACCAATTGTTCCCAGCTGCAGAAAATTGATGTGTCCAACAATCCTCTGGGTGGGGTTTTGCCTATTTCCATAGCCCAATTTTCTGAAAAACTCACTCTACTAGATTTATCAAATATCAGCCTCGGAGGAAGCATACCTCCACAAATAGGAAACCTTACAGGATTGACATATCTTGCTTTGGCTGATAATCTCTTGACTGGCATCATTCCATCAGATATAAAAATGCTCCATAGGTTGGAAAGATTGCGCCTTCGTAACAATAAGTTGCAAGGGCCCATCCCAAGTGAGATTTCTCAGTTAAGAAATCTAGGGAGTTTATCAGTTCGTCAAAACATGTTGTCTGGACCAATACCACATTCTCTTGGTAGCCTGATCTACATGAGAAGACTGCTCCTTTCTGAAAATCAGTTATCAGGAAACATACCTTTTACTCTAGGTCAGTGTTCACGCATGGAATTGCTTGATCTTTCATGGAACAGACTTACTGGAAGCATACCTAGAGAGCTTGCAGGCCTTTCAAATCTTCAGTTCTATCTCAACCTGTCACACAATTCTTTTGAAGGCTCCCTGCCTCCAGAGCTTGGTAAAATGGGCATGGTGCAGACAATAGATGTCTCTTTTAATCAGCTAACTGGTCTCATTCCAGAGGCGCTTGGAAGTTGCACAGGACTGGCAAGACTGAATCTTTCACATAATTCATTGGAAGGTCCAATTCCACAGTCATTGAGCAAACTAACAAATTTGGAGAAGCTAGATCTCTCTTCTAATAACTTATCAGGTACAATACCAAAGCCCTTGGGAAAACTTCCCATGCTTCATACTGTAAATTTCTCATTCAACAACTTGACAGGAGAGCTTCCCCCAGATTGGGGTTCTTTAAATTTAACTTTCAAGTCACTCATGGGAAACCCTGGCCTCTGCGGACTACAGCCATATTTGCATGCATGTCCAACTTCCTCTTCTCAGAAGCAGCAGATTCATTTGCTCCTCGTGGTTATGATAGTACTCATCAGTGGTGTTGCAGTTTTCATACTTTGCTATTTATTCAGGAAGTTGTCTAGGAGTCATGACTTGCATAGCAAAATTTCAAGTACCCAAAGAGTTTTTAGCTCTCGGGAGGGGCAACAAATGATTCCATATGAAGCTCTTGTAAAAGCAACCGATGGATTCGGTGATAGAAACAAAGTAGGAGCTGGTAGATTTGGATCAGTCTATAGAGGCATTTTGGATGATGGTACAACTGTTGCTGTCAAAGTCTTCAACTTGCTGAATAAGGAAGCTTCAGAGAGTTTTATCACAGAATGCAAAGTATTTGGAAGTGTTCGCCACCGGAATCTTGTCAGAATGATAAATTATTGTTCAATGCTTCAGTTCAAAGCTTTAGTTCTCCAACTGATACCCAATGGGAGCTTGGAAAACTATCTGTATCCTAATGGAGATAAAGCTGGAAATAAGGATATATGTAGACTAAGCTTCAGTCAAATACTGAATATAGCCATTGACATAGCTCATGGCATGGCATATCTCCATCATCATTGTTTTATTCAAGTAATTCATTGTGATTTAAAGCCCAGCAATGTTCTTTTGGACAATGATTTGACAGCACACATATGTGACTTTGGCATTGCACAGTTAATCAATGTGGATATGACAGATTCGTTGACTTCTATGTCCACTCTGAGAGGATCAACTGGCTATATTGCCCCAGGTATGAAAGTTTTGCAACATATTTAAAATAACATGCTTCTGATTTCAGTTTAGTGTTTCATCAGGATTTCATAATTTGCTGGCTTGGATGCAGAATATGGATATGGAAGTAGAACTTCAACAAAAGGTGATGTATATAGTTTTGGCATTACCTTATTGGAAATGGTGACAAGGAAAAGGCCAAACAGCAGCATATTTGTCGGAGGACTTAACCTGCATAAGTGGGTAAGCATGGCTTGCCCTCATAGAATGATGGAAGTAGCAGACATCAGCCTAGTGGAAGATGCAACTAGTGACAGAAAAAATGATTCTATATCTCAAGTTTTGCTACTAGGTTTGATATGCACTAGAGAATCTCCAGAGCAACGACCAACTATGACTGAGGTTGTAGCAGTTCTAGAAGGAATCAGAAATAGATTTGTAAAACCAGCTGATGCTTCTGAATTATCATCAAATTCAGTATCTTCATTGGACAGTCTAAGTCTTTTAAGGACTGATCCTGAAGCATTTGAAATCGAAAGTTCTGCTACATTTTAGAAGATGTTGAGCCTAAACTTAAGTGGGCATTGACTTAAAGTGACTATAGAATAAAAAATTTGATCATAAAGTGAAAGGCCTCAATGCAATGTCTCATTCCCCCACCAGAGTTTTTATTCTGGTTTGATTTCATTGAAATTTGTGTTCAGTGTTCTAGCTTGTTTGGGCAAACAGCTGACTCGTATCTTCTGAAGTCAACTGTGTGACTTTAGTTTATACTTGTAAATCCGCTTGGTTTTTTTAAAATTGTAAACTAATCCAACTTTTTCAGTGTGCCAAGCAGCTTACACCAGGGTTCAAAACACCTATCCCTAACCAAAGTTCCAAGTACCATGTATGAGTCGGTGAACCAAACAATCCCCCTACAGTAGATGTATAAATCAAATGAACAAATTGAAATTAAGGGAAATAAAATTAACTTCTATCTCTTCGCAATTTTATGGTTCTCATCTACTTAATGGTTCATTTCGAAGTCAATAACAATGGTTAAAAAATAACAGCACTGAATCTATGCAAGAATCACATTATTATAATAGAAAAAGTTGGATATTCCATGATGCAATGGAGTTCAAACCATGCAGTAACCTTGAGGGTGCTTGTGCCAGTGAACCCACTATCAGGAAATCAATACGCTTGGGCATTTATGACAACTACCATATGGTATAGATTTGTAAGTTTGGGTTTATTATCCATTGGGATCATAAGGAAGACTTAATTTCCAGTTTGAACAATCGATAAGTTGAATTTTTGTAAACACCTTAATGCCACCCAATGAGCACTCAACTTCAGTTCCTTGCATAGTGTTGGTTTAGTGTTATTAATATAAGTTTGTTTTATTTTCTAATAGGTTATAAATTATCATAGCAGTCACCTTTCATTACTCTGTTTCGTGCGATATCGGGGGAACAATAGTATAGCTATATTTAGAGTTGGAATGGCAACTTAGGAGTCTTTTTGGATTTTTTTGGGAACAGATATATAGATTTTGTGATATAAAGAAAATATGTTCTGTTTTTGTGAGAAGTATCAGCATCTTTTGGTGCAACTTTATTTGTTGTTCATTTAGTTTCATGGTAAGTCTGAATGAATTAAATCGGCTGTATTTTCTGTATCTCCTACAATCTTTGAATACTGCATATGGTCTCAAGTTATTGTTTTCGGAACAATGCATTGCCATGGAATTATAGGAAGGCTCGAGTAAGGTTTTGTATCATGCATTCTAGTTCACGGGACGAAAAGGGATTCTTTTATCTTCGCGTGGAGATTTCATTGGGGATCTATCAATATCTAGATAGACAAGTTTCCTATTAGGACTGTAATGTAATTTTTTTGTGAACTCGGGCATTTTATAGCAGTCTGACCTGACCTTGTTTAAGATAATTCATCTGTTCTGTAATAGGGTTTCATTGGGTATCAAAATAATAGGCTCAAATTGTCCCAGCTCCTATATGTGTTTGTGCACTATTTGAATTGTGTCCGTATTTACATTGTTATGTATGCATTCCCAAGTTGTCGAGCTTCAGGTCAGGGAGGGAACACAACAGATGGTGTTGTCCACCTTGTCGAGTTGCTTGGGCCACACATACAGGTATTTTTGAAAAAGGCGTTGCTGTGAGGGTACTGTTGGAAGTAGTGACGATTCTGAGAGGGGGGGGGGGCAGGGTGGCAGTGGGGTGAATCAATATAGAAGATTTAATTCAAATTATTGCAGATATTCATCACATGAATGTTAAACCATAGGAACATTAAACTATAAACTGATCATGAACCAAAATATAAGATATCAGAGCAATATGAACAACTCACAAAAAGAGGACACAAGATTTTGTGCTGAGTGAGGAACCCTAAAACCTTACGGTTTTCTCATAAGGAAAAAACCACTCTGAATGAACCTGTAATTTTATTGAGCAAAAACTCGTCTTTACAACAGCAGCTTCAACCGCTTGGGCTTCAACCCTTCTTCTCTTTACAATGTATTTGTATTCAAATCACTTACATACATAACTGTATGTTTCTCATACTCACACCTATGTATATTAATAATTTTATGATTTTGCTCTCAAGGTTCCAACCAGGTATTCCATACACAAAGAAATATGCCTGTATCTCACAGTCTTTCTACACAGACACATTCCCCTATATAGGGATATACAAAAGAATGTTTACAATTATTTCAAGTAATCAACTAAGCAAACTGATAATGCTTTATTACAATTAAACCCTTAACAGTGTATAAACAAAATATGATCTCCATAACCGTAGAAGTTCACAACTGAACTCACAAAAGAAAACTGTTCCTTTCCTTTCTTGAAAACAGTAGATGAAATACTTCAAAAATCTGACAACTTCAAAACTAAACAAATGTCCCTCGGTTAGGTTTTGAAGAATTGTTTTAGAAACAAACTTTTGTGAATCAAAACAGTTACCCACAAAAAATTCTTAGCCATCTTTTGTTCTCAAAATGCTTACAATGAATGATTAAGCAAGAACCATTGTTAGAAACAGAAAATAATAACTGCCAACTGATATAACTGTCATGCTTTTCCTCATATTCTTCATTCTCAGAAAAATATCTTTGAGAAAAGAAAAGACTACATTTATGCTCCTTTCGAAAAAACCTAAATAGAAGATAGATTTATCAATTTTATGCTCCTTTCAAAAATCACAAAGATATATCAATTTTGAAATTTTCCTTCAAACTCCCTTTTTAGAACAGCAACTGATAACACAATATTTTCATTTATCTGCAAAAAGAAGTGCACAATAATGTACCTGAAAGTGGAAGAAATACACAATAATAGTTTACCTCTCATTTGAAGAAAATATTATTTTGAGTGAACAGAAGCATTTGTATTTATGTCCTTCAAAATGCTCACACCATTTGTGTGATGAAAAGAATGAGACATAGAAACAGAAATAGCCATTACTTCTTATTCCCGTGTTGATAATAACAAAAAAGATGACAATGCTGTATAAAACAGATCTTTTACCTTCACAGTCCATGAACAACTAACAGAAGAAACCCTTCAGAATATCCATTCTAACTTTGATGAAAACTTTTAACAAATCTCAGAAAAAAAATCAGTGCCAAAATGACCGCAGTCCCACATAGATCAATATATTAGAAACCCATAAAGAATTTGACACTGAAACATGCATCCCTGAGGCTGAAGATTATTCATGGCACCATATGCCCAGTTAGGGTTAACAAGAAACTAAAACAAAGCATTTTGTTTTCCTTCTCATCAAATGCATAATGATTTCCTCAAACAGTAAACTTCATTTGAAATCCGTCTTACCATTTCACCATGTGGATGATCATTAGCCATGTTTAATTTAAACCATAGTCAATTTGACCAATGGGTTACATCATGCTTTGATCATGGTCAAAAGGTAAATCCTTATAATGACCTCACCAAGTCACACTTAGTCAGCATTGTCTTTTCAACATAAAGAATAACCAATCTGCCACTTTTACAATCAACATTTTGCATCAAGGACAAACTATCGTCCAACAGGTACAAACCTTGAACCTCCAAAAGTGGTATCAGAGCGAATAGGAATTGTAACCGAAGAAGCTCCGTGTATTTGTGGAGCACTCTGTTTTGGTTGATATCAGGGGAACAGCTATATATCTATATTATCCTTTTTGTGATCTAAACAAAGGATGCTCTGTTTTTGTGGGAAGTATCTTTAGCTGTGACTTTATTCGGTGTTCAATTTGTTTTTTGTTCATCTCACTTAATTAATTAAGCTCTTCATTGTATTTTATCATTATGTATTGCCTATTACCATTGGATTTTCATCAGTAATAGATTAAACCAACATTAAAATAAACAAGGAGCAAGAAAATATTGACAATGGAGTACAAGCAAGAAAATATTACGCCTAAGCATACATGTGGAAGGCATCTAGTACCTCTACCTAACGTATTTTCTCATCAGCTCTCAAAAGTGTTGTAATTTTCTTATTGGCCCGCAGCGTGGTGTCTTCGTATAATTGGATGATAGTGATGGCAACCCTAATTAGGCTTTGTAATGGGTAATACTTGGCCCTTGATCTTGAATTGATCTCAGCCCTTTATTGTAATTGAGCAATTATAGAAGGTCGGGCCCCCTCATTTCTAACTCATAAAACATATTAGGTTAGCTTAGCAAGGGAGAGACTTGTTGAAATTGTTTCCATAATGATATTAAAGTAATTGCTAATTCACTATTGACCTTCATGGTGGATTACTTGTGTTGCTTTGGAGTATTGAATGGTCTCTACGTTTCCTCACTCATAATAGGATTTCATTTCATGTTGATTATAAGTAGTGTTTGGTTGAATGGAAGATATTTTAGAAACAACTTTAGTGAACTAATTTAGACCAAACCACTAGCTGCTTACTGATTGTAAGTACGCCTTACATGGTCAAATAACATATTTATGAGCCTGACTTCGATTATTGCTTGCACATTGATATCCATCAATGGATGGTGTTAATTGAATGGTGATAGTTTGAACTTCTAATATTTACCCTAGGAGATTGCACTATTTCGGTTGATGTCCATTGCTTAACTAAGTCTAGTAGAGTCACAAAGACATCTACTACTTCTTGCACTCAAGGAGTAGAGTAGCTTTCTCAACCCTTATCCTTTGTAGTTTGTTTAGTTGGAAGTAGTTAGAAGAAGTTGATGTAGTTGATATCCATTGAATGAACAATGTAAGTCCCTTTGTGATAATCAGCATATCACATCATTATAACTAAGTAATAGTCCACAATAAGAAGAAACCTCTTGGTCGTCTCATTTGATCATACAATCCAAATTCATTTTCCAGATAGGAATACAGCAGAGAAATCTGCCCCTTCATCCTTAGGTGCTTCAAAAGGTTCATAGTCAAATTTAGCAACATACTCAGGGAAGGTTCATAGTCAAATTTAGTAAGATACTCAGGGAATCATTTACGTGTATGACTTGGGTATGATTTTCCTGTAGATAAAATCAAAATTTCAGACTATTAAATTTCCCACAGAATTAACTGGTGGTGTAGCATTGGGATTTGACAATTGACAAGCTGGTTAGAAATGCTGCTGACTGCCAACTAGACTGCGCATATTTATTACAAATAAACATAAGTTTTTAGAAAGAAACTAAAAACTAATAGCTTTAGCAGAGATCATGGTACATAATACAAACATTTAATGTATTACTAACAGGTTTAGGCAGATGGAAGTCATTCCACATCCCTTCTTCAAATCATTTGCCCAAACTGGTGATCACATACAACCAGTAATATACCCATCATAACTGAAATTCCTTCTACGAATATTCAGTACTTGAAATCTTGCAAATGGAAGTAGAATTTTGAAAAGCAGAACTACAAGTAAAGAAAACTGTTTAAAAACAGATGTTCCTATTGTGAGGTTTTGACATCATCGCCCCATTGCGAAAGGGGACCCTCTCTTTTGTTCTAAGTTCAAGTGGTAGAGCAATTTTCCAATGATTGAAAAAAATTGCAAACCTTCCAAAAGACAAAAAAAAACTGGAAAATTTTGGCAAAATGTCAAAAAAAAAAAAATTAATGGAAAAATCTGGCAGTGTGTGGAAAACTGGGAATTTGGTAAAAAATTGAGTAAAAAAAAGAAAATATTGAGCAAACTGTAAAAAATTTGGCAAAGTGTAAAAAATTGAGAAATTAAAACTAAAATTGAGCCAAAAATACATGTACTTGCCTAAGTCGCCCTTGATTTCCACCACATATTGGTTGCACCTTACTTAAGTCACCCTCAATATCCACTGCAAGTTGGTTGCACTTGCCTAAGTCAGCCTTGATTTCCACCACAGGTTGGTTGCACCTTGCCTAAGTCACCCTTGATTTCCACCACATGTTGGTTGCACTTGCCTAAGTCACCCTTGATTTTCACCAAGAAATTGTGTAATTTTGCCTAAGTGGTAGTGGTTTCCAGTTCATGCATAGAGGTTTTGCCTAAGTGGGTAGTGGTTTCCAATTGAAGTTTGATGATTTTGCCTAACTCTCTAGTGGTTTCTACTGGACATTTGATGGTTTTGCCTAAGTGTGTGGTAGTTTCCACTTTTGGGATTTTAATCTTTGCCTAAGTCAATAATGGGTTCCCCTCCAAGACTGATGAGAAATCCCGGTCACAAAATGCACCACCTCTCTTCAACTTTAATGAAATGCTTTAAAATCTTATAATTAATTGGAACCTTGGAGATTGTGAAACACATTCGAATTTCAAAGATATGAATAACACCTTAAAAAAATTCAAAAAACAATTGAGGAGAGAAAGTGACGAAAATTCAAAAAACATTAAAAATAACTAAATGAATGATTTTGAATTGAGATGAGATTAAAATTTGTCTTAATTTTGCAAAATAGTTGGTTTTAAATTGGGAGGAGATTAAATTTGCCTCGATTTTGCAAAATATGGATTGATTTTTAAAATGAATTAATTAATTCATCCATTGTTGCATTGAAATTACCCATATAGCATCAATTTTAATAAATGGGGAATTAAATTAATGAAAAGTAAATCATAAATCGGAATAAATTAAATATTTCCCAAACAAATTTGCAATACCCCATTAAATTATTTTTATTGGAAATTAAAATGGCAAGTTTGTGATGACTTTCTAAGTCTTTTTGCAATTCTCATTTAGAATTCTACAATTATTTACAAGTGGTGGTTTGCCTTGCAAGTTAAGATGATGAGGTGACATAATGGTCTTAATTTCGATTGGTCCATGGGTTCTTCTGAATTTTCCTATTGGTCTGTGAGGTGGTGCCTTTGCCGATATATATGCTCTCTTCTCATTGGTCCAAGTGTCGTTGATCCTTATCTAGTTGTTGTAGATTTGAATTTTGTCATTGGTCCAAGTGTTGTTGATCCTTATCTGGCTGTTGTAGATTTGAATTTTTTCATTGGTCCAAGAAGGCAATGTAATTTTCCAATTGGTCCACATGGTGGTGCTCAATTAAAATTGGGTGGGTATTTAGTGTTTGTAGCCATGGTTATGGAAACCCTAATTAGGGCTTATGTGGATTAATGTTGGCCCTTGATTTCAAATCAATCTTGGCCATTCATTGTAATTGGGGCTCCTATATAAACCCTACCCCTCTCATTTGTAAAAGAGGACTTGTTAGAGAATTGTTGCTAATATGATGCTAAATTTGCTCTACTTTTCACTGTTGCATCTTGCATGGTGAATTGTCATGATCAAGTTTACATTACTGCATGACGATCCATATTTTCCCTCTTAGCTCAAGATTTCTTTTCATGTTGTTTAGAAGTAGTTTAGTTGAACGGAAGTTTTTGTGGATGTTTACTTGCTTGACTCGAACAAATCCGAGCCACTAGCCTCTTGCTAATGGTAGGAGTGCCTTGTGTTGTAAGTCAGTGATTGAAAGTACTTAACTTCAATTAATATTCAATCTTTAGTTTGCATCCATTTGGTGGGATTAAAGAGGGTAGATGCTGATTTGAAAACCTTCGGATTGCTCCTTAGAAGCTTGTGTAATATCCCCGTCATAAAATAGTTTATTAATCAAGTCTTTGTTATTGGGCTGATTGATTTTAAATATCTTGGACCCATTTTTGTTTTTGTAGGTAAGTGTTGTCGTCGGCTATCTTTGTACACCCTCGGAAAGTCTTCCCGACAGGTATTTAAGCACGGCTTGTAGGTAGTCATAGGTATGCAATTTGGAATATTTTCTCTAACTGTGAATTCCTGTTGGAGTTCCCTATTGTTTGCCATTTCGAAAGTGAAAGATCTTCCCTATTTGGTTTATCCGGTTTTGGTGGGATTTAGCCCTCACCCTATTTCATCACCTATAACACTTCACTCGGATCTAGTTTCGATGGAATTTAGCCCTCACCCTATTCCATCGCCTATAACACTTCGCTCAGATCTGGTTTCAATGGGATTTAGTCCTCACCCTATTCCATCACCTGTAACACTTCACTCGGATCTAGTTTCAATGGGATTTAGTCCTCACCCTATTCCATCACCTGTAACACTTCACTCGAATCTGGCAAAATCAAAGCATCATCTTTCGACATATATTAATTGAAAGATTATTCGTATTCAAGTCTCTATCATTGCGTCTAGATTTCATCCAATATATTGTGTTTTTGTATGAGTAAGATTGCATTCATAGTTGATATTTTATCACTTCCGACTCAAGCACTTACTAAACGATTTCCTTTTCAAACATACCGTACTGCACTTCCATGTATTGTTCGGCCTACTAACTCCATCGTACGGCTTGAAGACATACCTTGTCGTACGGCCATCTGGCATACCGTACCATCATCCTTCCATTTGTCTCCACTGTACAAAAGACACCCTGATACACCTACCATACGACTCTTTTGTGTACTACCCTTTCACTGTACGACCTTTCCTATGCCCTTGCTCTGGCACCATACGGCCTTCTTAGACAAAAATCTATACTTCCCCTCCTTTCATCACCATACGAACCCCCCTCATTGCACTGTAGGGCTGGTCTTTCGACATCGTACAAGTTTCCTGATCTCATCTCCATCCATTATTCAGCCCTTTGTACTTAGGAACATTACAGTGGTATCAAAGCTTCAATCCTGCCAGCTTGTGGACAGTGAATGAGAGTTTATAGCCGAAAGAGAAGAAGAACCCGTTCCATTGATAGAATGGCTGCCGAACCGAAACCCATAGCTATCAAACTCATGGCACAACTAAGAGAGCTTGCGAAGAATCAAGCACAGGTCAATGATACTCAGCAACTCATGGAAGAGACTTCAAGAAGTTGGCAAACAATAAAATATCCAGAGAACAAAATGGTCACAGCGTGGACTTAGTGTCGGGTAAAGCAAACCCTCATCCAGCACCCTCTCAACCTTCCATGTCATCTTTTTCCCCCACAGACAGAGGCACCACCCAAAGGGAAGCAACCAACCTTTGAAGAAATGCAAGAACAGCTAAGAGAAGACTGGAAAAATTTGAATTTGGAGGAAGATATATCCTACAAAGATTATGCAGATCTAAGAATGAGATATTCAGGAGGCGAAAACAGACGATACTTTAATGATAATCTCAGTAGGAAGTTGAGTAAAATAAATTTGTCACCATTTGACGGATTTAGAACCATATTTGCGCAAGCGTGGGTAATGAAAACAGATACTTACTTCCAGCTTAATCACATGCCAGAAGAAGAAGCAATTAAATTTGCAGCCTTACACTTGGAGGTAGTTGCGCATGAATGGTGGCATCATGGCACCATCACACTAGGGCATGATCAAATAAATACCTATGCAGAATTCACTGAAAGATTGATATATCGATTTGACGGTAAAGATCCGGAACTCAATTTCAAAGATTTGGCACAACTGAGACAAACTAGATCGGTTGACCAATACATTGTAGAATTTTAGAAACTCTCTGTTTTGGTCACGGACATGTCTAAAAGAAGACAGATAGTGCTCTTCATGGACGAACTAACAAAACCACTGAAGGATTGGGTAAAAGGTTTCAATCCTGCCACCTTGTCGGAGGCCATTAAGAAGGCAAGGAGTATGGCATCATTAACAACATCATCCTCACAAAATTACTCACATTCCAAACTGTCGGTGTTTCCGAGGGACAAAGATAACAAACCTCCATCGAGAAAGTCGTTGTTGGATGAAGCTACCAGACAGGAGCTCTGAAGGAAGAAACTATGTTTCAACTGAAAAGAACCATGGGAACCTGGACACAGATGCCTTGAGAAAGGAAAAATCCACTACATTGAGGTCATGTCCGATGATGAGGACGAACAAGAAAATATACCCTTCGATGACAACAAACCCCACGAGGACACCAAAATGGTTGGTTTGAACCGTACGAAAAGAATTGCAGCATTAGTACGCAGAGGAACTATTGCCCTAGCCGATAGCCCGAGGTGCACGATTTTTCGTGCACAAGGAACCCTTCAAGGACAAAGGGTTATGGTGATGCTCGATAACAGAGCCACCCTAAACTTCATAAACTCATCTCTAGTGAAGCGAAGAGGTCTACCTACGGAGGCGCATGCAAAATTCCAGGTCAAAGTTACCAAAGGAACTCTTCTGCCCTGCACACACCTTGTTCCTCAACTAAGTATCATAATGGAAAATCACACAATGATCGAAGATTTCTTCATAGTGGACTTTGATGACATGGAGGTTATTCTAGGCATACAGTGGATGGAGACACCTGATGAATACACTCAGAGCTTCAAATGGATGGACTTCACTTTTGTTCTCGATGGAAAGAAGGTTGTTCTTCGCGAAATGGTAAATGAGGGTCCGAAGGAAGTTTCTGCATATCAGATCGAGGCAATTTTCCAGCGTGATGACGTTGCTTGGACTGCAAATTGTTTTGTCTCGGCAGAACCTATAAAAGGCCAACAAACACCTCCCCAAGATGATAAACTCCAAAATATTTTAAGCGATCATGATAAAAAATTTATAGACATTCCTCCCAACATACCGCCTCATTGAGGGTTTGAACATACTATCGAGTTGGAAGCAAGAGCCAAGCCGGTCATAACCACAACCTACCGCCATCCCAAGAAATTCAAAGATGAGATCGAAAAAACAATTTTGGAACTACTAGAGGAAGGATGGATTCATCCCAATTCTAGCCCTTTCGCATCATCAGTGGTATTGGTCAAAAAGGACGGATGATGCGCATGTGTGTGGACTACTGCGTGTTGAACAAAAGAAAATAAAGAATAGATATCCCATTCCAAGGGTAGATGAGTTGCTGGATGAATTGCACGAGGTAGTCTATTTTTTCAAAAATAGATCTCCGTTCCAAATACCATCAGATCCGCATGAGGGAGGAAGACGTGGAAAAGATGGCCTTTCGTTGTCACTACGAGCATCATAAGTTCCTGGTCATGCCTATTAACGAATGCACTTGCTACGTTCCAATCATGCATAAATCGCATCTTCAACAAACAATTGCGTAAATACTTACTGGTATTTTTTGATGACATTCTTATTTATAGGACATGGGAAGAGCACCTGAAGCATCTGGATTAAGTCCTAAGGATCATGAAAGATCAATCTTTTTTTGCCAAGCATTCCAAGTGTGAATTCAATATGACAAAAATATTGTACCTGGGACATGTTGTCAGTAAATATGGAGTTCAAGTTCATCGGGAGAAGATTCAGGCTATCCTTGATTAGCCTCCCCCAAAATCACTCACGGAGTTGAGAGGATTTTTTGGACTGTGCAGTTATTACTAGAGGTTTGTAAAAGGGTTCTCTCAGCTCAGCGCACCATTAACAGATCTGACAAGAAAGGGATCCTTCCAGTGGAATGACAAAGGACAACTCACATTTGATAAGCTGAAGGAAGCAATAAGCACTTGTCCCTTGCTTGCTTTACTTGATTTCACTTGACCGTTCATTATGGAATGCGACGCATCCAGAGAAGGCATTGGCGCGGTACTGGTGCAAGATAGACACCCTATAGCCTATGAGAGTAGGAAGCTTACCAAAATAAAACGCTTATATTCCATCCATGACAAAGAGATGTTGACCATCGTACATGCACTAACCAAGTTTTGGCAGTATCTGGTGGGTGCCAAGTTTATCATTCGTATGGATCACAATAGTTTGAGATATTTTTTGGAGCAACGAGACTTGAACGAGAGGCAACAAAAATGGGTAAGCAAGGTTCAAGCTTTTGATTTTGACATTGAATGTGTGAGGAAAGAACAATGTAGTTGCAGATGCTTTGTCCAGGAAACCCGCCATCTGCTTACTAACCCAAATTTTAGCTGACTAGAAAGCACATTTGTTGGTAGAATATTCTAAAAATACATTTGCCTATGAGCTAATGGATGGCAATACCAAGGATGATCGGGTACAAAGTAGTGGATGACATCATTTACTATAAGAATCGGTTATTTTTAGTGCCAAAATCCAAATTGAAACAGAAAATTTTGAAAGAGGTACACAACTCACCCTTGGTCAGACACTCGAGCTTCCTCAATACTTACAGACGTCTCAAGGAGAGGTTTTCATGGAAAGGTCTTAAAGAAGACATACTATAATATGTAAGAGAGTGTGTGATTTGCCAACAGAACAAATCTGAACATACTCTACCCATCGGATTACTGCAACCTTTGCCAATTCCAGAACAGAAGTGGGAAAGTATCTCAATGGATTTCATAATAGTACTTCCCAAGGTGAATGGAAAGGATTGTATCTTCGTAGTGGTTGACAAACTGACAAAGTACACACATTTCTTCACCATCTCAAATCTTCAGGCTGCACAGGTTGCCGATCTATTTTTTAGAGAAGTCTTTTGTCTGCACGGGTTACCCCGAAACATTGTCAATGATCGAGATGGGCGATTTATCAGTATCTTCTGGAAAGAATTGTTTCAATTCGCAAAGACAGAATTGTCACCAAGTACTAGTTACCACCCTCAAATAAATGGACAAACGAAGATTGTGAACAAGTGGCTCGAAGGTTACCTTCGAAACTACATTTTGGCATAACAACGGGTGTGGGTCAAATGGATACACTTAGGAGAATATTGTTACAATACCATGTACCACATGTCTATCGGGATGACACCATTCAAAGCACTATATGGGTACGAAGCCCTTTCCTTCATTTACACAATTTTGGGTGACAGTCGCGCACCAAGGGCGAGGGACTAGCTCCAGGAGGGGTAAGACATCCTAAGATACCTAAAGGAAAACTTACAACGGGCACAAAATCAACAAAAGATGTACACCAATAGACACCGAATGGAGAGGAGTTTCGAAGTGAGAGACTTGGTCTATCTCAGGCTCGAGCCATACCGACAATCCTCATTGAAGGAGAAGGGAAAAGAAAAACTGAAGCCACAATTTTATGGCCCTTATCGTGTAGTTCATCGCATGGGTGAAGTCGCCTATGAGCTGAAACTTCCAAAGGGGAGCCGTATTCATAATGCTTTTCATGTTTCCTACCTGAAGAAAGTCATGGGATAGAATGTCATGGTAGCTTTGAACCTTCCACCACTCAATGAAGAAGGAAAACTCATATTGGAACCAGCTGAAATTATTGAAGTATGTGAGAAGACCCTGCGGAACTGAATAGAGAAGGAATATTTGGTACGCTAAAAACACTTGCCATTGGATGACGCAACGTAGGAAGGCGAGCACATTCTACAGGAGGACTATAATATCCCCGTCATAAAATAGTTTATTAATCAAATCTTTGTTATTGGGCCAATTGATTTAAAATATCTCAAACCCATTTTTGTTTTGTTTCTATAGGTAAGTGTTGTTATTGGCTATCTTTGTACACCCTCGGAAAGTCTTCCTAATGAGTATTTAAGCACAACTTGTAGGTAGTCATAGGTATGCAATTTGGATTATTTTCTCTGTACTGTGAATTCTTGTTGGAGTTCCTTGTTGTTCGCCATTTTCGAAAGTGAAAGATCTTCCCTGTTTGGTTTATCCAGTTTTGGTGGGATTTAACCCTCATCCTATTCTGTCGCCTATAACACTTCGCTCGGATCTGGCAAATCGGAGCATCATGTTTCGGCATATATTAATTAGAAGATTTTTTGTATTCAAGTCTCTATCATTGTGTCTGGATTTCATCTAAATATATTGTGTTTTTGTATGAGTAAGATTGCATTCATAGTTGATGTTTTATCACTTCCAACTCAAGCACTTACTAAACAATTTCCTTTTCAAACATACCGTACTGCACTTCCATGTATCATACGACCTGCTAACTCCATTGTATGGCTTGAAGACATACCTTGTTGTACGGCCATCTGGCCTACCATACCATCATCCTTCCATTTGTCTCCAACGTACAGAAGACGCCCTGATACACCCACTGTACGACTCATTTATGTACTGCGTTTTCACCATACAGCCTTCCTATTGACACCATACGACCTTTCCTGTGCCCTTGCTCTAGCACCGTACAGCCTTCTTGGACGGCAATCTATACTTCCCCTCCTTTCATCACCGTAGGGACCCCCCTCATTGCGCTGTAGGGCTGGTCTTTCCACACCGTATAGGTTTCTTGATCTCATCTCCACCCATTATTCAGCCCTCCATACTTAGAAACATTACAGCTTGCAGTAGATGGGTGGAATCACTGGCAAGATTACATTTAGTGGAGTCCAAGTTCATCCATGATTCCTTGCAGTCAAAGCAAAAGTAGAAGTAGAAATAGAAATAGAGGTTAGAAGTTTAAGTTGGAGTTGGAGTTGAAGTGGAAAAGTTGAATCATATTTTCATTGCACATTGTAAAGCCAAATCTTTAAAAATGGAAGAGTTTATATGCATTAAATGAATAGCGTAACTCCCTTTGTGATAACTAGCAAATCAAATTATTTCACAAAGCGAGTATCCACAAAAGAAGCAATCTTGAAGCCATCTAATGATCTTCCTTTGCAAGCTTAGCATAAAAAATGACCTTATATCAAGAGAGGACTAAATGTTGGTGTTTCATCTTGAAACATTAGGTATTTGATTCTGCATATTGTAGTGGAACAAAGCTCACATCAATGGTTCCTCTCCAAAAATATGCTTTAGATGGATGATTTAACTATCCCAAATATCTTCAGAAATTGACATACTCTAGAATGGGAGCTCAAATAGTAGAAAAAACAAGAATTCCCCAATTAATTTCAATCTCAAATACTGAAATGGCAGGAAAGTGATTGTTTCAAGACTTGGAATGTTTTGAGACAAGAGTAGTTTATCAAAACACTATCTTTGAGAAATTGATATAAAAAGAAACTTTTGCAACCATACATAGATTTAGCATTCACTTGATTCATTTTGTAACCTATCCTTTTTGTACTCATAGTCCATTGACACTAAAAGCCAACTGAAACATTGATAAACTAAACACACTTTTCATAAGCTTAAGTTCTTTGTCTAATGTAGATGATGTCCTGTGATGCCTTATTATTTCTTCCTAGGTCATTAAGTGAGCTAGGGAGTGCCAGTTAACACCTCTGGTTTTCCTTATTTCACATGATCTAGAGAATAGATAGACATATGATGAACTTTTGACACAATTATAAGCCTAAATTTAGAATCCCTTGCACTAGACATTAACAGCTTGTTTGTTATCCATTTAGAGCCATGCCTACAAAGCCATAAAATGTGGAAACTCAACCATGTAACCAAAAGGAATCAAACACATTGACACGGAGCAAGTTGGAAAACTTTTCTTCAGCGCTTCTGATAGTCAGGATTTATGGAATCAAACACAAATCACACTTTTCAAGATAGCCCTCAATTATATTTTGATTCTACATAGCAGATGCTGTAGTAGTTTTTCCCTTTAAAAAATTGCAAATAAAAAACGATCTGATTTATATGAATTGTACATTTGCTCAAAACAAGCTCCAATAAAACCATTCCTGATTATCCACGCATAAATAAAATTAGCAAGTATATGAACCTACCCTCCCAAAAAAATCATATGTACACATGTTGTATCATGCTAGGGTTATTTTGCTCTAACCTCTTACCATCCAAAACAGGGAAACATGGGTATTCTAGTTGTGGATTTTCTTAAATGCTACTTTGAGGCCACACATAATGGAGGTGCACAAATTTCTGAGAAATGCCAACATCTGCAAACATGCTTACGTTCCCAGATACTGATGCCTCAGTTCTTGTAGTGCCTACCCTCGTTCACATCTTTCTGGACATATTGTTGCTATTATTATCGAACTATGTTAGACTAGTTTTATGTTGATGGATTAGTAGCATTGTTTCGAGACTATCAGACACTATGTTATGGATTCAGTTGATGTATGATGAGATTATTTAGACTCTACATTTCATGTATGCATGATGATTATTATATTGCTTTCAGTTATTGATGATGATTAGTTAGATGGTTTACTATCTCATGTGTTTTATTATGGATACTTACCCCATACTTGCATGTGTATGGTGTGCGTGTTTGTTCTTATTGTATGGTGTTTCTGATATGGTTAAGGAAGGGAGTCGCAGTCACCTGCTAGTCGGGATCTACACGATGCACCACTTCCTGTCATTGCCTGTTTAGCTTAATATTATATATATTGTATGTACATGCATGGTTTTTATGCAAGTTGCAAGTACCGAGTATCGACTTCCCTGAATTGCCAGGATGAGCGTACCCTATTACACTATCTCAATGATAAAAGAAGGGAGATAAATTTTCAAGTCCAAATCCCAAACCCTTAAAACCATTGTCCTAGATAGATAGGACAAGTATCTGGATATTTTAACCACCGAATGTGTCGGATGACATAATTCGTGATTTTTAACCCTTTAGATTGATTTTGTGTGCATTGTTCTATGATGGGTTTTCATATTTTATCTTGGAAGTCTATGGTGAATTTTCTATTAATTAAGTCTTAATAAATAGATTTAATTAATAAATTAATTATTTGGAGAAAATTAATAGAATATCATGATCTTTGATATTTTGACTATAATTAAATGAGAATTAATTGAGAAAAAAAATTAAATAAAAGAAATTAAAAATTAAAATTAATAATATTTATAAAATAATAATAAAGTAATAAATAAATAATAATAATAAAAGTTATAAAAATTAAAATGAAAGTTATAAAAATTAAAAATTAAAGTTATAAGCTTGCCTAGGAGTTAACACACGTTTCTATTTCTCATATGTCAACAACACAGGAGTTACTGCACCAATTAAGCACATGGTGTCTACCACCTTATGACTCATCTAGAAGGTTGGAATAGACTCATGCTTAGTTGTCAACACCTTTTGGTTGTTTCTAAATGCTTCCTGAGAGTTCTTTATATTCAGGCACTCCTAGAAGCTTAGAAAGGGCGTTTGGAGAGCGTTTGGAGAGCGTTTTTGGAGGACTCGGGAACGTGGGAGAAGGAAGGAGCTTGCTCTACAGTTTTTTGAGGAGAAGCGAATTAGCATTAGAATCTGGGTAGACTCTTGTGATTTTACCTATGTTATTTCTGCTTCTCGCACTTCTTGTCTTCTTCGTGTCTTCTGAATACTTTCTGAAGATTCTATGTGTGAATGTTCCAATTGTTTTATTCTTGTCATGGATATTTAAATTTCTTATGTGAGAAAACCCCACAAGCGTAGATCTAAGAATTCTATGGACTAGGGTTAAAATTTATAGTCAAATCTATTAGAAGAATTAATGGATAAATTTAGAGAATAAATGTGTTATAAGAAAAAATTTTAAATTGGAAGCCTTTAAAAGATTGTGTATATGATCTGTGCATGTTTTTATATTTTTTCAAATCTGCATACATATACATATATATATACATATATATATACATACATATATATATATATATATACATATATATATATATATATATATATATATATATACATATATATATATATATATATATATATATATATATATATATGTTTATGTTGTAGTACAAAACTCTACGTGTGTGTGTGTGTGTATATATATATATATATATATATATATATAATATTGAAAGATCGAATGATATATCGCAGTGAAAAACTTATAAAATTGCATCGCGATTTGTATTGATAACAACATTTGAAAAACATTATTGAAAACGTTATAAAATAACATTGTAATTAAATTTTGGGGGAGGTTTTTACCCACCCTGTTCCTTCCTTATGAATGTGTCGGCAGCCGTGCCTAAGGTCGCATATATATATATATATATATATATATATATATATATATATATATATATATATATATAATTGAAAGATCGAATGATATATCGCAGTGAAAAACTTATAAAATCGCATCGCGATTTGTATTCATAACAACATTTGAAAAACGTTATTGAAAACGTTATAAAATAACATTGTAATTAAATTTTGGGGGAGGTTTTTACCCACCCCGTTCCTTCCTTATGAATGTGCCGGCAGCCGTGCCTAAGGTCGCAAGTACTGCGACTGCTGTCGCGGGTATTGCAACTGTCGTCGCAGGCCTTGCGACAGTGGCAGGCCGTACGGCTTCCCTTTAAAGAGGGAGTCGATAGTTGTAATGAATGTGCAGCGATTCAAATCGCTTTCAATCTATTTTTAAAACAGTAATGATATGAATCGCAAGTTATATGATTCAGATTCATAATTCGATTTTATGAGATAATTTGATATATTGCATATTATATATTATATTTATATATATATATATATAAATATATATATATATATATGAATATATATATGTATATATATATGTGTATATATAAATATATATGTATATATATTATACTAATTAAAATTTTAGTATTCAAGTTATTTTAAAATTATTAAATAAATAATATAGTTTTAAATTAATTAAGTTACTTAATTAGAATTTAATCTAATTAAGGTTAATTGAAAGTTATAATATTTCAGTTATCAAATATTAAGTTCTTCTCAAAATTGTAAATTGAGTTTTTTTGAAAAAAATGATAATTCATTATCAAAATAAGAATAACGTATAACTCTTAGAACATTTAGAAAATTGAATCTTAAGAGTTAGAGGGAAAATTTTTAATTCATCAAAACAATACATGGGTTAGGAAAAACGTACAAAATGTTCCTCCACTAAATATCTAAACTTGGAAACGAAAAACTAAGACCTCCACATTTAATTCAATGATGTAATTTTAGCAAAACCAAAATATGTGCTTGCATTGTGTTTTCTTTATGCTATTTGTTTTGGGTTTTGGGTTGACTAGTGTTGACCAGTTATAGGACGTCTACCAGAGGCTCGGGGGTTATGATTGTGATGTCACGATAATGTCTTAATTCTGATCTTTATAAACCCAACTATGGTTATGTGATGGAATGCTCTATGAAATGTTTGTATTTACTGATTGTTATTGTTTTCCAGTCTTCTTGTGTGAAGCTGAGATTCTTATGTATGAGACACTTGACCTAATCATTTTTGAGTCATCGATCAGTTATCCTTGGATTACTTTCCAGTCGCCATGATGGGACTGAAATGTTGATTTATGATGTCATGTTGTGACATGTTTGACTCAGCCATTTTGGAGTCTTCGATCAGTATGATTTTGAAAAATATTTTGGTTATTAAGAACCAATGTTTATTATGATTATCAGGGATACCTTCAGTTGCCAATAGAGAACTGTTGTGGTCATGATTATCTATTATGCTTTTCAGTTGACTCATGGAGATTTGATGTTTATATTGTGGATTATCTTTTGTGATTTTGAGATTTATGGTTCCATGAGCTTAGGGTAGGTTATCTGCTTGTAGTGTCGGGAAGTGGCTTGCAATGGGGGCCGAGGCCCTAAGAGGCTACCAGGGTAACTCATTGTAAGTTGTTTTAATAAGTGAAAACATTCACACCTAATACTAACTAAATGAACCTAAAAAGATAATTGTTTTGTTCTCGCCCATGCCTCGAGTGCTAGTACAGACTAGGATGGGAGTAGAGAGAACGCTTAGTTGCGACCTTGCATTCCATAGTATGCCTTGTCAGCATGAGAGGATACTAGTGGCCGCATAAGGATCAATAGGGACCCTGGAGTCCTAAGCTAACTGCTAGGGTAACTTCTACATGATTTATGCGATGACACTTGCCCACTTACAGAGTAGATTTCCTACATGTCATTGTGTGCCTCTGGAATTAGATGTCAGTTTTGTGATTGGAACCTTTGAGTTAGTATACTTTTAGGATTCCTGGACTTATAGAGATTTATGCTATGTGATTTGGATAGCCTATTTGGGACTTGAGATTATCTCCTCAGCACGATGGGAGTGGACCACTTAGGTTCCACGCGGTCAGGTGGTAGTGTTTTTCCACTCTTATCATTTGAGATCCGTTTGGGACACCGTAGCTGATGCATTCTTGGACTATGATGGTGGATATGTATCCTTTCATTGATTTTAGCATATGTTAGATGGTGTTATCTTATGCTTATATTTGCATGTCAGATTACTTTTTGTATATGATGTAGTATGTATAGATGTGACATTCCTACTATGTTAATACCGATGATCTCTTCGGTGATTTGGAATGTTACGCACAGAGGGATGGCTAGGACCCACGATGGTCTAATGATGCTATTTACGGTTGGGAGGAACCGTGCATTTAGTTTATTATGTTTGATCTTTTATGATGGATGACTATATCTTCTACGATGTTGTGTCATGTGTGACATGTGATTATCTTTACCTTGTTGCATCATGGATTAGAATGGGATGATGTACCTTATTTCACATATGTATATTCTTTTAAGCCTTTCATACCCTATGACATGTACAATGGATGATTGTGCATTTAGAAATGTAATATATAAACATTGGACTTATCATTATTATTTCATGAGGATGTGATGTTAGATTAACAGTTAATTTAGATGTGATTCAACGTTAAGGGATCCATGAAGAATGTAACCATTTATGTATGTTATGTTTACTTTCATTTGTACTTTTACTATTGCTTTCGTTACTAGGTATAAGTTGTAAATGGTTTTTACTTTCATGTATTTTTTTTTTTTTTAAATGCTACCAAACTTAGTGAAATTCTAGGTTAATGTTTTTGGATCCCTTGGCGGGGCATTACATTTGGTATCAGAGCCCGAGTTTCTACATTGGGAGCTCTGGGTATTTTAGAACAAACTAGGACTTTGAGCTATTATGTGTATATTTCAAACTTGAAACTAGGTGAACTGAAACAAAACTTGAACTGTTACTTGCATATTTTTCATACTTCAACACTTAGCTTTCAAAACTGAAAATTCTACTTAAACCTAAACATAGGCAAAACTGAAATTGAACTTAGTCTATTGCAAACATGTGTCTTTTGATTGTAATAGTACTTTGTTGTAAGATGGTATCTGGGACTAGGTCTTCTGTTAAAGGTCGTGGTAGAGGTCGTGGTAGAGGCCGTGGTCATGGCAGAGCTATCAGTGTCCATGAGTCTGCCCATGAGGGATCTGCTCATGAAGAGAGCGGAGGAGAGCACGCTAGTAAGCAACAAGAAGAGAGCCGTAGAGAGGACCAAGCTGAGTCTGAGGAGGTTAACTTGAGACAGATGATGCAAACCATCCTTGATCGTCTACCTCCTGCTCATGAACAGCCTAAAGCACATCAAACAAAACAAGGGCATAGACCCAGATCTAGGAGCCCTCAAAAGGATCGACAGAGATCCATTGTATCTACTCAGATGAAGGACCTTGCGAGATCCAGGGTCAAGCCCTTTAACGGGCAAGGTTCTGGATATGTGGCCGAACAGTGGCTTATCGCCCTTGACAGGATTTTTGTTATGCAAGACTTTGACAGTAATGTTAAGGCAAGATTTGCGATTACCAATTTGGAGAATTTTGGGGCCACTTGGTGGACAATTGAGGAAAAGAAGTTGGGTATTGATATGAGTAGTGTCACTTGGGAGCTATTCTTAGAAAGTTTCCGCGAACGATTCCTACCAGAGGAATGGAGGCAGCAGAGGGCAAATGAGTTCCATAATCTCAGGCAGTATACTATGACAGTGACCGAGTATAGCGCAAATTTTATGAGCTCATCTCTTTTTCAAGATTCAGTGAAAATTCAGCTCAGTTGACACAACACTTTATTAGAGGTTTGAACAACCGTATAATTGGGGGTGTCAAGGTATTTGAGCCAAAAACCCTCAAGGATGTGGTACGTCGAGCCATCCTTGTTGAACAAAGTGTCAACCTTGGTCAAGGAGGTTTTGTAGGAGCACTCGCAACATCAGGATCTAAAGGCAACTACAATTCAGGTGGGAACAGGAAGCCTTCTTTTTCTAAGGGGAAACAGTATCAGCAGCAGTCTCAACAGACGCAATAGCAGAAGGGATCGAATTCTCAGGCTCAAGGTGATGGCGGAGGTTCTAACTCCAAGAACAACCGCAATACTCAGCGCAGTAAACGGAATCAACCCAATCAACCAACTCAGAGTAGTCAGTCTTTTGTTAGCAGGAACAGCCGTCAGCAATCAAATGCACCACCCATGGGTAAAGGATCTGGCGGGAATACAGGATGTTTTTCATGTGGACAGATTGGACATTACGCAGCTCAATGTCCACAACGAGCACCTCAGTTTTCAAGGCCTAGGCCAATAGCTTTAGAGCCTACAATTGGAGATGCAGGTAGAGCTCATAGAGTGTTTGCAGTAGTAGACCATCGTCAGGCGGATCATCAGGGAACAGTGGTTGAGACCACAGGTGCTATTCGAGGTATATCTCTTTCAGTATTGTTTGATTCAGGAGCTATAGATTCATTTATTTCACCATCTATAGTTTCTAAGTGTAAGCTGGATGCGGTGAAGCAAGATCATGGTTGGCAAGTGGAACTAGCCTCAGGTATTAAGGTCTCCACAGATTCTGTAGTTCATAAGTGTGGGCTTAGTTTAGGAGGATTTGATACTGCAGTTGACCTTCGAGTCATACCTCTTGGTTCCTATGATATGGTTTTGGGCATAGACTGGCTTGGATCTCATAGAGCCAGTATAGATTGCAGGAAGAAGATTATAATGTGCCAAGATGACCAAGGGAATAATGTGAAGATAGTTGGGATACCAAAGCCTATATCTCTACGGATGATTTCTGCTATGCAAATGAAGCGGAGTTTCCGTAAGGGATGTCAGATATTTGTTGTTATGGTAAATGATCTTGATGAGGAAGATCCTGTGAGGAAGACTTTAGATCACCCAATTTTACAGGAGTACGCAGATGTTTTTCCAAGTGAGATTCCAGGCATGCCTCCAAAGAGGGACATCGATTTTAGCATTGACTTGATTCCTGGAGCAGAGCCTATCTCTAAAGCTCCTTATTGTATGACTACACAAGAATTGGGTGAGTTGCATCTTCAGCTAGAGGAGCTTTTGGCCAAAGGGAGCATTCGACCTAGTGTATCACCATGGGGAGCTCCAGTGCTCTTTGTGAAAAAGAAAGACGGTTCTTTGCGTCTTTGTATTGATTACAAATAGTTGAATAAGGTGACTATTAAGAACAGGTATCCTCTACCTAGGATTGATGACTTATTTGATCAGATCAAGGGAGCTACAGTATTCTCCAAGATTGACCTTAAGTCAGGATACCACCAACTTTGCATTAAGGAAGCCGATATTCACAAGACTGCCTTTCGAACTCGCTATGGGCATTATGAGTTCACAGTGGTACCTTTTGGGTTGACTAATGCTCCATCAGTTTTCACGAGTTTGATGAATGGGGTGTTTCGATCTTATCTGGACAAGTTTGTACTTGTGTTTCTTGATGATATATTGATATATTCTAAGACTCAGAAGGAACATGAGGAACACCTGCGATTGG
The DNA here is from genome assembly GCA_028749045.1 of Cupressus sempervirens. Taxonomy (NCBI): domain Eukaryota; kingdom Viridiplantae; phylum Streptophyta; class Pinopsida; order Cupressales; family Cupressaceae; genus Cupressus; species Cupressus sempervirens. The sequence continues at coordinate 383,374,489 of CM053784.1, forward strand.
TTTTACAGTGTTTAAGAGACAATCAACTTTATGCCAATGCAGCTAAGTGCGAATTCTTCAAATCTGAAATTCAGTATTTAGGGCATGTCATTTCAAGTGATGGTATTTTAGTGGATCCTGCAAAGATTCAGGCGATAGTAGATTGGCCTACATCGACTAATGTGTCAAAGATTCGTAGTTTCATGGGTCTAGCTGGTTATTATCATAGATTTGTCCAGAACTTCTCCAGAATAGCGCATCCTATCACTTCTCTTCAGAGGAAAGGAAAGAAATTTATTTGGACAAAGAAATGCGAGGAAGCATTTCAGAAGCTCAAGGAGCTTTTGACTAGTGCACCGATCTTAGCAGTACCTGATCCAGAGGGAGATTTCATGGTGTGTACAGATGCTTCTCTTGAAGGGATTGGGGCAGTTTTGATGCAGAATGGACGGGTGATTGCGTATGAATCACGCAAGCTCAAGGATCACGAGCTAAATTATCCTACACATGATCTTGAGTTGGCAGCGGTAGTTCATGCTTTGACAAGATGGAGACATTTCTTGTTGGGGCACAGATTTGAGCTACATAGTGATCATCGCAATCTTCAGTACATCTTCACTCAACCTAATTTGAATGCTCGCCAGAGACGATGGATGGAATTTCTATGCGAGTATGATTTTGAGGTAAAGTACATTCAGGGAAAGGAGAATGTGGTGGCAGATGCTTTGAGTCGCAGGAGACATGTGATATCATCTATGACTCTTAGTGTTGATTTGAGAAGTCGAATTCTTCAGGCACTTCCTACAAATTCTTGGTATCAGGAGGTGTGCAGAGAAATAGATTCAGCAAGACCTTTGGAAGGTAAGTTTGCAGGCTACGTCCGAGAGTCAAATGGTCTTTTGAGACATTTGGGGAGGATTTATGTGCCATTACTGGATGAGCTTCGCACCTTGATTTTAGCAGAGGCCCATCGTACACCTTACTCAGCACCTCCAGGTGTCAAGAAGATGCATGCTGATTTGAGGCGTTTGTTCTTTTGGTCTGGGATGAAGCGAGACATTGCTGATTATGTGGCTAGGTGTCTTGAGTGTCAGAGAGTCAAGGCAGAACACTAGCACCCGGCAGGACTTTTGCAACCAAATCTCATTCCTTCATGTAAGTGGGACATCATCTCTATGGACTTCATAGTAGGATTACCTATGACTGTTCGTCGTCATGATGCTATCATGGTCACCGTTGATCGATTGACTAAGGTGGCGCATTTTTCACCAATCAAGTCTTCCTACACGGCAACTTCTATAGCTAATGTCTTCATGCGTGACATTGTGAGACTACATGGTATTCCCTGAAAGATCATTTCTGACAGGGATCCTGTATTCACATCCGCATTCTGGACATCGCTGCAGCATGAGCTTGGAGCTCAATTGAATTTTAATTCGGCATATCACCCAAAGACAGATGGTCAAACAGAGAGGGTGAATCAAGTTCTAGAAGATATGTTAAGGATGTATGTGATGGATAGGCAGACACATTGGTAGGACTATCTCTACCTAGTGGAATTTGCTTACAACGACGGTTATTATAGTTCTATTGGCATGGCACCATTTCAGGCTTTATATGGACGTCCTTGTCGTACACCCTTGAGTTGGGACAATCTTGAGGATCGCATCCTGTTGGGTCCTGAGATGCTTCGTGATATGGAGCAACAGGTAGTGCGTATCCGTGAGCACTTGACTACGGCACAGGATAGGCAGAAAAAGTATGTTGATGATCATAGGACAGATAAGCAGTTTGCTCTGGGAGATAAGGTTTTCTTGAGAGTGCGTCTACGGAAGAGTCCGATCCGATATGGAAAGGGTTCAAAGCTAGCACCTCGCTTTGTGGGACCAGTTGAGATTCTTGAGAGGATTGGCCCAGTTGCTTATCGCCTTGCTCTACCGCTCAGCCTAGCTCGCATTCATGATGTTTTCCATGTTTCAGTACTTAGGCAGTATATTCCTGATGTTGTAGATGTTCTTGATTGGAATGCGTTGCAGGTAGAGGACGGGCAGCTGGCTTTGGAGCCGGTTCGTATTCTGGAGCAGCGGGAGTTGACCCTCAGGGGTCGAACCATCGAGCAGGTAAGGGTCCAATGGGACCCTACTGATGATTCTTTAGCTACATGGGAGGATGCAGCTAGATTACGGGAGTTATATCCCTACCTGTTTGCAGGCTTCCAGGAGTAAGCCTAATCCAAGCGGGGGTGGATGTAGTGCCTACCCTCGTTCACATCCTTCTGGACATATTGTTGATATTATTATCGAACTATGTTAGACTAGTTTTATGTTGATGGATTAGTAGCATTGTTTCGAGACACTATGTTATGGATTCAGTTGATGTATGATGAGATTATTTAGACTCTACATTTCATGTATGCATGATGATTATTATATTGCTTTCAATTATTGATGATGATTAGTTAGATGGTTTACTATCTCATGTGTTTTATTATGAATACTTACCCCATACTTACATGTGTATGGTGTGCGTGTTTGTTCCTATTGTATGGCGTTTCTAATATGGTTAAGGAAGGGAGTCGTAGTCACCTGCTAGTCGGGATCTACACGATGCACAACTTCCTGCCATTGCCTGTTTAGCTTAGTATTATATATATTGTATGTACATGCATGGTTTTTATGCAAGTTGCAGGTACCGGGTATCGACTTCCCTGAATTGCCAGGATGAGTGTACCCTATTACACTATCTCAATGATAAGAGAAGGGAGATAAATTCTCATGTCCAAATCCCAAACCCTTAAAACTATTGTCCTAGAGAGATAGGACAAGTATCTGGATATTTTAACCACTGAATGTGTCGGATGACATAATTCGTGATTTTTAACCCTTTAGACTGATTTTGTGTGCATTGTTCTATGATGGGTTTTCATATTTTATCTTGGAGGTCTATGGTGAATTTTCTATTAATTAAGTCTTAATAAATAGATTTAATTAATAAATTAACTATTTGGAGAAAATTAATATAATATCATGATCTTTGATATTTTGACTATAATTAAATGAGAATTAATTGAGAAAAAGAATTAAATAAAAGAAATTAGAAATTAAAATTAATACTATTTATAAAATAATAATAAAGTAATAAATTAATAATAATAATAAAAGTTATAAAAATTAAAATTAAAAGTTATAAGCTTGCCTAGGAGTTAACGCACCTTTTTATTTCTCATATGTCAACAACACAGGAGTTACTGCACCAATTAAGCACATGGTGTCTACCACCTTATGACTCATCTAGAAGGTTGGAATAGACTCATGGTTAGTTGTCAACACCTTCTGGTTGTTTCTAGATGCTTCCTGAGAGTTCTTTATATTCAGGCACTCCTAGAAGCTTAGAGAGGGCGTTTGGAGAGCGTTTGGAGAGCGTTTTTGGAAGACTCGGGAACGTGGGAGAAGGAAGGAGCTTGCTCTGCAGTTTTCTGAGGAGAAGCGAATTAGCATCAGAATCCGGGTAGACTCTTGTGATTTTACCTATATTATTTCCGCTTCTCGCACTTCCTGTCTTCTTCGTGTCTTCTGAATACTTTCTAAAGATTCTATGTGTGAATGTTCCAATTGTTTTATTCTTGTCATGAATATTTAAATTTCTTATGTGAGAAAACCCCACAAGCGTAGATCTAAGAATTCTATGGACTAGGGTTAAAATTTATAGTCAAATCTATTAGAAAAATTAATGGATAAATTTAGAGAATAAATGTGTTATAGGAAAATTCTTAAAATTGGAAGCCTTTAAAAGATTGTGTATATGATCTGTGCATGTTTTTATATTTTTTCAGATCTGCATACATATATATATATACACATTTATATATATACATATATATATATATACATTTATATATATACATTTATATATACATATATATATATATATATATATATATATATATATATATATATATATATATATATGTTTATGCTGTAGTACAAAACTCTGCATATATATATATATATATATATATATATATATATACACACACATATATATACATATATACATATATACACATACATATGTGTGTGTGTGTATATATATATTTAATTGAAAGATTGAATGATATATCGCAGTGAGAAACTTATAAAATCGCATCGCGATTTGTATTGATAACAGCATTTGAAAAACGTTATAAAATAACATTATAATCAAAAAAAAAATTTGGGGGGGGGGGGGGGGGGGGGGTTACCCACCCCGTTCCTTCCTTATGAATGCGCCGGCAGCCGTGCCTGCTGTCGCAGGCCCTGCGATAGTGGCAGGCCGCACGGCTTCCCTTTGAAGAGGGAGTCGATAGTTGTAATGAATGTGCAGCGATTCAAATCGCTTTCAATATTTTTTTTAAACAGTAATGATATGAATCGCAAGTTATATGGTTCGAATTCATAATATTCAAGTTATTTTAAAATTATTAAATAAATAATATAGTTTTAAATTAATTAAGTTAATTAGAATTTAATCTAATTAAGGTTAATTGAAAGTTATAATATTTAAGTTATCAAATATTAAGTTCTTCTCAAAATTGTAAATTGAGTTTTTTTGAAAAAAACGATAATTCATTATCAAAAAAAGAATAACGTATAACTCTTAGAACATTTAGAAAATTGAATCCTAAGAGTTAGAGGGAAAAGTTTTAATTCATCAAAACAATACATGGGTTAGGAAAAACGTATAAAATGTTCCTCCACTCAATATCTAAACTTGGAAACGAAAAACTGAGACCTCCACATTTAATTCAATGATGTAATTTTAGCAAAACCAAAACATGTGCTTGCATTGTGTTTTCTCTATGCTATTTGTTTTGGGTTTTGGGTTGACTAGTGTTGACCAATTATAGGACGTCTACCAGAGGCTCAGGGGTTATGATTGTGATGTTATGATGATGTCTTAATTCTGATCTTTATAAACCCAACCATGGTTATGTGATGGAATGCTCTATGAAATGTTTGTATTTACTGATTGTTATTGTTTTCCAGTCTTCTTGTGTGAAGCTGAGATTCTTATGTATGAGACACTTGACCTAATCATTTTTAAGTCATCGATCAGTTATCCTTGGATTACTTTCTAGTCGCCATGATGGGATTGAAATGTTGATTTATGATGTCATGTTGTGACATGTTTGACTCAACCATTTTGGAGTCTTCGATCAGTATGATTTTGAGAAATATTTTGGTTATTGAGATCCAATGTTTATTATGATTATCAGGGATACCTTCAGTTGCCAATAGAGAACTGTTGTGGTCACGATTATCTATTATGCTTTTTAGTTGACTCATGGAGATTTGATGTTTATATTGTGGATTATCTTTTGTGATTTTGAGATTTATGATTCCATGAGCTTAGGGTAGGTTATCTACTTATAGTGTCGGGAAGTGGCTTGCAATGGGGGTCGGGGCCCTAAGAGGCTGCCAGGGTAACTCATTGTAAATTGTTTTAATAAGTGAAAACATTCACACCTAATACTAACTAAATGAACCTAAAAAGATAATTGTTTTGTTCTCGCCCATGCCTCGAGTGCTAGTACAGACTAAGATAGGAGTAGAGAGAACGCTTTGTTGCGACCTTGCATTCCATAGTATGCCTTGTCAATATGAGAGGATACTAGTGGCCGCATAAGGATCAGTAGAGACCCTGGAGTCCTAAGCTAACTGCCAGGGTAACTTCTACATGATTTATGCGATGACACTTGCCCGCTTATAGAGTAAGTTTCCTACATGTCATTGTGTGCCTCTGGAATTAGATGTCGGTTTTGTGATTGGAACCTTTGAGTTAGTATACTTTTAGGATTCTTGGAATTATAAAGATTTATGCCATGTGATTTGGATAGCCTGTTTGGGACTTGAGATTATCTCCTCAGCACGGTGGGAGTGGACCACTTAGGTTCCACACGTCGGGTGGTAGTGTTTTTCCACTCTTATCATTTGAGATCCGTTTGGGACACCGTAACTGATGCATTCTTGGACTATGATGGTGGATATGTATCCTTTCATTGATGTTTAGCATATGTTAGATGGTGTTATCTTATGCTTATATTTGCATGCAAGATTACTTTCTGTATATGATGTAGTATGTATAGGTGTGACATTCCTACTATGTTAATACCGATGATCTCTTCAGTGATTTGGAATGTTATGCACGGAGGGATGGCTAGGAGCCACGATGGTCTAATGATGCTATTTACTGTTGAGAGGAACCGTGCATTTAGTTTATTATGTTTGATATTTTATGATGGATGACTATATCTTCTACGATGTTGTGTCATGTGTGACATGTGATTATCTTTACCTTGTTGCATCATGGATTAGAATGGGATGATGTACCTTATTTCACATATGTATATTCTTTTAAGCCTTTCATACCCTGTGACATGTACAGTGGATGATTGTGCATTTAGAAATGTAATATATAAACATTGGACTTATCATTATTATTTCACGAGGATGTGATGTTAGATTAACAATTAATTTAGATGTGATTCAACGTTAAGGGATCCATGAAGAATGTAACCAGTTATGTATGCTATGTTTACTTTCACTTGTACTTTTACTATTGCTTCCGTTACTAAGTATAAGTTGTAAATGGTTTTTACTTTCGTGTATTTTTTTTAAATTAAAAAAAAATGCTACCAAACTTAGTGAAATTCTAAGTTAATTCTTTGGATCCCTTGGCGGGGCATTACAGTTCTCAAGTCTCCTTTGCTGTCAGAACTTGAGATTGATTTCATTGGACATTATAGTTTGACTCTCATCTTAAACCAGAACCTGTTTGCTGCGCTTTCTTGACAATAAATCAGAACTTCACTTCTCTTTCTCTGTGGTAGAGACAAAGTTTGTAAATCTTTAGAAGTCGTTTTCCTCTTCTTCTTGTCATGCTCGATATTAATGAACTAAAACATAATGCCTGCAGATATGAAATAATTTTTCAAAATGCAGGTAGTATATTGCTGGATACTCTACTTGCTTCTAATGGAATCCAAGTTTTCTTATGGATAATAATAAGGATGCGGGAAAGAAATACACATTTTATATAACAAAATGCTGGCTAGATTTTGTTTGAGATTCTGCTACAATAGTGGTGCAGGGGCACCCAATGGACACAGGAAACTACAGGGTACACCAGGAGCTATGAAGGAGACCATGAAGGTACCAAGGGAAATCAATGCCTAATGAAGACATATCAAGTCAATTGATGAGGAATGATGGCTATTGAAGCCATTAAATGTAAGAAATATCATAAAGTTGTCAAAATGTAATGCCTAGCCAAGAAAGTGGCAAAGGGAAACCAAATAAGTAATGACTGTCATTTAAAAGTTATCAAAAATGCTTGTTTATTGTCATGTGACAGTTATATGGGAGTTTGGTCGATAGGAGTCAGTTTGAGGGTAGTTAGAGGGCAAGAGGTCTTTAAAAAGAATGCATTTTGAATAGAAGAGACAGTGGTGGTCAAGGAGGAAGCAGTTTGAAAGAAAGAATAAATAAAAATCTGTCATTTCAGTATTTTTTCCGACTATCATAACAGTGCTGTCCATTATTGTTTGATTTCAAAGTAGTTACAAGTTTCTTGGCATGTAAAGTTGGTGTTTTGTAAAATATAAGGATGATTGAAAAATATCAATGATTTGATAAAAGTCTCTTTAACATTGGAGTCAAATATATTGTAAACGTTTATTGGAACAGTGCTGAATAAATTACTGTCTGTCATAAGCACGTGACAGTCACCTTGCTATTTTGTAAACCAATGGAATAAAGCCTCTTCCACTGTCTGTCTGTCACTGTAACTTGTGGGAGAGGAGTCCAATGTATTTGATATGTATTTTTAATGTGGAATGAGTGCAGGTTTATAAAAAGACAGAGAATAAACTGAAAGGAGCAGTGTGACTGGTGGACAGTACAGTGAGGGTACATTTGAAAGGCACCATATGGTGGATAGAAGAATCTGAGGGTTGGAGTGGACAGGTAAGTGTTGGAAACGATTGAAGATGTGTATCTTGAAGTGTCTAAACCATCAAAATGGTTTTGAATGTCTGTTAAGGGACTTTTCTAGGAAGCCCTAGGTTAGAAACCCTTAAAGGGAGGATTTGATGAAAAGTATCTAGAAATGCTTGGAGGTGCAAACAAATTGAGGAATCCTACTATTGTTAGATGCCTTAAGACTGTGTAAAGGTTTGGAGTGTTGGATATGAATGCAAATAGTAGTTGCTTTGGAAGTGGAGGGCTAATTAGGCCGAATTGCTTGAAGAGACAGTCATGGAAGTGTTCATCAGTCACAGGTTGGGGAATTGAGATTTGCAGAGTTTGAAGAACTCCATAAAGGGTACTTGAAAAGGTGACTAAGTCATTAGGTTGTTTGGGGAGTTTTAGAGAAAAGTGCAATTTACTGTCTGGACAGGGCTAATTGGACAGTCCTAGAAAAGGCAGTTTTGAAGATTGAGATAGAGTTGATGCCTGGTAGGGGTTGGAACTCCTTTGTTATGATATTTGAAGATTGTTGAAGCCTTAGAAGGATCAGAGGAATCCTTGAAGACAGAAATCAAGAGTTGTTTGCATGAAGGGTGAATTAGGAGTGTTCCCAAAGAGAGGGAAGTTAAAACATGGACAAGGTGAATTGATAAGTGGTTTAAAATGAATCAAGGAAGTGAACCTGTTACAGAGGAGTGTTTTGTTGATTTCCTAAAGTCAGGGACTTCCTATTGATCCTTGAGTTGAACTCTAGTTCCTTGAGTGGATTCCAAGACGTTGTTGAATCCTCAAGTTGAACAGGGTTCCTTAAGGGGATATTGGAAGGCTCTGCATCAAATAGCAAGATGTAAAACCCTCAACTTCAAAAGAATTTTCTCAGACAAACATCTTCAATATCAAAAGCCATGCGTCTACGGGCACGAACATCATCAACATCTATTGTCTTCATAAATTCATACAAACTGCTTGAACAGACCGAAATAGACAAGTAGGCTAAAGATTACATTGAAGAGTGAGAAAAGAGACGAAGTGAAAGGCAGCAGACATACCTTCCTCAGGAAATCCTTGCTTTCTACTACAGAATCGCCGTACGCATAGAAATTTCCCCAAATAACAGAAAAGCTACAGAGCAAAAAAAAAATTAGAACACTTTGCCAAAGCAAATAGATGGAGAATAGCAGAAGGAAAAGAAAGGAGGAGAGAAAAACAGAGGAATGCGCGAGACCTCTCTCGTGTGTTCGGGAAGACGCAAACTTCGGGCATCTAAATGCATCCATTGTTGTCTTTCACTTAGACAGTGTGCCACCTGGGAACCACATTTGTATCTGTTCCGCTTCCGTATAATGGAACAGATAATTTCAAGCGCGTAAATAATTGAAAATTTTGTTAAAATGTTTATTTTTGTACATAAATGCTGAGGATTCTGCTTGAGTTTAGATTCAGTTTCCACTTGTAAACATGTTACTACTTGTATTGCTTCACGCACACCACGTTTCGCGATATTCTGTCCAGTCTGCGAATTATTCCTAACAGTGTGATAAAAGGAAGACGTGCCTTCTCTCCCATCGTAAATCCAAAACCTCCGCTCGCCATTCTGCAGGCAAGCTACGTGATAAGAGCGCCAAAAAAGTTTGAAATAATATTTTCCCTCAAAACTTTAGTGATTGAGGTAAACTATAAAAGCAATGTGTTTAGTTCCTATCAAAAGTTAAAAATTAAGGAAATTAGAAATATAAAATCAGTTAAACAAAAAGTAGAAAGAACATGTAATTATATATCAACTAGATAAAATAATGATAGTAATAATAACATAGTAATATTATCTTATATAATATTGCTATGAATTTTTACTATTTTGATATTTACATTGTATAACTAAATTTTGTCTAATTAAAATATAAATATGTATGAAATTATGAGGGTTATCGTTTTCCATAAGATATCCCTTAGCCATTCTTCATACTTTTAACTACCTTATTTGATCTTATGACAAATCCCACATATTACTATTATCTCGCTCATCGTTGAGGTTCACATGAGCCACATTCATTATGATATCCTCAAGCCTCTCTCCATTTAAAGAAAAATGCAAATAGAGATCTATGTCATATCTAATTTTTATCTATGATTTTTGTGTCAATTCTTATCATTTATCTTCCGCATTATCCTTACATGAACATAATTTATATTTGATCAAAATTAAAATTACATTTTTGAAATGTCAATTAGTAAAATTATAAATAAATTCCTACATGTGTTCTAGATTGCTAGCAACCAAATTGCGAGTATAACTGACATCTTTAAATAGTTATGAACTCATGTAAGAAATTATGAAAAACACTTTACATTAATTAGCTTTTGTAAGATCCCTGGCCTACTAATAAGCAAAGCCACATCATCAAATGTGCGAGAAATGCGGAATTCAAAAGATGAAGGGTATGTGCAACATCATGGTGTGCCAAAAAGTGGCAATGTGAAAAAAGTGAAGTTTGAAAACGTCTAAAAGTGTTTCGAAATCTGCTCTAACTTTTTGCCACCCATCTTAAGACCAAGGCAAAAAGGTTGGGTCAAACCTTATCGAGTATTCAATCCATTATCAAGTACCCGATGTCATATCAGGTATCCGATATGAGATCGGATACCCAAAACCCATGACTTGGATTTTTAAAAAAAAACTTGAGAGCAAATAATGCATTTGTGTTTGGGTTTGGTTCGTGTGGCCTCGATTTCGTGTACCAAATATAGGAACGGGTATATGATATAGGTAAGGAATTTTTTGTATTTTTTTATGATTTTGAATGAATTTTAATATAAATTAGGTATTTTAAATAGAAATTATTGAAAATTAGGTTTTTTTAAAAATAGAAATAATTAAAAATTAAGCTTTTTTAATAGAAATGTTATTTTGCAATTTAATAGGTATGACTAACCTGAATGATGATACTAAGGTAGGAAATAATGTTCCTCGAAACCATCCACCAAACGCTACAATACTCCCTCAAAATTGTCCACCAAACGATCCCCTACCCCCTCAAAACCCTCCTTGAATTGAAGATTTGATAGAAGAAAATCTCACCGAACTAAGGGTTTCGCAAACCACATATAACAATATACCTGCATTGGCAACCATGTTATCCATGTTAAACACCATAGTGAATAATATTTAAACACTTAACCAATGAACAAAATGCTTCTCTTTACCGGCATGAGAAAATACATGCCATATTTGATGATGGATTGAACTATGATGAGGTTGTGACCCTAAACATAACTAAAGATGATACATTTAACCTTTTTGTGGACCCAAAAACTAGTAGAACAGTAGAACGCAAAAAGGCGCCAAATTATCAATTAATGGTGCACAAATGAGGCTATGCATGCAAACTTTTGGGATCGTTGGTGGATGGTTTTTGAAAAACGTCCACATAGAAATTTAGAGGTGTCATTCTATTTCATTAAAAAATGGTATGCCGAATTTGTGTTGCACCTCAAGGTGAACTACTAGAGCATGAGGCCCAACATGGGTGTAGGAGGAGGATCTCTTTAGGATAGACCCTTTGCCCAATGGAAGAAAGTTGGCACTTTTTTCCCCCCTATTGATGTTTTCCCCCCCTCCTCTAGTATAGCATCCTGATATCATTACAAAGGCTAGCTCTCAGACTATTAGAGTCATCCATAGATTGAGTAGCTTATTGATATCCCAGGCTAGGTCAGTGTTGCCTCCCCATGTTGATGATACTGGCATGAGTTCATCATTGGCAAGCTCATTAGGCTAGGTTAGTGTTGCCTCCCCATGTTTGTGTGCCCCATACTTGCATAATGTGCAAGAATATTTATCTGGGTCCCATAGGTGATCTTTCTAAGTATCAATTTGTATTTAAGGAGGATGATACACTAGACACGCATACAAATGCTACACACCCTGACGTGAGAGAGGAGGGGTATGCAGAGACATGTAATCCTTCTATGTTGGTACATGTATACATTTTTTTGTTATGACATATGTGATTTAAAGTTAATATTTATAATATAGTAATTTTAACCCATACTGACTTATACATGTATGTGATCTTCATCTATGTTTAGTTGGTGACTGAGGAGGAGCTCAAATAGGTTGATAATGTCACGCTCTCGGCTATTTCATTTGGCCTTGAGACATCTACAATACATTATGTTGTGTTCCCATTATTTTTCTATTTGATATTAGAGCATGCATGGTTTCTAATCTTTCTTTTCTCTTGCAGGCATCACCTATCAATGGGGGGTAGAGTGCAAGGGGTGAGGCAAAGCCCATTGACAAGGGAAAGGTAATTAGGTGTTTTTAAAGTGATTAAATATCGATGCATTCTTGTAAAATATTCATGCTAATAAAATTTAATTACATTCTTTATTGTACAAGGTGTGGTTACTAGTGATGAGTTCAAGAAGATTCGACATCGTAGACCCTATGTCATTTCCATTTGCAGCGAGAGCCCCATCGTATGTATAAGTGTCATTTATTTGTTATTTTCCTTATTTTCATAAACAAATTCAAAACTAATTTCCATGATATTAACAACTAGGCTTTTGTATCTCATAGGAAACACCTAGTGCATAGGAGGTTGGATGTCAAAGTTTTGTATCTTTGTTCACGCAACCATTCTATCTAGCGGAGGAGTTGACAGAGGTAAGTTGTAGTTTGAATTCTTGATTATATTTATAAATTTAGTATGCTATGAATTATTATACTATAGTTTAAGTTGTAGATCCATCTGACAAACATACTTGAACATATACAGGCCACAACTAACCAAGTTCTAGGCATCTTGACATATGAGAGGACTCCTGACCAGTGCAAGAGCTTGACAAGAGAGGTAATTATGATGAAAGTTTAATACTATAAATCTTCATTAAAATAAAGGATCATTATTTATTTGAGTAATTCAATGTTAGATACATAGAATCATATAAATTTAGTAGTCTAACTTTGGGTTTTCCATTTTTGTTTATGTGGAAGGCATCTGATCCACCTAATTCAATGAAAAGGCTACATTTTAATCATCCACTAGTAGCATAAGATAGTATAGTTGTCATAGGATGTGTCATGAGACATTTTGAGATGGCATATGCCACATTGTATATAAAAACATTGATATTATACACATTTTGATGACATGATCAGCCACATTTTGTAAATGGATCTATGTATTTTGATATATATTTGTGTAATTCATCTATGGATGCATGAACTTTCATAGATATTTGTGTAAATGTATTTTGATATATATTTTTGTCATTTATGTGCACAATGATATACATATTAATTTAGTATAGTATTGTTAAATTTATTGTAGATCATGTGTATTGTTCATGTTTATGGAATATTGTTCATTTTGATCATGTTTGTTGTATTCGATTCAAATGCAATAATTTGTGAAGAACATTTTAACAACCTTTATTATCAAATTTTGATGTAATGTAATTTGAAATTATATCAAATATGTTTAATTTCAAGTGATCTCTGCAATCCCTTGAGATGTCTACAATTAGCCAAATTCAAGGCTAATTTGGTCATAGAAGCCCATCTTTGGTGTTACAAGACGTTTTAGTATGTACCAGTCGCAAATGTTATTGGGAATCTGTGGTCAAAATAGGGGTGTCACTCTGTTATTGTAGACCTTGACATGATCATCTTGTAGCATTCAACATTTCAATGATAGCCCCCATGAGCTCTGAGTTATGACACTGACAAGATCAACCTCCAAACACGCTTAGAGCACCTCTTCAATACGGGGAGGCCACGACATTGGAAGCTCTCTGTGGCCAAAAAAAAGGTGTCACTAGGGTTCACCCACCCATCCAGAGCTCATGGAACTGATGATTCGATGCCAAGATTAGCGGTTTCAGAGTTGTGTAATGATGTAACAATGAACTGAGGCATATTGCAAGTTTTGGCATCAAGCGAGATCATTGTATCGAATCCAAATAGAATGTGATCTCTCTAAAATGAGATAGGTTATTGTAGGCGTCGACGTGATCATCTTATAGCATCCAATGTTTCCCCAATAGCCCCCGTGAGCTTTGAGTTATGACCCTTGGAAGACTGAACTCCAAATGCACTTAGAGCACCTTAGAGACTCTTTGGTACAAGGTGGCCACAAATGCTAGAGGCTCTCTTCAATCAAAACAAGGGTGTCACTAAGGTTCACCTACCCATCTAGAACTAATGGAGATGACAATTCAATGGCAAGATCTACAATTTCAAAGTTGTACAGTGATGCACCACTGAACTAGGGCACAATACTGCAAGTTTTGGCATCGAGTGAGATCAATGTGCCAAATCCAAATGGAAAGTGATCTGTCTGAAATGAGATAGGTTATTGTAGGCCTTAGAATGACCACCATGTAGCATTTGATGTTTCATCGATTACCCCCCGAGCTTCGAGTTACAACCCTCAAAAGATTGACCTTCAAACGCACTCATAGCACCTTGAAGACTGTTCGATACGGGGTGGCTGTGAATGTTGGAGAGTCTTTATGGCTGGAACAAGGGTATCACTAGGGTTTACCTGCCCATTTGGAGCTAATGGAACTAATGATTTGATGCCAAGATCAATGGTTTCAATGTTGCACAGTGATGCACCAATGAACTAAGGCACACTACAAGTTTTGGCATCGAGCGAGATCAATGTGTTGAATCCAAATGGAATGTGATCTCTCCGAAATGAGAAAAGTTATTGTAAGCCTCAACATGACCATCCCATAGGATTCAAAGTTTCACTGATAGTCCCCATGAGCTTTGAGTTATAGCCCTTGGAAGATCAACCTCTAAACGCACTTAGAGCACCTTGGAGACTCTTCAATATGGGGTGGCCACGAATGTTGGAGGCTCTCTATGGTCAGAACAAGGGTGTTATGAGTGTTAGTACCAAGTAGAAACATTTTTTTTAGCTCCCTCAAGTTTTTGGCATTGGGAAGAGTGCAAGTTTGGTGTTAGTATTAATTAAAATCATCATTTTTTAGGTCCCTCCACATAAATTACATTAAGTAAAAACATCTTTGTTTCTTACATTATCTCAAAAAGTTTACATTTACAATATCTCATGTGTTTCATCATTATTACATTAGTACACAACTACCAAAAACCATAGTGTCAAAAATAGAATAGATTTTTCTTCATTCTGGTCCATATTTAGTTTTTATCTTCATGCATGGCTACTCTTCATGATGTACCTACATTTCAATATCATAAAAAAATTAGTAAATAATCATATTAAACAAGATAATCATTGGTTTGCAAATCATTATGAACAAAAGAACATAAGAAGTAAATACACCTAGTTGAGTGTTCCTGTAGGGTCCTCTCTCTATTTTAGGGTCTCCAATAGGGCTTCATGATCAACATTAGTAATAGTAAAAATTTCTTTTACTTTTGGTCTTCCTTGATGCTTTAACAACTTCACATTTGTTGCTATAATAAGATGTGAATATATGAGAATTGTTTTTGCTTCTGATAGTCTTCAAATGCAAGAATTCCATTCCTTCTAAGCATGTATGTCCATAGCCATGTTATTGTTTACCTCTTATGCAATGTGCTAACCAATAATCTAATTTTCCATCATTCCCTTGTGGTGCAGCTAATGCAAAGACATGTCTTGGCTAAAGAAAATTTGATAGGTGGTTATGCTCAACTGAACTTTCCATGTCATCATTTATGATAGAGGGTATGATAGAAAACTAGAGTAAGATAATGTGGAGCTCATATGTGCACCCACTCACTCGATTCATAGTGATTCCAATCACACTAAAAATAACTAGGACAAAAGAAAGCTAGTTGTCGTGTCCAAATGGTCCATGTACTAGATTCAGAGCTCCAGAATGAATGCATTTTTTATGAGTCTCTAACAGTAGCACAATCTGATCTATCACCTATGGACACTTCCTCAACCAACCAAAAGAACCTACATACTACTGAATCAAGAGTCCCCTTGTGATAATGTTGAACTACACTAATCAACAATGTTATGAACATCAAGAAGCTCTACTCCTGAAATCTTCTGCTGCTCCTTAACTAGAGTTATCTTCACACATGCCTGGGCTGCTCCATATGTTCCCCTTTCCCATGGCCAGACTCAAAAAAATCCAAATATGAGGCACCCTCCTCTCTATGTACATTCTACACAACCAATAAAACATGAAAGCATTCTTGAATTGACCTATGCAATTATCTGACTGAATGATATGTCTATCCATAACAATGTCATGCTCCTATAAGAAATCAAAATACTTCTTGAAACAATGTTGCACAAACTCATGAAAGTGAGATCTATCATCACTCATGTAAAAATGGAACTCTCTAATAATCTTCCAATTATCTTCCACACTATTAAGGGCATGTCTATATGTTATGTGGACAAAAATAACAATCTGAATAGAGTTGTAATACTAAGATTGTGTCTCATTTTGGGGTTGCAATGTGTAGTTCTCTACAAAGTCAACAACTGATATAATAGTGCCAATGGGAAAAGTCTCCTTACACATTCTAAATTGTTGATCCAACCACTAAGACCTATGACCATGCCTTGCATACTTGTAGAAAAGATTTGTCTTGGAATATGAAATACAACTAGCCACACTAATTTCTTTTGCAACCAATTCACATCTAGAACCCTCACCTCCACTCTTTGATGTGCATTTCACTATTTCACATACCATTTTTTTTTTACTATTTTCCTTTGAAGATCTTGCTCACACCCCTCATGAAAACATGTGTCAAACTTGGATAAGCCACCACATGTTGAACACTTCTCATTTAAGCAAGTATTTCTATAAAAGAAACAACCATCAACTCTAGGACATAAAAATTGATCTAGCAAGTCTCTTGATGATTTTGGAAGCTGACTAGCACCACAATTCTCCAACATTTCTTTACTATGTAAAGTAGAATGGATGGAGCATAATAGTTCATGGTGCATAAAAAACTCCACATGATATTTGCAACAACATGTATTTTGAATTTTAAGTGGCACACAATAAAATGGCTTCAATGATTCAAAAGCCCTTAGTGATATATGTAATCTTGGATGTCTCTCTCTAAATTCTTTGAACAACATAGTTTGACTTACCTCCAAATAATGTTTAGGATCTAGCATGTAGTCTTGAATGTCAATTCTCAACTTCAACATGCCTTTAGCATTGGGTGATACTCTTGAGCTAGAGTGCCAAACCTATGTAATTTCTTGCTTTACATCATGAGCTAGCTTCTTATCAAAACATGGAAGTCTCCCACCAAAAGCCCATGTATCATTTTGAAGAGGATCGTCAATTCTCTCTCATCTATTAAGTGCACTTCTCAGTGTAGTATGATTCAAGTTCAAGTCAATAAAAGTTTGTCTCATATATCTACCCTTTTTCAAATGATGACTCACCAAAGAGGGATAACCCTTTGAGTAGCTCCCTTATCCTTCTCCCTGCTATTTTTCCCAATGCTATTGAGAGCACTGAAAAGATTCTTCACAATAATGACAATTCTTTCCATTTTCTTATTGACACAAATCTTCAATTTGGAAAGCATAGGTCTCATCTTTTGCATCTTTAATAAGTGCATAAAAAGTTAACATTGCTCCACCATTATCTTGTTGCCAAAAAACATCTTATATAGTCTTGAAGCTCATAACTGAATGATTCTTTGTGTTTTTTCCCTTCCAAATTAGTAATAATAATTTTATCAATTTCAATCATCCATTTTGGTGTTCTAGGACCTTCATGTCGATTATAATTAGGAGATATGTAACGTTCTTGTGCATTTTCATTTTTCACACGGTCAATCATGGCATTTACTTTATGAACTGATAAATTTTAATTCTCCAAATTTTCAATCCCGACATTATCATTATCAATTGGTACATTTTCATTCCCCAACTGAACATATTCATCTTCTGACTCTATAATTTCACCTTTGATCAATACATTATCAACTTGATTCACATTTAACATACCTTTTCTCTTCCTTCAGTGATTTATCTTGTCCCTTTCCCTATATGTTGCAATGTCTTCATTTGGTACCTTCCTTTTGCGTTTATCATTTTGATGACTATTGCTCCTTATTCAAACAACAATACCAGACTCTTAAACAAATATTGTAGCAACCTTTTTGGTCGTATGAGCCCCAAACAATCTTTTTTCTCCAAACCCATGAAAATGACCCCAAAATAAACATGCTTGTTGGGTTTGCAATGACAAAGAATATTTTGGGAAAAGTCTACTAGTATAATAATTTGGGTATTCGATCCCAAATCAGGTATCTGATATTAACAGGTATTCGATTCAAGATTATATGTATCTTGACATGATATCAGGTACTTGAAATGATCGCCCAAATTTTGGAGGGAAATCAATTTGGCAAGTGTGAGAACTCAACAACTATTGTATATTATTATATATTAGTAAATTATTATTGTTATTATTAAATATAATATAGTAATATGTGTGATTATTATTCATCATTATTATTATTGTTATTATTATTACATTTAATATATAGTCATATTATTATTATTAAATATAATGTAGTAAGATGTATGATTATTATTATTATTATTAAATAATTATAATTATAATTATATAGTAATGGGGTCGTAGGCTAGGGTAATCAATGCAATGGGTCCCTAGGGGTCCCACGACCCCATTCGACACATTGCATCGATTACCATATGCCCCTAGGAGTCCTAGGGACACATGTCATGATGCAATGGGTCCAATGGGGTGGTGGGCTAGCTCATTGCCCCATTTGACCCATTGCATCGATTACCCTATGTACCTAGGGGTCCTTGTACCCCTAAGGACACATGTGATGATGCAATGGGTCCAATGGGGTTGTGGGCTAGCCGACAACCCCATTCGACCCATTGCATCAATTACCCTATGTCCCTAGGGGTCCAGGACCCCTAAGAACACATGTCATAATGAAATGGGTCCAATGGAATCATGAGCTAGTCCACAACCCCATTTGACCCATTGCATCGATTACACTATATCCCTATGGGTCCTAGGACCCCTAGGGACACATGTCATGATGTAATGGGTCAAACTAGCCCATGACCCCATTTGACCCATTGCATCAATTACCCTATGTCCCTGGCACCCCTAGGGACACATGTTGTGATGCAATGGGTTGAATGAGGTCTTGGGCTAGCCTACGACCCCATTCAACCCATTGCATTAATTACCTTATGCCCTTAGGGGTCTCAGGACATCAAAGGATACATGTCATGATGCAATGGGTCAATTGGGGTTGTGGGCTAGCCCACGATCTCATTCGACCCATTGTATTGATTACCCTATGTCCCTAGGGGTTCTAGGACCCCTAGGGACACAAGTCATAATGCAAAGGGTCCAATAGGGTCATGGGAAAAACTATGACCCCATTCAACTCATTGCATCAATTATCCTATGTCCCTCAAGGTCTTAGGATCCCCAGGGACACATGTCATGATGCAATGGGTCCAATGGGGTCGTGGGATAGCACATGACCCCATTAGACCCATTGCACTGATTACTTCTAGGAACCCTAGGGACACATGTATCAATGTAATGGGTCCAATGGGGTCATGGGCTAGCCTATGACCCCATTCAACACATATAATCAATTACCCTATGTCCTTAGGGGTTCTAGGACCCCTAGGGTCACATGTTGTGATGCAATGGGTCCAAGGGGGTCATGGGCATTCAACCCCTTATATCGATAACCTTATGTCCCTAAGGGTTCTAGGACCCCAAGGACACATTGAGATGCAATTGGTTGAATGGGGTCATGGGCTAGCCCAAGACCTCATTCGACCCATTCCATCAACTACCCTATGTCCCTAGGGACACTTATCGTGATGCAATGGGTCAATTGGGATCGTAGGCTAGCCTACAACCCCATTCAACCCATTCCATCAATTACCCTATGTCCATAGGGGTCCTAGGACCCCAAGGGACACATGTCGCTATGCAATGGGTCCAATCAGGTTGTGGGCTAGCCCACTACCACATTGGACCCATTGTATCGATTACCATAAGACACATGTCATGATGTAATGGGTCCAGTGGGGTCATGGGCTAGCCTACGACCTCATTCGACCCATAGCATCGATTACCCTATGTCGCCAAGGGTCTAGGATGCAATGGGTCTAATGGGGTCATGGGCTAGCCTATGACCCCATTTGACCCATTGCATCGATTACCCGATGTCCTCAAGGGTCCTGGGACCCCTAGGAACACATGTCGTGATGCAATGGGTCTAATGGGGTCGTGGGCTGGCCTAAGACCCATTTGACCCATATCATCGATTACCTTATGTCCCTAGGGGTCCTAAGATCCTTAGGGACACATGTCATGATGCAATGGGTTCAATGGGGTCGTGGACTAGCCCACGATCCCATTTGACCCATAGCATCGATTACCCTATGTTCCTAGGGGTCTTAGGATGCTTGGGGGCACATGTCACGATGTAGTGGGTTCAATGGGGTCGTGGACTAGCCCATTACCCCATTCGACCCATAACATCAATTACCCTATGTTCCTAGTGATCCTAGGGCCCCTAGGGACAAATGTCACAATGCAATGGGTCCAATGAGGTCATGGGCTACCCATTGCATCAATTACCCTATGTCCCTAGCCCACAACCCCATTCAACCCATAGCATTGACTATCATATGTCCCTAGGGGTACACATGTCATGATGCAATGGGTCCAATGGGCCCATGACCACATTCAACCTATAGCATTGATTACCTTATGTCCCTAGGGGTCTTAGGACCCCTAGGGACACATGTCGTGATGCAATGGATTTAACTAAGTTTTGGGCTAGCCCACAACCCCATTTGACCCATTTCATCAATTTTCCTATGTCATTAGGGGTTCTAGGATCCGTAGAGACACATGTCTCAATGCAATGGGCACCCATTCGACCCATATCATTGATTACCCTATGTTAGTTGGGGTCCTAGGACCCCTAGGGATACATGTCATGATGCAATGGGTCTAATGGGGTCGTGGGGTAGCCTACAACCCCATTTAATCCATAGCATCAATTACCTTATTTCCCTAGGTGTTTGAGGACCCCTAAGGACACATGTCAAGATGCAATGGGTCTAATGGGGTTGTGGGCTAGCCCATGACCCCATTTGATTCATTTCATCAATTACCCTATGTCCCTAAGGGTCCTAGGAACCCTAGGGACACATGTCTTGATGCAATGGATCTAATGGGCTCATGGGCTAGCGTACGACCCATTTGACCCATAACATTGATTACCCTATGTCCCTAGGGATCCTAGGACCCCTAGGGATACATTTCATGATGCAATGGGTCCAATGAGGTCGTGTGCTAGCCTACGACCCCATTCCTAGGGGACACATGTCATGATTCAATTTGTCTAATAGGGTCATGGGCTAGCTAATGACCCTAATTGACCCATAACATCAATTACACTATGTCCTTGGGGGTCCTAAGACCCTTAGGGACACATGTTGTGATGCAATGGGTTGAATGGACCCATAACATTGATTATCGTATATCCCTAGGGGTCCTAGCCCATGAACCCATTTGACACATGTCATGATGTAATGGTTTGAATGGTGTCGTGGGCTAGCCCACAACCCCATTCGATCCATAGCATCGATTACCCTATGTCCCTAGGGGTACACTAGTCATGATGCGATGGGTCAAATGGGGTCATGGGCTATCCCACAACCCCATTCGACCAATAACATCAATTACAATATGTGCTTAGGGATCCTAGGACCCCTAGGGACACATGTCATGATGTAATGGGTCAAATAGAGTCATGGGCTAGCCGATGACCCCATTGGACCCATTGCATCGACTACCCTATGTCACTAGGGGTACCTCTAGGGACATCTATTGTGATGTAATGGGTCCAATGGGGTCGTGGGCTAGTCCACGACCCCATTTGACCTATAGCATTGATTATCCTATGTCCCTAGTGGTACACATGTCATAATGCAATGGGTCCAAAGGGGTCATGGGCTAGCCTATGACTCCATTCGACCCATTGCATTGATTACCCTATGTTCCTAGGGGTTCTAGGACCCCAAGGGACACATGTCATGATACAATGGGTCCAATGGGGTCGTCAGCTAGCCTACGACCCTATTCAACCCATTGCATTGAGTACCCTATGTCCTTAGGGGTTTTAGAATCCCATTGGACCCATTGCATCGATTACATCGATTACCCTGTGCCCCTAGGGGTGCTAAGACCCCTAGGGACACATATCATGATGCAATGGGTCCAATGGGGTCTTGGGTTAGCCCACGACCCCATTCAACCCATTGAATTGATTACCCTATGTCCCTATGGGTCCTAGGACCCCTAGGGACACATGTTGTGATCCAATGGGTCCAATGCGGTCATGGGCTAGCCCACAACCCCCTTCAACCCATAGCATTGATTACTCTATGTCCCAAGGGGTCCTAGGACCCCTAGGGACACATGTCATGATGTAATGGGTCCAATGGGGTAGTGGGCTAGCCTACAAACCGTTTGAGCCATAGCATCAATTACCCTATGTTCCTAGGGGTCCTAGGACCCCTAGGGACACATGACGTGATGCAATGGGTTGAATGTCATTGTGAGTTAGCCCATTATCCCATTTGACCCATTGCATTGATTACCTTATGTCCCTAGGGGTCCTAGGACCCATAGGGACACATGTTGTGATGCAATGAGTCCAATGGGGTCATGGGATAGCCTATGACCCATTCGACCCATAACATCGGTTACCCTATGTCTGGTGCAAGGAGTAATGAAAGAACTAGGGCCAAGGGCACACCCATCTATCTAAATCGCCTTACATAGTAAACACAATGGAAGCAAGAAACATAGAACAACCCCAAGGAGATAGAGAGAAAGAAACTTTATTGATTCATCTAGTAATCAACATACATGCCCAATTGTAAGGCCTTCTGAGTTACGGAGATAAAAAGGAAATCAAGTGGACACATGGAGCTAACAAGAACTTTGAGATTTTGAAACAAAAGGTCATTGAGTTACCTATATTGGCTTTACCTAATTTCAACAAGGTATATCAAGTTGAATGTGATCCAATTGATAGTGCAATAGGAGCTATGTTGAGTCAAGAAGGTAAACTTGTTGCTTTCTTTAGTAAAAAGTTGAATGGTGCTAAAAGGAAGTATTTTGTATATAATCAAGAGTTTTATGCTATTGTTCAAGCCTTGAATAAGCAGAGACATTATTTGATTCCTAAGGAGTTTATGTTGTATATTGATCATAAAGATTTATAGTACTTAGGAAGTCAACATAAATTGAAGCATAGACATATGAAGTGGGTTGAGTACTTGCAGAGTTTCACATTTGTCACTAACCATAAGAGTGAAGTTACTGATAGACTCATTGATGCATTGAGTAGAAGACATTCTTTCTTAACTGAGATGAAGGTTGAAGTTCTTGGTTTTGAGACATGAAAGAGTCATATGATATTGACCGTAATTTTTTGAGGCATGGAGAGTGTGCAAAGCACCAAATCTAACACATCACATAAGCAAGTATGATAAGTATTTTATTTAAGAAGGTATATTGTTCAAATATATTTAGTTGTGTATTCCTAGAAGTTCTATGAGAGTTAATTTGATTAAGGAAAAACATAGTGGTGGATTGGGTGGACATTTTGGAATTGATAAGACATTGAGTTTGTTGAAGGAGAAGTATTACTAGCCACAAATGTATAAGGATATTCTGAAATTTGTGAAGAGTTATGGAGTTTGTCAAGTTACAAAAGGAGTAAGTCAAAATACTAGTTTGTATACACCTATTGTTGTTCCTGAGAAACCTTGGAGTGACATTGGTATGGATTTTATCCTTGGATTGCCTAAGACAGTGAAGGGGTATGATTCTATATTTGTTGTTGTGGATAGATTTTCTAAGATGGCTCATTTCATACCATGTAAGAAGAAATCAAATAATGAGCATGTTGCTGAACTTTTCTTTAAAGAGATTGTGAGATTGCATGGATTACCAAGAAGCATTATTTTTGACAGAGATAGTAAGTTTGTGGGTCATTTTTGGAAGACTTTGTGGAAGAAGATGGGTACTGAGTTGAAGTTTAGTTCTAGATTCCATCCATAGATGGATGGATAGACATAGGTTGTGAATATAAGTTTGGGTAACTTGTTGAGATGTTTAGTTGGAGGTAAGCCAAGTAATTGGGAAGTAGTGTTGGCACAAGTTGAGTTTGCATATAATAATTCTATGAATAGGAGTATAGGGAAAACACCTTTTGAGATTGTTACTAGAATGCAGCCTAGAGATATGTCAAAATTGAGAGATGTTGCTGGTGAAGAAAAGAGAAGCATTTTAGGGGAAGAATTTGTTGATTTTATGGAGTCTTTACATAAGTGAAGTTGAGGTTGGAGCAAAGTAATTAGAAGTATAAGGAGAATGTTGATAAGTCTAGAAGACATCATGATTTTGAAGTTGATGATGAGGTGATGGTTCATTTGAAGAAAGGAAGATTTCTTGTTGGAACATACAATAAGCTGAAGAAGAAGAAGTTTGGACCTTGTAAGATCTTCAAGAAGTTTGACAGTGGTAATGCTTATGAAGTTGAGTTACCTGATGAAATGGATATATCTCCTATATTTAATTTTGTTGATTTGTATAAGTATCATGAGTTAGATGATGAAGTTGGTGTATCAAAAGATTATCCTAAAAAGTAGACTGAATAGATATTGGATCAAAGAGTTGGCAAGAGCACGAGAGGAAAAGATTACTATGAATATTTGGTGATGTGGAAGAATAGACCTATTGAAGATGCTTCATGGATTTCTCAATCTGAGTTGGATTCAGCTCAAGTTCTGATATCTCAATGATTTAGGAGAATCATTTCTTTCAACCCCATTGTCTGATGCAGAAACATCCTAAGTTGCCTTGTTATCCTACTCATCTTTGTTCATTCTGCATGTTCAAGCTGACTGCTAGTGGTTTCCAATTTTCTATTGCTACTGAGTTGTTTAGTGGATGCTGAGTTACTATAGCTCTAGTGGATGCTGAGTTACTATAGCTCTAGTGCATGTCGAGTTACTGTAGCTCTAGTGGATGTCAAACTACTATAGCTCCTAGTAGATGTTGAGTTACTGTAGCTCTAGTGGATGTTGAGTTACTGTAGCTCTAGTGGATGTTGAGTTACTGTAGCTCTAGTGGATGTCGGTTTAGTATAGCTCTAGTGGATGCCAAATTACTTTAGCAATCTAGTGTTGACCAAAAGTTCCTTCATGTGCTGAGTGAACTTGTTGGTGTAGAGTGTTCCTGTTGGTGTCAAGTGTTCCTGTATGTGCTGAGAAATGTTGAGTGTCATCATTTTCTTGGTCCTTCTTTGACCAAGTTGTCTGTGTCTGGTTCCATTTTGGAATCACCTTGCACTTATTTAATTTTAGTATTAGTAGTTAATAGTTGATGGGAGTCGACTTGTGGTTGTGTATGCATTTGATGTAAGGTTTAATTTTTTGATAGGTCGACTTATGGCCACACAAGTATTTAAGGACATCTAGGATTGATTTTTAGGAAGATCAGAGAGGATTTTGAAAGTTGGAAGCATATGTGTCTATAAATCTAAATTTGAAGTTGGATCATGGATCTTGAATGTATTTTGTATCTAGCCTCTCATTGTCTCAGTCATAGCATTACAAATTAAACTAAAATTCCTTATAAACTTTCTATAAAAATTAGCCAAACCATGAAATGATCTTACCTCACCCACATTCTCAGGTGTAGGCCATACCAAAATTGATTTTTCCTTCTTAGGATCCATCTTCAAACCATTAGCTAAAATTACAAATCCCAAATACACAATCTCCTGTTGCATAAAAGAACACTTCTTCAAGTTAATCACCAACTTCTCCTCCTTCAATCTTTGCAATTATTGTCTAACATGCTCAAGATGTTCTTCCTTAGTCTTACTAAATATTAGAATGCCATCCAAATAAACAATCACAAACTTAACCAAAAATCTTTTCAGAACTTCATTCATCAACCTCATGAAAGTACTAGGTACATTAGTCAAACCAAAAAGCATAACCAACCATTCACACAAACCATATTTTGTCTTGAAAGCAGTCTTCCATTCATCTCCTTCTCTGATTTTGACTTGATCATAGCCACTCTTCAAACCAATTTTGGTAAAATACTTCACTCCACTTAAACAATCCATTATGTCATCCATCCTCGACATAGGAAACCTAAATTTCACTATAATATTATTAATAGCTCTTGAATTAGTACACATTCTCCATTCTCCATTCTTTTTAGGTGCTAATACAATAGGTACAACACATGAACTCAAAATTTCTTTGATCAAACCTTTCTGCAATAATTCATGCACTTATCTATTAAGTTCTTCATTCTTTCTAGGTGTTAATCTATATGGTGCTTTGTTCAAAAAACTAGCTCTAGAAATTAGATCCGTACAATGACTTATGCTTCTCATTGGAGGCAAACCATCAGGTATATTTTTTGCAACAATAACCTTGTATTCATTTAGCAAATTTTCTATTTCTATTGGTACTTGACTTCTATAGTTTCTACTGCCTGATCACCACTATTTTCTATCACTTAGTTGCTACCAGTACAACTCAATATTCTAGGAATTATAGCAAAACAAACTTGGTTCTTCTTCATTTCTTTTTCAAATTACCTTCCATTAATAATGCAAATTCTTATAGTAGTACAATTAACCTCATCTGGACTTTCAATCAAAGGCAACAATATTTTCTTTTTCCCATTCACCCAATGAGTATTTTGATTCAATCTTCCATCATGTACAACATATGTATCATATTGTCAAGGTCTACCCAACAAAATATGACAACAATCCATAGGCATAATATCACACAAAACTTCATCAAAGTAATGTCCAATCTTGAACTTCATAAGACATTACTCACATGCCAATATATTATGCTCATCTTTGATCCATGAAACATGATAGGGCTTAGGATACTTTAGCCTCTGCAACTGCAACTTTCTAACCAGCTCTTCTGATGCCAAATTTGTAGAACTTCCACTGTCAATGATCACTTCCCTTATACATAAGGTTCTTCTCACCATCAGATTTTCTCCAGCCTCAAGTCCATTTGGTGAACCCTCAGTGTCTCCTTGAATCACAACATTTCGGTTACCTTGCCCACTTTCAGAAGATTTGCATTTAAAGGATCTATGTGCTTCTTTACCACATCTAAAATAATTACCATGAAATCCACCTCTAGAGTAAGAATTGCCTCTTCCTTCATAAGAACCAGTACCTCCTCGATAAGAAGCACCACCTTTCCACTTCATCTTGCCTTTGTCATCATTCTTTCATTCATATTTGTCCTTATCTTGCATAGAATTATCAGATCTACCACCTTCTCCATAAGATCTACCTCTGCCTCTCTAGAATGTACCACCTCTACCTCTTTCTCTTTGTTCATGTTTATTTGTCAAGATCTCCTCAGCTTTCAAGGAATATTTGTATGCTTCTTCCACACTTTCCAATTTCACAAAAAATTATCTCATCTTGAATTCTAGATTTCAATCCATTTATGTACCTTACAATTTTCTCAACATCATCATCCACATGTCCAAATCTAATGTCCAATCTATAGAATTCCTTAGTAACTCATTCACGATCATGTCTCTTTGTCTTAAATTTTGCATCTTTCTCAACAAGCTAACTTGGTAATCAGCAAGAAGGAATTTGTTCTTTACCTTGCTCACCATTTTCACCCAAGTTTTGATCTTCTCCTTTCCTCTCTTTTGTCTATCAGTTTGCAAATGCTCCCACCATAGTGAGGCATGACCCTTCAACCTAGTAACTACAATTTTCACCATACTATTATTAGGAGTGTTTTCATACTCAAAGATCTTCTCCATATCAGAGATCTAATCCAACACAACATTGGTATCCAATTTTTCATCATAAGGAACAACTTCTGTAGTAGGCTTTGAATTTTCCCAAGGCAACACTCTCAAAAACTTTGCTTCATCTTGGCCTTCTTCAGGTTTTAGATTAGGGTTTGGTGCTATTGCTTCATCATCACTTACATCATCAAGATGTGCTCCTCTCCTCTAGGTTGTCTCCACAACATCTAATCTGGCTACAATTTGTCTCAATGTATCTAATATTGCATTATCAAAATTTCCTCTACCTCAAACCATCTTTACAAATTAAGTTCCTACAAGATCATAACCAAGAACAAGCTATAGGTCAAATTTGTAGATTTGCAACCCTAGAACCCTAGAACCAAATTCACTTAGGGTTCTACATGATCCAAACTTCACTAGGATGAACCTCTACTCTAATACCACTTGGTGCAAGGATGAATAAAATAACTAGGGCCAAGGACACACCCAAATATCTAAATCACCTTGTAGAGTAAACACAACAGAAGAAAACAACATAGAATAACCCCAAGGAGATAGAGAGCAAGACACTTTATTGATTCATCAAGTAATCAACATACATGCCCAACTGTAAGACCTTCTAGGTTACGACTAGATACAAAATACATTCAAGATCCATGATCCAGCTTTAAATTTGGATTTCCAAACACATATGTTTCCAACTCTCAAAATCCTCTTTGTTCTCCCTAAAACTCAATCCTAGACCTCCTTAAATACTTGTGTAGCCACAAGTCAGCCTATCACAAAATTAAACCTTACATTAAATGCATGTACAACCACAAGTTGGCTCACATCAAATATTAACTACCAATACTGAGAATAAATACATATGAGGTTGGCCCAAAATGGAACCAGACACAGATAACTTGGTTAAAGAAGGACCAATAAAATGTTGACTCTTAGCATTGCTCAACACATATAGGAACATTCGGCACCAATAGGAACACTTGACACCAATAGGTTCACTCTACACATGAAGGAAAACTCAGTCAACACTAGATTGCTATAGTAATTCAACATCCACTAGAGCTACAGTAACTTAGCATCCACTAGAGCTACAGTAGCTCAACATCTACTAGAGCTACAATAACTCGACATCCAGTAGAGCTACAGTAACTCAACATCCACTAGAGCTACAGTAACTTGCCATCCACTAGGAGCTACAATAACTTGCCATCCACTAGGAGCTACAGTAACTTGCCATCCACTAGAGCTACAATAACTCAACATCCACTAGAGCTACAGTAGCTCAGCATCTACTGAATAGATCGGCAACAACAAAAAATTTGAAACCATTAGCACTCTGCTCCAATATGCAGAATGAACAAAGATGAGCAGGATAATAGGGCAACCTAGGATACTCCTATAGTAATGTCGCCAAGGGTACACCTGTCATGATGCAATGGGTCCAATAGGGTAGTGGGCTAGCCAACGACCCCAGTTGACCCATAGCATCAATTACCCTCTATCCCTAGGGGTCTTAGGACCCTTATGGACACATGTCATGATGCAATGAGTCCAATAGGGTCATGGGATAGCCCATGACCCCATTGCATCAATTACCCTATGTCCCTTGGGTTCTTAGGACCCCTAGGGATACATGTCATGATGCAATGGGTCTAGCTCATGACCCCATTGGACCCATTGGATTGATTATCCTATGTCCCTAGGCGTATTAGGACCCCTAGGGACAAATGTTATGAAGCAATGGGTCTAATGGGGTTGTGGCCCATTGCATTGATTGTCCTATGTCTGTAGGGGTCTAAGGACCCCTAAGGATACATGTTGTGATGCAACGCATCGAATGGGGTCATGGGCTAGCCCACGACCCCATTCGACCCATTACATCAAGTCGCAAGCTCGCCCATGACCCCATTCAACTCATTGCATTGATTACCCTATTGTCCTAGGGGTCCTAGGACCCCTAGGGACATAGGGTAATCAATCATATTTTAATTTAATAAACTATATAATACTATGCGATAATTTCTAATAGTATGTAATAATATATATTTAATATAATAATAATATAGATAGTATTTATAATATTATATAGATAATATATAATACTATAAAATGATATATAGCAGTATGATACTAATATATTATCTAATCATATTTAATATCATATATAATATTATAACAATAAAATTTGCTATATAATATAAAATAAAAAAATAAAAAATAATAATATTCAAATATATTATTATATTTTAAATGTGAAAAACATATTTAAAAATGTTTGTTAACTAAATGTGAAAACAAATTTAAATATGTTTATTTCTCACCTTCTCAATTTTTGAAAAAAAAAAAAATTGCTACCAAATTTTGGGTACCCGATTAGGCTTGGTATTTACCAAACCTCTTTTGTCAACTCAAAAAACATGTTTGAGACATGTTTTAGTTACATTCAGACTTTGAGTAGCCATCTGACAATATTTTTTTCATTGAAATTCAATGAAATGAAAAGGGTTTTTTGATAACACTCTTAAGATTTCATTGATATAATTGCTGTCAAATTTTGAGTTTGATAAGTATTTATTAGTTAATTTTAATGAAGATGTCTGTAAACTTTTGATTGACATACTGATTGAAAAATAACTATAACTTTCAAATGGTATAAGATTTTTGAAATCTAAAAGTTGTGTCACATTCTGTGCTTCACCTAGTATAAGAAAAGAAGAAGAAAATAATAATTTTGTAAAGTTTCAATTGATTAAGGTGGTCAAACATGAGTACTTTTGTAATTCTGAAAAAGTTATAGTAGAAAATTCATATTTAATTATTTATTCAGAATAAAAATACCCAAAAATATGTGTCACATCCGAGCAATGTCTACTTTTTATATCTATAATTATATTTAAAAACATTATCATTTGATTTTGATTAAGGTGTTTAGATATACCCCTACTTTTTATTTTTGCCCTGAAATTTTCGTAGTACAACATTGAAATCCAAAATTTTGACAAATCAAATAATTTTTTTCTCTAGATAAGGCCTAGTAGTTTAGAAACTACATTCAATTTCCTACAGATTCTTTTCTTACAACTTTTTTATATAAAGCCCATAACTACTTTAAAATTATGTGGCAAGTTAACATAACTCTAATTTGTTGGTTTTTCACTGCCACTTAAGGCCATAGTTTGGTTGACCATGATCCCGCACATACCTTGAAACCCTAGTTGACTATTCAAGCATTCAAGTAATTAACCCATAATCAAGATTAACAAGTAATTATCCATGTCATTAACCAAAATCAAAGTTAAACAATATTACTTATCAATTAAGTAATTGGAATGTCAATTCAATGATGTTGACCTACATGTCATCCTTCCATGACATAACAATAAAATCCATATGTTTGATTGCACAATATACAAATGAATGCATTAATACATAGTGACATCTCATCAAAGTGATTAATTACATCAATAACATCATATAAGATGATTTTATACATTAGATCACATAAAGATTTTTAAAACAAGTTGCCTCGAACATGTGTCCATCTGCAAGTCTCGATCTCCATAGGCATCAAACACTGTCCATCCACTATCTAAGATGGGAGTGTAGCTCAAGAACTTTAATCATGCCAACCATGGAGTGTTTATCTCCCACGGGGTTCTTCTTAACACAAAGAATGCCTCAACCCTGGTACGAGAATCCTAGCAACTCAAAACAAGAGGATCAGATGGATTTGGTGCAATCGTGAGACATACTAATTTCCACATATGTCTAAGTAGACTAATCATGGAATGTGGCAAGGAAAATAACATAACAACATATCTACACATATGGATAATAGCAATGACTTTGGTCAAAGTACTTTGAAGATTTAATTGATAGAAAGAAACAAAACATGTTGTATCCATTTCTAATCAAAACTAGTAGATAGAAAGAAAGAAATCATATTGTATCCATTTCTATCCCTCCCAAGTTTTCAAATTACACCCAATTATAAGGAAGTAAATGCAATCCACAAAGAAATAGAAATAATTTTAGAATTCAACAACAATTTTCCATGTGCATTAACATTTCATATGCACTATCTATATATAGGCATATATTTAGACATGTTTGCAAAAGAGAAACATAATTCTTATACAATAATATCAATGCATTCATCTACCCTATTTTATCCATATACTCTTTCCTAACATGCACACAAAATTTATATCTCATTGCCAAGTTTTCCAGGTTGGGAATTCAAACAATGAAGTTGGTAGTAGTATGGCATTAGTTTTATGTACAACATCACTAATTAAACGGTGTTCATATACACTAAGTGATAAAATCAATTTTTCTTCTACTTCAAGTCATTTACATGTAATAAGGAAGTTTGAAAAATAAAATAGTGTCACAAACACTATATAAGGGGTTCAAGTCCATTGACACTCATAATAAAAAATAAGAATTTAGAGAACAAATTTATGATCATCATATCTATTTAGAGAGATATTTAAAAGAGATCTTTATTGGGATGTTGGAATAACACAGTTCCCTTGCAGTCTTAAAATCATATAGATAAAAGTAAAATATACCATAATTTTGCTAGAAGTATGCATCTAATTACACAAGGTTTTTTTTTATTGACTCATTTACACATTGTGGAATGGGTTTATGAATTCCACTCCCTAGTTAACATACTAATGATGAGTTCATTATCAATTCCCTCTAATATATGTTAGACTACAATCTTCATTTAGTTGCGTGGTTGCCAATCAACACCTCAACAATGTACGTTTCATGTTTTGGTATATGATTCATTTTATGGTAAATACATAAATCAGTTATGTATATTGCTAATCAATAGAAGCCATCATAATTGGATGCTAAGTTATTGCTACACCCAAGTAGTTTGTTTTATCCCATTTCAAAGTACTATATTTCAAATTGGTCATATAGAAAACACATTTCTCCCATACGTTGTAACCATGGAATTAAGTAAGAAGGAGCGGATAACTAATGACGTTTCCTAGTGTAAAGAGCTTGCACTATTTTATCCATCTTATTTTTGCTCCATGTGCAACTAAACCACTAAGTCATGTTTCTTTGCTTAGGAGGGAAAGAACAAGTTTGGAAACATTATGTCACATCTTCTCTTCCCAAAGGGGTTAAGAGTGTGTTTAGTTTACAAAGTAATAATGTACATTTAGGTGTCCTCCAGGGAAATAGACCTTTTGGTATAGTTCATACTTAGGTAGAAGGCAATCCTTAAAGATAAATCAATTATTTCTCATTGAATTAAATTCAATCATCCAATATGTTTCTAGGTCAACAATAATATTATTTAAAAAAAGAAGTTATCAACTAGAGAAAGGTAAATTAACATGTCCAATGAAAAGGAAATCAAGGAGCACATACAAGGATCTCTGTCAGTTGAATTTATAGTCTTAATTGTCAGACTCATTTAAAATAATTGTCTTCATATTTGCATTTGAATCTATTGAACCAATCATTCAAGAGTCTAACATATTAGTTGGGTTCCTATAGTGGAACAACAAGTTGTTACAACACCAAAAATATATAAATGCACAAGTCTAACTCATAATAAGTGATTTAGAGACTCTATAGAGTAAGTTAAACCAAGTGGTTGTAATCGATATACTCCAAATATTACAGATTAACCAAAAAAAAGGTTATTGATGTTGCATACTCTAACACCCTAGCTCAATAATCTTGATGGAAAGATTGTTATGGTTTTCTTATATTGGATGTTCATCTATATAAACGAGTTGGCATGTCAAAAACAATGGTGCACATTATATTAAAACATGAAGAAGTGATAAAATGTTTTGGCTATACAAGTTAAGCTTAAACTGTAGTTTGTTCTCCCTTCTTAATGGTGATAATTTCTTCTAACAAAGACATGATTTAGCATTCATTCAATCTTTAAGAAGAAAACTTTCTTTTTTTAGGAATACTCAACCCATAATTGAGGAGATTACAAGAAATTAACAAGAACTTGATTCCCATTTCATACAATTTTGTATTGAAACAAATACATGTATTAAAAAACATGCACAAGCTAGAACATAAAGAACTTGGTATTTCCCTAGTTGAAGCATGATTTCCCAAGCTTATTTTCCTACTAGTCCTTCCAAAACCTACCTCCAGTTTCATGTCCAATTTCCTTGTTCTCTTTCTAAGATTAGTTGGTGTATTTAATAGGAGTTTCTTGGGTGTGTAACTAACCCAAATGTGTTTTTCTTATTCTTTAAACCTATAAGAAGAAATAACCATCCTATTCTAACTCTATGCGCTAAGTTAAAACAATAGGCAGGTGCCCACAATTAGTTTTCCATAATTTATTTTGCATAACAATTAATAAAAATTTGGAATGCATATCTACTAGTATGAAGTTAACAATTATTTATTGTATTCCTATCCATATATAATCCTATCATGTTTACAAGTGAAATATTTCATAAAGCTAAGTAAGACTTTCTTTTAGCATTTCACCCCATAGTAAATTGTAGGTTGCATTTCTACACATTATTTCTTAACATTTAACCATTGCAAGAAGAGTAGGGTAGGGACAAAACGTAACCCAAAGTTAAATCACATCTAGAATCTAAGTGGTGTATGGGTTGCTCAAGATATCCAACCATCACCTTCCAAGGAGTTAACTTGGATCAGATATTGCCACTTCTTTCCCTTCGCTAAATGGAAGTAATAGGATCTGCAATCCTTTCATTAATTTCCTATAGTAATCATGAATCCCCATAAAAATTTGGACTTCACTCATGTTTTGAGGAGTTGGCCATTCAAGAATGGTTTTTATCTTCACAAGGTCCATTACTATACCATCCCCTCATAAGATATGACCCAGGTAATATATCTCCTCCTGATAAAATAAACACTTGGAGAGTTTCCATATAGTTTCCTCTCTCTAAGGCCCTGTAGAACTATGTGCAAGTGTTCTTCATGTTCCTCTAAATTCTTGGAGTATATTAGGATGTCATCAATAAATATCTCTACAAACTTGTCGAGACAGTCTTTAAAGATTGTATTCATCAAGTTCTTAAAAGTGGCAAGAGCATCAGTCAATCCAAATGGTAAGACCACAAATTTGTATGCCCATACCTTGTTTTGAATATAGTTTTGGGCATGCCTTCATCCCCAATCTGAAGTTGATGATATCAGGAGCTAAAGTCAATTTTGGAGAATATAGTCCCTCCCTTGATTTGAACAAATAATTATTCAATTTGTGGGAGGGGATATTGATTCTTAATAGTCATCTTGTTCAACATTCAATAGTTAATGCACAATCTTAAGGTACCATTCTTTTGTTTCACAAATATTACATGAGCTCCCTAAGGTGATACACTAGGGTAGATGAAACCCTTATCTAGAAGTTCTTATAACTATGTATTTACTTTGTACATTTCTATGTAGGTCATGCAGTAAGGAAATTTTAATTGAGGTTATTCTCCTGGAACAAGATCGATAGAAAATCAAACTCTCTTAGGAGGTAGTTCAAGTATGTCATTTGGAAACACATCCTTAAATTCTTGCAATATGGGGTAATCCTTAAATAAGGTGGAGTTTCTTCTATGTCCTTAACATGAGAAACATATAACTAGCACCCTTTTCTCCTTGCTTTCTTCAATTGCACAGTAGAGATTTGTCTAAGTTCAAGTGGGCGTTTGACACCATTTACTCCTACTTCTTGTCTTGTATCATCAAGGCATTTAATCACCTTGTCCTAGTAGTTAACTATGGCTTTATGTTTGGTTAGCCATTCGATGCTCAATATGACATCATAAAAGCCCAAAGGAGCCACATATAGGTTAACTTCTATTCAAAAGATAAGGAGTTCCAACTCACTATAGAATAAGCATTGCTCACTCGATGCTCAGCCTTGTTACCATATTCTATAGTCCAAGGTTCAGTCAGGTAACCAACTCTAAATGGAATTCTAGTTATAATCTTTGGATCTACAAAGCATTCTATAACACCAGTATCAATTATAATTGGAACATTATGACCAAAAAGTTTACTCGACATTTACATAGGAGTGGCATGATAATCTTCCTACTTGTGATCAATTGCAATACAAATGTGATGTTGAGGTGGAAATTCTCTTCTATCAAAATACTAAGGGCATCTAGTAGCATAATGGTTACCATTGCATACAAAGTATCTTGATCGTAGTCCTCTCTGATCATCATTCTTGTTGTTTTTATTCCTATTATTTTTCATTCTTGTTGTTTCCATTTCTACCATTACCATTCTTGTTATTCTTGTTATTTTGATTATGGTACTTGTTCCTATTTTCAATATTCTTGTTATCATTGTTCTTGTTACTATTAGTAATTTCATGCCTTTTTCCTTTCATGTTTATGATCTTCCATTTCTTTCTATTCCTTTTCTTCTTGTCATCCTAGTATTTTCTTTTACAGTTCTGATTGTTATATGATTTGGATTGGTTTACATCCTTCAACCTATGTTCTTGCCTGAGAGCCTTTTAGAGTGCATAATCCATGGTCTTAAGCTCATGCATTTCCACTTCATAGTGGATCTCTAGTCGTAAGCCCATAATAAATTTATGGGTGCTAAATTATTCATCATTCTGATACTATGAAATGTACTTAACCAAATGGAAGAACCGTTCATGGTACTGTGTGACTATCATGGTCCCTTGTACTAGCTTGTAGAATTTTTTAACTTATTATCATAGAACAGGTGAAGTAACCACCTCTTATAGAAAATTTGTGATAAATCCTCTCAAGTTACCTCACCATGTTGAAATTTCTTCTCCAACATCACATTTTCCCATCACGTAGCTGCTTTACCCACTAGTTGAAATGTGGTCCATATTTCCTTGGATTTCCTAGAGAAATTTCAAACAAGAAAATATTTTTCCATACTAGCAATCCATACCTCAGTGTATTCCCCAAAAGTTTTACCATTAAACTTGGAAGGGGTGACCTTCTTGAGGTCTTTGCTCAAATCAATGGTTAGCTTACATCTTTTTCTTCACTTCCCTCTTCCTATCTTCCTTTGACCTCCTAAGTGCCTTAGCTAATTGACCATCCTCATTTTTCCTCCTATGTTCCTCATCCTACCTAAGCAAGGCCTCTAATTGTTGATCCTCATCATGCTTCCTTTCTTCCTCCTCA
Source organism: Cupressus sempervirens (assembly GCA_028749045.1). Lineage (NCBI taxonomy): Eukaryota > Viridiplantae > Streptophyta > Pinopsida > Cupressales > Cupressaceae > Cupressus > Cupressus sempervirens. The sequence continues at coordinate 383,411,540 of CM053784.1, forward strand.
ATATGTCTACCTCTTACATCATTTTCTAAGGTATACATCCTTTGATCTTGTTGTTGCAACAAGGTAGCCTATTGAGTCAGAAGTGCCAATATTTGATCCAACCTCTAGTTGGATTCATCAAGTTGTGGACCATTTCTCTCTAGTACTCCTGGTGACAATACAAACACCTATAACGATACACATTTGTGAACATTAGCACAATAGCCCAAATCCCTAGGGTTTAAACATGACATTGATACCATATGTGGAATCTTCATCCTACTAAGAAAAACCACATCATCAAATGTGCAAGAAATGCATAATTCAAAAGATGAAACTGTAGTTGACTATTTAACCATTCAACTAATTTACCCGTAATAAGATTAGCAAGTAGTTAATACATGTCATTAACAAAATCAAAGATAAAAAATATTACTTATTAATTAAGTAATTAGAATTTCAATTTAATGATGTTGACCTACATGCCATACATCCATGACATAAAAAATCCATATGTTTGATTGTACAATATACAAATGGATGCATTAGTACAAAATTACATCCCATGAAAGTGATCAATTACATCAATAACATCATATAAGATGATTTTATACATTACATCACATGAAGAGTTTTAAAACAAGTTACCTCGAACATGTGTTCATCTACAAGTCTCGGTCTCTACAATCATTAGACATTGTTCATCTGATATATGAGATGGGAGTGTGTTCCAAGTGATTTTACCATGTCAACCACAGAGTGTGTATATCCCACAGGGTTCTTCCTAATACAAAGAACTCCCAGATCCTAGCACAAGAAGGCTAGAAACTTGGAACAAGAGGATCAGATGGATCCAGTGCAGTCGTGAAACATACTACTTTCCACATATATCTAAGTAGTCTAATCATGTAATGTAGTAGGGAAAATAACATAACAACATATCTACACATATGCATTATAAAAATGAATTTTTCCAAATTAACACTTGATCCAAATTTAATTGATAGAAAGAAACAAAACACATTGTATCCATTTCTAATCAGAACTGGAAAATAGAAAGAAACAAAGCATACTATATCCATTTCTATCCCTCCCAAGTTGCCACATTAAACCCAACCATAAGGAAGTAAACACACTCCACAAGGAAATAGAAAGCATTTCAAAGTTTAACAACAATTTTTCATGTGCATCAACATTTCGTGTGTGTGTGTGTGTGTGTGTGTGTGTGTGTGTGTGTGTGTGTGTGTAACATAGGCATATATTTAGACATGTTTGTGAAAGAAAAATTCAACTCATATACAATAATATCAATGCATGTGTTTAGCCTATGTCATCCTTGTATCCTTTCCTAACATGCACATAAAATTCATATCTCATTGCCAAGCCTCTCAAGTTGGGCATTCAAAAATGAATTTGGTAGTAGTACGACATTAGTTACATGCATCACCATCACTAATCAAAGATTGTTCATATACTCTAAGTGATAAAATAAATTTGTCTTCTACTCCAACTCATTTACATGTAATAAGGAAGTTTTAAAAATAAAATAGTTTCACAAACACTGTATAAGGAGTTCAAGTCCATTGACACTTGTAATAGAAAACATGAATTTAGTGAATGAATTTCTCATCATCATATCTATTTAGAAATATATTAAAAAGAGATATTAATTTGGATGTTAAAATAACATAGTTCCCTTGCTTCCTTAAGATCATATAGATAAAAATAAAATATACCACATATTTGGGGAAGTGCCAGCATCTAATTATGTAAGGTTTTTTTTACTGACTCATTTACATATTGTGGAACAATGCTTATAAATTTCACTCCCTAGTTAACGCACTAATGATGAATTCATTTTCAATCTTCATTTAGGGTCATGGATGCCAATCAACACCTCAATAATGTAAATTTCCAATTTTGGGGTACAATTCAATTTATGGTTAATACATAAGTGACACACATGCACACATATACACACATCATAATTGGATGCTAAGTTATTGCTACTCACAAGTGGTTGCCAATTTTGTTTTATCCTATTTCAAAGCATTATATTTCAAATTGGTCATATAGAAATCACATTTCTCCCATACTTTGTGAGTCATGGAAGTAAGTAACAAGGAGGGGATAACTAATGGTGTTTCCTAGTATTAAGATCTTTCATTGTGTTGGTCTGATTTTTTGCATGGTAAAATTTGCCTAGCCTAGGTACAAAAAATTAGATTGAATCCATCATTGGTGAATAGGGTTTCTGGTTTAGTCTTCTAGATTTTGTTTGCCTTTGAAAAAACTTGTTAAACCTTATGTCTTGTTCCTTTTAAAAGTTTTGGGCGTGAAATCTTTTTAAATTTTTGCAAATATTCTATTTTCATTTTAAAATTTCCATGCCCCCAAGTGGTCTTGTTCTCTTATGTCCCTCATTGTCCAATTCTAATGAGATCTACCATAATCGATACTTTGCTATGGTGAGTTGTGCACTTCTTATGTATAGCGATGTAGCGAATACTACGAAACTAAAGAATGGTGCCATAAAATGGAGATGCGGTGGTTAGAAAATATTTTGCATCTGAAGTATTCAATAACGTGCACTTTTTCAGTATTATCAAAATAGGAAAAGGAACCTAGTAAAAGGTAGGCAGAAGAAATCATTGGAATAATGGTTTCTCCAATGATTCGCTACTTCGCTATTAGAAAAACTAAGCACCTTGCCATTAGTGACATAGTGAATAGTTGGGAAATATATTACACGATGGCCTCCAAACTCCTCAGCGAGCATAAAATTTTCCAAGTGGCATGGTGAGTAATGACTATTATGTCAAAAGCATTTAATAGGGGCAATTGTGACTTGAATTGCCTTTATTCTTCTGGCATTGAGTTTTGTTAAGATACTAGAGCTCGCTACTTCACTATCAAAAAATTTAGGCATCTCGCCATTAGTGACATAGTGAGTTGTCATGAAATGAACACATGGTGGGACCTCAAGCAACGTGGAAATGTGACTAGGATTAGAATATGGGTTTATTATGCCAGCTGTGCAAGATTTCTCACGTCATCAGTATCTTGGACCCATACCCCATTCATAAAACACATGAGGTATTATAATCGTCAGATCAAGATGGGATCAACGATTCTCGCTATCTCGCTATAGAAAGATGTGCACTTTTTACTCTATGTGACATAGCGAATATGAGACCCACCACATATTAAGAACTTCATGTAGTTTCCATGCCATCAGATCAACTTCAAATCTATGGCCATCACTATCTTGCTATAAAGTTTTGCACAAAGTTTATGTATAGCAAGGTAGCCAATGAAAGACCCACCATATTTCTCTTAAGAGTTGTATCAAATGTCTTCCACATGATCAAAGATGGATCAACGATTCTCACTATCTCGCTATAGCAAGATGCTAGAAAGTTATGTATAGAGAGGTAGTGACTTGATGACACGTGTCCCTAGTCATCAGTGGGTCTAGATTGAAATGCCAGAAGTGAAGGAAAGGTACAGATGGAAGTGTTTCATTGGTTTGATTGCTAGTGTGTTAAGAGGATAGATGAGTTAGCTTTGTTTTTATCCCTAGATTGTAGGATTTTTCAAAGATCAACAGTGCAAATTTAAAAGGAAAGATGATGCCACACTATTTTTCCACTATATGCATTTATGAAGCTTGAAAGCTTCGCGTGCGAAAGAAAAAAGAGTATAATACATAAGATTTTCTTAGTCTCATCATGTGCAAACAAAGATTTCAAGATTTTCTTGAGTAGAAGCCATTACTTGAAAGGTTGTGAGCTACATAAGAACTTGAAGCAAATTTCTAGTGTTCGTGAAGACATTACAGAGTTATAGAGAGAAATAAGCAAAGAATCAAGTAAGTATTTACACTATAATCTCTGTAGTGTCTTAATTTTGCAAATTACATTTCAAAATGCCTCCAAAGAAGGGATTTTCTGGTCAGGAGAATTATTTGGACAGGAATGTCCACAATGACTTACCTGAGTTGCTTCCCAATTCCACTACTGAAACAATGAAAGTAAAAAAGCTCACAACATTAAACCCTAGGTTGAAAATAGCAAATGGATTATATGACAAGTGTAATTGGGTCCAAGATGCCAGTACCTCTCAAACTAGTCTAGAATTGTTTTAAAAATGGTTTTTAGAGAAGAAACTTTTTGCCCCACATGCCAATATCTGGAATTTTGATCTAGGGAAACTAGTGGTTCCTAGTGTTTTCATGGACTATGATCTTCTTGAAGCTATGGCCAAAAACTATGACCAAGCCATTAGGGTTGTGAGAAGAACTAATGGCCAGGTCCTAATTATAGTTAGCCCAGATGAGATTAGGGAAGTTTTTGGTTTAGGGCCTATCACTGATTACCATGTGCCAATTGATTTGGAAGGATTAGAAAATGAATACAAATCCAAGAAAGATACCATTAGACAAGGTGCGTTGAAGGCACATGTAGGTAAAATTGGAACCCTACCAGCAATAACAACAACCTCCAGGGAACCTTTCAAAAGGGCATATTTCAATTCCAGGGCTATGGAGATATATAGGACCCTGTGTAGAGTTTTTGGGAGAGATGAAGAAGAATTTATGCCTGTGGATTTTATGTATATGGTTATTCAGATTTCATCTTTTGGTGTGGACATCATTTTTTATTTTGCTTCTTATTTAGCTGAGGAAATTCACAATGGAATAATTGGAATTTCCAAGAGCAAGGTGGAAATAACTTTTGGTCATTATTCTTTGTTGATGCACATTTTTTTGTTTAAAGGAGCTACATATTTTGGTAAAGAAATGAAATTAAATAGAGAGGAGAATGGGGAAGCACTGCTAGTCTAGTTATGGAGTTCAGATATGACTTGGGATGTAGAGAATGCTAGTTTTGTCAGGTTTGATAAGTATTTTGCTTCTAAGCTGAGATGCCTCTTATTGAGTGATGATCCCAGAATCCTCAAGGCATTAATGGGTCTCATTAGGCCTATGGATAACCCCAGTGGTTTAAAAATTTCACATAGTTGGGGGGATATCATCCCATACTTTGTTTCTACCATTTTTAGAATTTATGGTTTTAAGGGAAGTCCTCATATATTACCTTACCAGGTGCCCTTGAAGGTAGGAGTAGCTGAATTTTTGTGGCAGTTGGGAGGAGTAGAGGAAACATTTTTGTTGAAAAGGTCAATAGGGTCAATTTTCCCCACTTGCATAGTAGCCCATCACTTTGTAATCACAAAAGGGTGTTGGATCTCTTTGAACAAAATTTTGGATCCCTACAAGATGGCTATTTCTCACCCTCATTTTTGTGATTCTGAGGGATTTTTTAATTTGGCTTTGAGGTGTAGAATTAAGCTTGGACAAGTTGAGCATGAATTTTACTTCCTAGAAGATATAATGAGGAATGAGTATCCCTGCAAGAGCAGGAGACTAGGAAAAAAAAATGGAGAGTCTTCTCTAAAATTTTGGATTTCATTCATTATTTTGATCTAGATTATAGTCCTTTGGATGATGCAGTTGCAAATGTAGATAAGATAAGGAAACTTATGAATACTTTTTCTTGAAATAATAGAGGCAATGAATGAAAAGAAATAATTCTTTATTAGATTTTACCTAGATAAGGCTAGGGAAGTAATGAGAAGATTGGGTTTTACTCCTAATATAGGGGCAGGTCAATCAACTATCCAGAAAAGGCTAGGGTACACTCTTATTCAGAATAAAGGGGCCATTGTAGACAAAGGAAAATAAATAATGGTGTCCACTAGTGTTGTTGTGGAAGAGAGGCCTTCTGAACCCTCTCTAAAGAGGAGAAAGATAATAAGGGAAGAAGATCCTCATGTTGAGGAATACTCACCCTCCCAAACTCCTTTGAGAATTGAAGAGGAATAGCTCATTGAAGAGCAAATTGAGTAGTTGAGATCACAAGGGGAATTTTTTGTAACACAATAAAAAATAAATGAAGGAGAACCCCAAGAGTCTCCAGTGCCAAGTTTTGAATTAACAGCTGCAGATTACAGAGGAAGGGAATTGGACCATGTTTTGAAACAAGCTAGTCAATAATTTTTGTCTAATGATAGCTTTGTCAAGTCTAGGGCTTTCCATAAATTTGCATGGAGGAAAAATATGAGAAATTTTGAGGAAAGATGCAAAAAATTGATAGTAGAGCATCCAGATAGATGAAGCCTCTACCCAAAACCGAATAAAGGAACAAATGATGCAAGAGTTCTAGAACATAACCCTTAAAGAGGGGAGGCAAATGGTAAAGGCTTCTAATATATTATTGTTGCCCAATTGGGATATTGCGGATGCGTTGATTTTAAATTCTATTTCTAATAAATTGAAATTACAAGACCCCAATAAAAAGGAGTTTGCAAGGACTTCATTTAGTGAAGATCAAGCTGCTCTAGTCATGTGGTCACTAAGAAGGGGGTCTAGGGTTGTTTCATCACAGCCAGATGAATTTGGGTTGATAGGAAACATCATTGTGAGGAGGGTGGCTGATACCTCTCATGTACAGGCAACACATTGGAATGTGGATTCATCCCAATTTGTTTTGGCCATTGCTAAGAAGGAAGAACATGCCATGTTTGAACTATAGAGCAAATATGAAACAATTTTGGAGGCCTATAATAAAGAGGTTAAAAAGAGAATTGAGCTTGAGAACAAGTTAATGGGCAAGTCCACAAGGCCAAGAATAAGATACCCTCACCCCCCAGTTGAACCTTTCAAATCCACCCCCCTCATAGAAATACCAGATACACCCCAAAGGTTAGAATACTACACAATAGAAGATTTTGAAGAAGAAAAAAACAAGCTGTGGGCATTACATGTGGAGTTGGAGGCAAAATATGAAGATAAATTAAGAAAGGGTCTCACATATTTAGGGGACAAAATTGAATGGCCACTAGTCTATGATTAGTTGGTTAGGGTGATAAATATTTGGGAGGAACTGAAAGCAAGTGATGAGGCTTTGAACCCTATTGTGAATAAGTGGGTGAGAAGAAGGAAAGAAATGACATTTTTATGTTATTCTATTATAAAAGCCTCCTATGATCAAATTGAGAAAACTTTTGATATTATTTTTGATCTTTTTGATTTCAACAATAAGAGAATTCATTTGCAAAGAATAATAGTTGGCTACTTGAATAAGTAAAAGAGCCAAAAGTTTAGTTTGTTTCCTCATGCCCTAGATAAGAGAAATAATTTGAAAAACAAAGATGAATGGGTAAAAGAACTTGACGATTTATTTTGTTTAAGGATGAATAGAATTATCAATGAAATAGGGCATGCATGGCGGGCTACCACAACTGAACAAATAGTGAAAGCCCAAATATTCTTTGATTCTTTGAAACAAGAATTTGTTACTATTGATAATGAGGCTGATATGTGCTCAAAAGATAGAATGATACCTTGCGATTCAACTGGCTGGATGATACAATGTTTGACAAATGGATGGAGGATATTACTTTTGGTGTGCAACTAGAAGAAGTTGAAAGTGATGATGATGAAATGCATGAAGATGAATTACAAATCATCGATCTACCTCCATTAGTACTTGTAAAAGAAGAAGGGTAGGCATCTCATGCAAAGGATACAATGGATCAGTTAGATGACTTAGCACACACATAATCAAGAGTAACTGTCACCTTGATAACACACAATGCATGAGTGACAATGCTAGAGTGGAGGTGAAGTTACATGAATCAAGACCTGACACATAATTGGCAAGTCTAGTAGACACATATTCTGAGGATTCAGAATGAATAAAAGACCAATCACGGGAGTCCTAGCATGCAAGGATGTAACAGAAAAGTGGGGCCTACAAAGAATAATATGATGTTAGTTTCCTGTTACTTAAGTTTTGTCTTTTTGTGACACGATTTATGTAAATATCTTTTAAGGAAACCTATTAGTTCTCTATGCTCGAAGCTTGTTGCATCTCACATTATATAAGTGAGATTCTAGGGCTAGAGAATGGTCCAATTTCTATTGCATTTTAGTATTACACTTAGGATGTTTTTGGTCTAGTCTTTGAGCAAAAATTTATGATGTATTTTCTCTACATGTTTTATGAGAATATGTCAATATGGAATGATCTTTGTGTCTTTTCTTAAGGTCATTCTAAGTTTACAACAATTGTATACAATTTTCAAAGAAAATTAATACAAGTTATGAGCTGTCCTTATATCAATTTTTATTGAATCTTGTCTCCTTAGCTTTTACATGGTTATTTTGAGATTGTGTGAGTAAAGCTTGCTCAATTGAATGCAATTCATTTAGGTTGTATGTCAATTTCTTATTGCTATTAATTCGATGAATTAAGTAAATGCTTGTGATGAATTTGATAGGATTGTCATGGTAATAGAAAGGATGTCTGTAAGAATGAAATTCAGTAAGAATTTTTGATAAACCTTGTTGTAAAGCAACATATTAGATCCACAAATTGAAGTAGACTTTGAATCCCAATGGAATAGACACTGATCAAAATTTACTCAGTATGCAGAATAGATACACTATGAAGAAGCATCAATTCTAAAAATTACAATCAGTTTTAACTTACATTTCTTGAAGATTGTAAATGATGGTCAACACTTGTTTGCATGGAATGTTTTAGCCTTAGTTAGCCACCGTTGCTGGGAATATGTGCAAATCTAGAGAAGAATTTTGGCCAAATATGTTATATGGGATGTGTTTATTAAAAATGTCAGAATCAAGCATGTATTTGAGGATTTGAGATGAGAATTAGAATGAAACTAAAATAATTCTCATACAGTATCTTCTAGTCTTGAATCATCCTCGGGTATACCCACCCTAGTTTTACAAAGCCTAAAGAGTAGAAAACCACCCTTGGTTTTGTTGAAGTTGGGTCTGAATGGTTTACACATGTAATTGCTAATAGGAATTGGCTAATCCTTAGGTTATGTGAGTAATATCAATTTGGTATTGAACTTTTGTTGTTCAGTAGTTTTAAAACACCAACACATTGTTCTACCTATCTTATCTCTAATCCATGTGTAACTGAACCATTGAGTCACATTTATCTTCTTAGGAGGGAGATGACACATTTGGAAACATTATGTCACATCTTCTATACCCAAAGGGGTTAAGTGTGTATTTTGTTTGTAGAGTAATGAGGAATATTTAGATATTCTCCATGCAAATGGACCTTTTGGTATAGTTCACACACAAGTAGAAGGCAATCCTTAAAGACAAATCAATTATTTCTTATTCAATCGAATTTAGTCATCCGATATATTTCTAGGTCAACGATAACAATGTTGTAGAAGTCACAAGTTATCAACTAGAGAAAGGTAAATTAACATGTCTAATGAAAAGGAAATCAAGGATTACAGACAAGGATCTCTATCAATTGAATTTATATTTTATGTTGTCAGATTCATTTGAAATCATTGTCTTCATACTCATATTTGAATCTATTGAATAATTTGTTAAAGAGTCTAATATAGCTAATATTAGTTGGGATCTTACAATAGAACAACGAGTCCCTACAATGCCAAAAGTATGTAAATGCACAAGTCTAATTAATAATAAGTGAATTGGAGACTCTATAAATTATTCAATCAAGTGGTTGGAATTGGTGTACTCCAAAAATTACACATTAAGCAAAACAAAATTATTGATGATGCATACTCTAACACCCCATCTAAAGCATATTAATGGAAATATTGTTATGGTTTTCTTATACGAGATGTTCATCGATATAAAGAAGGATTTGGCATGTCAAAACAACATTCTACATTGCATTAAAATATGAAGAAGTGATAAAATGTTTCAGCTATATGGGTTAAGCTTAAACTACGGTTTGTTCTCCCTTCTTGATGGCAATAATTTCTTCTAATAGAAACAAGATTCAACATGAATTTAGTCTTTAGGAACTTTTTTTTTTCATTTGAATACTCAAACCATAGTTGAGGTAGTTAGCAACAATCAGTAAGAAATTCATTCCCATTTCATATAATTTTGTATTGAAACAAAGAAATCTATTAAAAAACATGCACAAGCTAAAATAGAAAGAAACTGGTATTGACCTAGTTGAAGCATGATTTCCCAAGCTTCTTTTCTTGCTTTAATGGTAGTTTATTGGGTGCATAATTGACCCAAATGTATTTTCCTTATTCTTTAAACCCGCATGAAGAAATAACCATCCTCTTATAACTCGATGTGCTAAGCTAACAATTAGTTTTTCATATTTCATATAAAAATTAATAAAAAGTTGGAATGAATATCTACTAGTATGAAGTTGACAATTATTTATTGTATTCATATCCATATATAACATCCTATCATGTTTATAAGTGAAATATTTTATAAAGCTAAGTAAGATTTTCTTATAAATTTGTTAGCATGAATGCTGATGATATTCCCATTCAGGAGTATCCTAAGCATTGGTGAGCATGTGACAGTATTTATATTTTGTATTCATGTCTGTGTTTTTTATTGATGACAACATAGTAGTAAATCTGTGAAGACTAGAAGAGTAACATATAGAGATCAAGGTTGTAGGGACAGATGTTTGATTTTTAAGAGATGTGTGGTCATGGACATGTTCTACATGTCTTGATGATAAGGTTACATGAGCATTACATAAGTTGAAGATGTATGGAAAATATGCTCGATTTACAGAGAGCAGTATAGAGACATAGTAATTATTAAGTAGTTTCTTATGATTGTGTTATATCTTGTATCATAGATATAATCTAGATATGTGTGGTTAGTCAATGATAGTAGACAATCTGATGGTGTCATCAGTGAGTGTGTAAGCCTAAGTGTCACACCTGTAAGGAGTTGTATAGTCTGTGAGCCAACAATGCTATTGTAATTGTGAATTAATTAATTATCTTATTATAATTAATTAGGAAAGCCTCAATGTTGACTTAAGGAATTATTTTAAAGATAGGGTATAAAGGAAAGATGTTTTCCTTGTTTTAAAAGTGTGTGAAGTGTGTTGAACAAGTATCAAGTGCGAAAAGGAGAAGAATTTTTTGTGAATGTAAGTGATCCAAGGGATTATTTGATGTGAAAAGGTTGTGATCTGGTTACAAGATTAGAAGTAGAAGTACAATACCATTCTATCATTATGCAAGGAATAATACATAGATCATTTAGATTATGGGTTCATTGGTCTTGCCCCTGAAGCTATTTGGATAGTGTGTCCATCTGCCTTCTACAACTCTTAACAGGGTTGGTATAACTCCTAACAGGGTTGGAATCTCCTAACATGGATTCAAAGCCTCCAAACAAGAACTAATATGTATTAAATATTGTTATAGACTCCTAACATGGTCCATCCTCTAATGAAGAATATTTATTATAGTACATCATCTTATGGGTATCATCCCCACCAGGGTTTTCCCTCTGATCAAGGGTTTCCCTAGTTAACATATCTGGTGTTATTCTGCATGTGTATCCTATTTTGGTTTTCTATTATATTGCTTATATGGTTAAGATATAATAGGATTGATAATTTTGGTAATAGTTGGATAACTGATTCACCCCCACTCTTAGTTATATTGGTGGACTATATATTCTAACAATTGGTATCATAGCATTAGGTCCTTGAAGGAAAAACTTAACAACTTTGGGATATCAATGGCGAGTCATTACAAAAAAGATAATCTTAAGTTTGATGGGGTTAAATATGATAGCTAGAAGGATAAGATGAAGACTCATCTACTATGTATGGGTCTAGGCCATTGGCTATTGACAAAAGATAGCAAGACAATTGTGGATGAAGAAAAGCTTGAACAATATAGTGATGTAGAAAGAGATCTGTTCATGTGTAACATGTACACCAGAGAAGCATTACTATCAGCTCTTCCATACAATGAATATAGTTAGGTAAAGTCACTAATAACATCTAATGTTATTTGGAAAGCATTATAATCATTTTTTGAGGGTGATACACATATAAAGAGGATAAGATTGCAGAATTGGATATGTTCATTTTAAGATGCTAAAATGATGGAAGATGAATATGTAAGAAGCTATGTTGATAGGATATATAAGATTGTTGCATGAATCAATTCATATGGTGGATCTAAGGAAGAAGATGAAATTGTGTAGAAAATCTTGAAAAATATGACACCACTATTCAAGCAAGTAGCATAGATGATTGAACTATTAATATCCTGTACTAATAAGTTCACTAGGGAAAATTTTCTTGGAAGATTGGAAGTAGAAGATGAAGGTTTGAGATAGTCTAGAGAATTGACAAGAGTAGAGACAACCTTAAGTGCCTTAAGTGTTCGACCATGTTCGTCAAGAAGTGCAAGCAGTATGGAGATTTCACTAGTAGCAGTAGAACCAGATCCGATGAAGATAAGAAGATTGAGGAAGGTATATCCCTTCTTGTAAGAAGAGAACTAGATAGTAAGATTATATTTAAATGTTGAACTTATAATGAATTTGGTCATTATAAATCTAAATATCCTAAAAGAGAGAAAAAGTACAAAGGAAAGTTTAAGCCTAGAAGACCTAGGAATTGTTTGTATGCAAATGAAGATGAGGAATTTGATGAAAAAGTTTAGAGTGAAAGTGATGATGAGCTAGGATTTGTGGCTATTGAAGAAGATGACATTGACAATGAAATTAGAGAAGAAAAATCTCTAGTTTCCCAAGTTGAAAATAAATCTAATTGGATAATAGACAATGTAGTTTCACATCACATGACTAGCGATATGAACACATTTATGAAATCTCAAGAATCATGATGGAGGTATTGTTAGAGTTGATAACAATATATCGTATCACATTACATGAATATGATCTATTATACTTAACGAAAAGACTAACACTGATGATTTTTATTTTGTTGATGGATTAAAACATAATTTGTTGAGTGTTAGATAGTTGGTGGATAAAGGTTATCAACAATCATAGAAAAGACTTGCATTATTAAGGATAAAGATGGTAAGCTAATTGGAATAGGAACAAGGTGCAAAGGTAATTTATTTTAGTTGAATCCCACTAAGATAAAATGTTTAGTTGCAAAATTTGATAACAGTTGGTCATGGCATAGGAGATTTTATCATATAAACTTTGATAATATTGTGAAAGTTAGTAGCACATTTGCTATTAGAGACTTGCCTAAGATAATTAAGCCTACTAATGTTGTTTGCAAAGAATGCATTATGGCTAAGCAGAAGAAAGTATCATTTCCCAGCAAGCAATTCACTACTTTAGAGAAGCTAGAAATTATTCACATAGATTTGAGTGGCCCTACCAGGACAAAAGGATTCTATTGAGATAGATATTTTATGATTTTTGTTGATGATTTCACTAGAATGATGTGGGTAGCATTTCTTAAAGAAAAGTCTAAAGCATTTGAGAAGTTTAAGATATTTAAGAATAGAGTTGAAAATGAATATGGTCTTAAGATAAAATGTTTGAGATTAGATAGAGGAGGAGAATTCACCTCTAGAGAGTTTAACATGTTTTATGAAGAGAATGGAATTAAGAGACAATTATCTTCAACTAAGAACCTAAGCAAAATGGGATTGCAGAAAGAAGAAACATATTAGTATTAGAGGCAACTAGAAAAATTGATGTAGTGCAAGGCAAAAGAATCCTTGAAGGAGATATCCTAGCTCCCAATTAATAACCACATAGTAGAAACACAATAAAAGATACATAATCTAATACTGAATAAACTATTTATTTACAAAATATAACTATTTACATGCAATGTGCCTGGCTGTAAGGCCTTCTAGATTAGGGACAAATACAATAGCAATTATAATAATTAGTTCTACAAGATCCCTCAAGATCCAATCCCAAAACTAGCTAGTCCAGATCCACACTCTAGTAGAAACTTCCAAGGAAAATCTAAACTTGTGCTCGCAAGCCCACAAAGCAATCTCCTTGTTTCCCAAGCCTCAGCTACTATCCCTTCTTCAAGTTCACTCCTCTTCCACATCCTCTTCTCCAAGTTGGATGAATAATGACTTAAGACTCCATAAGAATTCCTATTTATACCCAACTAATCCATAGGCCAACCTAGCCTATTACAAATTAAAATAAACCCTTACCTTAAATATTTGCATAAGCCACAAGTAGGCTAAAACACTCATTAACTACCCACAACCCAAATCAAATACATATGTTGGCTCACCATAGACAACTCAATTGACATAAGAATAAGACCAAAATGAGCATTAGAGAAAACCATGTTGAGTGTTAGCACTCCAAAAGACGTAACTGATTTCCTTCATTGATTGAGCACTAGTATGTGCTGAGTCCTCCAAAAGAAACCATTCCCCTTCATTGACCCAGCTACTTGATCAATACAAAAACCAAGCATAACCAAGCCCTATTGTATGAATCAAGCTCCTAGTGTACTCTAAGTACCATAATCATCACTGAACATCTTCATTAACTGAGTCACTCTATTAACACAACAACTACCAACTACCCAATAATGACTGAGTACCACCTCTTCACTAATTGAGTCCTCCAACTCCAAATCTAGAACACCCAACATGCAGGATAGCTCAACTCCAAATCTAGAACACCCAACATGTAGGATAGCTAAACAACCAAGGATTCTCCTACATCAAACACCTCGGGTTTTAAAAGATGTTCTTAGTAGTTGGAAAACCATCTTTTAAGATTCAACACATAAATTCCAAATTGGTTCTTGACATACATAACCTCCAAGTCTTCGACTTGTACAATCTTTCCCTTGTTTTTCTTTTGTATCTTCACATCCATCCTTGGTGTGCTACAAGTCTACCTTCCACGTTGATCTTTAACCCTCTCAAAATCCTTCAACTCAAATTCGCTACCAATAGTCAGGTTCTTCCTACTAAGCTTTTCATTTTGCAAAAGAATCAAGGAATGCTTCCTACCATCTTTCACAATTGTAAACACATTCTTGACACAATCATGCATAGCCTTGCAATCATACTACCAAGGTCTACTAAGAAAAAAATGATAACTGTTAATGTCCACAATATCACACAACACTTGATCCTTATACTGGCCAATTTGGAAATCAACAAGGCACTGCTCCTTCACTTCCAAAGCATGCTCACCTTGCAGCCATCCAATCATATAAGAACAAGGATGTCTCACTCTCTTGAAACCAAGTTTTTGAACAATATCCCTAGCAATAAGGTTATCTATACTACCAGCATCCACAATCACCTTATAGTCTTTCCCATTGGAATTATGACAAGTCCTAAATAAATTGCTCTTTGACAAGAGTCTAGTGTCCTTTGACCAATCAATAATTTTTGAGCTAGTAAACTCTCTCCTTGCTTAGGTTCACTCTCATGGTTTTCATCCTCATTGACAACAACAAATATTCTATCACTAGCCTTAGGACATTTATAAAATCTATGTCTTGCTTCACCACATTTGTAGCAAGTACCCTTAATCTGACCTCTACCTATCCTCTTTTGATCAATAAGTTTTGGTTCATCTTTTGCTCTTAGTTTAGCTTTTTCTAAGCTATCCTTCTTCTCCTTCCCTCTGGAATTACCTTGAGTTTTCCTCTTCAACTTATCTTCTACCTTTAGGGCATATTGATAAGTATCCTCAACTAAATCAATCTTCAACATACCAACCTCATCTTAGATATTGAATCTCAAACAATTAATGTATCGAGCCAACTTCTCCTTTGACAATTCTCTATGCCTAGACCAAATAGTCAACTTGTAGAACTCCTCAATATAATATTTCATATTCATAGTTTTCTACTTCAAATCCTAGAACCTCATAAACAACTCAAGTTCATAATTAGCAAAAATGAACTTAGCCTTCAACATAATTACCATCAATCTCCATCTGGTGATCTTCATTTCACCTTCCTCTTCTCTATCTTGTTGTAGTTTCTTCCACCAAAGAGAAACATGTCCCTTCATCTTAGTCTATGCCAACCTCACTCTAAGTGGATCTACAATATCCTCTAACTCAAAGTAGTCTTATGATTCACCAATCTAATCAATTAGATCTTTAGGATTCAAAGTACCTAAGAAATTAGAAACCTCCATCTTATGCTTCAACTTCAACTAAGATCCAGGTCTAGTAATATTTCCCGTAGGTCTCTCCACATGATCAATTCTATCCTCACCACTCGATCCATCAACTTCAAATTCTTCAACAACTTCCTCATAACCATCTTTAGTACTCACATGTCAAGGTACACCACCTATAGCACTTATGATCTTAGTGATTATATCACTCTTCATCTATGCTATCTTCTCTGAGAGCCTCACTTCCACATCATCATAGAGATCATCAATCACCCTAGGGTCCAATCTTGTTGGAGGCATCTTCCAAGATTATTTACAAACCTAAAATAATAAATCCAAAAATCCAGAATATCAATCAACCCCACAAGATCAACCTTACCTTCCAGCCTTCACCCAAGTCCTAATGAAAAATGCCTCAACTTTAGAGCTTGGTCTACACACTCAAGAACAACTATTTTCTGATACCATCTAATGCAGTGCAAGGTAGGATGATCTCCAAAGGATATGTCCTAGCCCCCAACAAATAACCATACATTGGAAACATAACACAAAATACATAATTTGATACCAAATCAATTCTTTATTCATAAAATATAACTATTTGCATGCAATGTGCCTAGCTATAAGGCCTTCCAAGTTAGGGAAAAATACAATAGAAATTATAATAAACAATTTTTCAAGATCCCTTAAGATCCAATCCCAACACTAGCTAGTCCAGATCTACACTTTGGTAGAAAATTCCAAGGAAGATATAAACTTGTGCTCACAAGCCCATCAAGCAATCTCTTTGTTTCCCAAGCTACTAGCCCTTCTCGAAGTTCGCTCCTCTTTGAGCTAGATGAATAATGACTTAAGACTCCACAAGACCCCCTATTTATACCCAACTAAGACATAGGTTGGCCTATCCTATTACAAATTAAAACAAACCCTTGCATTAAATATTTGCATAAGCCACAAGTCAGCTGCAACACTCATTAATTACCCACAACCTAAATTAAATGCATAAGTTGGCTAAGCATAGACAACTCAGTTGACATAGAAACAAGACCAAACTAAGCATTAGAGAAAACCATGTTGAGTGTCAGTGCTCCACAAGACATAACCAAGTTACTTCATTGACCAAGCACTAGTATGTGTCGAGTCCTCCAAAAGAAACCAAGCCCCTTCATTGACCAATCTAATCAGTCAATACAACAACCAAGTATAACCAAGCCTTGTTGTATGAAACAAGCTTCTAGTGTACACAGAGTACCATAAACATCATTGAACATCTTCATTAACCAAGTCACTTAGTTAATACAACAACTACCAATTACCCAATAATGATTGAGTACCACCTCTTCATTGACTGAGTCCTCCAACTCCAAAGCTAGAACACCCTAACATGTAAGATAGATAAACAAATAAGGATGCTCCTACATCAACAATGATGTTTGAAAATGATATATCCAAGACATTTTGGAGAGAAGTAGTTAATGCTATAGTGTATACCATGAACAAGGTACATATCAGAAAAGGTATGAATAATACCCCTTATGAATTATGGTTTGGTCATACATCTTCAGTAAAATAATTAAGAATTTTTGGAACCAAGTGTTAAATTAAGAGTGATGATGATATTGGTAAGTTTGATCTAAGAAGTGATGAAGGTATGTTTCTTGGTTATTCATTGAAAAGAAAAGCATGCATATATTTTAATCATAGAACCAAGAAAATAGTTGAATGTGCAAGTACAAAAGTTAATGAAAAGTTTGGAACTAAGGAAAAGATGATAGATTACAACTCCAATGAAGAAGAGGATAATACTGGAATTCTTAGAGAGAATATTGAAGTTTTATTTGAGACTAAAAATGATCTATATAATGATGTACAAATTATTAAGAAAAGAGGAGAGAAGAGATTTAGATCAAGGGAAGAGATAAGAGTTGAGTTAGCAACTTCTACCTCTAACAGGAATTTGACAAAGAATCATCCCCCTGAGCAAATAATTAGAATCAAAGACAAAGGAGTTGTTGGTGTTTTGAAACAACAAGGCTTCAAATTACCCTGATGAGAACAAGATACATCTAGGGGCATCTACTTCCCATCCTTAACATATCCTTTTTAGACATTAGGCCAACTATAAGGCTAGACCCTTCTACTACTTTAGGCTCTACAAAACCTAGGCGAGTGTACCTCAGATTCACTTATATGGTACCAGTGCTAAAACATACACATGAATCTAACAAAATAGATAAAACCCTTAATCTTCTAACACTTATGCAAAGATATTAGACATGAAATAGCTAATAACATGACCAAATAAATTGCTAAGCTAAGTGAGGGCATCACATTTTGGTTCTTCAACATTAAAGGAAAAATACTTGATTAATGATGTTGATTTCAACAAAACATGACATGAAAAACATAACACTCTGATCTTGTAATTGTTCAATGCTTTATCTATTGGGCAATCCCACAAAATCGTAACACATCCCTAAAAGTCATTGACATATCCCATACATCAAGACTTCTTGATCTATCTATTCACCTTGTGAATCAGACATTTGCATCTTTATGAATCTCATATTTAACCTATCCCTTCATGAGATCTGCAATCCTGTGATGATGAATCAAGCATTTACATAACTCCTTAAGTCATAAGAAAAATAAATCAATAAATACAACCAATAGATTGCAACTAAGTTTCATACCCTTTGTTTACAAAACACAAAAGATCACAAACAACATGAATGAGAGACAAGATATTAGAATGAGGACTAACTTGCTATTGCATTTTCATTCATTTATTTGAAACAAATACAATAAGATGCATGAAATTGAAAAGTAAAATTGCATAATAGATCATAACTATCTTTATACTTATTTCTTGTTGTTCATTACAAGGGAAAATTGTTGAGGAATGTGGCATCACAGTCATGAAAACATATCAAGAACTGGAACCCTAGTCTCACAGTAAAAACTGCCAACCCTTTTAATGGATGAGAAAGAGAAAGATATAGAAGAATAATGGAATCCTAGATCTAATCTAGAAATGACAACCTCTCTCATCTTCCTACCCATGAGATCTGATTTGGTTTTCATAATTGTTTTGTAACAAACCCGAAATACATCTTCCTCAATGATGAAAACCATTTTGTTACTAAAATATCTGAAAAGCATCATGAAATGCTGATAATACTTTGATTCAACTAACTAGGCAATTCAAAAACTCACCCATAACTTCATTTTTACATTCACTCAGTTCACCATTTCACTAAAAATCACATCTGAACTACCTCAACTGAATGAAACTAAAAATTGGGCACCTGAGACAAATCCTCACATAATTTGAACTAGTGGCCTCCTATGTAAAAACAAACTCCAAAAATGAAAAGTTCATTCTCTCCTAGTTTTGGCGATATATAATACTCCTATATGGGCTTATCAAAAACTCCCAAAATTTTGCTTTGAAAACTAGGCTCCAGTCAAGGCTCTTTAGACAACACTTGGGCATATATTTAACTTTTTCTAAAGTTAAAACTATAGGATAAATCAAATTTCATTTAAAACTCCTCAAGCATGTATTTTTTGAGAGGAAATATTAAAAAATAATTTTTTCATGCCTACTTGATTTTTCCCTCCTTTTCTCCATCTCGGTCAAACTGGTTTGATCAACCTTCTGACATGTGTTATCACTGGACTGACTAATTCCTGCACAGTCACCTGAAAACCACCACCTCGGTGCCATGTATCACCACTTTATTGGTTACCTATTCTGCTATGTCATTAATCTATGTCATTGCACAATGTCACTGCCATGTCATCAGTCACTATGTTGCTATCCCAGTCAACATTTTTCCATATCATTGTGACATAGTGACCTTGCGACACATGTCACTTTAGTCCACATCAACACCTTAAGAAATGTGCCATGTTTGAAGCCTCTACCACATGTCAATTTTTGATTTGTTCAACTTAGTCTAGCTAGTGCCAAATCACTACCACTTGTTAGTCTTTGGTTCGTCCGTGGGTGCCTCGTCACCACTGATGTCACTAGTTGCCATGTCACATGGTCATCCTCCTTGCATCTTTCCTTGGCAACATAGTGATAACCATATGATTTTCCATGTGTCACCATCTTGTACTTTTGATCTTGGACTACCACATTACTACCTCTCAAAATTTGTACCACATATTGCATTACAATGCATCCAACTAGCTAATGACGTTATCACTTCTGGTGACGTGTTCATTCAAAATTTATTTATTATTGCCTCTAGCTATCTTCTGGCAGGTAGGCCCCTACATGTAAGGCCAAGCTTCCAAAAGCACTTCGTCTTTTAGACACTTAAGCATGGGATTGTTGGCACATTTAAACATTCAAACATTTCCTCACTTGCCCCATGTGGGACTAAAAAATAGTCATCGTATACAATTTTCTTTGCAAGAAATGGCATGCTAGGTTTGAAGGATTCCTTGTGTATTGCTTCCAAAACTAGCATCATACCTCTCAGAAATTATATGGGCAAGGCCAGATGTGCAAATGATGTCGTTTGATATTGCTACTAGCTGGTATTCAATCAGCTTTGTATTGGACACACCATCTAAACAAAACCTCTGTTGCCTATGGCTTGATGCCTCCCTTCCTACATGGTTAATTTGATGTTCTCTTAGCTTTAACACATGTGACTCCTTCACACGTAAGGAAGAAAGTTTCTTGAAACTGCTTGGAAGCCACAAACTCTTGCAAGACTATAGGTTGAGACACTATAAGTTGGAAAGGTTCACAAAGTCTTACACCCATTTGGGTCAAACCTATAGGTTGAGACGCTGCACCCATATTTGAATGCACTCCACATGAAAATTGTGAAGACAAGGTTTCAACGCCATCACCTACTCACCATCTTGGTATGCACATATATAACACATTCCTTTTGATCTTATTCTTCTCCCTCTTCACACCTATAATTGAACACACCCATTTCTACTTCCATGGGAATCCTCTTAGCTCTAAAACAACTAATTGTCTTTTAGGAAGTTATTATTTCAGCTACTATGGATCTTGATTAAGGAGTCAAGTTCATTTATAATAGAATCAAGTTAATTGCATATTTGGCATCCTCTTGACAATGGTAGTGATGAGTTTTTGGCTAGGAAATTTTTAGTCTTATCATTTATACACCTCTATACTAGATTCCAGTTAGCTCTCTAATGAAACTTGACCCCATTCACGAGCTTTGCATACAATGGAAAATTCTCATGATCGGGTCTCTAAAATCACTGCCCAAAACAACTGACACCTCTTCCACTTCAAATCTTTTGAAAAAGATGTTCAGGGTTTCCTTTGACCACCATAGCTATTTCTAATGACACCTCCACAACCTAAAGGTTCAGGGTTTCCTTTGACCACACCATCAAAATTTGCTTTATGCCATCCCTCCAGAGGGAGCAACCATTTTGCCTCCTATCTTTTAGTCCTCTCATCCTTATCTTTCTCCTTCTTCTTATGACCACTTTCAATATCTCCCCCTTTTCTTATTTGATAATTTTCCTTCATGCTTCTATATATCTTGTTTGCCAGAACAAAAGTAGGCTCCTCTCTTTCTCTGAAGATTCTATTGTTTCTTTCCTTCTAGA
Organism: Cupressus sempervirens; assembly: GCA_028749045.1. Taxonomy (NCBI): domain Eukaryota; kingdom Viridiplantae; phylum Streptophyta; class Pinopsida; order Cupressales; family Cupressaceae; genus Cupressus; species Cupressus sempervirens. Next base: position 383,433,131 of record CM053784.1, read on the forward strand.
CTCCCCAACATAAATGAGGCAAAGACTAGGTACTTAAATCTTGCAAATCTGTTCCTTTAAACATACTATTCCATTAACAAAATAAATATAGTACATTACTTGTCTTGCACCAACTTACCCCAAGATTCTTTGCTAAGCTTTCCCAAACCTCCCTTGAATAAGGAAAATGGATAAACAAATGATTTGTTGTTTCCATTTGATTTTTACAAAGTATGCATCTATTAGGCATATAATGTCCTCTTTTAATTTAATTATCCTAGGTAAGAATTTTTTCTTGTAAAGCCAGCCAAAAAAATATATTAATCTTTGGGGTAAGACTAGGTATTCATGCTTTAGCCTAGAGGGGGCTTCTCATTCTAGCTCCAAAGAGAGTTATATCCTGATGCAACTGAGTAACAACCATTTGGGTTATCTCCCCAAATTACCTCATCCCTCTTGTTATTAAGAATCAAAGAGTTTGGCATTATCATAACTGGCTTGAGGTCATTTGAAATGAGAGACAGGTCTCTCCAACCCGGGTTAGTTTTATAATCACAAACTTTCAAGCCAAATTGCCTAATACAAATATTTGACTAGTTTTCAAAGATAGGATTATTTATAAGGGGGCCTTGAATCAACCAATTTTCATGCCAAAATAGAATTTCCTCACCATTACCCACTTTCCACTTAATCTTAGCTTTGACAGTTCCATTTGGGATGTCTTCATTATTGAGTAGGAATTGAATAGTATGTCTTCTGATATACTTATTAACAAAAATATCTCTCCATTCTCCTGTGCTATTAAAAATGCACCAAATATGTTTAGCTAGAAGAGCATTATTAAGATGCTTTAATTTCCTAATTACCAGGCCCCTATAGCACTTTGGAAGATAGACATTATCCCAAGCCACAAGGGGATATCTCTTTCAACCCTCAAGGTCAAACCAAAGAAAATCTCTTTAGATCATTTCAATTTTTATAGAAAACTTAACCGATATCCCAAAAAGACTTAGGGCATACATCAGGAGATTCTAAAGAGTGGATTTTACCAAAAGACATTTGCCTGCTTGAGTACGAGAAGCCACTTTCCACCCCAAAAACTTCTTGCTAAACCTATCAAGAATCCCATTCCAAAAAGAATTAGGAGGCTTTGAACCCATAGGGAGACCAAGATAAGTAGAAGGGAGCTTTCCCACTCCACACTCAAGAATCCTCGCTATTTTCCTTTGTCTATCCTTTGGAGTATTAATGAAGAAGGCATAGCTTTTCTCCTAATTAATAAGCTATCCTGATCCTTTGATATACAAATCTAGAATATCCTTCATCACTTTTTCCTCCTTAATAGAAGCCTCCCATCCCATAATAGTATCATCCACAAACTGCCGATGAGAAAAAGAAGCACTGCTTGAAGATAGTTTGATCCCTTTAAGTCTCTCTTCTTGTTTATTCCTCTCAATCAACCTTCCAATACATTCAGCCATGATAATGAACAAAATAGGAGAAATAGGATCCCCCTATGTTAACCCTCTTGAAGGTTTAAAAAAATCTGAGCCAGCCCCATTTACCAAGATCGCAAGGGAAGAAGTAGACATAAGCTAAGATATAAGCTTACAAACTTTATGATCAAATCCAAAACCCTGAAGCATAAAACCAAGGAAGGTCTAGTCCACCTAATCATAGGCTTTGGAAAGATCCAGCTTAAGAAACATACCTTCTCTTTTTCCTGCTTCCATGGAATGAATCACTTCATGAACCATCATGATGGAAGCCAATATCTGCCTTCTAGGGACAAAACTTGTTTGTTTCTATGATATAATCAAAGGGAGAATTTTGAGGATTCTTGAATTTAACACCTTTGAGATAATCTTGTAGAAAGAGTTTCAAAGACTAATAGGTCTAAATTTATCCAAAGAATCAGCCCCAGGGACTTTAGGGATGAGGACCAAGAAAGTAGAATTGATCTCCTTAAGAATGCTTCTTGCTTCAAAAAATTCCTGGATAGCCTTCACCACATCTTCCATAACCACCTCCCAATAAGTTTGAAAAAAGAAAGTTGGAAAACCATCCAGTTTAGGGGATTTGTTTGTAGGAAAAGAAATTAAAGCTTCTTTAACTTCCTACGCTTTTGGAACACCCTCAACATCTTGTTATGATGGGGTTGAATAATCTGTGGGAGACAAGAGGCAATTTTGTTCTGATCCACCTTTAATAGCAAAGGATCCGAGGATAGAAGAGAGGAGAAATAAGAAACAACCTTAGTAGAAATATAATTCTCTTTTGTCAAAGATCTTGCCCATTTTCTAAACCTGATATTCTATTATTTTCTCTATGCTTAAGAGTAGAGATATGAAAAAACGTGGTGTTTTGATCACCCTCTTTAAGCTAATTAATTCTTGATCTTTGCTTCCAAAACTTCTCCTCTTGGCTTATAATATTATGCAAGTCAGTCAAAATGGACATCTCAATGTTCCTATTCAAATCATTATACTTATTCTGTTGAATAGTGTTCTGGATAGAAGTGAGCTTGACAGAAAACTCCTCTTTGTCCTAAAAGATATGGCCAAAGTTAGTCTTATTCCAAACTTTAATCATTCATTTCACATTACTCAACTTCTTAGCAACTCTAAACATAACTATTCCTTCCACTTCCATACCCACTAATAGCATATCGTATTCAATAAATTAGGATGGGAAATCCACATCTTTTCAAACTAAAAAGGGAAGTTCCTCCTAGGTTCAAGAGAGACAACTGAGAGGGATATAGGGGAGTGAACCAAACCAACTCTTGGGAGAAGAGACAACCTACAAGAGAAAGAATTCAGCCAGTCTAGAAAAATAAGAGCTCTATCCAACCAAACTTGGATACAATCACTTCCAATTCTTTTGTTGGACCAAGTGTAAGTTCCACCCGACAGATCCACATCCAAAAAAGCCAAGCTATTAATAAAATTGGAGAGATCCATCTTGCTTTCCCAATCTGAGGCCAAACCTCCCAATTTCTCCTCATCCTAAAAGGAGTATTGAAGTCCCCCATAATAATTCCTTTATTCAAATTACTAGTCTAAACAATATCACAAATCTTAGTCCAATAATTCTTCCTTTCCATTTTAGAATTAGGAGAATATACATTCAAAAGGAACCAATATTCATTGGAATGTAGATGAAACACTTTACTAAAGATAATATTTCCATCATTATACAGTGAAGTAAATCTAAACTATTTATTATTAAAAAGAGTAAGCAAACCTCTTGATGCACCTTCAGAGTCTGTTGCCTCACCTACCATATTACTGCTAAAGAACATCTTACCAGAATCTCCTTCTTCATTTTTGTCTCTTGAATCATCAAAATATTAGGTCTTTGATCTCTAATCATATTCTTAAGAATCTCCTACTTATGGACCCTATTGAGGTCCCTTATATTCCAAGAAATTATCTTCATTTCAAATTAGAATTACTTTCCAAAATAGTTCTTTGTCTCCCATCTGCTAAACTCCTTTTGGACTCATCTTGAATGACTTGAATAATAAGCCTCCTTCCTACTGACCTTGATCTCCCTCCCACATCCAATCTACCATGATTCCTAGTCTATGTTGGAGAAGCTAGGGAGGGCTCCCAACTATTTTTCTTTTTGGGCTTTCCTTTGTTATCCTTCAAACAATCATCAACCCTTCCCATCTTAACTGGAGATAAGGAATTGTCCTTCTCAAATCTCTCTTCCAGATTACAAGAAAAAAATTAGTCTTTCCTAAAGAAGGAGGACCTCCCACTACTACCTCTTGGTTCTCCCTCTCTAATTCCCCTTCATTTCTCAACACTTGCTTCTCCTTTCTCTTTAACAAACTATCATTCTCTATCTTGGGTGAAACTAGGGTTTTGGACTCTACTATGACCAGGTCTTTCCCTATTTTGATTGAGTCTTCCACCTCAATAATCTTTGGTCTAGTCATGACCGTTTCCACTATCTCATCAACCTTTGAGTCATTCTGGATTGGTTTGTTTCCTCCTATGATAAGAGCCATCGAGACCTCCTTTGAAATCTCCTAGGTCTTCTAGCCTTCCTCAATATCCTTTCTTTTACAAATATTTTTCTCCTTTCCAGGTTTAGAAAAAATTAGAATCCTTTTCTTTTCAGCTTTAGCCTTAGGAAACTGATTCACCTTATGCCCAGATTTCAAGCAATGAAATTGGGCGAAAGCAACACTTTCATAATCCAATTTTTGAGTATGTGTCTCGAGTTTTGAGTAAAAGCACACAAATTTTGGCATATCAGCCCCTTCCCTCACTCCAATACAGATCCTTGCATAGATAGTCTCCTTCTAGAAGCCGTTATCGGGTCTATAGACAAAAGCTCACCAAAGGAATTTGCCACCCCCATGAAGACGTCCTCATTTTAGAACTCTAGAGGCAAATTTGGGAGTCTAACCCAAATAGGTGCTTGCACAAAAAATGAGTCATTTAGATCTAGCTTTGAAGACCACTTCTAGAGCACCAGGGTCAAGTGATCTATGCTCCAAGGCCCTTCACATAGGATGTTTGACAAGTCCTAATTACAAGAAAAATCAAAAGACAAGAAGCCTTTCGTCATCACCATTACAATGACCTGTCCTTTAAGATTCTATTTCTTCTAAGTGAAGGATCTTACAATATTTATGTTTGGCCTTGGCCCAATAAAATTTCCCACCAGGGTTGAAGCCATTGAAGCAATGCTATGATCTATCAACTTGTTTGGAATAGCAATCACACAAGAACCCTTTTCCAAGCTAGATAGACTTTTAATTGGAGGAAAGGAAGACTTACTAATAGGATTAACTCCAAAAAGAGAAGGCCATTTTGTGGGAAATACCCCAGACCGATCCACCTTGGGTGGTGGAAAAGGCTTGTCTAGACCTCTGCTCTTGTCACGTGGGTCCCCATCTTCATTTTCTGTTGCATCTCAATTTATACTATCCTCTAACACTCTGTAAACCCCTATTGCATTCCAGGCTTTTGATTCCCTCCTCCCTAAGGAATCCCACCCAAGACAGGCTTTAAATTTTGAAAAAGCACACATCCCTGTCCTCTTCCCTATTTGCTTCCACTCGCCATTTTTAGATGCTTTTAACCTTTGTCTTTGTTGCTTTTGAAATCTTTCTTGCTTTTGAACTTGCTGAATTTTCTATCATCTTTGCTTTCCTTGTTTGGACACCTTGCAACAATGTGACCAACTTCTTCACAAGAGAAACAAATAAATAGAATTTTTCCTTTATATTTACCTTTTCCTTTTGGTAACCTTCTTGCAAGTAGAGCTTCAATAGCTTCAAGGCCATCATTTGATTCTTCTTTTTCTTCACTGTTAGACTATTTTCCTTTTGAGTTTCCTCCCTTTCTTCCAAGAGTTAGTTTGGCTTTGAAAGCTGATTCTATGTTCCAAGATCTAGGATGATAGTTATCAAAATTATCTAACTCAAAAATTTTCAACCTTCCCATTAATGCATACAAGGTTATATCATTTTTGGGATCACATCTCATCTCTTGAATAGTTGAAACTCTAATTGCATAAATAGGAAGAAAAGTTCTTAATACCTTTCTAACTACTATCACATCATCTATTGTTCCTCTTGATGCTTTGATTGCAGTCACACTTACTTTGATTCTTTCACTGTATTTTGCAATATTTGCATCTTCTCTCATCTTCATCTAATCAAATTGGCCTCTTAGACTTTCTACTTTGGCTCTTCTCTGATCTAGGAGGATCTAGCAAGACTAAAATTTTCACAATCTCAGAATCTTTCAAATTCAACATCATTCCAAAGATCTCAAAAAATCAGACCCAACATAACTTGGATTGGGTCAAAACGATCTCATATGTAGAAGTTATGCTCAGTCAAAGGTTTGGTGAAATCGACAAATTAGAGGGCTTAAAAAAGGGTAAAAAAAATAAAGACATAAAAAAGGGTCAATATTGGTATCATTGCAAAGAGTTTTTAAAGAGCTTTCCAATGGTGTTTATTTCATCAGAATTTGAGATAAAATGTGGAAGATATTGCAAAATTACTTTTACCTTAGAAAAATGAGCTCCCTATTTTTAAGCACCCCTATTTTTGTGGGTCTATGTTTCCTAACAAATTATCCACAACCTTTAAAATTAAAAAAAAGTCCTTTACCATCCCTAGTTTAAAGGGTTGGATTATGAACCCCTATAAAATAACAAGCTCTATTCATTAAGGATACAAATCCTTAAAATATTAAAGCTATTTCTAAGGAGAGCCAAACAAATATTAAAATGATTTATAATATTTTTAGATAAATTCCAAGAAGGATTTTAGGATCAACTTATAAATCATTCATCCCTTAGAAAGTATATTTTTTGTAAGATATTATTTTAACGAGGATATTATTATATAAAAATGGGAGATTTGTAACTATTACGGTTTTCATCATAATAGGAAAATAAACTTGTATAAAAGGGGGATTATTTTCTCTTAGAAGGGGAATTAGTCTATGGCAAGAAATTAGGCTTTGGGATTTAGTCCTTGGGAAAAGCAATAGTCTTTGGAGAAATTCTAGAGAGAGCATTTTTGTAAAGGAATAACTTTTCCTTGTGAGAGGATTTGTAAGCATGAAGACATTGTGTTTTGTCTTCAAGTGTATAGGAGAGACTGTGAAGGTTGGAAGCTTGGATTTTGTAACAAAGTATTTTTCTTACCAAAATTAATATAGTGGTCCCCTGATTGAGAAGCAGACCGGGAGACATAGTCCTGCCCAGACGAACTCTGTATCAAATTGTTTGTATCTCTGTTGGTACTCGTTTAGACCCCATTTTTAAATTTTCATTTTTAGGTCTTGAACCTCTTTGAACTACTTTGAACTTGGTTCAAAGTGGTTCAATGAAGTTCAAAGTGCATGCTCAAATGTATTTGACAGTTCAAAGTTCAAGTTCAAAATCTGAGATGGTTCAATTTGGTTCAAACTAGTTCAACGGGTTCGATGGTTCAACAAGTTCAATGGTATGACATTTCAAAATGACTATTTTCTATACTTATAAACAATGACTTGTAACTTTTTACTCGAGCCTAATTTTGAAAATTTCTCAAGTGGAAAAGAAGAAGATTAGGATTGTGCCAACATATCTAAAAATTAGAAAGATCCAATAGTGGGATAAAAAGTTATACCCCTCGTACCCGGACCTAGTTTTGCTGCCAGAAATATTAAAGATTAAAATTTTTAGTGTGGAATCTTGAACCTCTTTGAACTAAGGTTCAAAGTAGTTTGAAGTGGTTCCATTTACTAAAGCAAGTTCATATAGCTTATTCTGAGTTAGCCCGATTCCAAGTTTAGCAAGTTTCATATTGCAAAGGTTTTGGTGATTCCACTTCTAAAGTGTAGGTTCAGAAGCTCCATGACTCTTAGTTCCAATTTAGAATGAAAGTCCATGAGATTTAAATTGTTCCTAGGGGGATTCAAAGATATGTCTGAAGTCCTATTTTATGATAATTATGGGATCCACTTTGGTACAATTAGCTCAGTCAAGGTGAAGAAGCCCAAATTTGATTATTAATGGATATGATTGCAATTTTAGAATTTAGAATCCAGATAAAGGGAATTAAAATGAAAGTGAATATCTTGATAGGCAAGTGGAAAATGATGATGATCACTCGGCCTTTCTAAGAAAGAATGAGAATATGGCTATAATAAATCATAAACCTATCAAATGGATGCAAGCAAAGATGAGAAATACAAGGTTGATGCTGGTAACATTATCTTAACAATTTTGAAATGTGATAGTCTGATAGACGTTCATGACAACATATCCAAAATTTAGCAAGATCCAATAGTGGGATAATTAGTTATGCCTCCTGTACCAAGACCTATTTTTACTGTTAGAGTTATCCGCCCAACATCAAGAATATTTTATTTTGGACTAAATCATTTGTCCAAATAGAATTTAATATGCTGAAATATAGTCATATAAAATTTTAAATCAAGAGTTTATAAAGATATTAAAATATAAAGGTGGGAGTTATCAAGAGATAAAAATAGATACATAGATAACGAGTATAATCCTTCTAAGATTCAGTTATAAAACTGAATAACCACCTAACAAAACTATATATAGTAAAAACATGAGGAGAAAGGGGTTCTAGTTTTATTTTAGTTTTTTCTAGCAGAGGAGAAATGACTCTTTTTTGTAGACTTTGGGCTTCTGAGAGAGGATTTTTTCTATTCTATTCTTTTATGTTGTAATGTAGGCGAAGATAATTTTCATTTTTAGATAGTGATTATTGTATAGAAACAATGGAATCTTTGTCATTTTTTTGTATTCAAAGAGGGGATAACAACAATATATTAAAACTTTGGATCTAACTTATGTTTTCTGATCATTATTCAACTTGGAGTGGTATTGATTTTCTTTGAATGTGTATCTACTACATTTAATCATGATCATGATTATCCTTTGGACTTGGTGGTATGCTTTTCGTGTATTTGAGATGAATAGTTTATCATTTCTTTACATTATTTATGTTATGTAAAATCTGGATAAATGGACTTTATGTCATTTATTTCCTCTTAGCTTCTTAGTTTTTTCACATCTATTTCATGTTTACGGATAGATGTTTGTAAACCTTTTGTGCTTTTTGGTTAAAAGAATCCATATTTGTATTGCTATGAATTCATTGTAAATCATGCACAGTGATCTGTACCCAGATAAATTTAGAGGAAGGTTATCAATTTAAATATAATCTGTCCAACTATTAGTGCTGATTTAGTCTTCTCATCTGGGTATTTAGAGTTATTTTGTATGTATTTTCTTGGAATATAGTCTATTCACTAAAAATCTCCTTATTCTCTCATCCACTATTGTTCTCTTTTATATGCATTAAACACATTATTTAGTTAAGTGTTTTAAGAATAAATATTCTTGTAATTTCAATGATTAAAACACATAGCCACACAATTACTGCCTGGATTGGGAATTAATTTGCAATTTGGATTAAGTTGTAAAATTGTAAATCTCAATTTATAGTGAAATTGTAGGTGGTGAATGTTAACCAAATTGAAGTTGAAACAAGGAGAAGGTGAACTTGCAGAGTTCAATCTAGAGATTGGAAAATGAAGAACTTTTTCATGAGTCATGGTATTTGAACAAAATCATCCTAAGTTCAATGCAGAAGCTTTCAAGTGAGCTTTTTTGGAATTGAAAGGTTTGGTGGACATTCTTCTTCAAGAGAGGTATGAATGACAATTGAGAAAGGTGGACAAGGCTAGGAAGAAAGAAGAAGCTAAATCTTCATCAAAAGATGACAAAGTCAAAGGAGTAGGAGGTGGTAGTGACCCTCTTGAACCTTCATCCCCATATTTTTCATCTTCTTCCTCCTCCTCCTCTTCTTCTAAGTTGTTTACTTCTAAAAATAAAATGTGAAGACACCTTTGTTAAAACTTGATGTGAAGTTTGATTTACCTATATATAGTGGTGAATTGGATGCAAAAAAACTAGATAACTAAATTAAGAAAATTGAAGTGTACTGCAAGGTTCAAAATATTTTGGATAATTCTTCCAAAATCCAGCTGGCTACTCTCAGAATGGGAGGTACTGCATTAGTCTAGTGGTTGAGTAAGATCGAGGATGATCTTGCTACACATGGGAAAATCATTTCATCTTCATACGAATTTACTTCTGCTTTGAAGAAACAATTTTTTCCTTTGGCTCATATGCAACAAGCCACTATGGACTAGAAAAATCTGAAACAAGGTAAAGGGCAATCTATGTAAGAGTATACATAGGTGCTTAGGAAGAAGGCTTTAACTCTTGGAATTCCTCTTTATACAAAAGATACTTTGTTAAAGTATATAGGTGGAATGCATTCATATTTAAAACATACAATATTGATGTTTAGTGTTTCTAACTTCAATGAAGTATGTCTCCAAGCAACCCATATTAAAGTAGGTGGAGGAAACACAAGTTTCAATTCAAAGAAAGAATTTGTTCCTCCTGAAGGCAACAAGAAGGGCAAGAAAGCAACCACTATGAAGAAAGAGGAAGGTGAAAATCCTACTTGTTCACATTGTCAAAAGAAAGGGCATGTAGATGCAAAATGTTGGAAACTACATCCAGAGTTGAAACCAAAGTGGTTTAAGAAGGATCACAAAGGAAAACAAAAGACTACAACTATTGTTCAAGATCTTGGATCAGATTTTGATGATGAAACCAAGATATCAGTTGTGGGATTGAAAGGTAAAGCTTTTGTTGATTCTACCACTAATGTTTCATGTTCTACTTCCAAAATTCATGATGTTTCTAAAAATAGTAAAAGGTGTGAACTTTTTCATATAAGGGTGATTTCTAAGAACACTAAAATTGACACATTGATAGATAGTGGATCCCAAGTAAATTTGATTTCAAAGGAAGTTTTTAAACAATTGGGATTGGAAATTAAGCCACATAAGAGACCTTATCCATTAGGTTGGGTGTGCAATGATAATAGATTATGAGTAACACAATAATGTAGCTTAAGATTTGCAATAACATCCAAATACATAGATGAGGTTGACTTTGATGTGGTACCACTAGACATCTATGGGATTGTCTTGGGTAGCTCATACTTATATGATAGCAAAGCTATCTTCTATAGGGAGCATAATAGGTATCATTTGTTTAAAGATGAGATTGAATACATTGTAAAGGCTCATCAGATGAAGAATGAAGGATCAATTGTAAATATAGGGCATTTGAAAATGATTGTAAATGCAAGTAGTAGGATGACTCTCATGTTTGCCACAGCAAGTGAGGATTAGGTGCAAGTAGAATCAAGTCTTCAACTAGTGATGATAAAAGAAGATTTGAATGATTCATTTTCTAATGATGTTCCTGTGCAAGGGATCCATAAAGTTGATACTTTTCCTTTTTCATCACTTTATTCAATGTTGTTGCTTATTTTTCTACTAGTTGGTACTACGTGGGTGATGGATGCAATAGTGAATCTTGGTGGATGTATGGTTAATTGTGTCAGCAATACTATCTCATTTTTTATTGTGTTTATGATGAGTCATATATTTAGGATTCCAGTAGGTTGTACAAGTGATACTAGACAAGTGAGGCAAACATGCCCTCATTTTCATTATATGTAAAAATAGACTTTTAGAGGTCCAAAAGATTCTCAGTGGGGAGGAATGATCTAGGAGGATCTAGCAAGCCTAAAATTTTCAGTCTCAGAATCTGTCAAATTCAACATTATTCCAAATATCTCAAAAAATTAGACCCAATATAACTCAACTGGGTCAAAAGGATCTCATATGCAGAAGTTATGCTTAGTCAAAGGTTTGGTGAAATTGGCAAATCAAAGGGCTCAAAAAAAGGTAAAAAAAATAAAGACATAAAAAAGGGTCAATATTGGTATCATTGCAAAGAGTTTATTAAGAGTTTTCCAATGATGTTTATTTCATCAAAATCTGAGATAAAATGTGGAAGATATTGCAAAATAACTTATACCTCCAAAAAAGGAGCTCTCTATTTTCAACTGCCCCTATTTTTGTGGGTCTATATTTCCTAAAAAAATTATCCACAAAATTTTTTCAAAAAAAAAATGTTGTTTACCATCCCTAGTTTAAAGGGTTGGATTATGAACCCCTATAAAATAGCAAGCTCTTTTTTCCGCTATAATTAAGGATACAAATCCTTAAAATATTAAAGCTATTTCTAAGGAGAGCCAAACAAATATTAAAATGATTTATAATTTTTTTAGATAAATTCCAAGAAGGATTTGAGGATCAACTTATAAATCATTCATTCCTTGGAAAGTATATTTTTTTGTAAGATATTATTTTAACGGGGAGATTATTATATAAAAATGGGAGATTTGTAACTATTATGGTTTTTACCATAATAGGCAAATAAACTTGTATAAAATGGGGATTATTTTCCCTTAGAAGGGGAATTAGTTTGTGGAAAGAAATTAGACTTTGGGAATTAGTCCTTGGGAAAAATAATAGTCTTTAAAGAAATTATGGAGAGAGCATTTTTGTAAAGGAATAACTTTTCCTTGTGAGAGGATTTGTAAGCACGAAGGAATTTTGTTTTGTATTCAAGTGTATAGGAGAGACTATGAAGGCTAGAAGCTTGAATTTTGTAACAAAGTGTTTTGCTTAGCATAATTAATAAAGTCGTCCCCTAATTGAGAAGTTGACCCAAAGACATAGTCCTTCCTGGATGAACTCTGTATCAAATTGTTTGTGTCTCCTTATTGTCTTTCTTATTCTCTCATCCATTATTGTTCTCTTTTATATGCATTAAACACATTATTTAGTTAAGTTTTTTAAGCATAAATATTCTTGTAATTTCAATGGTTAAAACACATAGCCACACAATTACTACCTACATTGAGAATTAAATTTGTAATTAGGATTAAGTTGTAAAATTGTAAATCCTAGTTTACAAATCATTCTCACATTGTCATCTCCTCCATAGATATTTTTTAGTTTGTTCCACATTTCATGAGTAGTAGGACAATCATTGACTTCATCAAATTCAAAATAATTGAGAGCAAAATCAATGTCAATCATCATTGTGTTGTGATTCTTCTTTTGTACCATTTGATCCATAGTTAAAGGATCAGGAGGTGCCACATACTTGTTCTCTAGGAATTTTAGGCCTGGGTCTCCAATAGTTAATAAATGCATCTTCATGAGTTCTTTCCATGCCTTGAAGTTATCTCTGTTCAACTTAGGAATCTCTCTTCTGTAAGACATCTTGACCTTTAGCTTAGGTTCTTGAAACCTTTCTTGTAAGCACCAACAACTTTGATACCAATTTTTGAAAATATAAGAGGAGTAATTGAGAGGGGAGGGATGCATCAATTGCCACTAAAATTATTCCAAATCCCTTAGATGTTATACAAACTCTCTTATAATTCATAGCTCGGTTAGAACTAGAAATCCACAGTAACTCAATTAACAAAGCAATCTTGAAATGTTAATGTGTATTAATCTTTAGTAACTTAGTTGCAGAAAGATAAAGCAACAAGAAAGTAACATGAACACAAGAGATGCCAAGATTTAACGTGAAAAACCAATTTGGGAAAACCACCAATGCAACTAGTTACAAATTTTCACTCTTCTAAAGTGAGCCTTATTAGGAGCCAACCCTATTAAAGGTTACAAAACAAACTGTTAGGTGTGACCCTTTTAAAGGATTTAAATCACCCTTTCAAGAGTTGGCTTGTTAGTGGTCTTCAGATATTTCAATCTAGAAATGCCACCTTGTTAGAGGATTTACAAAATGACTATTAAGTCAACTCTGTTAAGAGATTTATTCACTACTACAATTGTTATAGGAGCAAAGTGATTGACCTGATTGATGAAGCAACCAAATTGTAGATTCATATCACTATTTTGGTTTATCCTCTAGATCCTTCCTAATCAAAATATTCTTTGTAGCTCCTAGGATGTTAGACCCTTAATCAGATATCCTTCTTAATTTACATCTTATCTTCTTCCACAATCTCCATTTCCAATCCACAACTTGACCTTTCACATATATGAAATATAATTTCAAGTCAACTCAAATACCCTTACAAATAAAAAATTAACATCCATTAAGTCATCTTGCATAAAGTAAATAATAAACAAAGTTATTCTGATGTAGATCATCTTGCACTAAAATTGGATCACTCGGTTACCAATGGGTACCTTGGTAATCAACCTGACTCGGTTAATATTGAACTTCCTTAGGTAACCAATCTAACTCAGTTTGTATTGGAATTCCTTAGATGACTAACCTAGCTTGGCTTACACTTTATCACTAAACTTGTCTTTATCACTAAACTTTTGCTTGGCTGATACTAGAGTCTTATGAGCTTAGTTCCAACTGTCAGTACTTAGTTAGAGTATAACATTTGTGTAACATCAATGCCAATATACAATTGAATAATTATTATCAATAATGATGGCATCCTAGATGATAACTTACATGTGGCAAAAGATAATTCAAAAGATTTAACAAAGTATCAAGCAACAAAGCCGACAAGATGAAAGATTTTGGTATAAAGGAAGAACTTATTATTTAGTGAAGTGTGGAATTGTAATGTGATGTTATAATGTTTAAATGCATACTTTGTATGATTATTATTGATGTAAATTTGATGCTAGTACAAAGTAGTATAGTTGTATGTGGTGTAGTGAGGAAAGAAATAACTAGGGCAAAAGGCACACCCAACTATCCAATCCACCCTACAAGAGTTAACACAGTGGAAAATAAAACACAAAAATAATGCCAAGGAGAGAGAGAGAACACAATATTTATATATTCATCATAAAATCAGCATACATGCCCAGCTGTAAAGCCTTCTAGGTTACGACCAATTACAATATACAACTTCCAAACACATATCACTTCCTTCCAATCCCCCTCAGTTCTACCCCTCTACCTAAAACTCAATCCTAGACTTCCTTAAATACTTGTACAGCCATAGGTTGGCATATCACATAATTAAATCTTACATTAAATTCATGCAAGCCACAAGTTGGCTCATAATAACTACCTAGACCAAAATTAAATGCAACATAGGTTGGCCAAACTAGAACCAGACAAAGACTACTCGGTGAATGAAGACTTCACAAAATACTAGCACTTGACATTCACATGAACTTGACATCCAAAGGAATCACTTGGTAGCTACTATGAACTCAACATCCAAAGGAATCACTCGACAACTACTATGAACTCGACATCTAAAGGAATCACTCGGTAGCTACTACGAACTCAACATTTGCTAAGGAACTTAGCATCCATTAAGCACTTGAAACCCACTAAGAACTTGGAAACAACTACAAAAATGACACTCAACAATAGCTAGAATTTGGCAGCAACTGGCTATATGAACAAAAGTGTAGGATTACAAGGAAACCTAGGATGCTCTTGCATTAGACAACTAGTGTTGGAAGAAATAATTCTCTTGAATCATACAAGTATCACAACCTAAGCTGAATCCAACTTAGACTAGGAAATCCATGTAGCATCTTCAACTGGTCTATTCTTCCATTTTAACAAATATTCATAGTAATCTTTTCCTCTTGTGCTTTTACCAATTCTTTGATCCAATAACTGTTCAACTTCTTCAATCTACTTCTTAGGATAATCTTTTGACATAACAAATTCATCATCCGACTCATGATACTTATATAAATTAGCAACATTGAATTTTGGAATATATCCATGTCATCAAGTAACTCAACTTCATAAGCATTTCCATTGTTAAACTTCTTCAAGATCTTACAAGGTCCAAACTCCTTTTGCAACTTGACAAACTCCACAACTCTTTATAAATTTCTAAACATCCTTATACATTTGTGGCCAGTAATACTTATCCTTCAACAAACTCAATGTTTTATCAATTCCAAAATGTCTAGCCAATCCACCACTATGCTTTTCCTTAACCAAATTAACTCTCATAGAACTTCTAGGAATACACAACTGAATAATTTTGAACAACATAAATTCTTGAATGAAATACTCATCATACTTACTTATGTGATCTATTAAATTTGGTGCTCTACACTATCTCCAAACTTTAGAAAAATTATGGTTAGTATCATACAACTCTTTCATTTCATCAAAACCAAGAACTTCAACCTTCATCTTAGTCAATAAAGAATGTCTTCTACTCAATGCATCAACAAATCTATTAGTAGCTCCACTTTTATGCTTGATCACAAATGTGAAACTTTGCAAGCACTCAACCCACTTCATATGTCTCTAGTTTAATTTATGTTGACTTCCCAAGTACTGCAAAACTTTATGACTTGTATAGAATAAAAACTCCTTAGGAATCAAATAATGTCTCCACTTCTTCGAGGCTTGAAAAATAGCATAAAAATCTTGATCATTCATAGAATATTTCCTTTTAGCATCATTCAACTTTTCACTAAAGAAAGCAACATGATTACCTTCTTGACTCAATACAACTCCTATTGCACTACCACTAGCATCATATTCAATTTGAAATACCTTATTGAAATTAGATAAGCCAATATGGGTAATTCAACAACTTTTTGTTTCAAAGTCTCAAAACTCTTATCAGTTCCATGTGTCCACTTGAATTCCTTTTTATCTCCTCTCATTGTCTAAGTCATAGCATCAAACAACGCTAAAATTCTTCATAAAATTTCTATAAAAACTAGCCAAACCATGAAATGATCTTATCGAGCACCTATATTCTCAAGTGTAGTCCATTCCAAAATTGCTTTAACTTTCTCAGGATCCATTCTTAAATCATCAGCTAAAAACACAAATCCCAAATACACATTCTCCTCTTGAATAAAAGAACACTTTTTTTAGATTAAACAACAAATTCTCCTCCTTCAATCTCTACAATACTTGCCTAAAATGCTCAAGATGTTCTTCCTTAGTCTTATTGAATATTAGAATGTCATTCAAATAAACAATCACAAACTTACCCAAGAATCTTTTCAGAACTTCATTCATCAATCTCATGAAAGTACTAGGTGCATTAGTGAAACCAAAAGGTATAACCAATCATTCATACAAACCATATTTTGTCTTGAAAGTAGTCTTCCATTCATCAGCTTCTCTGATTCTAAACTGATGATAGCCACTCTTCAAAATAATCTTGGAAAAATACTTTGCTCCACTCAAAAAATCCATTATGTCATCCATCCTTAGCATAGGAAAACTATATTTCATTGTGATCTTGTTAATAGCTTTGGAATCAATACACATTCTCCATTCTCCATTCTTTTTAGGTGCTAATACAGTAGGTACAACACATGGACTCAAGCTTTCTTTGATCAAACCTTTCTACAATAACTCATGCACTTGTCTATTAAGTTCTGCTTTGTTTGGAAAAATAGCTCCATGAATTAGATCCATACAATGACTTATGCTTCTTACTAGCGGTAAACCATCAAGAATATCCTCAGCAACAATGTCTTTATACTTATTTAACAATTATGTAATTTCTTCTAGTACTCAAGGCTACCACTACCTGTTGTCACTTTGTCATTACCAGCTTCTATTGCTCAGTCATTACTACCAATACTCGGTCCTCTAGGAACTACAACAAAACAAACTTGATTCTTCTTTACTTCCTTTTCAAATTGCTTTCCATTAACCATGTAAACTTTTATAGTAGTACAATTAACCTCATTTGGACTTTCAATCAAAGGCAACAATATTTGTTTCTTCCCATTTACCCAAAGAGTATATTGATTCAATCTTCCATCATGTATACTATATCTATCATATTGCCAAGGTCTACCCAACAAAATATGACAACAATCCATAGGCATAATATCACACAAAACTTCATCAAAGTAATGCCCAATCTTGAACTTCACAACATATTGTTCACTTACCAATATCTTATGCTCATCTTTGATCCATGAAACATGATAGGGTTTGGGATGCTTCAACCTCTGTGACTACAAATTTGTAACTAGCTCTTCTGATGCCAAATTTGTAGAACTTCAACTATCAACGATTACCTTGCAATATTTTCCAGCCATCTTACATTTGGTTTTGAAAATACTTCTCCTTAAAATAGGTTCCTCATCACTTCCCTTATTACATAAGGTTCTTCTCACCATTATATTTTCTCCAACCTCAAGTCCACTTGGTGAACCTTCATCATCTCCTTGAATCATAGTATTTATGTTACCTTGCCTACTTTCAAAAGATCTACATTCAAAGGATCTATGCCCTTCTTTACCACATCTGAAACAATTACCACAAAATCCACCTCTAGAATAAGAATTACCTCTTCTTCAATAAGAACCAGTACCTCCTTGGTAAGAATCACCACCTTTCCACTCAGTCTTGCCTTTGTCATCATTCTTCCATTTAGATTTTCCCTTATCTTGGAAAAAAATTATAGATCTACTACCTTCTCCATAAGATCTACCTCTACCTTGTTGGAAATATTCAAGACTATGCTAAGTGACTAAGAGGGGAGGGGTGAATTAGTAACTTCTAAAATTTCTACACCAATTTCAATTTTGAATCCAATAAACCATTTAATATTTAATTCATCACATCTAATCTAATTGCATGCATGAGAAACTAAAAACATACAAGCATCCACAATACTAAACATAATGATTTGGTGACCCAGAAACCTTCCAAATAGAAAGTAAAACTGGGGTGGGGATAAAACCCACAAAATTTAGTACTATAGCACAAAGTTGGCCTGTTAAGGCTTACATTGATCACTTCTAATGATCTGCCCAGTTAGGAGCAAATAGGACTACTAAGTCCACCTTGTGAGAGGATTTACAAACATATAATGAAGTATGCATTTGGTAAAGAGATTTAGAAAAGACTGTTAGGTCTACCTTGTTAGATGATTTTGAATAGTTCACCTATTAGGATGAATTAGTAGATCTTTGATTTGCAACTGAGTTTGCTGATAGAGATTCCTTGATGTACTGATCACCTTTCTATGATAGATTTGTCACTACTGCTCCTTATGCTAATATGACCTTCGTAAATCTTTATCTACTACTTATAGTTGCATTCTTGCACTTGCATTACATTCACATTACATTCCATACTTCTTTGATATGATACAATACATCAAATATATATACCAATTCAATTTCAAAATTACAAAGTCATCCAATACACAAGTTAACACAAATATGGCAAAGTCAACCAACATGAAGATACTCAAGTTCTGAAGACTGACTTTGTGAGGTTCTGATAGTTGACATCCACTATCACTTCTTGGCATCATCATGCTCTTGGTGAATGTAGAAGCTTGGTCCATACTAATCACTTTCAAGTAGTCTTGAACTCAGTCTACACTGGTGACTCAGTAGATATTGTACAATTTGGTAAACACTGAATCACTTGGTTCCCATGGAGTGGCTCGGTCAACACTATCTTGACATCGCATGAACTAAGAACTTGGTAACAACTGATGAACTTGGTTCCCATGGAGTGGCTCGGTCAACACTATCTTTACATTGCATGAACTAAGAACTTGGTAAAAACTGATGAACTTGGTATACACTGAATTGCTCAGTTACCACTTGAAATAGTCCAAAGGACTTGGTAGCAACTGTAGAAGCTCGGTAGCTATAAAAAATCTAAATAAGTGTGTGTCACTAATAACAAAATTGACTGATATATCAACAATCTCCCCCTTTGGCATTAGTGACAAAAACACTTATTAGCCCAAAACTAAATACCTTGATTCATCACCATGTGATACTAGCTCGGTCTATTTTTGGTATTTTTCAAATTTGATCTTTGTAAGATATATATAGAGTATATTTATACCATAGCATATATCTTCTCATACTATGTAATCTTATTATGTATATGAAACTTTTATCTCATATACATATTTCCCCCTTGTAACTTTTCTCTTCTCCCTCTTTAACATTTCTCCCATATCTCACCTCTTCCTTTAACTCTGCTCTTCTCCCCCTTTTTGACAATAATGCCAAAGATTTATTCAACATATTTACACAGAGACACCAAAATGAGATAAGAATTTAGAGTGTACCTTGAGGGTAGTTGCCAATGTTTTATCCTAGTTTTCTTATAAGACCTTGCATGTCTAAATGGAAATTTTCACTTCAGTTGATAGTTCAATCATGTGGTCAGCAACATAGAAACTGTTATCATAAATCAAGGTTTTTGAATAAACAATATGTTTTTGCATAGAGTCCATAATTGGAAGGATCATATTTTGTATATCAACTAGTGTGGAATGGATCCTTGCTTCTTCTCTTAACAACTCTACTTGCATATTTAACAAAAATATGATCTTCTTAAAATATGCAAAGCTTGAATGTCAAGTTGCAATTATTGAGTACTTGCCTTAAGATCTGTATCAATTTTGGACAAATTGTCTTAACTTCTTTAGTATACTTGATGGCATCACATAGCTTAGCAAAAAAGTGATGACACATTAGAATAGGATGCCTCAAGATTGACCAAAATTGTTGATAATTCAATTTGATTAATAGAAATTTGCTGAGCAATGTGCTCCAACAATTTATTATTGAATTTTTTTTTGCCTTTTCTAACAACTTCTCTTGACCTTTGGCGTCCTCATTGAACTTTTGGATTGCCTCTCCAAGCTGAAACAAAATAGATTGAGAAGAATCAACCTCAATTCCAATAGCCTCAGATAAAATATTTTTAGCATCATCTAATATCTTATATTCTCTGTCTCTTTCTTCTCTTAATCTTTGCTGCTTGGCCTTTTTTTGAAAAAGTTCGCCAAATATGTGCATTTGGTTTGTAGATAGATTGTAAAAATTCCATTTAGGAATTTTTATTTCCTCATCTAGATCTATATCTTCTTCTATCTCTTTTCCTTTCAAAAGTTTTATACATGGTTGATCCTTAGGTTTAACTGTCCTCACACTTGTTGCTTTAGTATCTAGAATAGAAACAATAGTGGACATACTTGGGCTTGCAGTAAAATTTTTTATAGCACTGATTGGTGTAATACTTATAGAGATGCTAGAAGAATCCAAAATTGATGAAGTCAAAATTGTAGAATCCAAAACCGAAGTAGACAAAATTGGAGTGCTTACCATGGATGAGCTCAAAATTGAAGAAGTCAATATTGGAGAGGAGATGACTGAAGAACTTAACTCAAAAAATGAAGAGGGAGACTGCAGCTCAGTTGATGAGGTGGAGATCACTTCTATCATTGATATGCTAAGCTATGTTGGTGCAAAGAGTGATTGGTCATTTGATGCATCTGACATAGTCACTACCAAACTTGCTGATGCTACCTCCATGCTTGATGTTGTCAAAGATTTGCTCAGGGAGTGAGGAAGTGAGGCAATGACAACAACTACTATCTTTATTGGGTTAGTCTCCTCATTATCTTCCTTATCTTCCTCAGTAGCTTCTACACCTCGCTCCTCTTCTTCTTCCTTTTCTTTAGCTAATTGCTTCTTATACTCTTCATAATCAATAGTAACATAATGAGTTGATCCTTCATCATCTTCTTCATCATCCTTTACTTCAATTGGATATTCACTTGGCTTATGAAGATGGTAAATATTCTTCCAAGTGTTTGTAGCATTTCTAACAACATGCTCTATATCTTTAATCAAAACTAAACAAGTATTATATCTTAGAGTTAGTTTTTCTTCATTTTTCTTTAAAGACTCTTTTACCTCAGCATTTGATATGCGTGGTAGTAACTACCTCAGAGTTTGCACATATATGTCTTTTACTATTTGCATTTCAAAATCCCATCTTGGCTTTTATCTTCTCTAACAATTCATTAGAGATTTGAGAGGTGATTTGGTTTGGTGAATACTTCCATTTGCCCATTTTGGTCAGCACCAGCTCTTCAACTTGTTTCTATTCTACCTCTATTTTTGTCTCATACTTAAAGGATTTAAATTTTTTTATACCAACACCTTCTTCCATTTGCTTTAACTTTACTTGAAAGGTGGGAGGAGGTCTGCTAAGTACAATGTTACTTCCTTTCTTCCTGGACCACCTAGTGAAGACTGCAGTGGATGCTTTTGGAGGCTTGGTGATGATCACCTTGCCCTTTTTCTTCAAAGGTTCTTCTTCTTCTTCTATTTCTTCTTCATCCTCTACCTGCTCTTCATCTTCACCTTTACCCTCTGTTAACATGAGAGGTGCACTAGATTTTAGTTTGGCTATCCTCCTCTTTCCTTTATTAACTGCCTGAGGTAGCTTTATTTCTAGCTCTATTCTTACCTTTTCTTCATCATAGGTGCCAAAGTAAGGGGCCTTGGGATCCACAAGTTCATTGACAAGGGGTTTAATTATATCCTTAGTCTCATCAATGTTTACTTCATAACCAAGAGGCTTACCAATATAGTTCTAGGCTTGACTGCCTGAATGTATACTTTGTTACAATCAACCATAAAACACATATCATCCTTTTAATCCTCAACTAACTTCTTAGGTATCCTAAACCTATTGTTAATTTTGTCTTTGAATACATTGAAGTAGTTGTCCATGATACTACCATAGTTTTCTCTGATGCTGCCATAGTTTTCTCCCATTTCTACAATGTATTCATTTATTTGGTACAATACTGGCACATCCTTTCTCCATATTATAGTGCCTTTGGAAGGGAAAAACTTCTGAACGTAGAAGAATAAACATGTTAACAAAGAAGCAAATTTTCATGGGTTATTCTTGGAATTTCAAATGCTTTCCATATTCTTATTGAATTGTCTCAGTAACAACTCGGTGAGGTCATAAGACAAGTTATTTTTCACCACTTTGTATGCCAAGTCCACAGCTTCACATGATACACTATTGTGGTGGCTTGAATTGTATATCTTGTGGGCTATAATATGAATACCAAATTTGAGTTCTACATCTATAAAACTACTTATTTTCATGCCTCTACCATCCCACTCAGCTAGGGTTTTCTTTTCCAATTCAGCTCAACCTAGGGTTTTGGTTGTTTTAGCTTTGGCAAGCATGAGAAGGCTAGTGATTCGATGAATCATCTTTTTAGTTATCAATATTGGCTGCTCTAACCACAGATGACCATTGTGCACCCTACTAAGAATATACCTAATCCACTTTACTTAAAACTCTTGGGGCATATGGGGAATATGAGTTGAACCTTTTGCTTAAAAATATTTATGCTCAGGTTTCAGAGTTCCATCAACACACAGTTGAGACAGGGCATCATAGACATTAAAAATGAGTTCAAATGTCATTTACAAGAAGTACCTTGGGAGGAATTTTTGATTGAGCTCTGCTGGGATCTAGGGTTTCTACAATCGCAGGTATGAGCTTGAAGTTTGGCGCCTTCCACTCAACACCACAAACCAACATATTAGAACCTTTCTTTGCCTTGCTGCTACTACTAGATGCCATTTTCACTTAGTAGCTTGAGAGAACTTTGAAAATTATTGTAGGAAATTTTCTCAAGTTGCTTGATCACATAGAAAATAACACTTTGCAGTAGCTCTTCAAAAATTCACGGTAAAAAAATGAATTTTCTTCCACGCCTTTTATCAAAATTTTTCTATTAATGCTTGGTATAGAAGTAGATGAGTTATCATAATGCTTTAACATCATGCTTGAAGCCTGTCATCCACTATCCAATGATCACTCGATGAAGTCTTCGCGACTCGATAACCTTAAGTGCCTATGTTACTCCTAACCTTGCTTGGTAGAGTCTATGACCTAACCTTACTTGGTAGAGAAGGTAACTCGGTAATCCCTTTGTACCTTGCATATAGATTTGGATCTTTGTCACCTTTTCAACTGAAACTATTTCTAATGTTATCTTTGATAGCCTAGTTCTAGTTCTTCCTTTAGAAAGTAATTAGAAGTGGTAGAGTCACCCAATTCTTAAGTGACTTGACCATCATTACTCAGACCAGTATCCTCAATAGACTTAGGAATCCATTGTTGTCTCATTTGCTTTCAAATGTTATTAGCTTTTGCCTTCTTTTCATCTTCAATTTGACGAGTATTCATACAATTTTTGGCAATATTACCAAGTTTTGTACAAATCTAACATCTTATAGTGGTATCTCTTTTCCTCATATGATGTTTAACACAATTCATACCAACGTGTCCATATTCTCTATAATAATGACATCTACATTAGATATTATAATCCCATCCAAATATTCCTTTCACAATCTATTCTATAGGATTCAATGTCTTTGTTTTGCATTCTAATGCCTTGTGTCCACCTTTCTTGCATTTATGACAATTGCCTTCAAATTTTGGTTTTCTCTTTGCATTCATTAACCTTGTGACCATGCTTATTGTAGTTCTAGCATTTTCTATTAAATTTTTCTTTTCCATTACTCCAACATTTATTAGATGTATGACCTATCTTACCATAGTGATTGCAAGTAGGTCTTTGATTCCTTTGAGCACCTTGTCTAGAGGATTCACCTTCTTCTTTGTATCCAATTTTTAATTTTCCTTTTTTCCTATAGAGGTTTTTCTTATTCAGTTGAACCATGTCTGCTTGAGATTTCATCATTCTTTCATTGATTTTCTTTTTAGTGTTTAGGTTATTTTTCAATGTTTCACTGATTTTCTTTTTAGATCTTAGCTCATTTCTTATTCTTTCAATGATTTATCTTTCTAAATTTAGATCATTCTTTAATCTTTCATTGATTTGTCTTTGGCTCATGATTTCCTCATTTGCATTGGAGATCTGATCCATAAGATTTGCATGCTAAAGGGATTGGTTCTAGATTTCATTCTTTCTTCCATCTATTTCTTCTTTTATCTTGTTCCTATTTTCCAAGATTTCACATAGCCTTACTAACTAAATTTCTTGTTTTCTTTTTAGCTTTCTTATTTCTTCTTGCAAGGAACCATTATTCTGTAGGAGTTCTTTGATTGTATCATTTGCTTCATCTAAACTTCTTGAAGGGAAAAGGTCTTCAATTCTTTCTTCAATGTAGAGATGGTCAGTAATTTGAGTTGCAAATTCCTTTCTTCTTTTTAGGGATTGGGAAAGTTGCTCCTTAGCTTTCTTGAGTTGTGCAATGGCCATTTCTAGATCCAACTTTTCATTGTCAATTGCCTTATCAAGTCTGAATAGCTTTGATACCAATTGTTGGAAATATTCAAGACTACGCTAAGTTATTGAGCAGGTAGGGGTGAATTAGTAACTTCTAAAATTTCTACACCAATTTCAATTTTGAATCCAATAAACCATTTAACATTTAATTCAACACATCTGATCTAATTGCATGTATGAGAAACTAAAAATATAAAAGCATCCACAATACTAAACACAATAATTTGGTGACCTAGAAACCTTCCAAATAGAAAGTAAAACTAGGGTGGCGATAAAACCCACAAACTTTGATACTGTAACATAAAGTTGGCCTATTACTGCTTACATTGATCACTTCTGATGATCTACCCTGTTAGGAGCAAATAGGACTGCTAAGTTCACCTTGTGAGAGGATTTGCAAATATACAATGAAGTATGTGCTCGGTAAAGAGATTTAGAAAAGACTGTTAGGTCTACCTTGTTAGAGGATTTCAACTGGTTCACCTATTAGGATGAATCAATAGATCTCTTATTTGCAACTGAGTTTGCTGATAGAGATTCCTTAATGTACTGATCACGTTTATGTGATAGATTTGTCACTACTACTTCTTATGCTGATATGACCTTCATAAATCTTTATTTGTTGCTTACATTTGCATTCTTGCACTTGGACTACATTCACATTACATTCTATACTTCTTTGATATGATACAATACATCACATATATATACCAATTCAATTTACAAAATTACAAAGTTGGCCAATACACAAGTTAACACAAATATGAAAAAGTCAGACAATATGAAGATACTTGGGTTCTGAAGACTAACTCAGTGAGGTTCTAATACTCAACATCCACTGTCATTGCTTGGCATCATCATGCTCTTGGTGAAAATAGAAGCTTGTTCCATACTAATCACTTTCAAGTAGTCTTGAACTCGGTCTGCACTAGTGACTTTGTAGATATTGTGCAACTTGTCAAACAATGAATCACTTGGTTCCCATGGACTGGCTCGGTCAACATTGCCTTCACATTGCATGAACTAAGAACTTAGTAACCATTGATAAACTTGGTATACACTAAATTTCTCAGTTACCACTGGAAATAGTCCGAAGGACTTGGTAGCAACTGTAGAAGCTCAGTAGTTGTATAGAATTTGAATAAGTGTGTGTCACTAATAACAAACTTGACTGATCTATCAACATGCCTCTCGAGAATCTACCATTTCTACCTCTTTGTGTTTGTTCATGCTTCTTTGTCAAGATCTCCTTAGACTTCAAGGCATATTGGTATGCTTGTTCCACACTTTCCAATTTCACAAAACTTATTTCATCTTGAATTCTAGATCTCAATCCATTTATGTACCTTGCAATTTTCTCAACATCATCATCCACATGTCCAAATCTAATGTCCAACCTACAGAATTCCTCAGTATACTCTTTCACACTCATGTCTCTTTGTCTAAATTTTGCATCTTTCTCAACTAGCTAACTTGGTAATTAGTAGGAAGGAATTTGTTCTTTACTTTGTTTACCATCTTCACCCAAGTTCTATTCTTCTCCTTTCCTCTCCTTTTTCTATCAGTTTGTAAATGCTTCCACCATAGTGAGGCATGACTTTTCAACCTTGTAACTACAATCTTGACCTTCCCATTATCATGAGTGCTTTCATACTCAAAGAACTTCTCCATTTCAAAGATCCAATTCAACACAACATTGGCATCTATTTTCCAATCATAAGGAACAACTTCTACATTAGGCTATAAATTTTCCCTAGATAATACTCTCAACAACCTTGCTTCATCTTAGTCTTCTTGAGGTTTTGGATTAGGGTTTAATGCTATTGCTTCATCATCACTTACATCATCAAGATGTGCTCCTCTCCTCTTTTCTATCTCCACAACATCTAATCTGGTTGCAATTTGTCTCAATGTATCCAATATTATATTATCAGCATTTTCTCTACCTCAAACCATCTTTACAAATAAGGTCCCTGCAAGATCATAACCCTCTACAAGTTATAGATCAAATCTGTAGATCTGCTACTCCACAACCAAATTCACTTAGGGTTCTACATGATCCAATCACCACAATGATGGACCTCAAGCTCTGATACCACCTGGTGTAGTGAGGAAAAAAATAACTAGGGCCAAAGGCACACCCAACTATCCAATCCACCCTACAAGAGTTAATACAATGGAAAACACAACCCAAGAACAACGCCAAGGAGAGAGAGAGAATAAAATGCTTATATATTCATCAGACAATCAACATACATGCCCAACTATAAGGCCTTCTAGGTTATGGCCAATTACAATATACAACTTCTAGAGACATATCACTTCCTTCCAATTTCCCCTCAGTTCTACCCCTCTACCAAAAACTCAATCCTAAACTTCCTTAAATACTTGTGCAGCCATAGGTTGGCCTATCACAAAATTAAATCTTTCATTAAATTCATGCACAACAACAAGTTAGCTCAAAATAACTACCTAGACCAAAATTAAATGCAACAAAGGTCCACCCAAACTGGAACCAGACATAGACTACTCAGTGAATGAAGAATTTGCAAAATACTGGCACTCGACATCCACACGAACTTGATATCCAAAGGAATCACTTGATAGTTACTATGAACTCAACATCCAAAGGAATCACTCGATAGCTACTATGAACTCGGCATCAATTAGGGAGCTCAGCATCCACTAAGCCCTCGACACCCACTAAGAACTTTACAACAACTACAAAACTGGCCGTCGACAATAACTAGAATTTAGCAGCAACTGGCTAAATGAACAAAAGTGGAAGGTTACAAGGAAACCTAGGATGTTCCTACATTGGTATGATCAATTTTAAAGTTGGAGCTACAAGGAAAAATAAGATATTGAAGATATAAACATCGTGAAAAAGGTTTTTTTATCTATCTCTTTTGATAGCATTGTAAAGATATAATTTATCATTTGAGAAGTGAGCTCTTTTACCACACTTTTGCATTGTAATACCAACTCTTAATAGAGTTGAGGCTTCTAACAAGGCCTGGTCCTTTAGCAAGGATATATACATTATACAAATGTAATAGACTCCTAATAGGGTCAATATTTTTCACAAAATACTTTTGATTAGTGGATCATTTTGTGGGTACCATCCCCACTAAGGTTTTCCCTATTTAAGAATAATGGTGTTATGAGTTGCATTGTGTTATGGTTATATTTAATTTTGAGTTTGATTTTATATGAAAGTTTAAACATTGTTAATAATATCCATAGTTGGGAAGAGGTTTGTGAAATATTTATTCACCGCCCTTGCCCCCAGTATTCCCTATTTCCAATAATTGGTCTTAGAGAATAGATACTCAGAGGAGGCCTCATATCTTGAGTATGATCTCTATGGATATAGCTCAATTGCAAACAAAAAATTGAGGAGGTTCTTGAAAAAATTTATTCAATTGTAGAGGAAAGAAATAAAATGAAGATCAAATTTAGAGATGTACAATACTTCATTCAAAAACTAAATAAAGTAGATTGAATCAACTAAATCTAGGAAGTAAGAGTCAAATAATTAGATCAAGGATAATGGAGCACGTTGAAAGCTTAAGAAGGAGAATAGAATTTGAAAAATTAGCTTGACATTACATTGGAGACTAGTATTTGTAACAAGAGATTACAAGAACTGAAAGAAGACATAGAGGATATAGAAGATGAATCAATAGAAAATAATAGAAGAAATGCAAGTAGACATCTAGATAATATATGTATTTTTGTGAATATGGAAGGCATATAATAACCAAAATGTGGGAAAAAAAGAAAAAAAATAAGGGAGAAAATCACTTATAGAGATTAAATCAACCATAGATCGAGCAAAAAAATCTAAAAAGGATTAAAGATGTACTTGAATTAGGGAAGGGGATGATATTTTGCATGGAGAAATGAGAATCACAACATGGAATGTTAGGGAGACTAAATTCCCCTCACAAAAGTACTATCTCAAGCACAATCTAACTCTTTTTGAATTAGAAATCATGTTAATACAAGAAAATAAATTAAATAAAGTGGAGCGAGAAAAATTAAGTAAGAAAATGGGTCATTGGAAAATTGAGATGATAGAATCTGTAGGGGCCTTAGGAGGTATCAAAATAATTTGGGATCCAAGAAAGATAGATTTTAAGAGGTTGGTATTTAGAAAAAACTAGATGGGGGGATAATCAAAAGTTTTAGAAGTGATATACAGTCTATACTCATAAATGTTTATGGTCCGATTCAAACAACATATAAAAAAGCATTATGGATTGAAATCAACACTTTTATGGAAGAACATTCAATAGAATTTTTTTATAAGTGGAGATTTTAATGCTTTTTAAAATTCAATACAATCTAATAGATATTTTGACTATGAATGGAGTATACACATGGAACAATAGAAGATTCATATTTTTTCATATAGTAGAGAGATTGGATAGATTTATATTCAAAGGAGACCTAAACACATTTAATTATGTCATTCATACTATAATTTTACTTAATGTTGGTACAAATCATTTCCTAGTCAAATTAGAGATAGAAGAGCAATAAAAATCATTAAGAAACCGCTTCAAATGTGAGAAACTGTGGTTTCTAGATGATAATTCCATGAAAATAATAAAACAATGGTGTCAACATGATTAGTTTGAAGGGTCCAAGATGTTATATTTTGTATCTAAATTAAAAGTATTAAAATATTAAAATGGAATAAAAACCACTTTAATAATATTTTCAAAGAGAAACTCGATAATGAAGAGGAAATAAAAAAGCTCAATGAAGAATTAATTCAAGATGGAGTGGAAAATGCTAAATTCATTAGAGAGAAGGAATTACTCGCAAAACAAGAAAATGTATTAGCTAAAGAAGAAATATATTGGAAATAGAAATCTCAAGAGATTTCTTTAAAAGAAGGTGATATAAACACCATTTTTTTCCACAAAAACACTATTAATAAAAGAAATATTAATAGGATAACAAAAATTAAGGATATTATAGGAAAAATAATGAAAAATCCATCCTAAATTGCTGAAGCATTTGTAAAATATTATATAGATATAATTAATAACTATGAATGCTCTAACCTAGCATACCAAAACATAATAAAAATAACAATTCTCAAATTAATATAAAAAAAGGACAATGCGTTTTTAAACAAGAAATTCACATTAGAAGAAATCAAAGAAGCTCTTTTTAACCTTAGTCTAGATAGATTCTCTAGTTCAAATGGCTTCTAAGCCTTTTTCTTCTAAAATTATTGGGATATCTTGGGATACAATTTATGGAAGGCTATAGATGCCACTAGAAATTTAGGATCACTCTTTACAGAAATCAATAATACTTTTATTGCTTTAATTCAAAAGAAATCCAACCATGAGGAACCTGGGGATTTTTGACCTATATCACTGTGTAATACTATTTACAAAATACTATCTAAGGCATTAGCTAATAGAATCAAAATAGTCTCACCTAAAATGATCTCAAAAGAACAAGCAATCTTTGTACCTTGTAGATCAATCCTTGATACAATTATTACAATTCAAGAATTAATACAATCTATTCAGATCAATAAGGAAGTCTTTATGCTAATGAAACTAGACATATGAAGAGCATACCATAAAGTAGATTGGAGATTCTTATGTAAAACTTTGGAAGCCTTTGGGTTTTCATGCCAATGGATAAATCTAATTTACAATTATATTTCAACTCCCAAAATTTTGCTACTCATGAGTGGGACATCTAAAAGATTTTGGTAGAGTTATAAAAAAGGCTCAGGCAGAAAGAAAAATTGGAGGAATCACTAGAATAGAAGAAGTACCTAGAATTACTCACAAAAAATTCACATAATACATTATTCTTTCATGTGAGAGTACAATGGAAGAGCCATATAATTTCAAAAAAATTATAAAAATATATATGGAAGCTTTGTGGCAAAATGTAAATGTTGAAAAATAAAAAAATCTTCCTAAACACAAATCTAGATAAGGAAAGAAGCGTTTGTAATCCTATTGGATTCATAAAAGTTACTTTTCCTTGCAAATATCTAGGCATGTAGCTGGAAAATGATTCCAGAGAAAACAAGTCATGAAATATAGTAATAGAAAAGCTAGATAAAAAATTAGAAAGCTAGAAAGGAAAATGGCTAACCAAGGTTGGAGGAGCAACTATGATCAAAAGAGTTTTATCTATAATCCCAACGTAAAAAATGTCATATCTTCTTATTCTCAAAGGAATTAAAATAAACCTAGATAAAAAAATAAGAATATTGTTTTATCAAGGGACGAAGAAAAGAAGAAACAAGCAATGACCAAATGGGATAAAATATGTAGACCTAAAGAACTTGGAGGGTTAGGACTAAATACTTTTTGTCAAAATGATGCTGTGGGAGAAAAACTAGTATGGAGAATGTACCAAGGACATGACAATAATTGGAAAAAATATCTTTACTACAAATACTTACATAGTATAGATCCTCTACCTCTATTTCAAATTAGAAAATCATCCAAAGGATCTAAAACATGGAATTTCATGATGCAGTGTCGTACCCTGAATTATAATAATTTAACTTGGGACATTGGTTATGGTAAAGAAGTATTATTTTGAAAAGACTCATGGGATGAGATTCCATCTCCAGATAGCTATAACCTTCCTACAAACATTAAAAATACATTATCTAACCTTCACGGAAAGAAATTTAGTGATTATTAAATAATAATGAATAAAGATCAATATAAAAGATGGAAGTCGAAATCTATAGAGGAGACAAACTTGCTAGCTCAAAAGAAACAAATCTTTGAATAGTTTCTCAATCAAAGACAAGTGAATTACAAAGGGAGGAGGGATATATCAATTTGGGTAGCTTCCAAAAGTGGGGTTTATAGTGATAAAAGGGGATATGAAATGAATATTAACTCACATGAGTGACAAAAATATATATTCCTGTTAACCTATGTTGGGATTCAACTTGCCTGCTTAAGGAAAACATTGTTGTTTGGGTTATAATGCTAAAGAGAATCCTTACAGTGGATAAATTCACTAAAATGGGGCCTTCAAGATGCATGTTATGTGAGAATTATTTGGAGATGATTGATCATTTGTTCTTCCAATGTGCCTTTGATGAAAATTATTGGTAAAGATAATGCCATAAGCTCAACTGGCTAATACTATTCCCTAACAACCTATAGAACCATTAAAAAGCTGGCCTAAATATGGGCAATTCAAGATTTTTTTATATAACTTGTGGAAAGTCTCCCCCTCTATTTTGTTATGGGAAAAATGAAAGGAAAGAAACAGAAGAATATTTTCTTATGAAAAAATGCCAATAACCTCCTTTTTTAATAAAGCGGAAGCTAGCATAACAGAAGTAGAAAATAATAATCTCAGGAATACCCTCAAAGAAAAAGGGCCCTTTTCATATTGGGATGTAGAAATGCACAAAAAATGGATCAAACTAATAAAATAATCGATTACTTATTCAAAAGAAAATAAACAAGAAAGAGTAAATTGTAAATGGGATCCTCCACCAATAGGTTGGGTAAAATTGAATTTTGATGTAGCATCAAGAGGCAACCCAGGAGTCACAAGAATATGTTGTATCATACATTCGGATGGAAAATCTTAGATCACTAAATGTGCCAAGTTTTTAGGGAAACTTCAAAAAACCTAGTAGAGTTAGAAGCCTTGTTTAATGACATGTATCTAAGTTTGAAACTAGGCATAAATAAATTGATTATTGAAAGGAAATCTCAAATAATATTAAATGCTCTAAGAAAAATAATTATTTCCAATTGGAAACTTAACTCTGAATTGGAATATGCATTAAAATTACTTCACAAATTTGAGAAAACTAGAATCAAACATATCTACTTTGAGGGGAACAAAGAAGCATATTAATCAGAAAATAAAGGGGTAAATGGTGAAGACCTCTTAATTAGAAATATTTAAGATACAATATAATTTATGTAGTCCAAACTACAAGCACAATTAGAACAAATAACGATATTTTCTAAGATATTAATGGTTGGAGTTAAACCTATATATTTTCCCTAGCTACAAGTCTAGCTCAATGGGGATTGTATCAGTTGGTACATTTCTCTCATTAGAGCCTTGGATATTGGTTCTTTGGTCTCTCTCTTTTTCCTTGTTTTTGCCTACCAGTCCCTTGTTCTTTTCCCATTATTAGTGGTTCTATTTCCATCTTTTTGTCCTTATGCCCTCTTTATGTTTTCTTATTGGTGCCATATTTTTTGGTTGGTTTTATATTTGTGTCTTGTATCTTATTTTTCCTTTTCTTTTCCCCCTTTATATTTTCTATGTGGCTCCCTTTTCTCACCCATAAATATTTAGTGACCACCTTCGCCGTTAGTGTGGTTTTTAGTATTTGAACTTTTTGTTTCCCCTTTGTTGTTTTGTATGATTTTTATTCCTTCATTGATATCATCCACAGATGCTCTTATTTTCTTACATATTTCTAGTTAGAGATGAACTTATTATATACATCTAATTAGAAATACAATTTAATTAACCATTATTTGTATAACTTTATATCCCATCACTTTGGGATTAATTTCTTATTAAGGAAAAGGGATTGTGCATTAACCTGTGATATTAGTCTTATGATGGATCTTCATCATATTGAGAGATAGGTATAATATCTCCCCTTTTCTACAGTAGGATTTCTTTTCAAATAGCATTTAGTGTGTTAATGTCAGAGGTTATCCAATGATTATGTTAGGAATATTTTTTATCATATGGAAGTCCCTTTACTTTGTAATTATGATTTCAACTAATTCAAAGCATCTTGAAGCTCTGATTTCCTTCCAATGTATGTGGTGTATGCTACAAATAGCTTGAGCTCCTTTTTAATCATGCTTGCACTTCTTACTGTATATTTTTTAGATTAGCAATATGGAGTCAATTGTACTGCTATTTCATGCATATGAGGAGATAACTATGACAAATAGGGGTCCCATTAAACCTAAGAGATATAATTTTTTGCTAAGAGAGGTTGATGACATGACTATATTAGTGGTCATTAGGGCTATAGGAGAGAACCAATTTAGCTATTATTGTATTTGGAGGACTAATAGATTTATCATAAGGTCTTTCATTACTTACATAGCCAAAGCGCATGCCTCCCATTAGGAAATTATTTGTTTATGCTCAATTTTTTTTGATGAAACATGGCTAGATGGTTTATACCATGTTGTTTTTAGGATCACTCCCAAACTTGAGATTCCATATCTAGAAGAGTATATGGATTGGCCCCTTAAAAGTTTTCTTAATGTAAGAATTAATCGAAGATCCACTTTGCAAATCAGGGACTGAGTATAGTTTGACCCAATTTGGCCAAAAATGGAATCCAACTTTAAATTCCTCCTTCACTCATAAGGAATCATGTAAGAAATCATTTAAGAGTGGATTTTTAATTACTTGAGGGTCTTCAGTTATCAACCATCACTGCTCGTGGACTATAGCAATTTGGCCAAACTAGAGTTCACTCTTCCTAATCTTAACAATTCAAGCAAGAAAAAAGGAGAAATTATTCACATGCTTGGGCAACCACTTGATGACGGTGAAGAAGATGTGAAAGAATACCTTATAGTATTCAAGCATCCAAAGCCCCCTTCTAATCTCTACTACATATGTTTTCTATATATAGCAAAGGTTATTTTCTTTTAACCTGTTCTTTATAGTATGTATACTAACAACTTTAGTAAGCATTGCCAATTTAAGTGATATAATATATCTACTTCCTACTCTTTTTTTATTATGTCTTTCTAGTTATGTACAAATAATTAGTTAGATTATGTATGTATGTTCTCTTGTTCACTTCTAGCTGCCATCTTTTATAGTCTCCTTTTTGTTGATAGGTATGTTGTTCCCTCTTACAATTCTCATACAAATGATTTAGTAGTTTTTGAATTAAAATGAGGCCATCTTTAATGTATTACTTTTTTGGGAAAAGTTAATAAGATTTTGAGTCAGCTTATAGTATAAACTATTGTGTTATCTTTAATGATCATCGAATTATTTGTTAAACTAAATTCTATCTTACTTAAGACATAAATCAATTAAGATTGTTTCAGGATTACACACCTATATAATCTTCCAAAGCCCATTTTGATGAATTTCTTGTAGACAAAATTTTTAAAAGGTCCTCCCCTATTTTTTCAGTAGTAATGGTAAACATTCAGTTAATAATATGATTAAGATTGACAAGAGATTCATTAAAATATTTAATGTATTTATGTGATATATTTAAAACAATCATGTAATGGAGAATATTTGATATTTGAAACATTAACATGAATATATTGATTTATAGTTATGTGATAGAGAATATTTGATTTTTGACTAAAATTCATTGGTCACATATATACTAATTAAATCTTAGCCTTATGATAGTTACTTTTGCAAATCTAAGCTTACTATTGAAAAGAAAGTATAGAAAATTGAAATTTATATGATCAATATTAAAATAAATTTGAGTCGTAAAATCTATGTATAACCAAACTTGTGTTAACAAAAATTGAATCTTCTACATCATTGGCTTAAAGTGTTAAACACTTTATC
The DNA here is from genome assembly GCA_028749045.1 of Cupressus sempervirens. Taxonomy (NCBI): domain Eukaryota; kingdom Viridiplantae; phylum Streptophyta; class Pinopsida; order Cupressales; family Cupressaceae; genus Cupressus; species Cupressus sempervirens. The sequence continues at coordinate 383,468,196 of CM053784.1, forward strand.
TCCATGAGTATACAAGAAAAGGTTACTTAATATAGCTCTATCTATTCATTTAATATGAGCTACGAAGTATTAATTTGATCATAAGGTTGTTTAATAATATATACTAACAAAGATCTTAGTTGAAAGTTAAATGCAAGTTCAATAGTCTACAAATCTGAATGCATTTTAGCACCCTCATAGACATGCTAAAGTGGATGAAACTTCGATGGTGGTGCTCTTAAGAAATTAATAAGATCCTTCAACTAACGTAATATTGTTACAAATAAGATGTAATGACAATTCAAATCAGATAGAGGCTATGAAGTGACGAGACAATAAGAGGTTCTACATGAAAAACTCATATAAATATTAATACAATTGTAATAAAGAGCTTCTAAGTTGAAGCAAAGAGCTCTTGTAAACCCAAATTAGGGTAATTATTAAATGTATTTAAACTTATTTTGTAAAATAAGGTATGCCTTATATAGATCCCATGTAATTTAGGGGCTCATATACTTTCTAGAATAAGACTTTAGTCCCAAGCCATTCTAGGGGTTTTAGTCCCCGTTCTTTCCCTCGGTGCCTGTACTTGAACAAGACTAAGAAAATTGTAAAATGATTTTGAAAATTATATATATATATGGAATTTTCCTTTTACTAATAAAAAAAGCATTAGAAATGATTTAAATTTTTCATGTCTTCAAAATTCATTGGTTTCCTTTTTAAAAATATTTTTAATATAAAAATCATAAACCCCAACAAAAATGTTAGTGGCTAATAAGAAGCAAGAGCTCTGAAGAGCTAGAGTCTCGCCTTGTGGAAAAATGATTAAATCTAATAAATAAAGTTGTAGATGGTTTCAAACAATAATAGTTACAAATAAATGCAACTCAATAAATGGATTTACATTTCAATTGGCTAAAATTAGCTACTTAGAAATGCTCTAGCCAACTTGATCTCCCTCCATTTCTATGTTTCAATTAGCATTAAACATTTATATTCAACAATTTTTTTACAACTCCTCTTAAAATTTATTAAAATTAGTTTTTCATTTGTGTCACTAACCATACTAGTTGAAATGAAATACCAAACTGCAGTAAGTGTAAAAAAAACACTAGAATGAACCCAAACACTAAACAAAAGTACCCATTTCCAATTGTGCTCACAATGGCTACAAATATCCCAATTGAATTGTGATACCTGCCTGATATAGATATGAAGAAATGAAGCTGATTAATAATAAGGGCTATAGTGCAACATAGTTCTTTCCAAGTGTAGGCAAGTTAGTTGAAAAATTGGTGAATGGTGAATAAAATAGAAAATAAAAAACAAACAAAGAAAAGAAATTTAAATTTTCTATCAATTCTACATAAAGTAAGATACATGTTGGAACTTTCCATCAATTATTTATCACATCTTAATATTAACCTATCATAAATAAAAAATACTAAATCAAAATTAAAAGGAATAAAAAAGTTGTCATGACCTCTAATGTTTATTTGCTCATGCATTCACTATGACTAAGTATTTGTTATAATATAAAACAATCTCGTGCCACTAACAATTGTGTAACTAATCATTGACTATTTGTAGCTTATAAATAGTTAACCTATATTGTCAAGAAATTAAGTTAATATATTGGAATTTTCTAAGAAGATTAGTGGGGGCTTCATTTCCAAATTTCTTCAATAAGTGATTTTATTCTTGTTATGTATAGATTTACACAACATCTAGAACATATGATTTTACAAACACTTATTAGTAGCTTGAGATATATAAAAAATTGAACCCCAAATAAAATAGGTTAAAATTTTATCTTGTTTCACTAAGGGCCCGTTTGGTTGCTGGAATATGATTTGGGAATTGGCATTCAAAAACCTTGATTTGGGATTCTGGAACATGAAATCCAAATTACTATTTTGAAGATTTGATTTGGGACTGTTTGGTTCAACAAGAATTCATTATGAGAATACACATTTCCGCCATTTGGTTGCACATTTCTGGAGTTGGAATAACAACTAAAATAAGCAATTTTTAGTGGTTGTGGTGGAAACAAACCGTAAAAATTGAAGATAACATTTTTGGTCCTTCTCATCAAAATTTTGATAATTTATCTCAAGAATATGCATCACCTGTTGAAGAAGAATTGCATGGAAATTATTAGATACAAGAACATTATATCATGAACCAATATTTGGTATACTTTTAAAAATATTGTTTTAGGAAAAGATAAAATCAATTTAACAATTTCAATAAGAAGAATCGAAAACTAATGGCCTCCCCCTCCATGAATATTCAATTTCATTGTAGCCTTCACCTCAAAATTTCAAAACAATTCTAGAACGCTTTTTTGATTGTGATTTTTCTGGAAGGGCCACAATTTTATCAAGATTATTGTCGAGCCTACTTAGTTTTTCGCTTGCAAAATGGAAACACAGTTTCTTAAGGTACTAGATATTAATGTTATTAATGGAATGATGGTAACAACCTAGTACACAGATATACCCATCAACAACAAGGTTGCTAATTACCTTACATATATCTGGATAGGGAATAAATTTGCGTAGGGTCTTCATTAAAGCATTGGCACACAACCTCAATAATATTTATAGTGATTGGGTGAATGGAATAGATTGCTGCTCAAATAAAATGGTGAGCAAAAGTGGCAACATATATTAGTAGATCAAAATAGGTCTATGGCAGACATCAAATAAAAGTTTCTTTCATTAATTTAGAATGCTTGTTTTTGCAAAATTGAAATTAAAATAGGTATTTGAGCAATACCAACTATTTGGAAGGAAGACCAAATCCTCGAATTGGGGGATAAATGAGGATACAAGATTCTATTTTTCTCAGATTCTAATTCTCATTTTGTCGACCCAAACAGTGGATTACAATTTTTTTAGAATTGCGAATTCTAATTCCTGGTGATATCCACAATCCAAACGGGCCCTAAAAGACACTTTCCATAAGCCAAGGTACAATGAATTGATGCCACACAACAATTTACCCGGAGTACATTGCATAAATTTTTTAGATTTTCCTATTAAATTTTTAGCCTAAAATATAAACCAGGTAAATAATGTAATGAAAGAAAATATTTTGAAAATAAATATAAATTATTCTTCACAATAAATCAGTAGTTATAGTTGTTAGTTCCAACCAAAGGATAGTATATTAGGGGGGGGGTGTGTGGTGAATTAGTATACTTAGTAGGTTAATATTTTCCTTTTTAAAATCATACTCAATGCTTGCTAATGAGTTAGTTTGGGCTACAACTCAACAAGTTAGGGCCAAAAAAAAAAAAAAAATTCTCACGAAAGTAGCAACATGGAAAACATATTTTATCTTGTAGAAACCTAACTAGGTTAAAAACAACAATTTGTGAGCTAGTCCTCACAACACACTCTTCTGAAGTGCACCCAGTTAAGAGCTCATCCTTGTTAAAAGATTACAATGAAACTATAAGGTGCCACCCTATTAAGGGATTTGAGAGATATCTATCAAGATCTTTCCCTATTAGGAGCAACTTAGTGAGAGGACTTTGGAACATAAGTCAATGTGTTACCAATTATACAAAGAACCTACTAGGGTTTCCCCTCATTAGGATTTACTATTTCAAAGGTAAGTAAATAATAGGAGAGTGATCTAATAGATTAGCTACTTAACTTATCTTGATGTAGATCTTTAATTTAATTTCTTGACCTATCTACAATTATACTCTACCTTCTTTTGGCTTTGTATCCCTCAAATTTTGATCACTAGTCTATTACGCTCTTCTAGCTCTTGAGCACAATCTTCTTGTGTTATTCTGTGATGGAAGCTCACTTTTTCTTTCCAAGTCACAATAACTTATTAAGGATGACTTCTCTTGACACACTTCTCTTTTCCTCATGAGATTCCTCTTAGTTCAACTCTCCTTGACATTGTGGCTAATCAATAGGCAATCCAAATATTTCTCGTCTTATCAATTCTTATTTATATTTCTCCTTCATCTTCACTTAGAAGTCTTTAGACTTCAAATTTAAATTTTGAATTCTCATCCATACTGCTAGCATTTATTTTCATTGTAGTAGTGCATTGCTTTTGTTAGATGTAGTGTGTTCATACATAGGTCATGAGTGTCACATGCCCTCGGTGGTCCATACATGATGGGAAGAATTCAAATTCAAATTCTTTTGACTATTCCTTGATCTTTATTCCCATCAACATTAAATGCAATGTATCATGTACTCTTACCTTCTACATGACTAGATAGTCATAGGTTTTTTGCTTGAAATCCTTCATGATGTCCTAGCTGGATCTACTTGTAGACCTATTAATTATACATTTTCCTTGGTTGTCTGATGTTCAAGCTGTCTTCTCTTAGCAACCTTTGCCCATGTAAGTCATCCTACTTTGGCTTCTATATCTTCTCTAACTCAAACTATTTAGGTGTGAGCTAGAGATGCACATTTTCTAGCCTTACCGATTGTTCCTTACAACTGGTCAAGTTCTCTTCATAAGTGTTTCTAGCAATGACAACACCTTTAAATGACTAAGTCTACCCATCTATTTACCAGTTAGAATACAACACTTAGGTGAATAATATCCCCCTTTGGAATTGATGGAAATGATTAGTCATTTTAAAATACTTGTATTCTTCTTACCTTCTTTCATTGTCTTCCCCTAAGATAGTGTAATTTTATGTTTTTGATCACTTGCAACTTTTCTCAACTTCTTGCATCTTTTCTTTTTTCCTTGTTCTCAACTTCTCCCCCTTTGACCATAATACTAAAGGTGTCTATCCTTTAATTTTACTTGTGCTTGACCACTACCCCTATAGAGTATCCCCTCATGTTCAACCATCCACCTTTAAATTTCTGCTTCTCTTTGAGTGTGGGTTGATGCTTGCTTGATTAGGGTTTAGTTTAGACAAGATAGGGGTAAGAACCCCAACCTTTCTCTCAAATACTCAAATTTATACTTTTGAAGAGGCTTTGAAAATATATCTTCTAGGCGTTCCTTGGTTGGGATACATTCCAAATTGACCTCTTTTTCTACACATTTTCCCTCAGAAAATGGTACTTGAGAGATATATGTTTAGTCTTTGAGTGCATAACTGGGTTTTTGGATATGTTGATTGTGCTAGTATTATCATAGTTTATAACTACCAATTCCTCCATTTTATCTTAAATTTCTTCAAGAAATTATTTGATTTAGAAAACTTGAGTGCAATTCATTACTATAGCAACATATTCTTCTTCAGCGATTGACTGCAATGTGTAGTTTTGCTTCTTGCCAATCCATGCTACTAGGCTTCCTCCAAGAAAGAATGCACTGCCAGTTGTGCTCTTTCTATCATCTATATCCCCTTCCAAATAAACATTTGTAAAGACACTAAGTTCAAAAGTACCTTTGTAAGGATACTATAGTCCACATTGTTCATTACCCTTTAGATATCTAAAGATCCACTTTACAACTACCATGTGCGATTCCTTTGGGTTGGTTGAGAATCTAGCCACTATACCAGCTTCTTGTGCAATGTCTAGTCTTTTATGTAGCATGTATTGTATTTTTCCAATCATGGATTGGTAAAGTGTCTCATTCACTTCAGGTCTTTCATCTTCCTTTATTAATTTGCAACTAGTCACCATTGGTTTACTTATTGATTTTGCTTCCTTTATGCCAAATGTTTTAAGTACCTCCTTCACATACTTAGTTTGTCTAATAAAAATTCCTCTCTTTAACTAGGACACTTGAAGTTGATCTGTAAAGTAAGATTTATAATTTTAATAGCTTAATCAAAAATATGTATTTAATTCCTTGATCCAGGCAGTAATTACATGGTATGTATTTTAAACCGTTGAAATTAAAAGAAGTTTTATGATGAAACACTTAATTTAATAATGTGTTTAATTTACATAAAAGAGAAGAAGAGATAAAATCTAAATAAAAGAGAGAATATTAAAGAGATAAAAGAGATAGAAATAATTTGATACGAAGTTCATCCAATTAGGACTATGTCTCTGGGCTTGCTTCTAAACTCGGGTGACCTCTTTGTTAATGTTGCTAGGAAAAATACACCTTTTTACAACACCCAAGCTTTGGAATCATTCACAATCTCTTCCTTTAAAATTTTTGGTGTAGAATAACACCTTGTAAATTCTCACAAATTTTCTCTCCAAAATCATTTGGAATTATTTCCCCAAGAGCATTCAAAATTCCTCTATAATTCTACCAAGTCCAATTTCCTCCCAAGGACTAATTTCTTCAATTATTTATTCAAGTCTCTCCTTATTTTATACATAAATTTTTCCACATTTGGTCTATAGCCAAATAATCCCTTTTTACCATAGATTATCTTTGTGATAATCTTATATTTTATGATTTTATGGCCTTAGCTCATTTTAAGGGGTTTTAAAAACAAATTTCCCCATTTAAATAAATATTGGAGACTTCATAACATTTAAATAACATATAGGCCTCTTACATTTCTAATTCTATTTCTAGTGCAAAAATTACCTCTAATTTTGGGAGGCTGATGGTCAGGGGTTCCACCCCCACTGACCTCTCCATTATTACATAAGCTGGCTTAGTAGTTTATTTAACCATTTACCATTCTAAAAAGAAAATCAATATGCAGTTTAGTGGTGAAGATTGATGGTTTCTTAGATACGAGTTATAAGTTTGAAACCCATAAATAGATTTTTTGTTAAAATAATTAAATTGCATCTTATCCAAGTTAACACATGTTTTCCACTATAGATGTTGTGTGTCAACTCACCATTTATTCCATGTCATCAGGCTTCTTGGGATGCTAATATCATGGTGATGTCATTATTACTATCTTTTTCCCTCCAACTTCAAATGAGTATAACGTTCACATATGAACTTCATTTTTGATGAAACAAATATCGTTGGAAAGCTCTTAGCGAGATCTTTAATTTGGGACCAAGCTTGACCACTTTTGAGATGATGAATTTTTCACCCTTTATTTTAAGTCAACCTCTGGTACACCTATTTGACCATAACTTTGACTGAGCACAACTTTTTACCATGACCTCCTTTCAATGCAATTCAAGTTGTGTTAGGACCATATGAATGAGATCTAGTCAATGATGTAGATTTTGTGAGATTATAAGACTATGAATTTTTTAGGTTCGCTAGATCCACATGGATCATTCCTCCCCACTGAGAAGCTTTTGGACCTCCAAAAGTTTATTTTTACATAGAATAAAAGTGAGGGCTTTTTTTCCTCACTTGTCTAGTATCACTTTTACAATCTACTAGAATTCTGAACATCTAAATCATCATAAACATAAGGAATAATGAGATAATATTGTTGACATAATTATCCATATATCCATCAATAGTCATTGTTACATCCATCACCCACATAGTATCATCTAGTATAAAAATAAATAACAACATTGAATAAATTGATGAAAAAGGAAAAGTATCAACTCTCTAGATCTCCTATATAGAAACACCATTAGAAAATGAAGCATTCAAATCCTCTTTTACCTTCTCTGACTAAAGACTTAATTCTTCTTGCACTTGATCCTCAATAGCTATTATAGACATGAGAGCCACTATACTACTTACATTTATAATCATTTTAAAATGTCATATGTTCACAATTGATCCTTCATTCTTCATGCAATAAGATCTTACAATGTATTTAATTACCTCCTTAAACAAATGATACTTATTATGCTCCCTGTAGAAGATAGATTTCCTATTATATAAGTATGGGCTATCCAACACAATCCCACATATGTCAAGTGGAACCACATAAAAATCAATGTCATCTAGGTACATAGATGTAATTGCAAATTTTAACTTACATTGCTTTGTTGTTCACAATCTATTATCATTGCACAACTAACCTAGTGGATAAGGTCTCTTATGTGGTCTAGTTTCCAATCCCAACTATTTAAAAATTTCCTCTAAAATCACATTAACTTGGAATCCACTATCTATTAATGTCTTGATTTTAGTGTTCTTAGAAATCACCCTTATATGAAAAAGTTCACACCTTTTACTATCTTTAGAAACATCATGACTTTTGGAAGTATACCATGAAACATTAGTGCAAGAATCATGACCAATGAAAGCTTTACCTTTTAGACCCACAATTGATATCTTGGTTTCATAATCAAAATCTAATCCAAGATCTTGACCAATAACTACAGTATTTTACTTTTATTTGTGATCCTTTTTAAACCACATTGGTTTCAACTCTGGATTTAGTTTCCAACACTTTGCATTTGCATTCCCTTTCTTCTAGCAATGCAAACATATAGGATTTTCACCTTGCTCTTTCTTCACAGTGGCTTCTTTCTTTCCCTTCTTGTATCCTTTAGGAGGAACAAATTCCTTCCTAATTGAAACTTGTGTTTTCTCCACCCACTTCAATATGGGTTTCTTGAACACATACTTCATTAAAGTTATAATGACTCAACATCAATATTGTATGTTTCAAATATGAATGTAGTCCACCTATATACTTGAAAAAAGTATCTTGTGTATAAAGAAAAATTCCAAGAGTAAGTGATTTTTCCTAAACACGTGTATACCCTTGCACAAACTTCCCTTTACCTTGCTTGAGATTTTTCCAATCCATAATGACTTGTTGCATATAACCCAAAGGATAAAACTATTTCTTTAAAGTAGAAGTAAAATCATACCAAGATGAAATTATTTTACCATGTGTAGCAATATCATCCTGGATCTTATTCACCCACCAAAATAATACAATACCTCCCCATTCTTAGAGTAATTAGTTGGATTTTGGAAGAATCATCCAAAATATTTTGAACTCTGCAATACACTTCAATTTACTTAAGCCTATTATCTAGTTTTTTTTGCATCCAATTCATCATTAAATATAAGCAATCACACTTTACATCCAATTTTAAGAAAGGTGTATTCACACGCTTTCTTTAGAAGTAGACAAGTTAGAAGAAGAAGAGGATGAAGATGATGGGGATGGAGGTTCAAGAGGTCACTACCACCTCCTACCAATTTTCCTTTATCATATTTTGATGAGGATTTAGTTTCTTCCTTCTTCCTAGCCTTATCCACCTTTCTCAATTGCCGTTCATGTCTCTCCTTGAGAAGAATGTCCACTAATGCCTTCAATTCCACAAAAATCTCCCTAGAAGGATTTTGCATCAAAATTAGAAATGACTTTGTTTACATGCCATTACTTGTAAAAAATTTCTTCTTTTTCCAATCTTTAGATTGAACTCTATAAGTTCACCTTCTCCTTGTTTTAACCTCAACCTGGTTAACATTTTCCACCTACAATTTCATTGCAAAATAGACTGTAATACCAAACTTGATTTGTAAGACTAGGATTTACAATTTTTAAAGCTCAATCCAAAATACATATTTAATTCCCTAATCTAGGTAGTAATTGCATGATATGTATTTTAAATAATTGAAATTACAAAAAATTTTTATGCTTAGAAACTTAATTTAATAATGTTTTTAATTTACATAAAAGAGAACAATATATACAATTTAAATAAAAGAGAGAATAATAAAGAGTTAAAAGAGACACAAATAATTTGATACAGAGTTTTTCTAATCAGGGCTATGTCTCTGGTCTGCTTCTAAATTCTGAGGACCACTTTATTAATGTCACTAGGAAAAATACACCTTTTTACAACACCCAAGCTTTGAAATCATTCATAGTTTATCTCTTAAGTTATTTTGATGTAAAATAACACCTTGTAAATCCTCACAAATTTTCTCTCCAAAATTACTTCGAATTATTTTCCCAAGAACATACCTCCAAAATTATACCAAGTCCAGTTTTGTCCCAAGGACTAATTGCTTGAATTATTTCTTCAAATTTGTCCTCATTTTAGACATAATTTTTTCCACATTTTGTCTATAACCAAATGATTTTGGTTTACCATAGATTATCTTCATGATAATCTTTTGATATTTTGTGATTTTATGACCTTAGCTCATTTTAAGGGGTTGTTTTAACAATTTTTCCCATTTAAATAAAGATTGGTGACTTCATAACATTTGTACAACATATAGGCTGCTTACATTTCAAGTGCTATTTCTAGCGCAATATTTACCTCTAATTTTTGGAAGCTGATGATAAGGGTTTCTATCCTCACCAACCTCTCCATCATTACATAGGTGTGTTTATTTAATAGTGTACCATTTTAGGCAAAGGTGGATGGTTGGTTAGATATGGGTTATGGGTTCAAAACCCATAAATATAATTTTTGTGAAAATAATTAAACCAAACCTTTTCTAAGTTGCCACATGGTTATCATTGAGGATGTTGTGTGTCAACTCACCATTCATGCCACATCATCATGCTGACTGGGATGCTGACATCATGGTGATGTCATTACTAATAACATTTTCCCTCCAACTTTAGATGTGTATAACTTTCATATATGAACTTTTCTTTTGATGAAATAAACAATGCTGAAAAGCTCATGGTGAGGTCTTTAATTTGGAACCAAGGTTGACCACTTTTGAGATGATTTTTTTAAACCTTTTATTTTAAGTCAATGTCTAGTACACCTGTTCAATCATAACTTTGATTGGGCTTGAATTTTTACCATGATCTCCTTTCAACATGATTCAAGTTGCATTAGGATCACATCAATGAGCTCTATCAATGATGTTGATTCTATGAGATTCTAAGATTATGGATTTTTTAGTTTCTCTAGATCCACATGGATCAGAAGTCCAATGAAGAATTTTATTTCTCTCATTGTAGACAACTCAAACTTCTTTTCTATGGCTTTTGCAAATTCTTCACATAGCTTATCATCCCATCCAAAAATGATGTCATCCACAATTTTTTTGCAATTAGCAAGCATGCTTCTTTTTCCTATTTTGCATACAAATTGTAGCCATCATTGGTTCTTAGCAATCTAATCTTTATCAAATATGAGTGCAGTCTCTCATACCATGCTCTTGGTGCCTATTTGAGTCCATACATGGATTTTCTCAATCTACATACTAGATTTCTTCCTTGTTTTTTTTCAAACCCCTTAGGTTGTTCTATGTAGACTTCTTCCTCCAGAACTCCATTTAGGAGTGATGAATTCACATAGATCCCATATACTTTTAAGTTCTTGTGTACTAAAAATGCCAAGAGTATTCTAACTCTTTCTAGTCTAGCTACTAGTACAAATGTTTTACCATAGTCAATTCCTTCCTCTTGTTCATATCCATTGCAAACAAGTCTAGCCTTGTTTCTGACCACCTCTCCTTCTTTATTCATCTTCTTCATAAACATCCATTTTATTTCAATGATATTCTTGTCATCAAGTAGGGCTACCAAGGTCCATGTTTCATTCTTCACTATTTGATCTATTCCTTCCTCCATGGCCTGTCTCTAATATTTTTCTTTCAAAGCTTTGCCTACTACTTTGGGATCCATGACCTCTTCTCTTTCCTTTCTTCTATTTATTACTCATGTATCCTTATCATCAATGATTTGGTCTACTGAGAAATTTCTTCTTACATATTTTTCTAGCGCTAGTTCTCCCCCTTGTGCCTCATCTCTCTTCTCTTCTAATTGAGCTTCTTCTTCTTGAGCCAATATGACTTTGTGTATAGGTTCCTCCTTTATTAGTAATCCTCCCATTGTATTACTTAGTGGAATGCACTCAAACTATCTATAGTCTTCAAGTTCTTTCTTGCAGTCTTCCTCATTATTTAATGAGAATTCATCTACCTTTATATTGCCAAATTCTATAATCTTATTTTTCTGAAGATTCACACACTAATATGCTTTGCTCTTAGTAGAGTATCCCAAGAAGATACCTTCATCACTTTTGAGTTCAAAATCCCCTTAGTATTCATCCCTCTTGATGTAACACTCACTTCCAAATACTTTGAAGTAACTGAGAGATGATGTATGACCAAACCATTTCATAGGGAGTCTTCTTTGTCCATTTATTTAATTGTACCCTATTCAAGGTGTACACAATAGTATTTACACATTCTCTCTAGTAGAACTGTGCAACATTGTTTTGGATCATCAACATCCTTTCACATTCTATGATAGTCACATTTCTTCATTTTAAAACCTCATTCTATTGAAGCATCTTAGGATATGTCATTTTTATTCTAATTCCATGCCCCTCATAGTAGCTTTCAAATTCTTACAAGGTGAAATCACTTCCCCAGTATGATCTTAAGGACTTTAATGCTCCACTAGTCTCTCTTTCCACATTTTCTTTATAGATTTTGAACATGTCAAAGGCTTCTAAATTTTATTTCAAATAGGTTATCCACATCATTCTAGAGAAGTTGTCAATACACAACACAAAGTATCTGTCTCTAGATACATTATTTTTCCTCATGGGACCATACAAGCCAGTATGAACTAGACCTAGTACATGTTAAGAAGTAAATGAATTTCTAGACAAGCTTGAGCTTTCTAGCTTACCTAGCCAAAAATCCTTACACATATCCTTGTTGAGTTTGGTGATGGGGGGAAAACCCCTTACATAATGTTTCTCTCCTACTTTAACAATGCTTTTAAAATTTACTTGACAAAACCTTCTGTGTCATAACCAACTATAATAATTCCTAGCTACCATACAAGTATTATAAGAATATTAAGGTAAAAGGTTACCTCTACTTTACTCTCTTGTAGCCAACAACTTTTCGATCTTGTAGAATATTCTACAAGATCCTTTGTTAAACTAAGATTTATAACCTTTTTCCATTAGTTGAGCCACACTCAAAAGGTTATACTTCAACCCTTCCATTAGATATACATCTTCATAGGTAGTGGATTCATTTAGGGCTACAATAACTATTGTCAAAAAAATTTGAAACCTTTTCCAAAGCTTTTACCTAAGGAAAACCTTGTAAAACATGGAAACAACCTCCAAGCTGTGGGACTTGAATTGTGAGGTTGAGTCTTTGGAAAAGGCTAACTTCCTTTACTATCTAGATGCACCTAACTACTCTTGGAGAGGAAAAGGGAGAAGGAATGCATGAAAGAAAATCAACCTATTCTAAACTAAGGGGTGATGCACAAAAAATAGAGCATTCAAACCAAACTTTTCCCATACATGCACTTTTAAAACATCATGACACCAAAAGATATACACATCCAAACTTTTTTTAATCCAACAATCACATGTAGATCAGAAAACCCAAATAAATGACACAAGGAAGATGAGATTCACTTATATATTATTCATAGGTCAAAGGAAATACAATCATGAAAATTGCAAATAACCACAAAACACTGAAGAGAGGCAAATAGATCTTGCATAGTACATCAATGGCTGAAGGAGATAAGGCAGAATATCATGAGTAGTTCAAAGGAAAAGGGAATTTATAGTGAACTTGTAGAGAAACATTAGAGAAATAGAGAAGAGTCAACCTTTACAAATTTACAAAACTTTCCTTTATAACTTAGAAATAATTGAGATGGCTTCTACCCTAAGGAAAAGCACAACTACCACCATTAAGATTATAGAGAGCAATCATACAAATCAAGAAGATCTGATCTTGGAACAAGTCTAGATGCAATGAAATCCAATATTTTTCACAAAATAAAGCCCTAATAAGATATAAATGATGGAAATCAATGTAGAATGGGGAAAAAATGAGCAATTAGGCAGTGGAAGGAATGCCTCTGTATTGTTTCTAGGACAACAATAACTGGGGAGTGGTTGGAAATGATCAAGGAGATCAAATCGTGCAAGAAAACCATATCTTTCTCCCAATTGGCTTGACAAATCATCAAAGTTAGCAGGTCAACTGAGTCCTACAACTAGAAAGTTCCATGTGGACCAATATTCTTATTTCTTTTCACCACCTCACAAAGTCTTCATTATTAACCATCTTATTACCCATAACTATGCCACCTTTTAAAACCCCAACTATGACTACCTCGAGAAACCATCAACTTATCCATCATTTAACTGTCATCTGGCACCATTGATTACCACCTAGGCCTATAAGGACACATGTCCTCAAGGAACTTTCCCACATTGCTTAAATTCCTCACAATTTCAAAATGGGAAAAAGCATTGATCGTCAATCACCAAATGATCGACAATCAAAAAGCACTTAAGTTTATTACTACACTTACCCTTAAAACCTTTGGGCCCACCAAACACTCATCATCCACCTCAAGAACCCTTGGGACACTTAGCCCATATGTCCATGTGTCAAAAATTCACTTCTCCATGTTGTCAAAAACTCTAAAAAAAATGGAATGCGAAAAAGCAACAACTAATCAAAATCCATCAAACACCAACTTAGCCAACATTTTAGCATAGTTAAAAGATGACCCACTGAAGAACCTAGACCCATAGTGCCACATGTCAAAAGCTTTCTTTCCCACATTGTCTAAACTTCCTACATCTTAAGAATGCAAAAGAAATGAGAATCATCAATCTTCTTTCATCTGACGGTGAAAATAGAACTGGCCCACCTCCCTGCATAGTCAGTACCTTGACCAATGAAAAGGTGTGAAATTGCCAATGTGCCTTGACATGTCCACTGTGGTTCTAAACAATCTCCTTTTTTGGCTCTAACAGGAATGACATCATGAAGTCCACATGGGGGAAAGGTGCTTGCCCGCATTCCTTAAAAGCCTTGCATCTTGATAAAGTTGGAAAGTGCCTACCATCCATCCTTTTACATCTAACAGTGGATGGAAACATGTGGTCCATTGACAATCTATGTTAGTACCTTAGCCAATGAAGTGCCTCCCATAAGCCAACTCATTTGATAACTTTACTTTGTTTGTAACCCACAAAGAGAAAATAGATCCACATGCCACATGGTTGTGAGGTGCTTGCCCATATTGCTTAAAGATAGTTCATTTTGAGAAAGCGAAAAAATACTTGTCATGGATCTATACAAGATCTGATAGTTTGGAAAGTTGTGGGGGTCAGGAAATAAACTTAGGCAAATATGGAAATACAATAAAGTTTTATTTCATTGACATTTGAATATTTAAATATGGAAAGTGATTTTTGGGTGGGCTTAGACGTTTAAAACCAAATATTTGGTGAGGAGGCAAATATGGTTAACAATAACCTTACCTATGACTGTGCACGGTGAGTTGTTTCCAAACTTCATCGTTCCTCCATCGTAGGTCTTAACCTCATCAAACTTTCTCTTGTCCCTTGATATATGGTGTGAGAAACCACTATCTATTATCTAGTTCTTGTGGATGTTGGTGCTAGTTATCAGGGCTCTCTTGACCCTCTCTTTTGTAATGGAGACAAAGGATACTTCATCCTCATCATCTTCCTCATCACTAGTTGACTCTTCATTAGTCACCCCTTCTTTAGTGATGTAGCACCACTTCTCTTTTTCCCTTGACCACTTCTTGTTTGAGCCTTTTTGATTATTTTCTTCTCTCCAGTCATTGGTTTCTTTTCTAATAGGTTTAGGACCTCTAGCAATATAATGTCCTAACTTTTTATAGTTAAATAATTGGAAAGGAAGCTTGTCTTTGAACTCGCCAAGCAAAGCACTAAGTGATACCTTCATCTTGTTTATTATTCTCAGCTCTTGAGTAGGTGACACCCTTATGACATACCTCATGACATGCTTATATCCCCCATGGAAAACCTTTAGCTTCTCCCACATTTCATAGGTGGTTTCCAATTCCTTCACAAATTTGTACTCAAAGTATGACATGGTCCTTTCTAGAGAATCCATTATGTTTTTGTGTGTCTCCTTTCCCTTAAACTCTTCTAGCATGAATTATGTAGTGCCTTTTGTGTTTGCATTTTGTACCTTGTTATATTTTGGTTTTGAGAGATACTCTAATACTCATGTTTGAGGACATTCAAGATGACTTGATGGTCAGATACTTTATTTTGATTTATTAGTATCATAGATGTTAGATGTTATACTGTTCAGTTTGATCATATTTGCATGATGATGCTTATTGATGTGACATCATGTTTTATGATGATATCTAGCTATTTTGTATTCATAAATATGCTATGATTATGATTACATGATGGACTTATTGGTTTTTGGATACTTTGGTTTGTTGGCACAACTATTTACTTCATTCTTGCTTTGAGATGTTTTTGTGATGCAGTGAGTGATTTAAATAGATGATTTTAATGTGATTAAATAAATAGTTATTTAATGTGATGTAATGCATTTATCACTTTGGCTACATTATTATATGCAATTGTACTTGATCATATTGTTTAGTGTGTAAGATTTATATCCCCGATAGTAGCACGTGGAGTTAGTGGTTCTACTATTCTTACCTAGCCAATGTCATCTCTATATGGTCGATGTATCCTATTTAATTGATTAATTAAACCCTCCAGTGAGTTAATAAATCTAGACTCATTTGCATTATGTGATTAGACCAGTGAGCATGTTTGTGTAATTAGAGGTTCACAATTGTTGCGAAAGTTATATTGAAATATTGCGATTTAGGAGTTTAAGAGAATTTTATATTTGATTTATTTATTTTAATTCTTGACAGCTTTATCATGGTTGAATTCCATTTAATTGGAATTGCTCAATCTAGGTTGAAAAGGGTTATTTTAGTGAGCCAGTTAATTTTATAATTTTATATTCCAATTTTAAAAAAGTGAATATATATTCCAAAAGGTAATTATTCCTTCACTTCTCAATTTTGAATTAGAAAGTTTGAGAGCAAAATCCAAATCCTCTTTAGGAGGAATTACTATTTGATTCATTGTGGGAGGTATGGGTGTGGGATCATCACGAGGTTGGTCTTGTTGCATCTGGCTCGAGGAGACTTTGGTTTGCCGAGCTTTTGGGTGACCTCCGTAGAGCGATTATTTTATCGCTTGCATTCTTATTTTGCCACTTTTGGCTACTAGGTAGGGCTCTCCCATTTTTATGTTTCAACTATGTTTTAGAGTCTATTTTGTATATCAATTTTCTAGGAAGCAGAGAATAGTGTTCCCCTCCATTCCTATATGTTGGCTCTACCTAGTTAGGTGGGTATGAGCATTCAATTACTTTTTGACTTGAGGGTTTGGGGTTTCGTGTCGTTATGCTGGCCATTTTTGTACTAACTCTAAACCCAAATTTTATTCTACTTTTGTGGCTTTTGTACCCAATGACATAATGGGTTTTAATTTCAAGGTTTTTGAATTTTTAGTTTTTGCCTCAATTTGCATGTTGCCCTTCTTTCTCGAGTTTTCTCAGCATTGCAGTCAATCATGGATCTAGATTATCCATAGGGATATCTTTCTGAATCTTGTTATATTTTTATTGCATTGGGATTCATGCCAAATTTGTACTCCTAGACATAGACCAGTTGAGTGATCTGTTTACTTGTGTCTTTATGTTTCTCATCTAACCCTTGTTATTTATGATCATCATGTAGTTGGTGTACCCATAATGAGAATTTGAGCATGCACTTGTTGGGTTCTTGTGAGACCCGAGCTCCCAATTACTTGTTAGTTGAGTTATGTTCATTGGGGTTGGGTTGGGAAACTACATTGCCTATAGGAATTCATCATGTAATGAGCATGCATATGTAGGGTAGGTTAGTGTGGAGGGCTTCTCTCGTATCCCTGAGTCATGTTCTTGGTGAGGTATACGTGAAGAAGTTTCTAATTAAGTGATAATTAAATAAATTCATGGGCAATTAACTAAGATAAGAAAATACATTATCTGCACAACTCATCTTGGGACACAACACATTAGCCTCTTGAGGAAGTCCCAAGGAGAATGGTCTGTAACAATATTGAACTTGGGAGTCCCAAGGAACCTACTCTTCACAATAGTTCCTACGTAGTAGACCCATAGAGTGTTTGACCAAGAGCTATTGTATTACATTGTCTCATGATCTTGGTGTTAGGATTAAACCACAGATAGAAATAATAATTACATGAAAATATAAACAATATCAAAAAATAATAGATCACATAAAAAAGAACACAAGACACCAAGATTTAACGTGGTTCACCCAATCCTTGGGCTATGTCCACCAAACAATAAGTCCGATATTATTATGATCCAGTGATTACAACCTGATTTTAATTTGTAATCCCTTACAACTCAATACCACAAGAACCATTTTTTGCATCATCACACTAAAATAATCCCTAACCCTAATCCCTTTTATACAAGTATTTCTACCACTTTAGAATTTATGATGTATGTACAATACTTTCTTGATTAGTCACCAAAATCTAACAATCTCCCACTTGGGGACTAATCAAGAAAGTACTTTACATCATAAATTCTTTAGGGCTTGGGGCATCACCCCAAATATTTTTTTTTGGGCCAACATGTAACTATTAATTATAACCTTAAAGTGGTAAAATACTTGTATAAAAGGGCTTAGGTTTAGGGATTGTTTCAATGTGGTGATGCAAAAATTGGTTCTTGCGACGGTATTGAGCTGTAAGGGATTAGGAATTGTAATCAAGTTGTAATCAGTGGATTGTAATAATATCAAACTTGCTATTTTGTGGACATAGCCTAGGGATTGGGTGAACCATGTTAAATATTGGTGTCTTGTGTCCTTTTCTATGTGATCTATTATTTTTTGATATTGTTTATATTTGCATGTAATTGTTATTTCTGTTTGTGGTTTAATCCTAACAAATGGTATCAGAGCAAGGTTAATTTTTAGTCATCCTCTCTAGGAAAGTCTCACAGTTGAGTGGGAGTCACATGATTGAGAGGGAGTGATGGTAGACAAGCGTAAGCTAAGGGTTGATAGGTTTAATGGGTAGAACTTTCAGTTATAAAATATGCAAATAAAAGACTATCTTTATTAGAAGGATTTATGGAAGCTGTTGGAAGGCTAAACCAAGAATCAAGGATCTATGTCAAATGAGCTCTAATTTCTTCATCAAAATTGATACCCATAGAAGATAACTAACTATTCTAGAGGAAGCATAGGTTGATAAGAAGGCAAGTTATTCTTTTCTCAAAACCTTCATTTATAAAGCATTTGATCATATAGATTCTGTAAATAGAACCAAGCTAGAAGTTAAGTCAAACAAATACCACATACACTAGTGAATGTTAGATGGTCAACCAGGCTAATTAGACCTCCAAAAAGATTTTATCCCTCTTTGTATTCCATTTTACTTATTGATGCTAGTGAACCTGAATGTTATGATGAAGTTGTGCAGGTGGACACTAAGATTCAGTGGGAGTCTACAATGAAAGACAAAATGGACTCTTTACTAAAATATAAGACATGAGATTTATGCAAGTTTCCTATAGGTAAAAGGTCTTTACAAAATAAGTGGGTTTATAAGTTAAAAGAAGAGGATGTAGGTAGGAAAAGATTTAAAGCTAGGTTAGTTGTAAAAGGATTTGCACAGAACAAGGGCATTGATTTTGATAGATATTTTCTCTTGTTGTTAAGATGACTTCTATTTGTACTATTTTAAGTATTGTGGCTACTAAATATTTACATTTGGAGCAACTTGATGTTAAAACAACCTTCCTTCATGCTGATTTGGATGAAGAGATATATATGGCTTAGCCAAAGGGATTTGTGGTCAAAGGTAAGGAGAACTTAGTTTGCAAATTGAAGAAAAGTTTATATGCTTGAAGCAAGCATCTTGGAAATGGTATATGAAATTTTATAGTTTTATGCATAACATGGATATAGTAGATGTCATTCAGATCATTGTGTTTACTTTAAGAGGTTGGATGATGATAGCTACATTATTTTATGTTTATATGTTGATGATGTGCTTGTAGCTGGGTCTAACGTGAATAAGATTAAGGGGCTGAAATTCCAATTAGCACATGCATTTGATATGAAGGATTTGGGGGAAAAAAACAAATCCTTGATATGAAGATTTGTGGAGATAGGAAGAATAGGAAATTGACACTATCTCAGGTTGATTATGTTGAGAAGGTGTCGTAACATTTCTCTATGGAGGATGCTAAAGCTGTCAGCACACTTTTACCTAGTCATTTGAAGTTGACTAAGGAGATGTGTCCCAAGACACAAGAAGAGGAGGATAAGATATCCAAGCTACCCTATGATTCAACTATAGGAAGCTTGATGTATGCTATGGTATGTACAAGGCTAGATATTGCACATGCATTGGGAGTTGCTAGTAGGTATATGAGTCATCTAGTAATTAAGCATTAGAATGCAGTCAAATGGATTCTCATATATTTGAGAGGAACATCCAATAAGTGTTTACACTTTGGGGGCTCTACTACTGATTTATAGGGCTATGTTGACTCAAATTTGGTAGGGGATATTGATACCGAGTGGAGGACTACAGGGCAGCCATGAGCTGGGTTTCTAGGTTACAGAAGGTTAATGCTTTATCCACTCCAGAGGTAGTGTATGTTACCACTACAGAGGCAGCAAGGGAGATGATATGGATTTAGTTATTCTTGGAAGAATTGGGACACCCTCAAAAGGATGATTATTTTTTTATAGATAGTCAAAGTGCCATTCATATTGCAAAGAATTTAGCTCTGCATTCAAAGACCAAATACATACAGTTGCGGTACCATTTCATTGAATAAGTTTTGGATGATGGATAGTTAATGTTAGACAAGATACATATAGATTAAAATCTAGTAGATATTTATATAAAGGTAGTAACAAGGGAGAAGTTGAAATCCTCTTTAGCTTTAGTTGGTCTTCTAGGCTAAACATGAATAAAAGAATAGAAGAATCCAAGGTGGTTTGATCTAGTGGGAGCCTCATGGAGTAGCAACATAGCTATAGGATTAGTTTGCAATGTGAGATTATTGTTTAGTATGGATCATGATTAGTCCTCAAGTGGGAGATTTTTAGATTATGGTGACTGATCAAGAAAGTATTTTACATGCTTCATAAATTCTAAAGCAATAAAAATACTTGTATAAAATGGCTTAGGGTTAGGGATTTTTTTAATGTGGCAGTGCAAAAATTGGTTCTTGCGGTGATATTGAGCTATAAGGGATTACAAATTGTAATTAGGTTGTAATAATTGGATCGTAATAATATCAAACTTGTTGTTTGGTGGACGTAGCCCAGGGATTGGGTGAACCACATTAAATTTTGGTGTCTTGTGTTCTTTTCTATGTGATCTATTATTTTTTTATATTCTTTATATTTTCATGTAATTGTTATTTATATCTATGGTTTAATCCTAACACTTGGTTTTAGTCTCCTATACTATTTGGCATGAGTGTTAGTCTTGGATGATTGTCTTATGTGTGTTTGATGTCGGATGACTATCTCCATCAACACAATAGGAGTGGGCATATGGGTTCCATGTGGTTGGGAGGTGTAGCTACCCTTAAAACTAGTGGGGACCAATGTATAGAGTTTGAATTTCTCCATGTCCAGTTCCAGAGCTAGATGCTGACATGGTTCTCTGTTTCTTTTAGAGTATATTTCCATGTGATTTATGTTATTTTAGTTCATAGAGATAGTTGAATTATGCACATGTATGATCATTGAAATGTTACTTTTTTGCATGTTTACTAGATGCTATGGATTATATGGTTAGATGGTTGATTCATCCTATCTAGCATGCTTAGCTATTTTTCATTCATTTGAGTGTTCAAGCCTCAATATTTGTGGATCTGGTACTCCCTGATGTGGAGGAATTATTCCACTTTACATATTGTTATGCTTTGTATTTTTGATATTGTCAAGCCTAACATTAGAGAGGGGATTCCTCAAATTAGAATGCATTCTCTTGCAAGAAAAAACCCTTCTCTTGCGTGGAGCATGGTGAATGCTTGTGCAAGATTGTACTCTCTCACATAAGGTTTGGCACTCTCTTGTGTGAGCCTTTGGCTTAATGGTTGATAGTTTTTTTGGAAATCTTGGTGTTTCCTCATGTGGGAAATGTATTTCCTTGCATGAGAAATTAGTTTCTCACACTCAATGATGTACTTCCTTGTGCGAAGAGGTATTCCCTCATGTAAGCCTAGAGGTTTGTGTTTCCTTGTGTAAAAAATAAGGAGCATCTCCACTAACTTTCAAGAATTTTTTTAAGGTATTTTGAGTACCCATTTGGATTGTACACCTTCCTAGACTTTGACATATCAAAGATTATAGCTTTCATAACTATCTAACTTTCATAGTCAGTTTGAACACATCGGTAACTAGTGATGCTTGGAGATTGTTGGATGTTTGGATTGATTGGTTAAGTCTTTCATTGTGATCTTTTGATTGATTGCATGTTGATGTTGTTTGGTTCCATGCTTGTTCTTAAAAAAACAAGTGTATTGGCTTTTATCTATCTTTATTCCAAGGATCTTCAGGTGAGGCATTACATCTGGTATTAGAGTCTAGGTTGCAACATTGTGATCTCTATGTTATGCTCCCACTATGATATTGTTTTGATTATGTGTTATGATATCTTATTTAGCTTATGCTTGTGATACTTATGATTGTTATGTATTACTCTGACCCTTATCTTGTTGTTCTTTCAGTGATGCCTCTTACATATAGACCTGATGGTTGGGGTAACAATCGACGAAATAAAAATGAAGAAGAACACCATGAGGAAGAATGTTAGGGAATTGGGGGAAGAAAAGGTGATAATAATTAGAGTGACATTAGGGTATGGTTGTATTTTTTATTTGATATTATAGCTCAGTTGGGACCTCATGTTGAAAAAAATTGGCAAGACCATGGCTAAGGAGAGGAATCTCACCATGGAAACTCCCACATGTTAGAGCATGGAGGTGAAGAAGAGGGTGGGCATGAACATGAGCACTCTCTCACACCACATAGTAGTAGAGGTGGTTTTAGGAGAGGTCATAGTCAGAATGATGGAGATTTCATTTGAATAGACATGATGAGAGACCTTCAGAGGTCTAAAACACCACTATTTGATGGCCTAGGAGGAGGTCTCAAGGATGAGACATGGTTACTAGATATAGGGCATTGCTTCTCCTTGTATCCATATGAAAGAAATGTGAAGGCTTGATGTACCATTATAGAACTAAGAGAACATGGATATGTGTGGTGGGATATAGAGAGTAAGAAGCTCCAAATCAATATAGTGGATCTCACCTAGGAGATCTTTAAGGAGAGATTCAAGGAGAAATTCCTATCTCCATTGTACTAAGAGCCTCATGTTGATGAGTTCCATGAGCTCAAAGAAGGGAACATGATAGTGGATTAGCATGAGAGGTGGCTCTTTGGGCTAAGACAGTACTCTAGTTACTACTATGATGAGGTGCTCCTCACACAATATTTTATCAGTATTCTTAAGGACTCTATCATTGGGGAAGTTTGTCTTCATCAGCCTAGGACACTTGCACTCTCCACTAAGCAAGAAAGGATTTTTGAGAGCAATGTGTCTAGGGGGCTTAGTGTTAGATTAGGCTTTGAAAGCCATAATGCATGATCCACAAGATAGAGTGTACCACCCCCTCAAACATAGGTCATAGGGTAGGGTAAAGCCTAGTCAACACTCTCAGAAAGTGGTCATGGTCATTAGGATTGATGATGCCAATGTTATCTGCAAAAGGGTGGATAGAGTTCAAGTACCACAGGAGGAAAGGTTCTTGACTAGAGTTGAGGTTAGTAGTCCTAGTAGAGCCATCCATCTCATAATAATCAATAGGACTCTAGTAGAGGAATTGTGCCATATTCTAGTGCTTCCTAGGGTGGATGTGGATCTAGTTCCAATTTTGGAGGAGCATGTTATTCTTGTGGTTAGTGCAGCCATAGATCAGTGGAGTGTCCTATAAAGACATCTTCATGACTTAGCAGAGGAGCGGTCATGTCTAAACCTATTATGGGTGATGCAGATAGATTCCAAAGGGTATTTGCGATGATTGAAAACTATCAAGATGAGCACCAAGATATCCTAGTTGAGGTTATAAGTATGTTGAATGGTAATTCTTTTATTATTTTAATTAGATTCTTTTATTTCACCATCCCTTGTTTAGTGATGTAGGTTAGTGGTTGTACAACATGTTGATAGGTGGTAGGTTGAGTTAGCTACAGGCTCCAAGGTGATTGTAGATTCCATAGTCAGTGGTTGTGTGTTGGAATTGGGAGCCTTCACCACCAAAGTTGATCTTCACATCCTATCATTAGGGTCTTATGACATTGTGTTGAGTATAGATTAGTTAACCACCCTTTAGGCAAATATAGACTACTGCCATAAGTTTGTATAGTATGTGGATGACACAGTTGGGTAAGTGGAACTTGTAGGGGTCCAGAGGTTAGTCTCACTTTGGATGATCTCAGCTAAGAAATTGAAGTAGAGTGTGTAACATGGATGTTAGATGTTTGCAGTCTTAGTCAACGACCTTGAGGACACTAAGAGTTGTGAGGTGATGCTAGATGATCACCTACTCCTTAGTGAGTATGCAAACTTATTCCCTAATGAGATACTAGGAATGTTGCCAGAATGTGACATTGAATTTTGTATAAATCTCATTCTAAGAGGGAAGCCTATTTCATGAGCTTCTTATCATATGACTAATCATGAGTTGAGTGCGATCAAATTATAGTTCAAGGAATTGTTGGCCAAAGTCCATATTCATCCTAGTGTATCCCTGTGGGGTGCATCGATCATCTTTGTAAAGAAGAAAGATGGATCATTGTGGTTGTGTATTGACTATTGACAATTGAATAAGGTGACAGTGAAGAACTGATATCCCTTGTCAAGAATAAATGACTTGTTTGATCAGATGAAGGGAGTGAGAGTGTTCTCAAAGATTAATCTTAAATTGGGATACCATTAGCTTCAGATTCATGAGGTTGATGTTCATTGGACAACTTTTCATAAATGCTATGGGCATTATGAGTTTATGATTGTACCCTTTGGGTTAAACAATGTGCCATCAATGTTTGTGATTTTAATGAACACATTATTTTGCATGTACCTCGATCGATGTATCCTTGTTTTCTTGGATGACATATTGATCTATTCTAAGACTATTGAGGAGCACAAGGTTAATTTATGCCAAGTGTTGTAGTGCCTATGAGACCATCAATTATATGTAAACTTGGGTAAATATGGATTCTTCTAGTCTAAGGTAAAGTATTTGGGGCATATCATCATAGGCGATGGTATTACAATGGACCTAGAGAAAATCCAAGCTATCATGATTGGCTAATGCCCAATATTGTTTTTGAGGTTCATAGCTTCATGGGATTGGCAAGTTACTACCATCAATTCATGAAGGACTTCTCATGAGTGGCTTATCCTATCACTTCTCTATAGAGGAAAGGGAAGAAGTATGTTTGTTAGACTAGTGTGAGTTAGCATTTGAGGCTTTGAAGGAGTGATTGACAAGTGTGCCAGTCCTTGTTGTGCCTAACTATGTAGGTGATTTTATGATTTGCACAGATGCTTTGTTGGAAGGTGTGGGGAAAGTGTTGATGCAAGATGGTTGTGTGATTGCATATGAGTCTAGAAAACTCAAGGACCATGAGCTAAACTACCCCACTCATGAATTGGAACTTGCGGTAGTTGTGCATGTAGTTATGTGTTGGAGACATTTCCTTTTGGGATATAGTTTTGAGTTGCATAGTGATCATCATAGCTTGTAATATATCCTTACTTAGCCAAACTTGAATGCATGACAATATCACTAGATGGAGTTCCTACGTGAATATAATTTTGATATTCACTACATCAATGGGAAAGAAAATGTTGTCACAGATGCCTTGAGTAGGAGGTGACATGAGATATCAATTTTGTCATTGGTAGTGGATTTATGAGGTCATATCTTGGAGGCCTTTCCTAGTGACACATGGTATCAATAGGTGAGGGCTGATACTGCTTCTGGACATACCCTTGAGGGGAGGTTTTTAGGATATTAGAGTCCAATGGACTGCTGCAACACTTAGGGTGCATTTATGTGCTATTGTATGGCGATCTTTGTACCTTGATTTTGTTGGAAGCACATTGTGCACCATATTTTTCACATCCTAGCATTAAGAAGTAGCATACCAACCTTATACAGTTGTACTTTTGGGTAGGGATGAGGTTCAATGTTGCTAATTTTGATGCTTGATGTATTGAGTGCTAGAGAGTGAAGGAAAAGAATCAACATCCAACATGCCTTTTGTAGCTACATACCATTCCAAAGTGGAAGTGGGATACTATATCCATTGATTTTATCATGAGGTTTCCTATGTCATCATGATGACATGATTGTATCATGGTGATAGTGAACAAGTTGTCCAAGGTAGTACATTTTTCTCCCATGAGAGCATCCTACACCACTTCTTTTTTAGCACATGTTTTCTTGGAAGACATTGTTCATTTGCATGGAATCCCTTGAAAAATTATATTAGATAGAGATCCAATGTTTACTTCATCATTGTGGACATCTCCTGAGCATGCTTTGGATGTGAAACTCAAATTTACTTCAACATACCACCCATAGACTAATGGTCAGACAAAGAGAGTGAACCAGGTTTTGGAAGACATGCTTTGCATGTATGTGATGGATAGATAGGTGAAGTGGGATGACTATATCTATACCTTACTAAGTTTTTTTTATAACAATGGGTACCATAGTTCTCTTTGCATGTCACCTTTTTAGGCCTTGTATGGTAGACCATGTCATACCCCTTTAAGTTGGAATCATTTAGAGGATTGAGTGATTTAAGGTCTAGAGATGCTTTAGGATATAGAGTAGTAGGTTGTTCATATTAAAGAGCATTTTTTTATTGCTTAGGACATGTAGAGGAAATATGTGGATGCCCATAGGTTGGATCATCACTTTTCAATTGGAGACATGGTATTTTTGTGAGTGAATCCAAGGAAGAGCCCCATCCATTATGGGAAAGGCTCTAAACTAGCACTACATTTTGTCAGAAAAATTAAGATCCTCCAGAGGATCAGTCTTGTTGCTTGTTGACTAGCATTGCCACCTATCCTATCGTGCATCCATTATATTTTCCATTTTTCTATTTTGAGGTAGCATATTTTTGATTTTACCCATGTACTTGATTGGGATGCTTTGCAGGTGGAGGATGAGCAACTTTCTTTGGAGCCCATCTGTATCCTTCAACATTAGAGGCTAACCCTCAAAGGTTAGGACATAGAGTAGGTAAGGGTCCAATGGGACCCAAGTGATGAGACTTTTTCTCCTTGGGAAGATGCTACATGTTGAAAGATTTGTACCATTTTCTATTTGCAGGCTTCCAAGAGTAATCCTATGCCTAGTGGGGGAGGATGTAGGACCTCTGTGTTTGCATTCTGTACCTTGTTATATTTGGGTTTTGAGAGATACTTTGATACTCATGTTTGAGGACATTTGAGATGACCTGATGGTTAGATACTTTATTTTGATTTACCAGTATCATAGATGTTAGATGCTATGCTATTTAGTTTGATCATATCTACATGACAATGCTTATTGATGTGACATGATGCTTTATGATCATATCTAGTTATTTTGTATTTGGAAATATACTCTATTTATGATTATATGATGGACTTATTGGTTTTTTGATACTTTGATTTGTTTCTATGTCTATTTACTTCATTCTTGCTTTGAGATGTTTTTGTGATACAGTGATTGATTTAAATAAATGATTTTAATGTGATTAAATAAATAGTTATTTAATGTGATTTAATGCATTTATCACTTTGATTCCATTATTATATGCAATTTTACTTGATTGTGTTGCTCTATGTGCAAGATTTATATCCTGATAGTGGCACATAGAGTTAGTAGTTCAACTATTCTTACCTAGCCAATGTCATCCATGTATGGTTGATGTATCCTATATAATTGATTAATTAAATCTTCCGATGATTTAATAATTCTGGACTCATTTGCATTATGTGATTAGACCAATGAATGTGTCTATACATTTAGAGGTTCACAATTGTCATGAAAGTTATATTGAATTATCATGCTTTAGTAGTTTAAGGGAATTTAAGATTTGATTTATTTATTTCAATTCCTAGAAGCTTTGCTGTAGTTGAATTCCATTTAATTGAAATTGTCTGAAATGTCCCTTTTCTAATTTTATATGATATTTCCAACCTCTAATCAGATCTTTAAGATCAAACAACTAATATCACAAAGATCCACCAAATTTCTCAAGAAATGCCAAATCGGGTATGCTGAAAATAGTGCCAAAAGCTTCACAACTTTACAAATTATTAATAAATCTGAAAATGGACATTTTTGCAGAAATTTCAGCAGCATAAAATCCTACAAAATGACATTTCCAGATCCGTATAGCCTTTACACAACTGTTCACAAATGTAGGACAAAAACTATGCTCATCGGGCTCCCGAAATTAACACAAAAATGCCCGAAAACACCACAAAACACTAATAATCTATCTCATAAGTTTAATCACATCCAAATAAATATATCCAGCTCTATTTTAACACCTTAAAGTCTAAAATAAAGCAGCAACCCAAACTGATATAAAATACTCAACTGTAAACACCAAACTCATACAAAAAACACACCCGAAAACCCACAAATCTGCATTGTTCAGCACAAAGGCAAACTCTGTATGAGCATGCACATGGAATGGCTTCAAAATCCCATCCTTAGCCTTCTTAGAAACCTGCAAACTCTTGTTCTTGGGTCTCCCTGGAAACCTGCAAACTCCCGTTCTTGGGTCTCCTTCTCCACAGGTTTGGCAGCCTCTGAAGAATAACAAAGAATGAGCAAAAATCAAGTTCTGGAATCAGCCCAAAATGCCTCCAAACCCCTTAAAAGAGGGCATAACCATAACTCACATCCAAGAGAGGTTAATGAAACATATTTTAATAATAATTTTCATTTATTAATCCAACGGTTTCCAAAGATTAACCCCCTTTTTCTGAAACTTCACTTTCTTGGGCCTACCTGCCTTAGCAAAGATTATTATTTTCTAATTATTTGAAAAGGGGACATGACAAGTCCTCCCATCCCAAAAATTGCTTGTCCTAAAGCAATGGCTAAACAATAAACCAATCAATCCACCTGGATCCCAAATGTAGTCATGAACTATACTACTACCAATTAACACAGGCTCCTGCAATATCCTCTGCAATATGACCAAGAGGAATCCATAATCAAACTGACAATTATAGCTCAACCAAACTCCAAAATCACCACTACCACAGTCAAAAACCCATGAGACACAAACTCTTAGAACATTAGAACCCAAGTAAAGTGGACAAATCAAACTACCAACACAGTAAATACCATCAACGCATCCCACTGGCCTATACAGAATGTACAATCCAACTCTGCAACAATGGTGAACGCTCTCGAATGAAACAGTACCAAGTATGGAGAATCCACACACTGTACAACTCTTGCAGTCAACACAACTCTGCAAATCACCGACCACTATCTCATAACCATAACTCCCATGCACTGCTGATGGTGAAAAGATATTACAAGATAAAGAGTAAGAAATGGAATCTAAACCAAATTTGCCTACCATCAAATCCTCAAAACAAGGATCAAATGCTAACTGATGTACATACCCTGCAATATAATGTTGATTAAAAAAACCAACCTTAGTCAACAGCTCACCATGAACAAGTGATACAACCCACTGTGACTGATCACTAGCTAAGTCAAGAGATGTCATAGCCAAAGGAGTAGAATCAATAACAACACCCACTGAAGCATCACTCCCAAACTCCTGCTCTAAGTCACATATTATCAAGCTGTCAACTACAGAACCTATCACCATGTCATGCCCATCACAACTCTCATCTTGAGGCATCAAACTGTCCCATAACTGATGATAAGCACTAGGAACTAAAGTACATCTCTGTATCATCATCTCATCAACATGGTCATCAAAGGTAAATTGATGAGCGTACCTCACAGTGTAATGCCGATAGAATTCGCCAATCTCAGTCAGTGGCTTAGATTGTAATCTAGATGAAACTAACTGCAATTGATCATTAACCATGTTGGAACTGACTACTACCTCCGAAGATATCACCAAGGGAGTAGTATTACTAGTAGGAACCATGCCAACTGCCGACTCACCAACATCACACATGATCTTTGATACATCTCTAGTCTTCGTGCCATCAGTACTAGAGGCCACCACCATGTCAGGCATACAACAATCTGATACAACACCCAACTCAACTGAACCTGACTCTAGTGGGAATGAACTTGATATGCCAATGTTAGTATCAAGGATGGATGCATCCCCATCTCCAGTATCTCTGACAATCTCGACCATGGACATCCTCGGATCACCAAACACCACAGCTTGTGACTGTATAGAATCAGGTAAAAACTGTAGTCGCTCTAACTCCATGGTCACCTTAGCCAAATGAAACTATGACTCCTTGAAAGCCAACTGTGTACTCTCAAGAATCTTAGAAGTCACCTCAAGCTGCTCAGTAAGCTCACTCACCTCATCTTCCTTGGCCAACAATGCATCATATGTTGTACTGTCCCACTCCATAAGATAATCTCTGTCAGCTACCAACTGCATATAATTCTGTCTCAAAATCTAAATAGCCTCCCATAAAGAGTGGATCTCTATCAAGGAAAGATAATTGCCTTCCTGCTCATCACTAGTAGGAGAACCCCATCCATAAACTGCTAACAATTGATGAGCAGCATCAAAATGCTGGCAAGTGATAGCAATGTCTCGGTCACTAACTCTCAACTGATTAGACACATGATGGCACTGGCTTGACTGTCTTCTAGAAACCTCCTCTAATAAACTATCTAAAGGAGTATCCTCAAAGTTACTAGTCTCTACAGTATTACCATCCATATCCTGTGAATCAAATCTAAAGCTCATATCAACATACGAAGTATCAAAAACATTAGCATTGCTGTCCAACTCCTCTATACCCAAGGAAACTAAGTCTTCAAAACTGCCCACTGCATCCTCCTAGATGTCATCAATGCCAATATGATCCCAAGACTCATCTATACACACTGCCAAATATGAAATATCATCAACACATTCCAGCAAGTATGGTCGACTGGATATATGAACAAAGCCCAACATCGGTGTATAAAAACTAATACCAACATCAGACAAGATACTGGCACAAGAAAAGACAACACCGTGTAATCTGCTAATCAAATCCATGATAACACCCAAACAAACACTACTACCAAAAAGTGTTAAAGATCTCCAGTCAACTGAATCCCAAATGCTAATATAACAATCTCGAGTCCATATCCGTAAACTAGAACCAACTGGTAACTCAAGAAAACTCCTCACCTGAGTAATATGACCAATACCAACTAACTCCACATACCTGTCATGATGAGATAATGAAGTCACAATAATATCTTTGTTCACCTTCAGCTGGCTGGACAAATCATGTGAAGTACTACCAGCCTCAACCTCATGTGATGAAGCATCTAACTGTGCCTGGTACTCTTTCTTAGCAAAGTCATGAATGCTCAATGTCTGCTCATCTCTACCAGGTATCTCACCATCTTGCACAACAACATCCTCATAATCATCATTTGAACCCACTACATTGTAGTCACTACCTGTTGTAACTATACCATCCTGAATACTTGTGGCATCACCCTTTGACGACCTGTAAAAAATTGTCTCAATTTGAGTATCAAGTTGACCGTTACTATCAATTTGTGTAATATCCTTTCCCACCACCTCCTGTGGCAAAGTAGAATCTGAGACCTCTACCTGGCTATCAGCTAGTTTCTCAAACTCCTCATGCAAGTTCTTGGGAATTGTGTCATCTGTCCTGTGAGAAAATTTGCCAAATAGAAATCCACTCAACTTATCCACCTTAGCTGGGTCGGACAACATGTCATTCATTATACGGTGGTGCTCAACCAACTATTCAGACATGTCATGGCTTATTTTCATAAGTTTATCTCAAATGTCTAAATAACCATCCTTTCTACTATTTTGACTTTGGATATCAATTGTCCAAGATCGTGTCCTCTACGACTCTGTACTATACCTGTCCATTCTGGATAAAGTAGAGCGTAACCCCAATAGGATATAACTTCTTCAAACACCAAGAACTAACATGCAAATGATTAGAAGTAGCATGCAACCATAGATTTTGACACGCAACTGATTAGAAGCAACATGCAACCACCAAATTATGACATGCAAGATCTGGGTAGTTGTCAAAACTGACGTGCAAGATCTAGGTAGTTGTCAAAACTGACATGCAAACTTCTACAACCACCAAATTCACCAAGAACTAACATGAAAATGATTATAAGTAGCATGCAACCATAGATTTTGACATGCAACTAATTAGAAGCAACATGCAACCACCAAATTATGACATGCAAGATCTGGGTAGTTGTCAAAACTGACATGTAAACTTCTACAACCACCAAATTCACCAAGAACTAACATGCAAATGATTAGAATTAGCATGCAACCATAGATTTTGACATGCAACTGATTATAAGTAACATGCAACCACCAAATTATGACATGCAAGATCTGGGTAGTTGTCAAAACTAACATGCAAGATCTGGGTAGTTGTCAAAACTGACATGCAAGATCTGGGTGGTTGTCAAAATTGACATGAAAACTTCTAAAACCACCAAATTCACCAAGAACTAACATGAAAATGATTAGAAGTAGCATGCAACCATAAATTTTGACATGCAGCTGATTAGAAGAAACATGCAACCATAAATTATGACATGCAAGATTTGGGTAGTTCTCAAAACTGACATGCAAACTTCTACAAACCCTCAGGCTGGCAAGATCATGGCTCTGATACCACTAAAATTTCCCTTTTCTGATTTTATATGATATTTCCAACCTCTAATCAGATCTTTAAGATAAAACAACTAATATCACAAAAATCCACCAAATTTCTCAAGAAACCCCAAATCGGGTATGCTGAAAATAGTGCCAAAAGCTTCACAACTTCACAAATTATTAATAAATCTGAAAATGGACATTTTTACAAAAATTTCAGCAGTGTAAAAGCCTAAAAAATGACATTTCTAGATCCGTATAGCCTTTACACAACCATTCACAAATGTAGGACAAAAACTATGCTCATCGGGCTCCTGAAATTAACACAAAAATGCCCGAAAACACCACAAAACACTAATAATCTATCTCAAAAGTTTAATCATGTCCCAATACATATATTCAGCTCTATTTTAACACCTTAAAGTCTGAAATACAGCAGCAAACCAAACTGATATAAAATACTCGACTGTAAACACCAAACTCATACAAAAAACACACCTGAAAACCCACAAATCTGCATTGTTCAACACAAAGGCAAACTCTGTATGAGCATGCACATGGAATGGCTTCAAACTCCCATCCTTAGCCTTCTTAGAAACCTGCAAACTCTCATTCTTGGGTCTCCCTGGAAACCTGCAAACTCCCGTTCTTGGGTCTCCTTCTCCACAGGTTTGGCAGCCTCTGAAGAATAACAAAGAATGAGCAAAAATCAAGTTCTGGAATCAACCCAAAATGCCTCCAAACCACTTAAAAGAGGGCATAACCTAACTCACGTCCAAGAGAGGTTAATGAAACATATTTTAATAATAATTTTCATTTATTAATCCAACGGTTTCCAAAGATTAACCCCCTTTTTCCGAAACTTCACTTTCTTGGGCCTACCTACCTTAGCAAAGATTATTATTTTTTAATTATTTGAAAAGGGGACATGACATTGCCCGATTTTGTATGGGTTGAAAAGGGTTATTTTAACGAGCTAGTTAATTTCCTAATTTTATATTCCACTTTAAAAAAAGTGAATATTTATCCCAAAAGGGAATTATTCCCTCACTTCTCACTTTTGAATTAGAAAGTTTGAGAACAAAATCCAAATCCTCTTCAGGAGGAATTACTATTTGATTTGTTGCAGGAGCTATAGGCATGGGATTTTTGTGAGGTTGGTCTCATTGGATTAGTCTCAAGGAGACTTTGGCTTGCCAAGCTTTTCGGAGATCTCCATAGAGTGATTATTTTATCACATGTGTTCCTATTTTGTCCCTTTTGATTGCCAGGTCAGGGTCTCCCATTTTTATGTTTGGCCTCTATTTTAGAGTCTATTTTGGATAGTAGTTTTCTAGGAGGTAGAGAACTATTGTTCCCCTCAATTCCTGTATGTTGGCTCTACCCAGTTGGGCAAGTACAAGCATTTGATTTCTTTTTGACTTGATGGTTTGGGTTTTCATGCCATTATGCTAGCCAATTTTGCATACGGACTTTGAAACCAAATTTTATTTGATATTTGTGGCTTTTGTACCCAATGACATAATGGGTTTTAATTTCAAGGTTTTTGACATTTTTGGTTTTTTTCTTGATTTGTGTGCCACCCTACTTTCTTGGGTTTTCTTGGCATTGTAGTTGGTCGTGGATCCAGATTATCCATGTAAGAATTTGGTATAGCTCTAATACCATGTAAGAATTTTCCTTAGGGAAAGATTCACCCAAGATCAAAGACATCAAACACAAGCAAAACTGTAGACCAAAAAAGAGTATGATCAATATATCATAACATGTCCTGATACATCACTATGTTCAAATTGAGTGTACACACTAGGAGTGCCTGTATATAAAGCCCTCTTAGGAAGCACTTAGAATGTCTCTAGAAAGAACCAGGAGATAAGATAAGCATGACAACTAAGCACATGTCTTATCCACCATTCTAGATGATAGGATAAGAATGACAAGGTGTATCTCAAGTGGAGATGTTGTAGACACCATGTGCTTAATTAGTGTGCTAACTCCTATGTTATAGACATCATGTGCATAAAAGAGTTGTGAGCTCCTGTGTTGTCAACATGACAACTCACAAGAGTGCACATACTCCTAGGTGACTAATAAATAAATATTAAAATAATGCATTAATCTAAGTAAACTTAAGTAAGTTTAAATAGTAAATACTTATTTACACCAACACCCCCCCTTAAGTGCAACTTAGGGGAATGCCCTTAAGCTTACAAAAACTAGGATGAAATGCATAATGGGTCTCGACTACTAGGCCATGTTAGGCACCCATGTACATAATGAAATGCAATCTCTCATAAAGTGGAGAAAGAGGGAAAACCTCATGGGAAAAACCCTCCCCCAAAATGAGAGATGAAAGGGATGCATGGATGGATGGAGTAATCAAGACCCCCCCATTATGACATACATCGAGTATATACAAGAGAGAAATGGGAGAAGGACAAAACCCCAAAGAGGAAAAAGTCCCCTTCATAAAGAAGAAGAAGGAGATGAGGTAGTCCCCCCACTAAAGGTAGTGTCTCAATCAGTGAGAAATGCTCCAATAGAAGTTGATCCATGAGTGTTGAATGATGTTCCTCCCCATTGGAAGAAACAATGGCCAAGGTACTAGTGAGATGCTTCCATTGAGTGTGGAAAGAATATCGATGATGTAAGGTATCTCTAAAACCTATTCAAATGTCCCTGTGTCGATACTAATAGTGGCTCGTTTCAAAACTATTGAGAAGAAGTGTAGATCTAGAAAGAATTGCTGTAAAACCTATTTCAAAGAACCAACAGTCTCCTCAAATGATAAAGAG
Source organism: Cupressus sempervirens (assembly GCA_028749045.1). Taxonomy (NCBI): domain Eukaryota; kingdom Viridiplantae; phylum Streptophyta; class Pinopsida; order Cupressales; family Cupressaceae; genus Cupressus; species Cupressus sempervirens. The sequence continues at coordinate 383,503,557 of CM053784.1, forward strand.
ACCTTCTGCAACTACTGTACATAAGGATCCACAATCACATCAGCCTGTAAAAATTGATCATGTAGAGAATGGATATGAGGGTCAGACTGAGCCCTCACAATAACTATAGAAGGATCATCCTCATCAAAGAGAAGTCGAATATCATCAAAGAAGTCTCCCAAATCTATTGTGTGTGACTCTACAAATAGAGCTAAAATGTCTGGAAAGAAATCATCACCTGGAAGACAAAGTGTACCTGGCTGTGCTAAACTACATGAATCTATCACTATGATAATGGATGAAGAATTTGCCTCAAAGAGAAGATGAATATCATCAATAGTGTCTCTCACATCTTCAATGTGAGCATCCATGAATAGGCTTGCAATGGTAGGAAGGAAGTCATTGCATGAAGGTAAAGTAGGAAGACATAAAGGGTCTTGTTGCACTGAATCTGAAGCATCTGTGGCTAAAATAGGATTAGTAGGAGCAACAAGAGCATCTCGAGGTGTGATCTCATTTGGAGTTGAAGAAACCATAGGTTGAGTGATTGGGTGTAGAATGTCCTCTAGAGATGGAGGAACACATGGATCTCCATATGCTTCCCAAATAGACATCCAAATATAATAAGGAAAACTTGCCATTCTAAGAGGAGCAAAAGATTTCGTACTCATACTATTATATAGAAAGTGATGAAGGTGCACAAGATGTGTCTAATTAAAATGTGGTGGCAATGAATAGAGATAAGGAAGCAATTCTTGATGGTCTCTTAGATGATCAAGTATCAAAGCACTCCATTTGTGATAGTTCCTTGTTGTCAACTATGGTCTAATACTAGACTGACAAATCTGACAAGACTCCATGAGATCAATCTATAAACCCCCAAAGAATCAAAGAACCCCCCCTTTTAGGCACTTGGTAGCCACTTGTCAATTTAGGGCCTATTTTTGAAAGTAGTATTTCTATCCATAGAACCTATAATATGATTACAAATCTGGAAAGTAGATAAAAAAATTCACTTTCAAAAAAGTGGAACCTAATTTGGATTCCAGATGAGCCTGTACTAACCATTTTAAGTGGCAAAAATTGGGATTTGCAAGTTGTAGAAAAATTCAAGAATACAGATCTCAAACCACCTACATCAATGTGTAGATCACAAAATCCTACCCCAAAACAAAAAATATTGCTTGCAAAAAGGAGTTTGTATGAGAAAGATATCATTGTTTGAAAATCACCACTGTTGTTATTTTTCTTGAATCACCGTCATGCCTCCAAAAATCAAATGACTTTAGATTTCACCTTGAATGTTTGGTTTTGGTGAAAAAAGTCAATTTAGGGGTTTTTTGACCTTCTAAATGTGATGCAAATATCTGATTTGCACTAGCAAGCTTCAATCTTCACATGCAAAAATCTCTCCTATGGCCCAATGGCCAAAAAATTTCTAAAAAATAATGTAGATCTAAAAAAAATAGTAGATATGTAAACAAAAAAAATGTAGATCTAAAAATTAAATGTGCAAATCTGAAATGATCATACCAATTCTACAAATTAGTCCTTTGGGTGTCGATTTTGCAAATTTTTTTGCCTCACAATTGACTATGGCCCAGGGTAGGCAACTATATAGCTGATTTTCATCAAATGAGCATTTCGGATGCAATGACAATGTTAGATCTAGCTCTAGACACTCCTAATTTTTGTGATACTCCAAATTTAGGCCAAGGTGCTAAAGCAAGAAGACGGTCTTGAATGGCTTTGTGAAGAAAGATTCTCCAAGGGCTCTGATACCATGTAAGAATTTGGTATAGCTCTGATACCATGTAATAATTTTCTTTAGGGAAAGATTCACCCAAGACTAAAGAACTTGAACACAAGCACAACTGTAGACCAAAAAAGAGTATGATCAATATATCATAGCATGTCTTGATACATCATGATGTTCAGATTGAGTGTACACACTAGGGGTGCCTATATATAAAGGCCTCTTAGGAAGCGCCTAGAATGTCTCTAGAAAGAACTAGGAGATAGGATAAGCATGACAACTAAGTGCACATCTTATCCATCATTCTAGATGATAGGATAAGAATGAAAAGGTGTATCTCAAGTGGAGATTTTGTAGACACCATGTGATTAATTAGTGTGCTAACTCTTCTGTTGTAGACACCATGTGCATAAAAGAGGTGCGATCTCTTGTGTTGAGTGCACATACTCCTAGGTGACTAATAAATAAATATTAAAATAATGCATTAACTTAAGTAAACTTAAGTAAGTGTAAATAGTAAATACTTATTTACATCAACAATCCATAAGGATATCTTTCTAACCCTTGTATTTTTATTTTATTGGGATTTATGCCAAATTTGTACCTCCAAATATAGGCTAGTTGAATGATCTATTTACTTGTGTCTTTATGTTTCTCATGCAACCCTTGTTAGTTATGATCATCATGTAGTTGGTGTGCCCACACAAAAGCACATGAGCATGCACTTGTCAGGTTCTTGCAAGATTTGAGCTCCCGGTTGTTTGTTGGTTGTGTTATGTTCATTGGGATTGGTTTGGGAAATTGCATTGCCTACAAGCACTCATTATGTGATGAACATGGGTATGTAGGGTAGGTTGATGTGGAGGGGCTTCTCTCATAACCCTGGGTCATGTTCTTAGCAAGGTATATGTGAAGAAGTTTCTAATTTAAGTGATAATTAAATTAATTCATGGGTAATTAACTAAGATAAGAAAATACATTATCCACACGACTCATCTAGGGACACAAAACATTGGCCTCTCAAGGGAGTCCCAAGAGGAATCTTATGTAATGATCTTGAGTGTGGGAGTCCCAAGAAACCTACTCTCCGCTAGAGTTCCTACATCGTAGACCCATAAAGTGTCTGACCAGGACCTATTGTGTTGCATTGTGTCATGATCTTGGTTTCAGTCCTCTGTACTATTTGGCATGAGTGTTATCCTTGGATGATTGTCTTATGTGTGTTTGATGTCAAATCACTATCTCTATTAGTATGATGGGAGTGAGCCTATAGGTTCCATGTGGTTGGGAGGTGTAGCTACCTTTACCACTATTGGGGATCAACATATAGAGTTGGCCTTTCTCCATGTTTAGTTCTGGAGCTAGATGCTCACATGGTTCTCCATTTCTTCTAGAGTATGTTTCCATGTGATTTATGTTATTTCAATTCATAGAGATAGTTTATTTATGCACATGTATGATCATTGTGATGTTACTTTTCCACATGTTTACTAGATGGTATGAATTAGATGGTTAGATGGTTGATTCATCCTTTCTAGCATGCTTAGTTATTTTTCATTCATTCAAGTGTTCAAGCCTTAATATTTGTGGATCTGGTACTCCCCAGTGTGGAGGAATTATTCTACTTTACACTTCTTGTTATGCTTTTCCTTTTTGCTATTATCAAACCTCGTATTAGAGAGGGGATTGCTCACATGAGAATGTGTTCTCTCACATGGAGCATAGTGAATACTCACACAAGAGGCCTAAAACTCTCTTACGCAAGCCTTTAGCTCATTTGTTGAGAGTTTTTCTAACAATCTTGGCATTTCCTCATGTGAGAAAGAATTTTCTCATGCACAATTATATACTTCCTTGCATGAAGAGGTGTTCCCTCATGTGAGCCTAGAGGTTTGTGTTTCCTTGTGGAAAAAATAGGGAGTATCTCTGCTGACTTTTGAGAAATGTGTTTAGGTGTTTTGAGTACCCTTTTGGATTACACACCTTCCTAGACTTTGATAGATCAAATATTCTAGGTTTCATAACTATCTAACTTCCATAGTTGGTTTGAATGCATCGGTAAGTAGTGACACTTGGAGATCATTGGATGTTTGGATTGGTTGGTTAAGTCTTTTGTTGTGATCTTTTGATCAATTTCATGTTGATGTTGTTTGATTTCATGCTTATTCTTAAAAAAAATGTGTATGTGATTTTACTATCCTTGTTCCAAGGATCTCCAGGTGGGACATTACAAGTATACCTTGTAGTTCAACATATTTGACCTCAATATGGGTCCAGTAGGCATTTCCAAGAGTCTTGAGATGCAGGTGCATCTTTTGGCACCATTAGTTGTAGTTTTCCATAGAAAACTTTGTTGCCTATCTTTTGAACATATTGATATTTTGTCTCAAGCTATTAAACTCTCTTTTCCTTAGGACATAGGATATGATACCAATTCTTATTCCCAACCATAGGTCAATATATTGAGAGGGTGGGGGGTGAATCAATATACTTAGTAGAATAAGCTTTTTCTCTTTTAAATCATACTCAATACTTTCTAATGAGTTAGTAAGGGATACAAGTCAACTGGTTAGGGCCAAGAAAAACATAACACAAAATTTTTCTTATGAAAACCTAGCTAGGGTAAAAACCATGGTGTGTGAGCTAATCATCACAAATTTGCATTCTTATGAAGTGCTCCCAATCAATAGCTTATCCTTGCTAAAAGCTTACAATGAAACTATAAGGTGTCACCCTATTAAGGGATTTGATAGAGCCTTTTCAGATCATTCCCTATTAGGAGAAACTTGTTGAAATGACTTTGGAAAACAAGTTAATGTATCACCCTATTAAGGGATTTATACAAAGAACCTACTAGGGTTCACCGTCATCTAGATTTACTATTGAAAAGGTAAGTAAACAACACACAATTTATCAAACAGTTTAGCTACTCTACTTAGCTTAATGTAGATCTCCCCTTTACTCTCTTGACTAGTCTACAACTATACTCTACCTTCACTTGGCTCTATATCACTCATATTCTAATCACTAGTGTTCTAGGCTCTTTTGGCTCTTGCACACAATCTTCTTGTGTTGTTCTATGTTGGAAGCTCCTTTTTCTTTCCAAGGCATAGTAACTTGTTGAGATGACTTATCTTCTCACTCCTCTTCTCCTCTTGAGATTCCTTTTATCTTAGCTTCTCTATGGCTAATCCCTAGGATCTCCAAATCTTTCTCCTCCAATCTCATCTCATTTATATTTCTCTTTTAGCTTCACTTAAGATTCTTTAGACTTCAAATTCAAAATTTGAATTCTTACCCCTATTACTAGCATTGCTTCATATTGTAGTAGCGTGTCTCTTTTTTTAGATGTAATGTGTTAATATAGAAGTCATGGGTGCTGCATGCCCTCAATGGTCTATACTTGATAGGAAGAAGTCAAATTCAAAATCTTCTGATTATTCCTTGATCTTCATTCTGTTAGGGTTAAACCATGGGTAGAAATAAAAATTACATGCAAATATAACCAATATCAAAAAATAATAGATCACACAGAAAAGAACACAAGACACCAAGATTTAACGTGGTTCACCCAATCCCTGGGCTACATCCACCAAACAACAACTCTGATATTATTATGATCCAATAATTATAACTTGATTACACTTCGTAATCCCTTATAGCTCAATACCATCACAAGAACCAATTTTTGCATCACCACTATGAAACAATCCCTAACCCTAAGCCCTTTTATACAAGTATTTTTACTAATTTAGTGTTATAATTAATAATTACATGTTAGCCCAAAATCCCAATAAAATAGGGCCACATTTTTTTTCTACTACCCCAAACCCCTACTCTAGGCTTGGCCCAGCCTCGAACCCTAGTGAGGAATTATGTAGTATGTATAGTACTTCCCTAATCAATCACCACAATCTAACAATCTCCCACTTGGGGACTAATCAAGCTCCACACTAAACAACAATCTCCCACTTGGAGACTAATCCTATAGCTATGTCGCTACTCCAGGAGCCTCCCACTAGATCAAACCACCCTGGACTTTGTTGTGCTTGTATTCATGTTCATTCTAGAAGACCAACTAAAGTTGAAGAGGAGTTCAAATTCTCCCTTATTGCTACCTTCATAAACATATCTACTAGATTGTCATCTATATCTATCTTGTCCAAATTTAACTGTCCATCCTCCAAAACTAACTGAATGAAATAGTACTACAATTGTATGTGTTTGGTCTTTGAATGTAGAGCTGAATTCTTTGCAAGATGAATGACACTTTAACTATCTGTAAATAAATAATCATCCTTTTGAGGGTGTCCCAATTCTTCCAAGAAACTCTAAATCTATATCATCTCCTTAGCTACCTCTATAGTAGCAACATACTCTACCTCTGTAGTGGACAAAACATTAACCTTCTGTAACCTAGAAACCCAGCTCATGGCTGCCCCACCAATAGTAAAGACATAACCTGTAGTACTCCTCCTAGTATCAATATCCCCTACCAAATCTAAGTCACCATAGCCTTGTAAATCAGTAGTAGAGCCCCCAAAGTGTAAACACTTATTGGAAGTTCCTCTCAAATATCTGAGAATCCATTTGACTGCATTCCAATGCTTAGTTCCTAGATGACTCATATACCTGCTAATGACTCCCACTGCATGTCCAATATCTAGCCTAATACATAGCATAACATACATCAAGCTTCCTAAAACTAAAGGATAGGGTACATTAGACATCTTATCCTCCTCTTCTTGTGTCTTAGGACACATCTCCTTAGTCAACTTCAAATGACTAGGTAATGGTGTGTTGATAGCTTTAGCATTCTCCATAGAGAAATGTTGCAACACCTTCTTAACATAATCAACCTGAGATATCATCAATTTTTTGTTCTTCCTATCTCTACAAATGTTCATACTAAGGATTTTTTTTCCTGCCCCAAATCTTTCATATAAAATGCATGTGCTAACTAGCATTTTGGCCCCTTAATATGATCCATGTTAGACCCAACTACAAGCATATCATCAACATATAAACATAAAATAATATAGCTATCATCATCCAACCTCTTAAAATAAACACAATGATCTGAATGACACCTATTATATCCATGCTCATGCATAAAACTATCTAATTTCAGATGCCATTGCCGAGGTGCTTGCTTCAAGCCATATAAACTTTTCTTCAATTTTCACACTAAGTTCTCCTTTCTTTGACCTCAAATCCCTGTGGCTGAGCCATATATATCTCCTCATCCAAATCACCATAAAGGAAGGGTATTTTAACATCAAGCTACTTTAAATACAAATCTTCAGTAGCCGCAATAGTTAAGATAGTATGGATAGAAGTCATTTTAACAATAGGAGAAAATATCTCATCAAAATCAATGCCCTTTTTCTATGCAAATCCTTTTACAACTAACCCGGCTTTAAATATTTTCTTACCTCCATCCTCTTCTTTTAACTTGTAAACCCACTGATTCTATAAAGCTCTTTTACTTGCAGGTAACTTACATAAATACCATGTCCTATTCTTTAGCAAAGAGTCCATTTCATCTTTCATTGCAGACTCCCATTGAATCTTAGTATCTACCTACATAGCTTCATCATAACATTCAAGTTCACCAACATCTATTAATAAAATAGAATACAAAGAGGGAGCAAATCTTTTTGGAGGTCTAATTTTCCTTGTTGACTGTCTAACATTCACTGGTGTGTGTGGCATTTTTTGTTGCAATTGTTAAAAATCATGAGGAATGGCTAGAACATCATCTTTTGGAGTATCATCCAACACTACATAATCATCTTCTTGCTTCTCATGTTGCTGGAATAGATCTTTGTACAACACTTTCTCATTGAATATAACATCCCTACTTCTTACAATTTTATGATTTTCAAAATCCCAAAGTCTATAAGCAAATTCATTAATGCCATATCTAACAAATACACATTTCTTTCACTTAGCTTCCAGCTTGGTTCTATTTTCAAAATTTATGGAAGAAAATGCTTCACAATCAAAATTTTTGAGAAAAGAATAACTCACCTTCTTACTAGTCCATGCTTCCTCTAGAATACCACAACCCAAAGGAGTAGAGTGACCTCTATTAATTAAATATATAGTAGTATTAATAGCCTTCTCCTATATGTTTTAGGGAAACCCAACATGTAACCTCATGTTCCTTGCATGCTCCATTATAGTCTTGTTCATGCGTTCAACCACTCTATTTTCTCGTGGAGTCCTTGGAATAGTTTTTGTCTATGAATACCATTAGTGGAGCAATAATCTTCAAATTCATGACTACAATACTCACTACCATTATCATATCTGAGACATTTTAATTTCTTACTAGTCTCATTTTCAACCAAGCATTTCCATTTCTTAAAAGTTTGAAATACATCAGATTTCTATCTAAGGAAATAAATCCATACCTTTGTAGTTGCATCATCAATAAATGTAACATAATAATGAGAGCCTCCAAGGGAAGATACCTAATCTGGTCCCCATACATCGGTATGCACAAGCTCTAATTTTTCCTTTTTATTTTTCTTTATGGTCTTCAAAAAACTCACTCTCTTTTGTTTTCCATACACACAACTTTCACAGAAATCCATATTAAAATATTTTAGACCTGGTAAAACTTTCTTTGAATGAATCACTTTCATACCTTTCTCACTCATGTGCCCAAGTCTGTTGTGCACAATGCTATATCAGAATTTGCAATAGCTATTTGTTCTCCTTGCTCAATTGCAACAACTATTCCTGAACATTCATTTTTCTCTGAAAAAATTAAAGTAGAAGGAACAATATAACTTATACAAAGATATAAGGTACCTACTTTCACACCTTTTGCTACTACAAGGGAACCTTTTGAAACCTTCCAATTTTTATCATCAAAATTAACTACACAACCCTCATCACCAAGTTGCCTTGCTGAAATTAGATTCCTACTCAACCTTGGAACATGTCTTACCTCATGTAGTAGCCAATGATTCCCATTCTGCAACTTAATCTTAACTTTTTCCTTTCTAACAATCTGACATGGTTCATTATCCCCTAAATAAACAACTCCAAAATCCCCTTGGAAATAATCAATGAAATAACCTCTATGAGGTGTAGCATGAAATGAAGCACCAAAATCTAAAACCCATGAATCATCAACACTTTCTAAAGATAGAAGCAAAGCATCCTCTTCAAATTTGTTACTTACCACATTTGCCTCCTTGTCTCCATCTGGTTTATCTCCTTCATTTTTCTTTTGAGTCCAACAATCTTTCTTTTTATGCCCTGGTTTCCCATAGTACTAACAGTTATTTGGTCCTCTTGATTGAGACCTCCTCCCCTTTGACTTTCCTCTTGATTTCCCACAATTTCCAAAACTACTTGCTCTCTCAGTCATTTTGCCTTGACTTTGTGCATTCAATGCACTTTCTGATGTAGATCCATCTAAGGATTTTCTATGAGTTTCCTCACTCACAATAACATTGATCACATCATCATATTTTAGGGTATTAGATTTGAGAAAAAAATTACTCATGACCATTACCAAGCCATTCCAACTTTCAAGCAAAGAACAAAAAATCAAGAGAGCCCTAATTTCTTCTTCAAAATTGATACCCACCAAAGATAACTAACTAGTAATAGTATTAAACTCATTTAAATGATCTACAATAGATCCACCTTCTGCCATTTTCATATTAAATAAATATTTCGTGAGAAATACCTTGTTTGAAGTAGAGGGCTTTTTATATAATTTCACTAAGGTTTGCATAAACTCTTTTGTTGTCTTTTCTTTTGTAATATTAAATGCCACCAATTGTGCCAAGCATAATTGAATGCTTCCAAGTGCCTTTCTATCTAAAAGATCCTAGTCGTCATTTGACATAGATCCCTAATTCTTGGTTTTGCCTTCCAATGACTTCCATAAATCCTTCTGATAAAGATAGTCTTCCACAATTGAAAGTTCTGCCCATTAAACTTGTCAACCCTCAACTTACCCTCATTTTCTATTACTCCCACTGAACCATGACACTCCCACTCAACCTTGAGATTTTCCTGCAGAGAATAACTGGAAAAAAAAAACCTTACTCTGATACCACTTGTTAGGATTAAACCACAGACAGAAATAACAATTACATGCAAATATAACCAATATTAGAAAATAATAGATTACACAGAAAAGAACACAAGACACCAAGATTTAACATGGTTCACCTAATCCCTGGGCTACATCCACCAAACAACAAGTTTGATATTATTATGATCTAGTGATTACAACCTGATTACAATCTGTAATCACTTACAGCTCAATACCACCATAAGAACCAATTTTTGCATCACCACTATGAAAAAATCCCTAACCCTAAGCCCTTTTATACAAGTATTTTTACTACTTTAGGGTTATAATTAATAATTACATGTCAGCCCAAATCTCGATAAAATAGGGCCAAATTATTTTTACTACCACCCCCAAAGCTGTGCTTGGGGACCGACCTGACCTCGAACATTGATGAGGAATTATGGTGTATGTATAGTACTTTCCTAATCATTCACCACAATCTAACAATCTCCCACTTGGGGACTAATCAAGCTCCACACTAAACAACACATTCCCATAACCATTGAATGTGATCTAATGTGCACTCTTACCCTCTGCATGACTAAATAGTCATGAGTTTCTTATTTGTTTTCCTTCATGTTATCCAGGTTGGATCTACTTGTAGTCATGTTCGTTGTTCCTTTTTCTTGGTTGTTTTTGGTGCATGTTGTCTTCTCTTAGTAGCCTTTTCCTATGTGAATAGTCTTACTTTGGCCTCTATATCTTATCCAACTCAGTTTGTTTATGTATGAGTTAGAGATGCACATTTTTGAGCCTTACTGGTTGCTTCTTATGAGCGTTCAAGTTCTCTTTACAACTATTTCTTGCAATGACAACACCTTTAATGAATAATTCTACCAACTTATTTATCGATTAGATTACAATACTTAGGCCAAAAGTAGTTATATTTTTAAATGCAACATAATTCTTGCCAAATGCAACTAGAGAAAGAAAGTGGAATTCAAGAAAAAAGGTGAGCCTTATATGGCACAATAGCATATTTTGTACCCATGATAGAAAGCCTATTTATTGATTAGATTACAATACTTAGGCCAAAAGTAGTTGTATTTTCAAATGCAACATAATTCCCGCCAAATGCAACTAGAGAAAGAAAGTAGAATTCAAGAAAAAAGGTGAGCCTTGTATGGCACAATAGCATACTTTTTACCCATGAGAGAATTTTTGTGTACTTATGAGAGAATTGTCCAAAAGTATTAAACATAGAAAAATTTACCTAACGTTGCAATGGATTCATATTGTTAATAGAATTTGATAACCCAAACTCTCCATCACTAGTCCCATTAGAACATTGGCCAGATCTTTTCCTACCAAGTGAAGCCTATGAATGGTAGTGGGGAAGAGTGTATTCTTTGTAGATTGGTAGTATGCAAATAATAACATCTCCTAAATGTAGGACAAATTTGCAACATGTCAGTATCAATCAAAAGTTTCTTAAGAGAAATAGTTTAAATTGAATTTTCACTATTTGAATGGATTCAATAATGCTATTGAACAACTAAAATATCATTTTGTTTTGGCATGGCTAAAATTAGTATTAGAGTTTAAAAATGTAAATTTATTATTCAAAACTGTATAAAATTTCTATGATTTATTGGTAAGTTGAACATAATGAAAAGAGCTCTTATAAGTTACTTTCCTATTACAAATGTAGAATAACAAGATGGTTTACTTTTAAAAAGTTTAGCAATATAAAATAATGTTTTTCATAAGAAATTTTGAAATGGAAAGGTGTAAGGGTTCCTTATTTTCATAGAAATAATTTTGTCCTTTCAATAAAAGAGGCAGGAGTAGGGATTTATCAAAACTGACCTTTCTATAAAGGATCTAAATAGAAGGGGAGATAGAGGAGGTTTAACATATTATATAGATCAAAAATTTTCTTTGTAGTTAAGCAAAACAAAATAATCATATATTTAGTAAAGTAGTAGTAGTACATAGTGCATACTGCATACACTCACATATAGTGGATGAAAAGGGAATCCCAACTTCAACAGTGTCCACCGTTCTCTCATGCCATTTTTTCTAGGTGAAAGAATTCATAAGAAAATACTAGATGGAGAGGAAGCTCACAGGATAATTTCTTACATTGAAGTCATAAGAAAAAATTGGTTGGAGAGGAAGCTCATAGGACAATTTATTACATTTCAAAATCTAAACTTGATCAACTATCACTAATCTACCAAGAGAATTAAGCCTTGTCAATACACATTTAGCAAGTGAAAATTTCATGTATTTTTCTAGTTAACAAATTAATAGTAAAATCACAAGAAATAAATGTCTCAATCAGTAATTTGAAATCTTGACATGTCATATTAATAAGTTTTTATGTTGAAAGAATGATTTGATTGTGATTTGCTAATATTTTTAAAACAAAATGCTTTCATGTGAATATAAGTTTCACGATCTCAAAAATTGGTAGTAGAAAGAAACATTTTTAAGCATCATCTTTTGAAAAATCTATGACTAAAATGATATGCAAAAATTTGCTTAAAAACTAAGGAAATCATAAGTTTTGCAAATTTAGAAACTGGGGTTAATTTTAACAAAAAATGTTCCCCTTTAAGCTTTTCTCCCTTTTTATGAATCACACCACTAATAATTGTTTCTTTGGCTCCCTTTTTTATGAAATTGTTCACAAAATTATAAGCTTTCCTTATTTCAACACCATAAAGAAAAAACAACAGGACTAATCCCCTTAGAAAAATGGAAAATGAGAATAATCACAACATTGCTGATTTTAAAGGCCATGAAATTCATAGGAAACAGGGATAATGTAGGAAATATTATGAAACCCTAGTTAAGCCAAAAATTCATGAAAATGAGACTAATAGAAACCAATCTCTCTACAAATGCTGTTAGTTTTATTGGAGCTATTTGGGTGAATATGAAATGAATTGTAGTGGAAAATGATACCTGATTCAATCTGCCTAAAATAGATGCTTCAAAAATAGAGTTGGGTGTTGTTGAACTTGATCTTTAGAGAATCTCATTCAAAAGTCTAAAATTTTAATAATCTTTGAATACTCTAAAAACCTTTCCTAAAATTAAAGGTTTCACATAAATGAAAATACCTCAAATTTTCCTTTTGTCAATTTATAGGATGTAGTCGTGAATGCTTGCAGAGTAATTTACCATGTGAGGCAACACCATGCTCTATTTTGCCAAGTAGTTATATCTAGTATGGGTGGTGATCTCCTATAGAGTTCATTTTCTAGCTATACATATGTTATCAGAGGAAAATCAAGCCACATCTAATTTGAAATATTGTAATCAACTTGTAATTGTATCATTGTTGTTCTTATGAAAAGATTTTATCCATCGGTTGTTTCGTAGTCCATATACTCTGCAATCGCAGATGATGTGCTTTTAAAAAAAAATGACATTAGAAAATCATTGAATGGAAAACTAAATATTAATAAACTATTTGAGAATGCTTACATTAATTGTAGAAATAATGATATAATTAATGAAAACTAGAAAGGACTTTGTGGCCACTGGTAGATTTTCTGATCATTAGAAGCTTTTTTTCCATATGCTTGGGATTATAAAATTGGTTTTATGATGTGAGATAGGTTTTGGCTGAAGTTTTACGCTATACAAACTATTGAATATTATAAATAAATTTTTCATGCTTTACTTAAGCTAGAAATTATTTAAGCCTATATAATATAACTATCTATTTAAAAAAAAACTAGAGAAATACTTACCAAATCGAGTTGTATTAAATGCTAGAATAAGCTAAGTTAGGTTGTGAAAAACATATAACATACTCGGAGAGATTAGTTGTAATAAGTTAGCACGAGAAAAGATGTGATGAATAATTTGGCACAATGTTGTAGAAAATGTAAAAATAAACTAAATTTTTCTTACAATAGTCTACAAAAACAAAAACAAAATTGTAGTAGAGGAATTATAAAATCTAGGCAAAACTATACTTCCATATGCTCAAAATATAAATGTTAAATTGAAACAATGTTGTATTAAGCATATAGATTTTGACAAAATTCCTGCCAATTGTTTAACATCTAGTGAATAACCACATCTAATATGGAATACCGTGTTTATCTCCAAGTACAAAAGTCCTCTTAATTTCAAATTAATTCATCTCATTAAATCTTAATAAATATTCATTGTTGACGCACCAAAACTTATAATATGAGGTTTTTCATCCTTGGAAATATAATAAACATTGAATACCAAATATTAGGGAGGGAGGGGGGGAGAGATTTCATTTCCATATTAAATATGCTAGGCACTGATAATTGTAAGATAATAAGTATGTTGGTTTCTCTATGATCAATACACATAAAGCATGCCACTCTTTCCAAACTTAAAAACTATCAATTGAAAAACTACCATAGCCTAGAGTGCACATGACTAAACAATGAAACTCAAACATTTATAAATGAAAACAAAAGTAAGAAAGCTAAGTACTAAGCAAGTTTATTAGAATGGCTCAAATAAAAGTTAAGGATTGTCTTCCATAATAGTTACATAGATGCCAAACAATATGAATGACCTAGAGATTATATCTAATTGTAGAAGGAATCATTTATTTCCTGCAATGATAAATTTTCTCTAGGTAAATCCCATGTACTTTGCAATGTAAATTTCCCTACTTATTTGTCAATAATCTCAAAATAAAAAGGACCCATTACGACCATTTATAGATGGAAAGGAACTGCTAACACATGCCGCTAAGGGTGGTTTTTTGATTTTTAGGAAACCTTGCAAACTTATGATGGTTATGCATTGCCTTTTCCTTTTAATCTTTAGTGATTTTTATTTAATATTCAATAACTACCAAACTTGTAACAAGGCTATATCAAAAAATTCTAAAGAGTTGGTGGTTGATTTGGGTGATGGCATGGGAACTAGTGATCATATTGAACCTATGGGAGTGAAAGCTTGCATCCATAATAGTGAAGTGACGATGGTTTATTCATAGGAGGGTGGCCTTTTATCATTAATGGAAGGAATGATGAAACACAATTAGAATGTCTCTATCTAGTTCTTTGACTCATGGAAGGATAGGAATGCGACTATCAATGGGATGGATTTCAAAATCTTGGATGAACTCATTGCGAATGTTGGAGAGCTTGTCATGGATGGCAAGAGTTGGCATAGGAAGGCCAAGGTTAATGAGGAAACCAATATGCATAAATTCTTCAAACTCAAGGAGGAACCAGTGCAAATGCATGGTGGGTTTTCAAGGGAAGCTCTTCCTAAACCTTGGGATGTCATCTTCTATGCTATTATGAGGTACATTACCCTTAAGGATCGATTCTAGGTACTCTATTGTTACCATTTTCCCATTCTAAATCACTTCAAAAACCTAGACCATATTTTCTTCCAGTTTATTTTGTTGCACTCACTAATAAATTTGGACCTATTTTTCAACATGCATTCATTGAAATTGCTACTTGAAAACATTGAAAACTACCATTGCTAAATTGGATTCAAAATTTTGATGCATAAGATAGGTGTTGATATTGTTGGAAATATAAGAGGAGTAATTGAGAGGGGAGGGGTGAATCGGTTACTACAAAATAAATCCCAGATCCCTTAGATGTAAATAAAAATCAAAACTCTGATTAAATTGTATTCTATTGTAACTCGGCAAACACTCATGCACTCGATTTATACTAGCAAATAATATAACTTGGCAATAACTAAAACAATAGCTATAACTCGGCAAATGCAAAACTTAAGAATTTTTTTGTGATTAGCCTTAAGATTGAGGGGGAAGTGCAAGTTAATAATAGAAGGAAGGCTTGGAAGAACTTCAATGTGAGAACGGCCACTATGGGAATCTACAGAGAGGCGATGAACCCCCAACTCCTGGTGGACGACCTCGAGAAGCCTAGACTCAATGAGCTAATTGACCCGGCTATGGTGGCTATTTTGGATAATGCAAGAGAAACGGGCATGAATCTGTTGAACAATGCCCGCAATAGCATGATCAACAACTTCAGATCAATTAAATGGCTTTTCCATGAGCTTGAGGATGTCAGAGATAGGGTTTCCCAAATGGAAAAAATCAAGAGCAAGACAGGTGCTGAAAGCCAAGGCGACTGGAATAGCTGGGAGACTCTGATGGAGAGGAGAGTAAAAAATATTGAGAACTACAATCACAACCTGGCTAGTCAAATGATATCCCTCCTCGCTTCGATCAATGACAACATCCTCTCTCTCTTGGATAATCTCAAAGACAGGAACCAGATGGAGGAAGATGATAAATAGAACAGAGACAAGGATAGGCTGGATGTGGATAAAGCCAAGGAGAACACTATGGAGCAGGATTTGACGAATGCCCAGGATCATAAGGTAGAAGAGCAACAAGAGTGCGCCGAAGCTGCCTAGACCATGCTCGAGATGGAGAAGTAGTCTGCTAGGTTGGGTCTATGTCCTTTGGTTTTTGTTTCTCCTGGCTCTGGCTTTTTGTCTGGTCTCTATTTTTCTGGTTCGTTCTCTAGCCTTTGTTGTAGGCAGCTATTTCGGGCTGGGCCTTTGGGCTTATTTTCAGCCGTAAGGATTATGTTTTGGCTGGGCATTTTTTCGCTTATTTTTAGCCTTTCTTGTTGTTAAACTTATGGGTTTCAAGACCCCTTAAAACCTTTTTACCTTATCAAAAACTTAGTTACATACAAATAAAAGAAAAAACATGAACACAAGTGACACCAAGATTTAATGTGGAAACCTAATTTGGAAAAAACCACTAATTACAGCTACTAGCTGATTTTCACTCTTTTGAAGTGAGCCCTGTTATGAGCCAACCTTATTAAAGGTTACAAAACATATCGTTAGGTGTGACCCTGTTAGATGATTTAATCACCCTATTAGGAGTGGCCTTGTTAGAGGTCTTTAGACACTTCAATCTAGAAATGTGACCTTGTTAGAGGATTTACAAATAGTTGTTAAGCCAACTCAGTTAAGAGATTTACATCACTACTACAATGAAAGTAGCAATGAGATGACTTGATTTTTGATGCAACTAAATTTTTGATTACAAATCTCAATTTTGGCTTGAATACTTGATCATTCCTAACCAAATGTATCTTTGCAGCTCAAAAAGGATATTATGCTTATCCTTCCAATTCGCTTCCTCTAAGCATCATCAAATCTTCTATTATATTCTACTTATATTTATATCTTACACATTATCAAGTTGGCTTGACTACAACTTGGAATACTTGACATTCATCTCTTCAATTGGCTAGAATCAACAACTAAATCAATTTAACTCAATATGCCAAAATAAGAAAATCCTTCGTTAGTCAACCATGCTCGATAGACACTAACTTAGAAATGATTTTCTTGTGTTAACCAAGTGAACTTGGTTAATGTTGCATATTCAAAAAGTTTCTTTAGTAACCAAGTGAGCTCGATTAGTACTAGTTCTATCCAGTATTTCCTTTATTAATTGAGCGAGCTTGGTTAACACTCAACTTCTACAAAATTTCTTTTGATGGCCCAGTGAACTTGGTAGAAACTATCTTCTAAACTAGGAAAACTTTGGAATGCTTAGTAGACACAGGAAACTATCTTCATCACCCGAGTGAGCTTGATATACACTGACTAACAATGATATGACATTTTGTGTAACATCAAAGACAATACACAGTTAATCAATTATTTTTAGTAATCTCCCTCTTTGGCATTGACGGCAACACAACATGTCATAATACAATGAAATTTTTAGAGTAAGAATAAAGAAAGGAGAATATCCTTAGTTTCATTTTGATTCTCATCTATGAGAACTACCTCTATTAGTTTGAACTCCCTCTACCTTTAGTTTCTGCCTCTGTTAGCAAAACTCTGTCTTCAACATCTTTGTTTGATATTTATGAAGTAATAAAATTTCTATGAGATATGACAACAAACTTCTCCCTCTTTGACATCTCATGCTAAAGACAATGTTTAGTGAATATCAATGTACCTTATATATTGATTCATTTGCAATGTGCCTTGTCAATACTTCATCAACTATTTGATCTTCAACGTGCTTTAGTTGATGCATCACTAAACTTCATTTAGTGAGCTTCAGATAGGGGAATGACCCCTAACTTACCTCTTAAATAAAAAAATGCATCCTTAAGTAATGGCTTAGTGAATATATCTACAATTTTCTCTTTAGTATTCACATATTTCAGTCTTACCTCTTTATCCTGTACCAATTCTCTCAAAAAATGATATTTTATAGCAATGTGCTTGGTTTTGGTATGCATCACAAGATTTTTTGGTATGTTAATTGCACTGGTGTTATCACAGAAGATAGTTATTGGATCCTTGATCTTTATCTCCATATCTGCCAATAGTTGCTTGAACCAAACAATATTAGAACAATTAACTGCTATTGCCACATATTTTTCCTCTACTGTGCATTGAAAAATACAATTATGCTTCTTGCTTGTCCATGACACTAGTCTTTTACATAGACATCTCAAATTATTTATTCATTTATTCTGAAAATTCCTTGTATAAGTTATCATTTCTTGTAAATAAAGTGTCATCTACAAATATTTCAGCCAACACAATCTTCTTTTCTGGTCCTTCTTTGATATACAAACTGTTGTTGTCATTTGTTCTTTGAAAACCAATCTTTATCAAGTAGTTATGAAGTCTTTCATACCAATATCTAGGAGCTTTCTTGAGACCATACAATGCTTTGTCTAATTTGTAGACCATGTCTCTTTTTCTAGGATCTACAAAAACTTTAGGTTGTTCCATGTAGACTTCCTAATCAAGAATTCCATTCAAGAATGCAAAATTTTCATCCATTTGATAAAATTTAAAACCTTTGTGTGTTGCATATGGTACTAAATTTCTAACACCTCCCAATCTTGCAATAGAAACAAAAGTTTTAGCATAATCAATACCTTCTTCTTGAGAATAACCTTTACAAACTAACCTTGCTTTGTTTCTTGAAACTTTTCCATCTTCATTCAACTTATTTCTGAATACCCACTTTGTTTCAATTACATTTTTATCCTTTGGTATAGGAACAAGAGTCCAAGTCTTATTATTCTCTATCTATTCTATTTATTCATTCATAGCTTTAATCCAACCTTCATTATCCAAAGCATCTTTAACATTTCTAGGTTCAAATTCAACAAGCAAACATGTACCTTTCAATTTGTTTGTTGTCATTGTTTCATTTGACTTGTCTCCAATGATTTGATTAGGTGCATGATGCCTTTTGACATTATTTTACAACATAGGTACTTTGAATTTAGAACATTTTCCATTAACCTCTTCATGATCTTCTATATCAAGTTTGTGTCTTGCTGTCTATGACTTAGGTCCATCAGACTCAATTTCTCTGGCAACAACTTCGTAGCTTCTGACTGTGACTTAGGTTACACTGGTTGCAACTTGGTAGCTTTTGGATATTTTTGGGACTCAAGAAGTGAGATCTCTTGGCTTCCAAATAGATTTGGAAATGTATTAGGTTCATAGTAAACAAATTTTCTATAATCCTCAGGTTCTCTATTGCTTTCTTCTTCACTCTTTTTTGCAAATTCATCAATTCTCACATGTGCACTTGCTATGATCATATGAGTAGTTAGATTCAAACATTTGTATGCTTTACTTATGTAGGAGTATCCTAGGAATATTCTTTCATCACCTTTGTGTTGGAATATCTTATTGGAAAGAATGCTTCTGAGAGGGGGGGTGAATCAAAAGTACTAGCTTCCTAATTGTTTCAAATCCTTAATAACATATCAATGAACATGCATGCATATAAAAATTAAGCAATCATGAGAAACAAATATGCATCACCACATAAAACTTGAGATTTTGGTAACCCAGAAATCCTCTAGGATTAAGAAGGTAAAACTGGGGTGGGGATGCTACCCACAAAATCACTGCAGTAATAATGTTTGACCACTTCTGATGGTCTGCCTTGTTAAAGGTTGTACACTGTATCAATAGTGACCTGGTTAAAGGATTTACAAACACTTTACATGAAGTGTTACCCTATCAAAGGATTTAGTCACCTAGCTAAAGGATCTATAAGATAGCTGCTAAGCTAACCTATCACCATAGGGTTTTCTTTCTAATACAATTGCTGGAGAGTATTAGATATAATAAACTTGATAGCCTACAATCCTTCGATTTTTGAATACAGGCACTTGATCTGCTTTCTCTAATCTTGATCCTTTGTGATCTGATACTCTTTTCTCTGAAAATTAGATTTCCTTATACACCCTTGTCCATTCCCTTACATACAATGAGATTTAGTCTTCCTTATAAAGACACTTGAAGACTTAGGGTTAGGTATGGATCTACGATCCATATTGAATCTCTATTTCCTGCTTATTCTTTGCACTTTTATCATTGGTTGCATGCCTTCTTCATTTTTCTTATTGGCTGCATGAAGATTGCATAGAAAATATAAATGATTTGATATTATCACTTAAATCCTCCGAGATTCATCATATGTTAGCTCTGAAAATGGTTTTCATCTGAGTTTGAGAAGTTTCAAACTCATATGCTGATTTTGAGTTACTCGACACTTACTGCTTCCTAATGCTTGGCACCTTCTGTAACTCGGCTCTTGTATATGCTTGGCATCCTTTAGATCATGCTCGGTACCTATAGTCACTCGACACTTGATCTTTACTCGGCACCTGAAGACTGCTTGGCACTTGATCTTCACTCGGCACTTGAAGATTGCTCAGCACCTGAAGATCACTCGACACCTGATGGATTTCCTGACTCGGCACATGTTGTGGTTAAGTGTGTTGGCACTCAAGTGTCAAAACCATTTTTAGATTAACAATCTCCCCCCTTTGACATGAGTGTCAAAAAAACTTAACTAACACTTAAGTAAGCAATATTTATCTGATCTTATGAGTACATTTACTAATCTACTTGGTATATATATAGAGGTTTAACAAAATTTTTTACTTTGTCCTCAAAATTATTATAACTCTTATAACTCCCCCTGAGTTGATCATGCCGATGTTTTGTGCCGTTATGCCTAATGTTCTTTTAGTATATCTTCACAATATTATCTCCCCCTTTTTGATACTGATGTCAAAGGGTCCTAAATAGTAATGCCATGCTTGGCCAAAAATGTCTTGTTTACCTCAAGGAGTATTTGGAGAGCTGCATCCTAATTATTTAAGGCAATATCCAATGACTTTTGTTGGATTACAAGCTTTGTTGCGAGATCAACAAGTCCTTCATGTCTAGAAATATTTGGATCCTTCTTCAGGACTATTTCTGCATACATTTTGTCCTTGTGCAATATTTCTAAGTGAGGAGTAATGGAGGCTTGAATTTGCATAAGCTTTTCTTTTACAGTGGCCTCTTTTGCTAATAATGCGGCTAATTCCCTCTGAGTGTGTAATGTTTGAGGAAATTGCTTTTCACTCTGTGTAGGGTCTGAGGGTAGTTGTGTGCTGGAGAGCTTTAATTTACTCTAAAGGTTCAATTTTTTTTGATTTATTTCTTGTGTGAACTTGGAAAAATCACACAATTTGCTATAAACGGAAAATATGTTCCCTAATACACTTTTTACATTTTCCAATTTCTTGGCTAGGTCAACCTGTCCCAAAATTATGTTATTAGCTATTTTCTGATTGACTTTGCCTACAAACTTCTTTTCTGACCATTCCATTAGTTTTACATTAGTATCATGGTCTTCATTATTTACTTGGTCAACTATATCAGATAATTGCTCAAGTATTGGCCTGTTTGCATCTGGAGGTTGAAGACTAAAATCATCCATGAATATATCTTTTATTTTATTCATTGCCTATTTGTATTTTTAGTCTTTCCTCATTGCCTCTTGTCTTCTTCTCTTATCCAATACACTATGTATTTCATTCATCTTTTCCTCATTTAGAGTGCTTGAATCATGATAGGGTATTTTGATTTCTTCATCAAGCTCAGGAATACCATAATGGATGGTCTTGGATACCCTAGTAGAACTTGAACTTGGTGTACTAACATGTAAGGTCATCATTTCAGTACTCTGCTTATGATTGGGTTTGGTGGGAGTTCTTATTTTAGGTAATTCAACCAAAGTTTGTATTGTAGACTCCTCTTTATTTTGAGTTTCTTCCTTATCCTCTTCTTCTTGCTTGTCTTCTTCTTCTTGTGTCACTGCTGCTGGAGGAGTACTCGTTGTTTGAATTATTGTTCCTATGACTACCTCTATTTTTGCACTTGGCTCCTGATGAGTTTGAGTGGCTAATCTTGGTGGTGACGGAGGTGGTAGAAATGTAAGCCTAGTAGTTTGAATGATTTGAGGTGGTTCTTGTGGTAACACTTTGGCTTCTTTGAGTTTATCTACTGACTTTTGAAGATTATCCACATTGACCAATATAGGATTTGTACACAATTGTGCTTGTAGAGTTGTTTGGTCAAGGATCTTAGTAAGATCAGTTGTAGTTAATGGATTGATGTTTTGACATGTGGTGTCAACAACATCCTTAATCTTTATGATTTTTGTAGGTGTGGTAGGTGAGTGAGGCGAGCTAGGAGGTGAAAGATGTGTGTCTTGCACACTTCGCTATTCATCAATTCCTTTGTCTTCATCTTTTCCTTCCTTCTCTCTTTCTTTCTTGTTTTCCTCTTCTTCAACCTTTTTCTCTTCTTCTGTTTTCTCTTCTCTCCTCTTCCTTCTTTGTTCAGGTTTAGCAGCAGCTTCCTCTTTGTATACCTCTTCAAGGACATCTTCAATTGTCTTGTACAAGTTTTTCCAAACCCTTGTTGTTCTCTACAAAACTTCTTCAATTTTTTTTTGCAGGATGGAGAATGCCTTATATTTAGGTGTAAACCTTTTGCTATGCCTTTTGACTGCTTGAGTTACCTATTCTTTTGTTAAATCAAGCAGTGGGTTTGTTAGGGTTGATTCCCTCATCTCTTTCTCCATCTTTAGACAGAAATGCCATCTTTCTTCTATAATTTTAGACAATTCCTTTGGCAATTGTCCATCTAGTTCAAGAGGTGTATACTTGAACTGTGCCATTAATGTATAGACTGATTCTTCTATGCTATTTTGTTCCTCTTTACTGAACTTATTGAAATCAATCTTTTTCATTTCATTTAGGTCTCCATTCCTAATCTTCTTACATAATATATCAATTGAAGATTTAGGAGGAATTACCTTTTCAGTCTGATCTTCTTCATCAATATTAGGTTGGGCCACATATCTTTTCTTTTTCTTTGGCTCTTCCTGTGCCTTTGTGTTTTTCTTCTTTGTGGCTTCCTCTTTAGCCTTTTGGGTAGAGGCCCTTGTTGTAGCTCTGGTTGTTGGCTTCTTAGGCATTTGCATGGTAGCTTTCTTTGGTGAATGCTGAGAAGTAGGAGGTGTCTTTGTTTTCCTTTTGATGACTCTACCTCTGATGGGTGCTTCCTTAGTTTGTGCTTCCTCGACACTCTCATCTTTCTCAAGTGGCTCTTGTACTGGCTCACCTTCTTCTTCTCCTTCACTAATCTCTTCTTCTTCACCTGCTGCACTTGATTCTCCAACACCAAATTTCTTCTTTATCTACTTTACCAGCTTGTCCTTTTTCTTTACTGCTGAGGCTATCTTGAGTTCTATAACAACTCTTGATTTTATAGTGTCATATGATCCAAATGCCTTGGTAGATTTGTCCATTTCCTCTACAAGTAATGCTGTGATGGCTGCAGAAGCTTGGTCAACATCAAGCTCATATCCTAATGGTCTAAGCCATCTTGTTCTTGGAAGGACTGCTTGAATGTAAGTGTAATCAATAACAACAAGAAAACATATGTCATTTATATGCTTCTCTACCAGTGAAATTGGTATTCTCATTCTGTTCTTCATTGCATTTTTGAAATCCTCAAAATAGATAGGCATTTGATCATCAAAGCTATCTCCCATTTGTGCAATGAAATCATTAATTTGATCAACAATGGTTTTATTCTGACTCTAGTTGACTTTTCCAAATGAAGGGAATTCCTTCATTACATAGAAGAACATACAAACCAAAACTGAACCAAATTTACACTGTGCTCCCTTGGACTTTCTAATAGCTCCAAGATTTTCATTGATCTGTTGCAACAAGAGATTTGCAAGGTCATAAGTGTGGTCTTTCTTTACAAGTTTATGTGCCACATCTACTGCTATGCAAGGTACACTATTTAACCTGCTGGATTGGTAAAACTTATGTGATATGATCCTTATAGAAAAGTCTAGAAGGGGATCAGTTATGGTGCCTATAGTCATGCCTCTCCTATTCCACTTTGCACCTATGTTCTTCTCAATTGTTTCCTTCTTTTCACTTCTCAAAGTCTTTGGCCAATCTAGGGTTGGAAAGCTAGTAACCCTATGAACCATCTTCTTAGTAATCTTGACTTGCCCTTGTTCTAACCAGAATGATCCGTCATGGATTCTGCTAAGTATAATGCGTATTCACTCATTTTTGAATATGATTGGAAAAACTAGGGCTTTAGTTAAACCCTTCTTTTCTATGACAAAAAACTCATCTTTTAGAATACCATTTTCACAGAGTTTGTCATAGGCATTAAAGATTTTCAAATCTCCTATGGCTCCTATTTTACAATTATAGCATTTTCGCACATCCTGAACCATAACCACTTTTTCAGGGATGGCAGATAGGGCACCAGCAAGATAGTTTTTGTATGCAACCTTTGGTATAGGTCTAAACTCAAGTTGCTTTACTTTGTTGCTGACAATTTGAATCTCATGGCTCATTTTCTCTTGGGTCATTTTTAAACTAGACGCCATTTATATCCAAACTAGGGTTTTAATGATTAAAGTAAACTTCTCAAACTATAAAACTCAGCACTTGAAGGAAATACCTGGATATATACTTAGATCATTTGGGTAGATGCTGAATTAGCTTAAAAGTTGCTCAGTCGTGCTCAAGGAAATCGCTCTTTGTTTTAATGGCTCAAGAATGAATCAATTTTTACTTTTAAGCGGTAAAAGAAACTTTTGCATTTAATGCATTTTAGTACCTACACCTGTCACTCGGCTTCCAAATGTTTTTCAACTTGGCTTCCACTCGATAGCTAGACTTACTCGACATCTACTTACTTTGTTGATAACTCGGCATCCAAAGACAACTCGACATCATTGTTCAAGTTTAGTCTCAGCATCTTATCTTATGCTTATTTCTTTTTTTCAGTGCTTCTTTGTCTTGGGACTAATGTATGATACATCTTGTATATCAGTCCCATATATCTCTCTTATGCTTAGATTAATGAAGTGTGATCACTTGACCCGTTAGGTGAAGTGATCCCTTTGCTTGATGTATTGCACTCATCTTTCTTCTTCCAAGTTTTATTCATTTGTCCTCTTATGATATCAATCTTTTCTTTTCCTTTGTTGGCTTTAGTATTTGGTGCTTTGGACCTTGTAGGATAGTTTTTGCTGATATGACCAGTTTTCAAGCAACTGAAACATGTGGTTTGGCTCAACCATCTTTTATAGTTCCCCTTGAAATGTGTTCTTATGCAATTCTAGGGTATATGTCCATATTATTGACAATAGTGACAACTGTACCTGGTGTTATAATCCCAATGGTAGTGACTTTCATTCCCTTTTGCTAGTTGATTTGATGTCCACATAGGCTTTGATCTGCATTCAAATGCCCTATGTCCGTATTTCTTGCAATTATGACAATGTCCATCAAATATTTGTGTTCTTGGGATTTTGGATCTGCAATCTTGTGTCATTTGTCCTTGCATGTTGCACTTGCGACAGTAACTCTTGCTTTTGTGTGTGTTTGGCTGATTGATTCTTCTACTCTTGCAAATATTAGCAGTATGTCCCTTTTTATTACAGTAATGACAAGTGGGTTTAGAATCCTTACCTTTGTCACTTCTTTGCTCAACACTCTATGATGATTCACCAACTTCAGTGTTGTTGTATTCGAGTCCTGATGTATCATGGGCTGATCTTGGGAATTTCAGCAACTATTCAAAGTATTTTATGGCTTCACTTGACTTTTTGAGATTCTTTGCTGTCTCTTTTTCTCTGTTCAATTCATTCTGCAATTGTTCATTCTGCATCCTCAAATTAGAGATCTCAATATCTTTCATATTAAGTTCATGATGAAGATTCATCATTTGAGCAAGTGTATCCATCTGCATGTTTGAGATCCTTGTTAATTCAGTACATTTTTCTTCCAGTCTGTTTGCAAGATTTCTTTTGTCATCTTCCATCATGATTCTATCCTCAACTGCTCTTTTCTTTTGTTCAGTGATTTCACATAACATTATGGCCTATGATTCATATTCCATCTTGAGAGATCTTATTTCTTCTGCTTGAACTTTTTTTTCCTCCATCAGTTCTATTATTGCTGCATCAAATTCTTTAGTGTCTCCATTGGCAAATACTTGTGTGGTATCAATCTCCTTGCAGTGTATGTCATTTTCAGCTATCACTATCTCTTTTCTTCTTTTCAAAGATTTTCTTAATTCCACTCTAGCTTCCTCTACTTTTTGTAGAGTGAGATGCACATCTATCACTTGGTTTTCAATGATCTTTCCAAGTTTGAAAACTTCCATCTTTAGATCTTTTCCTCCAAGTTGTTAGGCTCTTTTTTGAGAGAAGTTTAGCTCTGATACCAATTGTTGGAATATCTTATTGGAAAGAATGCTTCTGAGAGGGGGGGTGAATCAGAAGTACTAGCTTCCTAACTATTTCAAATCCTTAATAAAATATCAATGAACATACATACATATCAATATTAAGCAATCATGAGAAACAAATATGCATCACCACATAACACTTGAGATTTTGGTAACCCAAAAACCCTCCAAAAATAAGAAGGTAAAACTAGGGTGGGGATGATACCCACAAAATCACTGCAATAATAATATTTGACCACTTTTGATGGTCTGCCCTGTTAAAGGCCTGCCCTGTTAAAGGTTGTACATTGTATCAATAGTGACCTGGTTAAAGGATTTACAAAGACTTTACATGAAGTGTTATCCTATCAAAGGATTTAGTCACCTAGTTAAAGGATCTATAAAATAGTTGCTAAGCTAACCTATCACCATAGGGTTTTCTTTCTAATACAATTGCTGCAGAGTATTAGGTATAATAAACTTGATAGCTTACAATCCTTCGATTGCTGAATACAGGGACTTGATCTGCTTTCTCTGATCTTGATCCTTTGTGATCTGATACTCTTTTCTCTAAAAATTAGTTTTCCTTATACACCCTTTTCCATTCCCTTACATACAATGAGATTTAGTCTTCCTTATAAAGACACTTGAAGACTTAGGGTTAGGTATGGAACTATGATCCATATTGAATCTTTGTTTCCCACTTATTCTTTGCACTTTTATCATTGGTTGCATGCCTTCTTCATTTTTCTTACTAGCTGCATGAAGATTGTATAGAAAAAATAAATGATTTGATCTTATCACTTAAATCCTCCGAGATTCATCATATGTCGGCTATGAAAATGGTTTTCATCTAAGTTTGAGAAGTTTCAAACTCATATGGTGATTCTGAGTTACTCGACACTTACTGCTTCCTGATGCTCAACACCTTCTGTAACTCAGCTCTTGTATATGCTCAACATCCTTTAGATCATGCTCGGTACCTGTAGTCACTCGACACTTGATCTTCACTCGGCACATGAAGATCACTCGACACCTGATGGATTTCTTGACTCGACACACATTGTAGCTCGGCATACACAGTGTACTCAGCTTCAATGTAGAAAGTGGTTAAGTGTGTTGGCACTCAAGTATCAAAACCATTTTTAGATTAACACTTTGACATCAAATTTGCCTTTCCTAGATTCTTTCAAGATATAACATTTGCTACCAAATAATTTCAAGTAACATACATTAGGTTTGTAGCCATACCATATTTCATAAGGAGTTTGATTTGAGATTTTCTTCAATTGTACTTTGTTCAAGGTATGCATTGCAATACTAATTTCTTCCTTCTAGTATTTGATTGGAACACTCTTTTCTATTATTAAGGTTCTTGCACCATTCATGATGGATCTATTCCTTCTTTTAGTTATGCCATTTTGCTGATGTGTACGAGGGGCTGATACTTGTCTCTTAATTCCTTTCTCAATGTAGAATTCATTGAATTCATTGGAAATTAATTCACCACCTCTTTTAGATACATTATAGATATTATTTTAGATACATTTTAGATATTATGACTCTTCTTCTCTACAATTTCTTCAATGGTCATAGTTCTAGTAGGAGCCTTGTATTTGGAATCTAGATTCTTTAGCCTTGTATCTCTAATGGTTCCCAAGTGTATCTTCATGAGTTCTTGCCATGCCTTGAAGTTATCTTTTTTCAGCTTTGGGATCCTCAATCTATAAGACATCTTAATCTTTAGCTTAGGTCCTTGAAACCTTTTCTGCAAGCACCAAGTAGCTTTGATACCAATAGTTGGAAATATAAGAGGATTAAATAAGAGGAGAGGGGTGAATTAGTTACTACAAAATAAATCTTAGATCCCTTAGATGTCAATACAAATCAAAACTCTAATTAAACTATATTCTACTATAACTTGGCAAACTCACATGCACTCAGTTTATACTAGCAAACACTATAACTCGATAATAAATGAAATAATAGCTGTAACTCAACACATGCAAAACTTAAGATAATTTTTGTAATTATCCTTAAGATTAACTTAGTTGCATAGACATAAAAGAAATAGCATGAACACAAATGTCACCAAGATTTAACATGGAAACCCAATTCGGGAAAATCACTGATTGTAACTACTTACTAATTTTCACTCTTTTGAAGTGAGCCCTGTTAGGAGCCAACCCTATTAAAGATTACAAAACACACTATTAGGTGTGACTCTATTAGAGGATTTAATCACCCTTTTAAGAGTGGCCTTGTTAGAGGTCTTTAGACACTCCAATCTAGAAATGCCACATTGTTAGAGGATTTACAAATAGCTGTTAAGCCAACTTGGTTAAGATATTCAGATCACTGCTACAATGATTAGAAAGTAACAATAAGATGAAGTAATTTTTGATGCAACTAAATTGCTGATTATAGATCTATATTCTATTTTGAATACTTGATGATTCCTAATTGAATGTATCTTTTCAACTCAATAAGGATATTTTGATTATCCTTCCAATTTGCTTCATCTAAGCATCATCAAATCTTCTATTATATTCCACACATTTAATCTTGACCTTATATTTATATCTTACACATTGTCAAGTTAGCTTGCATGCAACTTAGAATACTTGATATTCATCTCCTCATTCAGCTAAAACCAATAACTAAATCAATTGAACTCAATATGACAAAACAAGAAAATCCTTCGTTAGCTAATTGTGCTCAGTAGACACTAACTTTGAAATAATAATCTTGTGTTAACCAAGTGAACCTGATTAACACTACATATTTGCAAAGTTCCTTTGGTAACCAAGTGAGCTCGGTTAACACTAGTTCCATCCAACATTTCCTTCATTAACCAAGTAAGTTCAATTAACACTGAACTTCTACAAATTTTCCTTTGATGATCGAGTGAACTCGATAGACACTGTCTTTTGAACTAGGCAAACTTTGGAATGCTCGACAAACATAGGAAACTATCTTCATCATTTGAGTGATTTTGGCATACACTAACTAGCAATGATATGACATTTTGTGTAACATAAAAGACAATACACAATTAGTCAATTATTTTCAACAAATATATCAATGACAAAATCCATAAAAAATTATCCCCATCATTGTCACATGGTGGTGTTAGAAAACTAGTTCATAATGTCAAAATATTGATGACTACAAGAGATGGTTTGAAGGGTATTACACATCATCAAATTTTTTTTTTTCAAACTATCAAAAAAAATAAGATATCTTTCGACGATTCTGTCATACTCTTGATGCCATGATGCATTGAAACAATGATGACTTGTAGAGATGTTTCAATGGGTTTCTTATACCATCGACAGTAGTAAGAATCAAAATATCGATGGTAGTTAGAGTTAAAAAAAAAAAATCTCACCCTTTGACACTAATCAAATTGATTATTGTTGATAGGCCATATCTTTGAATGAGAAATCAGACTCGTAGTTTTGTGCTCAAGGGCCAATTTTATGACTACATTTTCCAAGTCCAATAGTTGCAAGTTTTAAACACATTTTCAATTTAGCATGTCAATCATCAATATATGTGAATAATGCACATGCTGACAATAAACAAGATTGAATTAGAGAACTATGACAACATAAGTCCATTGATGTCAAAACATATCAAGGAGGGCTTTGAATATGAGAGCACTTTTCAAAATTGATAGTGGCAAGTTACTTCATAGGGTCATTCCATGACAAATAATCAAATGTTTTCATGACATACAACACCATTGTGGAAAACAAAAAATAAACATCATTATATATCATTTCCATTAGTTACAAAAATAACTACAATAAAGTAATGATGCACACTTTTTGCATACTAACAAAGGCATGCTACTATCTTCACAACTTGTAGAATTCTTGACCTCTTTCTCTCAATATAGACATAACTTTTTCTATGATAGAATTTAAGGAGCTTGGAGAGAACAGGGATCTTGAGGTTTCTTTTTTATTTTTGGCAAGTTAAGGATGATAATAAATTAAAACCTAGAAGAAATTCTTGGTATCAACTAAATAAACTCTATGGTTTGTGGTGCCTAATTCTCTCACACCCCTCCAATCTTAGAGTCATATTTCATCCTACAATCTATGTTCATTCACCTTCATTTGAATTGTATAGATTCATGGCTCATACTTGTAGAGAGTCTCATAAGATATTGATAGTAACAAAGATAGTATAAGAAACCTGAAGCCAATAAACTTAGAAGATTAATATACCTTAATATTGATAATCAAATACTTTCTCCTCCTTGTTCAACAAGTGTGATACATAATCTCTTGTGAGAGTAGCTCTATGTCTACATACAACTTCTAGAGAAATCAACATACTGTCCATTTCTACCAGAGAAGCAATTGGTAATCATCAATAAATCATAATCTGCATACAACTTGTAGAGAAAGCAACATGTTGTAATTCATAGTACTTATGTTAAGGCCATTTTAAGGTGTTCACCTAGAACTTATTATGTTCACCCACTAAAAGTAAGTATGATGTTGGAGACTTCAAAGTTTGAGCATCCCCATGATCTACAATAATGAAAATAATACATGTGAGAGACAATAATGACATGATACAAAAATAAGTTGTAACTGAAATGCTTTTATTGGGTTTAGTTTGAGCTTCACTTGGTTTCAAAAATCCTTTCATATTCTCTACTTAAAAAGGCCAACCACATGAAGGTGGAAACTCATTTGGCCTCCCCCTCCCTTATAATCACTCTAAATTCTCCATTAACAACTGAGTAAATATTTCATTCATTCATTTTAGAAGTTTATCATTGAATCATTATAACCACATAACATACATTAACATGACCTACAATTAATTAATACATATAAACATTCATCAGTAACTTGTGCATACATCAATCATTATATTCACATAACATTCATTAATGCGACATATAATTCATTAATATCTATAAACATTCATCAATAATTCATGAACATGTCAATCATTATAATCACATAAAAATATTCAATAACATGACATAAAATTCATCAACATTCATCATCAATAAGAAACATTCATAAAAAAATATTAGTAAGCAACATTCATCATCATAAAAATCCATTAATAAGAAACATTCATAAAAATCTATCAACACATTCATCATCAAACAAGGTTTTTAACATTCATTTCTTCTTTTATTTTTTCTTTTTTTGAAAAAAAATGCTAATAGGCACATCCTAACTATCTTTCGCATCTTGTCGCTCTTATAGTTCTGATCTTACGACATGAAGCATCCTCTTCTTTTGTCGAGGATAAGGCTGATGTGCTCTTACAATAAAAAAAAAAGGGTTTAATTCTAATTTAAAAAATAAATTTATAAGTACTTCATTAATCTAAATAACATAATGTGAGGCCTTGCCCCAACCCATCCTAGCATCGATGATACAACTCATGGCTCAATATGTCAAAACATTATTTGATGCACTGAACATTATTATGCTATTTTACATTATGTGATGCTTTACTTCAGTTATTTGATTTCATCATTTAATGCTTTATGAACATGTGTAATGATGAAGTAAATGAATGCAAAACTAACACTTTGATTATGCAAGTTTAATGGTCAGAAATATGAGCAAAATTAGATAAACAATTGATTATTAGAAAATGGATGCTTTAATTTATATGATTTTTCAGATACGTAATTTACATAATGCATGTGATTTCTTGATCTACTAATGTGTGCAATGATTGTGTAGGAAATTTAGCCGGAAAAAATCAATGGAAAGACAAAACTAAACCACTTGTTAATCTTGTGCTATCTTTGTATTGTAATTCTTTAAAGGTTGTTATTTGGTCTTACTATTCTCCTAGCTTTAATTGTTCCTATTAAGTCTTTAAGGCCTAAAAACACTAAATTTAAGCACCCTAGGGGTAAGGGTATGCGCGAGGAGGACTTTCCAACCCCTTAGTCTCTTTGGTTGACTTTTAGGGTCACTCAAAAACCCTACTTTTGGTTGATTGCGAAAATTGATTGTCCCCTCCATGTGTTGGTGACTAAAACTCCATCTTGACTTTTCTTGAAGTCTAGTTGAGTTAAGGATCATACTTAGAGGCATTTTGGAGTAGTTTTGGGGTTGTTACCCAATCTCTAGTTTTGGAGAAAGTTGGAAGATTGAAGGAAGAAAAGGAAAAGCTCTTCTCAACCCACCATTTTTGCCATAACTCTTTTGGTGAAGGTAGGAGTTCTTCACTTCTTTGAATTGTTTTCTTCATTTGTTCATGCTTGAATCTTGCTTGAATCATGCATAAGGCATTGTGTTTTTTTTTTTTTTTTTTTTTTTTTGTATTGCTTGCTTGTGTGTTGGGGTTGATTGGGAGGGATCTTAACTTGTTTTTCTTTTGATGTTATTCTCATGCTTGCTTTGATGTCTTATGTTTTGAGGAGATTTCATGGGGATTGTTTTGGCATCACTCACCCTTGGATAGGGAAGAAGTGGCCATGTATGGGGGAAGGGCCTTAGTTGGACCTCAATAGTGTAGAGTCTCCTCTCATAGTGAGAGGAGGCAAAGAGGGTAGGGTGTATGGACCCCTACTTGTCATCCCATACCTTGTATGCAAAATTGAATTCTTGAAGAAGGGAAGGAATTAACACCCTTGTTATATTGGCCCCGAAAGGCCATTATAGAAGAACGAAAGTTTTTGAAATTTTAGCCCTGAAAAGGCTATGTTATGGTATGGTGATTGACATCTCCTATTGAGAAAATCCACCTTCCCCCTATTTTAGTTCATTGTTGAACCTATTGTTCAAAACCGGATTGAGAATGCATGCTTGAATTGTTCATCATATTATGTTGTTTTACCTCCATGTTAGTTCTTGTCTCCCCATGGTTTCCTTGATGCATTGAAGACATTGGAAAAGATCTCTTGTGAAAGCACTTGAAGAGAATTCAATTGAATTGTAATATTTGTAAAATTATATGTTAAACTTTGATGTATTGGCAAAGATGTCGAGTTTTCTTACTGGTTCTTTCCCGATGGAGCCTTGACCTAGGTTAAATAATAGAGAAAGGAAAAGATTGTGAAAACCTCCTTGCATTGCTCTTACGTGTTTTAAAACTATGCATATGTATGTGAGAAAATAGGTTAATGGATAATGTTATTGAATTATGAATTCTCAAAGTTTCAATTATGTGAAAGGAAAGTAATCTAATATGTTGAAGTTCCCAATTCGATGTTTATGTATTAAGAGGAAATGAAAACCCTCTTTTTGTGGACAACAAAGTTATCTCTCTACGTGCTAGATTAAATAAGTGTCAAAATCAAATTTGAATAAGAAATTATGCATCATTTTTAATTTTGAATAAAAGGAACATATATATTTGTGAAATGATGATTAAGAGAAAAAAAAAGAGAATAGGAATCTTGTTACGTTGAAGTTTTTAATTAAATGTTATATGCATTAGGAGAAAGTAAATAATCCAAATTGAGGAAAATAAACTTGCCACCTTCCTTGATAAATTATGTAAATGGCAAACCAATTAGAGAAAAAAATGTTTATATACCTCATTGTATTCTGACAAAAAAAACAAAAAAAGAAAAGAAGCTACACTTAAAAATAGAAGGGAAACAAAAAAAAAGCATCTACAGGAGCATTTTGCTCTCTGCAAATTGAATGAGAAACAAAATTAAAACCTTGGGAGACAATAGAGAATATTCTGTTGATTCTATAATTTAAAATTAAATTCAAAAATATATTTATATACTTTGTAATAATCTAATATCCTAACATACCTATCCTACCAAATTTACTCTATGCATTAACTACAACTATCCTATTGTTTTTCTCCAACTTTCCTAGCACCAGTTTGAAGTCAAATTTACTTGTAACCATGCCTTGTTGTTGTTTTAAAAGCAAAGTCCTTGGTTGGCGCACTGCATGAATCCTCCTCGAGCCACGCGTAGATTGTGGGGTCATAGTTGGTTGGAGGAAATGAGTTTAAAACCTTCTCCATCGACCAGTTAGGAGGCGCAGCTATGAGAAGCCTTTTCATAATTCTTTCTTCTCTTTTGCTTATGCTAGAGCCTTGTTCTGGTGCACTCTGTCATGGGACATACCTTGTTTTGTGTGGAGTACCTTGGGAGGTGCTAGCAGCCAGCTTTGGGTTGCATGGAGAACAAGTGGAGTGGGCCACTTGGAGGGTAGTTGCTTGGTAAGTAGGGTTAGGGTAATATAGGGTTAGTGGGTAGGGTTATTTTCTTTAGAATGTGTTAGTTATTTTGTTATATTTTATTTATGTAGCTTTTGGGATTAAAATTTAATGTATGAAGTGCATATTTCATTTAGTAATTGTTACTTTTATAAATTAGTATTTAGTTTGAGTTAGTATTTCTATAGAGTGTGTTAAAATAATGTTAGTATATTATGTTTTAAGTTAGTAAGTTTAGTATTGGGTAAAGATTGTTAGTTTAGATTTAGTTGTAATTTAGATTAGTATTAGATTTGCTTAATTTTGAGTTAGTAGAAATTTAATATTAGTTTCATTGATATTTGTTTGAAAGGTTCCCAAATTTTAAATGTATTTAGTTTTAGTAAGTATAGTTAGTATTAGTTTAGATATGATTTATTAGTATTAAGTGCGTAGTTAATATAAATTTTGTTAATTTATTAGTGTTAATATATTTTTTATTTGTGTAAAGTTTCTATATTTAAGATAGTTGAATTAACCAGTAATTTTCACTATAAGTGTTAGATTGTAGAGTAAATTTGGACATTAGTGTTAAACTAAATAGTACATTTAATTAATATATTTAAGCATTTTAGTGTACTCAGTGTTAGCAATGACCTTGTTCTTTTAGTTAGCTTTAATAGCGAAGTTTGTTAGTAATTGTTAAATATAGATTTTAATTAAATCAATTTGAATTAAGTATAATTATGTAATAAAGAAACAAATGTTAATATCGATTTTATAATGAGAGTATAAATTTAACGATTTATTCATCCTTAAGATTTTAACTTAAGATGTTATGTAGAGGACCTATACCTTAACTATGAACTCAAACATATCAGCTTAGAGGAGTTTAATTTTTAACTTAAAAAAATAAATTTGTTTGTGTGTTTTGCCCATATATTTTGGGCATGACACATAACATGAATTTTTCTTTACCTGATAGTACCACATCATCTACTACCACATTTTGTTCAACCCCAACCTCAATATGTTCAACACTAACATCATGCTCTACCTGCTAAAAAAATTATCACATAAAGGTTACACCAATTGCAATTTAAGATATTAAATTTTATTAATAATTACATGATTAATTTTCAATAGAAATTAAATATGTACCTGTATCATTGTGATGCACATTGAGGTCTTTTTCATGAGTAGGATTTGTGCCTTCATCATCATGAGTAAGATTTGTGCTAGAAGTAGTAGGATACAGTGAGATGCCATGCATGCATTGTTATCATTGTTCAAAATTAACATCAAATAGATTATTTGTCATAAAGTTAGCAATTACTATAATTATTCATTTGACCTATTTACCTATGTGTCAACCATTGCACCAGAATCTTCTACACTAGTTTGGCTACTGGAATCTGTGTGGTGGTGGGCAACCCCTACTTTATAGCCTTGCTTGAAGCCAATTTGTTTGTCCTCTTCCATGGGTGCTAGATTAAATTCAATGCCCTACATTTTTTGCATAATATCGTCAATAATTAATGTATTGCTTATTTGTAATTTTATAAAAAAAAATTGATATGAAATTTCATTTATTGCTACTTACAAGATGTGAGTGAATTTTCATATATCCACCAGAGCCAAGATGGTGTTGACCAACCTTCTCTTTCCTAGCTTGTGTCATCTTCGATGTGTCCTGCAGCCTATATATGTAAACTTTGGAATATGTTAGAAATATGTTTGATTATATAAATCCACAATCACAATTCTAGAAATACGTTAGATTATATAAATCCACAAAAGTATTTAACATTTAAATTTAAAAAAAAAAGAGAGTAATGGCTCAACTATCCTCTCTTAGTATGAAATTATCATGATATTATTCCATGCCTTAATGAGTGTGTATGATACATGATCTTTCTCTCCTATGTTATATTCTAGCACTGCTATGAAACTTCAGTGATTGTTCAATTTTTCTCAATGAATCTATTGAATTTTCCTTTACTCCACACCTTTGACTACTGCAACATTCTCAAACATGCTTACAGGTCATGTGAAAATGCATAAAAAATGATCAAAAACCTCTTTGGGATGTTGGAGAAGTTCTAGGACAAACATTTTGACATATTACAAGGCTATACTCTCCTCCTTCCGTACATCTTCATCAAAATTTAAGGGTTTATGTCACCACAATATTTTCTAACTCCAAATGTCTCCAAATCCTTGTATTTCCATATGTTCATCATGGCACTTCTTTTAAGACAATGAACTAACCTTCTTATAAATAACATGTAATGGAAAAAAGCCTCACTACTCACTATTAGACAATAAATACTGTGCAAATTTAGAATGAAGAATACATTGATTGTATAATTCTCACTATATGGGGATTAGGGAAGGTGTTAATTATTTCTTGGTTGTCT
The DNA here is from genome assembly GCA_028749045.1 of Cupressus sempervirens. Classification (NCBI taxonomy): domain Eukaryota; kingdom Viridiplantae; phylum Streptophyta; class Pinopsida; order Cupressales; family Cupressaceae; genus Cupressus; species Cupressus sempervirens. The sequence goes on from CM053784.1 coordinate 383,540,563, forward strand.
TGATAGGTATCTTGTGAGTTTGAATCATAACCATTGCTCCTTGTGAAGAGTTGACCATGAATCGACATGTTAACTATTCTTGCAAGCAAAAACAATGAATCAACATTCTTGAAAAAAAATGTGACAGAGGCTTGGTTATGGTGTGCATGTGTGTTTTAAGGTTGGCATGCATTCATGAGATGTTTAAGAATCTCTTGGAAGGATGAATAGATGAGAGACTGAAGTTTATGAGACACATAACTATTTTTGCCAGGTGGTGGGTTAATTCCTTTATCCCTTAGTCTATTCTCTTCCACGTCTTCAATGATTTCATTCCACTCCAGCTGTGGCACCATAAGAGAACCCTCATACTTTAGGTTGAGCTTTAGAGACCTTCTATATTGGTCTCTCATAGTCTTTAGATGTTTGCAAGATTTTTTATAAGTTGGGCTCTGTTCAAAATATTTTGACCAAAGAACTCCTCCATAGTTTTTATGAGATGATCTTTTAATTTAGGGGTTTGGTCAGTCCAACTTTTAACAAAAAACAAAATTGTTAGATAAAAAAATTAGTTCAAGCTATTTACATTTAATATATTATAATAAATGGATGAATGAAAAATGTAGCAACCAATTATATCAAGCTACATACCTTTTACGTAATGTGGGCCCAAATATCTTCAATGTTAAATAATAAAAAAGTTTCATAAAAAAGATTGTTTCATGCAAAATCATCACCCTATCATTAGTAAAAAATGAGTTATGAATAAGTAAAATAAAATTATACTCTAAATAATTATAATTAAAAAGTACCTAGAAGCTTAGAAAATTTTAAGAGAATCATATCTTTCTTGGGCATCAATAATGATGCCTCCAATGATACAGTACAAGTAATACGGGCTTCTCCAGGAAAGGTTGGTAAATTATCAGTAGTATTGGTATCAATTCTATCATCACCATGAGAAGGTGTAACTATCCTTGCACAAAGTTAAACAATGTCATAATATACTCAAATGAACAAGAAAGTACAAATATTATCATATTTAACACAAACAAAATGTAGCAAAACAAGGATTTATCATCTCTAGTTGTAGCAAGTGTGGATGTTTGTATGCTCGTTGTTGCTGATCCTATAGTTGGAAATCTTAGAGTGTTGTCTGGTGATTCGATACTTATGATTTTTGTGAAGAAAGTGTCCATGCTCATCAAACACGTACTTTTCTAAAAATTTTGAATGGTAAGATTTTATCTTTGGACCACAAATTGGACATGCAAATTTTCCCTTTGTTTGAAGACCTACACAATCATGTATAATTGGATGACATGTGTACTATAAGATTCATATTTACAATTATCACATGCAACTTAAACATACAATGAAAAATATGTGTTAACAATTTTACATACCAAAAAAATGTGTTAGTCCAGGGGTATCATGTATAGTCCATACAAGAATTGCACAAAATTGAAATTGCCTTTCACCAATTGGTCTAGAGATGTCATACATAGTGACCCCATTCCATAACTCTGACAACTCATCAATCAAGGGCTCAATATATACATTCATATCTTTCACTTGGTACTTACCTAATTGAATGAACATAAACAAAACATAATTATTATGGTCATTTTGATATTGTGTTTATAAATTAATTTAGATGACTATTAAATAGAAAAATACCTGGTACAATCCTTGTCAACATTATGTTCTCCTTTTTTACAGACATCCAAGGAGAAATGTTATTGTTAATAACAAAAATAGGCTAGACTAAGTAAACATATCTCATCTCTCTAAATGGATTGACACCGTCCCCTACCAATGAAAGCTTCAAATTATGAGGTTCTTGTTTGAATACTAGCCACCTATCTTCTATGTCCTTAAATGTAGAACAATATTTAGGCATTCACATAATGTCATTTTGATTTCTATTGTGTGCATGGTAATCCATAAATTGTGCCAAGCTAGTACACTTGAATAATCATTGCAGACATGGAATAATGGGAATGTACCAAAGAACCTTGTTAGGCACCTTTTTTGTTATTTGATCTGATTGATATCTACTAATATAAAAATCATGACACTTTGTTGCAAATTCATGTTGTTTATGATATTTAATGTGATCATTGGGACATACATGTATTGTTTGATACTCCTTTCCAATATCTTTCATAGTGGTTGATAATTCTTGGTAAGAGCAAGGTAGAACGTTTGACCATGGTAATAAACACTCACCTATCAACCTATGGAACAAAAATGATATTAATATAAAGAGCATTAATGGTATGCTAACATAGAAGATGAGAAAAATGACACTATACCTTAGCATACATGAGATTGCTAAATTGGATATACCATTCATAACTTTGAAGTTTACCAACAAAAATACAATGGAGAGAAGTGTTTTTTGGGAGCCTTGGTATAAGGGTTCATATTCCTTTTTAATTATAGGTATATCAAGGTTCTCTTCACCATCATCATTAGATGCATGACTATCATCATCTTCATCATCTTCATTAGTTGTGCCAATAAAATCTTCTTCAATCCCATTCTCTAGCACATTATTAGTTGCACCAATACCAACACCTTCAATTGTTTTCTTTGCCTTAGGATCATCTTCTTCCATGGGAGTATTACCTTCTACTTTGATATTCACACCTCCATGTTCCAACAGTTTGAAATCCATATTCACCATAAGACAAAAATCCTTTCCCCCTTCAATGTGATCATGTTTCCTACAATGTCTTTGAGTTGATGTCATTAGAATTCTTCAATTCTTTAAAACCTTTCATTTTTTGCAAGAACAATAACATTTTCCATCACCGTTTCTTTTGAATTAAAACCACAATCTATCAATTGTCACCTTATTTTGTTCTTTCTTCACAAGCAAATATTTGGGCTATTAAATTATAACAAATATAAACATACAACCATTAGTAGTATCTTGTATATAATCAATAATAATAAAATAATAAAATGTTACTATCTCTTCAATATAGATGGAATCTAAACAAATCAAATGAATTATACAATATAAATATTGGCATTGAATTTTAAAAATATAGTGTTGGAATTATAAGAGTAACTAAGAGGGGAGGGGTGAATCAGTTACCACTAAAATAAATCCTAGATCTCTTAGATGTCAATACAAATCAAAACTCTATTTAAATGGTATTATGTTGTAACTCAACAAACACACATGCACTCCGTTTACACTAGCAATTATTGTAACTTGGTAAACACTGAAATAACTCAGTAACAACTTAACATGAAAATCTTTGAGATATTATTTGTGATTAATCTTACTTAACTTAGTTTCATACATGTAAATGAAATAACATGAACACAATTGACACTAAGATTTAATGTGGAAATCCAATTTGGGAAAAACCATCAATTGCAACTAATTACAAATTTTCACTCTTTTGAAGTGAGCCTTGTTAGGAACCAACCCTATTAAAGGTTACAAAACACACTGTTAGGTGTGAACCTATTATAATATCTTAATCACCATAGTAGGAGTGGACTTGTTAGAGGTCTTTAGACAATTTAATTAGAAATACCACCTTGTTAGAGGATTTACAAATAACTGTTAAGAAACCTTGGTTTTAAGAGATTTAGATCACTACTACAATAGTTAGAAAGTAACAATGAGATGACCTAATTTTTGATGCAACTAAATTATTGATCATAGATCTCAATTATGGCTGATATACTTGATCTAACCTAATTGAATGTATCTTTGCAGGTCAACAAGGATATTTTTCTTATCCTTCCAATTCAATTCCTGTAAGCATCATCAAATCTTCTATTATGCTCCACACATTCAATCCTCACCTTGACCTTATATTGATATCTTACACATTTTCAAGTCATCTTGAATACAACTTAGAATAAATAATAATCATCTCCTTAGTTGGCTAGAACCAATAAATAAATCAATTAAACTCAATATGCCAAAAGAAGAAAATCCTTCGTTAGCCAACCATGCTTGGGAGATACTAACTCAATACAATTTTCCTATGCTAACCCAGTGAAATCATTTAATAGTACATATTCAAAAAGTTTTTTTGGTAACCAAGGGAGCTCAGTTAATATTGGTTCCATCCAACATTTCCTTCATTAACTGAGTAAGCTTAGTTAACACTCAATTTCTACAAACTTTCCTTTGACGATCGAGTGAACTTAGTAGACACTATCCTATAAACTTAGCAAACTCTAGAATGCTCGACAAACATAGAAAACTATCTTCAACACCCAAGTGAGTTCAACGTACACTAACTGGAAATGATATGATATTTTGTGTAACATTAAAGACAATACATAATTAATCAATTATTTTCAACAACCCCCCTCTTTGGCATTAATGATAACAGACCATGTCATAATAAAATGAAATTTTAGAGCAAAAATGAAGGAACATATCCTTAGTTTCATTCTGATTTTCATTCATAAGAACTCTCTCTATTAGTGTGAACTCCCTCTACCTTTAGTTTCTCCCTCTATTAGTGAAACTCTATCTTCAACATCTTCTTTTGATAGAAAACTTTCCTTCTTTGGTATTAGACCAAGTTATCCTTCCTTGATATCTCCCTCTTTGTCATCTCTTGAAGTGATAAATTTTTTGTGAGATATGACAACAAACTTCTCCCTCTTTGACATCTCATTCTAAAGACAATGTTTAGTGAATATCAATGTACCTCATGTATTGGTTCATTTGCAATGTGCCTTTGTCAATAATGCGTCAACTGGCTAATGTTCAACATGCTCTAATTGATGCATCACTAAACTTCATTTAGTGAGCTTCAGATAGGGCAATGACCCCTAACTTGCCTCTTAGATAGAAAAATGCATCCTTAGGTAATGACTTAGTGAATATATCTCTAATTTTCTCTTTAGTATTCACATATTCCAATCTTACCTCTTTATCTTGTACTAATTCTCTCAAAAAATGATATTTTATAGCAATATGCTTGGGTTTGGTATGTATCATAGGATTCTTTGATATGTTAATTGCATTGGTGTTATCATAGAATATAACCACTGGATCCTTGATCTCTATCTTCATACCTACCAACAGTTTCTTGAGCCAAATAATATTTGAACAATTAACTACTACTACACATATTTTGTCTCTGCTATGGACTGAGAAATACAATTGTGCTTCTTGCTTGTCCAAGATACTAGTCTTTTACCAATAAATAATTCTCCACCACTTGTGCTCAAACTATCATCAACACTTCCTGCCCAATAAACATTTGTGAATGCTTTCAAATCCAAATTGCCTCCTTTTTTGTACCATAAACCATATTCTTTAGTACCTTTAAGATACCTCATGATTCTCTTGATTGCTATCATGTGATTTTCTTTGTGATTTCTAAAGAGTCTTGCTACCATACCAACCACTAATGCAATTTTAGGTCTTATGTGCACTACATATTGCAATTTTCCAATCATTGATCTTTATGTGGTCTGATCTACTTCTTTAGAATCATCATTTTGGAAAGATTATGTCTAGTAGACATAGGTGTTCCAACATGTTTTCAATCTTCCATTCCAAAATTCTTTAGTATCTCCTCGATATATTTGGATTGAGTAATGTAGATACCATCTTTATTTTTTTGGATCTGCAAACCAACAAAGAATTTTATCTCTCCAAGCATAGACATATCAAATTCTTTACTCATCGCTTTTGAAAATTCCTTTCATAAGTCATCATTTCTTGTGAACAAAGTGTCATCCACAAATATTTTTGCCAACATAATCTTCTTGTTTGGTTCTTCTTTGATATACATATTGTTGCTATGATTTTTTTTTTGAAAACCAATCTTTATCAAGTAGTTATGAAGTTTTTCATACCAAGTTTTGAGAGCTTTCTTGAGACCATACAATGGTTTGTGTAATTTTCAAACCATATCTCTTTTACTATGATATACAAAACCTTCAAGTTGTTGAAAGTAGATTTCCTCATCAAGAATTCCATTTAAGAATGTAGATTTTACATCCATTTGATAAACTTTAAATCCTTTGTATGTTGCATATGCTAGTAAAGTTCTAACACTTTCTAATCTTGAAATAGGAGAAAAAGTTTCACCATAATCAATACCTTCTTCTCAAGAATAACTTTTACATACTAACCTTTCTTTGTTTCTTGGGACTTTTCCATCTTCATTTAGCTTATTTCTGAATACCCACTATGTGCCAATTACATTTTTATCCTTGGGCCTTGGAATAAGAGTCCAAGTCTTATTATTCTCTATCTGTTATATTTCTTCATTCTTACCTTCAATCCAACTTTCATTATCCAAAGCATCTTTAACATTTCTAGGTTAAAATTAAATAAGAAAAAATTTACCTTTCGATTTGTTTCTTGTTATTGTTCTACCTAACTTATCTCCAATGATCTAATAATGTGCATGGTGCTTTTTGACATATCTAGCTAGCACAGGTACTTTGGATTAGAATTCATTGCACTAACCTCTTCATTATCTTCTATCAAGCTCAGGTCCCACTGTCCATGACTTGGGTCCATTAGATTTAGTTTGCTTTGGCTCTAGCTTGGTAGCTTCTGACTGCAACTTGGGTCCTTTAGATTGTGAATCGGGTTGCACTAGTTGCAACTCTATAGCTTTTGGAGATTTTGGGGACTCGGGGCATCGCCTCAATTTTTTTTGGGCCCTATTCTATCAGGATTTTGGGCCGACCTATAATTATCAATTATAACCATAAAGTGGTAAAAATACTTTTATAAAAGGGCTTAGGGTTAGAGATCTATTTCAAATGTTGACTAGGATCTTTTAGACAAAAAAGAACTTGTAAGCATTCAATTATGCCTAGCACCATCAGTGGCATTTAATATTATAAAAGAAAAGACAAAAGAATAGTTGATGCAAACCCTAGTGAAACTGTATGAAGCATTTACTTAATATGAAAATGACAGAAGGTGGATCTTTTGTAGATCATTTAAATGAGTTTAATACTATTACTAGTTAGTTATCTTTTGTGGGTATCAATTTTGATGAATAAATTAGGGCTCTCTTGATTTTGTGTTCTTTTCTTGAAAGTTGGAATGGCTTGGTAATGATTGTGAGTAATTCTATTCTTAGATCTAGTACCTTAAAATATGATGATGTGATCGATGTTATTTTGAGTGAAGAAACTCATAGAAAATCCTTAGGTGTACCTACATCAAGAAGTGCTTAAATGCATAAAGCAAAGGTAGAATGACTAAGAGAGGAAGTAGTTCCAAAAATTGTGGCAAATCAAGAGGAAAGTCAAAGGGGAGGAGGTCTCAATTGAAAGGACCAAAAAATTGCTGGTACTATGCGAAACCAGGGCATACAAAGAAAGATTGTTAGACTCGAAAGAAAAATGAAGGAGATAAACTAGATGATGACAAGGAGGAAAATGTGGTAAGTAACAAATTCAAAGAGGATGCTTTGCTTTTGTCTTTAAAAATTGTTGATGATTCATGGGTTTTAGATTTTGGTGCTTCATTTTATGCTACACCTCATAGAGGTTATTTCATTGATTATGTCCAGGGGGATTTTGGGCTTGTTTATTTGGGGGATAATGAATCCTGTTATATTGTTAGAAATGGAAAAGTTAAGATTAAGTGGCAGAATGGGAATCATTGTCTACTACACAAGGTAAGACATGTTCTAAGGCTGAGTAGGAATTTAATTTCAATAGGGCAACTCGGTGATGAGGTTTGTGTAGTTACTTTTAATGATAAAAATTAGAAGGTTTCAAAAGGTTCCCTTGCAGTAGAAAAAGGTGTGAAAGTAGGCAACATATATCTTTGTACAGGTCATATTATTCCTTCTACTTTAATTGTTTCAAAGAAAAATGAATGTTCAGGAACAATTGCTGTAGTTGAGCAAGGAGAACAAATAGTTGCTATAGATTTTGATACAATGCTGTGGCACAATAGACTCTAGCACATAAGTGAGAAAGGTATGAAAGTACTTCATTTAAAGAATGTTTTACTAGGTCTAAAATGTGTTAATATGGATTTCTATGAAAGTTTTGTGTATGGAAAACAAAAGAGAGTGAGTTTTGTGAAGACTGGGAAGGAAATAAAAGGGAGAAATTAGAGCTTGTGCATATAGATGTATGGGGACCGACTTAGGTATCTTCCCTTGGTGGCTCTCATTATTATGTTACATTCATTGATGATACAACTAGAAAAGTATGGGTTTATTTCCTTAGAAAAAAATATGATGTATTTCAAACTTTTAAGAAATGGAAATGCTTGGTTGAAAATGAGACTGGTAAGAAATTAAAATGTCTCAAATCTAATAATGGTGGTGAGTATTGTAGTCATGAATTTGAAGATTATTTCTCTAATAATGGTATTCATAGACAAAAAACTATTCCAAGGACTCCATAGGAAAATGGAGTGGCTGAATGCATGAATAGGACTATAGTGGAGCATGTAAGGAGCATGAGGTTTCATGTTGGGTTTCCTTACACATGTGGGCAGAGGTTATAAATACTGATGTATATTTGATTAATAGAGGTCCCTCTACTCCTTTGGGCTATGGTATTCCAGAGGAAACATGTAGTGTTTTGGTGTTTTTTAACTACGAAACAACAAAAGCTTAATACTAAGATAATAATACTCACAAATCTAGGGATTAGCTACTTCCCATTAACAATTATGTATGCATATTATTTGGATCCAACTTCAACAAAACCAAGACTAGTTTTCTACTCTTTCAACTCTACAAAACCAAGGTGGGTATACCTGAGGGATGGTTCAAATGGATGCTACTATATACGAATCTTTTTAGTTTCATTCTAATTTTCATCTCCTAGCTGTGGCATATGCATAGTTTGTTCATTCCTAGATATATTAAAATGATATGCATCCCTCATAAGTAGATTTGGTCACAATTCTCCTTAGGTTGACAAATATTTATGGCAATAGTAGCTATTTAAGACTCAAAAATCAGATGCAAACTAGTGCTGACCAGCATTGATAATCTTTGACAGTAAAATAAAATGGATTTTGAAATTAAGTTTGATGGTTCTTCATGATCTCTCTTTTTGCAGACTAAAATAACTATATTCAATTCCTAGATCTTACCGATTGCATTACAATCAATATTATCAGCAATTTTGATTGAAACTCATTCTTAAACACACCCCTTTTGTTAGTTAATAGTTTTCCCCAAAATCTTTGACAATTTGAACAAGGGAGAAAAATGCAAACTAACCAATTGAATTCCTATGCTTTGATTAGGAATTCTCTACTTTAAAGGTTTATTCAATATTGATTTAGGTGTAGCTAACCTTCATGAAAAGATAATCATTCTTCCTCAGTTGAGGGAAAATCTTTCCAAGGAGTATTTTACTAAAAATACTCAAAAGTTCAAAATCATCTTACAAATACAAGATAAATATTGATGCTGAAAAACCATTTAATTTTAATGTCTAAGATCATGTACATGATTGAATGCAAAGATGAAGGAAAAATATTTAAAACAACAAATATCTAACCTCCCACGACTTTCAAGATTCAAAATAGATGATTCTAGAAGAATGCAACAATCACAACTTAACTCCAGACATAACACATTCTCAATAATGTATATTACCACAAAGAAAACAATAGTATTTTCTCCAAGAAGCTCCATTAGAATAAAATTATAGAACTTTACTCTAACTGCTACAAATTTGAAATACTCTATTTCAAAATAAAAAAGCACAGAGTATCAAAATGAAAGTATTTGTGCTTGTCTATGGAGAGATTAACCCCTACCAATATTAACTATTACATATATATAGGCATAAGGCTGGATAGTTATGCAAAATTACTTCACCAGGAGTAAATAGTCTTTAGTTAATACAACCATATCAAATGAAATGTAGAAAGAAATAAATAGGAAAAAGAAAAATTGCTGCCCATTGATCATTCACCATGTTAGGAGGAATTGTCTGCTTCATCCTCAATCCTTGTGACTTTCTATATCTCATATGCAGTCATGAATGCAGAGATAATAGATTGATGAGGTAAGCTGACATATGCCATACTCTATTGCCAAATTTCTTTCTCTCTTTTCAACTTTTTCATCTTTTTGACGTGCATCTCCAAATGCTTCAGATTAATTAGCAGCATAGCCTCAGTATTAGAAATGTTGGAGAAATCCTCCCTGCATGGTACCTTCTTGTCTCAAACCTCATGGAATTTTCTCTAGATTTTGTAGACCAGTTCTTCCATAGGGGCAATGGAGTCACTTTCTTTTCCTTAACAATGTTTATCAAACCATTTTAGATCACTTTGAATGATCTCATCCACTAGCCTAAGGTTGTCCAATATTTCTTTGATCTTATTGATTTCTTGGGCTAGTGTCTCATTTCTCCATTCAATGCAATCCTTTATCACATACAAAGTTTTCTCATCAAACCAGTGATAGGGCATTTCAGTTGGAATTTTTAAAAACTAAATCCCTAAATCTCTTTGATCCAAAGTACTACCTTCACCCAATTATTACTTTCCTTATAAAAAATCTCATTGCTGGACTCCACCTTTTTAATGATGGTGGCAGTTTACTTCGAGGCCTTGTCCAAGAGTCTAACCTGTTCCTCAATTTTTATTAGGATGTATTGCAACCATTCTTCATATGTTTTTGCAATAGCCTTGCACTTCTGTAGATTTTCAAGAAAATTTTGATTGGTTGAAGAGGATACATCCACCAATGTTGACATCTCACTCAGTGGTTTGGGTTTTGGATGCAGGATAGCATTGATATATTGTGCCATGTTTTTGATTGCCTCCATTTCCTACTTGTCTTGAGCATCCTTCCAAAATCTATTTACTATCTTCTTGTTTGAGACTTTGAAAATCTTCATGTCAACTGTTTGATTCCCCTTACTAAGATTGACTTTTGTTATTTGATAGTCCTAAGGAGAGAGTTTTTCAAGAGGCATGTCTTTCAATCGCTCAGCTATTTCAGCTGTCCAGTGTCCCAAGTTTTTATCAAAGTTTAGTGTAGTCTCAATTTTGGCCCTTTGAGCCTTTGAAGGCTTTCCCAAGAATTTGCTAACCATATCATCAATAAGCATGGATATGGGTACTAGACTCCTTTTCTTCTCAATAGAGGTTTCTAGCCATTTAAGGGTAGTAGGTTCTTTACCTGCCAGAGGAGACACTTTTTCTATGGCCAAGGTATGAGATTTTGAACCACTATTATCAAGGGACTTCTAAGGATCTGGGGTATTATTGACTATGATGGAAATGGGAGACTGCTTGAAACTTTCCTTTGCCTTGGTAGGATCTAGGTCAACTGTGACTCTTCCCTTTCCTTTGCTCAACATTGCCTTTTTAGTGCTAGAACAAGTTACCCTTCTAAATTTAGGTACCTCTTCTTGAACTTGAAGTTGAAGTGGCTTTGGGGTTACTTCAACTTCAACATCAACTTCAGCTTTAGGAAAAACTACAACAAAGTCAACAATATCAAGGTTAGAAATGGCTTTAGGTGTGTGCTATGCTTTCTTTTTCTTAGCTTTTGAGTATTTTTTGGGGACTTCAAGAGTGGTTGATTCAAAATTCTTTGATTTTAACCACTTCTCAGTTCTTCTCAACACTTCTATGGTACAGAACATTAGGTCATCCTCTTCCCTCTTAGTCTAGTGAAGCTTGGGGATGGGTATGTATTCACTTGTTCAACATCATCAACTTCATCTTCTTCTATCCCAAGAGTATTGAGGTTTACCTCAAACAAACTAATCTGATTGGCTATTAATTTGGAGCATAATCTCTTTCTGACTTCAAATTCATCAAGGTAATTTGCCTAGTAATCTTCCAAATGAGGAACATGAGTTAATGAAGATGCATACCCAAAATTATTTTTAGCAAATTCCATATAATCAAAATCTTTTCTAGCAGTGTAGGTTGAGGCACAAACATGATAATGCAAGTGTGCCAACTTAGCCTATTTGTAATTTGAACACCTGTAGTGACCAATATCAATAGGGAACATGCATGAGATTGGCTTCTTTGTGCTTTTAGAAGAGTCAAATATAGAAATAAGCTGCCTACATATCTCTAACAAAACAATATTGTCTAAATAGTAACGTGGCAACTTAAGTGGTTCACCAGAAAAACCCCCAATCTTGAGAATGTAAATTTAGGGAAATTTATACAAAAGCAACCATAAATTTTAATAGCCTTCATGGATTCCTCTAATAACCTATCATTTTCATGACCTTGGAGCTCAAAAACTAACCTCCCAAGAAAAACATCATTAACCCCTCTGAACCCCTTGCAATATTCAGTGGCATGAAGGCCTCTATAAAATTGTTAGATAGTCATCTCTTCTATCTAGGGTATATGTGGAAGTCCCTCCCATTCTTTGGATGCTGCTAAAATATAGACAAGGTAGGAATATAGAAAGATTGAGCTGAAATTACCTACCGCTATGAGGCCCTATGCAAATTCTCAGGTATTAAATTTGCCTAGTCAATAAATTTTTCACCTTCAATGATCTTTAGAATGAAAAGATACATCCAACTTTCCCAGGGAAATGTATGATCATTACCTTTAATCTCATTCAAAAGTAACACAATGTCTACTATTTCTTTAATGAAATGCTCAATCATTAATGGCTTTGGCAATCTAGAACCCCCCTCAGTTGGTGTTAGAAGCCAGGTTTGAGCTATGATGTTGTTATAGTTCTTCTTTCTCTCATGATATAGATGCTCAGATTCCTCAAAGGTCCATGGTTCATAGGGTTCCTTATGAGGAATTCTTAGGGTTGCACTAACACTTGTCCTACATATTCTTACTAACACCTCCCCTGAAGTTTTCTTTATGCATCTGGTGTTGGAGTCATAGTGATTTGCACACTCCACAACTAGTTCTAGGGATTCAATAGCTAGTGGGAAGGCAACGGCTTCTAACAAACCATTACTGGCCAATTTTTGATGTATGAGACTAGATTGAACATCTCTTGACCGCTCAATTATATCCCTTAGGTTTTTATTCACCATGAAAGCATCCCAAATTTTTGGAAGGGAACTCAATAGGAAGGGATTTTCAAGATTAGGCATTTTGGTGTGAAAGAGTGCCCTAGTTTAACTTGAAAGATATAGATTTATTGAATTAAACCAAAACACTTCAAAGGGAAAACTAGGCGCAGAAATGACAAAATGAGAGATACTGCACTTACCATTTTTGATAGAGTCCAAACATCCACTTTCCTTGCTTAGCAGTTGGCGTCGAGAGCTCAAGATGATGAAATGAGAAATTATGTAGGACAAAAGGTTATTATAGAGGATATCAAAGAAAAAATTTGTGTGGGAAAGAAGGGTTAATTAAAAATGTGCCATCTGTACTTTGACAATACTTACAAGTCTTATTTATAGTTAATATCCATCACATTCGCATGCAACTCATCCATTTATGTTATTACAAAAATCTGTGCACAACCTTTTTCCATAAAGTAACTGTACTTAGCACAATTTCTCATAATTTCCATAATTATTGCCTTTTGTGTCTTCAATGTCACCATAGGGTGGAACCCATTCCTTTGATTTACAAAAATGAATTGATAATCCCAATATGCCTTTTCTATAAGGAAACAAGTGCACATTAGAAAAACATGAAGTCAAAGTTGAAGTTGAAGTTTAAATCAACTTTGGCTTCAACTTCAACTTCAATTTACAAAGGGAATTTTGGGTGATAACTTTGTACATTAGTGGAAAGATATGGTAACAAATAGCTTTGATTGGAGATGAGACTAGAAGGGATCATAGGTGAACTTAGAATCTCTGGTTCTGCAGGCCAAAATGAATGGATCTAAACCAAAGACACACGGAAACAAGGAAAATAGGAGAAAATGACCTAAAAGAAACAAAGTAGGGGAAAACGGGTAATTACAATGAGGGCAACCAAAAAGTAGACTTAAAATTTAAATAGCTTAAGGTCTTGTCCATTATACAACAGGGGCAAGTCATCACCATTAAGGTATTTAAGCTTGAATGCATTAGATCTCAACTTCGCTGATATAACAAAAGGTCCTTTCCAGAGTCTTTAAAATTTTTCATGAGCTCCTTTTGGTTCTCTTCTTTTGTCCCATAACAACACCTAATCTCCTATCATGAACTTTCAAGGCCTAGCTTTCTGATCAAAATTTTTTTGTATCCTTGCCTAATGACTAGTAATATGATCCACTATCTCCGTCCTTTCTTCTTTGATCTTCTGGAGATATAGTACCCATTTTTCAACAACATTAGAGAATAATCCATCTTCAATTGCTTTCTTGAAAATTCAAAGTAGCAAGCTCCAGAGGCAAAGAAAACTATGCTTCAACTTCGTATACTAACACAAAAGGGGTCATACCAATATCCCTTTTGGGAGAGGTCCTATCTGCCCATACTGCTTCATACAATCATTTATGCAATCTCTTCCTTTTTCATCAACTAACTTCTTCATAATATTTTTTAAATTTTTATTAGTTGATTTGGCCTACCCATTTCCTTGAGGAAAATAATCAAAAGCATGTGATAGTATGACACCATGATCATAAAAGAACAACTAAATTTCTTGGGATCAAAATTTTTGAGCATTATTAGTCACTATTTTGCTTGGAACTCCAAAATGTGTCAGAATGTTTTCTATCAAGAATTTATAGACCACCTCAAATGTTATAGATCTCACAGGAAGTACTTCAACCCATTTGGTAAAATAATCAGTGGCAATGAGAATATGGGTGTGAGTAGCACTTGAGTTAGGATTAATTGGGCCAATAAAGTCAAGTCCCCATTGCTAAAAGGGCTCTTCTATTATGACTAGTTTCAAAGATAATGCAACCAATTGTGGTTTACCTATAAAAAAATTACATTTTTCACAATTACCAACCCATTTATAAGAAGACCTAAACATACCTAGCCAATAATATCCACTTCTTAATATCTTAAAGGCAGTGACTATGGATGAGAAATGTCCACCACAAGCTTCATTGTGAAAAGTTTTGAGTAACTTTTCCTATTGATCAAAATCAACACATCTCAGGAACATGCCATCGAAACTTCTTTTATATAGGATATCATCAATAATCACAAACTTAGCTACTCTGAGTTGGAGACTTCTTGTATCTTTTCCTTTTACATGATCAGGGCATTCCCCATAGGTTAGGAAATATGCTATATCAGAATACCATTCATCTTTCAAGCCCACTAGCATGCAATTAGGATAAGCCTCTTCCTCTTTGCTTTATGATATAAGTTTGCAAAGGCCTTGGCCATGAACCATTTTGGTTAATTTGATATCTAGATCAAACTCTTGTGCCTTTGACACCCAGGTTGCTCTATTATTAACTGCTACATCTTGCTGTGTAAGATTACTTTTAATTGCTGTAGATGGTAAATATACTAGAAAATGTGAATGCAAAATGTAATACTAGAAATGCTTTACAGCTTTGACAATAATAAATGTCTTCTTTTCTGTCAAGGAATATCATAGTTCATGTTTCTTAAGGGGAACACTCATAAAAAAAAAAGGTACTTCATCACCTTTCTCATTTCTCTGAAGCAGTATGCCTGACATAGTGTGATTAGATGCATAGCAATACATTATGAAGTCTATCTTAAAATTGGGATGAAAAAGATTAGTGCCTCAACAATATCTTTCTTTACCTCTTCAAATGCCTTAATGGCTGAGTTATCCCATCTAAATTTTTTCTTTTCACTTAAGAGTTTTGCCTTGGATTGTATAGTTTTAGCAAAATTAGGGACAAACTTTCTAAGAATGTTGATCTGGTCAAAGAAAGACCTTACACCATTATAGTTAACCAGTAACCAGAGCTACTAAATAGCTTTTACTCTTTTTTGGTCGATCTTAATCCCCTTCTTAGAAACTATATGTACCAATAACTTACCTTTGGTTACAAAAAAGATTGATTTTTTGGGATTTAATTAAATGCCATGTTCTTTGCACTTCTCAATAACCTTTTTTAAATCTTTTAAGTGTTTCTTTCTCCTTCTTGAAAATACAGTCATATCATCAAGATAAACTATGATACACTTGTCTAAAAGGTGTCCAAAAGTTGAACTCATAGCACGTTGGAAAGTTGCACCTACATTTATCAAACCAAAAGGCATTTGTTTATAAGAAAAAGTGCCTCAAAGAGTTATGAATGTTGTTTTGTGTCGGTCTTCTTCAACTACCTCTATCTAATTATAGCTTGAGAAACCATTAAGAAATGACATTATTCCTGAGCCTGCTACTATTTGGAGTATCTAATCCGTAATGGGCAGAGCAAAATTATCTTTTAGGCTTGCTTAATTCAAGTTTCTAAACTCTACACAAATTCTTATCTCTCCATTCCTCTTTCTCACAAGTACTATGTTTGCCAACCATGTGGAGTGATGTATAGGAAAGATATTTGAGCCTTAAGCATCTTATCAATCTCCTTAAATATTGCATTTGAAACCTTAGGGTTATAGGTTATGAGCTTTTGCCTGAAGGGAAAGACATTGGGCTTTAAAGTAATATGATGTTTGAATTGCCCTTTCCTGAATGTTTTCAAATCTTCATATGACTAGGCAAAAACATCAATATACTCGATCAGTAATTTTATGAACCTTTTTTTTTCCTCTATCTCACAGTAGCTTCCTATGTTTACCATTTTAGGGTTATGATTATCCCCTAGGTTGACCTTATCATATTCACCACTCTTGACTTCTTTGGGAATTGAGTTTTGAGCCAAAAAAACATCTTGCCTGTCAAAAAGTTTCTCAAGTTCAAGTAGGCCTTTAGGTATCACATTTCCTTTCAGTTGTATGGTATCCTCTACTTTCACTTCTACCCAATTAGGACAAAATTTTCTACATTCAAAATTAGAGCCTTTAAAATATTTAGTGGCAAACTTTTCCATGCTCTACAAGAAAGCATTAATATGTGCATCATGTTTGAATACTTGCCAAGAATTATTTTTATCTATGACATTCAACTTATGGATGATCTCTATAGAATATTTATTAGTTGTAAAATCAGGATGAGGAATAAGAAGAGAGGCTGATATTGCTAAGAAATCTATTCTAGAATTTAATTTCCTAGGAATTGATTCAATGGAAAAAGCTTCAAAATCTTCAATTTCATCCCATACACAATTCTTATAATGCCTTAGCCTTTCATTTTTTATAGAAAATAGATTTCTTACTTGTTTTACTATCAGCTTTGCATCACCTTTAGCTTTTAGTAAATGTTTCATTTTGGCCTCTTCTATTCCCAAAAGTAAAGCCTCATATTTTGCTATATTATTTGTGTTTTCAAAGACTAACTTGCAAGAAGAAGGAAAAGTTTGACCAGTAGGAGATATCAAGACAACACCGGCTCTAGACACACTTGAGCAACAACTTCCATCAAATTCTAACATCCAAGGCATATCCATCTCCTTTGATTGGATACCTATTTCTTCATTTTTAGGCATAATCAAGTAGTTAGTAGAATTAGTTTCCTGATAAAGAATTTGGGACTTTGGATCATTACATGGGAAAACTATGTGTTTAGACTTGGCTTTAGGGAGCAGAGTTACTTTTTCTTTCCTTATGGGTATGATGGCTTGAGACTATTCCACCTTGACTTCTCCTCCCAAATCTTGGTAGAAAGTTTGGCTAAGAAGCATACCATAGCTAGTGGGGATATCAGCTACTAAGATGGTCAGCTTTATTCTTTTTTTAGGGAAAGTTGCTAAGGAAACTTGAGCATCTTTGATCTAGCCTACCAAAGGTACCTATTTAGAATACACTGAATAACATTTTTCGAAGGTTTTAGTTAAAGAAAGATCAAGGGCCTTTGCCACTACTATTGGCATTATGTTATCTGAAGCAATATAGTCTATTATACAATTTCTTAGTTTAAAACCATGAAGGTAAAGAGATACATAAAATGGATCTAGATTTTCTTCGCAACTCAATTTTGGAGTGACTTTATCAGGCTAGACTAAGTCTTTATGACCACTAGGCTTTGAAGCCTTGGTTTCTTCATTGCAAGTAACTTTATTAGTTTGTTTAGTATATATATCAGGTGAAGGTTGGTGAACATATTCTATTAGCTTATTGAGCTCATTAGGGTTCATCCTCAAATACTCAGAAGGAGATATTTGGATTCTAGATGTTTTACAAAATTCAACTATATAAAATGCAAAGTCAGGGTCAAACCTTTTCATAATGTGAGGAATATAAGGTTGTGACTGAGATGCCCTAGTCTCACCTTCTTCTCTTGCTTTTAAATCTTTTGTTTGGGCTAAACTTGTAGTGTTTTTGGGCTCTGAGTCAGCTTTCCCCATCCTTTTTCCTCTAGTGAGTACTGAACATGAAGCTTCTTCCAAAGTTAAAAGAATGTCATTCCCTTTATCAAAATTAGATTCATATTCAAGGTAACCATTTACGGAGTGACCAGGTTCTTGGGAAGGTGCTTCTTCTATTGCTATGTTTGCTGCCATTGACCTGGCTTCAAGCTTCTAATGTCTTATATTCTTAGGGCATGTGGTCCCTTCATGATCATTGGTTAGGTGGAAGACACACATCTTGTTCTTGCTAGGAGGAGGTTCAATCTACAATCTTTGTTGACTTGGGGGTAAGGTGAATTTTTTTCCTTGAGAAGAGGCATTATGGCTTGGATACTTCTTTGAGATATCTTGATAAGGAAAAGTGGCCTTAGGAAGTTGCTTCTTTACTACTATAAGATCATTGGCCAACTTTTGAACAAGTGCATCAGTTGAAGATGATGTAGAGGCTTGAGAATTAGGGATTTGAACCTCCTTCTTCCATTTGCTTGATATAATAAGATCATCCTCTAACTGTATGGAAAGGGTTTGTGAGGCTACAAACATTGGAGGATTTACTCTTTTTAAAGGGAAAACAATATCTGGAGGCATTGCATTTAAAAAGAAACCTTTTTGAATTTCACTACTTGGTACACTTGCCATGGGTATTTGATGTAATGCTTTGTTGAATTGAGCCATAAACTCCCTCATGGGTAAATGTATCTCCTTCTTCATTTGACTCAATTGCATAAGCAAAGAATTTGCATCTTCGGTTGATTTAAATCTGGCTTCAAAAGAATCTTTCATAGTATCCTAGGAAGTAATGGATGCATTAGGTAGGTGATGAAACCAATCTACCACTAAGTCTATCAAAGTTTGAATAAATAGCCTTACAATGGCATCTTTTATTTCTACAGCCAATACACTACATACTATCTTAAAAGTATTCAAATATTCCTCAAGAGATTTCTTCCCATCCCTACTGAACTTAGGTAATAGCTCTCATGCTCCCTTAGGTAATCTACCCAAATTTCCTACTAGTTGTAGAGGTCCTATCACAACACCCTAGGGTTGATTGTGAGCCATTACTAGTAATCTATAGCTGATAGGAAGGAATCAAAGTGCCAAGAATAATAAAAGATTGCAAAGAAGTGACCAGCTACCACTTTTAGGAGGTGATGATGGTCTACTATTAGTTTTAGCTTTGTTTCTTTTCAAAGAAAGGTCTAGTTTGAAGTCAATATTAGCTAGAGCTTCAAAATCTTCATCTACCAAGCTAGAGAACCTATTAGTCTATGCATATCTTTTTGCAGCCAGGTTGATGTTTCAGAATCATTGATTTACATGGGTAACTCTTTCTACCATAGCTTCTTGAATTATTGGCAAACCTCTAATCCTCTCAGCTATTTCTTCTTCTCTTTCTAGTACCAACTATACTTGGAGGTATTGTTGGTTATTGGTTCTGTTAACCTAGGCACAAGTGTTAAGATCAGAAACAATATGCTCTTGTGTATCATGAAATCCTAGGTTAGGCTGTAGGATAGGAAACTAATTGTGATTAGGCAGTACCATTTCATAATACCATGAGAAGTTTCTAGAGTCTAAGGACAACTCTATCTTCCTAAGTTCCCTAGCAGAGTCACCAAAAATTGTTAGTTAACGAATTTTCCCAAAATCTTTGACTATTTGAACAAGGGAGAAAAATGCAAACTAACCAATTGAATTCCTATGATTTGATTAGGAATTCTTTACTTTAAAGGTTTATTCAATATTGATTAAGGTGTAGCTAACCTTCATGAAAAGATAATCATTCTTCCTCATTTGAGGGAAAATCTTTCCAAGGAGTATTTTACTAAAAATAATCAATAGTTCAAAATCATCTTACAAATACAAGATAAATACTGATGCTGAAAAATAATTTAATTTTAATGACTAAGATTATGTACATGATTGAATGCAAAGATGAAGGAAAAATATTTAAAACAACAAATATCTAACCTCCCACGGCTTTCAAGATTCAAAATAGATGATTCTAGAAGAATGCAACAATCACAACTTAACTCCAAACATAACACACATTCTCTAGAGTGTATATTACCACAAAGAAAACAATATTATTTGCTACAAGAAGCTTTAGTAGAATAAAATTATAGAACTTTACTCTAATTGCTACAAATTCAAAACAATCTATTTCAAAATTGAAAAGCATAGAGTATCAAAACAAAAGTATTTTTGCTTCTGTTTGCATAGAGATTAACCCCTACCAATATATATATATATATATATATATATATATATATATATATAGGCATAGGGCTCGATAGTTATCCAAAATTACTTCACTAGGAGTAAATAGTCTTTAGTTAATACAACCGTATCAACTAAAATGTAGAAAGAAATAAACTAGGAAAAGAAAAACTATTGCCCATTGATCATTCACTACCTTAGGAGGAAATGTTTTCTCCAGCTGCAATCCTTGCAGCTTTCCACGTCTCATATGTGATCACGTATGTAAAGATAAACATATTGATGAGGTAAGCCAACATATGCCATCCTCTATTTCCAAATTTCTTTCTCTCTTTTTAGCTCTGTCATCTTTTTGGCGTGCATCTCCAAATGCTTCAGATTGATTATTAGCATAGCCTTAGTATGAGAAATTTTGGAGAAATCCTCCCTACATGATGCCTTCTTGTCTCAAAACTGATGGAATTTTCTCTAGATTTCACAGACCAGTTCTTCCACAGGGGCAATAGAGTCACTTTCTTTTCTTGAACAATGTTTACCAAACCATTTCAAATCACTTTGAATGATCTCATCCACTAGCCTAAGGTTTTCCAAGATTTCTTTGATCTCATTGATTGCTTGGGCTAGCACATCATTTCTCCATTCAATGCAATCCTTTATCACATATAAATTTTTCTCATCAAGACCAGTGACATGGCATTCAAATTGGAATTTTTGTAAATCGAATCCCTGAATTTCTTTGATCCAAAGCACTACCTTCACCCAATTATTACTTTCCTTATCAAAACTCTCATTGCTGGACTCCACATTTTTAATAATGGTGGTAGTTTCCTTAGAGGCCTTGTCCAAGAGTCTAACCTATTTCTCAATTTTCATTAGGATGTATTGCAGCCATTCTTCAAATGCTTTCACAAAAGCCTTGCACTTTTGTAGATTGTCAAGAAATTGTTGATTGGCTAAAGAGGATATATCCACCAATGTTGAAATCTCACTCAGTGGTTTAGGTTTTGGATGTAGGATGGCATTGATATTGTGCCATGTTTTTGATTGTCTCTTTCATTTCCTACCTTTCCTGAGCATCCTTACAAACTCTATCTGCTATCTTCTTGTTTGAGGCTTCAAAAATCTTCATGTCAACTACATGGTTCCCCTTACCAAGATTGACTCTTGTTATTTGATAGTCCTAAGGAGAGAGTTTTTCAAGAGGCATGTCTTTCAATGGCTTTTAGCTATTAAGTGTCTCAAGTTTTAATCAAAGTTTACCCTAGACACAATTTTGGCCCTTTTAGCCTTTGAAGGCTTTCCCAGACATTTGTTGACCAAATCATCAATAGGCATGGATATGGGTACTAGATTCCTTTCCTTCTCAATAGAGGTTTCCAACCATTGAGGGGTAGTAGGTTCTTTACTTGCCAAAGGAGAAACTTTTTCCATGGCCAAGGTATTAGATTTTGAACCACTATTATCAGGGGACTTTTGAGGATCTAGGGTATTATCGGCCATGATTGAAATGGGAGACTACTTGAAACTTGCCTTTGCCTCGGTAGGATCTAGGTCAACTATGAATCTTCCCTTTTCTTTGCTCAACATTGCCTTTTTAGTGCTGGAATGAGTTACCCTTCTAAATTTTTGTACCTCTTCTTGAACTTGAAGTTGAGGTGGCTTTGGGTTTACTTCAACTTTGACTTTAGCATCAGCTTTAGGAAAAATTGCAATGAAGTCAAGGTTAGAAATGGCCTTAGGTGTGTGCTATGCTTTCTTGTGCTTAGCTTTTGAGTGTTTTTTTGGGACTTCAAGAGTAGTTGATTCAACATTCTTTAATTTTAACCACTTCTCAGTTCTTCTCAACACTTCTATAGTACGGGACATTAGGTCATTCTCTTCCCTCTTAGTCTAGTCAAGCTTGTGGATGGGTATGTATTCAACTTGTTCAACATAGAATGGGTTGATCACATCATTAGCTTCATCTTCTTCTATCCCATGAGTATTAAGATTTACCTTAAACACACTAATATGATTGACTATCAATTTGGACCATAATCTCTTTTTGATTTCAAATTCATCAAGGCAATTTGCCTAGTAATCTTCTGTAGTGCTTGCCCCTAGGTCACATTTTTGTTATTATTGCTGAACTCTTTTAGGGATAGCTTTATGTTGATGGTTAGTAGCATTGTTTTGAAATTATCAGATATTGTTCTATGGATTTAGTTAATATGTGATGAGATTTTTTGGTGCTTTATAGTTCATGTATGCATGATGATTTTTCAAGTGATTTCAATTATTGATAATGATTAGGAAGATGGTTTATTCTATGTTTTTTCTTATGGATACTTACCCCATACTTGCATGTGTGTGGTGTGCGTGTTTTCTTTTGTATGGCATTTTTGATGTGGTTAAGGAAGGGAGTCGTAGTCACCTACTAGTTGGGATCTACACGATGCACCACTTCCTGCCATTGCCTGTTTAGCTTAGCATATATATATATATTGTATGTACATGCATGGTTTTTATGTAGGTTGTAGGTACCGGGTATCGACTTCCCTGAATTGCTAGGATGAGCGTACCCTATCACATTATCTCAATGGTAAGAGAGGGGAGATAAATTCTCAAGTCTAAATCCCAACCCTTTAAGCCATTTGTCCTAATTGGAAATTAGGACAAGTATCCGAGTTGAGTACCCTCCGAATATGTTGGATGACATAATTATTGATATTAACCCTTTGTTTGATTTTGTATGTATTTTGGCTATGATGGGTTTTCATATTTTACCTTGAGAGTCTTTGGAGTATTTTTTATTAATTAAGCCTAATTAAAATATTTAATTAATGGTTTAATTAAATGGAAAATTATTATGATATTTTAATATTTATTTTATTTAATTAATTGGGAAATTAATTAAATAAAATAATTAAATTTGAAGATAAAAGTTATAATTTTAAAGTTGGAATGTGATAATATTTATTTAAAAATAAACTGATATATTTCTGGATTCGATTGTGTAAAGATTTTTTACCATCAACGTTTCGAATCACACCAAGTGATCCATCATCAGGATGAAGAGAGCAAGAGATGTCAAACAAAATGGGTTGCAGAAGTTGACAGACTCAAAGATATAGGGACTAAGGGAGGGGGATTGCACGCACACCAAAGAAGCCAAGTAGGGAGATGGTAGGATAGAAGACCATAAGTTATGGTCTTCTATCCTACCATCTCCCTACTTGGCTTCTTTGGTGTGCGTGCAATCCCCCTCCCTTAGTCCCTATATCTTTGAGTCTGTCAACTTCTGCAACCCATTTTGTTTGACATCTCTTGCTCTCTTCATCCTGATGATGGATCACTTGGTGTGATTCGAAACGTTGATGGTAAAAAATCTTTACACAATCGAATCCAAAAATATATCAGTTTATTTTTGCTATGGATTGTGGAAATTTGATCTCTTTAATATTTATTTAAATTAATAAATATTTTATCAATTAAGTTTCAAAAAAAAAATGTAAAAGTGGAAAAGATATTAAAATTATTAAAAGATTAAAGGTTGCATGATGTGTGCATGTGATTAAAATATAAATATATTTAGTTTTAAATAAGTGGAGTTATCAAAGTTAGTGCATGAGATTTAAAATTTAATAAATAAATGAATAAAGTAAATATTAAATTAATTAATGTGCATTATTTTAATATTTTCTCGCATAGGAGTTTACAAATTCTCGGGAGTTGTCATGTAGACAACATAGGAGTTTGCACTCTAAGAATGCACAAGTTGTCTACACTTAGGAGTTAGCATATTATTTGAGCACATGGTGTCTACAACCTCCTAGAGACCTCATCATGTCTATGTTCTTATCATGAAAGTTATGTGCTTGGTTGTCATGCTTATCTCCTAGTTCTTCTAGACACATTCTAGATGTATCTTAGAGGCCTTTAAATAGAGGCTTTCCTAGTGTGTTTGGAAAAGCTTCAAAGCTTACATGCATTTGAGAAGCTCATATGCTTCTACATGCTCATATCTTTCTACATGCTCATATGCTTCTACAAACACTTCTAGTCACTTGTGGGTTTCGATTGGCTTGGATCTTGGAGGAATTGCGAATGTTGGAGAAGGAAGGGATTCTCTATAGACTTTTGAGGGATGGAAAATTAGCATCAATGTCCAAGTGCACTCATGATTTTTGTATATTCTATTTGCACTCTTTCTCTTCTTGTCTTCATCGTGTCTGTTATATGTGTCTGAATATTCTCTGTGATTGAATCTACAATTTTGAAATTAGAATCTAGATATTGGTTGAGAAGAGAACAATAGAAAAACCCTAGTTTCAATTTAAGGAAGAAATTAGATCTAAATCAGGTTTGGGTTCGAATTAGAATCGAATTGTTAAATAGATTTGAAAAGGGTTTCAAAATCTAAAGTCAAACCTATTAGAGAAATTAATGGATAATTTATAGAACAATTACCTTTAAAGAGAAAATTCTTAGTTCACCAAATTAAAAAGACCTTTTTGGTTTAAACATTATGAATATGTTCTCTTTGAAAATACTAATTTGCATATATATATATATATATATGTGAATGTTTATAATAAAATACTGAAATGCTTATTTACAACCTACACACACACACACACACACAAAGATATATATATATATATATATATATATATATATATATATATATATATATATATATATATATATATATATATATATATATATATATATATATATATATATATATATATATATATATACACACATATATATACATATACATATATATATACACATATACATATACATACACACACACACACACACACACACACACACACACACACACACACACACACACACATATATACATATACATATATATATACATACATATACATATATATATACATACATATACATATATATATACATACATATACATATATATATACATACATATACATATATATATATATATATATATATATATATATATAAATGTATTAGTTGTGATGGAATTATTGATATATTAAAATCGCAATGGGAAAACTTTGTTAAAATTTTGAATAACATATGGAGTAACGTTTTTGGAAAATGATAAATAAATTTATTACGTGGACATACGAACCCCTACTCCCATTGTTGTCACACATTGGCATCTGTCGCACTGCGCACGTACCTGCATATCGCAGGGTACCTACGCTGACATATTACAATGGCCGCATGGCCATGAATATGTCATCACCTTATTTGATGTCAGTGACATCAACCGCACCCACCCACAATCTTATTACCCCTTTTCAGCGGCAATACTACATGCCTACACTATGATAATCACAATATTGTACTTGTACGGTACAATGTACTCACGAATGGGGATGGGTTTTAGGATTGCCATCTATAATGTGCATCAGGTTAAGTTTAAGGCACAAGTGATTTTTATATAGACTTTTATAATAACAGTAGTACAAATCGATTTTGTTTACAAATTGATATGTATGTATATTATTAATACCAACAGTTCTAAGTATTAATTAATGTAGATTTAATTGTTTATCCTTAATAATATATGTTTATCAATGATGGTATATGTTATTAAGTATTATTTAATATATATATGTTATTAAGTATTATTATATATATATATATATATATATATATATATATATATATATATACATATATATACATAAATCATGACTTAACAATATTAAGTGTTATTGTCAATGTGTTACATGGGTTATTATTATAATTACAATAATATTACATATGGATTATTAATTTAATAATAATTTCTTAATTAGATTAATATTTGTGAAAGTAGAAATGAATCTAGGATAATAGATTTTTCAATAAGAAAACTAATACATCTTGTTATTAAATATTAACAAGTTATTATTAAATTATTATTATAAACATTAATAGATTTGGAGTATAGTTGATTTCTAATCAACTGATATTTATTGAGTTGATAATATAGTTATGATATTAATTAAGTTATGCGATAGAGTCTCGATAATACATTGAAAAAAAAAAACTCTTAATAACGGAGAATTGGATTATGGTTAGTTATTAATCAACTGATATTCATTGAGTTGTTGGTATGGTTATGTAATTATTAATTATAATTAATTAATTAGAATTAATTAAATTTAATTAATAATTAAGTTATGAATTAGAGTTTGAGTTGATATGATTCTTTTAACAAAGTTGTTAAGTATTTACATCGAAGTTGATAAATCTTATGACTTGAATAATAACTTTAGATAGTTTAAATGGTTATTAGTGATGATTTAATTATTGCAACGATTAAATCAAGAGACTTAAAGTTTTAGTGATATTTAATTGAGTTTTAATTGAGAACTATTAGAATGTTAAAAGGTCATGGATTGTGTACCTATGTTAATTGAACATTTAAATAAAGTTATAATCTTCTTATTTGAAAATTGATAACTGGCTTTCTTATAATTTAAAAGAATAATGATTCTTGGGTGTTGTTTGGAGAAGTTGAATTAATGATAAGGAAGAGTTATTCAATTAGTAACATGGATCTTAGCAAATGAAGCGAATTATTTAACTTAGTTAAGGGTCAAGGAAGATTAGTTTAATGAGTAAATATTTACCCTTAAGTTATTCTTAGAATATTATTTTAAATAATGGAAGGATAATGTTATCGAGGGAACAAATGGGTTGACTTGTAGGTCAAATGATTACTCTTATACACTTGAAGTATACTTGCAAACAGAAACTGAAACCTCCACACTCAATTTAACTATGTGATTTTAGTAAACCAAAACATGTGTATGCATTGTGTTTTCTCTATGCTTCTTGTTTTGGATTTTTGGGTTGACTAGTGTTGACTAGTTATAGGACGTCTACTAGAGGCTTGGTAGTTATGTGAATGTGATGGCATGTTGATCTTATTTGGTCTCGATCTTTATAAACCCAACCATGGTTATGTGATGGAATGCTCTATGAGATGTTTGCAATTATTGATTGTTATTGCTTATCAGTCTTCTTGAGTGAAGCTGAGTTATTTGTATCTAAGACACTTGACTTAACCATATTTTTGAGTCATCAATCAGTTATGCTTGGATTACTTTCCAGTCGCCATGATGAGACTAAAATGTGGATTTATTTCTTGATGATGTCATGTTGTGACATGTTTTGACTCAACCATTTTGGAGTCTTTGATTACTATGATTTTGAGATATATTTTGATACCTTCAGTTGCCAATAGAGAACTGTTGTGGTCATGATTATCTATGGATGCTTTTCAGTTGCTCATGGAGATTTGATGCTTTTATTATGGATATTTGATGATTCTTATTGTGGATTATCTTTTGGTATTTCTTTCCAATCGCTTGTATAGGACTGGGGTGATTTTATGATTCCATGAACTTAGGGTAGGTTATCTACTTATAGTGTTGGGAAGTGGCTTGCAATGGGGGTTGGGGCCTTAAGTGGCTGCCAAGGTAACTCATTGTAAGTTGTTTTAATAAGTGATAACATTCACACTAAATGGGAATTAAATGAACCTAAAAAGATAATTATTTTGTTCTCGCCCATGCCTCGAGTGCTTGTACAGACTAGGATGGGAGTAGAGAGAATGCTTGGTTGCGACCTTGCATTCCATAGTATGCCTTGTCAGTATGAGAGGATACTAGTGGCTGCATAAGAATCAATAGGGACCTGTGGAGTTGTAAGCTAATTGCTAGGGTAACTTCTACATGATATATGCGATGACACTTGCCCGCTTACAGAGTAGGTTTCCTACATGTCATTGTGTGCCTCTAGGATTAGATGTTAGTTTTGTGTTGGAACCTTTGAGTTAGTATAGTTTTAGGATTCCTAGATTTAGAGAGTATTTATGCTATGTGATTTTGATAACCTGTTTGGGACTTGAGATTATCTCCTCAGCGTGGTGGGAGTGGACCATTTAGGTTCCACGTGGTTGGGTGGTAGTGTTTTATCACTCTTATCATTTTAGATCCATTTGGGACACTGGAGCTGATGCATTTGTGGATTATGATGGTGGACATGTATCCTCACATTGATGATTTGTATATGTTGGATGATGTTATCTTATGCTTTACTTTACATGTTAGATTACTTTCTGCATATGATGTAGTATGATTTAGGAGTGACATTCCTACTATGGTAATACCGGTGATCTCTTCGGTGACTTGGGATGTTACACACTAAGGGATTGCTAGGGTCCATGATGGTCTAATGATTCTATTTATGGTTGGGAGGAACCGTGCACTTAGTTAATTATGTTTGTAAAAAAAATGGTTATCTTTTATGATATTTATATCTTCTACGATGATGTATCATGTACGATTTATGGTTTCATTTATATTATTGCATCATGGATTAGAGTTAGTATGATGATGTACTTTATTTATACCAATGTATATTATTTTAAGCCTTTCATACCCTGTGGCATGTGCAATGGATGATTGAGCATTCAGAAATGTAATTTATGAACGTTGGACTTTTCATTATTATTTCATGTGGATGTAGTATTGGATGGAAACATAATTAGTTATGTTAGATGTGATTCAATGTTAAAGGATCCTTAATGAATGTAACCTATTACGTATGTCATGTTTACTTTTATTTGAATTGTTGCTATTGCTTCCATTATCATATGTATGATGTAGATGGTTTTACTTTCATGATTTTTAAAAAAAAAAAAAAAAAAAAAAAATGTTACCAAACTTAGTGAAACTTTAGGTTAATTCTTTGGATCTCTTGGTAGGGCATTACATCTTCCAAATGAGGAACATGGGTTAATGAAGATGCATGCCCAAAATTATTTTTAGAAAATCCCATATAATCAAAATATTTTCTAGCAATGTAGGGTTTGAGGCATAAACGTGACAATGTAGGTTGTGCCAACTTAGCATGTTTGTAATTTGAACACCTGTAGTGACCATCTCAATAGGGAACATGCATGTGACTGACTTCTTTGTGCTTTCAAAAGAGTCAAACATAGAAATAAGCTACCTACACATCTCTGACAAAACAATATTGTCTAAACAATAATGTGGCAACTTAAGTTCACCAGAAAAACACCCAATCTTGAGATATGTAAATTTAGGGAAATGTATATAAAAGCAACCATAAATTTTAATAGCCTACATGGATTCCTCTAATAACCTATGATTTTCATGACCTTGGAGCTCAAAAACTAAGCTCCCAAGAAAAAAATCATTAAGCCTTTTGAACCCCTTGCAAGATTCAGTGGCATGAAGGTCTTTATAATATTGATAGATAGTCATCTCTTCTATCCAGGCCATATGTGGAAGTCCCTCCCATTCTTTGGATGATGCTAAAATATAGACCAGGTAGGAATAGATAAAGAATGAGTTGAAACTACCTACCACTATGAGGCCCTATGCAAATTCTCAGCTATTAAATCTGCCTAGTCAATAAAATTTTCACCTTTGATGATCTTCAGAATGAAAAGATACATCCAAATTTCCCAATGAAATGCATGATCATTGCCTTTTATCCTATTCAAAAGTAACACAACGTCTACTATTTCTTTAATGAAATTCTCAATTGTTAATGGCTTTGGCAATCTAGAACCCCCTTCAGTTGGTCTTAGAAGCTAGGTTTGAGCTATGATGTAGTCATAGTTCTTCTTTTTGTCATGATATAGATGCTCAAATTCCTCAAAGGTCCATGGTTCATAGGGTTCCTTATGAGGAATTCTTAGGGTTGCGCTAACACTTGTCCTACATATTCTTACTAACACTTTCCTTGAAGTTTTCTTTATGCATCTGGTGTTGAGGTCGTAGTGATTTGCACACTCCACAACTAGTTCTAGGCATTCAATAGCTGGTGGGAAGGCAATAACTTCTAACAAACCACTATTGGCCAATTTTTTATGCGTGGGACTAGACTAAACATCCCTCGCCTATTCAATTATATCCCTTAGGTTTTTATTCACCATGAAAGTATCCTAAATTTCAAGAAGGGAACTCAATAGGAAGGGCTTTTCAAGCTTAGGCATTTTGGGGTGAAAGAGCATTGTGGTTTAACTTGAAAGATACATATTTATTGAATTAAACCAAAACAATTCGAAGGAAAAATTGGGAATGGAAATGAAAAAGTGAGAGATAATGCACTTACAATTTTTGGTAGAGTTTAGACATCCACTTTCCTTGCTTGCCAATTGGCGTCGAGAGCTCAAGATGATGAAATGAGAAATTATGCAGGACAGAAGGTTATTATAGAGGATATCAGAGAAAAGATTTGAGCAGGTAGGAAGGGTTAATTACAAACATGCCATCTGTACTTTGACAAGACTTGCAAGGCTTATTCATAGTTAATATCCATCACATCCACTTGCAGCTCATCCTTTCATGATATCACAAAAATCTATGCCCAACCTTTTTCCATAAAGTAACCATACTTAGCATGATTTCTCATAATTGTCACAATTATTTCCTTTTGCATCTTCAACATCACCATAGGGTGGGAACCATTCCTTTGATTTACAAAAATGAATTTATAATCCTGCTATGCCTTTTCTGTAAGGAAACAAGCAAACATTAGAAAAACACAAAGTCAATGTTGAAGTTGAAGTTTAAATCAACTTCGGCTTCAACTTCAACTTCAATTTACAAAGGGACTCTTGGGTGATAACTTTGTACATCAGTGAAAAGATATGGTAACACCTTCTATTATCATGGTAATCTTGTCAATTTTACTAAAGAATTTACTTAGTTCTTTGAGTTAAAAGAAATAGCAATTTGACATACGATCTGACTAAATTGTATTAAATTGAATAAGACTTGCTCATACAATTTCAAGGAAACTAGATAACACAAATGGAGACATGATTCATCTAGAAAAGATGTGGGGATAGCTCATCTTTGCATGAATTTCTTTTGAAAAATTTGTATACAATTGAATAATACTCAAAATAACTCAAGACTAAGCATTAAGATCCTATCATACTGATACAATTCTAATAAATGTTGTAGTGAAAATATATCACTAATTATTCATCAATAAATGTGGACCAATAGACTTTAACACAATTTTTTGAAAGACAATAAATCAGACCCCTTCTCTAGCCCTGGAATCTCACTTATAAAGGGTGAGATGCAACAAGCTTTAGGCTAAGAGAGAATGATAACTGTCCTTTCAGAGAAAAGATATCTACATTTTGCTATCATAAAAGACAAAAGTGTATGTAACAACAAACTTATACATAAGGCATTTTTTGGTAGGCCCTAGTTCTATTACATCTCCAAATGCTACTAATTCCATGATTTGCTCTTATGCTACTCTAATTCCTTTGAATATGTAGACATGAAACAAGTTAATGCTGTGTCCTATTTTGATAATTGCAAATAAACCTCAACTTTGGGATCTCTATTGGCTTCATCGTGAATTGATAAAACCACCTTTGTTCTTGTTTCTTCTTCTACCATGTCATCATTGTGAGCCTCTGACCCTGCAACTGAAATTGGTTGCTTTCTTTTATCCTCTTCTTTCCTTTGATCCTATGGGAGTGTATCAATGATCTATACTTCATCTTAATGTATCTCATTATCATCACTCTCAACTTCTTCCAACTATTCATCAGAAGCAATATTTGCCATCCACTTGTCAAAAGGTGTGTCATCTAGCTAGTTAAAATGTAGAATATCATGTTTCTTCTTGATCACATATTCAACCTCTTTATCAATGCTAAAAGAAATCTTGTTTTAAAGAATCAAAGAATAACTAGGCCTTTACTATTTCTTCTATTAAGTAGGAGGTGAAATCACAAATAACATCAACACCAAAAGAAGAAATCTAAGCTATCATATACATGAAACTTATAAGCATAAAATTCTATTCATCTTCACTAGAAACCCTACATAGAGTCATGTATATTTCTACAGCCTAGGAGTGAAGTATTCCTTTTCAAAAGGTTCCCTAGAGGAGGTTGTAATCACTAGAAAGTTCCCAATTGAACCTATATATGCCCTTAGTGCACCCTGCCTGATCATATCCCTTTTAGACAAATATTCCTTTTCTAAACCTTGTAGGTTAATGGGTGTATGATAATCTGATAATGGCTCCAGGCCAAATACTTCCCTAATTTCCTTGGGGCTTACTATGATTAGCCATTCACCATCTGTTCTTCTTACTACCTTGATTGTTGAGTCATAGCTTTTGGCAATAGTCATTCATAAATTAGCATCCATAAAGACACTAGGGACCACTAGCTTTCCTAGGTCAAAATTCTAGATGTTTACATGAGGGGAAACTAATTTCCTTTTTGAGAACCATTTCCTAAAAAGGGAAAGCCTTGTTTGAGTAGTTTTAGCATCCCTAACCCAATTTCCCTTATCAAACAATCCATCAACAATCTTAAGTCTAGGGTTTAGGGAAATTAGCTTTTTTACCTTGATAGTCTTGTTTGTGGATTTAGCCAATATTTTGACAAGATCATCATGAACATTCTTAGCCAAATAATCCTCTTGACCCAAAAAAACTTTCTTTGGAGGCATGGTGAATGATTTTTTGCAAAAAATTAGAGCACTTGATATATATACAGTGATAATAGGGACTTGGTTTTTTGCTTCCCTTTTTTTAAATTCTACAATACTCTGTGAAAAAATGGAAATTATTTCACATCCTAATCACCCAAAGTGCAAGTTATTAATAGCTTTGAATTCTTTTGGAAGCTTGAATTTTTTCCACATATGAAAAGATAGGAAGATTTGTATAATATATTCTGTTATTAGTTCGCATGAGGAGCCTTCATTCTTCATAAATAAACTATAAGGTAAATAGGGTGTCGCAACATATAGATTTTAAAAATACATCATCGATCTCAAAAGAAAATCTGACGATCCAAGAATAAACCAGAGATGACCCATTTCCCACTTGTTAGGTTGGAAGTCAATCTAGTAAGCTTTCTCCACATAAGATTTTCTTTTACTGTTGGAGGCTTGGACTAGACCCACTAGCACTTGCGGACATGTATCACCAAGTCGCTACATCACCATGCATAAAAAGTGAGTAATTTGTCTATGTGACATAATGACAATTGTCGATTCCACTTCAATTTGATGATATGAATTTAATCAAAATTTTAATATGGCTTTGGTGGCTCCCTCCTTTTCTTCCTTTGGTCACTATGTTGTTACCCTTAAAAAATGAGCAACTCCTCATAGTGACATAGAGCCCACCATTGATGTGAAGTTGATCTAACGATAAGGAATATGTAGTTATTTTACTTCAATTGTGGTGGGTCCATGCATTCTTTCCCTTAGTCACCATGTTGTGTTAAATAAACAGTGTGCAACTCTTGATAGCGATTTGGTGACAATCATTGATTTAAGTTTAATCCAACAATCATGATTCTTTATTTGCCCTTTTCTTTGAGTGTGGCTCCATGTTACATGTGACTTGGAAATATTTTGACAGATTGGCAAATCAATTAATATTTTAATTCTCTATGTAACATCATAAAACTAGGCCCCGCCATGTTTCATCTTTTTTGGTAAGGTGCTATGTTGCTATTGATAGAAAACAAGGACTTTTAGGTCACGACATAGCGACCTCCCATATTTCTTGTAAAACCTAATGCATAAAACACAGATGTGCTTAAATGATGCCAACTTGTCAAGGTAATTACATGGCTTACTATTGATGAAGGAAATAGGTGGGACATGCCTTTTGGAATTGTTACCCCATTCCCCTTTTTTGTCAAGGTGCTATGTCGCTACTGGTGGGATTCTTTCATTTCCTCATCATGACATAGTGACCTCCTTAAAGCTTTTGAAATTTTGGTACTGAGAAAATTGCCATATTTCTACCTTGATTACTACAATAAATGCTTCTAACAAAGAATTGAAGTCACAGAACCATATTAAGAACAAAGAACTATACAATGCCCATCCATTTCATAATCTCCTGCCTTTCTTAATTTCTGACAAGGTGCTATATCACTATTGGAAGGGCTCTTGTATTTTTCGATCATGACATAGAAACCCAACAAAAAATACCAAAACTTGGTGACAAAAATTATAGCAAACTCCAGTTGGTCCCTTCTTTGGTACCGATAGTTTTGACACTAGTCACATCACCAAAAAGTTTAAAGCAATTAAAGTTTGGCACCCACTTTCCACTTTATGACACCATCCTTCTATTTTGCAGTAGTTTCTATGTCATATAGGCTAAGATCCTTGCATTTTATTTATGTGACATAATGACCATCATGGATCTTGCAAAAATTTAATGGTGTAAATAACTTTGGGAAAAATAAATGGAAAAGTGGAAATTTGAACAAATCCAAGAGAATATTCCAAATCCAAAACAACTACCTGCCCAATAATCATTTAAAATACACAGGACCTAACACATTTACTTGGGACACAAAACTTACTTTAGTAGGGTTTCACATAGGGTTGAAATTTATCAAAGCTAGAAGACTAAACCCTAATAAGAAGGACATAGAACTTATCTAATTTTTTACACCTAATTCTTTGGAAGATTTTACCTTGTGAAAAATCAAACCAATAGAGTGATAAGAAGGTGAGTTATCTTTTCTCAAAACCTTCAGTTGTGAAGCATTTGCTCACATAGATTCTAAAAATAGAGCCAAGATTGAAGATAAGTCAAAGAAATGCGTGTTTGTTGGATATGGCATTAATGAATTTGGTTATAGGGTTTGGGATTTTAAAAATCATAAAATTGTAAGAAGTTGGGATGTCATATTCAATGAGAAAGTGTTGTACAAAGATTTGTTGTAGCAACATGAGAAGAAAGAACATGATTATGTAGAGTTGGATGATACTCCAAAAGATGATGTTGTTAGTCTCAGAATGGTTTTGACATTTGAGTACCAACACACTTAACCATTTTCTATATTGGAGCCGAGCACACTACATATGCCAAGCCACAACTTGTGCCGAGTTAGAAAATCCATCAAGTGCCGAGTGATCTTTAGGTGCTGATCAAACTTCAGGTGCCAAGTGAAGATCAAGTGCTGAGTGACTTTAGGTGTTGAGCATGATACAAGTGCCAAGTAACATTTAGGTGCCGAGTCATAGACAATGCCAAGCATCAAAAATCAGTAAGTGTCGAGTAGCATAGAATGCATATATGAGTTTGTAACTTCACTAATTTAGATGTAAATCATTTTCATGGCCAACATATGATGAATCTCAAAATATTTAAGTGATAAGATTGAATCTTTTGTATCTTCTATGCAATCTACATGTAGCCAATAAGAAAAATGAAGAAGGCATGCAACCAATAATAAAAGTGCAAGGAAGGAGTGGGAAACAAAGATTCAATATGGATCTACCCTAAGTCTTTAAATGTCTTTATAAGGAAGAGAAAATTTCATTGTAAAACAGAGCGAAAAAGAAGTGTATGAAAGCTCTAGTGGAGTTCATATTGAAGAGTAAAAGACTTAAAGGAAGAGACCAATAGTTAAATATTTAGTTGATCAGAACTAAGCAAGATATACGAACAGACATCAGATTTCATAGAATCAAGATCAGAGAAAGCAGATCAAGTGCCTTTATTCAGCAATCAAGGATTGTAAACCATTAGGTTTATTATACCTAATACTCTCTAGCAATTGTATTAGAAAGGAAACCCTATGGAGATAGGTTAGCTTAACAACTATTCTGTAGATCCTTTAAATAGGTGATTAAATCCTTTAGAAAGGTAACACTTCATGTAAAGTGTTTGTAAATCCTTTAACCAGGTCACTATTGATACAATGTAAAGCCTTTAACAGGGCAGGTCTTTAATAGGGCAGACCATCAGAAGTGGTCAAATATTATTGCTACAGTGATTTTGTAGGTATCATCCCCACCCTAGTTTGACCTTCTTATTCCTAGAGGGTTTTTGGGTTACCAAAATCTCAAGTGTTATGTGATGATGCATATGTGTTTCTCATAATTGCTTAATGTTGATATGCATGCATGTTCATTTGAATAATATGTTATTAAAGGGTTTAAAAATGGACAGAAGCTAATACTTCTGATTCACCCCCCTTCTTAGAAGCATTCTTTCCATTAAGACATTCCAACAATTGGTATCAGAGCTGCAAGGTTCTCACAAGGAGAAGTCTAACAGTTGGAGAAAAAGATCTAAATATGGAAGTCTTCAAACTTGGGAAGATTATTGATAATCAAATGATTGATGTGTAACTAGCTCTACACAAAGTAGAGGAAGCCAGGCAGGAACTGAGAAAATCCTTGAAAAGAAGGAAGGATATAGCCATAGCTGAAAATGATATAAACTACAAGGAGATTGATACCACAAAATTGTTTGCCAATGGAAACACTGAAGAGTTTGATGCAGAAATAGTAGAAATGATGGATCTCTCAAGATGGAGCATGAATCACAGGCCATAATGTTATGTTAAATCACTGAACAAAAGAAAAGAGCAGTTGAGGATAGAGTCATGATGGAATATGACAAAAGAAATCTTGCAAATAGACTTGAAGAAAAATGTATTGAATTAACAAGGATCTCAAACATGTAGATGGATACACTTGCCCAAATGATGAACCTTCGTCATGAACTTAATATGAAAGATATTGAGATCTCTACTTTGAGGATGTAGAATAAATAATTGCAAAATGAATTGAAAAGAGAAAAAGAAATAGCAGAGAATCTCAACAAGTCAAGTGAAGCCATCAAGTACTTTGAACAGTTGATGAAATTCCCAAGATCAGCCCATGATACATCAGGACTTGGATACAAAAGCATCAAAGTAGGGGAATCATCAGAAAGTGTTGAGCAAAGAAGTGACAAAGGTAAGGATTCTAAACCCACTTGTCATTATTGTAATAAAAAGGGGCATACTGCTAATGTTTGCAGGAGTAGAAGAATCAATCAACTAAACACACCCAAAAGTAAGAGTTACTATCACAAGTGTAACATGCAAGGAAATATGCCACAAGATTGTAGATCCAAAGTCACTAGGACACAAAGATTTGATGGACATTGTCATAATTGTAAGAAGTATGGACATAGAGCATTTGAATGCAGATCAAAGTCTATGTGGACATTAAATCAACCAACAAAAACAAAAGAGAATGAAAGTCACTATCATTGGGATTATAACACTAGATATAGTTGTCATTATTGTTAGGAATATGGACATATCCCTAAAAATTGTATAAGGACACACTTTAGAGGGAATTATAGCAGGTGGCTAAGTCAAACCACTTGTTTTAGCTACTTGAAAACTAGTCATTTCAGCAGAAATTGTCCTACAAGGTCCAAAGCACCAAAAACTGAATCCAATAAAGGAAAAGAAAAGATTGATGTCGAGAAAATAAGAAGAAAAATGAATAAGACTTGGAAGAAGAAAGATGAGTGTAGCACATCAAGTGGAGGGATCACTTCACCCAATGGGTCAAGTGATCACATTTCATCAAACTAAGCATAAGAGAGGTATATGGGACTGATATGCAAAGTTACATCATACATCAGTCCCAAGACAAAGAAGTACTAAAAAAGAAGAAATAAGCATGAAACAAGATGCCAAGACAAAATTTTAAATGATGATGCTGAGCTATCTTTGGATGCTGAGTAAAATTCTAGTGGATGCCGAGTTCTTAACAGCGATCGAGTTGATAACTGATGCCGAGTTAAATAACTCAAATGGAAACCGAGTGAGTAGTGCAAGCCGAGTGTGTAGTTGAGCATTTAATGTGATGGAAAGAGGGTATATTATCGTGATTTTAATCACTTTTCTTCATCGCGAACTAGAAGCAAAGGAGAAGAAAAGAGCAAAGCGACTTCATAGTAGAGAATCCAATGTTCCAAACAAAATTTCAACTTCTTCCAACAATGATTAAGCATAAATCTCATCGATCAAAGGTATTTTCATTCAAGTGTCAAGCTACGTAGAGTTTGAAAGCTTGTTTATATTTTAAAACCCTAGTTTGGAAAACAATGGCATCTGGGTCAGGAACCACTAAAGGGAAGGAAAGTCATGAAGTACAACTAGTTAGTAATGAAGTCAAACAACCTAAATTCAAGCCCATTCCAGAAGTCACCTACAAAAATGATCCTGTTGGCACATTATCCATTATCCCATCCAAAGTAGTTATGGTGTAGGATGTAAGAAAGTGTTATAAATGTAAAATTGGCACCATAGGTGATCTTGAAATTTTCCATGCCTATGACAAACTGTTCGAGAATAAGATTTTGAAGGATGAATACAAGATAGTCAAGAGAAAGGGTTGGACCAATGCCCTAGTTTATACTATAGTATTCAAAATTGAATGGATATGGATTATTTTAAGAAGAATCCACAATGGATGTTTATGGTTGGAAAAAGGTCTAGTTAAGATTACAAAAGGGATAGTACATAGGGTTACAGGTTTCCCAACCCTAGATCAAACTCAGACCCTGTACAATGAATCCAAGGAGGTTATTGAGAAAAATACAGGTGCCCAGTGGAATAAAAGAGGGATGAAAACTCACACCATCCAAGATCCTCTTGTTGAATTTGTTGTTAGAATCATTGCCCACAAATTCTACCAATCCAGTTGATTGAACAGTGTGCCATGTCTAGTTGTTGATGTAGCATAAAAATTGGTAAAGAAAGATCACACATACGATTTGTCAGAACTTATGTTGCAATAGATAAATGAAAACCTAGGAGCTATAAGGAGATCAAAAGGTGCTCAATGAAAATTTGGTTAAGTTCTTATGTGTATATTCTTTTATGTTATGAAAGAGTTTCCTTCTATAGGAAAGGTGAATTGGGACCCTAACAAAATTGCAATAAAACACATTAATGAGTTCATTGATCAGATGGGTGATAACTTTGAAGCCCAAATGACAAGCTATTTTGAGGATTTCAAGAAATCCATGAGGCAAAGGGTAAGAATACCAGTTTCCTTAGTGGAAAAACACATCAATGACATATGTTTCCTAGTTGATATAGATTTCACCTATATCCAAGCAGCAACTCCAAGGGTGAGATGGCTAAGGCCATTTGGTTATGAACTAGATGTGGATGAAGCATCTGTAGCTATCACTGCTTTGCTTGAAGAGGAAATAGACAAGTCTGCCAAATCTTTTGGCACATATGATATGGTTAAATCCAAGATTGAAATAGAATTAAAGACTGCCTCTATAATCAAGAAGAAAGATAAAATGGTGAAGAAAATAAAGAAGAAATTTGGTAAAGGAATTGAGGCAAAAGAAGAAGATGAAGAAGATGATGATGATAATGAGGATGAACAAGAACAAGGCCCAATGGAATTAACTCAAGGTCTAGGTGAAGATAAGGAGGAAGGTGCTGAGGAAGAAGAAGCCAAGGAAGCACCAACTCAAGTCGAGCCAAAGAAATGAAAGGCAACAGAACAGCCTCTAGCTTAGCCCAAACCAAATAAAACTACCATGCCATCACCTCAAAAGCCAACAACCAGAGTTGCAACATGGGCCTCCACACAAAAGGCTAAAGAGGAGGCTACAAAGAAGAAAACAATCAAGATGGGACAGGAAGAGCCAAAGAAAAGAAGAAAATATGTGGCTCAACCTGACACCGATGAGGAAGATCAATCTGAAAAGGTAAGCCATTCTCCTAAGTCTTCAGTTGATACACTATGTGAAAAGATTGGTAATGGAGACTTAAGTAACATGAATAAAGTTGATTTCAATAAGTTCACTAAAGAGCAACAAAATAAAATAGAAGAATTAGTTTATGGAATGATGGCACAGTTCAAGTATACTCCTCTTGAACTAGATGGACAATTGCCAAAGGAACTGTCTAAAATTTTAGAAGACAGATGGTAGTTTTGTTTGAAAATGGAGAAGGAGATGAGAGAATCAACCCTAGCAAGCATACTGCCTGATTTGACTAAGAAGCAAATAGAGAAAGCAGTCAAAAGGCATAACACTAGGTTTGCACCTAAGTACAAGGCATTCTTCATTCTCCAAAACAAAATGGAAGAAATTGTACAAAGAACAACAAAATCATGGAAGAATTTGTAGAAAAAGGTCAAAGATTTTCTTGAAGAAGAATACAAGGAAGAAGCTACTGCTCCACCAGAAGAGAGAAGAAAAAGGAGAGAAGAGAAGACAGAAGTAGAGAAAAAGATTGAAGAGGAGGAAGGAAAAGATGAAGAAAGGGGTACTAGTGAGCAGCAAGAAGATTAAAGTGTACAAGACACACAACTTCCACCTCATAGTCCTCCTCACTCTACTGCCACACCTACAGAATTCATTAAAATTAAGGATGTTGTTGACACCTCATGTTAGAACATCAACCCATTAACTGTAGAGGATCTCACTAAGATCCTTGACCAAACAACTCTACAAGCAAAATTATGTACAAGTCCAATTTTGGTCAGTGTGGATGACTTACAAAAGTTAGTAGAAAACACAGTTAGAGATAAGGTGAAACCATAAGAACCACCTTCCATCATCTCTACAGCTATAGTGGTCAACACCAAATGCCAACAAAATTTACATCAGGAACAATTGAAAGTACAGTGCAGAAGCCGAGTGCAGAAGGAGACAAAAATATAGCACAAATAGGACAGACTATTGTTTTTGATCCTACAACACAAACACAAGGTGCACCTCCTCACATTCTTATTATTGATCAAAGTAGCAAACAGGAGGAGAAGGAAGTAGAGAAAACCCCCAAAGAGTGAGAGGCTATACAAGCATTGGTAAATTTTCCTACCTCTGGGACTCCTCCTAAATAGCCTAGAAATGTTGAAATGCCACTACAGATGTCAGCACCAAGGTCAAGTACTACAAAAGTTGAAAGGTTGCTTCACTATGGAGACCCTAAATTAGATGAGGAGATAGTCATACCAAGTTATGACTCCAAAACAATAAGCATTGATCAAATCAATGAGGTGCAGGAAGCATTAAATAGAAGAAAGAGGCATGAGATACTTAGGAAGGAGTAAAAACAAAAGCAAAAATTACATGAGATTAAAGACATCTTTATGGATGCCTTTATTTTGCAGTCACTAGATGAGTCCAAGAATATAATGGAACAATTGACAGATATTGTTGACCAAGTGACAAATGTAGACCAAGAGACAAATGCAAAACTTATAGAATGGTCTAAAAGAAAATTCTAGGGGAAAGTAAATGAGAAAATATCTTGTCAAATTGCACTTTCTAGGTTGAATTGGAAAAGGTAATAGACAAAGTAAAAAAGGTACTTGAGAATATATTCTCATTGTACAAAAAGTTGTGTGACTTTTCATACTTCACACAGGAGACAAGCCAAAAAATAATGAGCATGGAGAGGAATCTGAATATTTCAAGCATGCAGCTACCAAATGATCCAGCTCAAAGTGAGAAGCATTTTGCTCAAACGCTTCACACCCAAAGGGAAATAGTTGTATTAATAGCATAAGAGGCTAACATCAAGGCCAAACTGATGTAGCTCCAATCTTCCATTACTCCACATTTGGAAGTACTTCATAAAGAACAGGTCTATGCTGAAACCATTCTCAAGAAAGATCCTAATCTTTCTACCTTAGATGGATTTTTTCACCTTGCTACAGAGACTGCCATCCAACATAAGTCATTAGAAATTGCTTTGAATAATTGGGATGCAGCTCTCAAGATGATTATGGATGTAAATAGTACATTTTTGGCAAAATATGGTCTTAACCCTTAGTGCCCTTTGACATTTGTGTAAAAAAGGGGGAGATATATAAGTAAGGAGAAATTATAAGATGAAAAGGGGAGACAAGATAAAAGGGGAGCATGTTTTGGTTACCAAGATAACGCAGATAATGGCTCAATCAACTTAGGGGGAGTTCAAATAATTTTGAGGTATGTATTGTAAGTTACAAAATTTTGATCAAGTTTTTTTAATCTCTATATATATACCAAGTAGATTAGTGAATGTACTCATAAGGTCAGTTAAGTGTTTTTGTCACTCATGTCAAAGGGGGAGATTTTTATTCTCAGAATGGTTTAGACATTTTAGTACCAACACACTTAACCATTTTCTACATTGGAGCCGAGCACACTACGTATGTCGAGCCATAGCTTGTGTCGAGTCAGGAAATCCATCAGGTGTCGAGTGATCTTCAGGTGTCGAGCAGACTTTAGGTGTTGAGTGAAGATCAAGTGCCGAGTGACTTCAGGTGTCGAGCATGATACAAGTGTCGAGTAACATTTAGGTGCCGAGTCATAGACAATGTCGAGCATTAGGAATCAGTAAGTGCTGAGTAACACAGAATGCACATATGAGTTTTTAACTTCACTAATTCAGATGTAAATCATTTTCATGGCTGACATATGATGAATCTCAAAAGATTTAAGTGATAAGATCAAATCTTTTGTATCTTCTATGTAATCTACATGCAACCAATAAGAAAAATGGAGAAGGCATGCAACCAATAACAAAAGTACAAGGCAGGAGTAGGAAAAAAAGATTCAATATGGATCGTAGATCCATATCTAACCCTAAGTCTTTGAATGTCTTTATAAGGAAAAAAAAATTTCATTGTAAAATAGAGGGAAAAAGAAGTGTATGAAAGAGGCAAACGTCGATTAGGAACAACTAATTCAATCAATCAGTGATGGAAATTTGCTCGTATTTAGCCCCACCCTTTACCCCCTGGCCCCGACCCTACTATTATAAGGGTGGGGAGGAGGGGGCAACAACTAAACTATGATGGTGCAGGGGGTGCCCCATGTAGAGGTAGATGGCATTGTGGTGCAAGGGGTAAGGGGGGGCCAGTAGTCGGTTGGAGTTCAGAGTTCAGAGTAAAAGACTTAAAGGAAGAGACCAATAGTTAAATATTCAATTGATCAAAAATAAGAAAGATATACGAACAAACATCAAATTTCATAGAATCAAGATCAGAGAAAGCAGATCAAGTGCCTAAATTTAGCAATCAAGGATTGTAAGCCATCAGGTTT
The DNA here is from genome assembly GCA_028749045.1 of Cupressus sempervirens. Lineage (NCBI taxonomy): Eukaryota > Viridiplantae > Streptophyta > Pinopsida > Cupressales > Cupressaceae > Cupressus > Cupressus sempervirens. The sequence goes on from CM053784.1 coordinate 383,583,951, forward strand.
ATTATACCTAATACTCTCTTGCAATTGTATTAGAAAGGAAACCCTATGGAGATAGGTTAGCTTAACAGCTATTTTGTAGATCCTTTAAATAGGTGATTAAATCCTTTAACAGGGTAACACTTCATGTAAAGTGTTTGTAAATCCTTTAACCAGGTCACTATTGATATAGTGTAAAGCCTTTAATAGGGCAGACCATCAGAAGTGGTCAAACATTATTGCTGCAGCGATTTTGTGGGTATCATCCCCACTCTAGTTTTACCTTCTTATTCCTGGAGGGTTTCTGGGTTACCAAAATCTCAAGTGTTATGTGATGATGCATATGTGTTTCTCATAATTTCTTAATGTTGATATGCATGCATGTTCATTTCAATAATATGTTATTAAAGGGTTTAAAAATGGACAGAAGCTAATACTTTTGATTCACACCCCCCCCTTCAGAAGCATTCTTTCCATTAAGACATTCCAATAGATGTTTCAAGCATTCCTCATGATGTGCAACAACCACAACAAAAAATACCACACACACCAGTGAATGTTAGATGATCAACAAGGCTAATTAGACCTCCAAAAAGATTTTCTCCCTTTTTGTATTCTATTTTACTTACTGATGCTGGTGAACCTAAATTTTATGATGAAGCTGTGTAGGTGGTTACTAAGATTTAGTGGGATTCTGCAATGAAAGATCAAATGGACTCTTTTCTGTAAAATAAGACATGAGATTTATGCAAGTTGCCTATAGGTAAAAGGGCTTTACAAAATAAGTGGGTTTATAGGTTAAAAGAAGAGGATGGACGTAAGAAAAGTTTTAAAGCCAGGTTAGTTGTAAAAGGAGTTGCATAGAAAAAGGGCATTGATATTGATGAGATATTTTCTCTTGTTGTTAAGATGACTTCTATTCATACTATTTTAAGTATTGTTGCTACTAAAGATTTGCATCTAGAGCAACTTGATGTTAAAACAACCTTCCTTCATGGTGATTTGGATGAATATATATATATATATATATATGGCTCAGCCACAAGGATTTGTGGTCAAAGGTAAGGAGAACTTAGTGTGCAAATTGAAGAAAAATTTATATGGCTTGAAGCAAGCACTTTGGCAATGGTATCTAAAATTTGATAGTTTTATGCATGAGCATGGATATAGTAGGTGTCATTCAGATCATTTTGTTTACTTTAAGAGGTTGGATGATGATAGCTACATTATGTTATGTTTTAATGTTGATGATATGCTTGTAGCTGGGTCTAATATGGATTAGATTAAGAGGCTGAAATACCAATTAGCACATGCATTTTCTATGAAGGATTTGGGGGAAGCAAAATGAATCCTTGGTATGAATATTTGTAGAGATAGGAAGAACAAGAAATTGATGCTATCTGAGACTGATTATGTTGAGAAGGTGTTGCAATGTTTCTCTATGGAGAATGCTAAAGTTGTTAGCACACTTGTACCTGGTCATTTCGAGTTGACTAAGGAGATGTGTCCCAAGACAAAAGAAGAGGAGGATAAGATGTCTTAGGTACCATATGCTTAAGCTGTAGGAAGCTTGATGTATGCTATGGTATGTACAAGGCAATATATTACACATGTAATGTGAATCTTTAGCATGTATATGAGTCATCCAGGAGTTGAGCATTGGAATGCAATCAAATGGATTCTTAGATATTTGAGAGGAACATCCAGTAATTTTTTACACTTTTGGGGGCTCTACTACTGATTTACAAGGCTATGCTGACTCAAATTTGGCAGGGGATATCGATACTAGGTGGAGTACCATAGGTTATGTATTTATTGTTGTTAGAGCAATCATGAGTTGGGTTTCTAGGTTATAGAAGGTTAATGCTTTATCCACTATAGAGGCAGAGTATGTTGCTGCTATAGAGGTAGCCAAGGAGATGATATGGCTTCAGTTATTATTGGAAGAATTGGAACACCCTTAGAAGGATAATTGTTTGTTTATAGATAGTTAGAGAGCCATTCATCTTTCAAAGAATTCAACTCTACATTCAAAGACCAAACACATATAGTTGTGGTACCATTTCATTCAGTCAGCTTTGGATGATGGATAATTAAAGTTGGACAAGATACATACAGATGACAATCCTGCAGATATATTTACAAAGCTAGTAACAAGGGAGAAGCTGAACTCCTCTTTAGCTTCATTTGGTCTTCTAGACTAAATATGAATAAAAAGCTTCATTTGGTCTTCTAGATTGAACATGAATAAAAGAACAACAGATTCTAGGGTGGTTTGATCTAATGGAAGCCCCATGTGGTAGCAATATTTCTATAGGATTAGTCTCTAAGTGAGATATTGTTGTCTAGTGTGGAGTCTAATTAGTCCCCAAGTGGGAGGTTGTTAATTTGTGGTGATTTTATTAGGATTTTGGGCCGACATGTAATTATTAATTATAACCCTAAAGTGGAAAAAATACTTGTATAAAAGGGCTTAGGGTTAGAGATTGTTTCTGTAAGAATTTACCTAACGACAAAATTCACCTAGGAACTAAGAACTCAAACACAAGTACAACTGTAGACCAAGAGAGAGAGTATGATCAGAATGACAATATATTCAATATGCCATGTTAAGAGTACACTGGGAGTGCCTATATATAAAGGCCTTTGAGATACATCTAGAATGCCTCATAATTAGTATCATGATAAGTCATACAACTAGGCACATGTCCACAAATATGGGTTATCCTACATTAAGCACATAAGTAAGTGTGGTGATGAGAGGATAAGCCTACAAGGATGTGACACACAAATCAGTGTTGTAGAAATCATGTGCTAAAATAGAGTTGTGTACTCCTGTGTTGTCAACATGACATCTCAAAAAAGGTGCTCAAACTCCTAAGTGTCTCACAAAATAAAATAATAAAATAATGCAAAATAATAAATTAATGCATTAACCTAAGTAAACTTAAGTAAGTGTAAATAGTGAATACATATTTACACCAACACCCCCTCTTAAGTGAAACTTAGGGGAATGCCCTTAAGCTTACAAAAACTAGGATGAAGATGCATAATGGGTCTTGACTACTAGGCCATGTTAGGTACCCATGTACATAATGATATGCAAATCTCTCGTAAAGTGGGGAAAGAGGGAAAACCTCATGGAAAAAAGAATAGCCCCCCCCCCCCCCCCCCCCCCCCCCAAGAAGAATGCCGATAAGTGAAAGCTACTTTGATGAAGTAGCTGGTCCAAGAATGCAGAATGATGTCCCTCCCCTTAGGAAGAAAAAAAGGCAAAGGTACACCCCTAAAGATGTATGGTGGTCCAAAAACCTACTCAAGTATCCCTGTGCTAATGCTGAATCTCACCCCTTCAAACTGTGTTGAAAAGAACAAATGTAGATTGAATAAGGATGTTTGTTGAACCTGTTCCTCTGAACCATTTGTCTTGTCAACTAAAAAAGAGACTTCCAATAATTTCTACTCATAAGGATCCATAATCATGCCAACCTATACAGATTGATCATGTAAAGAATGGACATGAGGGTTAGAGTGAGCTCTCGCAACAACTATAGAAGGATCATCGTTATCAATGAGAAGATGTAAGTCCTCAAATCTATCTCCCAAGTCAACTGAAGCTGAAGCTAGAAGATGAGATGTACCATGCTGTGTTAGACAATTCACTATGGTAATGTAAGCATGTGACAAGACTAATGATGTGACCTCTTATTGGAACTATTGATAGAACCCCACATGTCTAAATCTGTTGAAGCACTATTGCTAGTGTCACTATCAGTTTCCACTGTGTATGATGTGTGGAGAGAAGTAGGGGATAAGCTTGGAGAAATTTCCTCAAAGTGAACATCCTTCTCCACAAATATCTTGTGAGTCTCTGGATCCATAATTCTTCAAGCCTTTGCTTTGTCTTCATATCTAATGAAGGTACAAGGCCTAGGTGTCGATGGCTTGGAACTCTTGGAAGATAGGTTTACCCATGCTAGACAACCAAAGACTCTAAGGTGACTCACAATTGGTTTTCTGCTACACCATGCCTCAAAAGGAGTCTTCTTGTCTAAGGCATTATGAGGAGAGCTGTTAAGTTTGTGAGAAGCACTACTAATGGCTTCAACTTCTAATGTAGGATTAGGAGACTTGGCTTTTATCATGCAACTTGCCATAGTTTTGAGAGTCTTAATCCTCATAGCTACAACATTTGTCTTGTGTGGGCTAAATGCTAGTGGGTTCTAAAGATCAATTCCCTCAATTCTACAAAAGTCCCTAAGTCTTCTATCTACATATCTGTTCTCATTGTCCACACTTAGTACCTTGATGGCCTTCCTAGACTTGTGTTCAACATGAGTCTTAAAGTATTGAATCTTATGAACTACTTCATTCTTGTGATGAAGGAAGTAGACCCAAGTGAATCTCAAAAAGTCATCAACAAATGTGAGGATGTAGTAGCCTTCGCTAATTGAAGTCACTACAAAGGGTCCTGCTAAAACTATGTGAACTAACTAAAGAACAACTAGAGCTCTAGAAGACTTCCCTTTATCATACTTCTCCTTGAGATTTATATCCACTGAGAAAGATGAACACTCTCCCTTAGAAAAGTTGATATTAGCTAAACCTTTGACTATATGTTTTGAGCAAAGTTGCTAAAGAGAGCAGAAGTCAAGGTGACCAAATCGCTCATGCCATAATGTAGATTGTGAAGTAGAGTGAGTCAAAAGGGCTTGAGAAGGAGACTTAGGCACAAAGTGGGAGAAGGAATAAAGCCTCTTGCCATCATTGACTTTTCCAACTACAACCAATGAATCATCTCTTAGGCTTCATACCATCACTGAATCTAGAAGGAACTCAACCTTATGACCATCTCCAAGGTGAGTGATTTGGTAAACTGATAGGAGATTGGAGCTAAGGTTTGGAACGTAGAGAACATCTTTGAATTCCTCATTTTCTATTTCCAGATGTCCTTTCCCTTCAACTTTGATTTTAGTATCATCTCTCATGAAGATGTGTGGTACCTTTGATGAAGAAAAATCTCCCTTTAAAGAACCCTTGTGGTAGGAGGCACCAGAGTCAAGTATCCATTTTGAAGAACTTATGTTTGCCATAAGTTCTTGCCATTTACCCTTTGAAGAGGTTGGAGTTGAATCCTTAGAAGTACCTAGCACTTGAATCTTATTCTTCTCGAGTAGATTTTCTAACTCATCGATTCTTTTAGTATTGCAATGATGCTCATCATGATTTGGATTTTTTCAATATGCACAAAATAGTTTGTCCTTCTTGTCATTACTTCCCTTCTTGTTAGAAGAAGAATTTCCTTATTGAGAGGAGGATTGTTGTGTCTCAGATTGTGTTTTATGCTTCCACTGCTTCTTGTTGTTGTTGCTTTTCCCTCCTTGACTTGATTTGTGCTCATCACTAGCCACCAAGGCTTTGGTCTTTGATGACTTGAGAAGTCCTAAATCCATCAAGTGAGATTGTTCAACAATCAACATCTCTACAAATACATCAAAGGAGGGCTTCTGGTTAGTAGATCCCATGGTCAACCTATGAGTATTAAAAATCGAAACAAAGGAAGTGTACTGTGAAGGTAGCCTCTTCAAGATGTGATGAATCAACTTATCATCCTTCATGGAATTTTCACAATCTTTAAGAAGTGCCCTATACTCATTGGCTTTGATGATATAATCCTAAATTGTGTTAAAATTCTTTAGATCCAAGAGAAGTAGATCATCCTCAATTTGAAATCCCTTTTCTTCATCGACCTTACCATACAATGATTTAAGTTTATCCCAAGCTTCTTTAGATTCTAAACAATTGATAGTGTGATAGAGGAGATCCCCCATGTACATAAATCCTAATAACTCCTAAAACCTATCAGTCTTGAGTTTGCCAATTAATGAGTTCCTTAGCATCAGTAGATTTGGTAATTGTACCATCAACATAAAGACTGTATCCTTTTTCCATTAATCTACTCCATGCAATATCTTTCCATGTAGAATATTTGCATGAAGTTAGAGGAGGAAATTTAAAACCCATGATGTAGAAATGAAAAAAGCACAATAGAGAGACACAAAAACACAATACACACCCCCCCTTTTCACTCAATCAAAAGACCCCCCAAAAAAGATGTTTTTGGCACTTTATAAGTAGTGCGTGTACAATGGGCCACTTGTCAAAATGAACAAAGTAGAATTTCTAATTTTTCTTTTACAATAGCCTTATGAGGCTCAAATATATCACTAAGCACTGTAGCTTAGATTTACAATAATTCTGAGAAAGAATCAAAGCTTTACAATGCCGAAAAAGGCCTAATTCTGAAAGTGACATTTTCTCCACACAACCCTAGAATCTAACTTTAGATTTGGAAAGTAGAAAAAAAATGCACTTTCAAATAAAATAAAACCTAAAAAAGTGAACAGATGTGCCTGTACGAAGATTTTGAAGTTGCAAAATACAAGATTATGTAGGTACAGTCACCAAAAAATACAATTTCTACAAAATTTATGTACCAAAACTGAAAAACAACACTACCCCTAGAAAATTTAATAAATTCTACCCAATTTCAAAAAAAATTGCACCTGAATCAAAGTCTGGATGTCCAAGTTATGGGCTTACAAAGTTAGGCTGCCAAATTGAAAAGCAATCTAGAGAGGGGTTTGGCAGGAAATCTATGATGCTAAACTTGATGGTCAAATGGCTATCACTATAGTTGTAAATCATCAGGGAATGAAAATCAGATGGCTATCAAATTTTTTCCCTTGATTGGCTGTTGTTAGCAAAAAAAAATTAGTTCGATGACGTGGTAGGTGACGTTTCATTCATACGGTACAGACAAAACACATGGAAACCATACAGATGACATGGAAAAAAGTCCCTACTTACATGGCAAAAAATGCTGATTGGTCAAGTTTCCTGCGTGGCACTAATGTAGCAAACTTGCTGACTGTGTAATGTGCTGAGATGGCAGACAACTTACTAGGCAGTACAATAGTGGTGAGGTGGATACATTTCAAGGAGACAATTGGTAGAAAATATCTGCTATGGGGCCTAGTGACATGGCTTGCTATCAGTATGTCTAACACGTCTGAGTGTGGTTGGAGCAATCAAATCATGTCGCATGGCAGCTATTGTGCAAGACAAGAAGATGTATCTCTATGTGGGTGGGATATTCTACCAAAGTATTCAAAACTGCACTAGGATCAGAACATACCATGACTAGTTTTTAATGATGGACACTAGGGAACTAAAGGCAGAGTCGGTGTGGGAACTAATCGCTGACATCACCAATTGGTTAGGGGTGATCAAATGTTTTAAATCGTTGCCAAGAAATAATTTTTGCGTCACTGGTGAAAAATAATAAGTCACTGGCTATTTTTAAACCATCACACAAAGGCATGAAGGTCTTTTTATTTGACAAAATATTCAAACAGCAGCGGTTAGAATAACAAACCCCCACTGGGATCTTGTGCACCACGCTAAAGTTCATAGACCTTGTCGTAAGTTTAGCAGAGAGGCCAGATTCCACAAATGATGTCATTAGAAATACCCAAAAAAAATGATTGGAAGTCAAACATAGGTCACTATGAATGTCCAAACAACTTGTGGCTATAGATTTAAATGCCTGAGCTAAATTTGAAAATTGTGACTGTCAGAGTTTAGGGGCAATAATTCCACATTCATGGGGAGCACTTTTCCAAAGGTCTTTAAAAGCAAAGCCTACTCACTATCAAAATAAAGTGAGCTACCATCGATGACTTTGGTTTGGTTGCAGGTGGGTGAAAAGGAGGTTGGGTTGCTAGATTGTGTAGTATGGTCCACTGTGGCTTGGAAAATCATTGTCCACCCATGAAGATGGTATGACCTGCGATTACAAAATAAACCCTCCTGTGAAAAATTAAATATACCACCAAACTAGCTAAGTTGGGGTTTCATTGCCCAAGTTTGCTAAATTTTTTTTTTGAATAAATCAATTAAATCTGCAAAGAATGACCATACTCGAACTGCAAATCGGGGCCATTAGGTTCTGATTTGCAAAAAAGTTTTTCCTCACGATCAAATTTTGGCCAAGGTAGCCAAGTTTATAGTTAATCTTCACTGATTCAGCATTTTGGATGCAATGGCGAGGTCAGATCTAGCTCTAGACGCTCCCAATTTCTGTAGTACTCTAGATTCAGGCTCAGGTGCTAAAGCAAGCATGGTCTCGAATGGCTATGTGATGAGAAAATATCCAAACTTTGATACCATGTAAGAATTTTCCTAAGGGAAAAATTCACCTAGGAACTAAGAACTCAAACACAAGCACAACTGTAGACCAAGAGAGAAAGTATGATCAGAATGACGATATATTCAATATGCCATGTTAAGAGTACACTAGGAGTGGCTATATATAAAGGCCTTTGAGACACATCTAGAATGCCTCATAATTAGCATCATGATAAGTCATACAACCAAACACATGTCCACTAGATATGGGTTGTCCTCCATTAAGCACGGAAGTAAGTGTAGTGATGAGAGGATAAGCCTACAAGGGTGTGACACACAAAATAGTGTTGTAGACACCATGTGCTAAAATAGAGTTGCGTACTCTTGTGTTGTCAACATAACAACTCAAAAAAGGTTCTCAAACTCCTAAGTGTCTCACAAAAATAAAAAATAAAAATGCAAAATAATAAATTAATGCATTAACCTAAGTAAACTTAAGTAAGTGTAAATAGTGAATACGTATTTACACCAATAGTTTCATTGTGGTGATGCAAAAATTGGTTCTTGCAGAAGTATTGAGCTGTAAGTTATTATGGATTGTAATAAGGTTGTAATCATTGGATTGTAATAAAATTAGACTTGTTGTTTGGTGGAGGTAGCCTAGGGATTGGGTGAACCATGTTAAATCTTGGTGTCTTGTGTTCTTTTCTGTGTGATCTATTATTTTCTCATATTCTTTAGATTTGCATGTAATTGTTATTTTTGTCTATGGTTTAATCCTAACAAGTGGTATCAAAGCGAGGTTGTTTCATAGTTATCCTCTGTAGGAAAGTCTCATGGTTGAGTGAGAGTCTCACAATTGAGTGGGAGTGATGGTAGACAAGGGTAAGCTAAGGGTTGATAGGTTTAATGGGCAATACTTTTAGTTATGGAAAATGCAAATGGAAGACTATATTTATCAGAAGGATTTATGAAAGCTGTTGGAAGGAAAAACCAAGAATCAAGGATCTATGTCAAATGACAATTGGGATCTTTTAGACAGAAAGGCACTTGGAAGCATTTGATTATGCCTGGCACATCCGGTGGCATTTAATATTAGAAAAGAAAAGACAACAAAAGAGTTGATACAAACCCTAGCGAAACTTTATGAAAAGCCCTCTATTTCAAACAAGGTATTTCTCATGAAGCATTTATTTAATATGAAAATGATAGATGGTGGATGCATTGCAAATTATTTAAATGATTTTAATACTATTACAACTTAGTTATCTTCTATGGGTATCAATTTTGATGAAGAAATTAGGACTCTCTTGATTTTGTTTTCTTTGCCTCAAAGTTGGAATGACTTGGTAATGGCTATGAGTAATTCTATTCCTAGATCTAGTACCTTAAAATATGATGATGCAATCCATGCTATTTTGAGTGAGGAAATTCATAAGAAATCCTAGGTGGATCTACATTAGGAAGTGCTTAAATGCACAAAGCAGAGGTAGAACAACCGAGAGAGGAAGTAATTTCAAAAATTGTGGAAAATCAAGAGAAAAGTCAAAGGGGAGGAGGTCTCAATCAAAAGGACCCAAGGACTGTTGGTACTATGGGAAACCAGGGCACAAAAAGAAAGATTATTAAACTTGAAAGAAAAATTAAGGAGATAAGCGAAAAAGAGACAAGGAGGAAAATTTGGTAAGTAACAAATCCAAATGGGATGCTTTGCTTCTATCTTTAGAAGGTGTTTATGATTCATGGATTTTAGATTTTAGTGCTTCATTTTATGCTACACCTCATAAAGGTTATTTCATTGATTATGTCCAAGGGGATTTTGTGCTTACTTATTTGAGTGATAATGAACCATGTTAGATTGTTGAAAAGGGAAAAGTTAATATTAAGTTGTAGAATGGGAATCATTGGCTACTACATGAGGTAAGACATGTTCCAAGGCTAAGTAGGAATTTAATTTCAGCAGGACAACTTAGTGATGAGGGTTGTGTAGTTACTTTTAATGATAAAAATTAGAAGTTTTCAAAAGGTTCCCTTGTAGTAGAAAAAAAAATGAAAGTAGGCACCTTATATATTTGTATAGGTCATATTGTTCCTTCTACTTTAATTGTTTCAGAGAAAAATGAATGTTCAAGAACAATTGCTACAGTTGAGTAGGGAGGACAAATAGCTATTGTAGATTCTAATATAGTGTTGTGGCACAATAGACTTAGGTACATGGGTGAGAAATGTATGAAATTAATTCATTCAAAGAATGTTTTACCAAGTCTAAAATGTGTTAATATGGATTTCTATAAAAATTGTGTGTATGGAAAATAAAAGAGAGCGAGTTTTGTAAAAATTGGGAAGGAAAATAAAAGGGAGAAATTAGAGATTGTGCATACAGATGTATGAGGATAGACTCAGGTATCTTCCCTTGGTGGCTCTCATTATTATGTTACATTTATTGATGATTCAACTAGAAAAGTATGAGTTTATTTCTTTAAACAGAAATTTGATGTATTTCAAACTTTTAAGAAATGTAAATGCTTGCTTGAAAATGAGACTGTTAAGAAATTAAAATGTCTCAGATCTACCAGTCATGAAATTGAATATTATTGCTCAAATAGTGGTATTCATACACATAAAACTATTCTAAGGACTCTACAGAAAAATAGAGTGGCTGAACGCATGAACACGACTATAATGGAGTGTTCAAGGAGCATGAGGTTGCATGTTGGGTTGGCCTTACATGTGGGAAAAGGCTGTTAATACTATTGTATATTTTATTAATAGAGGTCCCTCTACTCCTTTGGGCTATGGCATTCTAGAGGAAGCATGGAGTGTAAGAAAGTGAGTTATTCTTTTCTCAAAACCTTCATTTGTGAAGCATTTTCTCACATAGATTCTGAAAATAGAACCAAGTTGGAAGCTAAATCAAAGAAATGTGAATTTTTTGGATATGGCATTAAAGAATTTGGTTATAGGCTTTGAGATTTTGAAAATCATAAAATTATAAGAAGCGAGGATGTCATATTCAATGAGAAAGTGTTGTACAAAGATTTGTTGTAGCAACATGAGAAGAAAGAAGATGATTATGTAGTGTTGGATGATACTCCAAAATATGATGTTTCAACCATTCCTCATGATGTGCAATAACCATAACAACAAATACCACACATACCAGTGAATGTTAGACAGCAAAAAATTCTAACCTCCAAAAATATTTTCTCCAACTTTGTATTCTATTTTACTTACTGATGCTGGTGAACCTGAAAGTTATGATGAAGCTGTGTAGGTAGATACTAAGATTTAGTGGGAGTCTGCAATGAAAGACAAAATGGACTCTTTGCTAAAAAATAAGACATGGGATTTATGCAAGTTGCTTGTAGGTAAAAGGGCTTTATAGAATAAGTGGTTTTACAGGTTAAAAGAAGAGGATGGAGGTAAGGAAATATTTAAAGCCAAGTTAGTTGTCAAAGGATTTGCACAGAAAAAGGGCATTGATTTTGATGAGATATTTTCTCTTGTTAAGATGACTTCTATCCGTACTGTTTTATGTATTGTTACTACTAAATATTTGTATTTAGAGTAGCTTGATGTTAAATCAACCTTCCTTCATGGTGATTTGGATGAAGAGAGATATATGGTTCAGCCACAAGGATTTACGGTCAAAGGTAAGGAGAACTTAGTGTGCAAATTGAATTTTTTTTTTATATGGCTTGAAGTAAGCATATCAGCAATGGTATTTGAAATTTGATAGCTTAATGCATGAGCATGGATATAATAGGTGTCATTTAGATCATTATGTTTACTTTAAGAAGTTGGATGATGATAGCTACATTATTTTATGTTTATATGTTGATGATATGCTTGTAGTTAGGTCTAACATGGATCAGATCAAGGGGTTGAAATGCCAGTTAGTACATGCATTTTCTATGAAGGATTTGGTGGCAGCAAAAAAAATCCTTGGTATGAAGATTTGTAGAGATAAGAAGAATATGAAATTGACACTATCTCAGACTGATTATGTTGGGAAGGTGTTGCAGCGTTTCCTTATGGAGAATGCTAAAGCTGTCAACACACCTTTACCCAGTCATTTGATGTTGACTAAGGAGATGTGTCCCAAGACACAAGAAGAGAAGATAAGATGTCCAAGGTACCTTGTGCTTCAGCTATAGGAAGCTTGATGTATTCTATGGTATGTACAAGGCTAGATATTGCACATGCAGTGGGAGTCGTTAGCAGGCATATGAGTCATCCAAGAATTGAGCATTGGAATATAGTCAAATAGATTCTTAGATATTTGAGAGGAACATCTAGTAAGTGTTTACAGTTTGGGGCTCTAGTACTAATTTATAGGGCTATGTTGACTTATATTTGGTAGGGGATATTGATTGTAGATGGAGTACTACAAGTTATGTATTTATTGTCTGTGGGGCAACCATGAGTTGGGTTTCTAGGTTACAGAAGGTTAATGCTTTGTCCATTATAGAGGTAGAGTATGTTACTGCTACAGAGGCAACCAAGGAGATGATATGGCTTCAATTATTCTTGGAAGAATTGGGACATCCTTAGAAGGATAATTATTTATTTATAGATAGTTAGATTGCCATTCATCTTTCAAAGAATTCAGCTCTACATTCAAAGACTAAACACATACAGTTGTGGTACCATTTCATTCGGTTAGTTTTGAATGATGGACAATTAAAGCTGGACAAGATACATACATATGAAAATCTTGTAGATATGTTTACAAAGGTAGTAACCAGGGAGAAGTTGAACTCCTCTTTATCTTTGGTTGGTCTTCTAGATTGAACATGAATGAAAGAACAATAGAGTCTAGGGTGGTTTGATCCAGTGGGAGCCCTATGTGGTAGCGATATTTTTATAGGATTAGTCTCCAAGCAAGATATTATTGTCTAGTGTGGAGTCTGATCAGTCCCCAAGTGGGAGATTGTTAGTTTATGGTGATTTTATTAGGATTTTGGGCCCTATTTTATCAGAATTTTGGGTTGACGTGTTATTATTAATTATAATCCTAAAGATGTAAAAGTACTTGTAAAAAAGGGCTTAGGCTTAGAGATTGTTTCGTTTTGGTGATGCAAAAATTGGTTCTTGCAATGGGATTTGGCTGTAAATGATTATGGATTGTAATAAGGTTGTAATCACTAGATTGTAACAATATCAGACTTGTTGTTTGGTGGACATAGCCTAAGGATTGGGTGAACCAAATTAAATCTTAGTGTCTTGTGTTCTTTTCTGTGTGATCTATTTTTTTTGATATTTTTTAGATTTGCATGTAATTGTTATTTCTGTCTGTGGTTTAATCTTAACAGTTCATAGTAAACAAACCTTCTGTAATCCTTATTTTCTTTACTTCTTTCTTCTTCACTCTTTTATGTAAATTCATTAATTTTGACATCTATAGTTTCTATGATCTTATGAGTAGTTAGATTCAAACACTTGTATGCTTTACTTTTGCAAGAGTATCCTAGGAATATGCCTTCATCACCTTTGATATCAAATTTACCTTTCCTAGATTACTTCAAGATATAAAATTTTCTACCAAATACTTTCAAGTAACTACATTGGGTTTGTAGCCATACCATATTTCATAAGGAGTTCGATTTGAGTCTTTCTTCAATTGTACTTTGTTCAAGGTATGCACTGTAGCACTGATTTCTTCCTTCCAGCATTTGATTGCAACACTCTTTTATATCATTAAAGTTCTTGCACAATCCATGATGGATCTATTCCTTCTTTTAGCTATACCATTTTTTTGAGGTGTACCGAGGGTTGATACTTATCTCTTAATTCCTTTTTCAATGTAGAATTCATTGAACTCATTGGAAATGAATTCACCATCTCTCTTTGAACTCATATATTTTAGTTTCTTTCCAGTTTCTTTCTCTACTCTTGCCAAATACCATTAAAATTTTTGAAAAGCTTCATAATTTTCTTTTAGATACATTACAGTCATCATTCTACGATAATCATCAACAAAAAGAATAAAGTACTTATCTCCATTGTAAATATCTATTCCAATAGGTCCACATAGGTACGTATGAACCAACTCCAAGACTTCTTTTGAATGATAGTTCTTGCTTTTGAAACTACTCTTTCCCATCTTTCCAGTTTGACAATTTTTGCATAGACCCATATCAGATTTTCTCAGACTAGGAATACCTCTTACTCTTCTATTTTTTCTTATCTTCACCAGATTATCAAAGTTCACATTGTAATAATTTACCTTAGGAAAAAATTCACCCAAGACCAAGAAGCACAATAACTAGCACAAAAGACCAACAGAGTATGATAATAATAACAATATGATATTTAATTCAATGTAATTGATTCTAATATTGAATAAAAATACACTAGGAGTGCCTAAATATAAAGGCCTCTAAACTAACTAGGAGTCATCACACTGATAAGTCTTACAACTAGGTACATGTCCAATGGGTGTGGATTATCCTCCATTAAGCACAAGAGTTAGTGTGATGATGAGAGGATAAGCCTACAAAGGTGTAGCACATAAAATTATGTTGTAGACACCATGTGCTAAAATAAGAGTGCAAATAACTATGTTGTCAACATGACAACTCATATAATAGCACAAACTCCTAAGTGTCTAACCTAAGAAATAATAAAACAATTCATTTATCCTAAGTAAACTTAAGTAAAGCATAAATAATAATTATTTAAACTAATACCCCCCCCCTAAATGCAACTTAGGGGAATGCATTAAGCTCAAAAAAACTATGATGAAATGCAAAATGGGTCCCAGCTACTAGGCCATGTTAGGTACCCATGTACAAATGAAATGCTAAACACACAATGTAATGCAATCTCTCTACAAATGGGGAAAGAGGGAAAACCTCATGGGACAAAGTCCTCTCCCAAAAAGAGAGAAAAGTACAAGAAAGAAAGATACATGAATGGATGGAGTAATTAAGAACCCACCATGATACATACATCTTGCATATACAATAGAGAATCTATCAATGAAATCCCCCCCTTAGTGAAGGATCACATAATAATAGGTGTCTGAAGATAGAAGAAAATCCAATGCCAACAAACAACGTGTCTCCCTCTAGGAAGAAGATACACTAGATATAGTTGTAAGTGTGCTTCCCACTATCGATAGGAAGATGGAAAAGGTAGATGTGGTATGCAATGGATGTTGCCTTTGAAGTTTGCTAAAATGTTGATAAGTCCTTGATGAATGAAGATGCCACGAACCAATCTAGTGGATGCCCAAAATATAGTGGCAAGTAAGGTAACATGTCTATGCATGAAGCTGAATCAAACTCTAAAGATGATGAAGCATCCACATAAGAAAATGTAGGAATAGAAGCAATGTCACCTCCCTTTCATGATGTAAGCACACCTATGAAAAAATCTCCTTGATGACCAAAGAAGCTACACCATGAAAGTTGAATAATGGTCCTCCCTATAGGAAGAAATGGTGCCATAGCTATAGTAGAGAATGTTTTCCAACTGGTAGGAAGAATCCTCAAAAAATAGGATGTCTAAGGAAATTGGAATACAATCTCTACAAGCTGATATGTCTCCTCATAAGTGAGCAAGTCCTCCTCCAATTATTGTAAAGAAGCCACAATCATGTTAGAATGATCAAGTGGTTGAGAGTCAAAGTGTGCCCTGGCAATGAGGGAAGAAGTCTCCTCAACAAAGAGAAGATTGATGTCATTGATGTTGTCTCCCACATCTCCAATGTGAGACTCCACAAATAGCCCTACAATGTTCGAAAGGAAGTTATCCCATGAAGCTAAAGTAGGAAGACATGGTAATACCTACTGCACTGAATCAAAAGCATCTACGGCTAGAACTAGATCAGTAGTATCAACAGGAGTATCAGGAGGTGAGATCTCATTTGGAGTTGGAGGAACCATTACTAAAGCGATGAAAGATAGAATGTCCTTTGGAAATGGAGGAACTCATGGATCTCCATATGCTTCCCAAAGACACATCTAAATTTCATAAGGATTCTAGAACTTGTCAATGACTTTATAGAAATTAGAATTGATACTAAAAAAAATGATATCCAAAAGTCTTTTAACAGGTGGTTGTTATTCAGTAGAAGAGATTAGTTTATTAGAACATAAATAAGGAAATACTTCCTTATGCTCTCTTCTTAGATGATTGATGAGTGTAGTACTCCATTTCTAATAGTTCATCTTTGTCAACCTTGGTCTAAGACCACTCCAACATGAGGAATAAAACTCCTCCACGAGATCAATGAATGTATGCACCCCCCAAAATACAAAAAATAATCAATCAACCCCCCCTAATGCATGATTTGGAACTTTATAGGTAGCATGACTACATTGGGCCACTTTGTCAATTTTGACCTTAGTGGACTTCTAATTTTCTATTTACAAGCTCCTCTAATAGGTCAAATCTTGAACTTTACAATGTAGTTTGAAAATACAATAATGTTGAAGCAATATAATGAAAAGAAAGGACCTATTTCAAAAAGTGATATTTCTATCCACACAAGCCTATAATATGATTGCAAATATGGAAATTAGATGAAAAAATATTCACTTTAAATAAAAATAGAACCTAATTATGTGTCTAAATGAGCTTGTATTAAGCATTTGAAGTTGCAAAAATTGGGATTTGCAATTTGCAGATAAATTCAAGAACAATGAGGTCAAACATCCTACACCAATGTGTAGTTCACAAAATTCTACCCCAAAACAAAAAAAGTTACTCGCAAAAAAGAGTCTAAATGAGGGTGATATCGCTATTTTAAAATCACCTTTGTAATTATTTTTCCCGAATCGCTGTTGTTGCACCTCCAAAAATCAAATGACTCTAACTTTCACCTTAGATGTTTGATTTTGGTGAAACAAAAGTCAATTTGGGGTTTTTTTGACCTTCTAAATATGATGCCAATATTTGATTTGCACTAGCAAGCTCCAACCTTGTCTTGCAAAAAATCTCTCCTCTATAGGCCTGATGGCCAAAAAAAATTCGAACAAAATACGTAGATCTAAAAAATAATGCAGAGAAATTGCAGAGATTGAAATAATAAAATATGTAGATCTGAAAATTAAATTTAGAGATCTAAAATGATCATACCATACTTGCAAATTGGGCCTTCAGGTGCTGGTTTGCAAAAAAAATTGCCTCAAATTTGACTCTGGTCCAATATAGGCAAATTTATTGTCAATTTTCATCGAATCGATGCTCCAGATGCAATAGTGAGGTTCGATTTGGCTCTAGATGCTCCCAATATTTGCGGATACTTCGGATCTAAGTCAAGGTGTCCTTAGAGAGGTGAAGAAAAATGGTCTCCAATGGATATGAAATGACATCTCTATGGCTCTGATACCATGTAAGAATTTTCCTTAGGGAAAAATTCACCCAAGACCAAGAAGCACAATAACTAGCACATAAGACCAATAGAGTATGATCAAAATAACAATATGTTATTCAATTCAATGTAATTGATTTTGATATTGGATAAAAGTACACTAGGAGTGCTTGAATATAAAGGCCTCTAGACTAACTAGGAGTTAGCACACTGATAAGTCTTACAACTAGGCACATGTCCACCGAGAGTGGATTATCCTCCATTAAGCACAAGAGTTAGTGCAATGATGAGAGGATAAGCCTACAAAGGTGTAGCACATAAAATTATGTTGTAGACACCATATGCTAAAATAAGAGTGCGAATAAATGTGTTTTCAACATGACAACTTAGTAAATTATGCAGGTCCACTGTTGTAGACACAATGTGCTTTAATTAGAGTTGCTTACTCCAGTGTTGTTAACATGAAAACTCATATGAGAGCGCAAACTCTTAAGTGTCTAACCTAAGAAATAATAAAATAATGCATTTATCCTAAGTAAACTTAAGTAAAGCATAAATAATAATTATTTACACTAACACACATAACACAACCTTTTATGCCATAACCAACTTTCTTCTACTTCAGCAATAAAAAATGAACTTTCATTGAGATCTAGGTAGAATAGATTACCTTTTTGTTTGTTTGTTAGACCCAACCAAATTTCATTTTTCATCTTGTATTTTGTCCTTCCCATTCATGAATTCCACCTTGAATCCAATGTTATTCAACTGTGCCGCATTCAATGAATTATACTTTATTCCTTCAACCGAGTAAGCATTGTCACATCTAAGTTTATTGGTTAATGAAATAAAACCTTTTCCCTTTATGCAATAAGGTTCATTGTTTCCAAATCTCGCACTACCACCATCATAATGTTCCATGTGTTCAAACTTTGATTTATCACCAATCATATGATGTGAGCAACCACTATTAATAATCCATGTAACATTTTTGCTAACATGAGAGATAAGTTTCATTTTATCTCCTTCATCATCAGATTCATCTTTTACAACAATATATAACATTTCATCATCTTCACTACTATTTGAATGTTTAGTTATGAAAGAAGATTTCTTACCTTTGTCCTTGTAGTCTTTATAGTTATTGAAATCCTTCTTGCCTTTGAACTTGTTGTGCTTCTTTTCATCTTTATCTTCTCTTTTTGGGCACCTAGTAGAAATGTGTCCAACTTTTTCATAAGAAAAATAGATTAAAGGAAATTTTACCTTTAGGCTTTCCTTTGCCTTTGGGATACCTCCTTGCAAGTAATGCTTCAATGGCTTCAAGATCACTATCAAAACTATCTTCTGTTCACTTTTAGATTGATTTCTTTTAGACTTTTTGGCTTCCTTCTTGAGAAATACCTTGGCTTTAAATGCAGACTCAATATTGCTAGAACTAGGAATATAATTATCATAGTTATCTAGTTTAAATGTTGTCAACCTTCCAAGTAGTGCATCCAAAGTTATCTTGTTATTTGGATCACATCTCATTTCTTGAATAATAGACACCCTGATTGCATAGATAGGAAGAAGGGTTCTAAGTACCTTGCTTACTACTATTACATCATCAATTGTTCCTCTAGAGGCTTTTATAACACTGACATTGGCTTTGATTCTATCAACATATTTTGCAATGTTTTCATCTTCTCTCATTTTCATCTAATCAAAGTACCCTCTCAAGCTTTCTACCTTGGCTCTTTTTAATTATCATCACCTCCATAGATATCCTTTAATTTGGTCCATATTTCATGAGTAGTAACACATTCTTTGACTTCATCAAATTCAACATAGTTAAGAGCTAATGCTATGTCAATCATCATGATATTATGATTTTTCTTTTCAACAATTTCTTCTACAAACATTGTACCAATAGGAGCCTTATAAGAAGTGTTTAAGTATTTCAAACCCAAATTAATAATGGTTTCTAGATGCAAATTTATAAGTTCCTACCATGTTGCAAAGTTGTCTATGTTCAACTTTGGGATTTCCCTTCTGTAAGACATCTTGATCTTTAGCTTAGGTCCTTGAAACCTTATCTGCAAGCACCAAGAAGCTCTGATATCAATTGTTGGAAATATAAGAGGATTAGCTAAGAGGGGAGGGATGATTAGTTACCACTAAAATAAATCCTAGATCCCTTAGATGTCAATACAAATCAAAACTCTATTTAAACTATATTTTGTTGTAACTCAACAAATACACATGCACTTAGTGTACACTAGAAAATGTTGTAACTTGCTAAACAATGAAATAACTTAGTAACAACTTAACATGAAAACCTTTAAGATATTATTTGTGATTAATCTTTCTTAACTTAGTTTCATACATGTAAATAAAATAGCATGAACAAAATTGACACCAAGATTTAACATGGAAACCAATTTTAGGAAAAACCACCAATTGCAACTAGTTACTAATTTTCACTCTTCTAAAGTGAGTCCTATTAGGAGTCAACTCTATTAAAAGTTACAAAACACACTGTTAGTTGCAACCCTATTAGAATATTTAATCACCTGGTTAGGAGTGGCCTTGCTATAGGTCTTTAGACAATTCAATTAGAAATGCCACCTTGTTAGAGGATTTACAAATAACTATTAGGCCAATTCAGTTAAGAGATTTAGATCACTACTACAATGGTTAGAAAGCGCAATGAGATGACCTGATTTTTGATGCAACTGAATTGTTGATTACATATCTCAATTCTAGCTTGTATACTTGATCCTTCCTGATTGAATGTATCTTTGCAACTCAACAAGGATATTTTGTTTATCCTTCCACTTTGCTTCCTCTAAGCATCATCGAATCTTCTATTATGTTCCACACATTTAGTCCTCAACTTGACCTTATATTTATATCTTACACATTATCAAGTTGTCTTGAATACAACTTATAATAATTAATATTCATCTCCTCAGTCAGCTAGAACCAACAAATAAATCAATTGAACTCAATATGCCAAAACAAGAAAATCCTTCATTAGCCGACCATGCTCGATAGATGCTAACTCAAAATTATTTTCCTATGTTGACCAAGTGAACTTAGTTAACACTACATATTCACAAAGTTTATTTGGTAAAAAAGTGAGCTCACATCCAACATTTCCTTCATTAATTGAGTGAGCTCGGTTAACACTTAATTTTTTCAAACTTTCCTTTGACGAATGAGTGAACTTGGTAGACATTATCTTCTGAACTTAGAAAACTCTAGAATGCTTGGGAAACATAGGAAGAGTTCTTCAACACACGAGTGAGTTTGACATACACTGACTGGCAATGATATGACAGTTTGTGTAATATCAAAGATAATACACAATTAATCAATTATTTTCAACATATAGCATTAGCATTGATTCTAGACTTCATTCAACTTGGTAGAAAGATTTTGACCTATTACATCCATGAGGTAAGGGAGAAAGTGCATACCATATTATGATGATCCATGTTACCTAACTATGTCTAAGGTGTCTACACACTAAAGGCATACTCTGCCTACCAGGCTGCCTACATACCAAAATACACGAGATCAGGAACCTTGAACTACTCACTCTAATGAATATGTAGTTCTAGTTTCTAATTGTTTTGATGTAGTTGTATTCCTATAACCACTAGTGAGCTTTACTCACATAATACAATTCTTCACCATCATACACCCACTTAGGCAAATCAGGTGGTTTTCTATAATTACAATCCTGTAATACCCTAGTGCAACCTTTGTGTTGTAGTTTATAGTTAATGTAAGGTTGACCTATATATGTCCTAACTCACTCCTTATATAGTTATGTTTAAAAGCTTGTGACAATAATCAATGGATGTAAATAGACTAGTCAAGT
Source organism: Cupressus sempervirens (assembly GCA_028749045.1). NCBI lineage: Eukaryota > Viridiplantae > Streptophyta > Pinopsida > Cupressales > Cupressaceae > Cupressus > Cupressus sempervirens. The sequence continues at coordinate 383,605,310 of CM053784.1, forward strand.
TAATGCTAGCTAGGAGCAACTAATTGTTTGTTTTATTGTACCTAATCTGATGATAGTTCTAGTAGAATTTGAAATCAACCTAGCTAATCAACAACTAGAAAAATTGACCTATATATGTCCTAACTCATTCCTTATATAGTTATGTTTAAAAGCTTGTGCCCATGCTACCTTTTGAGTGAGTTTTATTGTTTAGACACACACACACACACACACACACACACACACACACACACACACACACACACACACACATACATATACATATATACATATACATATACATATACATATACATATACATATACATATATATATACATATATACATATACATATATATACATATATATACATACATACATACATATATATATACATATATATACATACATACATATATATATATATATATATACATACATACATACATACATACATACATACATACATACATACATATATATATACATACATACATACACATTAATGAAAAGGGTACGACAACAAAAGACTAGATCTTGGTGTAGGGGTCCTAGGTCCTAAATAAGGTGGTCAAACACCAGGTAGGATAGTATAGAAGGTCAATAAGCATCCAAGTTGAAACAAGATAGTTTAGGGAATCTCAAACATGCATTTAGGAAAGTTGTTTACATGTTGTAATAAGGTTATATGCAAGTCAAAGGTTGGTCATGATTTGTCAAACATTGTGAGTTGACCAAAAATATCCATTTTTTATATTTTATAATATTTTTGCATATTGTGATGTAGTTTTGAAGGCATGTGGAGTATTTTATTTTAAGTTTGTGAAAAAGTTGTAAAAATTGCAAAAATTACAACAAAAGTTGTCATGCAACTTTTTGCAATTTTTCTTGTAATTTAGAAGTCTAACAATTAGATTACTTGTAAGGTCAAGAGTTGTGACCTATAAATTAATTATCTTCAACCTAGTCTAGGGTTGGAATATTACTATATGGATTTGGAATGAAATAGTAATCCTTTTGGTGGGAAAATTATGCACAGTCAGATTAAATCTTTCTAAAATATGTTTGCAGAGTGATAATTAGTTGTTGTTATTTTTTAGAAAGTTGAGTGTTTGAGGATTGATGAATGCAATAATTTTTTTTATGTTGAATAGGAGAAAGTGGTTTTAGTTTTGGATTTTATTAGGCATGTTGTTTACCCTACCCTATAGTTAGGGTTTGAGTGAAAATAATGAATATCTCCTAATTCCCAAGGTGAAAAGTCTTGATGGTTGGTGAGCAGAAGGGTATGAGGATGGGGAAGACATTCTTGGTTTGTGTTTTAAAAAGTTCCACCTATCTGTATTATTCCTTCAACATCTGAATCTCAAGTTTCAATAGTCAAACTGCTGGACGTGCTAACAGACTATGATTACATTGCAGAGATCAGATATGGACTGCACACAAATTTAATAAGAAAACCTCTATTTTTGCAAGATTTATGAGTTTTGTTCATTTTTTTGGTTATCTTTGAAGGAAAGTTGATCTTGAATGAAACAAGGACATTGAACTATGATCTAATCTTCCACTTTCATGCTTTGATTGAAGGTTTCTAGAAGTGTTTCCATTCATATTTTGTTGACTATCATAATACTCTCTAGTTTGTAGGCAATTTTGATGACTCAATCATTAAGTAGTAATTCCATGAATGTAAGTTCCTAATTTTGTTGGAATGGCTTGTTTCCAATATGTATTATATCAACTAACCATTCTACATGCATTTGTGAAGGAGGGAATAAAGTATTTTGGTGATCACCATAACTAATTTAAGGAATTTTACATTGAAATTGTTGGGTATGATACAAAAACATCACATTAGCCTTAAGGGGTGGCTGATTTTATGTTAGATTGTATCTACATATGGAAAGGACAAGGTGTTCCATCCATTAGTTGTTGAAGAAAGTGTTGGGAAAGTATAGATTGAGGAAGCCCTAGTTTTTAAGGGGTTTGAAACATAAATTGGGGCTTTTACACTTGCAGGGTCTATAAACTCAAATTGATTGAAAATTCCTTTAATTAAACTCATTTTATGAGATTGTGGAGAATCTTGAAGTTTGGGGGTAAGTTTCAGTCATAGTTACTTTGTAATTCCATAATCTAGGAGGCCTAAATTGTTGATCAAGCGTTAAAATTGAGACTATTTTCCAAAGTAACCCTATCTATCCTTTTTGGCATGTTGAAGCATTCAATAAAGGGTATCTGAAAAGGTTATATGTTTTCTTAGTGTTTTGAAAGTATTAAAAGTTATACATTTTAGAAGCTTGTTGGAGACATAAGTGGCAGGGCTACAAGGCCTATCTTGTGCATTTTCTAGTTTATGACCACAAGGAGTTTGTGGAAGGGAAGAACCAATTGAATCACCTTATAGTTGATATTTTAATACCATTCAAACCACCTTGGATCATAGTATAGGTATTTGATAATCATTTAGGTGTTGGAGGCATTAAAGGTCATTTCATTACATTGAAACTTGTGGATTTTTGCTTTTTCTTTACTCTTGTTGATTCAATCTTCATCTCACCATAACATATACATACATACATATATACATACATACATATACATACATACATATACATAGATACATATATACATACATACATGCATACATACACATATACATACATACATACTGCATACATCTGCATATGCAATTTTATCACCTCATTTAACTAAATTTAATTTCAAATGCAATTTTAGGAACTAAAATATTTAGGTACATTTTTAAAAAGCAACTGAATTTTTTAGTGGATAAAAATATGATTTTTTTTTCATATGGATAATAATATTAATCATTGATCATTTTCTCACCCTTTTTAAAGGATTGTGTATAAGAAATTTTATTGGTTTAGGATTCTTTGTTTCAAGCTTTCACATTTTAGACGTTTATGAGGCCTTGTATTCTAGGTTTATCATCTTTTCTCATTCAGACGTTTATGAGGCCTTGTATTCTAGGTTTATCATCTTTTCTCATTCAGACGTTTATGAGGCCTTGTATTCTAGGTTTATCATCTTTTCTCATTCAGACGTTTATGAGGCCTTGTATTCTAGGTTTATCATCTTTTCTCATTCAGTATTACTCTTTATTTGATTATTATGTTCTTGATTTTTAGTTTTAATTCTTTCTATTTTCTAACATTCTGGTCTTCGCTAGAGTAATAGAGTCGTGGGAACCAGTGGCAACAATAACATTACATGGCAATTGGTAGAGTCTTGTGTAGAGAATATGGCTTTGTTTTATACCATGAAGGCATAGATCCATTTTATTGTCATAGTCAAGGGCACTTTTTTGGTTCAGTAAACACTTAAAAATCTTAAATAGCTAGGTCTTTACAAAATCCAATTAAGAAATTGGGCAATATGAACAATGTCTAAATCACCATAATCAATGGCCAAAGTAAAATTACCTTGAATTGTTACCATGAAATTAAGAAAGTTATAATTTTTTTTTTTACCTTGAACCCTTACAATGAAAATGAAAAATACCTTGAACCCTTACATTGAAATTAAGCAAGTTTCAAATAGAAGAGGATGAGACCTTACTTTGAAAGCAAGTTCCAAATAGAAGAGGACACAAAGAATGAAAATTAATCCATCAAACTTACCTTGATGGCGTTGAAAAGCTCTTGATTGGTCATGTTGGAAGCCTCCCACCCACACTTTGCTGCGTGATGAAATGAAGTTTCACTATTTTTTTTTTGTTTATATCCCGACAACATCAAAAGTTTGATGTGAAACTTAACTATCATCAAAATTTTGACGTTATCGAGATCAAATTTAAAAATAAATAAATTAGACAAGCCAAATTGGCTTGCCGCTAAAAATTAACGGTGAAAATTACCCCCAATGTACTAGTGGTTCTAAGGAAGATTGTATCTATAAGGCTAGGAGGAAACATGAGGAGGCTAAAACCTTCTACCTCATCCATTAGGGGCTCATGAACAAACTGTACATACTCCTGGTTAACCCACTGGCTTTTGTCACCCCCCAAGTCTCTTTGGACCCTGACCTCGGTCCTAGCTACAAAAAGATCAAGAAAATCCTTGGCCCTGAGTTTAAAATTAGCCTCATTGAGTCAGATACAAACACTAGGAAGAGTAAGCAGAGCACTAGGAGAACCATCAAACGCCTCCAGTTGGAAAAATTTATGTCCCCCCCAAAGCATGATTCCAACTCTGAATTTATTGAAAGTGATGTTAAACCTACCAAAAAGAAGAGACTCCCTCTAGATACGAAGCTTGTCCTCAACCCCCTTAGCCCCTCTCATATTTCTAACACCCTCGAAGCTACCTTGGCTAGAAGCAGGGGGGAAGATATCACCTCCCCCAGGAAAGATACTCCTAAAGGTGGGGGGAAAAAGATAAGCATAGCCATAGACAGAGTCATAGCAAGGCTAGACTAGATAAGCTTGAGCAACTGATGAGGGATTTGGTAGAAAAACACATTGGTATCTGCCAGAAATTTGACACTTTGGTGGACTTCTCCACCAAAGTCATGCATTCCATGACCACTATCCTTTTCTTTTTGTAGGTGAATAAAGATGAGAAGGACCTAGGCAAGGAAAGTGACACAACTCGATCCATTTATGGGTTCATGGTAGAGGACTCATTGAAGACAATTTTGGACAAATTAGTCAAGGTGGAGGGGGAGGACATGAATAAGGGCACGCTGGAGGAGAAGAAGGATGAGGATCTTTGGAAGAAGGAGGGTAGCTAACCCTGGGTCTGGTGTTTTTCTATTTTCTTTTTATGCTGTTGGTTACTTTGAACTAGTTACTCTATGGGGTTTTACATTAGATGCTTATAACGATATGTGGGATTGATAGCAATGATTTGTTTAAGTGTTGCTAGTATATTTTTTAGATTTTTCTTACTGTTAGTTTCAGGAATGACGGTACTATTATTTTAGCTATGTACATTATATGTTTTTTGAAGTTTACAGTTGGTATCGGTTAGATGATTGGGAGGTGACCTTTGACTAACTTTTCAACCTTTTTATACCTTGGGGTCAGCTCTCCATCTTTTTGGTTGCTATCCAATACTTCAAAAATAAGTAACCACTACTAGAAATGGATAATAGGATCTAGGAACCAAAACCCCATTTGAAGATTTAATAGATAAAAGCAATAATAAAGAAACATTTGCTAAAGAACTCACTACTTTATTTAACAAGAGGGCATCAATTCAAACCAAATAATTCAATCACAAAAGACAAACCACAACCTTAGAAGTAAATGGCACACAGAGGAAACAACACCATGGAGAATATTGCAATAATAATTGAGTTGCCTCAACATAATAAAAAGAAAGCATGCATGCAAAATATGAGACAAGTGAATTAATATAAAGATGTCACCTACCAAATGATTCAGAGTATGTGTAGTGTTGAATAAATGTCCACATGTTCTCAAATAAAATTTCCAATTTTTTCAACAAAAAAAAAAAAAAAATACTACCAGAAAAATTAAGCCAATAAAAAATATAAATTAGATTGTAAAATTTCACTTTAATAAAATATTTTCTACAAAGCATAGGATTAAAGGACTATACACATTTTCCAAAAAACAAACTAATAGATAAAAGTCACATGAAAACTATACTCTGTGTCAGAAAAAATACTTAAAAAATTAATTTTAATGAAAGAATCATAATTTTATAAAATGACACGGTTTAAAAATAAAAATAGATTAATAAAATTAGGTACTCAAAAACAATAGGAGGGACTATTAAATATCGTTTTTTAAAACTATAATTGTCTCACAAAAATCATTTCTTGAAAACTACCATTCAAAATAAATAATAGATAAAGTACTTGTCTCCATACATAAGAGAGTAAGTAGTGCAAAATTTGTTAAATATCGACCAAATCGAATAAGAATACCTAATGAAAGGTAAGGGGATTTGTTTTCTCACTAATCCATAACTAATATGCCCGGACAATGAAATGTGAAAAGGTTTGATTGCCCACCTAAAAAATATATCATTTAAAATTTGACAAAGTGGCTTTCCTCGTAATGAAAATATTAATCAAACTTCAAATCATGTTAGAATAGATATAATCAAATTTCACATCATATTAGGTAAGACCACCCATCAATTTAACAAACTTCTAGTTAGAAGGTCACACTTCAAGAATCTTTACCTTAACTTAATATTTTATGTCATAAACCAACAAATATTTTACTTTAGAGCATTCAACAATTTGCTAAAAAGATCCATATAATTTTGGGTTATATCAATCATGAGGAAGTTCTTCAACCACATTTTGGGTTATATCTTTATATTATATTTAAAAATATATAGGCTTGTCTCTAGCTTATAGACACCATTCGTTGTCAATGTGGACATAAGTATTTTTTAGAGAGCGAGTTAAGACAAAACTTGACAATGATATGGTTGAAGTAAAAGGAAGGAGGCTAATAAGCATGATGAAATTTTGAGCATTTTATTACAATTTTTCTTCTAATAAGAGTAGAAATGAAGGGTGGAGAATTTAATAGTTGAATTGATTCTAATAGTTGTTATAATAATTAATTAATTTATATTTAATATCTTTCTTTATGATTTGAAGTTGTGAGTGTTGGTGATACTTTTTCAAAATTAAATGAGATGTATTCTATAGACTTAAAAATCAATATATCATGCACTACCATGCTACCACTAATAAATCTCAATTTAGTGCATACCTATTAATCTATCTTTTTATTTATTTCTTTTGTGGGGAACAATTTTTTGACAAATTAGTAGAAAGCATGTTGACATGGCAACATATTTGATAATGTGATCCTAAAATCTTAATTATAAGTTGAGGAATTGTCAAGTAAGTTTTAAGATAAAACTTGGGAGTCATTTTGTAGAAGCACAAAGCTAGGTTGCTCAAGCTATTAGGTCATCTCCTTTAAATAGTTAGTAAGTTAGATAAGCATCATGTTTATAAAAATGGTAAGATGGTAAGAAGGCACAAAAATACTTAAAGATCATATAAAGGTAACGAGAAAATAAAAAAGCTTACCGGTTAGCCTAGTGAAAGAAATGACCCAAAAGACATAAAGGAGAAAACAAAGCTAAGATAGTAGGGAAGCAAGGAGGATATATAGATGTTTTGGATTGGCAAAGGATAAGAGCAAGGGGAAGAAATTAAAAACCCTAACAAATGATTAACAAAGGTATATGACTAAAACTAGGATGAGTAAATGGAAGACATATACAACATTAGGGAGAATAAAAGCATGTGGATGAAAGATGCATGGAGAATTTGAGCATCATATAAGAAAATATAGAAAGTTTCAATTAAAGGTGCATGGAGAATTTGAACATCAGTACAGAAAACATAGAAAGTGCAAAAGGAAAGAAAAGCTAAAAGGCTAAGTGACACCAAGAAAAAACCTTTGTCAATATAGAGACTTACATAAGAAAGACTCCACTATAGAAAAATAATTATTAATAAAAACAATACCATAATGTATCCACAAATCCATTAAAAAATATTGGAAATAAATTCTCAAAAAAAAGTCAAGCATATAGATCTTTTGCATGTTTATCACCATCCCAAATGCATGTCAAGGAAAAATAACTTTCCATTAATCTATATCATTGTCCACTTGTATATAGGATTCAAAATGGCCTTGGAGACTCATATTTGTATGCTAGCCTGCCACTTCATTATGTTCGTCCTTGACATGTTCAAATGAATACTCTTAAATTTTCCTCTCAAGATTTTGGTTCCTTAATAAAACTAATATTATGCCATTCTTTATTATTTCCTTTTGGTAAGCTATTGATGATGATATTAGAACCTCTCAATTAAGTTTTTTGCTCCCACCTGAATCCTAAACTGGAACCAACTAAAGACTCAAGTTGACACCTTCAAGTTTGGTAATGTTGTTTTAGTTGAAGCTAGTAAACTATGTTTCAAAAGTAACTATATCATCCAAATGATATTTAATAAAAGATTCCATTTTTAATCTAGGCTTTAAAAGAAGTATAATCAAATTAGTTCTTCAAAATTATACAATTCAGAAGGATTGGCCTTTCTAGTTCTGAAAATTTTCAACATAGTGATATAATAGGAACATGTCTTTTTGATCTCCTTCAAAGATGGATCTTGGTTATTTATTTTTCATTGAGTTTAACCTTATCATCTCTAGCCATAATTGTAAAGGTATGGATATCTAAGCCATATTCTATAACTCCTAAAGAGTATAAGAATCACCAATAGTGCTAAGCTTCAAAACTACCATTAAATGGTTTTCAAACACTTGATTAAAATTGATGTAGAAACCTATTTTTAAATATTTAACAAAATTACAATGGAGATTAAGGTGATACATTAATTTTTTTTAAAGAAAATGTAAATTAGGACTTGTTTAAACCTTCCTTTAGAGTTGTTCCATTTGAGAATCATGGAATACGAGGCTAACTATAAGAAGAAAGTAAATTTGGGTTAAGCTTCTAAGTAAAAATAATTACCTTGATAGAATTTGAAAGGATTTGAGGATATTTATTTTTGTATTAATCAATAGAATAAACTAGGGTGTTGAACTCTCAAAGTACAACAAAATGAAGGCATGGAGTCATAACATACTAATAGTAGATAAAAATCAAAACTATCCTATAAAAAAGCTATTAACAGAAAAGTATAAGCCACATATCAACAATCTATACATATGAAAATTATCACTATCGTACCAATTACCATCAGAGAAAGGAGAGTAAACCATTTTTTTGAGATACACACTTTTACAACCAAATCCATAACATAACTAGAAAGAGTTCAAAGAGCCACTTGGGATGAAATCATAGATAAGAAACATATTTGTGGAGGGGCCAAGATTTTTGGCTCAATTACTTATTATGAAAAAAATTGATAATATGATAACCCAATTAGTGTTACACATCAGACCAATCGCTATTAAGAAAATTGAAAAAGGTTACCTTCCTCTGGGTCATAGTCACCCAAAATCTTGTGTTGCATTAGGAAAATAAAAGTTTTTGAGTTATCCATAATCCAAAGATTGAACCTAGAAATTTCAACCTATTGGAAATATAAGAGGAGTAACTAAGAGGGGAGGGGTGAATCAGTTACCACTAAAATAAATCCTATATCCCTTAGATGTCAACATAGAACATAAATCTACTAAAATTACTATAGCTCGATAAACACACAAGCACTCGATTAATACTGATAATATGTTGTAGCTTGGTAACCACTAAAATAACAATTGTAACTTGGCAAATGCTTAACATGCAAATCTTAAGATATTATATGTGATTAACCTTAATTAACTTAGTTGCATACACATGAAAGAAATAGCATGAACATAAGTGACACCAAGATTTAACATGGAAACCCAATTTGGGAAAAACTACCAATTGCAACTAGTTACTAGTTTTCACTCTTCTGAAGTGAGCCATATTAGAAGCCAACCTTGTTAAAGGTTACAAAACACACTGTCAGGTGTGATCATGTTAGAGAATTTAATCACCCTGTTAGGAGTGGCCTTGTTAGAGGTCTTTAGACACTTCAATCCAGAAATGCCACCTTGTTAGAGGACTTACAAATAGTTGTTAAGAAAACTCTATTAAGAGATTTAGATCACTACTACAATGGTTAGAGAGTAATAATGAGATGACCTGATTTCTAATGCAAATGTATTGCTGATTTCAAATCTCAATTCTGGCTCGAATAGTTGATCCTTCTTGATCAAATGTATCTTTGTAGCTCCTCAAGGATATTCTACTTATCCTTCTAATTTGCTTCATCTTAGCATCTTCTATTCTTCCATAAACTCATACTCCTATTCAATCCACAACTTGACCTTATATTTATACCTTATGCATTGTCAAGTCAGCTTGAATACATCTTAGAATAATTAATATTCATCTCCTTAGTCAGCTAGAACCAATAGACAAATCCATAAAATCCAAAATGTCAAAACAAGAAAATCCTTTGTTAACCGACCCTTCTCAGTAGACACTAACTCATAAATGATTTTCCTATGTTAACCAAGCAAACTCAGTTAACACTGCATCTTCACAAACCTTCTTTGGTGACTAAGTGAGCTTGGTTAACACTATTTTCATCCAACTTTCCTTTGTTACCTGAGTGAACTCGGTTAACACTCAACTTTTGTGAACTTCTCTTTGACGCCCGAGTGAACTTAGTAGACACTATGTTTTGAACGTGAAAAATATTGGAATGCACAAAAAACATAGGAAACTATCTTCATTTCTCGAGTGAGCTTAGCATACACTGACTGGTAAAGATATGACATTTTGTGTAACATCAAGGACTATACACAATTAGCCAGTTGTATTCAACAATCTCCCTCTTTGGCATTGATGGCAACACAACATGTCATAATACAATGAAATTTTAGAGAAAAACAAAGTAAGAATAATATCCTTAGCTTCATTTTGATTCTCATCCATGAGAACTCTCTCTGTTAGTGTGAACTCCCTCTGCCTTTAGTTTCTCCCTCTATCAACAAACTCTGTCTTCAACATCTTCTTTTGATACTAACTTTCGTTCTTTGATATCTGACCAAGTTCTCCCTTTTTGAAATCTTCAAAAAAAAATTCTGATGATATGAAAACTCTCTATCTTTAGAAAATTTCTTTGATACAACAACCAAATTCTTCCTCTTTGACATCATTTAATAATTAGTGAATATCAATGCATCTCATGTATAGATTCATATGCAATCCGTCCTTTCAATACTGCATCAAAATAATTGATCTTCAACATGCACTGGTAATGAGAACGGGTTAAATGATGTCATGAAAGTAAAATGACAATGACAAAAAGGTGTGATGAAAGATGATTAAGATATGGGTGAGGGAGGAAGAGTGAAATGAGATTGAATATGAAAATGAAAATGTGAAAATGTAATGAAAAAGATGGACTAATGAGAGAAAAATGATATGATGATAATAATGAAGTGGAATAAAAACCAAAGATAAAATAAAATATTGAAAATGGTTATAATGAAATGAGAGTGAAAAATGGAAGGAAATGATGAAATAAAGAGCACATATTTAATATTTGATATGTGATGAAGATGGAATGGAAAATGAAATGAGATAAAAGAAGAAAGTGAGTCCTTAGCTCTTAGCTGAAGAGGTTTTAGGTATGTGTGGGCTTGTATTAGGTACCTAAAACCTTTTTGTGGATGACATCCATCAAAAAAAATAAAAAATGAGAAATTAACTAATGAAGTGAAAATGAAATGATATAAAAAAATAAATAAAGATGAAAATAAATAAGAATGAATATGAAATGTAAATGAGGAATTGTAATGGATTAAATGAGGATGCAATGAGAAATATCATAAATGATACTAGGAATGAAATGATATGAAGAGAAGTAACTCAAATTTTGAGATCTAAAATCCATAAAGGAACCTCGAGGCTTTAGTGAGAAGGATGAAATAGTGAATGTGTAGAATGCGATGAATAATGGGAAAAAAAAAGTGTGGTAGGAGGGAATAGTGACTGATTTTTTTTGAGATTCAAAGTTCATGTAATACAATGGATGATATGAGGAATGTGGCATAATGAGGGAATGAAATGTGATAAGACAAAAATAGTGATCAAAATTGTTTGAGATTCAAAGGTCACACAATGCAATAGGTGGACTGGATATTATGGGATAATGAAGTGTGATGCATTGTGGTGGTGTTGTGATGAGACAAAGTCCATAATAGTTGAGTGTTAAAAGCTCACGATGATATTGAAATTGTTGTCTACCTTTTGATAGTCATTCTTGAATTGTGTTGCCAAGTTGTTGAATAATGTTGTGTAGGCTTGCTTGTGTAATCCTTATTTATGTGCCAACCATTTGTTTTTATGGTACCCAAGATGAAATGAAAACTAGATGAATGCAACTAACCCTCTCTCTTTTCTAAAGAGATTTAAATTAAATGTCATCATTGAGTGCCTAAATAATAAGTGACATAGTACAACCACTACTAGCTCAAGTATTTTGATATGAATACTGTATCATGGTGAGAATCATGACCAAACAAAAATAATGTACATGAAGGATATGACAACTATTAAGAACATAAGTTATAGCTGTAGTAAATGAAAACAAGCACACAAATAGATACTTGTTAGATAAAAAACCTCACCTAAGATATCATACAAAACTGGTCGAGGTACACATGGCCTTCAAATAATACGTAAAATCATAGGTTCACTAGAGCAAAATAGTGAAAAACCAAATGCAAATAAAAGATCACGACTTCATCTCAATACCTCTAGTTAAATACATCATCAAGATACTAGAAGTGCATAACAGTAGAAAAAACATTATATGTGGACCAACAATGTCGATAGTTGTGTACAATAGTTTCAAGTCTGTTCAATTCTCTATGGATGAAACTGCTATAGGATTCTAGTAACAAGTCATGAGATATTTAGAGGAAGATTTACCTTCACTTATGTGTGGGAACTGAATGTCGATGTGGGTTCTCAATAAAAGATGAGTACAAACTTGTGTGATATTTTGAGAGTAGCAATGTGCAAGGTGGAAAAAGTAGGAAGTGTTAAACCATGAATTGCAAAACATAATTCTATATATATTGATAGCCTTTACATACAAGCTTAGGGCCAAAGTTAGGATTTTTCTCTAGGTGTGTTCTGAGACAGATATTCATGGTGCTTGTGAAAAGGCGTTTGGTCCTATAGGAGGCATTGATGGCCCAAAAAGGCACTAGAGGGGACTTGAAAAGGGCATTTGGGCCTAAAAAGGCAAAACAAGGCCTTGAAAAAGGCATTTGGGCCTAAACAGGCACTAAACAGGCCTTAAAAAGGTGTTTGGGCCCAAAAGGCACTAACAGGGCCTTGAAAAAGAGTGTGGGAGGCCATTGTGGTCTGTCAAACATACAGTTACTTATTTTGTGCCATTGTTGAGTGGTGATGAAAGAGTATGATGGATATCTGTGGTGACCCAAATGGTGTCTAGATTACCAACATGTCCTTAAGTTGTAAAAATGAGTCATGAAATCAAAAGCACATTTCAGGATAGCATTGATATATTTGTTGAAAGGTGTTGTATCAATCGTGGCCCCTGTAACATGAATAAGATTGGAAATCTGTTGGGAGTTGTTGTTCTTGATGGGAGGAAAGAAAAGGAACATTGATAGAACATTTTCAGCTATCTATGTTGTGCTAGATTTTTGAAAGTTCAGAGAGATGTTGCAAGACATAACTACTCTATTGCTTAATTAATGGATGCACTTGTTTATTTTTTTTTCTGAAAATAATAGAGTAAGAAATATGCCATAAAATATTTTAATATTTTTCAACATAGGGGGCCTCACTATTGATTTCATATAAAATTAGTCGAGCTACGCAAACATGTCCTGAAAGAGCAGTAATTATAGACAGACACCATCTCAACATGAAATCAATGGAGCATCAAATTAAAACATAGAAAAAATAATTTAAGCAGAATTAAATAGCTTGTTTGGGATGAGTTCTTTATTGTTTGGCCTAAGTTTTAGGCTGTTGTTGATATCTTAAAGATTTTTTGACTTTTTTTACAATTTGTGACAAATTTTTAATTTTTTTTGACAATTTTAGACAATTTTAGAATGTTTTTTACAACTATTGATAAATTTTGAATGTTTTTGACAAATTTTTAATATTTTTGACTGTCTTTGAGGATTTTTGATATATTTTGACTATTTTTGAAGATTTTTGGTACTTTTTGACTATTTTTGATGATTTTTGATAAATTTCGAATGTTCTTGATAATTTTTTAATATTTTTTTACTATTTTTGAGGATTTTTGATATATTTTGACTATTTTTGAAGATTTTTGGAACTGTTTGACTATTTTTTATTTGGTGGTAGGAAAAGGAGGATGTGAGTGAGATTTGTTGGAATATGGAGATAATTGAGGCCTCGTTGGAGCACATAAAGAGTTAAGGAGACCAAAAGTGGATTTTGAAGGCTATATGTGAACTCAAAGAGCTTATAGTTGGGTTAATGGAGGCAAAAAAAAAATTTGGGACTTCAAATGGATTTTATGAAGGCTCAAAAGGACGTCGCGACATATTGATGGCAATAGATATTTGAGATGTGCACTGATTTTTCTATAATTCATGTTTGTGATATCTTAGAACATAATCAAACTCCATGTTTCTTATGAGATTCTTGTCTTCCCTTTGCCTCTATTTTGTTGGTTGTCTCTACTACTATGAACTATTTCTAATGCCAAGAAACCACTGAACTGTAACCCACAAGTGTTTCTCAACTGGGTATGTGTAAAATTAACTCAACTGTACTAGGTAGTGTGGTGATATGAAATGAAAGGGCCACAAGCAAAATTTGGCTTAGAGAGTGTTGTGTGAACCATGTCTTGTTGTATAATCACATTGAAGGACTTGTGTTGTTTAGGGAAGTCCAAAGGCGTTATCTCTCACTCCTTTTAAACCAAACATGGTATTTCTTAATCTTTTTATACTAGATTGTTTTTATTTTTATTTTTAAATTTTTTTGGTTTTTTTTTGATTTTTGGTTATTTGATGTTTTTGATTTTTTCAGCAATGAGGTGCTTCCTCAAATCTTTAGACATAGAACTACTTGAGATGGATGTTGTTGATGGGTTATGCTAGTTCTTCTCCATCACAATCTAAAAGTCTGTAGGTACAAGTCCTAAAGGATTATGTGATAATGTAAGGATCAATCCAATTAGTCTCTCATTTTCCTTTCTTTTCCTTGGTTGCCTAATTCTTAGGGTTTTCTAGAGGACTAAGTCTCTAATTTGAAAGACACAGGATTTGACCTTTTCGTTGTAGTGTTTGGACAACCTATTATGATATACTTTGAGATGCTCATGCATTGTACACTAATGTTCTTCTTAGAGTTCTAGTTGTTCCAAATGGGTCACTCTATAGTCTTCATATGATAGGATATCATAGAGGGCGACTCTTAGAGATGGGATTTCAACCTTTAAAGAGAAAATTTCTTCATTGTTGTAGACCAAGGAGAATGGAGTGGTGCCCTTAGGTGTTCAAACACTTTTCCTATAGGACCATAAGCTAGGGTTTAGCTGTAAATGTCAATATCTACCAGTGTCATTAATGGTTCTTTCAAGAATCTTGATGATATTCTTGTTGGTGGTTTCTACTTGGCTATTTCCTTGGGGATAATAGATTGATGATGAACGGTGTATAATGTGAAACTTTTCACATAACTCATCAAATATTTGACTTTTAAAATACAAGGAATTATCTGTCAAGATGGCATGAGGTATGCCAAACTAACAAATGACATGGTTCAATGTGAATGAATAGATTTTTTTTTCTAGTGGAGTCTATAAGTGGTGCTAGTTTGACCCACTTGGTGAAATATTAATTTGTAGTGATGATCTATTTATGTCTGTCAGAGGAAGGTGGGTGGATTGCACCAATTAAATCAAAACCCCACTAGTAGAAAGGCCATGGTGTGGCCAATGGGTTGAGTTCTTGTGCTGGTGCATGAATAAGGTTACCATGGATTTGACACTTTTTACAATTTTTTACATAGTCAATAGAATCATTTTCCATGGTTGGCCAAAAATAGCCCATTCTAAGAATTTTCTTTGCTAATGTGAATCCATTGGAATGTGACCCACAAATACCTGCATGAACTTCTTGCAGGGAAACCCTAAACTCTTTTCAAGACATCTAAAAAAGTACCATCAAGACCTTACCTATATAATGTATTAGCCACCAATGTGTAATGTGAGGTCTGTCAGATAAAGTTATATTTTTGGTTTCATGAGAGGTTAGAAGGCATAATGTTATCATGGAGATAGGTGGTAATGGATTCATACCAAGGGGAGCCAGGGGTGTGTAAGTGGAAAAAAATGAGGGATTTGGGTTGAGTAAATGTGGGTTGAACCACCTCTTCTACCGAGAAATTGTATTGCTCATGTTGATCTAGTAGCTAAAGCAAGGAGGCTAGGGTAGCCATGGCATCTGCTACGTTATTCTTTTCTCTGGGAATTTTTTCAAAAGTAATGTGAATAGAGTATGCATTAAGTGTATCAACCATATGCTTGTAAGCTAATAATTTCTCATCTTTGGTTTGATACGTGTTTATAACTTGATTGATGACCAGTTGAGAATCCCTGTAGACTTCAAGTATTGTTAACTTCTATTCTAAAGATAGCTTGAGACCTAGAACTAATGCTTCATATTCCACCATATTATTTGTGCATGAGAAGAGCAGTTTGTAAGATTTGGGGATAGTGACACCTAGAGGTGTGATGAACAATATGCCAACACTTGAACCATGATGTGTGTATGAACTGTTGAAGTAGAAATTCCATGTCACTATTTTTGTCTGGAGAATGTGCATGTCTAGAAAGTCTACTTGGATAGGGTTTCAACTCTCTATGGGTGCATCTGACAATTGATCTACAATGGCTTGTCCTTTTATAGATTTCCTATCAATGTACTCAATGTCAAACTCACTCAAGATCATCACCCTTTTGGCCAATTCGCTTGTTAATTTTGTTTTGCTGAGAAGATATTTGAGAGGGTCAATTTTTGATATGAGCTTAACTTTGTGTGTTAGAAGATAGTGACATAGCTTTTGTGAAGCAAAAACTACTACCAAGAAATCTTTTTCAATAAAGGTGTGATTTAGCTCATAATTGACCAGGGTGTGACTGATGTAGTAGATAGCTCTTTCCTTTCCTATAGCATTTTCTTGTGCAAAGAGGGCTCCTATTGATTTTTATTTCAGAGACATATAGAGAAATAAGGGTTTGTGCAACATTAGAGGCACCAAAATAGGTTGATTCATCAGATAGTTCTTGAGAAGATCAAAGGTCATTTGACATTGTCTGTCCCATTTAAAAACTATATCCTTGCAAAGGAGATGAGTAAAAGGAACACACCTTTTTGCTAGCTAAGATATGAATCTTTATACTAGTGGAAGTCTCCCCTAAAGGGACCACAACTAGCTCAAGTTCTTAGGAGGTTGCATATTTACAATAGCTTGCACTTTTTTGAGATCAACCGCTATCCCTTTAGCAGAGATGATATAACCTAGGAGCTTTCTAGATTGCACGCCAAAAGCACATTTCTTGGGATTGAGTCTAAATTTGAAGGCTTCTAAGTATGTGAATACCTTATCTAAGATAGGAAGATGATCTATTTGGGTATGAGATTTTGCCAGAAGGTCATCTACATAATCATCCATGATGGTATGCATCATGCCATGGAATATAATGGTCACTACTCATTGATAGGTAGCCCCTGCATTCTTGAGTCTAAAGGACATAACATTCTAATAGAACATGCCCCATTCACAAGTAAAGGATATTTTTCTTGGTCTCTTGGTGCTATTCTAATTTAGTTATATCCCAAAAAATCATCCATAAGGTAGAACATGGAATTTCATGTTGTTAAGTCCACAATTATGTCAATGTTTCGAAGGGGGAAATCATCTTTGGGACATGCTTTATTGACATCACAAAAGTCAATACAAATTTTAATGCTACTGTCTTTCTTAGAAATTGGTACAATGTTTGATATCCATGATGCAAAGGTCAATAGCTTGATAAAGTTGGTACTAGGTAATTTCTCCAATTCTATTTTGACAAATAAGGCTATGTGAGGATGGATTATCTTGAGTTTCGATTTAACGAGTTTGGCATCCAAAGAAATGTTTAGATGATGAAGGATTATATTTTTATCTAACCTTGACATGTTAGTGTAGGACCATGCAAAATTTATTTGCCTATCAATGAAGAAGCGAATAAATTCACTTCTTTCCTCTAGAGTCAAGGATCATGCCAAATGAATTATTTTGGCTTCTTGCTCTATTCCAATGTTAACTTTCTCTGTGGGCTCAATTAGAATAGATGACCTTTCCCCTGAATGTTCAAGTAAGGTATCAATCATCTCATCCATGGGTGCTATAATTGGGTTTTTACCATTAGATGCATCACTTCTATTAGTTTCAACTTTTTTCTCAAGATCGGCCACAATGTGATTCAGGTAATTAGTTCTTTGATGTGTTTGCGCCTCTCTCGTGTGACTGAGATGATTGAAATTAGACCCATACATATGTGTTTCTCTTGTTCTTTGTAGACAAGATGGTTTGACTGCATTAAGGTATACAAAGATATCTTGGTCAGTATCAAAATTTGGGATGTTGTGAGGTTCAATTGTGTCCTAGCTAATAAGCTTAGGATGGACTAGGAATAGTGACTCATAGTATGGATGGGATTCAAAGATATGATCTCATTTGGTGACTCATACATTGTATTAGTTAGATCTATAATGTATGCTTCTTCTAAAGTGTCTAGGAAAGTAGAGCTTTCGAGTTGCTCATAATACTCATCTTTGACCTCTACTGGAAAGAAGTCTGGAAATAAGGTCAGCATTAGGTTCATCACCCCCATGTGATGTATTTTTAGGTGTCTATTTTGTGTAATTTTCTAAGCCATTATAATGTGTATTGACTCTTTGTAGTAAAGTGAGGCCTAAATGAGAAGTAGATCCTTATGTTGTGGAACTGTTGGGTGCTAGAATGTGAACAAAATTACATTCTTTATCATGAATAGATTCTTTAGATAAAGATTCAAGTTCCCACTTTGTAGACTCATCATCATCTTCTTTATTAGTGGTATCTATGGATAGTTCTCTTGCATGGTGTAAATTAGGGAAGGATAGATTCACATTCTTTGCATCGGTTGCTTTCTGATTGTTAACATCCTTTTCTTTTGGTACCCAGACCATGGTGGAGAAGAGGAATCACTATGTTTGGAATGGGATCTAGAATAAGACATGGACTTTTCATTTTCTTTTTCTAAATATCCTACTCCTATTTTCAATTTGTTGGATATGAACTGTTCTACTAGGGGTTCAACAATATCTTTTCCTTGCTCTAAAGAACCATCACTTAAGAAACCCATCTTCTTCATTAGATCAAAACCTCTACCAAAGAGGTGAGGGGAAATGTCATTATTTTGTATCTACTCACTTGATTCCTCTATAGAACTCAAAGATACACCACTTTCTTTGACAAAGTGTTCATGATAAGGTCTAGGAGTAGTGTTTGAAGATGGTTTGCTATGAGATCTTGGAGATAGCGGGGGATCAAACAATGAAACTAAATACTCACCTACACCCCTACGTTGTAACTTACACTTCTGATCAAACTCTTTCATTAAGTAATCCATTTTCTCATAATATGACTATTTAGAGTCTTTTGATGATAATGGTGAAGGAATGGAAGAACTGGAAAAATCTACTTTCTCTTTTCCCTTAGTCAATGTGGATAAGCAATTTTTGTCTTGACTAGTGGATGTTAAGGTTTTTGTTGATGTAGATTGACTAACAACACTTGTGAAAATGTTGATCTCTTCCCTATTGTGAGGAACAAGAAAATTATAGTATTGTGCATACTTTTGGTCCCCAGGTATGGTCACCTCTTGGTCCACGTATGGAAATTTTAGACATTGATGGTAGATGGAAGGGACTAATTGCATATCATGGATCCATGGCCTACCTAACAAGATGTTGTATGTCAACTTCAAATCTAGGACTTGACAAGCAATTTATTTAACTAAATGGCCTACCCTTATTGATAAAATGACCATGCCTTTAGAGGATCTCTCCTCATCATTATAAGCTTTAATTGTGATCTTCTTTTTGGGATTGACAACATCCTCTATGTACCCTAGGGCTTTTACCAAACTCAAAGTGCAAATATTTAGGCCAGCCTCATCATCAACAAAATCTCTTTTGGCTCTATTTTTGTGAATGAAGACCTCAATGTGTAATGGAGAGTTTTGTGGACGTATGACAGACATTTCATCTTGGGCCAAGAAGGATGCACAGTGGGGGGCAACAAGATTACTTGCCATATTTTGAAATATGTTAACACCAAGGTTTTTTTGACACTAAAGCTTTGCTAAGGATATTTTTATGTTTCAGTGATATTTGCAGCAATTCGAAGATGGAAATGTGGGTAGGAGTTTTCAATAACTGGTTGACTAAACTATATTTGGGTTGGGTGGAACTTGTAGCTGCATAGTCTAAACTAGTGGTTGTCCCTGATAGAACTACTTTGGAGGCTTGACTTTGGGTAACAAAATTTAATGGTTTCTTCTTGTGTTTTTCTTTGACCACAATGACATTTATGACATTGTCAAATACTTAGATCATATTGATCATGTTATCATAATTATGGGTATAATTGACTTTATCATTGGAAGATGTATTCTGGTTGGCTCTAGAAAATTCACCCTTCTCATGGCCCATGAAGGGGTTTTTGAAGGTTGTGTGGTCTTCATTGTTACGAATATTGTTGACTTTGATAGTACCATTATCAATCAATTTTTGGATGGCCCCTTTGAGGGCACAATATTTGTTGGTCAAATTCCCCCTGTTTCAGTGGTTGGCACAAAAGTGTTTTACATTCTACCACTTAGGTTTGACTTGTGCTTCATAGGACTTGGTTTCTAGTAGGACGATGAGCTCATCCTCCAAGAACGTTTGCAATGCTCTCTCACAGGTCTCCCCAATGAGTGTATATTCTTTGAGTCTGTTGTTGAAGGCTAATATCCTCTGGAGGGAGGAGCTCGATTGTAGGCTACTTGTTGATTGGAATTTGAAGGAGTAGTTGTGTTTCATCTGTAGAATAGATGAACATTGTCTTGTTTGGGTAGGTTTTGACAAGTATTTATATTGGTATTATAAATAGTTGGATATTGCTAGTTTGGATAGGGGTGAGGTTGTGGCTTAACATGATTTTCTTCAACCACCCCATCATTGACTATGTTTTTATTGTTGCTTCTCTGCCATAATTTTTGTTTATCGACTGACCAATTAGATGAGTTATGTGTCTATAAGGAGTTATTTGAGAAACCTTTTCCATCTTTTGATTGCTTAATGATGTCATTTCTCATCAGAGTTTCCTCTACTTTAGCCACATTTTCTAAAGTAGTTTTGAAGTTTTTGGGCCCTTGAAGTTGTAGCCAGTAGTTTATAGGTTTCGAGAGGCTATTGATGAATATGTTTGTTTTTTCCTTATTCGGGATGTCTCGATGGTATTTAGAAAAAGTGTGTCTCAACCTTTGCAAGAAAACTTTAAAGGACTCTCTGGGGAGTTTCTTTGTGTTGCACAAATCGATTATAGTAACTTCTCTTTTAATTTTATATGAATATTGTGCAATAAAAATTGAAGTTGGTTGGTCAGATGAATTGATGTTGGAGGGTATCTTGGAGAACCATTCCATGGCTTGCCCCCCTAAGCTTATAGGGAACAACCACATCAGGTAGGTCATGTCATGGATGAATTCCACACTTAAAGTATAGAATTGTCGAAGATGATATTGAGGATCAGTTGTGCCAAAATACTTATCATATTTTGGTATTTTCATGTTCTGTGGAAAGGGTGTGAAGGTGAAACTTTTATCAAATGGGAGGGGACATACTTTTTGAAGGCTAAATTCAGCAAGTTGGATCTTCCCTCATTTCATTCTTTCCCTTTCTAGTTGTAAATCTTAAAGTTTTTGTGTGATAATTTCTAAGGGTGATTCTTCTTCGTCTTGCTTAAGGTTTGTTATGTCGAAGTCGGGTGGAAATTTTGCAACTTGTTGTGCCAATGATAATAGGTATCATTATTTATGGCATTCGAGTATTTTCTACATTATATCAACGAGTTCAGGATTTTGTTGGAAATCCTCAAATTTAGTTTTAAGACACTTGTCATCTCATATTTGAGATGAACCCATTTTGTTGAAGGGCTCTAAGTTTTGTTTGGAAAATGGTGATTCCTTGGTAGTGATATTTGATAAGTAGTCAATGGGTGTAACAAGCTCAATGATGCTTGTGGGTTTGATAGTTCATTTTGCTATCCTAGCACTTATCCATATAGGCTATCTTTTAGGTTCTTTTTGTTTTGAAACTATAATAGTTTTACATAGTGGCATGAGACGTGGATGAGAGTACCTTAATTATTCTACATTTTAATGGTGTGAGGATTGTTTCTAGACCACAATGTGCTGGAATAGCAAGCTATGTTTCAAATAAGGTGTTTAGTGATGTTGATGATAATAAAACTCAATTCTATAAAGTTAGGTAGGGGACAAATGTGTGTTTCCATTTGTTTTTGACTTGATATGTGAAGTTGAAATAATGATAACTATTGGGTAAGAGATCTGATGTCGGGTTGGAACATGGCTTGCTTTAAAGGTGGTGGTCAATTGCATAATTCTTTATTTTGTAGAATGTTAATGAAGAGAAAGGGTACCCAAATTTTTTGTTTGTTTATGAATATTGTATGTGCAGATAGCCTCTATTTTAATATTTCCCTCAAATGCATTGTAGGAAGCTTCGAATGTGCTATTTTAGTGCTTGTATGGGCTATTTTATGGTATGCCAAGCACTGCTCTACAAAGTAAAAGAGTTATTTTAAGTTTTGATGCATTATTTAATTGATTGAATGTGCTATTATAGGCTTTAAATGCATTATGAAAATGGTCAAATGCATTTTTTTAGGTATTGAATGCATTATTTCAGGGTACACAACAATGTTCATGTTTGGTTTAGTACCAATTTTTAGTTTAAAATTTCTTAGAAACATTATGATCTAAAGTTTTTGATCTCATTTTGGTTTTGACAAGTGAGTGACAACACACTTAAGTCATATACAAGCAGAAAAATATTGCAATTTGAGCATCAATTGGTAGCCAATGTATGTCGAGCAATATACATAGTTAGTACCGAGAAGATGGTATGTGTCAAGTCACTCAAGTGTCGAGCAAAGAACACATGTTGAGT
Organism: Cupressus sempervirens; assembly: GCA_028749045.1. Lineage (NCBI taxonomy): Eukaryota > Viridiplantae > Streptophyta > Pinopsida > Cupressales > Cupressaceae > Cupressus > Cupressus sempervirens. The sequence continues at coordinate 383,628,124 of CM053784.1, forward strand.
GATTCAGATATCAAGTAAAATAGTGGATATCGAGTCATTTATGAGTCAACTTACAACATTAAGGATACAGATAATGTCGAGCATCAGAGTTTTAAATTGCCAAGTACACAATTTTTGGCATAGTTTTTTGTAATTACACAAACTCCTATGTAAACCATTTTTGGGCTAGCTTAAGGATTATTTTATGATTATACAAGATATATATAAAGTTATATTGAGAATCTTGATGTAATGCATGCAACCAATTAGGAAAAGGGATGTTCTAAGCAGCAAAATGGATGAATCATAGTTGTTGATTCCTACCTAACCCTAGCTCACCTAAGTCTTCTTAAGGAGGGAAAATCCTAAAGAGTTTGTAGTGTGCAGATGAGAAGAGAAGGTCAAATGCTAAATGCAAAAAGAGCATTCATGGTGACTAAGGAGTTTATGATAGAGATATAAATTGTAAAATTAGTTAGAGAGAACATAGTAGAGTAGTTAAAGGACATAAGAGATAAACCTGATCAAGAGGATCAAGTACACACCAAGAAAGAGGAGATTTGATATCTATTAGAGAGGTGATAACTAAAGGATCAAGGTTGAAACATTCTAATAGGTGAATCAGTGAAAATATCTTAACCGAGTAGTCTTAATAGGCTTTTATAAATCCTTTAATAGGGTGCTTGTTTCATTGCAAGTTTAAGTCCTCTAACAAGGCACACTTTTAGTTGGGTGTTGAACTCCTTTAGTAGGGTAAGATTTAATAGTATTTTTAAGACTTTAATAGGGCATACCTTTCACAAGATATATCATAGTTTATGATCAAACAATTCTATTCTAAATTGGATACACTTTACAACTCTAGTAGTGAAGATTTTTGGGTGTCATCCCCACTCCAATTTTACCTTCTCATTCAAGGGTTTCTAGATAAAAAACTTATTGTGTTATTTGTTTCATGATATGGATGAACATGTGTAGTTAGCTATTTTAATTTACATAATAAATTATGAGATGGATGTGTGGTGAATGTTTGATGGTTAAATTTTTGAAGTACTAATTCAGGCCCCCCCCCCCCCGCCCACCCCCTTAGAGTCTACTTTCCCATTGTTAATTCCAACAATTGGTATCATAGCTTTGTTCTCTAAAAAGGAAAGATATTAAAGATGGAAGTATACAAGTTAGGAAAGACTATTGGGAACCAGAAGATTGAAATTCAGCTTTCCCTACATGAACTCATGGAAGCAAGAGATGAATTGTAGTGTTCATTGAAGAGAAGGAAATAGATAGCTATTGAAAAAAATGACACACATTACCAAGAGGAAGACACTATTGAATTATTTGAAAATGGAGACTCAAGTAAGTTTGATGTAGTAGTTGCAGATCTGATGGAAAAGAATGGTTCCCTAAATGAGGAGGTCAAAAATCTTAAGATAAAACAAGATGTCCAATCAGTATTTCTATGTGAGGTGATCGAGCAGAAAAAGAAAGCTGAGGAAGACAAAGTCATAATTGAAGATTACAAAAGGACACTGACCAAAAGCCTAGAAGAGAAGACATTAGAGGTACAAAGGATTGCTAACATGCAACTACATAGAATGAATCAATTATTGATTGTCAATCATGAGTTGAATAGAAAGGACACTGAGATAACAATCCTAAAACTATAGAATGAACAATTGAGAAATGAGCTCAAAAAAGAAAAAGAACATGCTGAAAGTTTCAACAAATCTAGTGAAGCCATTAATTACTTTGAGAGACTGATGAGATCTCCTCGATCTAACATTGATACTATTGGATTGGAATACACCAGCTCTAAGGAAGGAGAATCATTTAAAAGTAGTGAACAAAGAGACAAAAAAGGTAAGAACTATAAACCGACTTGCCATAATTGTGGAAAGGTAGGTCATACAACAATGCAAATCAAAAACCTAAGAAGAAATTTAAGGGTTACCGTCATAAGTGTAACAAACAAGGACATTAGGAACATAAATGCAGGACCAATACCTTAAGCACACATATTTGAAGGATATTTCCATAATTGGTTGAAGTATGGACATAAAGCATATGAATGCAAATCTAATGCCAATTAGACATCAAATAGGTAGACAAAGTTAAAACAAAATGGAAAATCCTACAATTGGGATTACGACACAAGGTACAGTTGTCACTATTGTCAAGAGTATGGAAATGTTCTTGAGAATTACATTAGAACACATTTCAGAGGAAACTACAATAGATGGTTGAGTAAAACTACATGCTTTAGTTGTTTGAAGACTAGTCATATCAGTAGAAACTGTCCAACTAGATCACCAACACTGAGTAATTGTAACAATAAAGGCAAAGAAAAGGCCAATGTTGATAAGGTCAAAGTACAAATGAGAAAATCATGGAGGAAGAAGGAATATTGGAGTACATCAAGTTCAAATGAGGTCACTTCATCTAATGGATCAGGTGATCACATCACCCCCAACTAGATAATCAAAAGGTATGTGTGAGACTGATATTTCAAAGTTATTTCATACATCAATTCTAAGAATTTGAGTTATAAAAAGATAATATATGCATGAATTAAGATGCAATGCATTGGTTAGAACCTGGAATAAATCTATAGTTTTTTTAGTTTTCTTGTTGTTGTTGATCATGGAAGGTTTTATAGTTGTTGCTAAGTGAATGGAATTATGTTAGTATTGGCCGAGCTCACTGTGGTTGCAGAGAAAAGTGGAAATCATGTATAAGCCAAGTGAGTGGGAAATCCTATGATAGCTAAGCTTATAGTTGTATAAGTGTTAAGCATTTATTACTGAATATCAAGAGTTATATAGTTGATTTTTTACTCATTTGCATTCATCAAAGATTGAAAAGTGCATGAAGAGCATAAGGGAAACTAAGGAGAAATATTCAAGTGTTTGAGAAATGGATTCAAATTCTACTCATCATCATTCATCAAATTCATAAGGTATTTAGCAAGTGCCAAGTTATGTTGTTTGAGATTTTGCAAACCCTAGTTACATAAAATGACATCTAGCTCTTTTGCAAATGTTAGGAAGGAAAAGAAGCTTTTAATGTGCAATTAATTAGTAATGAAATTAGACAACCACCCTTTTAAGCTATTCCTAATATAACATATAAGGGAGACCCATCTAGTGCACTATTGATGATACCACCACAAGGTTTTCTGATACAAGATGTTAGATGTTGTTATACTTGTAAGGTTGGAGGTATTAGAGACATGGAAATTAGAGATTTATATAGAAAACTATGTGTAGATGGAATCTTGGAGGAAGCCAACAAAATTGTAGAAAGAAAAGGGTTAACTCGTGCCCTAGATTTCCCTAATGTATTCAAAATTGAATGGATTAATATGGTACTTAGTAGAATACATGATGACTTCATATGGTTGGAAAATGAACCTACTAAGATCACAAAGAGGATCATCCACTAAGTGATAGGGTATCCTACCCTTGACAGACCTAAGAGCATGAGAAGTGATGCAAAGGAAGTGATATAGAAGAACATAGGGGTACTATGGAATAAGAGAGGGATTCCAATAGATTCAATTTATGATCCCCTAATTGATTATGTAGTAAGAGTGATAGCTCACAAGTTCTTTCAATCTAGAAAATTAAACATTGTATCTTATATGGTAGTAGATCTAGGATACAAGATTGTTAAGAGAGACCACTCCTATGACCTTACCAAGTTACAACATTAGAAACTATCTAAAAACTTGGAGGCCATTAGGAAGGCAAAAATTGCATCATGAAAATTTGGTTATCTGTTGGTTTGTATATTATTTTATGTACAAAATACTTTTCCCACATTTGGAAAGATGGTGTGGAAGACAGATAGGTCGGTGGCAATGCAGATTTTAGAGTTGATAGAGCAACTTGGAGAGAATTTTGAAACAAAAATGACAAACTACTTTGAGATTTCAAGAATTCTATGAAGCAAAGACCAAGGATTCTAGTGCCACTAGTGGAGAAACATTATAATTATGTGTGCTTCTTAGTTTATGCTGATTATACATATGTGCAGGTAGCCCTAAATAAGGTTAGATAGCTAAAGCCATTTCCTGATGAAATCAATGTGGATGATGAATCTACAACCATCACAACACTATTAGCGGAGGACATAGACAAGAGTGCCACCTCATTTGGAAATTATGAGGAAGCCAAGTCAAGAATAACAATTGATTTGAAGACAACTATTATGATTAGAAAGAAGAACAAGCTTGTAAAGAAGCTTAAGGAGGGATTTGGAAAAGAAGGAGAAGAAGAAGATGATGAAAATGAACAAGAAGAAGAATAGGGCCAAGCTACACTAGCACTCACATAAGGTCAAGGTGAAGACCATGAAGAAAATGTAGAAGGTTTCGAGGAAGAAGAAGCTGAGGAAGCACCCAAACCTAAAAAGAAGAGGGAGAAAAAGAAAATTGTAGTAGAAAAGACAAAGAAAGTTGTGAAACCTAAAGAATAGAAGCCAATAGTACCTATGACCAAGGCTAGCACAAGGGAACCTAAAAGACAAGCAAAAGAAGCTGGAAAACCAAAGGGTAAAAGAACTATTGCTACTACAAAGCAAAGTCAGTTAGATCAGAAAAAGAGAAGAAAGTTTGTCACTCCATTTGAGTCAAATGAGGAGAAGATAGATTCAGATGACATGAGCCAATTTTGGTGGTAAGCCACAACCCTCCTTTGCCTTAGATAACTTATGTGATAATATTAGGCATAATGTTGATTTTTCAAGATTCACACATGTTGAATTTGGTAAGTTAAGAAAATTAGATATGAATAAGGTGGAGGAAGCTATTTATGAGATGATGGCCACATTCAAGACCACACCTATTGAGATTGCCAACTCACTACCCAAAATTTTATATGAAAAAGTTGAGCAAAAATGAAAATATAGTTTACATACTAAAAGACAAACCAGGGAAACCACTTTGACCCAAGTCATGCCTGAAATACCAAAGATAATGATAGATGAGGCTATGGAGTTGCACATAGGAAAATTTACTCCAAAATAGATAGCATTTAGTAACTTGAAGAAGAACATGGAGAATGTGGTAACTAAGAGTAAAGCCATATGGAGATCGATTTACAACTTACCCATTATTGATATAATAAATAAAGGTGAGAAAAAAAATGCAAAATCCTAAGAAAAATGACCAAAAGGTAGCAGAGATTGCAAAAGGTGTATCAGGTAAGGATGGTCATGTGGAAGGCATTGAGGAAACAATAGGAGAATTGTTGATCAAATGTATATTGTCTTTAATGTTACACAAAATGTCATATCTTTACCAGTTAGTGTATGTCGAGCTCACTCAGGCTATGAAGATAGTTTCATGTGTCTGCCAAGCATTCCAATGTTTTCCAAGTTCAGATGACACTATCTATCTAGTTCACTCGGGCCTCAAAGAGAATTTTGCAAAAATTGAGTGTTAACTGAGCTCACTCAAGTAACAAAGGAAATTTGGATGGAACTAGTTCTAACTAAGCTCACTTGGTTACCAAAGGAAGTTTGTGAAGATGTAGTGTTAACCAAGTTCACTTGGTTAACACAGGAAAATATTTTTGAGTTAGTGTCTACTGAGCAAGGTGAGCTAACAAAGGATTTTCTTGTTGGTTCTAGCAGACTAAGGAGAAGAATATTAATTATATTATTCTTTATTGTATTCAAGTCAACTTGAGGATTGAATGTGTGAGTGTGGAAGATAAGAAGATTCTTAGAGGAAGCAAATTAGAAGGATAAGTAGAATATCCTTAAGGAGGTACAAAGATACATTTGATCAAGAATAATCAAGTATTCAAGCCAAAATTGAGATCTAAAATCAGCAATATAGTTGCATAAAAAATTAGGTCATACCATTGTTACTATCTAACCTTTGTAGTAGTGAATCAAATCTCTTAACTGATTTGGCTTAACAACTATTTTGGAGTTTTTTCGGAATTTTATTGTGTAGCATTTTTTAGCATCAACATTTCGGATCACACTCAGTGATCTGTCATCAGGATGAACAGCTGGAGAATAGAACAATAAGTTCTATTCTCCAGCTGTTCATCCTGATGACAGATCACTGAGTGTGATCCGAAATGTTGATGCTAAAAAATGCTACACAATAAAATTCCAAAAAAACTCCAGAATATTATCATGGATTGTGGAAATCTAATGTCAATTATTAACAACTATTTTCCAAATCCTCTAACAAGGTGGCATTTCTAGATTGAAGTTTCTAAAGACCTCTAACAAGGTCACTCCTAACAGGGTGATTAAATCCTCTAATAGAGTCTCACCTAACAGTGTATTTTGTAATCTTTAACAAGGTTGGCTCCGAATAGGGCTCACTTTAGAAGAGTTAAAATTAGTAACTAGTTGCAATTGGTGGTTTTTCCCAAATTGGGTTTCCACGTTAAATCTTGGTGTCACTTATGTTCATGTAATTTATTTTATGTGTATCCAACTAAGTTAATTAAGGTTAATCATAGTTAATATCTTAAGATTTGTATGTTTATTATTTTTTGAGTAATGGTTGATATTATAGTGCTTGTCAAGTTACAACATATTATTAGTGTTAACCAAGTAACAACAGTTTCAATAGAGTTTATGTTTTGTATTGACATCTAAGGGATCAAGGAAATATTTAGTGGTAACCAATTCACCACTCCCCTCTTAGTTACTCCCTTGTATTTACAATAATTGGTATCAGAGCTTTTGGTTCTTACAGAGAAGGTTTCAAGAACCTAAGCTAAATATCAAGATGTCTTACAGGAGAGAGATTCTTAGGTTGAACAAAGATAACTTCAAGTCACGGCAAGAACTTATGAAGCTAAATCTAGAAACCATTAGTGATTTAGGTTTAAAATATTTGAATGCTAAGTATAAGGCTCCTATTGGAACATTGACTATAGAGGAGATTTTTGAAAATAAAAATCATTATATCATGATGATTGACATTGCATCAACTCTTAACTATGTTGAATTTGATAAGGTCAAAGGATGTGCTACTACTCATGACATGTGGAAAAAGTTGAAGGATATCTATGGAGGCAATGATAATGTGAGAAGAGCCAAGGAAGAAATCTTGAGAGGTTAGTTTGATTAGATGAATATGAGAGATGATGAAGATATTGCAAAATATGTTCTTAGAATCAAAACTAATGTTAGTGCAATCAAAGCCTCTAGAGGGACAATTGAATATGTGATAGTGGTAAGAAAGGTATTCAGAACCATTCTTCCTATCTATGTAGTTAGAGTGTCTTTTATTCAAGAGATGAGATGTGATCCAAATAATTAGATAACCTTGGATATTGTAGTGGGCAGATTGACAATATTGGAGCTAGATAACTATGATAATTATGTTCCTAGTTCTAGCAATCATGAGCCTGCATTGAAAGTGAAGTTATCACTCAAGAAAAAAGCTACAAAGTCTAAAGGAAAACAATATAAAAGTGAAGAGGAAGATACTATTGACAGTGATCTTGAAGCCATTGAAGCATTTCTTGTAAGGAGGTATCCCAAAGGCAAAGGAAAATACAAATGTAAAATTCTTCTAATCTATTTTTCTTGTGAAGAAGTTGGTTACATTGTTGTAAGGTGTCCAAACAAAGAAGACAAATATGAAAAGAAGAATAGCAAGTATAAAGGTGAGGAGGATTTCAAAAGCTACAAGTACTATAAGGATAAAAGTTAAAAGTCTTTTTTTATGGCTAAAGACTCAGATAGTAGCGATGATGATGAAATGGTTTATATTGTTGTGAAAGATGAATCTGATAATGAAGAAGATAAAATGACATGTATCTCTCATGTTAGAAAAAATGATACATGGATTATTGATAGTGGTTATTCTCATCATATGACTAGTGATAAGAAAAAGATTGAACATATGGAACACTATGATGGTGGAAGTGTAAGATTTGGAAACAATGAACAATGTTGCATAAAAGGAAAAGGTTTTATTTCTCTAACCAATGAACTTAGATGTGATAATGCTTATTGGGTTGAAGGATTGAAACATAATCTACTAAGTGTGGCATAGTTGAATAATAACACTAGATTCAAGGTATAATTAATAAATGGGAAGGCCAAGCTACTAGATGGAAAAGGAAATCTAGTTGGGTCTGGTAACCAGACAAAAGGTAACTTATCCAACCTAGATCTTACTAATAGTTCATGTTTCATTTCTCAAGTAGAAGAAAGTTGGTTATGATATAAAAGGTTATGTCATGTGAACTTTGATAAATTGATCAAGATAAGCAAAAACAAAAGAGTGAGAGGTATTCCTAGTTTGAGGAAACTTGATATGGGCCTATGCAAAAATTGTCAAATTGGTAAGATAGGCAAGACAAGTTTCCAGAGCAAGAACTATCATTCTAAAGAAGTCTTGGAGATGGTTCACATAGACCTTTATGGACCTATTGGCATTGAAAGATACAATGAAGATAAGTACTTTATTTTATTTATTGATGATTATTCTAGAATGATGATAGTAATGTATCTGAAAGATAAATCTAAAGCTTTTCAAAAGTTTAAGTGGTATCTGGAAAGAGTAGAAAAGGAAATAGGAAAGAAGCTGAGACATTTGAGATTAGATAGAGGAGGTGAATTAATTTCTAATGAATTCAATGAATTTTACATAAAAAGAGGAATCAAAAGACAAGTATCAGCCCTTGGTACACCTCAATAGAATGGTATAGCAGAAAGAAGGAACAAATCAATCATGGATTGTGCAAGAACCTTGATGATAGAAAATAATGTTGTAATCAAATACTAGAAGGAAGCAATCAATACAAAAATTCATAACTTGAACAGAGTACAACTAAAGAAAGACTCAAATCAAACTCCTTATGAACTATGGTATGGCTACAAACCTAATGTAAGTTACTTGAAAGTATTTGGTAGAAAATGTTATATTTTCAAGGAGACTAGGAAAGGTAAATTTGATGTCAAAAGTGATGAAGAAATATTCCTAGGATACTCTAGTAGAAGTAAAGCATACAAATGTTTGAATCAGACAATTCATAAGATCATAGAAAGTGCACATGTGAAGATTGATGAGTTTTTAGTAAAGAGTGAAGTAGAGAGCAGCAAAGAACTTGAAGATTACAAAAATTTTATTTACTTTGAACTTGATACATTGCCTAATCCAATTGGAAGTTAGAAGACTTCACCTCCCAAGTCCCAAAAATCTCAAGAAGCACTTGAGTTGCAGCTAGTGCAACCCAAGTCACATTCTAAAAGACTCGAGTTGTAGTCAAAGGCTACCAAGTTATAGCAAGTGCAACCCAAGTTAGAATATGAAACACCCAAGTCATAGATAGTGGGACCCAAGCATGATGTAGATGATCATGGTGAGGCAAGTGGAACAAGTTCTAAATCCAAAGTACCTGTATTAGCAAGATATGTTAGAAGGAACCATGCACCTGAGTAGATTATTGGAGATAAGTCAGATGGTACAATGACAAGGAACATATTTAAAGGTACATGTTTGCTTACTAAATTTCAACCTAGATCAGTTAAAGATGGTTTGTATAATGAAAGTTGGATTGAAGCAATGAATGAAGAGATAAAATAGATAGAAAGGAATAAGACTTGGACTCTTGTTTCTAGACCAAATGATAAGAATGTAATTAGCACAAAGTAGGTTTTCAGAAATAAGATGAATGAAGATGGAGAAGTTGTTAGAATCTTTTAGAATAAATGAGAGGGGGGGTGAATCAGTTATTCAAGGTCCCAAATGCCCTAATAAAACCTTTTTTTTTTTTTACCAAATGTAGTGAACTCATAAACCTTTTAACCATCCAAGCTTAAATCAATCATATTAGCAAGTTACAGTAAATCAACATGCAAAGGTAAAACATGGAAGATCAACACATGACACAATGATTTACGTGGAAACCCAATTTGGGAAAAACCACCAGTAACATGCTACTTGATTCTCACTCTTCTGAAGTGATGCCCTGTTAAAGGCTTACACCACACTGTTAAATGTGACCTTGTTAGAGGATTTCACCAAACTGTTAGGAATGGGCTTGGTTAAAGGACTTTAGAACATTCACTGGGAATGTCACCCTATTAAAGGATTTATCTCATGGCTATCAAACTAACCTAAGTCCATAGGATTTAAACTAATTGTTACAATTGCTAGAAAGTAACAACAATGAAATTTTGATCTGATATAACTTACAACATACTTTGCAGATTTCAGATCACACTTTCAGTTTAGTCCTTATGCTTGGCTTTTATCTCTTCAGCTCTGACTGCTTGTCATCTATTCAAGCTTCGTCTCCTTGAGTCTTCTAACTCACTGTACTAATGCATCCATATCAGGGGTCTTCTTACTGAAATAGAGTAACTATGCTCTCTTTCCTCTTTTCCACCTTCTTCAGCACTTTACACTTTCATGCTTGACCACCCCTCTCTCATTTTTTTCATTAACTAATGACTCCTTATATAGAGATCTGATATGCCTTTGCCGCTCAATTCTCCCTCTTCACTTTTAGGGTTTCAATATGGATTAGGTAAAATACAATGTATCTACCCCATATCTTGTTCTCTTCTAGAAACTTTGCCAGCTGTATCCTCAAAAATGTTTTACATGGTGTTCTGTGCCACCAGCTCATCATTCTTATCTTCTATTTAATTTACAAACTTCTAAGTAATAACCTTGTCGGCTTAGTTCTGGCGAATCTTTGATCTTCGAAATAATGCAGCAACTCGGCATTATTTTTTTTACTGATGCTCGACATCTCAGTGTTACTCGGCATCTACACAAAACTGTGTTACTCGGCACTTACAGAAAACTATGTTACTCGGCACCTACAGAAAACTGTGTTACTCGGCACCTACAGAAAACTATGTTACTCGGCACCTGAAGATCACTCAGCTTATATGATATACTCAGCACCTGAAGATCACTCGGCTTATATGATATACTCGGCACCTTCTCTTAGTTGAGCTTTGTAAAAGACTTAGCTAACACCTAACCTCTTTAATATGTTTCAGTGTGCCCTTTTTTCTGTATCTTATAGTATGTTATCAAATACACTTTTTCATCAATGGCTTAGCTGATCCTAGTACTTCATTACAACATCATAACTTCAACCTTTCTCTAGGTTTTCTAGTTACATCTTATTGATTGCCACCACCTTGTCAACCAACTAATTGATAGTATTTGGATCACTAAAGCAATTGTCATTCCTACAAGTAGCAAGTTTGACATCAATGACGAAACAATGATTGAGAACATTCTTTATCATTCCAACAAATCTTATTATCAATTCAATCATTTCTAACATAAGTTTCAAGAAGCAAAGCAAGGTTAGTATGCAAAGGTTATTCTCAAGGAGAAGATCTTGATAATGGTGAAACTTTTTCTCTAGTTGCAAGATTATGAGGTGTTAGGACTTTACTTTCTTATGCTGCATATAAAGGATTTAAAGTGTATCAGATGGATGTGAAATCTCCATTCTTGAATTGAATTCTTGAAGAAGAAGTTTTCAGAGAACAACCTGAAGGTTTTGTTGATCCTAGAAAAAAGGATATGGTTTGTAAACTACACAAATAATTTTATGGGCTCAAGCAAGCTCCTAGAGCTTGGTATGAAAGAATTCATAATTTCTTCATGAAGATTGGTTTTCAAAGAACAAATGATAGCAACCTATACATCAAAGAAGAACCAGACAAGATGATTGTGTTGGCAGAAATATTTGTGGATGATACATTGTTTATTGGAAATGATGATTTATGCAAAGCTTTTTCAAAGGAAATGAGCAAGGAATTTGAGATGTCAATGTTTGGAGAAATCAAATTCTTTCTTGGCTTGTAGATTCAATAGAAGAAAGATGGTATCTACATTACTCAATCTAAGTATATCAAGGAGATACTAAAGAAGTTTGGAATGGAGGATTCAAGACCAGTTGGAACACCTATGTCTACTAGACATGGTCTTTCCAAAATTATGATTCCAAGGAGGTAGATTAGACCACATACAAATCAATGATTGGAAAACTTTAGTATGTTGTACGTACTAGGTCTGATATTGCTCTCATAGTTGGTATCATGGCAAGATTTTTAGCTAATGCTAAAGAAATTCATATGATGGAAATAAAGAGAATCATGAGGTATCTGAAGGGTACTAAAGACTATGGATTATGGTATAAAAAAGGAGACAATTTAGATTTGAAAGCCTTCACTGATGTAGATTGGGCAAGAAGTGTTAATGATAGGAAGAGCATGAGTGGTTGAGCATTCTTTCTTTTTAAGAAACTAGTGTCTTGGACAAGTAAGAAGAAAAATTATATTTCTAAGTCTACAGCAGAGGCATAGTATGTTGCAGTAGCAGTTTATTGTTCCAATGTTGTTTGGTTCAAGCAACTATTGGTAGGCATGAAGGTAGAAATCAAGGATCTAATTGTTATCTTTTTTAATAACACAAGTGCAATTAATATATCAAAAAATCCTATGATGCATACCAAGACCAAGCACATTGCAATAAAATATCATTTTTTGAGAGAATTGGTGCAAGCCAAAGAGGTAAGATTGGAATACGTGAATATTAAGGAAAAAATTTCAAACATATTCACAAAGCCATTACCTAAGGATGAATTTTTGTATCTAAGAGGTAAGTTAGGGGTCATTCCCCTATCTAAATCTCACTACTAGAGCTTAGTGATACATCAACCAAAGCATGTTGAAGATTAGTCAAGTTGATGATGTAATGAAAGGGCAAAATGCATATGAATCTGTACACTAGGTATATTGATATTCACTAAATATTGTCTTTGGAATGATATGTCAAAGAGGGAGAGTTTGTTGTGTCATATCACAAAAATTTTGTAAAGAGGGAGAGTATACATATCACATAAATTTTGTTTGAAGATGTCAAAGAGGAAGAACTTGGCTTGATATCAAAGAGGGAGAGTTTGTTATCAGAAGAAGATGTTGAAGATAGAGTTTGCTAACAAAGGGAGAAACTGAAGTTAGAGGGAGTTCACATTGATAGAGGGAGTTCTCATGGATGAGAATCATAATGAAACTAAGGATATTTTCCTTTATTTTGCTCTAAAATTTTATTGTGTTATGACATGTTGTGTTTTCATCAATGCCAAAGAGGGAAATTTTTGATCAAATGTATATTGTCTTTGATGTTACACAAAATGTCATATCTTTACCAGTTAGTGTATGTTGAGCTCACTTGGGTGATGAAGACATTTTTTTGTGTCTTTCAATCATTCAAGAGTTTGCCAAGTTTAGGTGACAGTGTCTACTAATTTCACTTGGGTGTCAAAGAAAATTTTGTGAAAATTGAGTGTTAATTGAGCTCACTCGAGTAACAAAGGAAAGTTGGATGAAACCAGTGCTAATCGAGCTCACTTGATTACCAAAGGAAGTTTGTGAAGATGTAGTTTTAATTGAGTTTACTTGGTTAATACAAGAAAATATTTCTGAGATAGTGTCTACTGAGTAGGATCAACTAACAAAGGATCTTCTTATTTTGGCATATTGAGTTAAATGGATGTGTTTGTTGGCTCTAGTAAACTGAGAAGATGAATATTAATTATTGTAAGTTGTACTCAAGCTAACTTGACAATTTATATGATATAAGTATAAGGTCATGTTAAGGATTGAATGTGTGAGTGTGGAAGATAAGAAGATGCTTAGAGGAATTGAATTAGAAGGATAAGTAGAATATCCTTGAGGAGTTAGAAAGATACATTCGATCAAGAAGGATCAAGTATTTGAGCCATAATTGAGATCTACAATAAAAAATATAGCTGCATCAAAAATCAAGTCATATCATTGTTACTCTCTAACCATTGTAGTAGTGTATCAAATCTCATAACCAATTTGGCTTAACAACTATTTGCCAAGTCCTCTAACAAGGTGGCATTTCTAGCTTGAAGTTTCTAAAGACCTCTAACAAGGCCACTCCTGATAGGGTGATTAAATCCTCTAATAGGGTCACACCTAACAATTTTTTTTGTAACCTTTGACAGGGTTGGCTCCTAACAGGGCTCAATTTAGAAGAGTGAAAATCAGTAACTAGATGCAATTGGTGGTTTTCCCAAATTGGGTTTCCACATTAAACCTTGGTGTCACTTATGTTCATGCTATTTATTTTATGCATATGCAACTAAGTTAATTAAGGTTAATCATAGTTAATTTCTTAAGATCTGAATGTTCAATATTTATCGAGTAATAGTTGTTATTATAGTGCTTGTCAAGTTACAACATATTGTTAGTGTTAACTGAGTGCCTGTGTGTTAATTGAGTAACATCAGTTTCAATAGAGTTTATGTTTTGTATTGACATCTAAGGGATCTGGGAAATATTGTAGTGGTAATTGATTCACCCCTCCCCTCTTAACTACTCCTCTTATATTTCCAATATAGGCTACAATTGAGGATGAACAACAAGATGATCAAAGTGTACCTGAAGTACAAGTATTGAGTGCCAATCCTCCACAAGAAAACCAAGTAAGTCAACATGACTTAGTAAAAATCAAGGATTTTTCTGAAGATTCTTCTTAGAACATCAAAACTTTGACTCATGATGATTTGAAGAAGATATTGAAAGGTTCCACCATGGAAGCTCAGTTATGCTCACATCCTGTATTAGTGAGAATATAAGAAATTAATAAGGCAGTAATGGCATCAGTAGGGGAGAAGAAATTTGACACATCTAGTGTAACCTTGGAGGTAAAAGTTACAGAAGAACAAAGTGCAAGCACTAAAAACCAAGGTGTTATTACAACACTAGTTGTGTTACCTCTAATTTCATTCATTTTTCATAAGCAAGCCTTCATTACAATTAAGAAGGATGGAACAAAAGTTAAACTAGGTCAAGAAGTAGGTCCTATACCTACATCACAAAATCAAGGTGAAAATCAGGAAGAGGCAAGTTAGATTGACAAGTTTATAGAATTCAAGGTGACTACTAATATAGAGGAACAAGTTTTCATACAGACTCTGGTCACTCTACCAATTTTTGTGACTCCTACCAGTAGTCAAGTTCTTTAGAGGCCAAGCACTTATGCCATCCCATTGCAAATATCAAGGCCAAGTGCAGAGATGTCTAGTAGATCAGAAGATATATCCTATGGAGATGTAAGTCTTGATGAGGTGATTGAACCACCAAAGTTTGATCTTACAAAAATTAGTATTCTATTGGAAGCTCTAAACAAGAAGAAACAACAAGAGTTGCTAAGAAGAGAGCACAAGTAGAAGCAAGTTCTCCATGAAATAAAAAGACATATTTCTTGATGCTTTTAGACTCCCAACCCCTAATGAAGAGAAACATATTCTTGAGCAACTAGTAAATATTGTTAAGATGATTAATGCTAAAGAATTGGATGCAAACACCAAACACCAAACATATTCTTGAACAGATTTCTAGTGCTATTGCACTAAGACAAGTTGACTTAGCAACCAAAATGGAGGATATGAAAAAGATGTTGGAGAATATCTTTTCTTTGTACACAAAGCTTTGAGATGTGAATTTATTCACACAAGAAGTAAAAAAGGCTATTGACCAGTTGCAAGGAGATCTACAATCCAAAAGGACAACATTGAAAGAAATATCCTGGTCAAAATCAAACTCATTTTTAGAGATTTCTTTGTATTCAAGGTAAGCTAACTGCATTACATTCACAAGATGCAAACATAAGGGCTACCTTGATTAGTATCTAGTCCATGTTGACCCCACACATAGAAGTATTGTTAGAAATAATAGTCCACCAAGATAACTGAGAGGGGGGGCAGGGGCGGGGTAGTGGAGGGGGGGGTGGGGGGGGGGGGGGTGTTGTGGTGAATCAATTTTCCAAAAATTAAAACATTTATCTTCTTTAAAAAAAACTTAGCCATTCAACCAAAGTAAAAAACAACCATAATAAGATGCACATAGACAATTACACTAGATATGTTGACTAGGGAAACCCTTGATCAAAGGGAAAACCCCAGTAGGAATGATGCCCACAAGATGATGTACTAATATAAATATTCCTTGTTAAAGGATGGACCCTGTTAGGAGTCTATTACAACATTTAGTACAATGAGTCCCTGTTAGGAGACTTTGAATCACTATTAGGAGATTCCAACCCTATTAGGAGTTGTGGTATAATGTATGCAAGAAGAGCCCACTACCCAAACATGCAATTTCAACTATAAGAAGAGCTCACTTCTCAAAAAGTAATTTACTATTATCTACTTCTTTCCTTTGTTCTTCCTCTGTCCTGTCAACTGGACCAACCATTGTCAAACCTTGTAAACTAGGTCATGAACCTTGGATCCAAATACCAAACCTCATATCACTCAACAAGACCTCGGCAATGAATTTTCCTTGACTTTCACACTTCTCTTCGCAACTTCACATTTCACACACACTATTGCTTATCATCAATTCACATTACATTCATTTGATACCATGATAAAGGAAAATGTCCTTCCTTTATACCAAGTCCATAAAACAATTCCTTGAGTCAACTGTTATACCTTCTCAATTAATTATTATAGGACCATATTAAGAACATGTTACACTTAGCAATAACCTTAATCTTCCACCTTGCAACCTAAATAACTTTTTGTACACACAATATTATGATGAGTGAGCTTAGCCACGTCATCCTCAACATGTCTTCTTCATGTCCTCAACCTCAATCCTCAAGATATCAACTCTACTAAGAGATATAATAAGTTTACCAGAACATGCCTCTGTAAACTCTATCTCAAAACAAACATCCCCAAAACTTACCAAAACAAAATTTACCAAAACATGCCTCTGTAAACTCTATCTCAAAATGGACATCACCAAAACTTACATAACTTCTTCTAGACTTATCCTTTCTTCTTTCAACATTAACTAAATATACCAGATATTCAGAAGTATCTCCCATAACCTCGAGTGGTTATAATGCTTAACTAGTCATCCGTACCAACTTTATCTTTTCGTTGTTCTTCTATCAGATACCAAAAAAAAATGCTATGTAGACATCAAACTTGCTATGTTGACATCAATGACAAATTTAGTCATGAATGTAACGTATCATCATAGTAGTACTCCCCCATAGGAATATCATCAACATTCATGCTTTTAACCAATCTTTGAATAATCTCCCCCTTTGGCATTGATGGCAACATAGACGGAAAAAATCTAGTTCCAAGAACACCAACTCTTCATCTTCAAATCCTCTTCATCAATCATACTCCCCCATTCATATACCTCAATGTGTTCTATACCAAATTGTTATTCCACAAATTGTGCTTATGCTGAACATCTCCCTCAGCTTACTACCAAACTTCTCCCTTTAGTGTAATGTTTTTCATGCCAAACTTCCCCCCTACTGACATCAATGTAAAAAATTTATGCAACCAACATCTCTACATCAAAATCAGCAACAATTGATACTTACTAGCTTGAGTGTCAAAAGACATTGTTCAAAACAATATCAACAAGAGTTCTAGATGACTCTGTCCATCTTAGATACTCCCCCATTTAGGAAGCATCTGCATCATCTTTATTCTAATGTAGGAAGGGGCATAACCCCAAGCATACCTCACAAATACTTAAAAGTCTCTTTGGGAAGAGGCCTAGTGAATATATCTACAATCTTCTCTTTGGTGCTCACATACTCCAATCTTATTTTCTTTTCTACAACTTTTTCTCTCAACATATGATACTTAATAGAAATGAGTTTAGTCCTAAAATGCAATACTAGATTCTTAGACATATTTACCGTACTTGTGCTTTCACAATGTATAACAACAAGTTCACTGATGTCTGTCCTTATATCCTTCAGCATCTTCTTCATCCAAATGACTTGATTGCAATTATTTGCTGCTACAACATACTCTACTTTTGTTTTACTTTGAGATGTACAATCCTACTTCTTTCCTAACCAAGAAACCTGTTAGAAAGGTTAATCTTTCCTTGAATGTATTAATTGGGATATTCCAAGGGTCCCTAAATGTAGTTTGTCCTCTTGTACACATGTGGAGGACATGCCATTGTTTGTCCTTTATTCCACATGTAAGGACAACTCTTGTTTATTTCTTTATTTAGTTTATCCTCCTTAAGAGGATTGTGACACTTTGCACACACCTATTATGAATGTGGCATTCATAGAAATGGGAGTTACAAATGCAACTCCTCTCTCATCTCTATATAAGAGATGCTCCTCCTTCTTTCTTCTACACTCTTAGCACTTGATGTTATTGTATTGAGCTACTTTTGCTCCAACACTCTCTCTCTCTCTTCTCTAGGCATTTGCCTTCATTCATAATACTCACAAGGGGTTTTCTTTGCTTTCCCCTTATAAATCTTTGTGTCCATTGTTGAACCATCTTGCTGTATGCTCTTGGAGTTTGCATATCTTATGGTAACATTGTTTCACACTTAACTTACTTGGATTGTTTCTCGTTCCTTGCTCAACATTATCATTTCTTACATGGTATCAGAGCTTGGCTATCTAATCCTTGTTTTAAGTTTTGTGTTGAAGGTTTCCATTCATTGGAGCACACCTTATTTGGAGACGTTATTGAGAGAAGAAGTTTGTGTTGTGGTTTTAGCTCATTTTAACATATCTTGTGTATGCAGATTTCATATTTTTTTTTACTAACCCTCTTTGGAAGGCTTGCCGCCAAAGGGTTTTCTTGTAAAATTTCATTTTTTTTTTCTTGTTTTGGAAGGCATGCCGCCAAAAAAAGAAGTATTACATGAGTAAAATTTTCAATAAGTCTCTAATTTTCTTACTCCTTTTAATTTTAATTTTTTTTTTTCTACTCTTTAAAAAAAAAAAAAAAACATTCCAATATATTATTTTATATATTCTATATCTATTTGTTGTATGCTCTTGAAAATTTCTAACATACAACATAGATGTTTTCATAGGATTTAATCCTTATAAATCTATTATCATTGCATTTTTAAAAAAATCTTGCATTTAAATTTGTTTGGGTGGTCACGCCACCCGCGCATCGCCGCGAGCCATTAGCGCACCTGCGCACTGCCACGCGACACCCGTGCGCTGCCGCGAGCCGTCAGCACCGCCGTGCGTCACCGCCCAACACTACATCTGCGTCACGTAAACCTTTTTTTTGTTTCATTTTTTCTGATACCACCGCCACATAAATCACCCGCTCGAGCGAGTTCTACAACTTCGCCGATGGCATAAACCCTGTGTTAACTCCGTTCATTTTTCTGCTGCTTCTGTCGCCCCCTTCACACCTGGTGTAAACCCTTCGACGTGGCCTACGTCCAGGCCACACGGCAACTGCCGCCTGCGCAGCCACGCCAACATCCCTATCCACTTTCATCCATTTAAAAAAAAAATTGGAACCCTGCCCTTTTCCACTGACCAGGGCCGACCAACCACCTCCGCCCTTTGGCCACGCGGCAGCTGTCGCCTGCGCTCCGCTCCCTTATTATCCTCCATTTTACAAACCTCTGCCCTCTTTGCCGCCCTTTCACCGACCTCTTTTATTTCAAATCTTGTTTTATTTATTAAAAAAAAAAAAAAAAAATTTCACAATTAATAAAATTAAAATTATTTTTTTTCTCAACATCAAAATTTTTTTTTCTCAATTGATTTTCAAATTAAGGAATTTTTTTTTTAAAAAAAGAGAATTTTTTTTTCTAATCATGTCAACCTTAATTCCAGAAATAAAACTTAATTATTCTAATTATCATTCTTGGAAAACTCATATCTCATTTATTTTTCGTTTTAAACACCTTTTCAAAATAGCCATTGACCCTTCTCTTGAACCCGGTTCAGCGGCTACTCAAGACGAGAAAGATACTTGGAAAGCTAAAAATGAAGAAGCTTTAGGGTTAATTGGTATTTCCATTATTCCAGATTTATATGTGTTAATTGCTCACTGTTCTAAAGCTCATGATGCATGGTCCATCTTGAAAATCAAGTATGACAGTGGAGATGAATACCGCAAAATACAGTTGCAAGATCAACTTGAAGATCTCAGGTATGCAAATTTTAAAAGTATGGATGAATTTCTCTTAAAATTTGATTCTCTTAAAAGTCAAATTATTGCCTTAGGTGTTCAATTAGAGGACATTCGTTTAATTCATCTTATTCTTAAAAAGTGTCTTCCTAGATAGTTTCAACAGTTTATAACTAATATTCATGCACAGCTTGCTATTCCTACTTTAACTTCTCAGTTAACTTATGTTATTTTTCAAACTTTATTAAGACAGGAAGAAGCTAAGCTAATTTAGTTTGGTACCCTTAAATCAACTGAACATGCATTTGTGTCTAGAAATTCAAATAATAATTTTCGTTCCAATAATAATAATAATCATCATAAACAATATAATACTAATTCAAATAATTCCAACAATAAATTTCATGCCAAATATAATAATAATACCAATCATCCTAATAATACTCGTAATACTAATAATCAAAGGAATCATTCCAATTCCAAACCTCATTGTTCTTATTGTGGCAAAGATGGTCACATTGTCAATAACTATTTTAAAAAGCAAAATGATAAAAAACCTATGAATAATAGTAACAATCATCAAAACTCAAATCATAAAAAAGTAACTCTACTGGTTTTAATTCTCGTCATGCTTTTACTTGTAGCTTTAATCTTTGTAGACCTTTAGAATGGATTGTTGACAGTGGTGCATCACAACATGTCACTTCTCATAAAGAAATTTTTGATTCTTTACAACCTGATATTGCTAACATTCCTATTCAGTTAGCTAATAATCAGACTTGTAAAGTTGAAGGATTAGGTGATGTTACTATTCCTAATGGTAAATTGCATAATGTATTATATGTACCTGACTTGAAAACTAATCTTCTTTCTGTTTCACAATTATGTCAGGACTATAAAGTTGAATTCTACAAAGATACATGTTATATCATAGATCCTCAAACTCTCAAAGTGATTGCTCATGCTAAAATGGATAATGACAATTTGTTTAAATTCCATGAATTTTCTAGTTCACGATATTCTTTACATACTTCTATTGATTTCAATATATGGCATGAAAGACTTGGCCATTTAAATTCCGATTATATTACTTTCATGAAAAAGTATAATATGGTTGATGGCTTGCCTCACATTATTCCTTCCAAGATTGCCTGTACAGGTTGTATGAGTGGTAAGATGCATAGGGAGCCCTTTCCAAGTGGAAAATCATGGCGATCAACTCATAAGTTGCATCTTGTCCATAGTGACCTTTTGGGCCCCATGGAGAATAACTCCATCCAAGGTTCTCGATATGCACTTACCTTTGTTGATGATTTTTCTAGACGAATTTGGATCTATTTTTTGCATAGCAAGGATCAAGTTCTTGATATATTTATTGAATTTCAGTTATATGTTGCAAGGCAATCTGGTTTTAAACTTAAAATTCTTAGAACTGATAATGGGAAGGAATATGTGAATAATGCTTTTCATTCTTATTTGAAATCATGTGGAATTAAACACGAGCTTACTATTCCTTATACACCACAACAAAATGGTGTGGCGGAAAGAAAACATCGGACCATTGTTGAAATGGCTAGAAGCATTTTGCATGCTAAGAATCTGCATTATAAATTTTGGGCTGAAGCCATGTTTTGTGCAACTTATATTCTTAATCGGACTCCTACCAAAGCTCTCAAGGCTATCACTCTAGAAGAGGCTTGGTCTGGTAGGAAACCTAATTTACATCATTTACGGATATTTGGTTCTATTGCTTATGTTCATAAGCCTAAATAGAAAAGGCATAAATTAGATGCTAAGTCATCTCCTTATATGTTTGTTGGGTATGATAAAAACACTAAGGGTTATCGTGTTTATGATTCCACTACTAACAAAGTTCAAGTTGCTAGAGATGTTTGTATTGCAGAAAATGGAGTTCATGATTGCTCTACTACACATGATGAAGAATTCAGTAGCACTAAAA
Organism: Cupressus sempervirens; assembly: GCA_028749045.1. Taxonomy (NCBI): domain Eukaryota; kingdom Viridiplantae; phylum Streptophyta; class Pinopsida; order Cupressales; family Cupressaceae; genus Cupressus; species Cupressus sempervirens. The sequence continues at coordinate 383,650,012 of CM053784.1, forward strand.
TTGTGCTCGTGGAGGACCAACCTCCTTCTCTTAACCCTACTCTTTCTCTTAATCCTTCAAATCAAGTACCACCTATTATTTTTGCTCCTACAACTCATGATACTCAAGTAGATACTAATGATACTTTTATTACTAATGATTCTTCCTCTAGTGATAATTCCATTGCAACTAAACGTAAACCTAAATGGGCTCAAAACTTAATCAATGAAGGTGATGATTACATTTCTAGATTTGGTGGAATTAAACATAGAAGGATTAATTATTGTAATTATTCTTTGATGACTACTATTATGAATTCTAACGATCCTAAGTCTTTTGATCAAGCTAACTCTCAACCTCATTGGCAGAAAGCCATGCAAGAGGAATATGATTCTTTAATTGCTAATCAAACTTGGGACTTAGTCAAGTTACCTCATGGAAAGAATATAGTTTCATGTAAATGGTTATACAAAACACAATTGAATACTAATAATGAAATTAGTAAATTCAAGGCTAGACTAGTTGCTAGAGGTTTTTCCCAAATTGAAGGATTAGACTATAATGAAACTTTTGCTCCTGTTGCTAAAATGCCTACTATCAAATTAGTTCTTACTTTAGCATCTAAACTGAATTGGCCCATTCATCAAATGGATGTTAAAAGTGCCTTCTTAAATGGTGATTTACATGAAGAAATCTATATGGCTCAACCTCCTGGATTTGTTAAGAAAGGTAGTGAAAATCTGGTTTGCAAATTGAACAAATCTATTTATGGTCTTAAACAATCACCTAGAGAATGGTATTCTAAAATTAATTCTTTCTTTATTTCTCAAGGTTTTACTAGAAGTAAGAATGATCCTAATTTGTATATTAAACATACTAACGATGATATTATCATTGTTATTGTTTATGTAGATGATCTAATACTCACTTCTAGTTCAGACGCTTTGATTTCTGATATCAAATTTCAACTTAAACAACAATTTCAGATGACTGATTTAGGTATCTTACATTACTTCTTAGGTATGCAAATTTTTCAAACTCCTAAAGGTATCTTTCTTTCTCAAAGCAAGTATGCTTATGATCTTTTAGAAAAATTTAAGATGAATGACTCTAACCATGTTTCAATTCCATGTGAATTAGGTACTAAATTAATGACTGATATGAATACTCCTTTTGTTGATGAAACTTTGTATAGGCAATTGGTAGGAAGTTTAAATTATTTAACTCTTACTAGACCTGATATTGCTTATAGTGTTGGTTTAGTTTCTTGATTTATGTCTAAACCTCAAAAAACTCATTTTAAAGTTGCTAAACGCATCTTAAGGTACATTAAAGGAAATCTTAATATGGGATTATTTTATGATGCAAATTTTGAATTTATTTTACATGGATATACTGATTCTGATCTAGGTGGAGATCCCAATGATGGGAAATCCACTTGTGGTTATTTTTTCTTTGTTGGTTCAGGTCCAATTTCTTGGAAAAGCAAAAAAGAACACTCTATTTCCCTATGCTCCACTGAAGTTGAATACAAAGGTTGTACCAATGCAGCTAAAGAAGCTTTGTGGATTAGAAGACTTCTTGACGATTTGGGTCTACCTCAAAAATCACCAACACCTATACATTGTGACAATCAAAGTGTTATTGCCTTGGCAAAGAATCCAGTTTATCATGCACGAACCAAACATATTTCACTTCAACATCACTTCATTCGAGAACAAGTTGAAGAAAACCAAATTATTCTTCTTTATTGTAAAGGAGAAGATCAAGTGGCTGATATTTTAACCAAACCACTTTCTAAAGAGAGATTTCAGTTCCATTGTAAAAATTTGGGTTTACAACCCATTGATGTAAACTCCCCAAGTAAAGATTAAGGGGGGGGTGTTAGAAAGGTTAATCTTTCCTTGGATGTATTAATTGGGATATTCCAAGGGTCCCTAAATGTAGTTTGTCCTTTTGTACACATGTGGAGGACATGTCATTGTTTGTCCTTTATTCCACATGTAAGGACAACTCTTGTTTATTTCTTTATTTAGTTTATCCTCCTTAAGAGGATTATGACACTTTGCACACACCTATTATGAATGTGGAATTCATAGAAATGGGAGTTACAAATGCAACTCCTCTCTCATCTCTATATAATAGGTGCTCCTCCTTCTTTCTTCTACACTCTTAGCACTTGATGTTATTGTATTGAGCTACTTTTTCTCCAACACTCTCTCTCTCTCTTCTCTAGGCATTTTCCTTCATTCATAATACTCACAAGGGGTTTTCTTTGCTTTCCCCTTATAAATCCTTGTGTCCATTGTTGAACCATCTTGCTGTATGCTCTTGGAGTTTGCATATCTTATGGTAACATTGTTTCACACTTAACTTACTTGGATTGTTTCTCGTTCCTTGCTCAACATTATCATTTCTTACAAAACCAATCTTCCTCCAAGAAAGAAAGCTCCTCCACTGGTTTTCTTTCTATCATCCATACTACCTACCCAATCTGCATCAATATATGCACTTAGAGTGAAATCATTAGATTTATCATACCATAATCCAAACTCAGATGTTCCCTTCAGATATCTAAATATCCTTTTCACTATTGCATAATGTGATTCTCTAGGATCAGCCTAGAATCTTGCAACAATTCCAATTGCATTTTCTATATCTGACCTTATGTGAGTCAGATATTGCAATCCTTCGATCATAGATCTGTACTTCTTCTGCTCAACAGTAGGTGTCTCATCCTTTATAGATAACTTGTGTCCAGTTACCATAGGTTTTCCAATGGGTTTGCATGTTTCCAAACCAAACCTTTTTAGTAAATCCTTCAAGTACTAAGTCTAAGAAATAAAGTTTCCTTCTTTATTCTATACTATCTGTAATCTTAGGAAATATTTCATCTCTCCTATCATACTCATTTCAAATTCTTTCTTCATCTTTCTGCAAACATTTTACTTTATTCATCATTTACTCCAAATATAATATCATCAAAAGATATCACCAAAATCATCAAACCATCATCAATTTTTTTCCAATACAAATTACTATCTACCATACCTTTTCTATATCCAAGCTTTTTCAAATACTTGTCCAACCTCACATACCAAGTTCTAGGTGCTTTCTTTAATCTATACAGTGTTTTCCTTAGTCTACATGCTATGTCCATGTCATCTGTCAAAGGACATCCTTTAGGTTGCTCATTGTATACCTCTTCTTCAAGTTCTCCATTTAGAAATGTTGACTTGACATCCATCTAATATACTTTGAATTTCTTTTGTGTTGCATAGGCTAAGAATAATCTTACTGCTTCTATTCTAGCCACTGAAGCATAAGACTCCTCATAATCTATTCCTTCTTGTTGTGAGTAACCTTTACATACCAATCTTGCTTTGTTTCTTACAACTTGTCCTTGCTTATTCATCTTGTTCTTGAATACCCATTTAGTTCCTATCACATTCTTGTATGCTGGTCTGGGGACCAATTCCCGTGCCTCATTCTTTACTATCTAATCCAATTCCTCTTTTATAACTTGCTTCTAATATTTTTCTTTATATGCTTCATCTGCATTCTTAGGCTCAACTTGAGATATCAAGCATACTTCTTCATTTACTCTTCTTCTTGTCATCACACCTTTGTCTTTTCTTTTGATGATCTATTCAAATGGGTGATTCTTTATCATGTTCTTTCCTAAAGTAGGAGTTGCTATCTCAACTCTTGGCTCTACTGAAGGTCCTGAGCTTTGTTCCTTCCTTGTCTCTCCTTCATTCTACAAATCATTGTTAGTCTCAAGAAATACCTCATCATTCCTTGGCTTAGTAACAATATCATCATCTAAATTGTAATCAACTATTTTCTCTTGTATTCTAAATTTCTCATCAATTCTCATATTTGCACTTCCCATAATAGTCTTAGTTCTCTGATTATAACATCTATAAGCCTTACTTTTTAATGAATAACCAATAAACATACCTTCATCACTTCTAGCATCAAATTTACCAATGTCATCATCTCTCTTTATGTAACACTTACTTCCAAATATTCTAAAATACTTAACTCTAGGTGAGTGACCAAAATATAGTTCATAAGATGTCTTGTTTGTGTCCTTCCTGACTTGCACTTTGTTCATAGTGTAGGCTGTTATATTCATAGCTTCTCTCCAAAATGTCTTGGATAAATCATTTTCTACTAACATAGCTCCTGTAGCTTATGTAACAGACTTGTTCCTTCTCTTAGCAATGTCATTTTGTTCAGGGGTTCTTGGAGCTGATAGTTGTCTTTTAATTCCATTTTCTTCACAAAATATGTTAAACTCATTTCAATTAAATTCTCCTCCTCTATCTGATCTTAAATATTTAATCTTCATGCCAAATTCTTTCTAGACTCTATTCCTAAATATCTTGAACTTGTCAAATACCTCAAATTTCTCTTTAAGAAATGCAACCCACATCATTATAGAAAAATAATCAAATAGAATCATGAAATACCTTTCACCACAAAATCCTTTAGTCTTTGTAGGACCACTAAGATCTGTGTGAACAATCTCCAACTTCACTATAGTGGTAAACATTTTGCTAGGAAAAGAATTTTTGTTATTCTTTGCCAAAATACATTCCTTGCAAATTGTGTTAGTAGGCTATACAATCTTCGACAAATCTCTAACTGCAAACAATCTACTAGTCCTCACAATACTATCAAAGTTTATATGATAGAATCTCTTATGCCATAACCAACTATCATCTACCTTTGCAACCAAACATGTCATTTCAATAGGATTCAACTAAAATACATTACCTCTAGATCTAGTTCCTATTCCAATTACCTTTCCATCTTTATCTTTGATCATGCATTCCTTTTCTATGAACTGCATCTAATAACCTTTTTCTACTAGTTGTTCAACACTCAAAAGATTGTTCTTGAAACCAACAATAAACTATACATCCTTTGTATTAGTTTTACCATCAAGAGTTATAGACCCAATACCTTTTACTTGGCATGTTGCATTGTTTCCAGCTCTGACAATTCTTCCATCCTAACTTTTAAAGTCAATAAACTTGTTCATGTTACCACTCATATGATGTAAACAACCACTATCAATTATCCAATTAGATTTCTTCTCAACCTGTGATACCAAAGCTACCTTCTTTAGAATTTCTTTTTTAATTGCTACAAATCCAATTTCATAATCACTAGCACTTAATGCTTGGACATTAGAATCATCATCTTCATTTGCATACAAACATTCTCTATCTTTTGTAGGCTTATGATTTCCCTTATACTTTTTCTCCCTTTTTGGACACTTAGATGCATAATGACCATATTCATCACAAGTCTAACATTTATAGATTTTCTTACCTCCTTGTTCTCTTCTTACCAAAAGGGTTACCCCTTCTTCAATCTTTCTATCTTCCTCAGATCTAGTGCTACTAGCAAAATCTTCTATAGAACTTGTGCTCCTTGATAAGTTAGGTTGAATATTCAAGGCACTGAAAGCTATCTTTTTTCTGGTCAATTCTATGGACTATCTAAGTTCATTCTCAACTACTTAATGTCTTCCAAGAAATGTCTCCTTTGTGAAATATTTGGTACATGATATAAAAAATTGTATCATTTGAACTGCTAACTTGAATGGTGGTGTTAGAGTCTCCAATATCTTCCATAAAACTTCATCATCTTCTTTGGTTCCTCCTTGAGCTTTAATACCTGCAGTAATTTTGTTCTTACAAATTCATCTTCCATCATTTTAGCATCTTGAAATACACAAATCCAACTTTGTAGCTTCAACTTCTTAGAATGTGCATCACCTTCAAAACTATTTTACAAAGCTTTTGAAATCAAATGTGAAGTAGCAAGTGATTTTACCTAATTGTACTCAATTTTAGGAAGTGCAGTCAATAGTGCTTCTCTAGCTCTCATGTTACACATGAAAAGATCTCTTTCTACCTCAATACAAATTTCCAAATCCTTTTCTTCAATGATTGCCTTTGTTTATTTTGTCAAGATCCAATATCCCAGACCCATACACATCAAATGTGTCTTTATCTTTTCTTTCCAACTGTCATAGTTTTTTCTATCAAACTTCAAACTATCTTTTCTAAACATGTTTTCCATAGATCTCCCAAAGTTCTTAAGATTTTTCTTCAAGGACCTGATGCTCTGATACCAATTGTTAGAAACAAGAATCCACCAAGATAACTGAGGGTGGAGGGTGGGGGGGGTGTGAATTATTTATCCAATAATTAAAACATTTATCTTCTTTCAAAAAACTTAACCATTCAACCAAAGTAAACAACAACCATAATAAGATGCACATAGACAATTACACCAGATATGTTGACTAGGGAAAACCTCAGTAGGAATGATGCCCACAAGATGATGTACTAATATAAATATTCCTTGTTAGAGGATGGACCCTATTAGGAGTCTATCACAACATTTAGTACAATGAGTCCCTATCAGGAGACTTTGAATCACTATTAGGAGATTCCAACCCTATTATGAGTTGTGGTATAATGTATGCAAGAAGAGCCCACTACACAAACATGCAATTTCAACTACAAGAAAAGCTCACTTCTCAAACAAGTAATTTACTGTTATCTTCTTCTTTCCTTAATTCTTCCTTTGTCCTTTCAACTAGACCAATCACTGTCAAACCTTGTAGACTAGGTCATGAACCTTGGATCCAAATACCAAACCTCAAATCACTCAAAAAGACCTCAACAATGAAGTTTCCTTGACTTCCTCACTGCTCTTTGCAACTTCTTATTTCACACACACTGCTACTTATCATCAATTCACATTACATTCATTTGATACCATGATAAAGGAAAATATCCTTCCTCTATACCAAGTCCATAAAACAATTCCTTGAGTCAGCTATTAGACCTTCTCAATTAATTATTATAGGACCACATTAAGAACATGTTACACTTAGTGATAACCTTAATGTTTTGCCTTGCAACCTAAATAATTTTTTGTACATGCAATATTATGATGAGTGAGCTTAATCACATCATCCTCAACATGTCTTCTTCATGTCCCCAACCTTGATCCTCAAGATATTAACTCTGCTAAGAGATATAACAAGTTTACCAAAGCATGTAGTTGTAAACTCTATCTCAAAAAAAAATCACCAAAACTTACATAACTTCTTATAGACTTATCCTTTCTTCTTTCAATGCTAACTGAATATACCAAATACTCAAAAGTATCTCCCATAACCTCAGGTGGTTACAATGCTCAACTAGCCATCTGTACCAACTTGATCTTTCCGCTATTCTTTTGTCAGATACCATAGAAAATTGCTATGTAGACATCAAACTTGCTATGTTGACATCAATGACAAACTCAGTCATGAATGTAACATATCATCACAGTAGTACTCCCCCATAGGAATATCATCAGTATTCATGCTTTCAACCAAACTTCCAACAAGTATTGCATAAAGAACTAGGCTTTCCTGAAAGATTGATGAAGAAAGATAATCAACTTTTTACACATGATGGCCTAGTTGACCTTGTTGCCCAACTAGATGTTCAATACCAATTTCTAGAGGTAGCATGCAATAACTGGGATGCAACATTGAAAATAATCATGGAGTTCTACAATTTTTTTTGGATAAACACGCTATAAGTGTACCACCCAATTGACATAAGTGTCAAAAAAGGGGGATTATTAGGTTTTTGCAAGCAAGGAGAGTACAATTTTGAGTCAGGGGGAGTACTCATGCAGAAAAAAGGGAGAACAATAGTACAACACATTTACTCAACAAGAGTTAAACAAAATTTTGCAACAAGAACAGACACTCAACTAAGGGGGAGTTTTAAAATTTTGGATAGGTATGAATATTTAAGTCATTAGTTGTGTAAAATTTTGAAAATTTGAAAATTTGTATGTGTGATTTTCTAAGTGATGCTCATATTGAGGTTATATATGCATGATCAAGTGTTTTTTCCACTCATGTCAAAGGAGAAGATTGTTGATCTCATTTTGGTTATGACAAGTGCATGACAACACACTTAAGTCATATTCAAGTAGAAACATAGTGCAAGTTGAGCATTAGTTGGTAGTTAATGTAGCCGAGCAATATATGTAGTTAGTGCTGAGCACCAGTATCTATCGAGTAGATGGTATGTGCCGAGTCACTCAAGTGATGAGCAAGTCATACGTATCGAGTGATTCAGATACTGAGTAAAATAGTAGATGCTAAGTCATTTATGAGCCAAGTTACAATATTAAGGGAGTTACAACATTAAGGATATAGTTAATGTTGAGCATCAAAACTTTCAATTTCTAAGTAAATAGTTTTTGGCAAGTTTTTTTATAATGGAACAAGCTCCTATGTAAACTATTTTTGGGCAGACTTAAGGATTTTTTAATGATTCTACAAGATATGTATGAAGGTATATTGAGAATCCCTATTAGTGCATGGAAACAATCAAAAAAAGGGATGTACTAATTGGCAAAATAGATGAATCACAATTGTTGATTCCTACCTAAGCCTCGCTCACCTAAGTCTTCTTAAGGAGGAAAAACCATAAAGAGTTTGCAGTGTGTAGATGAGAATAGAAGGTCAAATGCTAAATGAAGAGAGAGCATTAATGGTGACTAAGGAGTTAATGGTAGAGATATAAACTATAGAATTAGTTAGAGAGAGCAGAGTAGAGTAGTTAAAGGACATAAGAGATACATCTGATCAAGAGGATCAAGTAAACACTAGGAAAGAGGAGATCATATATCTATCAAAGAGGTTCTAACTAAAGGATTGAGGCTAAAACATTCTAACAAATGAATCAATGAAAATCTCTTAACAGAGTATTCTTAATAAGCTTTTGTAAATCCTTTAATAAGGTACTAGTTTCATTGCAATTTTAAGTCCTCTAACAAGGCACACTTTTAGCTAGGTGTTGAAATCCTTTAACAGGGTAAGATTTAACAGTATTTGTAAGCCTTTAATAGGATAGGCCTTTTATAGGGTAGATCATAGTTTATTATCAAACAATTGTAACCTTAATTAGATACACTTTACAACTCCAATAGTGAAGATTTTTGGGTGTCATCCCCACTCTAGTTTTACCTTCTCATTGGAGGGTTTTTGGGTAACAAACTTATTGTGTTATTTGTTTCATGCTATGAATGAACATGTGTACTTATCTATTTCAGTTTACATAACAAATTGTGAGATGGATGTGTGGTGAATGTTTTATGGTTAAAGTTTTGAAGTATTGATTCACAGACGCCGCCCCTCGCCCCCTCAAATTTTACTTTCCCATCAATAATTCCAACATATTAATGTATATTAAAGTAGATACATACAAACACAGTAGTAGTAGAAATGGCAATGAGATAAACCCACACACACCTAGAAAATGAAAGAAATGGCTTCCTAAAAATGCTTGCTAAGGCTGGTGACTACAAAGGTTTTAGTGTTTAACCAATAGTGTTTGAATTTACCTCTTTGGTGATAGAGAGCTTCCCACCAATGCTAAGGAGGTTTGGCAATATCTCTTGCAAGACTACTGGAGTAGGGCTATGTTTCAAACACAATTGGCTTGCATTCAATTGGGAATACAAGATGTAAGGCATTCCCTCTCACCGGCCCTACTAAGGTGAATCTCAAGAGGTAGCCTTTCTATGGTTGAATAATCTACCTAGTAAAAAGTAGGAAAAGCATAAATTAGAAGCAAGTTTGGGAGTTTGATCACTCTAAAAGAGTGAGAGCATATCCCTACTACTTTGATCTCCCAAACACGATAGACAAGATTATTTAGTTACAAGCCTTTACCTATGGAAGATAGGAGGCTCCTATTTAATCTACATTTTTGTTTGTTCCCAACTTGATTGCTATTGACCCTTATAGAAGGTTTGAGATTCTAATCAACTCAGTAAGTTGAGAGCATAGGCCTACTTCTAAACAGATTAGTGAAATTAAACTTTCTACTTAAACTAAGTTATGAATTTGGAAATGTTGAAATCTAATAGAAAAGGGTTTAGGCCTACCTGATTCAATGCTAGCAAAGGTTAGGCACATTTTTGAGTGTCTTCATTCCCTTCTCGCAAATTTTAGTGACTTGTGAGATCCTATTAGTCCATAAGAGATCTATAAATAGCCTACAATCAAATCTATAAGTTAGATATGATGATTTATAACTCTGATTAGATGTGCTACAGAAAATGGCATATGTGTCATAGAAATGTGTAAATGTGCTATAGTATTAGTCAAATGTGATATTTAAACATGTAAATATGCTATAGGATTTGGAAAATGCATTAGATAATATTTCAAATGTGTTACAAAAAACTTCAAATGCATTACAAAACACTTCAAATGCATTAAAAGACTATGCGAAAGCATTAAAATAGTGTTTAGAAGCGTCAAAACATTAGAGAAGTTTTAGATCTAGTGTTTGTGAGCTTGGGAATGTCTTTGAAAGATTGCTCCTCCTATTATGGGTCTTCCCAAACATTGAATAACCTATAACAAGTCATATTTGCAAAAAGAATCTAGAGAAAAACATAGATCTACAAGAAAAATAGAAGATTAGAAAGAAAAATTAAACAACAAAGAGACTTTAAGACGAAGCCTCATGATGGGTGCCAAATTGTACATGGTGGAATCATGTATTCATGAGAGCTTAATGCAAAGTGCAATTGAAATAATAATGAGCTAATCTAGACCCAAGAAATAATTGTTAAACAAAGACTCCATGATAATCTCATGTTTCCTAACTACAACCGCTAAAATTGCTCTCAAACCAGCATCTTAGTGATAGTTCTAGAATGGGAGTATGCTATGAATGCATATCTATTCAAATCTATGCTAGATATATATGAAAATGAAAATTATGTGAAGATAATAACACTAGAATGTTATAATCATGTGCATGTGTAAACCTAAATCATATTAAATGACATGAAATGAATGCTAAAATGATATCAAAATGAAATGAATTCTCTTTAATAACAATACTAAAAGAGAAGATAACTCTAAATGTTGCTATAGTGTAGATGCCTAAAACTTGGGTTCCTTTGCTCTTGAATTTCCTTCCTATTTATAGGATTTCAGAATGGGGTTGGGGTAAGGATCATGATTCTACTTTTGACTGGGGGTAATGGTGAAACTATAAATATCTCATAAGGCACCAAGAGGAAGAATTCAACAGACTTAGTTTGTGAGGATAAATGAGGATTTTTTAATTCTTTTAAATGTGAAAAGGAGGATTTTCACTTTTGTGAGGATAAATGGCTTTTATTGATTTATTAAATGTTCCATTTTTTTTCAACTTTTGTCTTTTCCTTTTTCCTTTTTTTTAAAAAATTTCATTCCATGATTTTATGAATTGTTTTTCCTCTTTTTAAAGTGATTTAGCTCCTTTTTTATTTGATAGGTGATTGATTGATTAATGACCTGATGTTACCATTGATTTAGAAGTATGTTGTTTCCTCTGTTATCTAATTTTGTCCTTAATAAATGCCTTGATTTAAATTTTTGTTTTTTTAGGTCTTTGCCAATTTTAGGGTGTCTACATTCACAAAGGCTTTACCTAAGGATACACATGAATATCTCAAAGGTAACCTAGGGGTGATACCCCTATCCAAAGCTACTTAAGAAGAAAGAGTAGTGCCCTACATCAACTGAGTTAAATGACATATTTTACAACTTGATGTAGTGGATCTTACTTTAGGAACTGCTCGAAGTAAGGAAGGAGTTGAAAGATAAGATTTACAATCACATGCAAGGTGATAGAGGGAAAACCTGAATTGTTGATATCTACATGAGAAGATTACAAGTCTTTGGAATTGTTTTCAAAGAAGGAGAATATATTGAGGGAGAAGATACATGAAGAAATCATGAAGAAGAAGAGAGATTGTAGCCCATACAAAAGAAGGACAAATGCTAATAGAGGGAGAGATTTCAATCTACTCCATGGACTATTAGATTTTTTTTGGATATAATCCCTTTCATTATCCTTTGTTCCTTTATTTAATATTTAGTTGCAAATCATAGTTGGTTTTTGTACTTTTTACTATTTATTGTTAGAAGTAGATAATACTAAGAGTGGGGTGAATCAGTATTCTAAAAACTTTTTCCCACAACTAAATATTGTTAATTATTTTATAACTTGCACATGAAAGTAAACCAACAATACTAAACAATAAATATAACCATGCACATAGGTAACTCATAACACCATTATTTGTTAACTATAGAAACCATGACCACGGGATGATACACAATAGATGATTCACTAAACAATAGGATATTGTTAAGGATATTGACCCTATTAGGAGCCTATGAAGTACATATAATGTCTCAAGTCCCTTTTAGGAGACTAGGCCTTTTTAGAAGCCTCAACCCAATTAAGAGTTGGTGTAAAAAATACAATGCATGCAAGAAGAGCCCACTGCCCTAACATGCATTTATACAATTTAGTTCTTCACAAGAATAGATATGCATACAATACTTATTATTTGTTATACTTTACACTTGTTCTGATTATACATCAGAATTCATATCACATAAGGCTCACAATTATTTCAATCTCTTTGTAAAATAATTCACATCATATAATAGTTTCTTATTTATCAGATAGCACACTTATCTTCACAAGATAAGATCTTTACTTATACCTCGCATATTTACAAAACTATGCTCAGCTGGCCTTCATGTGTTCATACGCTTGACATAATATAAAATAAATTATGGAATAATATCCAAAAATCCAGCTCATCATAACTTAGTAATTATTTCATAACCAAAATAATTCCTAAGGCCATACAATCCAATTCTCTGTTATGCTATGTTATGCACTGTTAAATATCTGCACTTGTATTTTAACCATATCTCACATTGTACTATCCATAAACACTTGCACATAGGTACACATCATCATGATACTATCATGAAGCTTCCCTCAACTGTGTGTGAGCTAACTCTCAATGAGTCGTCCATGTACTTAACATCTATTCACTATGTTGCTGCAAACTATCTAACACTTGGACAATTTTCTAATTCTAAATACATAAATAAATTGTTGAATGTATGTTGCCATAAATAAAAACCATTAAGACATCTATCTGACCATATTTCTAAAAATCTCCCTCTTTGGCATTGATGACAACATTTGGGAAAATTGGCTAAGTCCCAAAATGATGTCATACATAACAAAAATAAAAACAATTGCCTTCAAAATATAACAATTTTACTCATGTTTTGATGGATCATTACATTCCTTATCATTCCTTTACATTGGTACATACATAAGCTCCACCTTACATATATATACACCTATATAATTTTCCTTCTACATAATACTCCCCCTTTGACATCAATGGCAAAGGTGTCAAAAATTGTATCTATAAAACTTTGGGTGTTTTGCTGCTCAACCTATTAATTTGGAGAAACAATTTGCCTACACAACCTTTAGTCTTTCTACCTCTTTCTTCTAGTTCTCCTTGACTATCTCTAAGATACTGATTAGTGTGCAAAGTGCATAGGATGCCACTTCAACTGCCCTCAAGTTAGTGTAGGAAAACTTGTCATATGAAGTTTTAGCTATAAGACATTGCTCAAGTTGCTTATGCAAAATGCTAACTTTTGACGACAAAGTTTCTCTAAGACTAGAGAATCTCCTTGCTACTCTCTCTTTTTTAGATTCCAAGTTTTTGATCATATCATGTATCTTCTCCACTTCTGCTCCGTAGTCTTCAATTCTAGATTCTGGGAGTTGTAACTTGACAAAAAGTATTTCAAGTTCACTTGCCTTTAATCTAACTCTCAAATTCTATAAGGTACTTGTATGACTGCACACATTGTCCATATAATCTTTTCCCTTCATCAATATTCTTTCTTAATCCCTTGATGTTTCCATCAAGTGCCTTTAGATCATTTTACACATTGGTGTACATTGTGTTAAATAGTGTTGCATCATGTTTTACTTGAGTTTGTGCTAAATCTACTTCTGCTAAAGTTGTGAATTCCTTGTCAAAGGTTTTCACCAACTCCATGGCCTTTGACTGCAAGTTTTGAATAGCTATAGTTGTAGTAACTATCATCTGCATTCTATTAAAGACTTTAGTTAATGTCTTCTCTAAAGACTTTACTGATTTGTTTTTCTCAAACAATTTACTCAATATGCTCATCAAACCTTTCTAATCTTCATTATCTGATGTCACTATTGCTTCCACTAATGGACTGGTTGTTGATGCTACTATTGTTTTCATAAGAGCTATTGTAGGAAGGAGTGGAACTACTTTCAGTTATGTGCTCTCCTTCTCTTCCTTAGCCTTCTTCTTCTCTTTAGCTAACCTTTCAGCTTCTTTCTTTGCTTCCTCCTCAACTATCTTCTTATCTTTTTCTTTTCTCTTTTTCTATTCTTCTTCTCTTTTCCTCCTTTCTTCTTCTCCCTTTTTCTTTTCATCTTCTACTTTCTTCTTCTTCTTTTTCTCTTCTTCTTTTTCTCTATGTATCCTTTCCTTATTTATTTCCTTTGCCTCTTTCTTCTTTTCTTCTTCCTCATCAATGGAGCTAGAGTAAGCAATATATTGCAAACAATGGATTGGCCAAAAGCTACAAAAGGATTTTCCTTTGTATCCATAGTTATGCACATAATATCCACTTGCATGGAATCAATACCCATAACAATGTGAGGTGTTGAGGATGCCTACTATGTTTCCTCTACTTCTTCCTCTTCCTTGGAAGCTGTATGTACATGTACATATCCTAGACTCTTAGGTTTAGACTGTGCACTCACCTCAGGCACTTTAGTCATATACTTGACAATTGCCTCCTCAGTTTCTTTCTTAACATCTTCATAGTTGCTTCCCATGAGAAAAATTTCTCTTCTTTAGTTCCTCAACAAGGGCTCAATACACTTCAAAATTCTATTTGATTCTTCTTTAGAATCAACATCACATAGTTTTTTATTGTTGTGATGCTCATATTCATATCTTCATCTAATATTCTCCTTTTCCTATTTACAAGCCCATTATATAGATCCTCTAATATTTTATTTTGTATATTCTCAAATCTTTTGTTTCTCAAAATCATGTTCCTCACAATGGCATTTTCTAACTGCCTTCTATCCACATTACTATACAAATCATAATATTTATTCAATTGTACAAAATTATCATCATTAACAATTTGCATGTTAAGGTTTTCTACCTTTTGCTTCCATGCTTTCTTTCTAGTTGTTGTTCTTCTTTCTTGCGCATCTAGGACTACTGGTCTATCTTTAGTTTTATCCCCTAATTCCTTAGAATCACTGACGTGTGATGGTCTTCTTCTCTTTTTAGGTCTATTGGTGATTTGCTTGACCCTTTTCTTGGTTGTCAATGTAGGTTCCTTCTTTACCTTCACCAACCTCTCTAATTTCCTTTGTGCACTAGATGATTCAACCTATAGCTGACTTCTAGGTTGATCACTCCTTGATCTAACTGATTGCATTAGTGCAACTACTACATATGGTGCAATTGGGGCTTGTACACATGGTTGTGTAACTATCACACCCAATGAAGGTCATGCAACTACAATGGGAGTTGCTGCCAACACTTCAATTTGTCCATTGGACTTCATCTCCAGTGCAATACCTTTAATCTCATTAAATTCTGCCCTTGTCATGACTGATTCCTTGAGGATGGAACCTATCTCTTTCTCAACCTTTTTCTTAATTTTGTTTTTCTATAGTTATGAATGAATTATTCTCATCTTTTCCTCATATGTACCCCATCTAGGGAACTCTGTATCCTTCTTAGATTCAAGAATAATCTATGCATACCCTTCTATGAGCTCTATGCTCATCTCATATCCCATAGGTTCTATAAATTTAAATCTAGGAATTATTGCTTCCATGTAGGTGTTATCATTTTCCACCATGAAACATAACTCTTCCTTGTACTTCTCTACAATAGAGGGATATATCCTATACCTATATTTCATCTTAGATTAAAATTTTTTCATCATTCTATTGATGGCATCATCTCTGACATTTTCAGGTTTAGACCTATAGTATTGAGTCACCAACTTCATTCCACACTCACTACTATGCCAACTTATCAATACAGGAAACTTCCTTGTAGCATAAAAGAATATATGAGTCAATAAGGACTCAAATCTTTAAAAAAAAACATTCTTTGTCTTCTTAATCTTTGCAATGTTGTCCAATAGTTGCAATCTGATAATTTCACACAAATTAACCTTTCTTGCTTGTATAGCCATTACATAAGCTGCATGCAAAAATCTAGTTGGTACTAAGTTAACTCTTGATCCATGGTTCAACTTGTATCCTAATATCTTGGTTAACAACTTTACTCTATCCTGAATGGAGCCTACCTTCATGTTTCTTTCATCAAGCTTCGTATTCAAGTTTCTCTCAAACATCTTCCTGATGTTCTTCTCATTAACAAGATTGCAACCTTCATTACTCAATCTTGTGACCTTGTGAATTAGGTCATTATCAATAACAATCTTCTCATCTCCTAGCCAGAACATATCATCATGTACCCTACTCAAAATGATTTGGTTCCAATTGTGATTGTTGAACTCCATATAAAACATATACTTCACTAGATTTAAATTCTATAGGTGCACATACTCAAACTTTAGGGACAAGTCACTATTATACATCTTTCCCAAGTCCTCATGAATCTCTTCATCACTAATGCTCTCAATCTTACAGTGAATATAACTTCTTATATCCTTGAGATTCAACACATTTTCTAGAACTTGCAAAAATGTGCCCAATGGATCATCCAATAAAGAAATAAATGGATGGTTCTTAAACTCATATCATGGTCTCTCACTTACATCATACACATTCTAACTTTCCATTTGGTCTATAACTGAAAGTACTAAAAAACTAGATTCAAGCTTCACAAAAATACCTTAAAAATACAATTAAGGGCTTCTACAACTATCTGCTTCTCAAACTTCACTTCACACTTTAATTTGATGCCAAATCACTCTTCAATTCACTCAAGACACTTCACATGAACAAATGGTACATACAATCTTTCATGTGATCCTTAAATCATTTCAAATCAAACTACGCATTAAATGTGTATGTATCATAGATTCAAATGCTATCTCTATATACTAGTAAGCTTGGTTTCTTAGTTCCTTCTTACTATGATCATATCAAGACTTGCACCCTTGACCATAGCCTTCTCTCTATGTCCTTATCCTCCTATTAACTGCACAACTTCCAACTCTCCCTAACATTATTTATGTCCAATTGATGCCCTGTCACAACTAATACTACTTAATGTAGGTAGGATGAGTCACAAACAATTTGTGACTTCAATGTCTTATCAGATGCATCAAAAAATTGTTCCTCCAAACTGTATAAGAGCTTTTTGGATCTTTAGCTATCACAAATGCTTCCTTTAATTCATCAACATGTTCCTTAATTGCTTCCTTCCAACTATTGTCATTGCCATTAACATTCCTTCTATCATTTCTTTTGTTGTTCCTTCTATCCATTCTGCAATATCTTGATGTGTATCTGAAGTTATTACATAACTGACATGCATGTGCATTTCTCCTCCGATTGGTTCCATTCTAATTCTCAGGTGCTCTATGATTCCTTGCAATGTGTCTAGGATTTTTACACTTGTAACACACGAACTAGTTCTTCTCTCCATTAGATTTCTCTCCATCATTTGGATTTATTCTATGATCTTCCTCTTTCATTTCCTGTTAGATTAGTATTCCTATACATTCTACTATTTGCATTATTACCATCAAACTTTGGTTTCTTACATTCTACTACCTTATGTCCATAACCATGACAATTACAACAATAGAAATTAGTAATGGGTTTAAAATACTTACTTGTGCAATCTCTTTTCATGTGTCCAACTTCGTTATATATGAAGCATCTACCTCTAAAATTATGTCTTACTTCCTTGAGTGGTTCATCTTGCTTAGGTTTATCAACTTGCTCTAGTTTCTTCGGTTCATCAGGTTCAGCTGATAAATTGATTAACTCAACTTCCTTTGATACTTCAATAGATGTGTTTGATTCTAGCTTACTCATATCATATTCCTTAGGGGATTCAATAATTGGACCAAGTTCTCTTTTGATGTCAATCTTTTCAGCTAATTTTTCTCCAATCAAATATCTAAGTCCTATCTTGTCATAAGGAGGTCTCTGATGAAATATTTTCTAATCTATCTTTTCACTACTAGAATAAAGTTTCTCCAATTGTCTCCTAGCTTGCGTCAATTCTCCTTTCACAATAATGTTGTACTTCTTTAACTGAACATGTTCAATCTTGACAGTATCTAGTTTAGATGTAACTTGACTTAACTAAGATCTATGATTTGCATTCTTAGTTTTTAATTTTGGTTCATTCTTGCTACCATTTCTCTTAAGACTCGACTTAAGTTCAATGGTTTTTAGTTCATAATTCAAGATCTCCTTTTCCTTTTGAAGATCTCCTACTTCATCATTATCACTAGTTTGCACAATTGATTCCTTGCCAGATTATAAATCATCAATCTTGCCTTTTAACTTGCTAGTGAAAACTTTCACATCTTCATATCTATCTTTCAAATTATCTCTTTCTTCAGTAAGAAGGCCAATCTGCTCAAGAGCTTCTTTAAGGTTTTTCTTCAACTGTTCCATATCTTTAGGGATCTTACTTATACCAATTTTTAGAGGTAGATAATACTGGGGTGGGGGGCGGGGGTGAATCGGTATTCTACAAACTTTTTCCCACAATTGAATATTGTTAATTACTTTATAACTTGCACATGAAAGTAAACTAACAATGCTAAATAGTAAATATAACCATGCACATAGGTAACTCATAACACCATTACTTGTTAACTATGGAAACCTTGGCCAAGGGAAAACCCTGGTGGGGATAATACCCACTAGATGATTCACTAAACTATCAGATCTTGTTAAGGATATTGACCTTGTTAAGAGTCTATGTAGTACATATAGTATCTCGAGTCCTTGTTAGGAGATTAGGCCTTGTTAGAAGCCTCTGTAAGGAAATTTGCAACAAAGAATATAACTATTTCCATATAGCCCATAATAGATCTGTAATAAATACAAAATTAAAATCCACATGCAAGAGAATAGACAACATACCCACAAAATTGTGACACAAGATATACCCTGGGAAACTCTCATTGAGGGAAAAGCCCAGCCTCAAAAAGAATCCATCACTATGTATTATTTAGCAAAAACACCATTGCAATACAACCATGGAAGCCTTCAAAGCCATAGCCACAATTGAGCAATCCATGTGAACAAGCATGAATCCACACATCCCATGCCATGCTTCCAACCTTCACAAATGCTCCCTTGGCTAACCTGTCAAGCCTGTTCCCACTTGACTCTTTCCCTTTTTTCCTTCTATCTCCTCACACAAAAACTACCCTTGTGGCTTCTTATATAGTAGCAAGTCCCACAAAACCACCAAGTGGCATTACATAAACCATGTGCTACCTAACCCATTGACCCCACATTTAATATTGAAAATTTAGTTTCTTTTCCTCAATATTAAATAATTCCATAAAATATTATCACAATGTTAAAATAAAACTCATTAAGTATATCCCATGGGAATCTTTACATGTTGCATGTCCATCTAGGTGCAACATTACATAATAAAATAAAATAAAATAATACAATATAACAATATTATGCAATGTGTGCAACACCCATAATCTCAATAGCCTCAACCCTATTAGGAGTTGGTAGAACAAATACAATGTATGCAAGAAGAGCCCATTGCCCTAACATGCAATTATACAATTCAATTATTCACAAGAATAGATATACATGCAATACTTGTTGTCTATTGTACTTCACACTTGTTCTGATCATACATCAGAATTCACATCACATAAGGCTCAAAATTCTTTCAATTTCTCTATACAATAATAAGCATCAGATAACACTTGCTCGTCTATCATATATAGCACACTTATCTTTGCAAGATAAGATCATTACTTATACCTTGCATATTTATAAAACTATGCTCAGTCGGTCTTCATGTGTTCACATGCTTGACATAATATAAAATAACTTATGGAATAATATCCACAAAGTCAACTCATCATAACTTAGTAATTATACTCGGAGCATTTTGGCTGCAGGGGCAAACTATGCAGGCGGTGCCATTTTAGGATACAAGGGTGGGTTTTGCTTGCTCGGGTGGTGGTGAGGCTGGTAGGGGTGGGCGTGCATTTGTTGCCTTCTTGTTCTGGGGTAGCTGGTATGGGGCATATAGTTGGGGGTGGGTTTTTGTGGCTCTTCTTATTGATTGGGGTTTGGGTTTTGGTCCTTTCTCATGGGGCATTCGGAGGTCCCATCTCAAATTTTATCTAAGGATTTGGTGACGGTTGGGTCCTCTCTTTTGTTGCAGGGAGGGCCTAAAGGTAAGGTTTTCAATACTCCATCTGGGATGCATGCATCATCATCAAAATATTCTATCCATATCAAGAAGAAGAATGTATGTTTGGAGCGATCTGATGATCGATCGGTGTTAATCATTCAACCAGAATAGATTTTAGAGGATGTGGAGTATTGGGGCAAGCATGCACTCATTTGTAAGTTTTTGGGTATCCGGATCTCCCTTCCTGTACTAGAATCGTGGGTGCATCAGATATGGAACCCGAAAGGGGATATGGAAATTCTTCTAGCGGCCAACAACTATTTTTTGGTCATTTTTCAAGTATGTCAGACAGGAACAAGGTCTTTGAGGGAGGCCCATATTTCTTTAACCAGGTTGGGCTTTTCCTCAAACCCTAGCACATTGGATTTAACTCCACTGAGGAGATCTCGTCTCAAGTCCCTGTGTGGGTTAGGCTTCCTCAATTGCCTCTAGAATTTTGGAGAGAGGACATCCTTCATTCGATATCGCTTCTACTGGGGAAACTGATTGGGTTAGCCAAACTAACCCAAGACCGAAAGGTAATTTCATATGCTCAAATTTGTGTGGAAGTGGATCTGAATAATCCGCTTCCTGATTCTATGGAAATTTGTATGGGCACTTCTTCATGGGTTCAACAGTTGGACTACGAGACTTTACCCTTCAGATGTAAGATTTGTCGTAAGTATGGGCACCTACAGCGCAAATGCCCCAGGTATAAAACTTCTCAGTCATCTACGATCGTTGTTTCATCTCCTAAGGAAGACAAGGGCAAAGCCTAGATGCCAAATGGTCCCTCTGCAGATAAGGAAGGTTTTATCCCAGTTAAGCTGCGTAATAAAGGAAAGAGGTAGAAGAGAAATTGGATGGATAGACAAAATCATGGTACTTTTAATAGGTTTAATGTTCTAGAGAATTTGATACAAGAGGAAGGAATCCCTATTGAGTTACCTCCGGGTGATGGGTCCTTTTCTGCTCCCCAGCTCCAGGAGGATGGGGTTCTGGTCTAGGTTGCTAAGAAAGAACAAAGCCAGCCAGTTGGATTAGATGAAGTGGTTCAGGAGATTAGTTGTGATATTCCTGAAGGGTCGCATCCCGATGAAGCTCCAGGTATTGCAGTTGCAAATCTTCCCAGCAAGAAAGGGGTTCTCGACAATACAAAAGGTGCTAAAGATGCTTCCACTTTAGGTTTACAATAGAAGCCTTTTAAAAAGGGGACCGCAAAGAAGTCTGCTAAGAGTGGAAGGAAGACGGATCAGGAGAAGGTTAAGATGATGGGTGAGACTTTGGTTGAGGCGGGGTTAGTGATGCCCATTGACTCCCACTTCTCACAATCCTCTAAATGATTATTCTATCTTGGAATGTGAGGGGGTTGAGCAGTATCCCTAGACAAAAGGTTGTTCGTAGATTGATAGAGTCTCATTCTCTAGATGTTTTGTTCATTCAGGAAACTAAGCTTTCAGTTGATGAATTGAATAACTGTGGACCAAAGATTTGGCCCCAAGGTTGTTGGCAGGGAGTAAGTGCTCATGGGAACTCGGGGGGCCTTGCTTGTCTTTGGAATCCTATGAAGGTGACTCCTTTGTGGTGGATTGCGAGCAGGTCTTCTATCTCCTTCCTAGCTTCTCATTTTGAGACAGGTGAAAGGTGCTTATTCTCTAATATTTATGCTCCTAGTGACTTGGTTGGTAAATCTCATATGTGGTCTCATATTATGTTTGTCCGTTCTCTGGACCCCTTTCTTCCCTGGATTGTAGCTAGAGATTTTAATGTTGTTACGAGTCTAGAGGAGAAGAGGGGTGGACATTTCCATCTGGGTCCTTCTTCTAGTATGCTTAGCGATAATATTGGTTCTTTGAATCTTATTGATGTTAAACCCAACTCTGGTATATTCACCTGGAACAACAAAAGGAGTGGGATGGAGGCTATTTCTGAAAGGCTCGATAGATTCCTAGTATCCTGCTATTGGATGCATAGTAGATGGACTACCAGTTCAAAAATTCTTGATTGGAGAGGCTCTAATCACTGGCCTATTAGGCTCTTTGTCACCCCTTTCAAGACCTCCAAGAATCCCTCTTTCAAGTTTCAGCCGATGTGGTTGAGGGATCACTCCCTGCAGGAGCTTATGATTGCCTAGTGGTATGAGGGTAAGCCTTCACATGGAACTTCCATGTACACCTTCGAGAAGAGACTTCAGCATGTTAAGTTCAGGTTGAAGAAGTGGAACAAACAGTGCTTTGGAAACCTGCAAGAGCATTTGAGTGATGCTCAAGCTAGGTTGGATAATGTCACTCGCCAGATCAGGGACCTAGGCATGACTCCAAATTTGATGTCTCAAGAATCCTCAGCTCTGAAGGAAGTTGAAGAATGGGAGCTTCGGGAGGAAATATTTTGGAAGAAAAAGTCTCAGGTAGACTGATTGTAGGAGGGAGATAGAAACACAACTTTCTTCCACAACACTGTCAAGGCCCGCAGGTTTGGGAATTCTATCACTTCTCTTGTCTCTACTTCTAGTGATCAGCTATGTTCCAAGCAGGCGATTGCTTTAGAGGCCATCAGATACTTTTCTCAACTCTTCTCTAACGAAGACCCTGCTTCCTTGGAGGAGACTAGGTCTATTTTAGACTACATTCCCCATCTTGTTTCCAGCAGTATGAACATAGATCTTTTAAAACCTATTATGATTGAGGAACTGGAGAAAGTGGTTTTTGGTATGTTGAAAGGTAAAGCCCTGAGCCTAGATGGGTTTCCCATTGAATTTTTCTAGGAGTTTTGGTAGATTATTAAATTTGATCTTCTAGATGTGGTCCAGGAGTCATATCAAAATAAGCAAATGCTCAAGTCTATGAATGCTACTTTTTTAGCTGTCATTCCCAAGATTGATGGGGCTAACAGGTTGGACCAGTTTAGACCCATTTCTCTATGTAATGTCACGTACAAAATCATCACCAAATTAATTGTTGAAAGGCTCAAGCCTTTCCTTACCACTCTAATTTGTAAGGAACAGGGAGGTTTTGTCAGTGGGAGACAAATTCTTGATGGGGTGGTTATTGCTACAGAAGCTATTCACTCTATGGCCTTGTCCAAGGAAAAAGCTATGTTTATTAAGCTGGACTTAGCTAAAGCATATGACCGAGTTATTTGGGACTTTCTAGGTCGTGTGCTTCTAGCTTTTGGATTTACTATGGAATGGGTGGATTGGGTTCTCAGCTGTGTGTCTTCCCCATCCTTTTCAGTTCTTATCAATGGAGAACCTATCAACCTTTTCTCTACTTCTCGAGGACTTCACCAGGGGGATCCTATCTCTCCTTATCTATTTATCATTATGGCAGAGGGCTTAGGTAGATTTATAAAATCTCAAGCACATCTAGGACTTATTCAAGGGTGGAAGTGGTGCAATGATATTCCTTCATACATGCACCTCCAATTTGTGGATGATATTGGCCTAATGGGCTTGGCTACTGCTAACGAGGCAAGGAACTTTAGAAAGATTTTGGATATTTATTTAAAAGCTTCTGGACAGAAAATTAATGAAGGTAAATCTTCTATTTATTTCTTTAATACTCCTCAGTCGATTCAGCATAGGATTGCTAGAATTCTCAGGTTTCAAGTTGGATCCCTCCCTTTGATCTATCTCAGAGTTCCTTTAGCTTTGGGGAATCGACAAAAACAATATTGGCAAGGTCTTGTTGAAAAATTTCATAGTAGAGTGAGGCATTGGACATATAGGTGGCTCTCATCAGCTGGGAGGGTTACCCTACTCAAGACTGTGATTCAAGCCCTCCCTATTTATAGGTGCTTAGTGCAA
Organism: Cupressus sempervirens; assembly: GCA_028749045.1. NCBI lineage: Eukaryota > Viridiplantae > Streptophyta > Pinopsida > Cupressales > Cupressaceae > Cupressus > Cupressus sempervirens. The sequence continues at coordinate 383,674,181 of CM053784.1, forward strand.
ACCCCTCCCATGGGAGTTATGAAAGATTTTGATGCTTTGTCACAACAATTCCTTTGGTCAGGCAACCTTCAATCCTCTAAATGGAGCTTAGTCAACTGGGACACTATTTTCTTGCCTAAGTTTGCTGGGGGTCTAGGCCTTAAATGTATGGCTCTTGGTGTCAAAGCTCTTGCTACAAAGTTATACTAGAGATGGTGCAAGAATTAAGACCGGGATTGGGCCAAGATTCTGACCCATAAGTATTTCCCAGGAGTGGAGGTTTAGGATATTCCCAGACTTGAGCTTGATGGTAAGGGGTCCTTTATTTGGGACACCCTTAAAAGGGGTGCTCCTCTAATTAAGGATGGTCTTTTCTGGATCTGTAATGAGGGGTCAAGTGTGTTATTCTAGCAGGATTCTTGGGATGGCCACCCTCCTATTCTCTCCAGTTTTCCCCACCTTCGGCCTCTGTATCAGGTTTTTTCTTCTGCAGGTTGGACCACGGTTTCTCACTTCAAGGCTGTTTGGAGGTGTGGTTTGATGGAGGTGGTTAGCTGGAAGGATCCACAACTTTGGTCCCACGGGGGGCTCCCCAGAGATTCAGGCTGAACTGGCACATATTCTCTCCTCTAGGCTTTGCAGCTCTTCTAAAGACAAAGACATCCTGGCTTGGGGACCTTGCCCAAAAGGTAAGTTCAGTGTGGCCTAGGGATATGCTCGAATGGATAGGCAATGTAATGTTATTCAGGAGGTTCCCTGGTGGAGGCAGGTCTAGAATAAATTTTCTTGGCCAAAATGTAATTGTTTTCTTTGGTTGGTTGCAGAAAATAAGTGTCTTACTTGGGATAATCTCAGCAAAGAGGATTTCAGGGACCCTCTTACTGTCCCCTATGTTTTTTGGATGGGGAAGATGCTTCTCATGTGTTCTTATTATGTCCTCTCTCTAGTGAGATCTGGCATAAGTGGTGGGAGGAGTGGTGCCATAGCTGTATTCATGCCGAACCTCTTATTGAATTTTGGGCTAGCCTTGGTAGACCCCCTACAAAAACTTCATTCCTTCAAGTCACCTGGGCTATTGGACCTTCTTTCATTCTGTGGAATCTTTGGTTGGAGCGTAACCATCAAATTTTTTGTAATTCCAGCTTGGGAGCCACTAAACTATGGCAGTTGATCCTATCTAGGCTTCAAGAGACTATCTTTGCTAAATGTGATATGTCAGAGCCGGTGGATCCTGGTGATTCTCGTATTATCAAGAATTTAGGATTAGTGGATAAAGGATCTGGAACTAGTAGTAGTAAGAGATCTCAGCCACGAAAGAGGAAGGTTTGCAGAGTGGGGAGATGGAGCCCTCCTCCTGCGGCAGTCCTAAAGATTAACACTGATGGCTCCTCCTGTGGGAACCCTGGATAGGCTGGAGTGGGGGGGATTGGGAGAGATGTAGATGGTAATGTTATTTTCATGTTCTCTATACATAAAGGAGTTCATTCCAATAACATGATGGAGGCTTTGGCCATTAAAGTGGCTATGGAGCGGGCTTGCTCTCTTGGATGGAGGAGAATGGTGTGTGAGTCTGACTCTCAGATAGTTGTGGATATGATTAATAACCGGAGAGTGGATGAATCTAGCTGGAAAATTGCCTCTATTGTTAGAGAGATTCTCCACTTGAGTAGCTTTGTGGATGGGATCCTTTTCTATCATATTCCTAGGGAATGGAATGGAGTGGCTAATGTCTTGGCAAAATGGGCATCAGAGAAGGGTGTTGGTTGGGATATTTCTGATAGAGATAATCTTCTTGCTGATCTTGGTGGGACCTTCGAGCAATTAGTGGATAAGGATAGATCGTAACTGTGTTGGGTTGGTGATTTGGTTGTTTGGGCCTGAGGCCTCCTGTAATCCAAATTTAATTGAATAAATTTTTACCCCCTTTTTTCAAAAAAAAAAAAAAAAACTTAGTAATTATTTCATAACCAAAGTAATTCCTAAGGCCATAAACCCAATTCTTTGCTATGCTCTATTCTGTACTATTAAATACCCGCACTAGTATTTTAACCACATCTTGTGTCATACTATCTTTATGCACTTGCACATTGGCACACATCGTCACGATACTATCATGAAGCTTCCCTCAACTGCGCATGAGCTAACTCTCAACAAGTCATCCATACACTTAACATTTTTTCATTGTGTCGCTACAAACTGTCTAACACATAGACAATTTTCTAACTTTAAATGCATAATAAAATGCCAAATGTATGTTGTCATAAATGAAAACCATCAAGACATCTATCTGACCATATTGCCAACATTGTGTACTTTATTTCTCTTATTTTAGTTAGTATTTCTATCTTAATTCTATACTCTATGCTTGATATATGAATACATGTTGTACATACATTATGCATCCACATTTTCATCCTTATCCCATGTGGGATTATAAGAGCAATGAGCTTGCATAATTCATCATTTAATCTCTATAGAGTGCATTTCTATTTTCAATAGTTAAAATAATTTTATCAATTCATAGTGCCTTTTTGTTTTGTTTCTGTGCTTTGCATCTTAGTTGATTAGATTATTTTATCACTTAGTTGTCTCAATCCCTAATCTCACCAGAGCACTACTTGAAGTGTAGTAGCATAAGGGGTAGTTTATCTCTTATGATCTTAACCAATCTTGACATTAGTCAAGTTTTTCTTCTCCATACCCAATATCTAAAGAAGGAGAATGAGAAACATGAGAAAAAGAGGAAGGAGAAAAACTAATATGTTTATAAGTTTTTCTAGTTGTGGTTAAGAACATGAAGGTTTTTAAAAACCTATAAAAATGGAAAATTGAGATTCTTGAGAGTGGGTAGATTTTTTTCTTTTACTAAATTCACTTGGTTAAATGCAACATCAAGTGTTTTCAAGATAGCATATTCCAATTCCCTAAACACGTTTTCTTATAATCCAATTTTGAACTTTAGGATAAGAGCATAAACTGGGTCCAATACTTAGAGTATAACATCCATTGTTCATTGAATTGGTACTTCTAATATTACAAAAAAATGTTATCCTTACTATAGGTGAAGTAATTTAAAATATAAATAATGATCATAGTTTAAAGAATAGAATGTATCATTCAAAGCAAGGACAACTTGGCCCCATGTGGTGATAAGATTCTAACAATATTGTCGTTTAGTGACCAAGACCTTACAAATGCCAGTGAACTTGAATTTTGTAAAATGACCTTCATCATCATCAAGTACATGGTTGTAGTAAAACCATATCTCCCTATCAAGAATCCAAATTTAGAATCTATCAAGATGTTAAGATTCACAATAGATTTTGACCTTATGGTTGTAATGGAAGTTGGGACCAAGAAGCCGTTGAGTTTTAATATTAGTAACATAATCCACCAAGGTGGTTATCATACTAGTGATTTCAACAACTCACTCAACTTTTCATTGTTGGCCATATTATTGTGGCTTCAAGCTAATCATATGCTTTATGCCTCCTAATAATACAATAGGGCACATAATATGGCCATAACACAACTAAAATTGAGTAGATTAATACCATATCAGTTTTTATTTTTTATTTTTCTATTTTTATAGTAATAACTTTGTACTTTTTTTCTTTTCTATTTTTAATTTTATCATAAAATTAAATTATTTTACAATGTATGCTTATTTCAATTATGTGATATGAGACACTCTTTTCATATCTTTTTATGTCTGTAGACTTGTATGGAACACTCACATAGAAAATCATGTTTAGAATTGAAGAATATAATGTACTTTAAATGAATATCACATCTTTTATCAGTATCTAAATAATTACTTGCTAGGTTGATTGTGAATTCTCATGTATTTTGAAATGCATGCTCACGAAAGGTTCACTCACACATCAAAGTGAGTGCAATTGTAATGGTGAAACTTACATACCTATGTCATTTCCATTGTAGTTTTATGTCCACCTTGACATAATTTTTTCAATAGAATTACACATTAAAAATTTTAATACTCTTGTGCTAGGTTTGACACATGCTACAATCCCTATTTTATTCCCATTACACCCATCCTCAAACATTTTCCATTCATCCCCCATTTACTCCATGCCATTTGTGTGTGCCTTAATGTAAATAATTGCCCATGTCAATAATTACCATTCCATTTTTAGGTTCATTTTTTACCACTCAAGATCAACCTTGCAAAGAATATGCATGAAGCTGAAATTAAAACATTCAAATTAATTTTTCCTTTTCCCCAAATTTTTATTACTTATTATGATCTAACTTGATACACATTTGTAGGACATGTTGCTATGTGTTGGTATTTGATGACAATCATTGTGCCATTGCTCCATATGTTGGATTTTATGAATAAGAAGAATATACAAAGCATATTCCAATATAATATCTAAGGAACACACAATTGTACACAGTCCATCTCCATGTGTCAATATGTGTCTTCACATATTTGCTTGAAGTTGACAAGACAAACTAGGGGTTCAACATATAAAACTTAACCCTATAATTCTATTAGATTCCCATAAGGTGTTTATGAATACTACAATTGTGACAAACACATCATACATCATCATACAAAATAGAACATGTTTTCTTAGATAATTCAAATGTGTAATATCAATTTGATGATTGTAGATAGTAGTTTTCCATAGTCCATTAGAGTTCTTTTCTGTATTTTCTAGTTAGATTGTGTTAATTTTTTTGCATGAACATTTCAAATCACACTCTATGATCCATCATCACAATTTGATGATGATCAAACTCATAGACTAAGTCATGCAATTTTATTAGACTTGCACTAAATCTATGGCATTGAGTCTATTTTAAGACAAAAAAAAAATTGAAATACAATGACAATAAAAATATTGTATAATGCTTCAATCAAAATAACTTCAATATTATTATAATTATAATATTTATGTCGAGAGACATTCTATACAATGGTAGCACAAATGCCCAGCACAGGAATATGCCAAGATTCCTTGTCAAAAAAAAAAAAAAGGGAGTAGTTACAAATGTTCAAATTAAATATTAAATTATAAAATATAATGCATTCATAGCTAGCAGACATAAAAAGAATCCAAATGGAGGCCAAAATAATAGGATGCCAAGTGGCAAATCCAAAATAATAGGAGTGACAAAATAGGGTTTGAAATAATAGAGACACATGGCCAAATAATAGGCCCCAAAATAATAGGCCTTGAAATACCCATCCTTAAAAAAATGGCACCCAAATAATAATTTATTTTTTATTTTGAAGAAAAAATAGATATTAATTGTTAATTTAAAATATATTATTTCATTTATGAGTAAAAATAGTGTAGAAAAAAGAAACCTTCCATATTCTACTACCAACTATTCTACATGCATATAAACAAGAGCACTAAATGGGTTGTTGATTACATATGATAAGGAATATTGAGGTTGGCTTAAAAATAGTGTGAACCATGATCATCACATGTGGTAAGGTGGAAGGCGCAAGTTTTAGCCTGTGCAAATCAAACTATTACACATTGCTAGGCAGTGGAAGTGATAATGAATGAGAGTGTGGAAGATCATTAGCTTAGGCGAGGATAAGAATTTCAATTAGCATTTATATTTGCATCCTCACCAAACATTTGGTTATTTTCCCTCTTCAACACAATGAATTCTAATCAGAGCCTTCAGTGAGTGACAGGCTTTTGTTTGGGTTGGAGTAGGCTCTACCAGCCACACATTATCATAAAGGTTACTTTGTTTCTAATTTGTATCTTTTGTGGTTGTAGTTTTATAATTTTGTTTGGAAATTTCTACTCTATGAGTAGCTCAGTTGTATTCTTACTAAAATTGATTCTTTTTATATTTTGATAGATGCAAATAACTTTTCATTGAATTTCTTTCAAAGATTTGATTATATTCCAATTCTACAAGTGCATTAAAAATAATATAATTGATAAGATTGTGTTTGACTCTTATTCCTATTCTTACAAATTGCATTTTCAATCCTTCAATCTAGGTATGCATGTATCTATTTTCCAAATGACCTATAGAATATTATTCCAAAAAAAGTGTTGTTTCATAAGATGGTGTATTTCATCTTGCAGTCTCAAGTCTTTCAAAAATTCAATCTGACTATGCATATAAGCTAAGCTGGCAGCTCAACATCTCATTTCTCCATCTCTACACATAGTTGCCATTTGTTTCCCTCTTCCTTCTTAAAACTAGAGGAGGTACCATATCAACACAAGGCTGTTGCATAGAGGGAGGACGAACTGTGAATGATGGCTTATGGTTGAAATTAAAAGGCACATGTGACATTGACATTCTTAAAGGAGGAAGTACCGAAGCCTCTACAAGACAACATTGATGTTGGTGGTAACATTTTTGGTTTGCAAGAAGATTGGAGATGAAAATGGAGGGGGCATTTTGATAAGAAGTTATTTTGGTTTTAATCATTGGAATATATAATAGGCGGAACTCATCAGATCCAATACTCAAGATCATGGACTTCATTCCATATTCTTCTTTCATTTTAATTACATTGAATTTGAAATGATAATTATCTCTTTTTTTCCAAACTTCAATAGAGTCTAATTTTGAATTACTTCACCCAATATTTTGTTTGTAAATATTGAGTTGGGAGACATTATGATTTTCCTTTGTTCTATGTTATTTTGTTTTGCAGGTCCTACCTTCATTTTCTAGATTGCCATTTTATTTTTTCTATTTTTAAATCATTATTATCTCATATAAAAAATAAAAACAATAGTAATTTATTCATATTAGTCTATAAAATACTCTTAATTCTAAAGTGAAATTTTAAAAAGATTAAAAAAGATTTATATTTTTTGAAAGATTCTAAATGAATTTTTTTTTAAATTATAAAAATGTAGAAATTTCTATTACAATACTTAATCTTTCTTAAATGTTGCTAATAAATTTGAAAATGTAAGAAAGCACAACAAATTTGAAAAGGTATGAAAGATTCATATTTATAGAAAAAATAGAAAGATTATATTTGAATTGGAGTTTCATATTTTCTTAAAAATAATTGTTGATTTTTTTTTAAGAATTTAAAATCAAATTGATTTTTCATACAAAAAGGAAACTAAAATAGAAATATTGTTTACACACACACTTCTCATTAATATATTTACTATCAAATATATGAATTGAAAAATTTACAAATGAAATAGTGGGCTTTGATCAAATTAGAGTGAATATTAAAGATATAAATATAAATTTAATTAGAAATAATTGAAGCATCATTTCAAATTATCTCTTATTTCATTTCTATTTAAATGATTTTAATTAGAAGGTTTTGTACATTGTTGAATGTTTATATTGTAAGAAACGTATGAAGTAAGAACTTCACAATAGGAAACAAGTGCCATGTAGGTCTACTTGTCAAAGATAGTTATTTATAATGAGTTTCTAAAATGATTATAGTTACTTATAAAGAAATTTTTGATAAAATATATTTTAACTATTGAATTTTATAATTAATATGTTTAAATTAAATTAATATTGCTAAACACACTCAAAATTATATTTGTTAGTAACATAAATTAAAAAAGTGGATTTTAAAAATATTTTTGAAAAGATTTATTATTGTTCATAAATATTATCTTCCTTAATTTAATTTTGAAATATTTTTAAGTACACTAATACAATAACTAAAATTACATTTATACTTACTATATTCAAAATACTATATTATTTAATAAATAATATTAAATATCATCATAAATACATTAAACAAAATAGATAATAAACTCAAAATTAAATTAAATTATTAATCAATGTTAATTTTATATTGTTTGTAATCAAGAAATTGATAAGGTTTACATTTGTATCATACAATCATGAAAAAAATAAATGAATATGGTGGCTCTCAAAAAAGGGGTCCTACAAGATCAAATTGATTGAGCCAATCATAATGAGAATAAGTTATTTATATAATATTTATAATTAATAAATATTTATTTTAACAATAGAAATAATCAAACGAGGAAGAAATGCTTAGTTGTCATTGGTTGGTTTGTGCAAAACTAGTGAATAATTGAATAGAGGTGAATGCCATAATATATGCCTACTACAAGTACAATAAAGAATAATATATGCAAGTATGAATTAATCCCCTACTCTAGATTATGTGCCATCTCATAATTTAGTTAGATAAATTTTACAATAATTTTTCAATAATTTGATGGCCATAAATTTTTTTATTTATAAAACTACACACTAATCCTAAATATAGTATTAACCTTGATGTAAAATCTCACCATGCCATAATTCTAAGCCTACCCCTAACATTAATTACAATTTAACTATTATATTAAGAATGAGAAACCTAACCCTAATCATTAATTCTAAACCCTAATACTTGTCCTAACCCTATTCTTAAATGAGAAACCTAATCCTAAATGTTAAAGCCTAATTCTAATTGTAACTTTAGATCCTAAACCTAACACTTGAACCCTAGTCCTAATTATAACAATAACCATGATGGAAAGTAATCTTAATCCTAAATCTTAATCCTTAAATATAATAATCATAACCCTAGTAATAAGTCTATATCTAATGCTAATACTAACTCTACACCTAACACTAACCCTTCCTCTAACCATGCTCCTACTTCTTTCCCTAACTATATACATGGTCCATATGATGATTTGACATAGTGCGAGGCAAGAGAATCCCCAAAGGAGGTAACGGAAACAAAATAACAATGCAAGATTTGATACCAAATCACAATAATTTATTCATAGATATAACTAATTACAGGCAATGTGTCAGGTTGTAAGCCTTCCCGGTTATGGCCAAATACAAAGCAAGTAATAGTTTTGCAAGATCCCTCAAGATCTAATCCAAACACTATCCTAGCTAGCCCAGATCTATAACATAATAGAAATCCGAAAGAAACCACCAAGGAAATCTCAACTTGTGCTCACAAGACCACCAATCAATCTCTTTCTTTTCTAGCTGCAACCCTAGCTCTACTCCAACTTTATCCAAGATCCAAGTGTAAATTGCCTCACATTTGGCACTTTGTCCATAGACTTGGGAAAGCTCGCCCTTCAACTACTCCCACACTTACTCCTCCTCCTCTGAATGAATCACTCCATCATGAATGACTAAAAGACTTCACAAGACCCCCATACTTATGCCCAACTAAGCCACAAGTCATTATAGCAATTACAAATTAAATAAACCTAACATTAAATACTTGAAGAGCCACAAGTTGGCCTCCAACAACAAATAAATATCCAAAAATTGATACCCGAGAAAAATCATGATATCTCCTAGCTTCGATTGAATTAGAACTTGTGCTTCAAATCAAATGTATTACTTTAGGTCCTCTACAACCCCTTAAGCTCACTAAGGCTGATTTATTAAGGATATCTTTGGATTCATCTCAAAAGTCACGCATGGAAACCCATCATGCAAACTACTAGAAATTGATACTCTAGGAGAATTTCCATTTCTCCAAACTTATAATGAATTAGGACTAGAGACCTTAACTAGAGATAGTGTTCTAGGCCCTCTTTAATCGTTGAACTTCACATCCACTAACTCATTGTGGAAAATTAGTTATACGGCCTACAATAGGCACCCATAAACCAAAAAACACAATTCTAGCAACAAGGTAAAAACAACTCAAAATTCAACTCAATCCATCCAATCTCTATGAAATCATGAGGAAAAGTTCTCCAATGTGTCTCCAACATATCCATAACTAGGAAAATCATAACTCCACCAAAATCCAAGCTCAATGCTCCTGCATCAGGCTCCCCAGGTAAATAGAAAAGTATGTCCCATACTTTGATGCCCAAAGAGAGATATGCAACCAACTTCATCTTCACCAAAGGCTTCCACTTCATCAAAGTCAATAGAACAAATCTGAAAATCAACCATCTATGCTTCAATAGTAAATCCTCATCCACATTGGTAACTAGTGAATCCACACCAGCAATAACAAACTTTGCATTAGCAACAACATGTAGATCTCCATCAACACATGCCAAACTCACAAACCAACAATCTCATTGCTCACAACAAGATGTTCTAACCAAAAAACAATGGATCATCCATGTCTAGGTGCTCTATAATTTCCATGTCAGACCCAACCAACTAATCATGAAAACTAATGTCCATCTCAGCATCAACAAGGTTTGGAATATCCTCAGCAACAACCTCTAGCTGCTTTGCAAGTTCTATATCAGACTCCACAAATTGATCAGCAAAACCAACCTCTTTCACCTTAACCTTTCTATGCCATCTTCTTTCACAAAAAAATCTCTTAACTAGCCAAACAACTCTCTTTTGGATTGGTAGACTCCAACTCTAAAAACATCTATGGAATGCCTTCCTCGTCCTATCCTTATCTCTATCATCTGAACTAGTTTCAAACTGAGCAACCACCTCCTTAGCTTGAGTAGCCAAACTAGCTTCAAATTGAGCTGACATCTTAGAAAAATTCCTCTCCACCACATCATAGAGATTTGCAATCATCTTAGGGTCTAATCCTCTCAAAGCCATTTCCCAAGATCTTTGTAAACCCTCTACAATAAATCCTTCTCACGCTCCTTGTGACAACCTCAAATTGTTTACAAGTTAGAACAAAACTTGTCACCTTGCATGAACAATCACAAAACACATGAAAAGTCCAATAGCATGGATCTACAATCTACAAAATCTTTACAATCATGCATCAAAAAGATCAATCTTCCATCTTCGCAACCATAGATCCATTTGCATGTCCTCCCAAGGTCCTAGTGCAAACTGCCTCAACTTCGGTGATCTGTCAACATGCTCAAGAACAACCTTCACTCTAATATCACCTAGCATAGTGCAAGGCAGGAGAGTCCCCAAAGGAGATGTCCTAGCCCCCCATCTAATAACCATACAACAGAAACATAATAACAATGCAAGATTTGATACCAAATCACAATAATTTATTCATAGATATAACTAATTACATGCAAGGTGTCAGGCTGTAAGGCCTTTCTGGTTACGACCAAATACAAAGCAAGTAATATTTCTATAAGATCCCTCAATATCCAATCCAAAAACTATCTTGGCTAGCCTAGATCTATAACATAACAACGCTCTGGAAGAAACCACCAAGGAAATCTCAACTTGTGCTTCCAAGCCCACCAAGCAATCTCGTTATTTTCCAGCCATAACCCTAACTTTGCTCCAACTTTATCCTAGATCCAAGTTTAAACTACCTCATATTTAGTACTTTTTCCACACACTCACTGATGGGGACACAACCCAACAACAGAATAGACACAATAGAAAGGGGAATTATATTAACTGAGAAAATATGCCAGTACAAACAGTGCAGAGAAAATAAACTTCAAAACATGCCCTGCGGGCTTACAATAGCATAAATCTGGAGAATATTTTTCCTTTTAGCACCTCCTCTCAAGCTCCAATCCGAACTGCCTTTTACAATGCCAAAAATCTCCTTAAATAGACCCCGGAGCGTTAAGGACTAGGAGTACATTCTAGAAAGTGCTAGTAGGCATCCACCGACAAAATAGAAGGTTCCGGAAGCTGCGTTAGAAGTCGGTACAATTCTAGAAGAATCCAGAAACGGTAGCCGAACTTCCGGGAGGCATAACTTTTGAACCGTAACTCTGATTGACGAACCATTTACATTTTCGGAAAGCTCTCGAAGCGCTCTATAGCCCTATGGAAAAGCTTTGCTCGTCCCCCATTTTTCGACCCTTTTCGAGGTCATTTAATGCCCCAAACTTGACTTTGAAGCATTCTTAGGAGGTCTCAAAAACTCGAAAAACTGCAATAACTTTCAAACCGTGGGGGCTTTTGACCTGATTTTTTTTTGGAATGCTCTAAATCTCAATTACATTCATCTGGCCAAGTCGTACCTTCTAGGTCACCAAAATGATGGTCAAATTGCATGCTCCTATTTTTTCGAGATTTTCAAATGCACTGATAGTTGAACTATGAGAGTTGGAACCTTTATTTGAGCCAAATGGGTATCCAAAAATGTAAAGACATAAAATAGAAACTAAGTCTAAGTACATTTTTTTTTTTGGGTGACACAGGATTGCCCTTATACCTCTGGATGCTCCTGCATCACTCACAACTTCATCACAATCCCATTGTAAACTGCCTCACATTCAGTGCTCTATCCATAGACTCAAGAAAACTTGCCCTTCAGCTACTCCCACACTAACTCCTCTGAATGAATCACTCCATCATGAATGACTAAAAGACTCCACAAGACCCCCCTACTTATACCCAACTAAGCCACAAGTCAACCTAGAAATTACAAACTAAATAAACCTAACATTAAATACTTGAAGAGCCACAAGCTAGCCTCTAACAACAATTAAATATCCAAAAATCAATACCCAAGCAAAATCGTAATATCTCCTAGCTCTGATTGAATTAGAACTTGTGCTTCATATCAAAGGTAGCACTTTAGGTCCTCTAAAATCATTTAAGCTTGCTAATTCTGATTCATTAAGGATATCTTTGGATTCATCTCGAAAGTCACGCACAAAAACCCGTTGCGCAAACTGCCAAAAATTGATACTCCAAGAGAATTGACATATCTCCCAAATTATAATGAATTAGGACTAGAGACCTTAACCATAGATATTTCTCTAGGCCCTCTTCAATCCATTAACGTTTCATCCTCTAACTCATTGTAGAAATTTAGTTACATGACTTGCAACAGGAACCTAGAAACTAGAAAACATAGTTCTAGCAACAAGGTAAAAACAACTCAAACTTCAACTCAATCCATCCAATCTCTATGCAATCATGAGGAAAGGTTCTGCAATGTGTCTCCAATACATCCCTAACCATGAAAAGCATAATTCCACCAAAATCCAAGCTCGATGCTCTTGCATTAGGATTTCACATCTTTCAATTTTTCACTTATTACTTCGTCTAAATAATTGTACTAGGAGATATAGTTCTTCTTTCATCTATGTATCAGAATGATAAATAAACAATTTAACTTTTAAGCTCAATTCTTCTCAATTATAGTTGCAAATATTTTAAACATTTCACCTTGACCTTTGTGTTTGTAATATTAAAGCTTTTACATGACATATATCATTAATATGTTGAACATTAAATTATGTATAAAATTGATGTGCTATTTGTAACTATTAACCTACTTTAAAGCATAATATTCATTTTATACTCATTTTAAGTGTAATCATTACCTCAATAACATTTAGTAGCCCTTTATTGTGCATTATTCATGCTAAGAATAAATAACATTAACCAATGGTCTATTTATAAATGTAACTAATAAAATCATAAAACTACTTAAGGAATGTTATATCCTTATATTGCTCTATTATGCTAAGAGCAATTTGTAATGAGAACAAGTTGCCCTCCTAAATGTAAGTCTAAACATAACACTAACTATAACTCTAACCATGGTTCTACTTTTTCCCCTAACCTTATCCATGATCGTGAGAATATACTTATTATTATACAAGCCACCTTATATAATAATAAATATATTCTAAAATCCCAACCCTTACTCCCCTCCTAACTATAACTATGACCCTAAGTAAACTCCTAAATGTAATCATTTCTCTAAATCTAACTCTAATTATAACCATAACCCTACCCCACACTTAGCTATAACCCTTAATCTAACTCTACCATAATTGGACTTTAACCCTAATCATAATTGTAGCCATAACCCTAACTCTAACCTTAACCCTCACTCAAAACTATAACCTTAACCCTAAATCAAACTCAAACCCTAAACCTAACCATAATTCTAATGCTTTTTGTACCCCTAACTCAAATTATAACCCTAATTGTAACTTAAACTCTAACCCTCACTCATATTCTAACCCTAAACATAACCCTAACCTTAACCCTAACTCTTCTCTACCCCTATCTCTAACCCTAACTGTAATCCTAACCTTAACCCTAACCCTATCTCTAACCCTAACCCTAACTCTAACCCTAATCCTAATCCTAACCCTAATCCTAACCCTTTATTTGCCCCTATCTCTAACCCTGACCATAACCCTAACTTTATTCCTAACCTTAACCCTAACTCTTGTCTTAACACTAACCCTAACCCAACCCTACACCCACCCCTAACTCTAACTCTAACTCTAAATCTAACCTTAACCCTGACCTTATCTCTAACGCTAACCCTAACCCTAATCCTAACATTTACCTTGACCCTAACCCTAACCCTGACCCTTACTCTAATCTTAACCCTAACCCTACACTTACCCCTAACTCTAATCATAAATCCAACTCTAACTCTAAATCTAACTCTGCCATGATTAGACTCTAACCCTAACCCTAACCCTAACCCTAATCCTAACTTTAATGTTGACTGAAACCCTAACCATAACCTTAACTCCTACCTTAATCCTAACTCAAATCCTTACCCTAACCTTATCCTTTATGTAACTCTATGTAACCCGAACTCTAAATATAAACCTAACCCCAACTCAAACTCTAGCCCTAACTCATACCCTAACCCTTTCTCTACCCCTGTCTCTAACCCTAACCCTAATCCTAACCCTACCCCTACCCTCAACTCTAACCCTAAATCTAATTCTACCATAATTAGACTCTAACCCTAACCCTAACCCTAACTTTAATCTTGACTCAAACCCTAACCCTAATCCTAACTCTAACCTTAACCCTAACCTTAACCCTAGCCAAACTATAAGCCTAACCCTAACCCTTACCATAACCATAACTCTTACCCTAACCTTAACCATGACCATAACTCTAACCCTAACCTTAACCATAAACATAACTCTAATCCAAACCATAACCATAACTCTAACCATAACCATAACCATAACCATAACCATAACTCTAACCCTTACCTTAACCATAATTCAAACCCTAACCCTAACTCCAATCCTAACCCTAATGTTAACCCTTACCCTAGCTTTATCCCTAAGGTTAACATTAATTGTGATGGTAACTCTAACCCTAACCATATGTTTGCATTTGACTATAACAAATTATATCATATTATCCCAAAAATAAGATTTAAAAAAAAACTCTAATTCTAACTCTAACCCTAACCCTAACCCTCATTCTAACCTTAACACTAACTCTAACTCTAACTCAAATCCTAAATCTAACCCTAATTCTAAAGCTCTCTTTACCCCTAACTCAAACTATAACCCATACCCTAACCTTAACCATAATCATAACCCTTTCTCTACCCCTATATCTAACTCTAACCCTAACCCTAACTCTAATCCTAACCTTAACCCCAACTTTAATCCTAACCCTAACTCTAACCCTAACCCTAACCCTATCCCTACCCCTGACTCTAACCCTAAATGTAACTCTATCATAATTGGACTCTAACCCTAACCCTAAACATAACCCTAACTTTAATCTTGACTCAAACCCTAACTCTAACTCTAACTCTAACCTTAACCCATACTCAAACCCTAACCCTAACCCTAGCCCTAGCCCTACTATAACCATAACCCTAAGCATAACCATAACTCTAGCTCTAACCTTAACTTGTTGGAATGGGGTTATCATTGCACCAAAAGACTGATCTGTCAATGCCTGATACAACCACTCAACTTATAATACATAGGAGGTAGTAAATCCCTTGTCATGAATCCCGAGGGGAGTGCTGAACAAATTTCTAACATTCTCCCCCTCAACATTACCCGAGGGTCTAAGGATTCAAACCTATGACTAAGCTTTGATACCACTTGTTAGAATGAGGTTTGCATTGCACCAAAAGACTGATTTGTCAATGCCCAATACAACCACTCAACTTATGTTACACAGGAGGGGGTTAAGCCCTTGTCATGACTCCCAAGGGGAGTGTTGAACAAATTTCTAACATAACCATGACCATAACTCTAACCCTAACCTTAACTATAACTCAAACCCTTATCCTAACTCCAACCCTAACCTTAATGCTAGCCCTAACCCTAATTCTATCCCTAAGGTTAACATTAATTGTAATGGTAACTCCGACCCTAACCATATGTCTGCATTTGACTATAACATTTTACATTACAATATCCCAAAAATAAAAACAAATTTTTAATGTAAATTAAACTCCACATATTAAATAAAAAAAAATGTTGAAGCATAATTTTATAGTAACGTTATATAACTATAATTAAAAATTTATTAACAATTTTATAATAACCTTATCAAAATAAAAATAAAAAGTAAATGTATTTCGTGTTGCGTCATGACTGCCAGTAGCTTATATATACCTAAATATATTACGCCAAAAGTAATCGTTCTCGAGGCGCCTATTTTCATAAATCCCAACTGTGATTAAAATAACCTTGGGATTAAATGAAAATAGGTGCCTCTAAAACGGTTACTATGTACATAATATATATAGATATATATAAGCTAGTATATATTGCAATTGTTACTACAGTTCAAAATTTTACTTCAATTATTCGTACTTAAAAAATTAACTTGGACGTTTTACATTGAGCAATTTATTTGTATACACCAAAAACATTAGGGACCCAAATATTAGATTGAATAATTGTGCATTTTTTAAGCCGATAAGCTTATATGTGGGAGCTTTGCTCCCGATTTTAACAATTTTTTGCTGGTAAATTGTCAGCCCCGCCGGTTTTTGAATTTTACAATAGATTTTCAGATGCACAATCATTTTTAGAAATTTCTTAGAATACAATGTTTATTCTTATCATAGAAGCTATCTAATTTTTTCTTTTCAAATACACAACAATTTTTAGAAATTTCTAAGAAAAAAATGGTTATTCTTGCAATAGAAACTTTCTATTTTTTCTTTTATATGTTTTTATGGATTTGCATAAATGATTAACCATAGTTTCTAAAACATTCATTGAATTGCCTGAGTGAAATAACAATTTTTTTAAGGGCTTCTTGTGTTTTGAATAGGGACAAGAATCCAACTAAGTGTTTGTTGAAGTACTGACTACTCTTAGATTTCAGTAATAGGTGAATACACTTTAATTTTTTGAAATTTCCAATTAGCAATCAAATTTTAATCTCTTCTTTCTAATGTTGTTATTTTTGCAATTTAGGTATTTCATTATTCATGCCATCATAGTGTGTATCTCCACAAACATATAAGGGATTTTCCCTTTAAATTCACTTTCATTCCACTTTTTTTTATTTATGAAGTTTCACATTGTCAACTCATTGATGGCTGATGAACTTCAACATGCAATAGATGTCATCCATTGGGCTATTGATTATTTGTTTAAAGCCACTTCTCAACTTGGAGTTATAAGTGCAGGTTTACACAATGAATAGATTTTTCTATTATAACTCTTATTTAAAATTGTTTACGCAAAACACAAATCATATGTTATTTTAAAAAATGAATGAATATATTTTCTAAAATAAAAGGTATTGACATATTTGTAGTATGTACTAGGCGTTGTGCACATAGGTGGCTGATTCTAACATGGATCACAGGTGTTAGGAGAGACTATAAGACATGCACACTTTTTGCATTGTGTATAGAGTCAACAACAATCACCTAGGCTCTGATATGGTTTTTGAAAGGAGGGTAAAATCACCATTACTTATACTTTGTGGTGGTATTGTATTTGATCTCTTTCATTAGTTGAATTTTTTTTTGAAAAGTTATTGTTTTGATCATTGGAATTTTAGTACCTTTGTCAGGTGTTCCATTTCACAAATAAATATAGAGGATTTTCAATGGTACTCTCTCATCCAAAGTTTTCCCACTCTAATGCTCCTACTCTTTGAGTAAGTACCAATAAAGAAAAATCTAATTTAGTTATTTTAAAATTAGAGTAGCCACTAGAAAAGATTAGCACAATAAATATGCATGTTTGAATTAAATACATAATTTTTAGCAAAATTTAGAATAGTGTAAGGAATCATAAAAATTAAGCATCAAAAAATAGAAATAAAAAATAAAAACAATCATTATATAAAATAAACTTGTGATTTTCTTTATTCAAAAAAAATTGAATTTAACTAATTATATAAAATAAAAATTAAATTGATTTGTTATTAAAAAGCAAAAATTAGATTTTATTTATTTTCATTTATATTAATCATCATCAAAAAAATAGAAAGCATAGTCATTATTTTTAAAAAAAATTATATTTTGATTTATTCAAAAAATAAATTGAACTTAACTCATGGTTTATAAGATAAACTAAAAAATAAAATAAAAATTTGATTCAACTCATGATATAAAATAGAAACTAAATAGATTTGTTACTAAAAAGAAAAAATAAGATTTGATTTGTTTCCATTTATGTTAACATCAAAAAACATTAAACATGTCATTATATAATATAAAACTATTATTTGATTTTTTCTATAAAATAAAAATTAAATTAAATTTAACTCATGACATAAAATATAAACAAATAGTGGCATGTTGTGATGGTTAAGTTATCGAGTTGTTATCCTTGCCATTAAGGTTCAAATCTTACGGGGATGAGGTCCCCTGTTTGTGGCCTCACTGGTTCATAGCTCCAAGTCAAAGCGTTTACTCCTCTTTAAAAAAAAAAGATATAAAATATAAACAAAATTAATTTGTTAATAAATTTTTTTTTAAAATTTGATTTCTTTTCATTTATGCTAATAATCAACAAAATAACAAAAAAAAAAGGCCATTTTATAAAATAAAATTATGATTTGATTTTTTAAAAATAAAAATAAAATAAAATTAAACTAATATTATTAAACAAAACTAAATTGATTTATTACTAAAAATGCAAAAATTAGATTTGATTTCATTCTCTTTATGTAGTGATTATATTAAACAAAATTATGATTTGATTTATTTTTAAAAAGTGAAAAAAAATTAAATTAAATTAATGATATAAAAAAAAATTAAATTAATTTATTACTATTAAAATTGCAAAAAATAGATTTGATTTATTTCTATTTATGTTAAAGCATAGCTATTATATAAAATAAAATTATGATTCAATTTATTTTTTATTTTTAAATTATTTTTGAATTTAATTCATGATATAAAACAAAAATTAAATTAATTTGTTTTTGAAATTAAAAGCGTCCAAAAACAAGGGGGTCGACCCTTACAACTAAAAGGTTGGTAACCAACACATCACCAGCAGAAACCAACATAGACCATTACTGAAGCAAAAACAAACTAAGAAGTAACTTAACCATTATATTTTTACCCAAACTACTAACCAACATACTACTAAGAATAGAAACAACTAATCTATAGTAGAAGTCTATAGAGTTTACCATACTACTATAGTTCATAATAAAAATTGTTGGCACAGTCAGGCTAGCCCAAGTCCGAGTAACAATTGGATACCAGCAAACCAAGTAACAACATTATAACATAAAACAACTAGGATTCAATGATCCCTTAAAACTATAGACTTATTTCTCAATTTTTTCCTTTCCCTTCCTAGCCAATAAAATCCGAGTCCAATCATTAGCAAAAAACTTAAAGAGGAGCTTATGATCCTCCATGTCCATCCCTGTTTCTTCTTTCTCCTGTGCCAACAAATTGGAGGGTGGTGGCTGCAGTATGAGTGACCTTTAGGAAAAATTTAGAGAAGGTGAAGAATCCTTCCTCTAAAGTTTTAACCCTTTGATCCAGTTGGGCAATCACCTCCTTTTGCTCCCCGACCTTCTCTTTGTTTTTAGTTCCTACCTTTTTAACTTCCTCTTTAGCTTTTTTTCGCCTGGTTATCATCTTGCAAAACCTTTGGGTTAGTAAAAACCTTAGATTTTTTCTTGACCGAGAAAGAAATGGTAATAGGGGAGGTATCTACTTCGCTACTATCTTCACAGAAGGTAATGGGTTGCAGGGTGAAGCTGGTTGAAACAGGGGTAGTCTCCGTAGTGATGACATTTCCAACCAACACCTGAGTATTTCCAACAGACATCTGAGTAACTAAATTGATTTGTTACTAAAATGAAAAAATTAAATTGATTTCTTTCCATTTATGTTAAGCATAACATGTTTTATATTTCAAGTGACTAAAACACCTGAAATATTTTGTGGCAGGATGAATTATTGTGGGCATCAATTTGGTTGCAAAAGTCAACAGAAAATTCATTGTATGTAAACTACATTGAAGCTAATGAGCCCAATTTGAGATTTTACAACATGGATAACATATTCAACTAGGATTTAAAAAACGTCGAAGCAAGAGTTCTTTCAACCAATCTTAAAAACTAAACAATAAAATAGAATCAACTCAATGTCTTATACTATAATGCCTACTATTAACTAGCGATTCTTACAATTTTGTTTGGCAGTAATTTCTTGTAAAAAATGTGATTACATGGGTCACACTGATAGCTTATTTAATTGGTATCTTTTTCCATAAACTTCATCTTCATAATACATTAGGTTTCAACGGATATTATATATTTTGAAAAAAGAATAAATTTAAATTTCTTAAATATCTTAATCTTAAAAATATTCTCCACAACTCTTTATGAGTTTGACAAGGAGAGATTCATATAGATTTCTCTATTTTTTAATTACTTCATAAGTGCTTAAGCCTCGTGTTCATTATAGATTTTGGTTTATATTTTTCATGCTCTTTTTTTTTTTCACTAAAGGTTTTAGAGTGGTAGTAATATACACAATTTTGAGTTGCAATCAATGTACATAGAAATAAAATGAAAAATAAAAATAATAATATTCACAAAACTTCTTATCAATTTCAATCTTAATGAAATCAATCTTCTATCAGCTCATTGTTGCATGCACAAAAACATGCGACTGCTAGTATATAACAAGGGGCACATGTGCCAAAGTTCTCGCCTTCATGTTTTTATGGTTGACTGAAGTAGCTTTTGGTTAAAATATAATGTATTTAATTTAATAAATATAACAAATAACTATTAATGAAAAAATAATATTATAGTGCTAAACTAAATTAAATTACAGAATATAGTTAGTATATTATTAAATTATATAACTGCGATGATATATATATTAATTAAAGCTTTAAAATAATATATAAATAAACATTATAGTATCATGCTAAATTAAAATTAGATGACATCCTAAAGAACATTTATCATACTGAAGATATTTACTAGCTAATTATATATAAGATATATATATATATATATATATATATAAGAGTTAAATTGATTAATTTTAATTATTAAATTGTTTGATATATCTTGTTTAAGCGGTAAATTCATCCAATTCAAGAAGCTCTTCTCAATATTGGTCACATGGAAAATATTCTTAAGCTTAAATTGCTTATTAATATGTGACTTTGTGTTTTGCATCCATTTGACATCATTTGTAAATTTGACATTCAATTTGAAACCAGCATGATTATGTAAACCAAGCCACTAGTATTTTAGGGTCTTTAATTAACCATGGCACACCAATTCAAAGGCACGTGAGATATTTCAATTACCCGCTTTTGCAAGGGCAGCAAGCTATTAACAACTGTAGAGATTTTTAGGGAGATTTTGTATTTGGATATGATGTCTCTGATTTATCCTGTACAAGACTGATAAATGGACTGTGGAAGGCAAGAAATTTTGAATTATAAATAAATTGATAAATATTTGTAGATTTCAAAATAAAGTAATATTTATTATTATTATTTATTTAATTATGTCATATATGAATAATAAAAATAATGATGTATGAACTAAATTTTTATCACTTAAATTCATATGAGTTTTTTTAGTTTCTCTGCCTTGATAGGAATACTTATGCATTCATGTCATGTTAATATCACATTAACACTAACCAATCAAACCAAAGAATTTAAAAGATTATATGAAATCTCAAATGTTTATATCTTTTTCTTATTTTTTATTATTTTATAAATCATATTTTTCATTTATTCTATTGGTCCATACTATTTTTGGTGGGGGAGAAAATTAATTTTCTTCTAACAAAAATACAAATATTTTTTTTAACAACTTCATGTATGCATTAATTACAACTTTATCTTTTCCACATTTATGACAAGGTGATAAGATTTATTATTATTTTTCAATCATTTTATCTTCCACCTCACACAATATGTCTAATCAATATTAATTCTCAATAGCAATATAATTTCAATATGTTATATCTTTGTATTTGAATTTCTAATTTTTTTAAAACTTTGATTTTTTTAATAAAAATAGTTAAATTATTACTATTATTTTACTTTTATAAAAATAAATTAAATAATATTATTTTCTAATTGTATTTTATAATAGTGTTTGTAATATGTATAATTGATAAGTGTTACAATTTATAAATTATATCATTTATTATTATTAATATTTTTTATTTAAACAATTTATCATTTAGTTTAAATATGTTTAAAACTTAAATATATATTTTAATATTGAATTATTAATTATATTTTACATCAAAAAAATATACTAAAGAGGTAAGAGCTTACAACACAATGGTAAATTGTGAGCCTCTTCTTGGAGAGGTCTTGGGTTCAAATCTACTCAAGCACTTAATAAATAATAATAATTTAATCATAACACAATAATTAATCATGGTTTCAGCCTCTTACTCATAAAAAAAAAAACATACTAAAGAAAATAACCACAAAAAAGAAACAATTCAATTCTATAAGATATATAAATTATTATTAAGTTTTTATAAATTATGTATTAAAATTAAATAGTTATATTTTATTTTTTATTTATTACATTATATTTATTCATCAACATCAAATTTATATGTATTACATCTATTTATTATTTACAAATGTACATATTAAATTATATAAATATTATTTTATAATTAAAAATTACTTAATTTTATGAAAATTTTGAAAATACAAAAACCTTCTCTAATTGTGTAAAATTAAAAAATTAGTTTTACTTATAAAATATTTTTATATTTCAATACATTTCATTTTTTCTTATACAAATGTGAGTTTTAATATAAAAATTAAATTCTTAGTTTCATTAATTAAAATATAATATATTTTAATTTTTTATTATAACCATGATTTTATTTTGACTATGTGTTTTATTAATAAAAATAATTATAATTAATTCTCTCTCTCTCTCTCTCTCACACACACACACACAACTTATGTTGGTATCACTTTATTTTACTATTTATCTCTCTTCCTCTTCCTCCTCTATATTATTTATCCTTTTTTCCTTTGCATATATGTTTATATTGTTATTGTTCTATACTACTATTTATCTCTATCTAATGATTGAAAATAGTGCGACTTCCATTTGATAATCAAGATGAGAATAATACATAGTTGGGAGAGTTTTTTCAACTACTTATGGTTCTCTAGTACCATGCATAACATGCTTAAACATATAATGTGATACTCCAAATAATTAATCATGGTTTCGGCCTCTTACTCATAAAAAAAAAACATACTAAAGAAAATAACCACAAAAAAGAAACAATTCAATTCTATAAGATATATAAATTATTATTAAGTTTTTATAAATTATGTATTAAAATTAAATAGTTATATTTTATTTTTTATTTATTACATTATATTTATTCATCAACATCAAATTTATATGTATTACATCTATTTATTATTTACAAATGTACATATTAAATTATATAAATATTATTTTATAATTAAAAATTACTTAATTTTATGAAAATTTTGAAAATACAAAAACCTTCTCTAATTGTGTAAAATTAAAAAATTAGTTTTACTTATAAAATATTTTTATATTTCAATACATTTCATTTTTTCTTATACAAATGTGAGTTTTAATATAAAAATTAAATTCTTAGTTTCATTAATTAAAATATAATATATTTTAATTTTTTATTATAACCATGATTTTATTTTGACTATGTGTTTTATTAATAAAAATAATTATAATTAATTCTCTCTCTCTCTCTCTCTCTCTCACACACACACACACACACACAACTTATGTTGGTATCACTCTATTTTACTATTTATCTCTCTTCCTCTTCCTCCTCTATATTATTTATCCTTTTTTCCTTTGCATATATGTTTATATTGTTATTGTTCTATACTACTATTTATCTCTATCTAATGATTGAAAATAGTGTGACTTCCATTTGATAATCAAGATGAGAATAATACATAGTTGGGAGAGTTTTTTCAACTACTTATGGTTCTCTAGTACCATGCATAACATGCTTAAACATATAATGTGATACTCCAAATGTTTCATCACTCCTTCAAGTTCTATAATTTAAATATTGGTATGAATATCTTTCCTCATTGTACATATTTTAAGTTGTCAATGTAGAAGGTGCAAATTTTTCTAAAGCATATTTATTGATCGTAGTATGATATTAAGTACTTAGTGTCATATCAGGGACTCTGGCCTCTTATTCTTGGGCTTAAATGCCCAAAGATATAATAATATAACACGAGAACTTAACATCAAAATATGAACCATCCTATCAGATCACAAGTGCATTTTTAGGATGAGAATTTAACAACAAAATATGAGCCATCCTATCAAATCGCAAGTGCATTTCTAGACAAAAATTAATGCATTCACAATGTTTATTTAGAATTATTTAACCTTTTTCTCACTCATCTACACCTCTGCAACCATTATGCATTAGGCAAAAACTTTGATGCATTGCGTCTCTTGTTTCATAAATTATCTTAAGTAATAAATGTGTTCAAATAAGAAATATATTTAACTCTATATTTGATTAAAATATCTATATTTGAATAACATTTTACAAATTATAAAAATAAACATCCACTAAAACTAATTGTCTTTTTTTAGTTTTTTAAGTTTATCCACTTGTCACAAATGTGGAAAAGATAAACTTGCAATTAATGCATTCATTAATAGAGGTGGTAAAAAAATGATTGTTTTTAAAAAAAAGTATATCCACTTGTCACAAATGTGGAAAATATAAAGTTGCAATTAATGCATTCATTACTAGAAGTATTGGAAAAAATATTTGTATTTTTGTTGAAGAAAATTGAATTTTTTCATTGCCTTTTTCATCATGAGCCAATACAATTTTATAAAAAAAAACTGTAATTTTCAATTCCAAAAAAACATGCAAATTAATATACCTTTAGAAAACATTAGTATATCTTGAATTTTTTTTTGAAATTTTTAGATCTAATATGGAACCTTTTCCTCCGAAAGGTAGGAACTAATAAGTGAAGTATTAACTAATTACTGAAAAGCGAAACCAGATATGTAGGTTGAGATGGTCTGACAAGTAATATGTCGATTTAAAAAATGGATAAACAAAAACATACCCAAAATTGTTGCTACATGAGGTTTTTATAATTCGAGATCCTTTAAATGTAGTTTTCAAACACCCTAACTAAACATCAGTGACCATGACCCAGCATTGCAACAAGGATGGTAACGGACGAGACTGACTGATATTCCTTTCCCAAAAACCTAGAGAACGTCCATGTCATAAATTTTTATGCAAAGTAAAATCAGACTGGCATACATTGATTCAATGGAGAACGGGGTTTACGCAAGTAGGACAAGTGAAAACGTTGTCACCACCCTTTTCCAACTTGTAAGCAAGGGAAATGGAAGCCTTGTTGTTGATAGGAGAAAAACGTGAAGCACCTCGGGCGTTCACTATATAATGCAGATATCCATGGAGTTATCATTGCTTGATTGCTCTTCAATTTTGATTGGGAGCTTTTTCATTTTTCTTTCTAGCTTTCTCTTTCCGCGATTTTGTCTTGTGTCTGTGAGATTCAATTGGGAAGATGACGAAAGCTTCAAGCAAGCGAAGGGCTGATTTCATTATTATCCATTTGCTGAGATTGGGTATTTCCCTCCTTTTCGTTGGATGGATGGTTATCTGGTTTCTGAGACCAATGAAGTTCTGGGACAAGTCTTGGGCGACTTTCACGAGGAAAACAAATACTTCCTATTTTGGTGTGGTGGGTAAGATTTCATCTTTCTTTTTCTAGGAAAAAACTAGATTATTAATGGCAAGAGATTCTCACAATCCATGAAGTTAGCTGTTATTTTGCATTTCTTGATTTCAGTGTGTAAATGTTTTTCATCGACATTTAGGATCATAGTGTGGATCACGAAGATAGAGAGCATAAAGAAAACATTATTAGTTAATAATGTCCAGAGAACAGTATTAGTTAATCATGTTCACTAGGGGTTGATTTTCTGGAAGAATACTGCTTTTGCTTAGTGGAGGTCTAGCAATGTATGGAGATTTAGCTTATTCCAATAATTTCAACTGACATTATCTCTTCTTTGAAGGTGATATATTTGGTGTTGGAGTTTCTACTACCATGTTAAGAAATTAGCTTATTAGGGTCCGTTTATTTCGTGGAATTGAGCTGGAATTGGAATTTTAGAATACCAAAATTTCCGAATTCCATGTTTGTTTTAAAAAAAATGAAAATGGAATAGGAATTTCTGAATTCTAATATTAACCAAAACGAGCATATGGATCGTTCACCTCAAACACTGGAATTGGAAAAACAATTCCGATTCCACTTTACAGTAAATGAATTTTGATAAAGTTTTCGAAGTTTACATATTGGCCGTTGATAGTTAGTCCACATATTTCTGCCATATCAATGCAATTAACTCAAGCGATTCAAGTATGAGAGACTGTAATGTGACGACCACTCTGTATCCCTGAGCTCACGAAAGGAGTTATCATGGGCGTGGTCCATTACAAATAACCTGGCGAGTGTTCTTCTTTCTGCAGTCCATTCATTTTTGTTTAAAGACTGGAATCAGGTAGCCTTCTATAAGGTGCAGTATAGCACACTCTCGTTTATTCCCAATCCAGAACCACAGCCAACCAACAATTTTGGAAGAAAGCTCTCTTCATATTATTATGGATTGGCAGAACCATGGAATTTTATGCAGCCTTCTTACCACTGGATAATGGAATTTCCATATCTTTCCTGACCAAGTTAAAACGTTATTTGTTTCAGCTTTTGGTATATGTTGAATCATGAATGCAATCAGAGTCCAGTGACATGCAACTTGCAGAAATATTATTTTCTATTCTTAATATTTTGCTCATATTTTACATGAATACCAGTTAGCCGTATATGAATAATGAGGGTCTGAAATTCTAAACATTTAGCTTTCTTATTGTTTCTTTGCAAAGCTTCCATTTAACTCCCCCAAAACTTTCCAATTCCAGAATTATGGAATACACTTCTCACTCGTCTTCGGAAGCAGACAGTTTCAGCCATATTTCAAAATCATTCTCCAGATATAAAACTTCCTGAATTGGTAAATTCCAGTATTTGGTAATCCCAGCATTTGGGGATTCCTCAAAACAAATGGAATTAGAGCAATATGCCAAGGCCACTTCCCACTTTTTGGCAATGCCTAAGCACACTCATGTAATATATTATAGACCCAAACACATTTCATGTTCTCTTCAAGTTCTTCTTTGGGTTTGTTTATCTTCGTTCACTTGGTGTGCTATTGCTCCATTATCACGTGGTTGCTGCTGATGTTGATGCTGATGGTAATGCATGCGGCTTCTTAGAATAGAAGGACTCTTTCCATGGAACTCTGTGACCTCCATCATTTAGGAAAATATTCCAGCGGAACAATTAGCCGTGAAATGTACAGAGCTTCAGAGCAAAATGGGAATTTAAATTAATTAATTGATGTTCTACATAGAGCAGTATGAGGCAAACACCATAGATGGGTTTTTAACCAAAGGTAAAGCACCGATTCACTCAATCTAGGCACTATGACAGTAAATGCATTCATTCATTCACCTTAGGTGATGGCCAAGTAATTACCAGCTTTTTATTTTATTTAACTAGCCAAACGATCTTTAGCTGTACTTTGTAGGACTAGGAAGATACAAGTTCATCAAAATTACAAGTTACTATTCTTTGTCTGAAACAGAGTTTGGCAGCAGAGGTTTTTATTCCCGTCTGTTGCTTGTTCAACTCCCATGCAATAGCCATCTGGGACAAGCCACATTTGTTTTAGGAAACTTTTTGTGTTGTACAAATCAAGTTCTTTAACCAGCTTCATCATCTTATAAGTTTAGTTTTTAACTTGACCTTCTTCATGTTGTAAGAGTTCTTTTTACCTTGACCTTCACAGTTTTTATGTTACTTCAAATAAGCATAACAAATAACAGTAACATGCTGTTTTATCCAACTAGTGGAAGTTCGGAACAATAACCATGCATTATTGGGTTAAGTTTATTTATTATTTTTGGTTTATACAGGTTCAATCAACATCCTGCTTTCAGCTCCTATATTTTTGGTAGCTATTTTGGGGTCCATCTACCTCCACATATCCAGAAACCAGCAAACTATTATGTAAGAATTCAAAACCACTTGTAAAACTTTGGAACTTTTTTTTGTTAGATTTTAAACAACTGAATATAGAGAAATAAAGGTAATCTCAGTCTATTCTCCGGCTTGGGAATATTGACAAAAGGCTTCTTACAAGATATATCATGCATTGCAAAATGAGCAAGCTTACAAACTCATAATTCAATCAGTGATTTAAATAAAGCTGGTGCATGAATATATGAAGGGATAGATAGAATTTTTTTCATAAGATTTTAATGTGGAAATCATTTCATTAAAGTATCTGATTAATTGTACACAGTAAAAGATCTGCTGCAGTTACTCTTCCTCCACTAAATGATATATGTTAAAATAATCAATTTAAGCAACTGTTTGATATATTATATATTTTTATTTATCATACATCATTATTTTATAGTTAAGGGCATAAAAATGTCAATTTCCATTTCAGGCCAAAAAGAAAGAAATGGGCATTTAGCCCATGGACAAATCCAATCATCATAGGAGGACCTCTTGGAACTGTTACTGGTGGTGAAATCATTGTTCTTATCATCTTTCTAGGCTTACTGGTGTGGAGCTTGTACTTTTATATTGTAAATGGTCTGCATGGAGTTAATCAAAGTGAGTTACCGCCAGGGATCAAACTGTAAGTAACTAATCTAGTTGCTTTACATCAAATACTGAATCTCTAAATAATCTAGGTCTTGAAAAATATTGAATGACACTTTAGCTTAGTTCAAGATCCAAAGAAAAAAATGCTTACCGCCTTTATTGATGCATTTCACTTCCTTCACTCTCCTGTTGTAATTATATTACTAGTTCAAATAATGGATACCATGTCATAATCAAGGTTGCTAGTTCTGTCAACAACTAAAAATGGCTGACTAATCTGAAACTTAATGAGACATAAAAACACTACTAAGCTCCATATGAGACAACTGTGTCAGTGACCATGTAGCAGAACAATAAAGCAAGCATTTATTGTTCTTGATTTTAAAGGGAATTGTACTGATTTATGCAACACTCACCTATGGATAGGTAAGCATATCAAAACAGACAATGCACTGGGACTTGTCTCCTTTTCGAAAATAAATACCTACACATTTTTTCTTCATATCAAATTTAAAAGCTTAATGAGTCATACAAATGAGATGTCTACCTAGTATTTTCCTCCCTTCTCTGTTTCCTTCATTTCCATTCATTTACTCTAGCAATTAGAAATCATCCTTGTATTGCTTAGCCCTAGTAGATAATTCCCACAGTTGGAATTTTAAAATGTGCCCTTTAAAAACAATGAGAACAGCATTCTCGTGCAAAGATTCCTTCACCTTGTAATTCACAATGGTGACCCCTACCAAATGAAAGTCCAGCCAATTGTTCCATTGAAAGCTTTTGGGAGTGGCTATAGAAGGAAAAGGTTGAAATGTTTTGTGCCAGTTTACGAAACTATAATCCGATCATCAGTTGTTTGAATTTCCTTATCATTTTATGCCACTTTTCCATATTTTCTTGAATCCTTGTTAGTTTACAGTAGAATTTTATGATATAGATAACTGTAATGCAGATCCACACATTCCTTTCAACTTTTTGTAACCCCGTGAAATGATATTCATTTTCTAGTTTCTTTCCTTCTTGCTTTTCTCTTTTGTCTGTGTGGTGGAAAAGAGAGGTGGCAGTTGGAACATCATTTGCTATTGCTTTATCTAGTACTGAATTTTTTAGCAATGTTGTCATCTTTGAGAGATCCATTCCATCAAGAGAAAAAGATCTAGTATCTCTTCTCTTGCACCTGTTTTCAAAGGGTCAAAATCTTTTCTGAAGATCTCATTCTAGACATGATATTGTTTCCTTAGTCCATCCTTAAGGTGTCATGTTCAAGGGGCTAACTCCTGCCCTTCATACAAGACCCAATTTTTAGAAAATCTAAAAATTCCTTAACTGCAGGGTATATCAGTTCTTGAAGATTTTGTGAACATTTTACAGTCCATGGCAAAGCAGAAGAGGAGCCAACAACATGAAATGACAACCTCCTATCATATGGTAGAGATTCAGTGGAAAGAGGTTGGCTGCAGATTTTTAAGCACAGTAGCTGAACTTTGGTCAAACAACTGGATAGAAAATCTCAGAATTGAAGCCAGCTTAAGCATGCCAGACAGGAGAATCTACATGTCGTTCATATGAAAATATATTTCATATCCAGACCTGCAAGGTCCAGCTTGTTCTCAAACTTCATCGTGAGGTGGTAACATGAAGGGTTGAATTTTTTTAAACTTAAAAAATAATATAGGTCAAGTGAAAAATACTCTACCCAAAGAGCTTTGCGTTGTGAGAATCAATGGTATAGTTATTATCTCAGGACCTAATAGAATTTCATTATCTATACTTATATTCATGAATAATGAGTTGCCGATTTCACAGTCTTAGATTGACAACCCCTTTCTTGTCTGTCTAATGCAAAGTAGCCTAAAAAAGGCTTTAAACCTCCATTAAAATCCATGCATCAAATGCATTTAGACATAGAATGTACATTGTAATGAAACGGCTTAGCTTAAAATCTAATAAGCAGTATAATGTAAACTAATCCATCACAATAATCTAAAGCTTTTAAATTTAGCCATCTCTCTCCTTATCAAGTTTATTCTCTGGCTGACAAGTCTAATTGTTCCTTTGGTGGGGTTATATAATCTCATTCCTCATTATTGCAACCAACAAGAACAACCAAATAAGTAGTTGTCTGCCAGCGAATGGGACAGATTTTGCTAACATGTCAGCATTGCCAAGTTTATACCAACACATAAGAGTTGATTTTAAAGCATTGAAATGTTAAGGAGTAATTAACAGTTGCAGTATGAGCTCTATCTTACATGGATCGAGCTCAAGATGTGAGCATAGAAAGTATATAATATCATGAAGTATGAGCACAGTAGGTAATTATAGGAATTTCATGATTATTAACCAAATGCTACAAATTCAGCATAAGATATGCCATCACAAGTGGAAAATACCAATCTCCACTTTTATTCGATTGCATTTCTATTGTGTGTAGAAGAGGAATATAATGCTTTTTGAATCCCCACATTTCACTATCCTCTATGCTTCTTAGCTACACCGTATAATTGTCAATCTGATACTTTGATCAAAGCTCAGCTACTAAGTCTCAAAAATATAGAGACAATCTCAATCTGCTGAGTGTCCATATGGTTGGGTTGCAGTCCCAAATATTGATTGTATTTGCAAATATTTCCTAGCAAAAGATCAAGTATGAATCTTTACCACATTACTGTGTTATTCTACTGTTTTGTTTTAGCAACTGACAGCTTATTAGTGACATACTGTTTTATCAACAGAATAAAATATGAATACTTTTCATCACACAATTTGTCCCACTACTTCATCTAACCTGAATTAGAAAGGAAAGATTAAGAATATGCTAATTTGATATTTTAGGGACATGCCTTTGGGATCAATAGCTTGAGAAAAAGAATGCCATTACAACACTGTCAAATATATCATTTCTAATACATCAGATAAATTGCATTAAATTCATATGCACATTTAAGCCAGTCAAAGTTCATTTTCCATGGAAAATGCAGTTCCTTGTCATCTACCATATTGAAGCAAGGATCATGGTTATTCATGCATGTGCAAACCACAGTACAGTAACATTCTTAGAAGATTAATTTCTGAAGCCTCTTATGTTCCTTGGTGACTAGTCCTTTGGTGCACACAGATGCAAGATCTACAGCAAATGGCAAGGATGGTTTTATTTTTAATGTTATGACAATGAGCTTGAGACTGCTGCTTCTGTGATGATACTGAAACCTTAGTCTGTCTTAACATGTAAGCAATTTCTTCTATATACTATATTTTTTACAGTTGCTAATACCATAAGTCAACTGTTACTACTAGCAGCTGTAACCTCTTAATGTTAAGAATTCAAATTTCAAAAGCTTCAATTTTGGTGTACTGTTATTCACGGAATCCAGAAGATTCACATTTGTTCTTAAGGAAATTTGACTTTAGGCAATGAATATGAATGTCCTAGGAAATTATAATGCTAGGGACTACGTGCTAACTTTAAAGATTTCTCCTTTTAAAGACAGTTTTTTCTCTTCTTTTGTAATTGCTTCCTATTTGGAGGCGTAGAATATTCTGTATCTCTCCATCAATTTGTGTCCCTTTCTGACAGGGAATCAAATTTGAATACATCACTGATTCAATTAATGTCCATTTCTACCCACAGCTCACACATTTTAAGATGTTAAGCTCATCTTAGCTTTCATAATTGCAACTTATTGAGGTTGCAAAAAGAGAATTTTAAATTAGCTTACATAATTTTTTGCAGGTGGGAAATACAGTGTGCTATTATTTCAGGTCGTCTTGGATTAGTTGGAACCCTATGTCTGGCTTTCCTCTTCTTCCCAGTTACTCGTGGATCGGTCCTGTTGCAACTTCTCAACACTTCATTTGAACTTTCAGTGAAGTATCACATTTGGATAGCTCATCTAACAATGGCGATCTTTACAGCTCATGGGATGTCCTTTCTGTTGATATGGGGAGCTACACATGAACTTCCTGCCAAGGTACTTACATAACCCCTATATACAGGATTATAACTGGCTGTGCTACCAATTACTTTTGTGGTATATCAGTTATCTTATACAAGGGATTCAATCAAAAGGCTGGACCTTGTGATTCTTGTTAGATATGGAAATCAAAGTTTCTAAGATTTAAAATTGGTTTTCTATTGATTGAAAATGTCCTCAAAAGATTGAATGAAGAAGGAAGGCTTTTATAGTTGTGGTATTTTATGGTATATGCCAAAATCTTACTCATAGTTGTCAGAATGACTGACACATAAGACTTGGTTTACAAACATGCCTCTTTCTTAGACGTGTCCAATGGTGTTAGCATATTATGTCTAGTTCTTCCATGAAGCAATATCAAATTATTAACAAGCATGACTATAAAAATGAAGAGTGATGAGATTCCATTAATAATAAAGCTCAATAGCCAGATTCTGGGCAAGACAGAGAGTCAAATATAATTGATTCCATCAGACTTAACAAAGGAGTTGGAAGATCACTAAAAATTTTCCTTCTACTTTAATGCATCAAAATTAACACAGAATTAATGTTAAAATTTGTTTTCAATAGAAATATGTAAATCATGAAAAAATATGTAAAAAACAAGTATGCTTTGTGAAATCTGTCTATTTTTAACTTTAAACTCTTTCATCACTGTGAACTGACACTCTAGAAAAGCAATATTAGGAAATGAAGAAATAATGTATTATGCATTTATATGTAACCGATTCTGTTTGATCTTTAAACTTAATACGTTTCTCAAGAACTTTTCCTACCAATTTTAGCTTCTTGAGTTATTTGGACTTGTACAGCCATAGACTTAGCTTGTATTGTTGAGTAGGAGCTGAGTTCAGATACCATACATAAAATTAGCAATTATAGATAAAAATAGTAGGATTAAACCAAAACTGAGATCATTGTTTTATCCTTCTAAACTCTAGAACATTGATACATGGGAATGCATCAAAAAAGCCCGAGACACATTATCCCGTCTCCTCCTCCAAAATAAGTACTCCTGACCTCACCCTCACCAACATGCCAATTTTCAATTAAAAAAAAAAATGAGATATAATAAAAATATATAAACAATCTCATTCCTAAAGGCCTGTTTCACAAATTGAAGAAGAGATAAATTTCCAAAATGGAACCAAAACAATCAGAATATTTTTCTTGAAGAGTACCAACAAACTAGAGACAGAAGCAAAAACTGATAGCAGTAGAGAAGGATTTTCTATTTCAATTTTTAATGAATGTTCTACACCAGTTGTGTTTCAGGTATTGATTTGCTAATGATAAATATAGAATTTAATTCACTTTTGTGATTTCTTACTTTTCTTGTATTTTGTAGTGATTGATTATTAATAATCACACATTTTTATCCAGAATGCATTACTTTAATGTCCCATTTTGGGATTGCCCTAAAGTCACAGTTCAATTAAAGAAAGAAATCTAATATAGTTAAAACTTTTCCAATCGAAATGTTTTAATCATGACAAATCCTGTTTTACATCTTGCAATCATGTTAGACAATATTGGGAATATAATTTATAAAATCGACTATTTCTACGAGGGTTAAGGATCAAATAACATATAACAGTAAATATATCAATAATTATCTTAATCCATTTAGATAAATCATGTAAATCAATAGTCCATGTTTAAAGTTCAACCACTACAAGGCTTGAATTAGGAAGCATGATACAGTGCCCAACGCATCACTCACATTAAGAACAAGGGTGGTTACCACACTACCCTTGGCCCACGTGGCAGGATGCCATCCATCCAACATGGCATGGTCGACCTGGTGGGGAGTTTGTCTCTGCCCTCCCAATTTGTGTCACATTATTCACCCACCTAGGACTGTGACCTCTCTTGATTCAATTCCAAGTTCAAACAAACAATTATTGTAGAGGTTAGAGAAGATACCACAATTTGGTGCCTAAAATATTCCTCTTATCTAAGCCCAAGGGAAGATTTGAAGTTTTGAAGCAACTAATTCAGCCCCCCTCTTATTTGCCTTTTGCCTTATTTCCTACAAGATGTTTTTGTTTTATTTGTAGACTTTTGAAAAGGATGAGAATGTGCATTCCTAGCTGCTTCGTTTGCTTGTTTTTTCTCTTGAGTATATTTGTTCACAACATGGTTTGGAAGAAGGATTTTAGTTAGCACTCCATTAACTCTTGACTTTATTGTAAAAAAATTAATGCCTTTTGAGAAATAAAGCCAATTCCTCTTTGCAATGGCTTCAAATCCACACAAAACCTCCTCCACCCCACATTGGTTGAACCATTTTCACATATTTCCATAGTGGAGAAGTTTGGCCCATTTTGAAGTAGTAGTTTCTGGTGCTAGAAACACTTGCGATTCTACGTGTTTCATGGGAAATGCTGTATCATGGCCATTCCTATGGCAGATAGAGAGCTTTCATGAGTTACTCCTTTCTTACAGAAATCCATTCCTACATACCTCTCTAAAAATGCTGTGATAGGTTTAATCTGACAGGCTAGAAATGGCTTGCATATCTACAATGTATAAAATGCTGCATCATGGGCTCGAGTTTTCTTCTTAGAACCTTACTTGTGGAGGAGCCATCTACATCATGCAATATAGTCTTATAGAGTTTCATGAGGCTAGTTTGTGGCTTTCTCATGTTCCTCCTATTTAGAATATGAACACAAATTAGGTTGTGGCTACTTCCCCATGTGGTGTGATTTTATCCTATATGCCAATTGCAAGCACATCCCAAACATGCATGTTAAACCTAATCCTACACTAAATTGGAGTTTACAGCTATTTTATTATACACCCCATGCTAGTTTAGCTATCAACTCAAGTTCCTCTCCCTATGAAAGAACACAATTCGCAGAGTGAAGCATTTAGCCTCTACACCATCTTTGGACGAAAATAAAATTGATCAAAGATATAAAATGAACCTTCTTGATAACTATTAAAGAGATGGGATATGAAGGTACATTTAACTAATCACGCCTTCAATTATTCTATGTCAAATGTCTTTCCAGTGAGAACCATACATGCTTCCAACCTAACAGAGGTAATGAAGGGATAATTTTGTATTGGAAGATATTATAGGTAACACCATGAAGGAGGTGTCTATTTTTCACATTCCAGTTGCGCAATTTTCACTTGGCCATAATGACTTAAACTTCAAATTCTTGGTGATAGGTATTTTCAGAAGTAAGAAAGAGAGTGGTGACACGTTGTGTGAACCATAAATATAGAAATGTCATTTTGGGCAGTATTCAGTATCAGAAGGATATTACTCTGTAGGCAGAAGGATTTTACTTTTCCAAGCTATGGAAAGTATGGTTTCCAAGAAGTAGGCCTGTATTTGCCTGACCTAGGAGGATATGGGATTTATTGTAGGCAAGATTTTGTTAAATGGATTTTCTGTGAAGGTTTTGGTTTTCATCCACAAATCTATGCAAGTTATTATCTACTAAAAGCACTATCATGTTTACAACATGGGAAGATACTAATAAGCTTAGTTACCAATTCGGGTGTGGATCCAGATGCAAATGCAAGAATCGGGTGTGTGAGTTGTTTTGGGGGAGATGCTGATGCATTTGGATGCATATGTGTGTGTATATACATTTATATTTTAAAAATCTCTATATGTATCATGTATAACAGTACATGCAAAAGAATGAAAGAAATATATAAATTAAAACATTTTGATTTGATAGTATGCTACTTCACTAATATATATTCAAATTGAAACTCAAAAATTCAATAGGTCTATAAGATTATAAACCATATCATATATGCCTATGTTCATGATTCCAAGGCAAATCATAAAATTATCACAATTACAAAATCAAAATACAGTTCAATGTTCATCAATCTGAATCAGAATCATATGGATTCGCATAAAAATCTTCATCATCACTAACTCTTCCAACTGCTGCAAGTTCAAGATCATTTGAACCAAGAACAAACCCACTTGTGCTAGATGCACCATGTGTCATGATGTTATCAGCATCATTATCAGTGATTGTAGTAAGATTTTGAATCGTTGCATCCAAGTTTGCACACTCAGGTTCTACATCCCAAAGCTTGGCTGCCCCCTCATAGTGTTCCTCCTTACATGACAAAAGATGTAAGTTGGTATGAATGTAAACCAAGTCTTCAATGTTTTTAGAGCCCAACTGGTTACTCTTCATTGAGTGGATTAAGGGGTATGTACTCCAATTACATTCAACAGCAGAAGAACTTGCAACTTGGACAATACTTGCAATTACAAAATTAAAGTAAAACATAAAAATGAAAAGCAATTTAGAGAATTGTAGAATAAAAGTGGTTACAAAAAACAATCAAAACTTACTTGTGAGAGGATTTTGATTGCAAGAGTTGTAGATGCTTAAATGGTTGACCATATAGGTACCACCATGTGATAGCTTCCATATTACATAGGTCATTTATTGCAATAGTACTAAGTTTTGCTCCAGAAGAAAATAAGCCATATTTTCTCCTAACTTTTTTGTGATTTTCATCATCTAGGAAGATTCTTGAAAAATCTTTGTAGCACCATCTAGTAACTTCTTCATCTGCATATGGTGCTACTACTTCTGGCATAGCAAGTACTTCCTCGCTATAGTACCTTGGAGATAAGGCATATGCAAGGAGGTACAATGGGATAGTCATCTTTTGCAAACGAGATGAATGATTGTTTCTAGTTGATTGCATAAGGCTTCACATTGTACGCAGTCATTCTCATGTGTTTGAACTTTATATAGAAACCTTTACCTTCAATACCATTGTATCCATGCCATCAAAGCCATCCCCCAAACAAAGGCTGATCTTTATTGGCAAAGCAAAGCATAGTCATGATAGGGTTCGTGAAATCTAATATAAATTGCATGTGAGGCCATCAATTGTCATCCAAGATCAATGTCTTGATCTTTTGTGCCCTCTTTGAATTTGAAGCCTTCTATATACCCCACTGGCTAGAAATAACCATTTGGCTTAATGCCCCTTGCACCTTGACAAGTTGTCTCATAACAATAGTATGAGATGCAAATTGGGTTTCAATGACCTAAGTAAGTTAATTATAACAATATGTCAATAAATATTAAGCAAAGTTATATGCAATTTGATAATTGAAAATGACATAAAATTTATTCAATTTAAATAAATAAATAAAATTTAGAAATTACAATTTACCTTCAACAACTTCAATTTAGAGCATGATCTAAATATCGACTGTGACATGTGATGGTTCATCACAAACATTTGTATCTCCTCTTCTTGGTAAATTTGCTTCACCCAATCTACTTGAGTGCTAATTTGTTGCATGACCAAATCTTGGAGTGTATAGTGCATGGTGTCCAAAAGATATCGTCATATCGACCCTCAACTAAGACACCTGCACCCCTACAATTTGTGACATTGTCTGTTATCACCTGGACCACATTCTCACTACCCACCATCTCTATGGCCTCAATGAGAAATTTGGAAATGAATTGTGAATCTTTCACATCCCCTCCACAATCAGCTGCCTTAAAAAAAACATTGCCCCTTTGGGTGAAACTACAATCACATTAATTAATGGTTAGTTTTTTGTATCTCCTCGTCTATTCGAAACAATAGTAACACCTGAAGTTTTCGATGAATTTCTAATTGGGTGAATAGTTTTCTCTACATGAGTCTTCTCTTTTTGCAATAGAATGGTACACACCTTTTCATATTCAGGACTTGTCTAATCAGCTAGTGCTTTATTTATGGCTGTCACCATTTCCTTCCAATATGGTGATCTCACCAGGTTGAAAGGAAGACCATTGGCATATAAGGAACATGCAAAAGGTTGATCAACAAGCTCTCTTGCTTCCATTTTAAATGTAGTGTCCAATGGACCTCTTTTGCTGGAAATATTTTCTACTTCTTCCTCTTCCACTACTGGTATAGGTACTTGCAAGAATGGGTGTTTGGAGGGTACAATTGGTTCCTTGGGTAATTGCATTGTTTTCTTTGAGGATGGAGGTTGACAAATTTTTTTTTATATCTTATAACCAAATTATCAGCAGCTTCTTGTTAATTTACAAATGAGTCTATTTGTGCATTTAGCCAATCCCTTCCTATTTGTGCCTTTGCACATTGCAAATCCTTTACCAGCAAGGCCCATAAAATGAAGTTTGACCTAGGAATATGAACTATTAAATGCTTTGCATTTGTTTGACAATAATTACACTTCCAAAGATAGGAGCCACCTCCTACTACTTGTGATACTCTTGTAGTATGTCTCCATAAAGGAGGTCCTATGTCATATTGAAATTATTGGCTCCTTGCCCTCCACTGAACTTTGACTATTGGTGGCAGCCATTCTTGTGCGATACAATCTAATTTCTTGCTGTAATAAGAAATTTAAATTATAAAAAAGACCATGAATGTTGAGCATACAAGTGCAAAAAAATGATACAAATTTACTAAAATAAATAGCTATACTTGTTTCTTTATTTCTTAAATATTTTTTTAAAAAATTGTAAAATTTCTTTACAAACTTGAAACAATTCATCAAAATCTCAAAAAAATATCATTGAAGGACTC
The DNA here is from genome assembly GCA_028749045.1 of Cupressus sempervirens. Taxonomy (NCBI): domain Eukaryota; kingdom Viridiplantae; phylum Streptophyta; class Pinopsida; order Cupressales; family Cupressaceae; genus Cupressus; species Cupressus sempervirens. The sequence continues at coordinate 383,713,524 of CM053784.1, forward strand.
GACAATGGGATCAAATGCTTACCGTAGATGTTTAATACTTCTTTGTGGAAGCTATCTCTTGCTTTGCGAATGATCCATTTTGAAAATAATTGCCTCACCTTCGAAATGCTAAAATGGAGACCAAACGAGAAGAGACTAGCTGCAAACAAAATGACATGAACAGTGGCTGAATGGCCTCTTTTAGGGACGTTTAAGGGTTTAGGACCAAAATTGAGAATAAAAAAATCATATTTGCACATGTCAAATTCATTTTCTAAGTTTCAAGAAGTGACTTTTTGGCCATTTTTGGCCATCAGAGCATGCTGAGGCTTTTGGAAGCACGCAGATGCTTGTGGGTGCCATCAGGATGCAGCCTCTAGGCCTCCGGAAGCATGTCTCCAAGATGCCTGGAGACGTGCTTCTGGATGTTTGGAGGCCGCATTTGGATGGCACCCACAGGACTTTCACCTCCAGATCGGCATTCAGATGCATCTGCTTCCGCTTCTAGAGGCAGGAAGCTCACACTAGTAACTAGGGATTTAAGGTATTCGGAGATGTTGTTCTTGTCATTTGTAAACTTTCTGATTTGATCATCTCATACATTTTTGAGGCTGGAAGATCTTATTTATCTTATCAAAAACAAAAAAGATAGCTCTCTTGCATTTGTTATAGCAATCCTTGCTTATTTCCATTAGGATGAACATTAATGTCATATAATTTGTCATTTGGGAAGTGTTTCTAAGCTGAATGTCAGAGCTCTTATTTTTCTTAAAAGATCTTCTTTTACAGAACGAGGGAAATTTTTGCATTGTGCTGAATATTTTCCTGATTGTATCTGTTCAAGGAAGATCATAAAATTGCAGAGTCAATTGGATGTAGTTCTGAATTATCATTTATGTTTAACCTGCAGGCTGGTAGTATTGTTGCTCTGATACCAATTGCTATGGCCCCTTTTGGGATTGCACTATATTCACAGTTCAATTAGAGCAAGAAATGTAATATAGTTAGAACTATAACTTTACCAATTAAATACGTTTTATGATATATTCTGGTTTAGATCCTGCAATCATATTGGAAGCATAATTAAAAAATCCAAGTATTTCTACAAGAGCTGAGGGTCATATAACATATAACTGAATATTTATTAATAATCATAAATCATGTAATACTAGTTGTTTTTTATAATTCAACCATAACAGGGGTTGAATGAGGTAAGTGTGATAGGGTGTCCAAAGCCTCTGTCGCACTAAGCCCAAGGACAGACTCAACACCCACCCTGGCCCACGTGTCAGAATGCCATCCACACAAGATGGAGTGGTCTGACTGGTGGGGAGCTTGTCTCTGCCCTCCCAATTTGTATTACCTCATTCACCTGCCTATGATTGTGACATTCAATTCCAGTAATCAACCATTATGGGAGCTAAAGAGGAAACCACAATAGGGCACCCAAAATCTTCCTCTTATCTAAGCCCATGGGTGGGATACAACTCCCCCCTTGGTTCACATGTGGCAGGATGTCATCCATCCAACATGGGGTGGCCTACTTAGAAGGGAGAATCATATTTGCTCACCCTCATATTTCTTTCCTTACTTTACATAATTTCTTTTGTGAAAATAAATAAAATTAGGAATAGAATTTCATATTATTGCCTGTACAAAATATACGTATTAAATATACTACCCTAGTGCATGCCACAATATTTTACTATATTGCCCAAATTGCTGATTAAGAATGCAGGTTCTTATAATAGAGATTATCTGCTCTGAATTCCTTTCTCTTTTACGATGTTCCTTGATTTTTGATCTTTTGTGGATGTCTTCTACAAATGAGACTTCCTTTTATTCTCTCCACAATGGAAAAGGTCATACCCTTATGTCTTAAAAGAATACACCTATTTGCAATTTCTGCCCTTTTAAAGAGTCCCAACTCTTCCTCTTAACTGCAGGCCTGAACCTTAGTTATATTTTATTTAAATATCTCTTGTCGTAGGAAATCGCTGCCTTTTGATATGTTCTTTACTTTATAACCTGATTTCTCTATGGATTTCTAACATTTTATATTTATTTAATTTTCCTAAGTTGGAATTTTTCGATGGTTGTGACCATGATTAATAATGCAGAGTTTCCTCCTAACAGGGCAGGGACATGGCAGTTACATTTTATGGACTCTGGAAAATTGATACCAATGATTACTTCTATTAATTTTTAAAATAATTTTAACTTTTTACAAATTCTTATGTCATTGAATATATTTGTGCTTGACCCCCTTAGCTGAGTACTCTGATTCCACTTCACATCCATGGTGCTTTAACAGCCTCCCCATGTGCTACTAATATACATGCTACACATCGCATTCATAAGTGACCAAAACCCAAGGGGTAAAACAGCTATAAATCTCCATTAAAATATATCAATTGTCCAACTAACATGATAAGCTTTAGATCATTCTTTCAAAGTTTGCTAGCAGAGTTAAAACACCCTCCTAAAATATAGCTTTGAGTAAGTTTACCAAACATATCTTTCTTAGCCCCTTTAACATTTAATTCCTCTTGAACCACCAAAAGGTTCAAGACTTGAAAATGAGCTATGAAGATTGGCATGAATTATTCCCTATGACGATATGATGTAAAGGAAATGGTGCTTGTAACATTATCCAAAAATAATAATCAAAATGCTTGAGCTTTGAATTGCCAAGATTTATAAATCAATCAAATGACAGGGGCTCTTGAGGGGAGACAATGAACTTGTAGAAATTGATATGACTGTATTTGACACAAACTCTTATGAAAATCCATAGATACTATTTGCAACAGTTGCATTATTCACAAGAAAGAGTTGCTTATTACAGGTTCATCTTGTCTGAACCGCCTTTGCTAACTAGATCTATTCTAGTTTAGGAAATACAGATTGTAAGTGCTATCCGTGTCGGGGTTATAAATAGACTTTCCACTCTGAATTCCAAAACTTGATGCATACAGACTGTATTGTAATGCATGATGAGTTCAATAAATTGAAAATTAAATGGTTAACAAATATTACCTATTGTTTTGTCATTCCAGAGGATTAAATTTTTTCCAATTTCTATTGCAGGCCTTGGAACTGTCTCTAAACAGGGCAATAAGATCTAATTTACTTGTTAATACAAGAAACAATATTCTTGATAGTCTATTTCTGTCTTATCTAATAATTCCTTGTATCTAGCAGAATTTCTGTAAAGATCAAACAATAAAAATCATGAATAAAGTCCAATAGAATTGTAAGCAGTACCTCTAACTCCTATCATACTGGCCTCATCAATCATCTGACAGGTCCAAGCTCAAAAGCATTAGGTCCAATAGCTTGCAGGATGGTATAATGACTGTATCCATCCGGTTTCAACTTGTGAGGATGATGGGTTTTGAATGTGTAGTTGTCCAAATTAAGCCATGTTGTTTTGCCCATGTGGAATTTATGCATAACCCATTTTTGAAATTGTAGAAGCTTTGGTTTATGTGTCTTGAGAAAAATATCGTTGGATAGTGGAACATAGAGGTAGTAGATACTTCCACAAAGGTCATGACACTATCTTGCTTCTATTTTTGTTTGGTGGATAGAGTAGAGATGTGTTCATAATGTGTAAGGGTGGGTTAAAAACTATAAGCGTAGTTGTCCAAATTAAGCCATATTGTTTTTCCCATGTGGAATTTACATGACCCATTTTTAAATTGCAGAAGCTTTAGTTTACATGTCTAGAAAAAAAATATCCTTGGATATTGGAACATTGAGGTATTAGATACTTCCACAAAGGTCATGGGACTATCTTGCTTCTATTTGTGTTTGGTGGATAGAGTAGAGATTTGTTCATAATGTGTAAGGGGGGGTTAAAAACTATAAGAAAACTCTTCTAGGGTCAGAAAGTTGTCATTTTGGCTGCTGTGGAGGAACTTGTCCATTGTTTGATATCAATATATTGACAATTGTTCTTTGGCCATCTGTCTGATAATAGGAAAGTGTAAATGTCTAATTAGAATCTTCACAAACACTTAAAGTTTCAAGAATGACCCGGGTACAACATGGTGAGATATATATTCATATTATATATATATCCTAGATCCACATAACTTCATTCCAATTGCACCATTGCATCACTTTCAGATTGAATAGGAATGCCTTAATAGTAGCTAAGACATTTCCATACATATATTATTCCAAAAGCAACCTCAATGATATGTGTAGGACTATAAAAGTTCTAATTTTTGAATAATTGTGCACATAGATACACCGCAAACATTTATCCTGATATACAAGAGCTGTTCAAATCAAAATATAATGTTGACTTCATCAAGAATACGCAACATCATATTTGTGTCATATCCAAATTCAGTCTTTAATAATTAATTGTGAACATGGCACTGAGAAAACATTGGTAACAAAGGTTTCTTCTGATGTGCAGCTGTTATCCTGGACTGAAACAGGATTTTCAAATATAGCTGGAGAGATTGCTTTGTCAGCAGGCCTGATAATTTGGTTGACATCGATAAAACCCATCAGACAACGTTTCTTTGAATTCTTCTACTACACTCACCACCTGTATTTGATATTCATCGTCTTCTTTGCACTACACGTTGGAGACATGGCATTCTCTCTTGCACTACCTGGAATTTTCCTTTTTCTTCTTGACCGTTATCTCCGGTTTCTCCAGTCACAAAAAACTGTACATGTTATATATGCCAGAAAACTGTCTTCAAGCATTGTACAACTGGCTATTGCAAAGCACCCAAGTAAGTATACATGCCTTATTAAACTCAATTTGTTTATGTACAAATAAAAACAGGTGGACTTTGAGTGGAAAAGATACAAATAAAACAACGTTTAGTTTCAATTTATATTTATCTTGCATAAGCACTTTTATTCACGAACCAAATCATTTTAGGGCTCACAGATTGCAAAGTAAGGAATCCATTATTCTGTGTTTCTATGAACTGAGTTACGTGCATTTATATCAGATTTTCATTCACATCGAACTATGTTCTTCTAACAAAATGTTTAAGCATATTTGAAGATATTTTATACCCCCTTGAACCTTAGGAGAAGTTTGCTGGTCATTCATTTAACTTATGTTGATTATTTTCACATCATTTGACAAAAGGCTCATTCAGACATTTTAAGATAGTTTTTGAAAAGCTGTCAGAGTATTCGTATGTCTATTTTCAACTTTTGACATTTTTAAAGGATTTTGAGATTGTTTCTCGTCTTTATATTTTTGTTCTGCGTTAACTGTCATTACAGGTTTGTCCAATTCTTTAGGGAATAAGGTAGAGTTTCAATCTGATCTTTAAATGTTTTCTGATTATTGGGAGACCAAGGATGGTTAGGAACTTTCTGATATTGTTCTGTTTGAAGTTTTGATCTGCCAGTAAATGTAATCGCCAGCCACAATTTACAATTTCATTTACATACCTAAAACTTATAATTTTGTATACCTTATTTATACAACATTTTATTGTCATATACATATGAATATGAGAAGATCAACAAGTCTACTATGGAAACACAAGTTAAGTACATACAATGTAAATGAGTCAAGACACTCTTCGACTAAGCAACTTCTATACATGCAGGACTGGTGTACAACCCTATGAGTGTTATTCTTTTGAACCTTCCTTTTATATCACGTTCAGAATGGCATCCTTTCAGCATTGTTTCTACTTCAAGCATTGACTCAGACCAATTCTCTATACTAATCAAGTGCCAACGAGGATGGACCAAAAAGCTTGACGACTTCATGGAATGTATAAACTCTGTGGAGAGACCTTCACATCTTCAAGCAGCTATTGAAGGTCCTTATGGTCCAGCTTCTAGTGACTTCTTAAGGTATCAAATTATCTGTTCAGTTTTATTATTATATGGTAAGACTGTTAGATTATCATGGTGAGAAAACATAAGCTGCAGCATATATTATATTGTGCATATATTTGGGCATTAGTCGACTTAAATCAAGACACAAGATATGCTTAAAAGGTGCTGATACAGTTAAAAGCCTTGATAACTCCTACAATTAGTTACTCAAGAGGGAATACTATAACTTGACCAGGGACCATTACAATTTTTTTCAAAAATGTTGAAAATACGCCTTATTCATCCAACATAATATGTAAAATATGTAATCTCAATTATGTTCGTCTGTGCAGGTATGAAGCATTGGTACTGATCGGTGGAGGGAGTGGAATAGCCCCACTGCTGAGCATTTTATCAGAAACATTGCATCGGCATAACATTAACAATGGAAACCATGTTCCTAGGGAAGTCCTACTCATATACTCAGTCAAAAAAGCTGAAGATCTGTGTGTCCTAAATCTAATATCTCCCTCAACTATCTGTCCAAATTATTCTAGGCTGGTGAAAGTAGAGGTGCAAGCATATGTAACTCAGGCAGAAACCCCAGATACTGAAATGGGAAAGCTGGATGTAGAGGGAATACCTTCACCTACTGAAATATTTTTTAACAATGACCACAGCAAAGGAGGAAAAATCTCCAAGGCAGATACGTGTATGGGTTCTCTACATTCTATAACAAGCACAAACAATACTTTATGGCATGCAGCAATAATTGCTTCTGCATTGTTAGGATATCTTATATTGAGCATCGTACTAAATCACTTCTATATATACCCATTGGATAACAACACTTACACTGTGTTCCCGTGGTGGGCCAGAGGACTTATAACATTTATGTGCATGAGTTTGGGGATTGTGATCTTTGGAGGCTTAGTTTATATGGTTTGGAAAAGAGTTCAAACCAAGAAAGTCCACAAGTCAACACAGGAGATGTATGAGATGCAGTCAAGAGGCAATATAGGGGAGCAGCAAAGTGACACCATTTTAAGTGGATGCAGTATCCATTATCATCAACGGCCTAATCTTCAAGGTAACTTCATTTCTTGTGTAATAAAAAAAGATTTTGTCCCTTATGGATCTGCTGTGGAAATCATGGAAGGATGCCACCCGATTGTTTGTTCACCATCTATAACTAAGCAAAGCGACTAACTGTGCCGAAACTTGGACTAGGGGCAATTCAAAATTTTATACTGGGCTTACATGGGTCTAGCACTAAGCTATAAAGAATTCATGAAACACACAATATATTTTATATTTTATATTTTTAAATTTTATCTATCTAAAAATGTCAGAAAAGTGCAAAACCATACATGCTTTCTAATTTCTAGTAGAAAAGGAGGAGTTTCCATTGCAAGTCAAATTGTGATATTGCTATTAGGATTCAACCATGTAGTTTTTGTGTCAAATTCAATGATCCATGTTTCATGAGTAATGGTTCACAAGAGCCCATCTCTCATGAGAATGAATGGAACACTGAGCATTCATTGCACTCACTGACCCATGAATGGAACACCTGGATGCAATGAGTGCGAAGTGTTCCATTCACTCTCATGAGAGATGGGCTCTTCTGAACCACTACTCATGAAACATGGGCTAATGTGTTTGACCCAATAACTACACAGTTGAATCCTGATAGCAATATCACAAGTATCTAGTACTACAGGTGTTGCATACCTTTGTTTTTGTATCCACTGTTTTATATGGCTCTATTATGAACTAAAACATTCTTGTAGTTTGCTTGACCCAAATACTTATAATTCTTCTTTGTGATTGGCATGTCAAATTGGAAGACATCATTGGAAAATTTGGTTTGGAAATGGATGGAAAAACTGTGGGTGTTATAGTGTGTGGACCAGAAAGTATGCAGGAAAGTGTAGCATCAGCCTGCAGGAGTCACACTTCCTTACCGGGTTTCAAATCCTCTGCTGCACTGGATTTTCACTCCATCAGTTACACTCTCTAGTCAAGTCTTCTCACAAGATTTGAAGTCCTGCCCGCTTTTCTTTCTCAAATGCACCTGTGTATGCAAAAAAAAATTATACGTTGAACATTCACCATACTTCATGAATTTGCCTATATCATGTCCAATAATTCATAGACCCCACACAGTATTTTCCTCTTTACCAATCTCTGTAGTTTGCCTGAGTACTATGTAACTTTTATATAATGAATTTAATAAGAATGATATACTTTGAGCCATTCTGGAGGTTTTAACTTTTTTCTTTGTTTAACTTTTCCTTATGGTATCAGCTGAGCATTCTCACAAATGTATGGAGAACTAAAAATAAAAAGAAATTTCAAGATTATGGAAGATTTTGGATGATGTCAAAATACTAAGAATAGGTGCCAATTATTTGGATAAATATGTAATAAATTTTTATGTTCAGAGCATTAGAAAAAAATTAAACACATAAACAAGGGACATGGATCTCCTTTCCCTATGTACAAACATTTGATAATAACAATAATGTGTATTCCATATCTATTTTTAATTGGATTAAGAAGCAAAGTTAACAACATTGTGTGATGTCCCCACTCTGGCATAAAATAAATAAGTACTATATATAAAGTAATATTAATAATAATATTTTATAAAGTAATACTATATTATAATATCATATATCATATAATAATAATAATCTAATATATTAAATCATAATATAATGATTAAGATATATTTTAATATAAAAATACTACATTAAAAAATGTATTACAATATAATAATATATACTTGATATATTAAAATAATATTTTTTATGACATTATTATAACTAATCTTATTAATTAATATAAGTATATTATTATTAATATAATATAATATATATAGTTGATATAACATAATTATTAATATAACATATCCTATGATATTAATTAATATAATTAAGGTTATTAATATTATTCACATTATTATTATTTAATTAATATTATGAAAGGACATGACCCTTTCTATTAATATATATATGGATTTATAACCTTGATAAGGGGATCAGATAGAAAAATAGGAAATACTATCAAATTATACAAATAACATGTTAAATCTGAAGATGCCTCAAAAATGGGACATTACAAGTGGTATCAGAGCCCCGGTCTTGCCATCCTGTGAAAAACAACCTAATCAACTACTGAAATTTGAAATAGGATTTCTTACCAGAATATTTGAATCAAAGGACATTCTCTAGCTCCTGCGCAATAAGGTCAGAGAAAATTCTCTCTGACTCCTCTAGATCCCTAGAAACGACAGCCCTAAGATCAATGAAGACTGAATTTAGCAATCCAGAGCACTATTTGGGCCAGCAAATGATAAATACGTCATGGTGAATTGCATTAATGGATTCATTTGTTCTTTTCAGTAGGAATATTGTGCACAAGATCTTGTTCATATTATACATAGACAGTTGCAATATACTCAAAGGAAGAAAGAGAAGCGCCAGTTTAAAATATCTGAAGAACTAGAGAACAATTTACACCACCAACATAGAATATTATGTTCATCTGGTACCAGCAACTAGAAAATGAGACCAATTGCAAAACAGGAACAACTTTCATGTAACAACAGCAATTGATTCAGATTCAGTACTGATTTTAAATGGTTCTTGGCATGATAATAATGGAAGAGCTGAATCAACAGAAGGAAATGGTGTCAAATTTGTTGAGAAAAGAATTCTGAGAGAGGAGGATATTCAATTAGAATTGTTCATTTCTATTTGTTAATCGTTATTTTACATGATTTCTTTCTCTTCCCAATAATAGCAACTTGGAGTTATATTGGAGATGGGGGAAGGAAAATCAAACAGAGATAACTAGGAGAGAACGAGGGGCAAATCCGAGTGGACAAATGTTTAGGAATTATATCGACATGCATCTATACTCATCACCAAACAAAGGAAGCCATCTACAATTACCACTATCACCACAGGAGAGAGAGAAGGCATTGGACCAAAGCACATCTAGCGGGGAAGGTACACCAAGAACTACAAACATTATTAATGGGACATTATGTCATTTGCTGGGAATAGTCAGAATACAAGTTGTCGTGCAAAAGATTCTTGCAGATCTATGTCTGGACGTGCTGATTACAAAGTAAAGGTCTGAGACTCCAAGATGTGTTGATGTGTTGATACCTTTGTAGGGCACAAGGATATAATCCACGTAGTTAAATTCCATGTCTTTTTAGTGCAAGTGATGATAAGGACGTCAAGGGACGTGCATTCTTTTTCATCTAATTCAAAAATAACAGGTTTGTCTTATAATTCGTTCTATGTCTGGGCAAGAGGGTCATGCCAAACTTTGGAGAGGGGTGTGCGAGCCAGGGTCGCCAATCTGCTGAACAGTTCATCTTACAAGATATCTGCAAATATGCATTGAATTCGGTGTGTTAGAAAATATTTATATGGATAAAACACATGTATGAAGATAACATATAGGCGAAAGAAATGTTAGATGGGACTAATTCAACCTATATTCGGATTATTTCTGATTATTCAGGAATCTATAATGACATCAAATATTGTATTACTAAGAAAATATCTAAGTTTTCTAGTTTACAACCAGAAAACTAAATTATATACTATATATCTAATTTTCTATGTCAAGGAAATAATATCATCTGAGTTTTAGTACAACCAGTGATCCAGGCGCAGATGAAGATGGTGATTTTATTGTTATGGAAAATGAGGATGAGTTATGGATGCATGGAGACAGAATCTCATCCCTTTTCACACGGAGGTATCACTTGGAAGAAACAAAGGAATTAATGTCAAATACGACTCTTTGTTATAGTCAGGAAATAATACTAGTAAAACGAGAAACATCTTGAATACAAATAATCCATCCTTATTCGAGAAACGGGATCAGGCACAGATAGATATACAATACAAGGAATAAGATTAGTAAAAGAGAGGATAGAACAAAGACAAACGAAGATGTATATGTAAAGGTGTACCAAACCGAATAAACCCAATAAAGCAACTCAAAACTATAAAGTTCGATAGCTGGCAGTCTTTTATCAATATTATAGAAGTCGCTGAGAAGATGTCTTTACATTGGAAAAGTTATATGCGATGGATTGTAAAGAGATCCGGGCAATACATATTTAATAAACCTAATTACCACTCACGTGGTATCCACATAACAATGAATATGGACCGTTAGACAGTATGCAAAGGCAAGGCAATACTAAGAAGGTACAAGCACAACGTATTTAGGCTTGAGTCAGCCAGAGAGTTATTCGGGGAATGTTTTTGAGTGAAAACCCAAAAATATAGGAAGAAGATGCATAAAAAGACAATGAAACAATTCTATTGGACTCCCAAAACTTGTTGCCTTAACAAACTCAAGGAGAGAAGTCTTTATCATGTAGGAATGAAGACAAGTATTACCGTGGAAGATGGGCATGTCAAACACTCAAACTTATCAAGCATTGTGAATCGGTACTCTTAGTGCTGACAGTGTGATTAACAGGGAACTATGAACATTAAAGGTATCTCTATATCCAGAGCCGACATCAGTTTTATAGCATTTAAAATAGAATCCTTTACATCCATGGCAAATCTGCAATTGCTTTGGATTGATGGAGAATGTGTTGATAGGCACTTCCTAAATTTATGTCTTGGTTGAGTTGGAATTCATGTTCATTAAAATGTTTGCCATCAGAATGGTCTGCAAAACGACTCATTGTACTAGATTTGAATCCCAATATAAAGGGATCTCTTAGTGAGTTAAGAGAATACTGAAGCAGGTGAGACAAACATTGAAGATCTTTTTTCACTATTGTCTTTAGAAGAAGATGAGCTATGATCAAGGGAACATCAATAACATTCAGTCAATGAACAGAGAGGGAAGCCAATGGAGCTTCGAGGAAGTTCAACCATAGTTAAAATATGAAATTGTAAGTTTTCTTAATTAATGTAATCATAAAGGTGTAAAATTGATTATTTGAGAAATGATTTAAGAATTTCAAGTAGCTTTCCTATGGAGTCTACAATCAAGGAAGGTTTATAAGACCCCTTATTGTAATACTAGTTAAGGGAAAGACTATAAAGAAACCCTACTGTATATAACTTTCCTATGGGGTCTGCAATTAAGGGAGGTCTGTTAAGACACCTTATTGTAGTATTAGTTAAGGGAAATGCCATATTTAACTTTCCTATGGGGTCTGCAATTAAGGGAGGTCTGTTATGACACCTTATTGTAGTATCAGTTAAGAGAAAGGCCATATTTAACTTTCCTATGGAGTCTGCAATTAAGGAAGGTCTGTTAAGACACCTTATTGTAGCACTAGTTAAGGGAAAAGACTATAAGGGCATCTATCCTTCCTATGGAGTCTACAATCAGGGAAGAGCTACTATAATACCCTATTGCAGTACTAGTTAAGGGGAAGATAGTAAGGGAATCCTAACACTTTTCTATGAAGTTTGCAATCAGGGGAGAACAACCTATTGTAGTACTAGTTAAGGGGAAGATAGTAAGGGCACCCTACCAACTTTCCTATGGAGTCTGCAATCAAGGGAGAGCGGTTAGGTTACCCTATTGTAGTGCTAGTTAAGGGAAAGATAGTAATGGCTCCTTTTCACAAGAACCTTTCTAGCCAAACAAGCAATCCACTAAGTAGACCACCTCGTGTGGATGCCTACACCTGCCACCGAGGCCAAGGGGGCCAAAGTTATGCTCTTGGGCTTAGTGTGGAACTGGCTTGGATTAACTTATTATTATTCAAATTTCTTTGAAGTTTATATATATTTATATGCATGTACTGATGATTATTTTGTAGTTGCAGGGTTCATAAGCCTAATGAAGAAGTATAGTCATTGTGCATTGTTAATTTTAGGATCTAATCAAGGTTATGTATGATGAGTTTGCATCGTGTTTGCTCCGTGTCTTCATCTATCTACATCGTGTCTACTTCGTGTTTTCATCTATCTACATTGTGTATGCTTTGTGTTTTCATTCATGTATATTTCATAAATCTCTCTTGTCTTTTGAATGCAAATATGTTTCGTGTCTATGAAAAAGCTTGTGTATGAAAGATTTTGCTTGAGGACAAGCAAATTCGAGAGGGGAGGATTGGGATAATTACTGAGGTTTCAGGTCCTTGTAAAACTTGTGGTTTTCTGCTACTTTGATACCATGGACTTATTGGCTATATTTTAATAGATTTTGTATGGGGTTTTAGGTCCCCCCAAAACCTGTTTTAACATGAATCCAAAACAACATTACAGTGGTATTAGAAAGAGAACGTATTTACATGTTCATCACATTTGTATTCATTATAAGCACAATAGACATATCAATGAGGCAACTGTGGACGTGCAACTTCTATTATAAAACTAAAGCTGGAACAAGGGAGTAGCATAATGTTACAGGAGTGTTAAAGCACTTCCCGACTGCCAGTCAATTGAAAACCCCTACTTCTTGTGCCTTTTCATCCTTCTATTGGAGAGGCAAGTAGAGAAGAATCTGAAATGTATCATGTTGTAGTTGGCTTAACTCTATCTCATAACTATGCCTGGAGATTTTGGCTTGCAGATTAGTTGCAACATAATAGAAGGATGATACTAGCCAAGTCACTAGAGCTAGCAAATTGGAGCTTGTTTGAATTTCTAATTCCAGTGGGAGAAATGAGTGGGACAAGAGGCTTGACATCAAATCTTCCCAATATTTTTAATAACGGAAAGCTTGCAAGAGTTGGAAATCATATTATATGCATGAGAGGATCCAGGAATAGTGGATTTCTATGACCATGTGAAATGGAATAGAGCTGGAATGGGAGTTTTAGCAATCTCACACAAGAACAAAGTCAAAAAAAAATTGTTAAATATTCTTCTTCCCCACAAAAGGGGCAACATGGAGTTGGAATGAGGAATTTAAGACAAGATCTAACTGGAAGTTTGGTTTGAAGGAGTTTCTAAGTAGAAAATTGTGATTGGACATCAACTTTAGTTTTCTAGATTTGAAGACTAATGGAGGTTTTAAGGGCAGTCCATAACAATCTCACAATCGAACAAAATAAAAAGAAATGTTTTAAATAGTCTTCTTCCCCACAAAAGGGACAACATGGGGTTGGAAATGAGGAATTTAAGATAAGATCTGATTGGAAGTTTGGCATTAGGGAGTTTCTAAGAAGCAAATTGTGATTGGACATCAGCTTTGGTTTTCTAATTTGAATACTAAGTTTATTCCAATGGTCGCGGCTTTAATTACACTTTCAAAGAGTGTTGAGATGGTTAGTGATGGACAAATTAAGAACAAGTTACTTGTACAACAATTTGAGAGGAAATGTTCTAATGCTGCTTCCATTTGTTGAAGATTGTAGCCACGAGAGAGATCTTTATTTGTGATTTTTCTATATATTGAAATTTAGAAAATACCTCTATATATTTGTTTTTTCGACTGGAGAAGATATTTATGATAATAGTTGAGATAATATCATATGAAGAGACATGTTTCATGCTTTTGGAAACATGAAGAGTCTTGCATTTGGAAATTGAAGAAACCTTTAGGTGTAATATGAAGAGTCTCTCATTTCAATTTATATATGTGATTTATTAGTGTATTGTTATATGGTATCAAATGGAAAGCATTGTACTTGAACATTTTATTATCAATAAAAGAGATATTTTGTGGTGTGGCTCATTTTTTATTCCCTTCAAGTGGAAGGGTTTTCCTAGGATACTTGTGTCTTTTCTACATATTTATTGTACTTTTCTTATTGTTTATCTTTATTTTCTAGGCAGAACATCAACATGGTATCAAAGTAAGGTTAGGTAATAGTATGTAAGGGTTCCTATCATTTGTCTTTATTGTATCTTGGGATCCTTATTAGCTTTGCAAATTGAAAGTTTTATGGTTCCTGCATGGAGTATTGCATGAACATCTACATCAGTTAACATGTTAAACTTGTATTGTTCTGTTATTGTTTAGAGTTGTCTCTACTTATGAACAATGATCAATGTTTGATCATTATGTTTTGAAGATTTCTTCAGTTTTAGAGATTTTGGAATTTGTTTGTGAGCAATTATTTTTGTTTATATTGTGGCATCTATAAAAACATCGATTCATATTGTGGATTGTCACATGAAGCATCATCTCATTATTATTGGTAAAATTTAAGGTTTGTTCTGACAACAGGATTAAATAGTGCATATGTGTTGTGATACATGGGGATTATAATGGTGTTGCTCAACTGAATTACAAGCACTATCAACATGATTGTCGTTGATGCCCTTTCTTTGTACATAAATGCCATCCTTATGCAGCTCCATGAGACAGGAGGGAAACAACATATTCAATAACATGATCTTGTTAGTCATATCTATGATACATTTTCTGTATGTGTCAATGACTCCTTTTTAAAGACTTCAATTTTAGCTTGGAGTCACTTCATTTTCTTCTACACAATGTTTTTGTATATTCATCTAGTTAAACTATTGATCATGAAAAATGTCGACACTATGTTTATGCACAATAATGGGGTGAGTGGCCTCACTCATATACTCTTAGTGTGTCATCACATTGATGTTGATCAGGAAAGGCAACAAGAGCACCCCAAAAGTCAAAGATCAGAGGATTGAATCACAAGAAAATGAACAACAACTTGAAGGAGGGGACACAAAACTCAGGAGGGAGGTACATTTACAATCCATATGAACTTTACGACTTGGGCTTCGACATAAGGTCAGTTGTGCTTATTTGATGGGTGCTACTGTGGGTTTGGCTAAAGTTCTAAGGCCAACGAAGTAGGAGATTCCTTGAAGCTTAGAACTAATAGGGTATTGCTTATATGGGCAAAAAGTTCAATAATCGTCTTGAGTAATAGGCCGCCTTTATGCTAGAATGGAGAGTGGAATTATGGTCATGAGTAGGGAGGATGATTCAATTAACAACATCATGATGGGGTTAAGTACATCTTTTTTTTTCAAGGCTGCCACTAGCATACGCTCTGTCGTTGTTGTGGGTGCCATTGGTGGCCTTACTATTGGAGCAATAGTTACCAACAAGCAAGTCCTAAGGATATACATGCCTACATGAATGTATTATTGTTGTCAAACCATTCTAGTGGGACTACATTTAAGTCTATATGGGTAAGTGCACCAAGTTGTGGTGCCAAAAAGGTGGCACCCTTTTTTTTTCTAACTTTCAATAGTGTGTACGCGCTTTTAAAAATCCCAAATTATTATAAATGGGCTGCAAACCCGCAGCCCATTCATTTTTTCTTCATTTTCCAACTTCCCCTCCTCACAGTGCGTACGTGAATTGAGCAAATTGAAGCTTTTCGCCACCCGCCTTGTCAACATGCCTCCTTGCCATCGAAGTTCAAGATCATGAGCACGCCGTATGTTGTCTAACCTTCGTTTTGTATTGCTTTATATGCTTTTTGTATTGTTTGTAAGTGTTTTTCAATTTTTCTTTAAACTTGTTTATTTATTTAGATTTCAATTGATTTCTTATCAGGAAATGTGAATAATGAACTGAAAAATCCCCAAGAAAATCAAAACCAAAACTCTCAACAAGATCCAAACCAAAACCCTCAACAAGATGAGAATCAAAACCCTCTACAACAAGAACAACAAATTTCGCAACCTGCACCAATTGGAAGACCTCTTAACACACAAGAAAACATAATAAATGAAATAGAAAAAGAAAAAAATGAATTAGAAGCACTCATTGGTAGGTTGAAATCTTGTGGACAAACGAATCCAATGAGAGCTCAATTGGCATCCTCCCTTGAGTCCATTAAGACCCACATAGCTTCTATTAGTGGTCCGTTAGATATTTGGCAAATTAAGAGGGAAGAACAAAAAATATATTATGCAAACAAATTATCATATGAAGATGTAAAAAAAAAAAGAAATACCAAAAGGTAGAATCTGTGCATTGTTTATAAAGCCTGGTGAACAAAATACTATTAGAGAGTCAACTAAACGGTTCCCCATCCATTGATGCATACACGATGGTGTTAGAAATAATTTTTGGGATAGATGGTGGATGATTTTTGATGCCTCTCCCTGCAATAATCATGAGGTCCCAATATATTTCTTAAAGAAATTGTATTGTGAGTTTGTACTTGGGGAGATCCCCAAATATTTTGATATATTAGAATCTTAGGGTAGAGGTGGGGGGTCATCATTTGAGAGGCCGGGGGCACGTCATGATCCTAATGTAGTTAGGGCACCTGTGGTCAAGCCACAGGGTGAGCATGTGACTATTCCTTTAGTTGTGAAGGAACATGTAGAGGCCAGCACTTTAGGGACTATTAATGCTTTGACACAGACCCTCATTCATTGCATGAGTCCATTAGTTGAGGAGGAGCCTTCTACATGTCGCGGTCACATGTGCACATCATGCAGATCCTTATGCATATTTGGCAGTCATGCTAGAGATGGTGCAGATGATGGACTTGTCACTGATCAGTTCCTAAATGAGACATTTGGCATTGACACACAAGTAAATTACAATTATAATAAACTAATTTGATCAAATTTCATATGCATAGTGAATGGCTAATTAATTAGCATGTATTGACATTGTTCAAAATTCAAGGTTAGAGTGTTGGAGGCCCTAGTAGCGATCCCTTGACCCCATTTTTTGTCCCGTCGACGAGTCCAAAGGTATGTATCGATTTAATCATTTAAATTAATACATATATTTATTTAAGTAATCATATGAAGGATTGACAAAAAAAATTATGCATATGCATCAGTTCTCTACAGGACCGTCGACATTCACTACGGACTCTGAGCCTAGACGTGATATGAGCTTCATAGAGGTACATTTTTTTCATGTTAATTTAATTCATTTGATTATATTTGTTTCATGTGTCATGTTACATGTAACGTGTATTGTATGACATGCAACTCTTGACATCTAAGACTCTAGTAGTTTGTCGATCATAGAGTGGTTGTAGCTATGGCTAGTTCACAGCCATTGACTAAGGTATGAAAGAATTTTCTTGGTTTTAGTTGTTGTCTATAATAGGTAGTATCAAAATTTCTAATATTATTTATAAGTGATTATATTAATTGAATTATTGTAGGGTCTTGTTACACTCGATTGTCCATGAGCATTCGAGGTGGACTTGCAGAGCAACTATTTGATGGTGGTAAGAAAATAATTAATTTTGTGTGTACAAATATTTGATTTCAATGTATAATAATTATTGATTCATATCTACTTTTTTTGTATTAGCTCAAGTTAGAGAAGAGCATCAACAAGAGGACGAGTGAGCGTGTGAGGAAAACCCCATCATTGCCATCATCTCCCTCCACACAACGACCAAAGACCTCTAGATATTTGTTTCCTTCCCCTCGTGGGAAGGAGAAGATATAGTTGATAGACATACATGTATAGGCATCAACAAACATATATGTTGGATTTTATGTCAATGAACATATTCGATATACATTTGATGTATATATGACATTTTATGTTTGATGTATGACATTTATTTGATGCATGACATTATTAGACTTATGACATTATTGGTTATCATTTTATATTATATGTTTTTTCATGTATGACATTATTGGTTATCATAATATATTATATGTTCCTTCATGTATGACATTATTGGTTAACATAATATATTATATGTTCGTTCATGTATGACATTATTGGTTATTATAATATATTATAAGGTTGCATGGGTACTTGTACCCACATCCCTAGTACTCATACCCACGTACCCAAGTACTGGGTACACATATCCCAAGTACTGGGTACTCGGTGGAGAGCATCATAGTTAAGGACCTTGATTGAGATTTTGGAATTTTTTTTTCAAATTTTTATTTGTGTATCAACTCGTTGCTTATCAAGCTTAATTCAATCGCTAATCAATTTGAAACTTTGATAGAATATTGATTAACAATAAACTTTATCACTATTTAAGCATAAGTTTATCATTTCTAATATGTCATCGTCATATGATTTATGATCTTGTTAATGTTTAAAGTTTTCCTTCTCTGTTATTTGTTTATCAAGCTTAATTCAATACCTAATCAGTTTAAATTTTTGATACAATATTGATCAACAATAAACTTTATTAGTGTTAAAGCCAAAAATTTATCATTTGCAATATGTCATTGTCATATGATTTATGATCTTCTTGTTCATGTTTAAAGTTTTCCTTCTATGTAATGCATCTAAACATTTATCATAAATTATTATTACAAACATATAACAAATCTGAAACTGAAAACAATACATTACATTTGCAAACTTTATCACTGTTCTTGATTTGAAAAATCATTGTCATGACTCATAAATTTAGGTTTTCTATAAATATAAAAGTATAATAAAAAATAAAGTTTGACATACCCAAGTGCCCTCGTCCCCTATTATAAAAAATAGTTGTACCCGTACCCGTACCCATACCTGTACCCTAAGTACCCCAAGTACCCTCATCCCCGTGCAACCTTGTGTATTATATGTGGATCTTGGTGTTTTCTATACACCTATGTGGTCTATAGGATCTCTTGCTACTTAGAACATCCCCCGACCTTGCCCAACCTCCTCACCAGGTTAATTGATCCAAACTTGCAACATCACTCCCTTAGTCTTCTAGGAACAGTATCCCTCCAAAGGTTTTATAGGTCTACTAGGTACCATATCACTCCCTAGTCCAACCAAGGTTTCCATGATGTACTAAGGTGTTATTGGAACACTTGTACTATGCTTCAATAGATAACAACAATGGGTTTGTACCCAATTTCAAGATTTCTTCACCAAAGGGCTACAAGGAGAGTCCCTAATTAGGTCTCCACCTAGACTTCTAGGGTCAATAGCTCCTTTCTCTTAGATTTTCAACACCTCTAGCCTTAAGAACAATTGATACATAGGACCCATGCTCAAGGATTTTTAGGGTCTCAGGGTGCGTACAGGCCGTACAACAAAAATAAAAGAATTGAGGGTTTGGTAGGGTGTTTGTGGCTGCCTATTGTCCCCACTTTTAAGACACTTTCCACACTTCATCAAGACTCCTCCACAAGTTAGAACCTCCTCATACCCCTCTTCAATCCCTCAAAAGGGCAAGTCGTCATTCTTTAAGCTTTGCTCTTGAGAGCTCTTTCTTTGCTGACAGTCCCTAGTCAGGCATTGCCTAGCTCGCTTAGGGCTTGGTCAAAAAATTCTTTGCACTCACTTTCAGGGCCCTTGCTTGCATAATATAATACACTAGGGTCTGTAGCCTTAAAATCTAGAGGACTATGTAATTTCCACGGTGGAGACAAGACTTGTAGCCCTTTCATGATAAACAACTCCAAAACTAGCAGTAGACAGATATCTTTGGAGAAATTTACAAAACCTTTCAAAACTTGGTCACAAACTATAACTAATGCATGGTGAATATAGAGGCTGCAAGTATCTAATGATTTTAGCTATTACAGAGAACTTTCATATATCTATTGCTTGACCTCATTCAATCCATGTCTCCTGGCTTAAGGCTCTACTTTCATGACATTAATATCCTTAAAAGTGTATTATGCCAGTGCTTTAAGATAATGGGATGCATGTCCCATGTTCATCTATGACAAACTACTTTCCTAAACCTTTTTGTTCTTTAACTTCTTGAATTTGACACTTTGTCTACTATACAAATCATCTTTCACATCACCAACAAGACAACCATGAACTTCATTGTTTTGACATCTTTTGGAATCCCTTTGCTCATTTAGGCCATAAATTTTGGAGTGCCTATTGTCATCTTCTTTAACACTACTATTGCCATAATGCTATAACTGTCACATTCTCCAAAGGGAAAACCTCACTATTTCAATTTCTCATCCTTAATGCTATGACAATTGCACATCTTTGGACCTCTAGATTTTTTAGGTTCTTATTCATTAGATCACCATTCATCATAACAATATAATAATATATTGATATAGTGTAGCCTCAAAATCACCATATATCACTAGTGCACTGAAATGTATGCAAAAATATTTGAAAGCCTTTGTTGAATTCTCAGTTCATGCTAGGTGAAACTTGTAAATTTATTCTAATAGAGTTCAACATTGAAAAAATAGGAGTAGATAATAAGTTTCCTCAAACTACCAACCTACCACCACCTAAATGGCATTTGGAGCTCCTCTTCATAGCTTTAGAACTGTGATTGTTCCTTCGTGGTTATCCCTTTATGAACTAACTCACGAATTTACAACTCATTGTAGTATTTGATTGTGAGTCATCTTGCATGTACAAAACTAGGTGTTTTGTTAAAAGATCCTTGAAACATTTTAATTTATTACTCCTACTATAAATAGTACTAAATGTCTTCTATTTTATTACACATGATTACTAGATTTATTAAGATTGTTGTCTCACTATGTCTTATTTTTTGTTAAATTCGCTATCATATGATCCATTAAATTAGTTCTTATATACCTCTACCATAAAGGTTCTCCATGCTTTTTACCATATGACTATAATCTGTGATATAGCAGTAAACTAGCTTTTAAGGGGTTTTTCATTATACTTTGATCAATCATTGATCTCAATTGGACACCTTTATTCCATTTGCACATAACTACTACATAGGCTTCTCACATGTACTTTTTCATTTGTTTGGATGGAGCACTAATGTTGTGCTTAGTTGAAAGAAAAGTCAGAATGATTTTAAAGAT
The DNA here is from genome assembly GCA_028749045.1 of Cupressus sempervirens. Taxonomy (NCBI): domain Eukaryota; kingdom Viridiplantae; phylum Streptophyta; class Pinopsida; order Cupressales; family Cupressaceae; genus Cupressus; species Cupressus sempervirens. The sequence goes on from CM053784.1 coordinate 383,734,994, forward strand.
TGTCATGATCATACTTTGCCACTTGACATTCTTTTACTTATTCCATCTACATAGGAAACGATTCCACTTTCTTTAACCCTACCACAAAGCCCTAGAAATGAACATGAATATTAAGTTTAATACCATGTCATTGTTTTCATGGAAATTAGCATTTTGATAAAGATTTAAGAGTTTTTCTAGAGATGTTGATAGTTACACTACTACAAAGGTTCAAAAATTTGTTCATCACACTCACTATTGTTGCTTTGAATATTTTCCTTTGATCTCATTCCTTTGTAATGCCTTTACCTTATGCATTGATTATCATTAATGTTGTTTTGACAATTATAGTAGCCTTTATCTGAAACCTTTCATGAATATCATCTCCCTTAGTCTATGACATACATCCCAACCAATCATTACTTGGAATGTAACACTTTCCATAGTCATTCCCTATCATATTCAAAAAATGTTCTATACTTTGATATTTATTTACCATTATCTACTCTTTATTGCATATATCATATGAGTTTCTTGGCTCTCTCTTTGGAAAACTATCCTTAATGCATTGTGTAGAGTCTATTCACTTATTGTCATTCTAAAATATACTTTTGTACTTTATATATCTATTTACTTTGACTTCTTTTTTATTGCCTCTCATGAAACTATCATACATTGGTGAGGTTCACATGTACCCACAACTATCAAAAGCACACTTCTTTAAAGGATCCAAACCATTATTCAATATAAGACAATGAACTAAAAAATATCACACTTTACAAATCTATCATTTAGGAGCATGTTAATGTGATTGGTATTTTTGAATGATAATGCAAGAGGTAGTGAATGTATTATTTGGTATTCACAAATATGACATTACATAAGATAAGATCCTTGAGAAACCCTCATAATGATGCAAAATAGTGATCTTTATCATTCCTTTGATAGTTTTGACACAATCTTATAAACCTATGGCACATTAGAATATGTGCCATATTAAGCCTACCCCTGATAAACCCTTAAGATTGTGAGTTATGACGAGGCAGAAAAGTTATGAGCCCTTTAGAATCTTCTCCTTCTACACATCACACCATATTTTCTCCATGATATTTTCAATGTGGGGGAGATAAATAGAAACTTATGAACTCTGTAAGCCCCTTAATGTGTCATTATCTTTCTTAGGGATTTCAGTTCGACATGCTCAAAAATATTTGAGCGCTCAACAGGATGGGATGAGGTTGGGGCTAGTGTTTACCTAGCCACCATAACTAATGAAATAGACAGTTCGATCCCATGACGAAAGGTGGAAGAGATTTGGTATTTGACAACTTTGTACTGGCCAACACTACAAGTTTCAACATCACCCGAGATGGTATCACAAAATCAAAACGAAGTAAGATCTCCAAAAAGAGAGAGAGGTTATTGTAGGTCTCCGCAACATGATCCTATAGGAACTGGAATCACATCCATACCTTGCACGAGCTCCAAGATATGCCTCGTCAAAGATGTTGCCCTATGACATTTAATGACCCTTAGGGATGTTTTTGGTTCGGCATGCCCAAAAATGTTTGAGTGCTCAACAAGATGGGAAGAACTTGGGGATAGGGTTTACCCAGCCACCCAGAGCTAACGCAATAGACAGTTTGATCCCACGACAAAAGGTGAGAGAGATTTGGCAGTTGGCAACTTTGTACTGGCCAACACTACAAGTTTCAGCATCACCTGAGATGGTGTTGCAAAATCAAAACATAGTAAGATCTCCAAAAAGTGAGAGAATTTATTGTAGGTCTCCACAACGCGATTCTATAAAAATTGGAATTGCATCCATACCTCACACGAGCTCCAAGATATGCCCTGTCAAAGATTGCTGCCCTATGGCATTTAGTGACCCTTAGGGATGTTTTGGTTCAGCGTGCCCGAGAACGTTCGAGCACTCAACAAGATGGAAAAAGCTTGGGTATAGGGTTTACCTAGCCACTTAGAGCTAATATAATAGACAGTTCGATAACATGACAAAAGGTGAGAGAGATTTGGCAATAGACAACTTTGTACTGGCCAACACTACAAGTTTTAGCATCACCCAAGATGGCCTCACAAAATCAAAATAGAGTAAGATCTCCAAAAAGTGAGTGAGGTTATTGTAGGTCTCCGCAACACAATCCTATAGGAATTGAAATCACATCCACACCTCACACGAGCTTCGAGATATGCCCCATCAAAGATTGTTGTCCTATAGCATTTAATGACTCTTAGGGACGTTTCGGTTCGACATGCCTAAGAACGTTTCAGTGCTCAATAGGATGAGACAACCTTAGGGATAGGGTTTACTCGGCCACTTGGAGCTAACAAAATAGACAGTTCAATCCCATGAAAAAAGGTGAGAGAGATTTGGTAGTTGTCAACTTTGTACTGGCCAACACTACAAGTTTCAACATCACCCGAGATGGCATTGCAAAATCAAAATGGAGTAAGATCTCTAAAAAGTGAGAGAGGTTATATGGTCCTATAAGAACTAGAATCTCATCCATACCTCACATGAGCTCTGAGATATGCCTTGTCAAAGATTCCTGCCCTATGGCATTTAGTGACCCTTAGGGACATTTCGATTTGTAATGCCCGAGAATGTTCAAGCACTCAATGGGATGAGACAAGCTTGGGGCTAAGGTTTACCTAGCCACTCAGAGCTAACAGAATAGACAGTTCGATCCCACGATGAAAGGTGAGAGAGATTTGGCAGTTGACAACTTTGTACTGATCAAAACTACAAGTTTCAGCATCACTCGAGATGGCGTCACAAAATCAAAATGGAGTAAGATCTTAAAAAAATGAGAGAGGTTATTGTAGGTCTCTGCAACACGGTCCTAAAGGAACTAGAATGGAATCCATACCTTGCACGAGCTCCAAGATATGCCCCATCAAAGATTGTTTCCCTATGGCATTTAGAAACCCTTAGGGATGTTTCAATTCGGCGTGCCCAAGAACGTTCGAGCGCTCAATGAGATGGGAAAAGTTTGGGGATAGGGTTTACCTGGCCACTCGGAGCTAACAAAATGAATAGTTTGATCCCACAACAAAAGGTGAGAGAGATTTGGCAGTTGACAACTTTGTACTGGCCAACACTACAAGTTTCAGGGTCACCCGAGATGGCATCGCAAAATCAAAATGGAGTAAGATCTCCAAAAAGTGAGAGAGATTATTGTAGGTCTCCACAAGACGAGTCTATAGGAACTAGAATCACATCCATACCTCGCACAAGCTTCGAGATATACCTCATCGAAGATCACTGCCCTATGATATTAAGTGACCCTTAGGGATGTTTTGGTTCGGCGTTCCCGAGAACATTCAAGTGCTCAACGAGATGGGACAAGCTTGGGGATAGGGTTTACTCGGCCACCTAGAGCTAATGAAATAGACAGTTTGATCCCACGACAAAAGGTGAGAGAGATTTGGCAGTTGACAACTTTGTACTAGCCAACACTACAAGTTTCAGCATCACCCGAGATGGTGTCGCAAAATCAAAACGGAGTAAATCTCCAAAAAGTGAGAGATTTTATTGTAGGTCTTCGCAACACGGTCCTTTAGGACCTAGAATCACATCCATACCTCGCACGAGCTCTGAGATATGCCCTATCAAAGATTGCTGCCCTATGGCATTTAGTGACCCTTAGGGACGTTTTGGTTCGGTGTGCCTGAGAACGTTTGAGTGCTCAACAGGACGAGACAAGCTTGGGGCTAGGGTTTACCCAACCACTAAGAGCTAATGGAATAAACAGTTTGATCCCATGACCCTTTTTCCGTTAAGTTGCAAATTTGAGCAACTTTTACAACTTTCAACAATGCAACTTTGCATAAAAAGTGCAATTTTTACATTTTTCACATGATTCCACTACTATGACTTGGAAAAGGTTTGGCAACATTAAAATAAATTATTTTAAAATGGTCAGCCCTTTACCAATTCTCAAACTCTTGCAAAGTTGTCAGCATTTTTATAATTTTGCTTTGACAACTTTTGTAATTTTTTGCAATTTTTGACATCTTAACTCCTAGATGCCTAAAACTTAACCTAATGATCTAAGGACCTTTATAATCTTCTAAGAAATATACAAATCTTTTTTACCTTGAAAAATTAACTATATTGCTCATTTTTGACCTCTTGATTCAATTTGGCACTCTCGTTTATAATGGCACCTAGAGTTCAATTGACCTTACATCTTGGGTCTTATTAAATCATTTTGCAACTTTGTTCCTAATTCAAAACTAGGATGACTCCTATCTATTTTCCTTTGTGCGCTGCACCAATGATCATCCAATTGGACAAGTTTGGAGTGCTTGGGTGCATGAAAATGCATTAAATTTGATGCCATAGGTATAGCAGCGGGAGATCTGCCTAGAAGAGGCCATGGTTTTATGTAAAAAAGTCAAATTAATCATCATAAATATGGTGTAGGATCAACTAACAGGTCTTGAAAGTGATTGCTTGGTCAGATTTGAAGAGGCCCTAGTTTTTGGCCTTGTTTGGTGAGGGTTTCATAAAAAGCACATATGGAGAGTTGATGGGTTCAATCCAATTGAAGAATCCTCAATTTAGGATCATATTAAGATACTTTATCAAGTTTTATGGTTGGGGATAATTATTTCATATAGTTCCTTTGTAAATGGAGGGGTTTTGATGCCTAAAAAGTGGCCCATAGTGTAACAATAGAGACTTGGTCCAAAACAACCATACCTCATCTTTTGATATGTTATAAATAAGGAAAACGGGTATCCTAATATTCAATTTATTTTCTTTATGTTATGGAAAAATGTGGAAAAAAATGCAAGAGGACAAGTTGTATGCAAGAGGACAACATTTTATGAATTTTTTTCTTTCTACATTATCACTTTGGAAAAGTGGAAATATTACTAACCTAGTTTGAAAATCAAGTCTATTCTAGTTATCCTATTGAATTATTGTATCTTCTTTCATGCTAGTTACAAGTAGATATAAGATTTGCCAAAGAAAGTGAGCTAAGGCTATATGGAAGAAGCATGACAATTTTCTCAAGGATTTACTAATTAAATTTTTAGACATTGTTCACTTTCACCCCAAAGGTCAAAACATACTAGATATGGTTCACAAGATAATGATCTAGATCTAGAAATCACTAAGGAAGAGATCTCACAATTTCAATAAGATAAATATTAACAAAGGCTCATGAAATTGAACTTGGATTAAGAAAAAGATAAATGCTTCATGCACTTATTCTCTCAAGGAGTAAAATTTTTACACAACCTCAATGTTGAGAACTTGATTCAAAATGAGGAACCTTCACCTTTAGAAGTTGTTATGAAACAAATGGAAGAAATGAGGAAGGAGCCAAATGTGATCAACTTGAACAATAACCAATGACATTCAAACTACAAAATAATATGCTTCTCCACTTGAATATTGACTCAAACAAATCTAATGACTCTAGTAAAGGTAAACCATCATGGGTTTCCAAATTTAAGCACACCTGTACACCTCTAGGAAAATCACTTGAACTGATGTTGAATACTTTGATATCGAATAAGATCATTACACTACCATATAACTATAAACTTTATGAACCCAAGGTTAAGCCTAAATTTTGAAATGACAATCACTATTGCATCTATGATAGGAATAAGGGTCATAAGAGTAAAAATTATGGTGTAGAGCACCTAACTTTCATTCATCAATATGTTTGTAATAAGGTGAGGGGATAGATCTCATGATCTCCCTATGACCCATCTATTTTGTTAAGGACACAAGACCCCTTGGTGTGTTTATAAACCTTGGGCATCATTTGGTCCTAATGGATGATATGTTAGTCATTTCATGTTTTTCTAAGTGTGTCTTAGGGGTTTGGAAGTCTAACAAGGTTTTTAAGTGTTAATCAAGTTTAAATGCAACATTTCTCTCTATAGCGGCAAAAGTTGCTTAAAAGATGTTAGCAACTTTTACAATTTGCTAAGCAACTTTTACAATTTGCTAAGCAACTTTTTGGTTTAGGAGTCACAACAGCTCAAACCATTTGATGGTTGAGTGGAATGGTTGGAAACAACTTATTTAGGCTTGAGACGTTCAAAAATGGATAAAGAGGGAAGATCCAATTGTAAACTTTCTTTCAAATCAATAAAGTATACCTGTTTCAGTGCAATTTCTTGACATTTTGCAAGTACAGTATGGAAGAATAAGGGGTGGATGATGACTTTTCTGATCTGAAAGTTGATGCTAAGTGTCTAAAGGCTTTTGGCAGTGGTTTGAAGTTTTTATCCTTTTTCTTTCAAAAGTAATCGAATTTATAAGTTTGCTAGTTTGAGAAACCCTCAATTTCAGGGTTTTGGCATTCAAATGGCCCTAACTTGCTGATCCACCAATGGAATTTCTTCTCCACTTGTATGAAGTAAGTTAGGGATGTGTACTATAAGATTTTTGTAATTTTGGAACAAGAATTGAACGCATTGAATTTTGGGAGGAAGCCCTAGGTCAAATATCACCATGTATTTGACTAGTTTTAAGGAGACCAGATTAGATAAAGAGATGAAGAGACTTTAAGGACTTGGTGATCAAAAAAATTGTCCTTTTTTGAGTTAGTAGAACAACTTGGAAGTGGATTTTTGGTTCTATGCACCCATTCCTAACCTCATTTTTTGAAACCCAAGCTTAACCTAATTAAGTAGGCTTGTGGACTTAATCAGGGTTATTATATGCTAAAGTTGAGTCAATCTCTACAACTTTGGGATTTGAGAGAACTTGAAAAAGGGTATCTGAAAGTGTTATTTTTTCCTTAAGTCTTTTGGGAAGTTTTGACGTTAGTGGCAAAAATCAGGGATTGGAGACCTAATAAGATTCTAGGTCCTTCCTTGCAATTTGTGTTGTGGGTTGTTGGGAGTGCAACTAGTGGTAGATTTTTCTTAGTTAGGTTGTGACTAAGTAGTTTCTATCCTTTTTTGGAAGTTGTGAGGCCTAGAACCATAAAATCCCTATTTTACCCAAATTAAGGGAACTTGTCCTTAAAGGCTTGATTTGGGTCAAATTATTTTGTGTCATACTTGTGTATGGTGAGTCTTAAAACACTCATAGCAGCTCCTTGTAGAGGTATAAGCTTATTGAATTGAAACAAACCAATTGTTCAATCCTTTGAACATCTTGAGTGTTGGTTTTGAGGTTGGGTCTTAAGGTTGTACTTCCATTATTGCACTCTGTATCAAATTATATGAAATTTAAATACCTCATTTAAGATCTTATTGATGATAAGAAAGTTGGGGTGGATGGACTCATGACTAATATTGATCATAAGGTTTTCAATGAACCCAGGTACCCAAGCATGAACAAGAAAAAAGTTCTAGGAAGAAAAATAGGATGCAAAGATCAACTACATATGATTGAGCCAAATTGTGAGAGCATAAACATGATTAGGTCTAAAGGGAAAAAGGAATAATACAAATCAAACATTGACAAACCACCTATAATTATCTTTGAGGGTGTGGATTCTTCCACACAATCACAACCTTGCAATCTTGAGACTAAGAGCAAACAAACATAACAACCTATGGTCATCCTTAAAGGATTCGAACCTTGAACCCATACATATGCTAAAAACTTAATCTTGTGACTAGGAGTGAACCAAAGATCATACACTTTGATCTTAATGCTTCCAAATAGACAACATCTGGACAATTTATAAGATGGGTTTTATAAGTTTATGATTTGGATATAAGTTTGTTTTGGAGTTTCTCTAAAATAATTATAGATGACAAAACAAATAAAAGATAAAAGCATGTTAGCCATAATATCATTATTGGTAACAATGTGCTAAATGCAAAGAATTATTTTTTTGAGCTTCTAACAATGATCAAGTGGCTTATTAAATGGCTTGATGAGTCTTGGAAACTTCTCCCATTATATCCTTACTTTTGTCAGTTTGAAGTTTCTGGTTACATGCACACAATCATGACTTTACATCACAAAACATTTACATTCTAACAATTTTAATGTTCTTTCATTACATTTTGATCCAAACAAAAAATTATAAACTTTTATTTATTCAAATGACTAATCTAAAAATGGGTCCTATTAAAGAATATAATATAAATTCAAATAATGTATCTAGATTCTAAATAAATCAAAATATAAAATTTGTGATTTAAACTTATCTCATCACTTACACATAATAAAAATACCCACCTTGTCGTGTGGACAGTCTTGGAGGAGAGGTTGCAACATTGTATTTGGATCCAATTGATCACTCTTTCTCTCTCTCTCTCTCTCCCTCTCCCCCTATTCAATCTAATGAACCAACTGGATCTGCTCTACATTTTAATGTCTCAAGTATTGTCTTGTGGTCTGACTCACAAACTTTCCAAAGAATCTTATTATGTGGTTTTCCACCATATTTTATCATGTGGACATTTGATGCAACAACATGGTTTGAATAATGAAGAATCTTCCTCTTTGTTTGCCAATCCTCGAATAACCACAAGTTAGGGTTCTTCATAGAATATTGTCTAAGCCATGTGCTGGTTACAACCACCGCACCAATATGGTACTCTAAACCTTCACCATCTATAACCAAGTGATCTAATTTTTGTTTTTCTTGGACACAATGACACAAATAATAATCTATCCCTTCTTCATTGTTTTTAGGTGCAATAACAACAAAAACATGGCCTGCAGTGACAAACGTACAAAATGCGATCATTAATTTAGAAAATACTTAGGTAAAAGTTATAAAGTTACATATTGAAATTACAAAGATATATAAATATATATATTACCATGTTGCACTAGATTAGACAAGCGGTCAAAGTCAATAGACGAATCCATCTCTACCATTTTGAGTGCTTGTGGGGGACGATAGGTGTCGATTGGGTCAAAAAGTCATATATCCCATTTGTCCACCCATTCAATTGACTCACAGTCATTCCAATTTTCCTTTGCACATGATGGACAATAGCATGCCATTTTTTATGTGTGGATACTCCATGAACCTACATCAACACTTCTAAAAGAGTACAACTCATTCGATCCTGTTAGTGTGCAACAATCCTCATATGGTGCAATGTTAGTATTATATATTAACCAAAAAAATCTACAAACCGTAGACTCACCTTCCTTACCTGGACCCATTGTAGCATTACATGACTGGGTGATAGATTTTGTATCTATCGAAATTGCTCCACATTTTTACTTTAGTTCTTTATGAGCTAAGGCTCTTTTGATGCATGTGCCTGCACCATCGTGCTCTCCCTTTCTATGACCAGCCTTTGTGAAATTTCACATATATTGAATTCTACAACCTATGCATCTTGCTCAACCAATAGAACATCTGTGCATTCTTGAATTGAGATGCACAATTGTTTGACCAAATAATGTGCTGATAATATGTTATGCCTCTGTAGAAAAATCTCCATAAAATAGTTGAAAATAATCCTATACAAACTCCGTAGAATGTGATCGATCATCGTTGATGTAAAATGGCACTCCCTCAAAATCTTCCTATCATCCTCTATACTTGTAGGTGAACGCATGAATGTTATGTGAAAAAATATGGAAACCTGTTGAGAAGTATAATACTTTGCTTGCACCTCATTTTGTGATTGTAGTATGTAGTTCTCTATGAAGTCTACAATCAAAATAATGGTATCTAGTGGAAACATATCCTTGCACAACTTGAATTGCAAATCGAGCCATCGAGCTCTATGTGTATGCCTTGCATACTCCTAAATAGTCTTTTCACAATTTTTTTTCATGAACTCATACACTAGAATCTTTTCAATGACTAAATCACATCTTTTACCCTGTTTTCCATCTTTTAGAGCATATGTCACTATCTTAAATTTTTCATAATCTACTATTTCATTTTCAATTGCATGTGTACTATCCATATGTTCACAAATTGATAAAAGTTGCAAAGAACTACAAAATAAGCATGTACCATCCAAGCATGATGTCTTATAAAATTGTTGGTCATCCCCTATTTCACATAAAATGTTGGATATGAATTTCTTTAAAGATCTTGGTGGCTCATTCATGTCACAATCCTGCAAAACAAACTCAAGATGCAAAAACAAACATATATGCTTAAAAACATCAAAATGGTTAGAAAATTCAATATGTATCCTACAACAAGAAGTTGTGCATGTGTGATTTATCTTCACATAAAAAGGTTTACCCATCTCAAAAAATCTTTGACTTATTCGAATTTGAGGATACATACCAATAAATTTTGTAAAAAAATTGTGTTTGAGTTGAGTACAAAAAATGTTTTGCATGTGGGTCATGATTTTGGCTACCAATCCTCCTTCTTACAACATCACTTTGATTAGGGGAAACACATGTGTTATTTTTCCAAAAATCTTTGATCAATGATTTTAAAGCTTCACTAATTTATTTATCCTTTCATGGTAGTCTACCCCTAAATGTCCATAACTCATTTTTTGTTGGATCTTCCAATCTCTCATGCCTTAGCATGGCTCTCCTTAAAGTACCTCTACCAATTTTCAATATTTTTCTTGTCTTTATCATGAGTCGAGCTTTCTTCATTTGGGTACTTACTATTGTCGATGTAAGTACTCGTCTTATGATATTACTATCTTTGGTGTGTGATTTAGAACCCACTTTTTCATAAGCACTCATTACATTCTTTACAATATTTTTTTTCATTTGAATCGTCCATCTTTCTTAGCCCAAGAATCTTCACAATAGGCCTAAATTTCAAATTCCTCATCATTTCAATAAATAATTGGCATTAACTTGTAATATTTAATTCTTCAAAAAAAAATCTCCACATACGATTAACTTTTCTTTGACAAGTACGCTTGCTAATCTTGTCAAGCATTGATTTCAAAATGTTAGTATCATTATCAATCATATATTTTGGCCTTCTAAAATGAATTCTAGAAGGTGTTATAATCTCTTCCATTCTCTCAACATTTTGAATATCAACATAAGGTTGAGTGTATTGCATACCTTGAACCGAAGATGATGTGCCTTGGCAATAAGATACAAAAGATGGAATACCACCTACTTGATATGTTGATGTTATGCCTTCAACATGACATGATGGAGTGTGTACATTGTTGGATCTACAAATTAGTGTCTCTTCAACATGAGAGGATGATATGACTCCAATATTGGAAGATGGTGTAGCTTCACAATTCAATTGTCTTCTTGAGCGTAATAGTCTCATTCATTCTCTTTGTCTTTCCAATTATTCCTCTTTGTTCCTTTGTATCGGTAGTTCTTGATCCTCTTCAAAAGTCAATTCTTTATTATTTCTTTGCAATTTTCTTTGTTCACTTAGTAGTTTCATTTTATCTCTTTTAATTGCCAAATCTCTCTCCCTATCTTCATTTGTTTGAGTTTTTGGTTTCTTCCTTAGCATGATGATGATTTCTACATGTCAAATTATTCAAACATCTGAATTACTTACAATTTGTAAATTACAAATCATTCAAATACATATAAAAATTACAATTATTTCAATGAGTACACAATATATATCAAACAACTTGCCAAATTTCTAACCATTTCAAAATAACATTTCATTCAAACATACAAATTTCAACGAATACACTATATATTAAACAACATGTCAAATTATAATCAAATTTGTCTCTATATATCAACAAAAAATATTTAAAAAGAATTGCACTAACCTTTTCTATAGAAAAAATATTCAAAAAGCCTTCAAATAGCATATCTAATGATTGAATTTGGTGTTTTCTACCTTCAAAAAGTCTTGAAATAGTGTTTGCTAACTTCCAACAGCTTAAAACCCATGTTTTCTATCAGAACAATAGAATGCACAATAGACAAAAAGTAGAGTATGGATCAAAAGGGACCCAAACTTGCTTTTTGACCATTTTTTGGTGATTTTACATAGTGCGTATGCACTATGTCAAAACGCATCTCTCCCTATCCCACCATCCCCCATCCCCTCCTCTCTCTCTCTCTCTCTCTCCCATCCCCTACTCTCTCTCTCTCTCTCTCCTCTCCCATCCCCTACTCTCTCTCTCTCTCACTCTCCCTCTCCTACTCCCTCTCCCATCGTCTACTCTCTCTCTCTCTCTCTCTCTCCCATCCCCTACTCTCTCACTCTCTATCCTCTCCCATCCCCTACTCTCTCTCTCTCTCTCTCTCTCTCTCTCCCATCCCCTACTCTCTCTCTTGCTCTCTCTCCTCTTCCATCCCCTACTCTCTCTCTCCCTCTCACCCCACCTACTCTCTCTCACCCTCTCTCCTCTCCCATCCCCTACTCTCTCTGTCTCACACACTCCCATCCCCCCCTCTCTCTCTCTCAGGCTACTCTCTCTCCCATCCCCTACTCTCTCTCTCTCCCCTCTCCCATTCCCTACTTTCTCTCTCCCTACACTCTCTCTCCTCTCCCATCCCCTTCTCTCTCTCTCTCTCTCTCTCTCTCTCTCTCTCCCCCTCTCCCACCACCTACTCTCTCTCTCTCTCTCCCATACCCTACTCTCTCTCACCCTCTCTCCTCTCCCATCCCCTACTCTCTCTCTCTCTCTCTCTCTCTCTCTCTCTCTCTCTCCCTTCCCCCTCTCTCTCTCCCTCTCCCACTGCCTACTCTCTCTCTCTCTCGCATCCCTTACTCTCTCTCTCTGGTCTCCCATCCCCTACTCTCTTTCACTCTCTCTCCCCTCTCCCATACCCTACTCTCTAGATCTCTCACACACACTCCCATTCCCCCTCTCTCTCCCTCTCCCACACCCTCTCCCACTATCTACTATCTTTCTCTCTCTCTCTCTACTCTCTCTCTCTCTCTCTCTCTCTCTCCCATCCCCTACTCTCACTCTCTCTCTCCCATCCCCTTACTCTCTCTCACACTCTCTCCCATCCCCTACTCTCTCTCTTACACACCCCCATCCCCCCCCCTCTCTCCCTCTCCCACTCCCTCTCCCACCACCTAATCTCTCTCTCCCATCCGCTACTCTCTCTCTCTCTCTCTCTCTCTCTCTCTCTCTCTCTCTTGGGCTACTCTCTCTCCCCTCTCCCATCCCCTAAACTCTCTCTTTCATAGATACACACTCCCATTCTCCCTCTCTCTCCTCTCGCATCCCCTACTCTCTAGATCTCTCACACACACTCCCATCCCCCTTCTCTCTCTCCCTCTCCCACTCCCTCTCCCACTGCCTACTATCTCTCTCTCTCCCCCCCTCTCCCTCTCTTCTCTCTCTTTCCCATCCCCTACTCTTACTCTCTCTCTCTCTCCCATTCCCAACTCTCTCTCACACTCTCTCCCATCCCCTACTCTCTCTCTCTCTCTCTCTCTTACACACATTCCCATTCCCCCCTCTCTCTCCCATCCCCTACTCTCTCTCTTTCATAGACACACACACTCCCATCCCCCCTCTCTCCTCTCCCATCCCCTACTCTCTAGATCTCTCACATACACTCCCATCCCCCCTCTCTCCCTCTCCCACTCCCTCTCCCACTGCCTACTCTCTCTCTCTCTCTCTCTCTCTCTCTCTCTCTCTCTCTCTCTCTCCTCTCCCCCTCTCTACTCTCTCTCCCATCCCCTATTCTCTCTCTCTCTCTCTCTCTCTCTCCCATCCCCTACTCTCACTCTCACTCTCTCTCTCCCATATCGTACGAGCTCTCTCTCTCTCTCTCTCTCTCTCTCTCTCTCTCTTTCTCCCATCCCCTACTCTCACTCTCACTCTCTCTCTCCCATCTTGTACAAGCTCTCTCTACCACCCCCTACTCTCTCTCACACTCTCACACTCTCTCACATCCCCTACTCTCTCTCTCTCTCTCTCTCTCTCTCTCTTACACACATTCCCATTCCCCCTCTCTCTCCCTCTCCCACTCCCTCTTGCACCACCTACTCTCTCTCCCCCATTCCCTACTCTCTCTCTCCCCTCTCCCATTCACTACTCTCCATCTTTCACACACCCACACACTCCCATCCCCCCCTCTCTCTCTCCTCTCCCATCCCCTATTCTCTAGATCTCTCACACACACTCCCATCCCCCCCCCCCTCTCTCCCTCCCACTCCCTCTCCCACCACCTACTATCTCTCTCTCACTCTCTCCCTCTCTACTCTCTCTCCCCCATCCCCTACTCTCTCACTCTCTCTCTCTCCCATCCCTTACTGATGTAACAAAAAAATGCTTCCACCCCATGTTCAATGAAAAGACCAACTAAATGTCTGTCTGGTGCTTCAATCTTCAGACTTAAATCATTTTCATAACTGAATCTTCAATCTAATTGGCATTGCTCTTAGGTTTCTTGGGTTGTCATACTCACTATCAGCCTAACGATGGACATTATTGGGCTATGATAATACCATATTAATCACCTTAGCTCCATTATGCTTATTCTTATAGAAATAAAACTCTAATTATCATAGCATTTGAATCTATATTATTTACCATCTTAATAATAATGCTGCCACCTTTCTACACTTAAGCTGCCTCTCTTCATAGACTCATAAACAGACCTTAATAACTTTTTATAGACATAACATCTGCCAAATTGCTCCGGTGAGAAGCTGTGCAATTAGGTTCTTTCAAACATATCAAAAATGGAGAGAAATCCAACGGTGGGTTTGTGAGAGATGACCCTCGCAAGAAGACCCAAAATTTTGTAACAAAATGTTTCTCCAATTAATGTGTTGATGTCGCTCATGCTCAGCTTTCCTCAACTTTTCCAAGCTGGTTCGTGGTTCCAATAACAGTTTTGAAACCAATATTCTTTGCCAATAAACAATGATCACTCTTTTCCATGCTCATTCAATAGAGATCTAAAGCAAAATCGAATGCATAAAGAGAAGAACAAAACGATAGGAACAAAACAAAACTGCACACAAAAAAAACTATTCATTAATGCTTAACCAAGCTTTTACAATGCTTGGCTCTCTGGCTGCTGCCAGAGAGCCCTTGAGATATTTTTCCCTTCAAGAATCTCAAAACTCTAACTCTCTCTTTTCTCCCCTATCCCCCTCTTTCCTTATACTTGCTCTCTATTAAAGAGTTGCAATCGGTTACATAGTTATGGTTACAAAACCATATTTCCTATTTTAATGCATTATTGCCTCCTCATGGAGATCTCTTTCCTAATACAAGGGAAATGCCTTTATAATACATTTTAATGCTATATTTCACCATTAAAACATAATATTGCTACTTCATAAACAATTTGTACCCCATGGTTCCCAGATTTGAAATTTTTCCACTATTGCAAACTCTTGCCATGATTGGCCATGTTGGAGGGGTCTCCCATCACTTACTCTCTCTCAGCCACCCCTACTCTCTCTCACACTCTCACACTCTCTCCCATCCCCTACTTTCTCTCTTACACACACTCCCATCCCCCCCTCTCCCTCTCCCACCACCTACTCTCTCTCTCTCTCTCTCTCTCTCTCTCTCTCCCATCCCCTACTCTATCTCTCTCTCCCTTCTCCCGTCTCCTACTCTCTCTCTTTCACACACACACACACACACACACACACACACACACATCCCCCCCCCTCTCTCCTCTCTCACTCCCTCTCCCACCACCTACTCTCTCTCTCTCACTCACTCTCTCTCTCTCTCACTCTCTCCCTCTCTACTCTCTCTCTACCACCCCTTACTCTCTCTCACATTTTCAAACTCTCTCCCACCCCCTACTCTCTCTCTCTCTCTCTCTCTCTCTCTCTCTTACACACATTTCCATAACCCCTCTCTCTCCCTCTCCCACTCCAAGCTCTCCCACCACCTACTCTCTCTCTCTCTCTCTCTCTCTCTCTCTCTCTCCCCCCCCCCTCTCCCATTCCCTACTCTCTCTCTTTCACACACATGCACTCCCATCCTCCTCTCTCTCTTATTCTCCCTCTCCCACTCTATCTCCCACTGCCTACTCTCACTCTCTCTCCCCCATCCCCTACTCTTAATCTCTCTCTCTCCCCCATCCCCTACTCTTAATCTCTCTCTCTCTCTCTCTCTCTCTCTCTCTCTCTCTCTCTCTCTCCCCCCATTCCCTACTCTCAATCTCTCTCTCCCATCCTATACTCTCTCTTTGCCACCCCTACTCTCTCTCTTACACACATTCTCATTCCCCCCCTTGTCTCCCTCTCCCACCCCCTCTCCCACCACCTACTCTCTCTCTCCCATCCCTTACTCTCTCTCTCCCCTCTCCCCTCTCCTACTCTCTCTCTTTCACACACCCACACACTCCCATCCCCCCTCTCTCTCTCATCTCCCATCCCCTACTCTCTAGATCTCTCACACACACTCCCATCCCCCCTCTCTCTCCCTCTCCCACTCCCTCTTCCACTGCCTACTGTCTTTGTCTCTCACTCTCTCCTTCTCTACTCTCTCCCCCCCATCCCCTACTCTCTCTCTCTCTCTCTCTCCTCACATCTCCTACTTTCTCTCTCTACCACCCCTACTCTCTCTCACACTCTCACACTCTCTCCCATTCCCTACTCTCTCTCTCTCTCTCACACTCCCATCCTCCCCTCTCTCTCCCTCTCCCACTACCTACTCTCTCTTTTCCATCCCCTACTCTCAATCTCTCTCTCCCATCCTATACTCTCTTTTCCACCCCTACTCACTCTCTCACACTTCCTCTCTCTTCTGTCCCATACTCTCTCTTTGCCACCCCTACTCTCTCTCTCTCCCATTCCATACTCTCTCTACCACCCCTACTCTCTCTCACTTCCTCTCTCTCCCATCCCCTACTCTCTCTCCCCCCTCTCCCATCCCCTACTTTCTCTCTCTCTCTCTCTCACACACACACACAACCATCCCCCCCCCCTCTCTCTCTTTCTCTTGCTTTGCATCTCTTCTTCCCTCTCTATGCACTATTTAGGTCTTAATAGTGTGTGCGCACTATAGTGCCCACACACTATATAGACCTAAATTTAAAAAGCTTTAAATAGCGTGTGCACACGATAGCCTGCTCACATTATAGGGTGTATGCACTATTCAAAACTTTGCATTCTACCAAGCCTAAGTCTTGGTTTTGCCTTGGAGATCCAACCCAAAGGTTTGGAGTCTATAAACTGGTCCGAGACATGTTTTGCTGCAAACATACAAAAAATGATTGATTTTTCTTGTGTGCTCTCCTTTAAGATTCCTCGTGGTTGAGCATCGATAAGATCAAGTTACCTGACATTGTATGTCTCTGTGTTAACTATATAACCATATAATTTATTTTAAATTTGGACTATTTCAAGCCTTTCATCCATAATTTCTTTCGAATGTATGTTCATTTTTTGTTAAAAACTAGTATGTACTAATTGGGCTATAGATTTTAGCTCGTTCATCAAATTTTGCAACAACTTAATTTTTTAGAAACTAGACTCCATTCTACGCACTTTGAAATTTTTTTTTTGATTTTAGATTAGTTTTCAATAATTTCTAGGGGGAGTACATAGATATTTCATATTTTTGGGATGTGTCTAGTTAAAAAATTCATCAAAAAAAAAAATACACATTATAAAATTACAGTTAAAATTTTAGGGGGTCACACTTTGTACTGTGTTATATTTTTTTGGAATAAACTGTACCACGTTCTATGGCCCCTTTTTTTGAGGACCTAAAACTAAACCATTTTGAAAAAAAAATAGTAGTTTAGAAACTAGATTCAAAGGACTACTACTTTTTCTTTTGTCATAACTTAAAATTTTGATCGTAACTATCTTCAAATTCTTATTGAAGTTTAGAAATTACTAATTTCAGAAAAAAGGTGTCCACTTATACCCCCCTTTTGGCACCACAACTTGGTGCACTTACCCATATAGTGGAGTTTTTTGGGGAATTGTATGCCATCAAAGGTGGAGTATGGAGGATTAACACGTGGGCTATTAGTATTAAATCTATGTGTTTCAAATATAAGGCAACATATCTCACTACAAAGAGCTAAGTAATTATGAATTCTTGTTAGATCAATGGGAAACGTGTACTCTTTCAACATCTATCTCTATATTTCTCTTCATTATATATTAATTTTACAAGATATTATTAATCTTTGTTGGTTGCGGGACAAATCAAGATATATTGAGAAGATGAGAGATTATGCAAACTGTAGAAATGAATTTGGGGACATTGCTTTTTGAATTGATAGTACATATTTAATTAAAGAAGAAGGAATGATATTCAAATGGAAACAAATTAGATTGAGAGGGAGGTTACATCTAACTCTTTCCAAGCTTATGTGGTTGTGTAACTATTAATGCACTCCAGAGTCAACTATCTTATTGTGGTGATCAAAGTTGTCCCTACAGAGAGGGAGTCTCTATTGAGAGAGAATCTCGACCATTCTTATTCATGATGATAATGATTTCTTCACTATGAGAGAAGTTTGAGGTGCAATCCCTTGTTAATGAGTTCTTCTTTACAAGAGAAGTTCAAGGCACAATCCCTTATTAACACATTCTTCTCTGTGGGAGAAATTCGTATTGCAATCCCTTATTAATGAGTTATTCTTTACGAGAGAAGTTTCAGGTGAAATCTCTTGTTCCATCCTCTGCAAATAGGTATGGTGGATCCACTCTCTACAATGAGGCATGGTGGAAATGTATTCTTCTTAGGGAAAAGTTTGAGGTGAAAGCCCTCATTCTACCTTTTGTGAGTAAATATGATGGATCCACCCTGCATGATGAGGCATGATGGAAATGCATTCTTCTCAGCAAGAAATTTGAAGTGAATGCCCCCATTCCACCCTTTGCGATGAGGCATGGTGGAAGTCATGTATGTGACTCCATGCTTTTAAATTCATGCTACTATGGTGAATTATGTCATGTTGAGATAACATGCTTTTATTATAATCTATGCGATGAGGATTTATCGACATCTTTTGGTTGTAGCTATGTGTGTCTACCATATTTAAATTATCATTTTCTCTTGCTAAGAGGGAGTGTTGAAGATTGTAGTTGCGATAGAGATCTTAATCTCCGATTTTGCTATACATTGAAATTGAGATAATACACCTGTATTGTGTTTTTAGCTAGAGAAGATATTTATGATAATATTTTAGATAATATCATATGAAGAGACATGTGTCATGCAAAGAGTCATGCATTTGGAAACATGAAGAGATTTGTATTTGAAAATTGAAGAGACCTTTAGGTATAATATAAAGAGTCTCTTATTTCAATTTATATGTGGTTGCTTAGTGTATGGTTATATGGTATCAAACGGAAAACATTGTACTTGGATATTTAATTATCAATAAATTAGATGTTTTCTTGTGTAGTTGGGTTTTTCCCTTCAAGTAAAAGGGGTTTTCTAAGATAATCTCTTGTGTCTTCTGTGCATATTTATTCTGCTTTTCTTACCTTTGTTTATCTTAATTTCTGAGAAAAACTTCAACACCATTAGGTCACCTTCAATCCTTAAAAAAATACAAATGATTTTATGATGAAATAAGGAGAGTGAGATTATGAGGAACCACGTTTTGAATTTCTATTACTACAACCTTGTCTTTGTAGCTTAAGTCAAAATGATTTTTGAGTTAAAAAAATGATTTCCATGTAAAGATTGAGGAGTCCTAAAGGTCTGTGAATACTTGAATGTCTTTCTTGGCAAGGCTCTTAGCTTTGAATCTAGGAGTCTTTACCAAAGAAGAATTATTTTCTTGAATTAATTTGTCCACCATACTAAAGAAGTTGTGAAAATTAGTTTGTGCCTAAAGGGCTAATAATCCCAATAAGCTTGCTTTAAACTTCCAATGAATTGTGCCCCACAAATTATTACTTGTGGTTGTTTGAATTCTATATCTAATTTAAATTTTCCAAGGAGAATCCCCTTCCTTGGCTCTTCTAATCCATTTGCAAAAGACAAATACCTTGTATATAAGAATTTATTACACCTAGACCTCCCTTACCCCTTAGGAGGATAAAATGAGGTAGCAAACATGTCTTTATAGTTACCCCATTTACACCAAGTAAGTTGTGAATGAGTTGAGTAAGGAGGTTTTAGATGGTAACCAACACTAGTAAAATTGTCATCATTTTTTGATGCAGTTGGTCAAATTTTTGACAATGATTGGTCAAAACTTCGACCACCAATATGGTCAAAATTTAGATGAAGCTAGTGTCATCAAATTTTCGACACCCATTTTAGTTGAAAATGAAGACAAAAAGATGGCTTGATATGTGTTAAAATTAAAGTAGACCCGTCAAGCATTCTACGCAGGCTTCGTCGAAAATACCATCATAAACTTTAGTAATTCCAACCATTCGCAATGAGGATGTCATGGCTTCGACGAAGATGCCATACATTCGACGACCATTTTGTCGAAATTGTCATCAGAGTTTGGTTGAAACTTTGACTATCTGATAATCAATTTCGATGAGGTTGCCATACCTACGACGGTACCTCATCGAACATGTTGGTTAAAATTTTGACAACTCCAAAATAGTTTTAAAATAAAATAAAAAGGGTATTGCTTTGGGATTGTCAAGTAGGCCAATATGCAATTGGTTATGCAGTCTTTCTAAAGACATGGATAACATCAACTAATGAATAGTTGTAATAGTTTGATGACCCTTGTCTCATTTCTAGTGTACAAAAAGATTGATTACACCAATGTTAAAAATGAGAAAGTGTTCGCCTCAATTTCTTGGATGACATTTGGCCACACCCCACCATATCCTATAGATGAACACCTTGGACCTATTGATTGAATGAATAAATTGATGGGGTAAAAGATCATTATCGTTTTACATGACAACACAATCAAAAGACTAATATATGAGTATTGAGTCTTGAAGAGCATAGAGCACACCTTGTTGTTGAACAAAACAAACCCAATCACTGTTAAAACAACAAGCTATTAAATTTATAATCCATACTAATGTTGCTTGCAGTCATCAAAAAATAGTTAAAAGAAATCCTATTAAAAAACACTCAATAAGTCTTTAAAGGTAATCATGACTATGCTAAAAGAATCCATATTATGATAAACAACGACATGCAGGCATATAAGGAAAACATCATATAAATAAATTGAACTAAGACACTTCACAATTTAGTATAATGTAATATATAGTATTAGATAGTGAATCCAATTATTGCTTAATAGTATCCACTATGATAAGTAATCAGCTTAGACTTTTGTAATTTATAGCCAATTTTGACTCATCCATTCATAAAAGTGTACTAAGTTATTAAGTCAATAGGACAAATCAATATACAACATTACTCTCCTCTACTATTATCCATTGCAAAAAAAAATTCACAAAGAAATTGTTAATGAAGCTAGTTCTCTTTAATGTGGTTTTGATGCCTAACTTAATATTCATTAATCAAATCATAATAATTATTGTACTATTTGTAACTAGCAAGCACATATCTAAACAATTAAAGTTAATGCTAGCTTTATCTATTACAATAAAAATTTAAAGTATCTAACTCTCATCGCAAGGCTTTGCTCCATGCCACTCGCTTCTTCCAACACAATGATAATAATGACCTTAGCCTATATAAGAGATTATATATAATAACATAGACAAGCAAATATACTAATATGGTGTAGCTATTCTGAGATTATTGAGATCAAATTGCATATACGTATGTGAATATACGTCTCACATATATTCAAATATGTATATCTATATTAAATCCTAAGTACAAACCACACGTGTTACTTTTCAAATCTAAGATGCTGGAGACTTCTACGAATTAATATCAAATTATTAAATATTGGAAATAAGATTGATATTTGGATCAATCCTTGTTAACCACTGATTAGTTAGTACTTACTAACTAATCTGATTCATACAAATTAGTTTAGTTAGTACTAACTATACCTTTTGTGTTTCATGTCGTTTGATATTGAAGAGACAACCGGTCATGGATCAGTGATTCAATTCATATAAAGTCTCATTTCGATGGAAGAACTCAAGCATGGAAATTGATAAATGCTTTGTCTTCTTCTGCAATATACGTTCAACGATTCACAAATCAGATTGACATTATATATTCTGGTTGTCATTAAAGTTAAGTTCTGCTTTATACTTTCTGTTATTATTGCAGATCATATCCAAGTAATTCAATATGTATATTAATATCGATCTCTCAAGAAGATCAATACTAATATAGATCCCTTCTCATATTGGAATCAATACATATTGCTGATAGAACTATTTGTACATTGAAGATCAAGATATATTGGAGATCGATATATTACATATTGATATCCATATTATCATATTGCTGAAGAAAAATCACAATGCTACATGTGGTATAACAGTCCGAAATTTACTCCAGTTATATCAAATTATATGTGGTACATTCCCTTTATATAATTCTGCTATATAATAGTGAAGGATTAGATAGAGTTACGTACCTTGTGATCCATATCGAAGTTATAAACAATTGCATTTAAAGAAGTTGATTATACAATTGAAGTTTGAAGATTAAGGCCCCGTTTGGTTGCTGGCATAGGAATAGAAAATTAGAATAGAAAAATGGAATGGGAATGGAAATGGGGAATGGGAATAGAAATGGGCAATTCCAATCATGTTTGGTGCACTTGGAATTCGACTGGGAATATGTTAATCTATTGTTTGGTTGTACAAAAATGGAATAGGAATAAGGTTAAGTTTTGTATTTTTAAAAACATTTTTCCTAAATTTTTTTTTTAATTTATTATTTTTTTGGTTAATTCATTTTCATTTTTTTAAACAAATAGATATAATTTTAAAAAATGTTATAAAAAAAATTCAAAAAAAAAAATGTAACAAAAAATATTCAAAAAGAAAAAGTAAAAACAAAATTAAAAAATTCGAAAATAAATAAATAAATAAATAAATAAAAAATTAATTAATTAATTTTTTTTTAATGGAAAATCGGAATGGGAATGGAAATGGCCTATTCCAATAACAGATATTTTTTGGCATAGACATATGCTCATTTTAGGGGCAAAATTGGAATATGTCTTCCTATTCCCAATTCCGATTGAGCTTACCAAACAGTGAATATAAAACATATTCTAATTTCGTTTTCCTATTCCACTCATATTCCAGCAACCAAACGGGGCCTAAAGGACTCTTATCGTACTTACCTATAAGAAAGGAATAAATTTGTTTTGGTATACTTATTTTTTCATTTTTTTAATGGGTTCATCTCTACAAAACAGTACTACGATCTCTGTGACCTTTGATTTATATTCTCTCCAACTCGAGAAACCCTCTTCCTTTGCAAATTATTTGTTGGGTGTTATTCTGACCAAGATATTGTACTGTGAAACAAAGAAAACATATGCAAGTGCTTGTAAAGTTGGAAAATCTACGATGATAGTTTTTGATGAGATTATCAATGCATCTATGGTTGAATTGGAGATCTCCTTAGAGGGTTAGTTCTTAGCTTTTAGAGCCTTTATTGACCAACTCAGAAAGTGGCTTTCATCTCAATGGAGCGTTAAAGGTGTTGTGAAAGTCAATGTGTTTCCTAACAACTTATTTCTTCTTAATTTTGTGAACAAGGAGGATATGTTTTATGCTTTTACAAATGGACCTTGTATGTATCGCTCTAACTTGAGAAATACTATCTCCCTTTATAAATGAAGACTTGGTTTTAATGCCCAAAATGACCTAGGCTCATCGGCTCTAACCTAGATCCACCTTCTTGAGTTATCCCTAGAGTTTTGGAAATATGAGGTGTTATATATTATTGTTGATTTGTTTGGTTGTTTCCTTACTACGGATAGTATCACCCAAAAAAGATGTATACTTCTATTTGCACATATTTTCTTACTATGGATGAAAAAAATATATGGACATTTTTGTTTGTCAATATAATATGAATATATGAATATTTTTCTCCATCAATGTTTTGAATGATATCCTATTAGTTGAACTTGCAAAAAAATGATTTGAAATCTCAGTAAGTGATATCATATTTCCACAATCCACGACAATGATTTCTTGTTTTTGGATTTGATTTTGTATCAATTTTTTACCATCAATGTTTTAGATCATACTACATAATCCATCATCAAGATGTAAGATGTAATGCCCCACCATGTGACCCAAAAGAAATTAACCTAAAGTTATACTAAGTTTTCCAATTTTTTAATTTTATTTTTTAAAGATAACATACACAACAATAATAGAATAGTGGAACCAATAACATACACTCAAATAACAACAACACATAATTAGGTTACAACTCTCAAAAGTCCCATGACGATGAATCACATTTAATTTCAATTAACACTAAATCCAATATATAATGAATTCACATCTAAGAATAATGTACCAGTATAGTTCTATTTAAATAATATACAATTATCTCGAATGCTACTTGGTAATAATCATAATGCACCATCATCCACCGTACAGGTCACAGAGTATGAAGGGCTAAAATAATATACATCATGAAATAAATTGCATCTTCTTGTAAGGTCTATGAAATCAAACACAATACATTTAGAATAAAACCATCCATCATAGAAAAACAAGATCAGATAAAAAAGAACATTTGCACAAGCACATCCAACAACGACATCCAATGATTAGATCTCAATGGTATAAGAAAAACCACTATCACTTGACCTCACGGAACCCAAAAAGGTCCATTCCCATTGCGCTGAGGAGATAGTCTAAAGTCCCAAATAGGATAACAAAATCAATAATCAAATCCAACATCTAAGTCAAGGAAAACCTAAAAGCAATCTAACTCTAAGGTACAAAGATATAAACGACATCTAAACCTAGAGGCAACAACGATACCTAGGAAATCTACTATGCATGTGGGCAAGTGTCATCACACAAATCAACTCTAAGGTTACCCGACTAGTCTTTTAATCCTTTGCCCCCCTAGTGACTATATGCAACACTAGTATCCTTTTGTACTAACAAGTCATCTCTAAGGTTACCTGGCTAGTCTTTTAATCCTTCGGACCCCTAGTGACTTTCTGTAGTACTAATATCTTGTTAATTCATTTTAAACCCATTTAATGATATGTCATCACTTATTAAAAAACCTACAATGGGTTACCCGTTAGCCTCTTTAGGGCCTCGACCTCCATTGCAAGCCACTTCCCAACATGACATACAAATAACCTACCCTAAGCTCAGTAAAATCAAAATATCACAAAAAACCAAATATCATACATCAGTTCTTGAACAAGCAACTGACAAGTACTGAAAACCATTGATCATAATCACAGATTCCACCAATATGATCATCCTAATAGGACTGATCCCAAAATTAAGATACATAAACCAATCCACGTTATGACATGACATCAATAAAAATAAATCATATAAATACCTCAGTCCTATACAAGCGATTGGAAAGTAATCCAATAACAACTAATTAAAGACTCAAATGTTATATAAGATAGGTGACACCATACACCTCAGTTTCACAGAAGAACACTGGAAAGAATTAACAATCAATAGATCAAAACACCTCATAAAGCATACAAGACACATTACCATGGTTGAGTATAAAAGATTGTATACAACGTATCATCATGACATCATAGACAAAACTTTAAAGCCTTTGGTAAACATCCTGACTGGTCAAAGATAAGTCAACCTAACACCCAACAGTAAAATCACATGTCTCATACAGAATATACAATAGTAACTTTTCATAATACATCAGGTTTTGGAAAAAACCCATATTTAATTTTCACTTATAGGTTTCTAAGTTTTATTTCCAAATATTACAGTTGATAATGTTTTCGATCTCAATCAGTGTTTTAGTTTCCATTTCTCTAATTGTCAAATTCACTAAGGTTTCCAGAGTTAACTAGAATCTTAAACAATTCAACAAATCATACAAAGTTACTTAAAGATAGTTTCATAGTTTAATTCATTACAAAACAAACACAAGATTTGATGTTCAAAACTAGGGTTTCAACCCATAAGAATTTTGAAAATAGAAACACAACAGACACAAAGAAGACAAAAATTTGAAGGACTAAAAACCACTGTACAAATAAACCATGAGATCCTACCTAGATCTAATGCTAAAACGAAGGATGCACAGAACACAACAATTCTCTTTTTCTGAAAAAACTTATTTCTTCGAAATTCCTCCTCCAAAACCTATGTAATTGTGAAATGAGCTCTAGAAATTTGATAAAGAGTTCTCCCTAAATTTGGGGCTTTGATTGTGCAATCGTGAGAGGGAACTCGTTGATCAATTACTGTTTATTACTTTATTACCTTTTCATCTTTTCATTCACAATTTTTTTGGATATTTAATTACAAAATATCTTAATTTAAATAATTAACTTTCTCTCTTTATTTAATTTATTATATTTCAATTCCATGCACATGATTTATGCAATTTAATTAAAATAAACCTTATTAAATAATTGCTTACTCTCTCTTATTAAATCACGAGACGCTTTTAATATAATATTTATTAATTCAACTAATAATATTATTTAGAGTTTATTATTTCGAATAAAACTCCTAAATAATAATTATTAAATTAAATAAATATAAATACACCTAAATTAGAACTTTAATTAAATCTTTAAAATTAATTCCTTTATTTAATTAATTCACAAGACATTTTTAATAATATATTTATTAACTTAATTAATAAAATTATTTAGAGTTTATTATTAAAATAAAACTCCTAAATAATTATCATTAAATTAAATAAATATAAATACGTTTAAAAATGAAACTTTAATAAAATCTCTTAAATTTAATTCTTTTTGTTTAATTAATTTCTCAATTAATTAAATATCAAACTTCTTTATAAAATTTCCATTAAATTAAATCATTAAGTTATCTTTGAATTTTATTTAATTATAATTGTAAATCACAACAGACCCACAAAACCAAATAATGACAACTCAACTGAAGACAAATGACAAAATCAAACTCTAGGGTCAAAATCACAAATATACATCACTTGACAAATTTAGACAGGTAAACTAACTTGGATACTTGTCCTACTTTCTAGGACAATTGGCTTAGGGTTTAGGATTTAGACTCAAGAGTTGTCTCCTCACTTACACCATTGAAATATTGTAATAGGGTACGCTCATCCTGGCAATTCAGGAAAGTCGATACTCAGTACCTTCAATCTACATAAAATTCACATATGTACAAACACATATATTCTAAACTAAATAAGCAATGGCAGGAAGTGGTACATCATGTAGATCCTGACTAGCAGGTGACTACAATTCCCTTTCTTAACCACATTAGAAACGTCGAACATAAAGAAAATATATACATACACCATACACATGCAAGTATGGGTAAGTATCCATAGAAAACACATAAACCATTCATCTAACTAACATCATTAAATAACTGAAGGGTAAAAGCAAAAACTTGTGTCACCTTTTATAAAAGAAAAGTGATATCAGAATTTAAAGTCTTCAACTTTAACAACATAAAAGTGGCATTTGTGCTTAGAATTTAAAGATGATGTAAACTAATGAAATGTGTAAAATTAGATGAAGTTTATGTCTGCAATTTTTTTTAAAAAAATTGAGTGAAAATTTTATCTATTTTTTAATTTTTAAAGCCTATCTTTTAATTTTTTTAAAATGTTGAAAATATAAAGTTTTTTTTCCTGTCAAACAAATATATGCAAATGTTCATATTTTGGTCTAATTTTCGAATATGCTAGAGTTGACATGTATACCTAGTGCACCAAAAAAGAAAAATTGAAATTTGGCTAATATTTTTCAAGTTATAACTGGTCAAAGTCAAAGTTATCAGAAATTGATAGTTTTTTTCTCCCATCAAACTTTTTCTATCAAATCTACATATTTTCTAAAACAAATTACATATTCTTGAAGAAGACTCTCTCCTCTAGTGCAGCATTAAAAAATAATAATTTTTAAACATGATTTACTATTTTTTTCTTATTTTTCAATAGACAAATTTCTGAATCTTAAAATACCTAGTTGTAATATTTTCAAATTATAACATATTATCCATAATCAAAATAAAAATAAAAATCATATGATCGTAATCTTGACTCTGAGACCTACAAAACTATATTTTTAGATTTTTTTAAAAACTTCAATTTATTAGGTCAAATAGGCCTTCAAAGTGAGAAGTTTGCAGAAGTTCTTAGTTTTGCCTGTGTGGCTGCCACCTAGGATACCACATAGGTAGTTCCAGTCGAAACTATTCCAACTGAAAGTGTTTTGGCTGGAACCCTTATTGGCCCAACTAACCACAAGTGATTAGTTTGATGATTTCAAGTATAAAATAAATTAGTTTCAAGCCATTTCATGTAACAAACAAGATTTGTGTTTTCTTTATTTTAATAAATATAGAAAACAACAATTTTTGAAGTCATTTTCAGTAATTATTTTGTACAAATCCTCAAAATCACAAAGGATCAAATATTTGTAAGGTTTTTTTTTCCGTCTACTTATTTTTATTTTTATGTATTCTAAATTGAAGCATTAGCTGGTATTTAGTATTCAAAATCTAATTTTTATTATTTTTTCTATAGATAAAAGTATTCAATGGGCAGTAAAAGGAAAAGATCAAGGAAATATGTTAGGAAAAGAGATGACAAAATGAAAGGTCATACTAAACATAACAAAAACCAACCTACTAAAATTCCTGAATAGGATGAGATTCATGAAGAGAATGAAAGTAATCAAGAGGAAGAAATTGGCAGTTCTATTGATAGAAACAAATTAGAAGGCATACAAAATTTGATGGATTTGGATGAGGAACTACTTTAAACCAATTTCCATCTAAAGATCTCAAATAATGGCAACACTATTAGAAAGCATTGTTAGAACATGTGGGATGAATATTTCAAAGATAAAAGTATATTTGGACGGGCACAATTATTTTTCAAGTTATTTAGGAGAAAATATATGAGACCTGTTTTAGAGTTGTTCGGTGTTGATAGCAAGAAAAACCATGAGCATAATATTAATAAAACAATAGTTGAAAACTTGTAAAATGCTTATAACAAAATTGAGAATACAACTCGAGGAGGTGATTTGAGTAATGCACATAGAGCATTGATGACTGCTATATCTAGTAGAAAATTGACATATAGAAAATAGGTATGTGCAATTTTTGATGTACTACATATATCCAGAATAACTATTCAGAGATACACCAAGAGAAGAAATATGCTAGATGATAACATTGAGAATAACTTGGTGAATATTTGTAGAGTTCTTCAAAAAAACAAAATTTTTGAAGATGTGAAAGGAAAAGTATTGAATTTTGGACCACACATTCTTGTGTTTCTTCCAACAGGCATGATACTATACAAATTAAAGATCAAGAGACAGGGGCCAAAATTGAACATCCAAAACATTTCATAAATATAACTCAAAGTGAATTATTTCAAACATTCAAGCAAGAATTTTCAAATGTCAAAATATGTTAGAGAATGTTTGAGAGTTTGCGTCCTTCCTTTGTATGCATAAATAAGATGCGTGAAACTTGTTGTTGTTGAAATCATGTTGAATTTGGTCTACATTGTAGACACCTAAATCTGATTACATCAATAGGTAATCATATTTAGTCATCTCCTAAGATATTATTGATTAAATATTTACTATTTAATTAATTAATCGTCATCCCCTAGTTAATTAATTAATTTAATTAACTATAGTCCAATTGATAAAATTAAATGATCACCCAAAATCAATTTATCAATTAAATCCCTCTTCCCCTATTAAATTGAATAAATCAACAAATCTATTCAATTTAATTTCATACTCCCCATTTTATTAAATAAATCATTTAATAAAATATCTAAAATCCTAAGAGCCTCCCTAAACCCTATCCTAACCCCTAATCCAACCCATTCACACATGCTAACCTCACTTAGCCACCTAACTAACCCATCCCATCAAATCTAAGCCACTTACCCCTTAACCCCCCTTCTAAGTTAAGCCTAATCTCCCTCCTAAACATGTGACAACTTTAAGTAAAGGTTAAGACTTGCTAACCCAAGCCAAAGTCAACAACCTCATCCTCACCCTCACCCTCCAACATTTATGACTCTTACACCTCTTACACCTCTCACACCTCCCTTAATGACTCTCACAAGGCATTTATGGAGCCCTTATCTCTTGAGCCCCCTTTGTTGACCATCCACCTATCCTTCCCTTCATCCAATCACCCTTTGAGGGTCACCTCCCTATTGGTGCTAAACAAGCACAATCCATGTGCTCCTTTTTGAGTGCATCTTGACCATCCCTCATCATTTCATCATCTTGACATCTTGGCCCTCCATTTCTCCAACCCTTGGTCTATAAATTGAACCTCCTCCCTTCACAAAATCATCCACCTTTCATGCAAAGTTATAATGCTATTTTGAGAACCTAAAAAATACCAAAATACCATCATAATGCTGAAATCCTTCCATAGCTCCATTGTTGAAACCCTCATCCACACCCATATTTGATTATCACCCATCTACTTGGAACTTGAGCACAACATCGGCATACATCCCCTCTCATTAGGGACATAGCTTTGTCATCATGAGAAGCACTTGAGGAGTTTACCATCTTTGGTCTACTTTCCTCAAGTTTGTCTTCTTTGGTCCTATCTTAAGTGTTAGTTTTGTTTAGTATGGTTAATGCTTTCCTTAATAGCTAGTATTCAATTTACACTACTAAACTAGGTGATACATACACTTGCAATCATATAAAAAAGTTATGGCAATACTTGATCCTAATTTGGTCATCCCTAGCAGTACAACACAATTTGTGAAGTCCATATTATGTGATAAATTAGAAGATTCAGATGAGTTCAAAGTGCAATGCATCAAAAATCAGTGTGAAGATTGTGGAGATTTACACAATTTTTTTGAAATGCAAATTGAGAATATTAATGAATCCACACCAGTCTCATGTATGAGATATGAATATGATACATACCAAAATAAGACAAGAGATGAATCCAAAAAAATTGTATTGAAGGAGAGTGAATTGCATTATGATGAGTTTATGACCCAGTTTCATCTATTGATATATCCACATATCCAACATTGTCATGGTGCATGATGACAAGCTAAACAGTTTCGTGACTCCAAAAATTGTTTTCCACCTGGTTGTATACTTTTAGTTGTAGATTTTTTTGAGAATTATACATTTGGACCTCAAACAAAGCTTCAAGGGCAATATTATCATTATGAACAAGTTGCAATATTTGTGTAAGTGACCTATAGACATGAACAATTTGATAATCAAAGAGGTTGATTTCTATATTAGTGATGATAAAATTCATGATAGGAGTTATGTGGCTCATTGTTTTGCAATGTTCTCTAAAGATCTTAGAAATCATGGAATAAATGTTTCAGAGCACTGGATTTGTTCTGATGGATGTGTAGGTTAGTATACATGAACTTACACATTTATTTAACTTTATTTTAACTTATATTTATTTGTGCATGCCTATTTTGATTTGATACATGTACACAGATAATTGTAGATACTTATCATATTTCATGTTCATAGGACAATTCAAATTTTCAAAAGCATTTAATTGGTTAGCAATGCAACATGCTAGAACCAATGTTAGATTTTTATGGAATTTATTTGAAAGTGGACACAGAAAAGGGGAGCATGATGGAGTAGGAGCATGTATAAAACATGCGCTTCGACAACATGAACTTGCAGGTAAATATATGCATTTAATGTGCATGTTTAATACTAGTAGTATATATACTTTAAAATTTTATATATACATGCATATTGTATGTACATATAGGGAATACGATAGTGAGTGCAAATCAAATTGTTGAATGGTGCAAAGTTCATTTTGCTACTCGAGATACTGAATACAATAAGCATTACTTTTGGGAAGTGAAAGGTGAGTTCTAAGCTATATTTATTTTTAAATGTTTTTTTCAAATTGTTTAGTTTAATATTAAATATAAATATTTTGAAATATAAAAATTATTTTTAATGTATTTGTAATAGATATAGATCTATCTAATCCCTACAATTGTCAAATGATCCATGGTATTAGAAGTTTGCATAAAGTGATGACTACAGGAAACCATAAACCTCCAGTAATTATAGTAAGAGAGAAAACATGTTTTTGTGATGACTGCATTAAGGACAATCTAGTGAGTGCATGTGAAAATATTATGAATGGATATGTTTCACATTGGGATTTGAAGGAGATAGTTAGAAAGCCTCCTTTTGAAGATGCTAACATTGACATTGACATTCATGATCCTGTATATTCAGCTAATTATGAGCGCATTTCTGATTTAGTTATGGCAGGTTTGTGTGCATATATTATAGTACATATATATAAATTAATATACATGCATATTCATTTTAAAATTAATTTATATAATTTATCTATATTTTTATACATGTAGGAGATATTTTTGTAGTTCAAGCCTTACTAGATAATGCGAAAAATGTGGACTATTATCTTTTAATATGCACAAAAGCAAAACACAAGTTGCTAGAAGGAACTATAGATGCTGATGGACAATCATATCCAATTGGATAAGTTGTTATTGATGGAACATATTATCAACAAACAAGGGTAATTGATACTGACATTGAATTTATTGAATACAAGCCTGGAGAAAAAGTTTTACATTATAGTAACCATGTTATAGAAACAAAGCTACAATTTGAAGCAATAAAAAGAAAAGGACGTCATGGAAATCAAAAGTAGAAACTGGCTATTGAAGAACATGAAAAAATTCTACAGATAATAAAAACTAGAGAGGATCCTAACAATACATTGTTTGTGGAGCTCTAGTTTACCTATGTACATATTGTGGAGCTTTAGTTTAGCTATGTCTATATAGCTCTTATACTTTCACATTTAACATTGAGAGAATTTTTTTTTTTTATAAATTTGTATACATTGGATTATTTATCTCGGATATGTGAAATTAGACATGTTTTGTTATTTTTATTTAAATTAGACATGGATATCTCATTTAAGACAACCTAGATTGGGACCTCCCCTTAAGACAACCTATT
Source organism: Cupressus sempervirens (assembly GCA_028749045.1). NCBI lineage: Eukaryota > Viridiplantae > Streptophyta > Pinopsida > Cupressales > Cupressaceae > Cupressus > Cupressus sempervirens. Next base: position 383,767,863 of record CM053784.1, read on the forward strand.
AGGACCTCCCCTTAAGACCACCTATTAGGACATCCCCTTAGTACCACCTTTTAGGACCTCTCCTTAAGACAACCCCTTTAGTATTTGTATGTATTTATATACATTGTTTATGTTTTCTTACATATGATTGTTAATGCTGTTATGTATTTATGTTATATTCTATGTTATACTCTAATTTTATATTCTTTATATGTTCTTACATGTATATGTTATATTCTATGTTATACTCTTTATATTTTACACATGTACATGTATATGTTGCCCTTAAGACATGTCATTAAATATAGTTAATTATACTTAGATTAAGGCATTAAAAACAATAACATATACATATTTACAAAAATATTGAAAACATATATGTCTACATTTAACACATGAACATAGTTAGATACATCTATGGAATTTAAAATATACATAAATATATTGAATTTATGTATTAAATTTATTGGAATTATATATACTGAATTTATGTATTAAATTTATTGAAATATACATATCAAGAATAACACATATACATAAACATGAATAACACATACATGTATAAACAAAAATCATTAAGACATTAAAAGATCAATTTAACATGTGTGTACATAAGACATTAAGTTCTAATTTACTCTTGAGTTATATTCTTAAATATGTATTAAATTTATTGATTAAATATTGAAAACATATTTCTGCATTCAACATGAACATAATATGTACATCTATGTAAAATAACACATCTATTAAATAATGTACATACATACATGGGTAAAATGTATCCAAAATGCCATATAAAATGTCTCCAAAATATGACATCAAATATCTCTAAAATACCACATGCATCAAATGTATCTAAAATAACATGTACATCCATATAAAAGTATCTAAAATAAGACATGTATTTGAAATAACATACATATATCCATATAAAAGTATCTGTAAAATAAAACATGTATCTGAGATAACATACATCTCTAGATATAAAAGTATTTGAAATGACATATACATGTGTATATATATAAAATATCCTAGCAACATCAATGAAATAGACATGTATGTGTAAACTAACATCAATCACATCCCCCTCCTAATCCTTCACCCCAAAAGGCTCTATGATCTGGATCTGCGCCCTGCACGTCAAATGAAAGAAATTTGTAAAATTATTAAATTATACATATTCATGTGTATATGTGCATGTATTAAATATTATATGTGTACAATATATATATCCATCAAATATATAATAAAAAATACATAACATACCTGTGACTCATATCGTGGAGGATTTGTCGAGGTCTAAAGATCTCCAAAACACAATAGACTATCACTAAGACCCTATAGAACACACATGTACATGTACACAAGTTAAATTGAATCACTCAAGAATATCTATGTGTAAATTTTATAGTAACAAATAAATATAAACATATATAAATTTACAATATTTACCGTAGCATCATGTAATGCTCTGCCAATCTGACTGATATCTAAGTCATGTAGTGATAGAGTGATCTCTGAATCATGAAATCTAGGTGCTCTAAGGCCAGGCTGTATAGGAGCAGGAGCAGGTGCTATAGGATCTCAAGTAGGTGTGGGGACTACTGTGGGTACAGAATTTGTGGGGACAAGAGTTGTATGGCCCTCTGTAGGAGCAGGTGTTGTATAATGTGTAGGGATATCCTCATGTCCTTGTGAGGGCTGTGGTCCTACTGTGCATGAAAAAATATGTCTAATGTGTCCACCAATGTCATGAAGAGGAATCCATGTGACCATCAACAATGCCTAATATGCTCCAAGAAGATCAGATACTAAATAAGATGTCATATGATGCAATGCATCCATATCTAATATGGCTGAAACCTCTAGTGCCAATGGTAGATCTGCCATCTCATATAGATCATCAGCTCCTATGCTAGAGGATGTACTTGTCAAAATGGGACCATGAGATCATAACATGTATCTACCACATCTATCTGAAGATATCTCCTATAATTGTGTGACAACTGTGGCAATGCTAGAATATATTTGAGTCTTAACTATATCATCAAGAACACTCAAACCTGTAGTAGTCATTTGTGGACCTCTCAGCATGACCAAAAGGTTTGAACCCACCATTGCCCATTTATTAATAGGTGTACGGGTGTTCACAGGTCTAAATCTCTCTAACAATTGGCCTCGGCCCTATCCAACATGACCTAGAAAATTTGTATAGTTGACATCCTGATGTAAATGAAATTTTGCAAATAATTGTTTGCAGAAATAAAGGGGAAACTCATCCTTCTTTGGCTACCTATGATGTGTGGCTAACCATCGAGGATATATAAATGGAGTGATGAGTGGATCTGTACACTTCATCACTAAATAACCTCTCACCCTAGACCTATCTGTATAAAAGGGAAACATGGTCTTCACCATAGCGGTGGAGACCTGACCATCAATCTGTGAATACTTCACAATGCCAGTGACATTGTGAGAAAGGGAAGAGTAAAATGTCTCGATACTAATATCATCAAATGGGTTGTACCTAGAGATCATCTTGATCATATGGTACAACTCATCTCTAATAGAAAAAACCTTCTCCCTATTAGGGAGAGTGGTAGAAGCTAACAATGTAGAATCAAGATACTCGAGAGCACAAGATAATCTAGCAATAGTATCTATAAATAAATGTCGTCTCTCCTCAGTAGATGGTATATGTCTATGTGCTATGCCCAACTTAGCACTAGGACCCCCTCCATGAACACTAGCCTCCCCTGAGGATGTAGGTGCTCCACCAGTACTGGATGCCATAACGATATATGCAAAGATCTAGATATCTATAAATGCAGAGTTAAGACATACATACATAAGTACATATAAAACTAAAAGTTAAATTTAATTTAAAACATGTATGTATATAAATATGTACAAAGTTGAATGTAATTAAAAATATGCACATGTTATTTAGTACATCTAGGTTTATTATGTTAATATTTTCTAAAATGTAACTAATAGGTTTCTAAAATGTAATTTTATTTAAAGGACATATAGGTTTACTATGTTAATATTTTGTAAAATGTAACTAATAGAGTTGTTGAACTAATGTTTACCATGTTAATGTAACCAATAGGTTTGCTATTAATTTGTACTATGTTAATGTTTTCTAAAATGTAACTAATAGGTTTGTTGAACATTAATGTTTACTATGTTAATGTTTTGTATTTAAATGTAACTAATACCTATTTGTTAAACATTAATGTTTACTATGTTAATTTTTTGAATTTAAATGGAACTAATACCTATTTGTTAAACATTAATGTTTACTATGTTAATGTTTTCTAAAATGTAACTAATAGGTTTGTTGAACATTAATGTATACTATGTTAATGTTTTGTAAAACTTAACTAAGGCTTTATTATCAACTACTAATTTTTTTTTAAAATATAATTAATTTACTTAATAAAACATTTAAAAACAATTCATTTAATTAATATTATCATGTAATAACTAAAAAACCATTAAAAAAAACAAAAAAACAAAAAACAAAAAATTCACCTACCTGTTATGGTCGAAACACTCTGATTGCGCTAACAATTGCTATAGTTAATCAACAGTAAAAATGACTGCTCAAGAGAAAATTTTGGCTATTTATAAGGTCACCCTAGTTCTAGCCGAAACCCTTTCAGCCAAAAGTGTTTTGGCCAGAACATTAGCTGCTACGTTGATGCAGGAAAGTGCCATGTATGTCCAATCGAAACTATTTCGGCCAAAAACCCTATGGATATCACAAAGGGTGACACAGGTTTGTTCTTGCACCCTAAAAGTTACTAAATGAACATATATATCATCATCAAAACAATCATGAAATAACTAGTGCTAAAGTAACTCAACAAATATATTAATTGACTATGAAATACATTAATCAATTCTAGTAATCCACCACTACTAATCATAAAACACAATAATATAACAGGCCTAAAAGAATCTAGTCAAAACAAGTCAAAAAAGTCAACTAGGGGTAGGCATTACATTCACTCCCCCTAGACTTAGGCTTACTCGTGGAAGCCTAAAGAAAGATAAAACTAAACTAGGGGTAGGCATTACATCCACTCTCCCTAGACTTAGGCTTACTCGTGGAAGCCTGCTACAATGACTAGGGTAAATAAAAGTCAAAGAGTGCTATCTACAATGTCAAAAATTAATCTTATTTAAGAAACTAATACAAATAAGTTAACTATTTATACACTTTTAGTCACTTAGAGAAATATGATTCAAGTTTAATAATAAACCAAAAACAATATTGATCCCACATTCATCCTTTTAACAATTACTAAAATAGATCCCCTAAAACACTCCAAACAAAAGATCAATATCTCTACATCCATCGGAAAACATAAAAGTTATAATATATAGACATAAATCAAAAGTCAAGAACATAAATGTTATGAGTTTCCAAGTTTCATGTTCAAAATTTCCACTACTAATTTTTTTTGTTCAAACTATTTAGGTTCAAGTTTGTAACTCTACTAAAAACACCCAAACAAGAGCAACATAATGCTCACAAAGACAATCAAAGGCATACTACCTTAAAGAATAATCATAAGAAAACATGCCTGAAATCCAACTCACAAGTTTTTCCTTTTTCTATGTTTCAAGAAATTGAGTCTTAGGTTTCAAGTGTTCAAGTTGCAAAAGATACTTGAAACTATTTAAGTTTCATTTCAATTCAACTAGTTCAAGTGTTCAAGTTTGTAACTGATGCAGGAGCATCATGGCCATGCGTTATCCCCTATTTCTATTGGTTGCTGTCGAATTATAGTAATTGCTGAGTACTAGTAATTTTTTAGTGTAAGCCAAGTTCAAAGGTTATCCCATGTCATGTTAACACTCAGGTTCATGTGTTATCCCATCCCACCACTGCAGTGTGTGCCAAGTTTTGTAGCATGTGCCAAATGACTCTTCATGTGCTGAGCTTTCCTATTTATTTCGAGCATTAGCATTTTGGACGTGATTTCTACATTTTTTGTGTGAGCCAACTTGGGAGATTTATTTTGATTGTGCCATTTACGATGATATCTTGCCTTGGGATGTGTCCTGACTATTGGTGGGTTGGCCTTCCTATTTTATAATATTCTAGAATGATTTCTAAGCCATTTGGCAAGTATAAATAGGGTGTTATGGCTTAGAGTTAAGCAAGCTTTTTGGAGAAGTGATTTAGAGCCACAAATTTTGGGAGTAGCTGAAGGGCAAGGTTTCTTGAGTCTATGGATAGAGCACCAAATGTGAGGTAGTTTACAGTAGGATCATGATGAAGTTGTGTGTGTGGACATAGCACTGAATGTGAGGTAGTTTACACTTGGATCTTGGGTAAAGTTTGGAGAAGAGCTAGTGGTTGTGGTTTAGAAACAAGGAGATTGCTTGGTGGCTTGTAGGCACAAGTTGAGATCTTGGAGGTTTCTACTAGATTGCTATTGTGTTACAGATTTGGGCTAGCTAGGATTAGTGTTTTAAGTTGGATCTCATGGGATCTTGCAAAATTGTTGTTGTATTTTTTGTTGTATTTGGCCCCAACCCAGAAGGCCTTACAACTAGCATATTGCATGTAAACAATTATTTTATAAATAAAGAATTGTGATTTGGTGTCAGATCTTACATTGTTACTTCTTATTGTTGTGTTTCCATTGTGTGGTTATTTTCTAGGGGCTAGGACATCTCCTTTGGGGATTCTCTGGCCTTGCACTATGTTAGGTGGTATTAGAGTGAAGGTTGTTCCTTAGCATGTAGACAGATCACCAAAGTTATAATAGTGAGAAGTAGATTTGAGAATATCTTGATTTGGTGGTGGATTTTCTTTCTAGAGTCCTAGATCTCTTGGTTGTGAGATAGCAGATTATAGTTATGACTTGCAATTGCAGAGGACTTGCAGATGGATCGATGGATGCAAAAATGGAAGATTTATCTTGTTGAGGCATGATCACAGAGAGTTTGTGGATTGTAGATCCATGGTCCTAGACTTGTGATATGGTTTCCGACTGTTCATGTGAGGTGGCAGGTTATGTTCTGACTTACAAACAATTTAGTTTTGTCACAAGGAGCATGAGAAGGATTTGTTGTAGAGGGTTTGTGAAGATCTTGGAAGATGGCTCTAGGAGGATTGGACCCTAAGATGATTGTGAACCTCCATGATGTGGTGGAGAGGATTTTTTCTAAGATGTCTGTTCGATTTAAAGCTAGTTTGTTTGATCTAGATAAGGATGAGGTTGCTAAGTTTGAAACTAGTTCAACTGATCGAGATAAGGATAGGATGAGGAAGGCATTCCATAGATGTTTAAGGAGTTGAAGTATAATGATCTAGAAGAGAGTTGTTTGGCCAGTTAAGAGACTTGTTCATGAGAGAAGATGTCATAGCAAGGTTGAGGTGGAAGAGGATGGTTTTGTTGATCAAATTGTGGAGTTTGATATAGAACTTTCAAAGTAGCTAGATATTGTTGCTGAAGATATTCCTATCCTTGTAAATGTCAGGATGGATATTGGTTTTCATGATTAGTTGTTTGAGTTCGACATGGAAATTGTAGAGTACTTGGTTGTGGATGATCTAGTTGTTGTTGGTGCAGAGTTGTATGTTGTAGAGCATCTTGTTATGAGCAATGAGATTGTTGGTGTTATGAGTTTGGCATGTGTTGATGAAGATCTACATATTTCTACTGATGTGGAGCTTGTTTTTGCTGGTTTGGATTCACTAGTTGCTAATGTCAGTGAGGATTTGCTGATGAAGAATTATGTTTAGTTTGTTCCTGGGAGTAAGCATGCTGATTGGGTGGTTTGCTGCAGTGGCAGAGAAGAGAAACGCTATAGGAGGCAACATTGTTGAAAATGTAATTGGGAATTTAATGTTATGTTTTAAATGCTTTTAGTTTTTGAAGTTTGTAATAATGTCCTACATGTGATGGCATACCTAGAGTAGCAGTTTGATAAGCTCTCCAGATATAGCCACCTAGGACCAGGTGTGTGGATCTTAAATTAGAATAGTTTTTTTAAATTTGATTTGGAAGGACATTCCGGGTTAAAGATCTTGGTGTGCATGTGAAGATTTGCATTTAGTTTGGTTCGAGTTCGATCCTTGCTGTTGTAGATGCCCCTTGATGTAACTCAGTTGAGTGAGTTCTCCTCCTGAGCTTTCCAAGGTGTGGCTCTGCATCATTTTTGGTATCAGAGCTCAGCAAAAGGTTTGGGAAAAAGTAGTTGTGTATATGTTTGTGTGATTGTGAAAGATTAAGAGAAATAGTCTGAGAAGAAGTCCAGGAGACTAGATAAGAAGAAAATAACCTAGCTGAGGAATGATGGGACAAGAAGAAGCAGCTTTATTGTATCTTTTTAGAAGGTATCGACAGAGAAAGGATTCTCAACAGAAGGAGATAGAGGAAAAGAATAAAAGAGAGAAAGAAGAAAGGAAAAAACAAAGAGAAGAGCTAAGCAAGATAGAAGAGGAGATAAACAATTTGAGAAGGAGACTTGAGGAGAATGATGCTAAGTTGAAAGAGAATAAAGCTAAGTTGAAAGAAGTGCAGCAAGAACACAAAGTGCAGCAACAAGAAGTGCAGCAAGTATCTCTTGATGAGAGCAGTAACAAGACAAGCCCTATTGGATTTGAATGCAAACAATCTGTGGTTGGAACAGTAACATGTCCTTTGAAAATAGAGAAGAGTACAATGTTGGAAGGTACTCCTACGAAAAAGATTTTGGAGGCAACTGATGAAGCCTTAAATATGCATAATGAAGAAAAATGTCAAGAGGAATGGCATGAAGATGAAGCTAAGGAATGTGTAACAGCAAGTTCTAAAGAAGAATCTAATTTATGGGAAAAATTTGCAGCCATTGTGGGAGAATGGAAAAGGCATGGCGATAGTACGGAAACTCAGCTTGAAGAAGAAAGGAAAGAGTGCAATACTGTTATTGTTCTTGAGCAAAGTTGTAATAAGAAAGAGATATTTGAAAGTGAGATTACTACAGAAGATCAAGATGATGATAAATTTTTAATAAAGCAAGAAGAGATAAATACGATTCTTAAGATTCAAGATGTGAAACTGGTTGATAGTCAAGAAGCAGATAAGTTTATGGTTACTATTGATGAAGATAGATATGATGCACATTACATGGTGTATAAGGAAGCTCATATTCAAAAAGAGAACTCAAATGATCTTAATGCTGATGATATGTTTTCTTCTAATAATGTTTATGCAGGGATGCAAATTTCATGTATAGTGAATCATGCTAGAGAATTTTCTGTGACATTTACAGCATTAAAGAATCAAAGCTACAATGTGGAGAAGTTGGATATTATCTTTGTTTTTCTTGTAGATATGCTCATCCTAGTTCAAAGAAATTGGAAAGTTTGAAAGAAGAATGAGATTCATTTCTATAACACATCATCTCAAGAGGACTTGAGATTCATTCTACAGGGGACTATGCTGCAGTGGCAGAGAAGAGAAATGCTATAGGAGGCAACATTGTTGAAAATGTAATAGGGAATTTAATGTTATTTTTTAAATGCTTTTAGTTTTTGAAGTTTGTAATAACGTCCTACATGTGGTGGCATACCTAGAGTAGCAGTTCGATAAGCTCTCCAGATATAGCCACCTAGGACCAGGTGTGTGGATCTTAAATTAGAATAGTTTTTTTTAGTTCGTAGGTGGAGTGTTTAATGATTTTTAGAATCCAATAATAGGTAGTAGGCAGTTTTGGATTCTTATCCTTTTTTTGGATAGAAGACGAAAAAGAAACATGTGGCCTACTGCATGATTGTCAGAGTCCAATAATAGGTAGTTGGTGGTTTTTGATTTGTTATCCTTTTCTTGGATAGAAGACGAAAAACCGTTTCTCATCCTCTTATTAGAAAAGGAGAGTCAGTTTTAAAAGGCCGGTTGGCTATGTAAGAGACTCATTCGAGTTTGAGTAAAATAGAAAAGTTGCAATTTTTTCGTGTCTCTTCAGCTTTGGAAGATCAAATTTTGGAGAGAATAGAATGTTTCTTCTGATTTTCCTGGTGCATGGTTCAGTTTTTAATATGAAATGCATTTTGGTTTTCTTGTGCAAGTCTCATTGAAGTTATCAGTTTTTTTTTCTCAAAACTCTCCAAAAATCGCTGAGATTTTTTGATTTCCATCTGGCAAATATGAAATAATTTCCATTATGCAAAGTTTCGGTTTTCTATGGTGTTTTTGATGTTTTTCAGCAGAGATATACGGTTTTGAGATTGTTGTTTCAAGCATGGCATTTATGATTCAGTTGCACCCGATTTTCTAAGACAGGAATACAAAAGGTGAGGAAAGATTGTGGTGAGTCCATGCGAAAGCAGAAAGGTGCAAATTTTTGAATGATGTTGCAGGAGGATTAGTATGAGACGTTATAACATTCTTTTACAGTCTATTTTCTGGTGGATCTTCTACATGTTCTATCACTCCATTTTATTCTTCATGCAAACCTTTGCCGAGTCTGATCACATTGAAGTGTAGGCGGCATGGAGATGGAATACATTTTCTTTGAGTCTCAGCCTTAACAATTTGATTTGGAAGGACATTCCGAGTTAAAGATCTTGGTGTGCATGTGAAGATTTGCATTTAGTTTGGTTCGAGTTCGATCCTTGCTATTGTAGATGCCCCTTGATGTAACTCAGTTGAGTGAGTTCTCCTCTTGAGCTTTCCAAGGTTGAGATTCTGGTGTTTGATAGAATGATGCGGATGTGGATGATGTGCAGATTAGTTTTCCTATCCCTATTGGAGTGGAATCCTTTGGTGAAGATGAAAATGGCATCAAAGTGTGGGACATACTTTTCCATTTACTTGGGGAGTCTAATGCAGGAGCATCTTGGTCGTTGCATTATCCCCCTATTTTTGTTGGTTGTTATCAAGTTATAGCAATTTTTGAGTGCTAGTAATTTTGTAGTGTAAGCCGAGTTCAGGATATCCCATGTCATGTTAACACTCAGGTTCGTGTGTTATCCCATGTTACCACTGCAGTGTGTACCAAGTTCTAGTGTGTATCAAGTGAGGCTGAGTTTTCTTGTTTATACCGAGTGTCAACATTATGGATGTGATTTCTATATTTTTGGCGTGAGCTGACTTGCGAGATTTATTTTGCTTGTGTTGGTTATGATGAGATCTTTCCTTGGGATGTTTCCTAACCATTGGTAGATCGACCTTTCTATGTTATAATGTTCTAGAATGATTTGTAAGACATTTGGCAAGTATAAATAGGGTGTTTTGCTTAGAGTCAAACAAGCTTTTTGGAGAAGTTTTTTTGGGGAAGTGATTTGGAGCTAAAATTTTTGGGAGTAGCTAAAGGGAAAGCTTTCTCGAGTCTATGGATAGAGCACCGAATGTGAGACAGTTTACAACAAGATTGTGATGAAGTTGTGATTGTGTGGACAAAGCACCAAATGTGAGGCATTTTACACTTGGATCTTGGGTAAAGTTTGGAGAAGAGCTAGTGGTTGCAGTTTAGAAACAAAGAGATTGCTTGGTGGCTTGCAAGCACAAGTTGAGATCTTGGAGGTTTCTACAAGATTGGTGTTGTGTTACAGATTTGGGCTAGCTGGGATTAGTATTTTAAGTTGGATCTCATGGGATCTTGCAAAACTATTATTGTATTTGTTTTTGTATTTGGGCCTAGCCTAGAAGGCCTTACAACTGGGCATGTTGCATGTAAACAATTATTTAATTAATAAAGAATTGTGATTTGGTGTCAGATCTTGCATTGTTGCTTCTTCTTGTTGTGTTTTCACTGTGTGGTTATTTTCTAGGGGCTAGAACATCTCTTTTGGAGATTCTTTAGCTTTACGCTATGTCAATAATAGATACACAGAAGAGGTTAAGTTTTTCTTCAGTTTAACTAGTTATCAACTAGTGGCATTCCAATATACCTAGAGCTCCCAATGTAGAAACTCGAGCTCTAATACCAGATGTAATGCGCTGCCATGTGGCCTAAAATAAATTAACCTAAAGTTCTACTATGTTTGTGAATTTTTTTTTTCTTTAAAGATAACATACACAAAAATAATAGAATATCAGAAGCAATAACATACACTCAAATTACAACACATAATCAAGCTACAACTCTTAAGGGTCCCATGATGAAGAATCACATTTAATTTTAATTAACACTAAATCAAATATATAACGAGTCTACATCTAAGAATAATGTACAAGTATAATTCTATTTGAATAATATACAATTATCTCAAATGCCACTTAGCAATAATCATAATGCACCATCATCCACTGTACAGGTCATAGGGTATGAAGGGCCAAAATAATATACATCATGAATTAGATTATATCTTCTTTGTAAGATATATACAATCAAATACAATACACTTAGAATATAACCATCCATCATAGAAAAACAAGATTAGATAAAAAAGAACATCTACACAAGTACATCCAATAATGACATCCAACAATCAGATCTCAATGGTATAAGAAAAAACACTACCACCCGACCTCGTGGAACCCAAAAAGGTCCACTCCCACCATGCTGAGGAGATAATATCAAGTCCCAAACATGATAAAAAACTCAACAATCAAATCCAACATCTAAGTCAAGGAAAACCTAAAAGAAATCTAACTCAAAGGTACCGAGATACAAATGACATCTAAACCCAGAGGCAACTATGACACGTAGGAAATCTACTATGCATGTGGGCAAGTGTCATTGCATGAACCAACTCTAGGGTTACCTGGCTAGTCTTTTAATTCTCTACCCCCCTAGTGACTCTATGCGGCACTAGTATCCTTTTGTACTGATAGGCATACTAACAAGTCAGCTCTAAGGTTACCTGACTAGTCTTTTAATCCTTCATCCCCCTAGTGACTTTCTGTAGTACCAATATCTTGTTAATTCATTTTAAACCCATTTAATGAAATGTTATCACTTATTAAAAAACCTACAATGGGTTACATGTCAGCCTCTTTAGGGCCTCACCCTCCATTGCAAGCCACTTTCCAACATGACATATAGATAACCTACCCTAAGCTTAATAAAATCAAAATATCACAAAATACCACATATCATACATCAGTTCTTGAAAAGCAATTGACAAGCACTAAAAAACACTGATCATAATCATAGATTACACCAATATGATCATCCTATTAGGATTGATCCCAAAATCAAGTATACATAAACCAATCTACATGATACCATGACATCACTAAGAACAAATCATACAAACACCTCATTCCTATACAAGCAACTAGAAAGCAATCCAAAAATAATTGATTAAGGACTAAAAGGTTATATTAGATAGGTCACACTATTCACCTCAATTTCATAGAAGAACACTAGAAAGAAATAACAATCAATAGATCAAAACACCTCATAAAGCATACAAGACACATTACCATGGTGAGTATAAAAGATCATATACAACGTATCATTATGACATCACAGACAAAACTCCCAAGCCTCTAGTAAACATCCTGACTAGTCAAAGCTAAGTCAACCTAACACCCAACAGTAAAATCACACGTCTCATATAGAACATACATTAGTAACTTTTCATAATACATTAGGTTTTGGAAAAAACACATATTTAATTTTCACTTATAGGTTTCCAAGTTTTCATTTCCAAATATTACAATTGATAATATTTTCAATCTCAATTAGGATTTTAGTTTCCATTTCTCTAATTGTCAGATTCACTAAGGTTTCCTGAGTTCACTAGAATCCTAGACGATTCAACAAATCATATAAAGTTACTTAAACATGGTTTCATAGTTTAATTCATTACCAAAATAAATGCAAGATTCGATGTTCAAAACTAGGGTTTCAACCCATAAGAATTTTGAAAACAAAAACACAATAGACATGGAGAAGACATAAATTTGAAGGATGAAAAATCATTGTATAAATAAATCATGAGATCCTACCTGGATCTGATGCTAAAATGATAGACGCACATAACACACAACAATTCCATTTTTCTAAAAAAACTTATTTCTTCGAAATTCCTCCTCCAAAACCTGTGTAATTGCAAAATGAGCTCTAGATCTCTGATAAATAGTTCTCCCTAAATTTGAGGCTCTGATTGTGCAATCACGAGAGGGAACTGATTGATCAATTATTGTTTATTACTTTATTACCTTTTTACCTTTTTATGCACAACTCTTTTAGATATTTAATTACAAAATATTTTAATTTAAATAATTAGCTTTCTCTCTTTATTTAATTTATTATATTTTAATTTCATGCATATGCTTTATGCAATTTAATTAAAATAAACTTTATTAAATGATTGCTTACTCTCTCTTATTAAATCATGAGACCCTTTTTATATAATATTTATTAATTTAACTAATAATAATATTTAGAACAAAACTCCTAAATAATAATTATTAAATTAAATAAATATAAATACACCTAAATAAGAATTTTAATTAAATCTTTAAAATCAATCCCTTTATTTAATTAATTCATGAGATGTTTTTAATAATATATTTATTAACTAATTAATAACATTATTTAGAGTTTATTATTAAAATAAATTTCTTAAATAATTATCATTAAATTATATAAATATAAATACGTCAAAAATAGGACTTTAATAAAATTTCTTAAGTTTAATTCTTTTTGTTTAATTAATTTCTCAATTAATTAAATATAATTAAATATCAAATTTTTTTATTAAATTTCCATTAAATTAAATCATTAAATTATCTTTTAATTTGATTTAATTATAACATAAAATCATAATAGAGCTACAAAATCAAATAATGACAACTCAACTGGAGACAAAAGACAAAATAAAACTCTAGAGTCAAATTCATGAATTCACGTCACTTGATGAATTCAGAGGGTAAACTAACTCGAATACTTGTCCTACTTTCTAGGACAATTGGCTTGGGGTTTAGTATTTGGACTCAAGAGTTATCTCCGAACTTATACTATTGAAATATTGTGATAAGGTATGGTCATCCTCGCAATTGAAAGAAGTCGATACCCAGTACCTACAATCTACATAAAATCTATGCATGCATAAACACATATATTCTAAACTAAATAGGAAATGGCAGGAAGTGGTACATCATGTAGATCTCAACTAGTAGGTGACTATGACTCCCTCCCTTAACCACATCAGAAACATCAAACATAAAGAAAACATACACTTACACTATACACATGCAAGTATGGGGTAAGTATCCATAAAAAACACATATAAATCATTCATCTAACTAACATCATTAAATAAGCCAATAGTGGCATGTTGTGATGGTTAAGTTGTTGAGTTGTTATCCTTGCCATCAAGGTTAAAACCTAATGGGGATGAGGTCCCCTGCTTGTGGCCTCACTGGGTCATAGTTCCATGTCAAAGCATTTACCCCTTTCAAGAAAACTAACATCATTAAATAAAAAAATGTCACTAAATGAACATATATACCATCATCAAAACAATCATGAAATAACTAAAATAATTAGTATTAAAGAAACTCAACAAATATATTAACTGACTATGAAATATAATTAATCAATTCTGGTAATCGACCACCGCTAGTCATAAAATGTAATAATAGAACAATCCTTAAAGAATCCTATCAAAAAAAATAAAAAAAGTCAACTAGGGGTAGGCATTACATAAAAGAACCAATCCATCTTAGTACTACTCATACACGCGTTATGGTCTTCATTTATAACAAGCATCTTACAATGAAAATGATCAAGCCACAAAGTAAAAACAACGAAAGGTTAATAAGTGTTGAACAACTTATACTATAATTACACAACCTCCAATAATGTAAAGAATATTGCTGACTCTAGTAAAGTAAAGAACCAATCTAGTTTGTGCATAGTGTTTTACATATATAACCTATATAATCAGAACATAGATATTCACAAATTCAAATGAAGCATAGTCAAAGAACTTGTCTAGAAAATTATTTCTGTAATAAGAAAATGTGGCTATCTAATTCTAGACATAATTAACTCAAAACTTTTACAAATTTAAAATTTTGTTTTGAAATGTATATTTATAAGAGAAATCACTACATCTTTTCATTGTTATGTAGGGTCCTTTTCCTATAGATACAACTACTCTTCAGCACAGAGATATTTGGTGGTTCTAATGTCTTGCTAGTGCACATTGAAGAGTGACTTTGGTCTTTTAAGCATACTTTCATTACCCAAGTTTTTAAAATTTGCAAATTGATCTTGTGGAGAAATTGTTCAATTTCTTATTTGTTTTTGTTACTAATGATGCCTTCGTAAAGTTTGATCTATGAAGGAACAATGTTCTAGGACCATGTTGAACTTGAACTTCAAAGTTCAAAAGTTCAAAATACGGATTTGTTGGCTTGAAAGTATAAATACCAATTTCAGATTGAAGGTTCAAATTCAATATGGTTTGGATTTGAAGTTTTGGAAGGTTCAAGAATGCAATCGACTATTTAAAAATGCAAGAAGCATGAGTTCAAGATGTAAGGTTCAGATTTGTAGGCCTACAAGTACAAGTTTGAAATTTAGAATCACGACATGTAGATTCAAAGAACACCATTCAAAGTTCAAGGATTGAAGTACAAAAGCACAAGTCCATTGGTTCAAAAGGGGAGACTTGGGCTCCATTATAGGTTCAATTCATTGGTTTTATCAATATAAAGATTTAAAGCTATTGAATAGTGAGGTGACCTAAAGCATTTTAAATTCCATCTCATTACATGCCCAAAGTATGAAGGTACATGTTCCCCAATTTTCACTAATGTAGTCAAGATAAACTCAAGCTCAATCTTGAAATCTAAGTTCCTTGTGTTGCAAATTGAAAAATCTAGAAGGTAGTCCAACTTATCAAAAAGTTGGCATTTGATACATGTTTCATTGATGACATTGAGACTCATGTTTCACAAAGTGGAGTTTGTTTCACCATGGTGATGCAAGAAAAGATGGAATGGCCCATTAAAAGTCTTCTAATATTTTGCTAAGGGATTCAGTGCACAATAAGAACTCATGAAGTTATGGCATTCCCACCGTTCCCATGCGAGGTGGCATCATTCTTTGCACCCTGAGTTTAGTTAGCAACCTTGTGAATGTGAAATAACATAGACTCTATGGGGATGTAAGAGGCAACTCATCTACATCATGCTCAAAGATCTCCATGCTGTGGTAAAAGAATCAAGGAGCCAAATAAGACCATAACAAAGGAACATGAAAGTATTTATATATGTATTTGAAGGTTTCAAAAGGCCTTGAATTGTGTAGTGATTCTCCAAAACCCACACATCTTGATGATGGATGAGGTATATCCACATTGCACAACAAATTAAATTAAAATTGGCATGAAGAATCAGGCCAAGGCATGAACTAACTATTGATTTTGTATCAGCAAAGCTCAATTAGAAAAGACATCAATAAAGCCCCATTGTATGGCCTGTGGATATCCCCAATGCCTAATGAGATATTTAAAGATCAATAGAACCTATACAACTCCATTAATCTATAATCTCAAAGCCACGATGTCCAATAATGTATAGCAAGAGAAAGATCTTGAGGCCCTCCTATTCACAGCATTAAGACCTTTATGTGCATCCAAACCTGTAGGTCCAAGTTATACATGTTTTAAATCCTGGATTTCATTTCAAGCCCATTTGGTTGATGGAATAGGAATAGAAAAATTGGAATATGATTTTTATTTTCTATTTGGTTCATCACTTGGAATAGGGAATAGGAATACATATTCTCATTTTCCCTCTAAAATGAACTTATACCCATTCCAAAAAATAGTTTTTATTGGAATAGCCATTCCTATTCCCAATATTACATGCCTATTCTCCATTCCTATGCCCACAGCCAAATAGGCCCTTAAGGATGTGTTGGAAGGAGTTTGATGATGTGTAGACACCTAAAGACAATATCCCCAACATATTCTCTCTAAATTATAAAGTTTATATTATAAAGAAGAAAAGGGAAATTTATTCATATTCAAGCTTTGACTTATCATGAGTGATGGGTGTCCATCCAAAATAAAGGGGATATGTGTTTCCAAGAATTAGTTGTTAAAACTGAAAGAAGTCATCAAGATGCAAGAGGTGATGGAGACTATTTATTGAGGAAAATTTCTCATTACAGAGGTTCTTCTTTTTTCCAATAGTCCTAAGGTTACACAAGGGAAGATTATATTTTTTGAATGTTGCTTGTAACAGATAAGGAGAGAGTGGTTTTGTTTTCTCTATTCTATTTTCAATTACAAGGGAAGGTTATCATATGACTTTATGTATTGTATTCATAATAAAGATAGGTAATGTTTGTTAGATCTTATGGTTTGAAGATGTAATTCTTGGATCATTTTCGATCATATGGTTACATCCTTCACGTTCTGAATCTAGTTATGTAGTTATTCATAGTTGTAGAATAAAATAATGTTTCTCTCTATTTCTTTGTGATGTAAAGAGGATTGATTGATTGGTCATATGGCTATTTTATATTCTTTCTCTTTATTCTATTTGTAAACCTCGTAATCACATTCATTCCATATTGATGGGTTAATGTTAGCAAACCTATATGTCTTCAAGTTAAAGACATAATCAATTTCTCTAATTTATTGAATATCTTCTCACAAGGAAGTTGTACCTCTCAATTTGGAGGAGAGTTATCAATCAATGATATCTCATTTAATTGTTAGTATCTTTCCATTATTCCATTTGGGTGTATTGAGTCATATTTTGCAATTCTTTTTGAAGGACAAATCTATTTACTAACATGTTTGAATAACTAGAGGCTAGTGGAAGAGTTTGAAAGAAAATGAGGAACTTATACATGGGTCCATTAGCCTCTAATTGTTCATAGATAAGGATTTCTTTATAGTGGGTTGCAAGTTGTACCTCTAATGAATGGGCCTTGGCCATCAATACTTGCTAGTTTGTAATCTTT
This sequence comes from Cupressus sempervirens, assembly GCA_028749045.1. Lineage (NCBI taxonomy): Eukaryota > Viridiplantae > Streptophyta > Pinopsida > Cupressales > Cupressaceae > Cupressus > Cupressus sempervirens. The sequence goes on from CM053784.1 coordinate 383,785,734, forward strand.
AGTATTCTAATACATCATTCATTAATGTGGAGTTGGATCACACAATAATGTCTATGTCTTATTCTATTTCATTTCAATACCAAAGTCCAATCAAGGTGCAAGTCCATCTTGAGATCAAAATATTCCATGACAAGATATGTTGTTGAGCAATTGGATGATTGGTGTTGACAACTTATAAATTACCACACAATCAACAAGTTCAAAAAAGTAAAGATAACCTACCTGACTTCAAATATATCCACACCTACAGTACACATGGAAGTCTCTTAGTTTAAAGAGAGCTCACAAACCAATTGACACATCGTAAAAATTCACTTGGGCAGTCCATGCTTAGTAACATCTTTTCAAATACTACCTCAATGTGCAAAAGAGATATAATTTTTTACCTATTGAGAGTTGAATATAACATGGGATGCTATATTTAAATATATAATGATAGATTTAAATATTAGTAAAATAATATAACATTCAATTTTTTTGTCCATTCTTCAATGATGAACTCTAAAAGTGATTTGAAATATGAAAAAAAGATACATGGTCATAATAGCTATATAGTATAGCAAAAAAATGTTCATCTTTGTGTACTGGTAAATATAGAAAAAATAGATATATCATTCAATTATGGGAGATTTTTTTAGCATCAATATTTTGAATCACACTCTATGATCCATCATCAAGATGAATAAGAGAGCACTATTATCAAAAAAAGAAGAAAAAGGTGAATAGAACTTAATCTAAAAGATATCTATTGTCAGTGTAATAGAAAGCTAAAGAGAATGTATAATTGTAGATAGTCTAATCCAAAAACAAGTGGTCTAGCAACACAACAATAGAGAGCTAGAGAGAACATATAAATCTACATAGTCTAATTTAAAAAAAGGAACTGTGATATGTTGCAAACATAATAGAAAACTAAGGAGAATAGAAAAACTTACTTGGGCTATTCCAAGAATAAGCATAATGATAGTGGTATTTGTGATGAGAATACTCATAATGCTTTCCTCTAGTGGAGAATATAACAACAATAACTTCTGCATCACAAAGAATGGTGAGTTGTTGAGATTTCTTTTGCCAACCTTGTCTATGCTTACCTAATAGAAAATAAAGCCAATAAATTAAAATATAGATTTTTTTTTGAAGAATGCCTATAGATACATTTTAATCATTTGCGTGCTCTAGAAATCCATGACTTAGATTTGTATGCCATGGTATGAATAGATTGATTACTCTAATGTTCAAAACGAGAAAGTGTTCACCTCAATCTCCTAGACAAAATTGGTATTTCAAATGATAAAAGAATGTGGTGACAACAATTATTTTCACCACCACTCTCATTGTAAAAAGCACTTATCAACTCATTATTAGAATCAAACCTTTGTAGTCTTTGTATGCAATTGAGTCCTTTGGGTTGTTTCTATGCAAAGGTGAATTGATATGTTATAACATGGAATGAAGTGGACACATATGTGGATAAGGCATGGTGCAATGTGGAGTAGCTACAATCTCAGGTTCAGTTGTTATCCTCTTGTGGTTGTGATCTCAAGTTATGATGCTTCCTCATGTTTTGAGGAGCATGAGGTTGCCATGGTAAAGGGGGGTTCATTGCAAGAACAAGTAAATGGGTTGAATTTAAAACATTTTTAATTACTATTACAAGTATTTCATTAATGAAAAGAATATAACAAGGATTTTTCTTTACTTGATAATGCCACATCATCTACAATAATATTTTGATTAGCCTCCACCTTAACATGTTGAACACTCAGATCATGCTCCCCTTGTTCACTATGATGTTCAAAATTCTCTAAAATATTTAGAAAAAGGTTACGCTGATTACAACTAAAAATGCTAAATTGTATTTGTAGATGATGTATTTGCATATTCATGAAACCTTGATGTAGAGTGCTGATAAAAATGACAACAAACTAGATTAAACCCAAGAAATCATTGTCAAAATGAAAACTCTACAAATGTCCCATGTTTCTCTAACTACAACTGCTAATAATGCTCTCAGACCATCATCTTAGTGATAGTTCTAGAATGAGAAGTATGCTAAAAATGTAGATCTAACAATATGTATGCAAGATCTAAAATGAAAATGTAGATTACATGCGAGTAACAACTCTTAGAGTGATATCAAAATGGACATGAAATGAACTAAAAATGTGTTAAAATGATGCCAAATAACATGAAAACTAAGCTAAAATGCTACCAAAATGACATAAACTTGCTAGAATAACAATGCTAATATGCTCAATAAGACAACTCTGAATATGCCTATAATGCAGATGCCTAAAAATTGGGTCCTTTTGCTCTTGAATTCTCCTTCTATATATAGGATTTTAGACGGGGTTGGGGTAATAATTTGGGTTTTACCTTTCACTAGTGAATAGAAGTGAAATTGAAATTGTCTCATGAGAGACAAGAAGAAGAGCCCAAAAGTCTTGATTGGAGGCTCCATGTGACTTTTATTTCAACTAAAATGTCTCATGAGAGACAAGAAGAGGAGCCCACAAGTCATGATTTATAGCTAAACGTGGCTTTCATTTTCAACTAAAATGTCTCATGAGAGACAAGAGGAGGAGCCCAAAAAGTCTTGTTTTGAGGCTAAATGTGGATTTCTTTCAATTCTTTATATAAAAGGAGGATTTTCATTTTGTGAGAATAAATGGACTTATTGATTTAATAAAAGTTCCATTTATTCTCAAAAGTTTTTCTTTTCCCTCTCCTTTTTGAATTTTATTTTATGATTTTGAATTCTTTTTCTCCTCTTTTGAAGTTGATTTAGGTCTTATTAATTTGATAGATGATTTAATTGATTAATGACTTGATGTAATCTTTAATTTGAATGTTTTTTGTTTTCCTCTATTTTCCTCCTTAATTTGTGTTGATTGATCAAAATTGCATAATTCAAGTCTTTGTCAAATTTTGGGTGTCTAAAAATGCTCCTGTTTGAGCTAATATGTGAAGCATATTGGTTCAAAGACTGTCTTGATTTTCTAATTTAGGTCAAATGTTGATGATTGAATGTCTAATCGATGATGTTTGATGTTTCAAGGTTGATATGATGTATGATTGTTAATAACTTGATATCTGATTGTCAATGGTTTGATGTTTTTATATTATGATGTTTTTCTTGGATGCCCCAGTTTTGTTTCATTTGATGTTAGAAATTTTGGCTGGGGTAGAATGTTTTTTTTATTTGAAAATTTTCAATGCCTTGGTTTGGATGCCCCAATTTGATATGGATATTGGCTGGGTAGAATAATTTTTATATTTGAAAATTTTTGATGCCATGTTTTGGATGCCTTGGTTTGGATGCCCTAGTTTGCTATGGATATACTGCCCCCTTAGAAATGAAATTGGAAAAATGGATGTTCAAAAAAAAAAATGGATATTTCAATTTTAGTTTTGAAAATATTGATGAGAAAAAATGATAGTACAGTGGAGTAGAATTAATCAAATGTATGGGACAGATAGAGAAAAATGCCCTGCTTAAGATGCAGAGTAGGAAAAAATTAACAGGTCCATCTCAGGATATAGAGTAGGAAAAAAGATCGGTTCAACAATGTGTTTCAATGAAGTGATGTGCAAAATCAATTAGGTGATGTTGGGTAGATAGAAAAAGTTCTCCCCCTCAGGATGCTGAGCAGGGGAAACATGTCCATCTTAGGATACAGAGTAGGACAAATAACAAGTTCAAGATAGAATCAGTAGTTGAATAGCTAGATGTTGAGAGTTGATTGATGTAGGATGATCAATTGTGATGAAAAATTGATGGTTTTTGTTAGTGTGTGATTGTTCAAGATGAGATGAGTGCCCCTAGTGAGCAGGGAGCTTTGGATCAGACACAAATAGATGATGTAGGTGGTGTGACAACATTGTCATTTGTGGAAATCTTGTGTTCATTTTATTGGCTTATCATGTATGTCATTAATGATGAGGGACCTTTTATGTTGATATTGATGACCTTTGGATATTGATGATTCAATCATTTGATTTATCAGATATTCAAGCTTTTTTGATGTTTAGACGTATGCAGTTGTTATATCATGGACATATGTATGCTTGTGATGGTTTGAGTTTAGATACAATAGTAGTAGATAGAATGAAATGTGAATACTGATGGAAATAATGAAATGACAATAATGATGTAATGAATGAAAATGTGATGGATGAAAATAATTATGCTGGAGATGAAAAGACATGAAGGAAGGGAGCTCAACATTGCAAATTTGAAACTTACAAATGAAACTTAAGATCCAAGTAAGAATGGGTGAAATAATGAATGCATGAAATATGATTAATGGTGTTATGGATAGTGACCCAAAATTGTTTAAGAATTGAAAGTCACACAATATAATATGAGGTGAAAATAGGAGATATTCATGACCATAACTGTTTGAGATGCAAAAGCCACATAGTGCAATAGGCAGAATATATGATAGGTGAGAATGAAGTGTGAGGCAAGGTGGTAGTATTGTGATGAGACTGAGTCCACAATAGTAGAGTGTTAACCATTTCACTAGTATGTTGGGTGGTGACTTGTTGAATAACCTTACTCGTTGTTTGTAGCCTTGTTGTTGACCAATGTTGATGAGATCTGTGTGTGTGTTATGCTGATTTATGTGCCAAACATGTGTTCACAAGAGACCCAAAATGAAAATGCAAACTAAATGAGTGCTACTTACTATCACATTTATTATAAAGAGATGCAAACTAATTTTCATCATAGAGTGTTTAATAAAAAGTGACCAAGTTCAACCACCACTAGCTCAACTATGGTGATATGAATACTATGTCACGCTGAGAAGTACCACCAACCATGGATAATGTACATGAAAAGTATGACAATTTATTGAAAAAAATGTTATAGCCATAGTAAATAAAAAAAGGCACAAAAATAATCAAATGTCGAATAAAATCCTCACCTAGGATATCAGACAAAAGTGGTTGAGGTACAGATGGCTTTCCAAATGAGTGGAGGCACTTACAAGAAGACACCATTAATGCATGAAATCAAAGGATCAATGAAAAATTAAAGGAAGATAAAGTATCATGACTTCATCTTGGTACCTCTAGTCAAGTACATCATCGAGGTACTAGATGTGCATAACAATAGAAAAAATAGTAATTGCCGACTAGTAGTGCTGACAGGTGTGTAGTAGTGTAAAATTTGTTCAAACTGTGGATAAAATGGTTGTAACTGGTTGGACAATAAATTATGAGATGTAGTAGTGGAAACTAGTATTAGAATGCATACAGTTTGTTTTGGAAAAGGTCATGAAAAAAAATTTGGTGGTCATTATGGTGTGGGAATGGCAAAAGTGTACCTAGTACAAGTGTGGTGAGAAAAAAACATGTGTGAAGATTATTAAAGAATGAATCTAGGCAAGGGATGACCATAAAGAGGCATATAACATGGGAATGGAACAAAACAAGGTGAAGAGTAAAACGTGGTCATTGGATTGATTGAGAAGGGTAAGGGAGTGTGTAAGTGAAAGCATGTCCTCACCAGATCAGTCATAGTAGGAGGGTGATGCTAGCCAAGGAAGGTGGACTAGGCAAGGACAAAGGGCAAAGTGCATTTGGAAAACCTTTGAGGAGCTGGTGTATCAGCCCAAACTGCAAGGTGAATCAAGTCAGGTGAGATAGGGGTTGGCACAACTTGAAGATGCAGGGATTAGGGCAAAAGAAATGCCCTTGTCAGTGTTAATGATGTTGTTGGGGACTACAACACAACATGCATTGTAGGTGGTATGAGATGATGAGGAGCCGATGACTCAAGTAGAGAATAGTTCACCTAAGATGATGAAGAGTATGTCCAGAGCAAAGGAGGAGGCGGGGGAGATAAAATCTTCTGAAAAGTCTATGGAAAAAGTCTAAGGGATGTAGGAGATGTTAGTGTAGGTGAGGGGATGAGTGGAGTAGGTCGGTTAATTAGCCTTGTTATTCCAAGACAAGTATCAATAGGAGAGGAAGCAAGTAGTGTAAATGTGGAGGAATCATGGCCAGAGGTGGGGGGTGGAGACCAATCATCAAGTGATGTGGAAGAATTACAAAGAATGTTGGCTATAGAGAGAGCCCAAGCAGAGAATGTTAAACAGGAAGTCAAGTTTTTGCTGGGATTGCTAAAGAAAGTGTGAGAAGATGGGGCACAAATAGAGGCACGGGTGTAATCACTAGAAGCGAAACTACATGTGGAGAAATTGCATTCAGAAGGGAATGACATAGGGATGCAGATAGAGCTATCATGAACTCAAAGATTGTAAGAATCCCTAAAGATGGTGCAAGTGGGGTTAGAAAGTGCACAAAATGAGCTAGTGTTGCTGTAGTCACAGTCCAAGTCATTTAGGGAGGAAATTGCAAAGTTGAACTCCCTATCATTGAAACTGTAGGAGTGATTAGCATTGAGTGAGTCAAAGGTGAGGTAGTTGCAACAATGGTTGGGTGAGACAAGAGTGAATGTGGAGCATTGGTGAATGGTGACTAATTAAATGCAGCAGGAGCAAGATGTGGCCCAACAAGCAATCACTATACCAAGAATAAAAAAACTAGTGGAGAACGTGTTCATGGATATGCAACAGATGGTGAAGGTACACCATGAAGCTACCTATTATATGGGACTTTATCATTAGCTATTCCCAAATGAGAACTGGTAGGAGATGTAGTTTGTGGATAGGGAATTTGTACAACTATTAAATGCCTAGTTGCACCGTGGTAGGTATCTAATTCCCATGGATGTGGTGTGGATATGTAGAGGATTGATGCCAGGGGCTTCTTTATCAAGAGCTAGGTCTGAAGGAATGCTATTGATTGGACACCCTGTCTTGCCACCTCCCTTAGGAAGGCCAAATAAATGATCCACCAAAGGATATGGGAATGTAATGTTGTCATTGCCGTCATAATAGAATAAAATTTGTATTCATTTTTGTGGCAAGCAAAAGGACAACTAGTGGTAATGTTAATGTGTCGAATGAACATTGTTGTGTTTGGTTTTGATATTTTTGGAATGTATTTGGATGCTTTTATCATTTTTAGGAATTTGTGGATGTTTTTGGGAATATTCAAATGTTTTTAGAATTTTGGGAATATTCAAATGTTTTTGGAATTTTGGGAATATTCAAATGTTTTTGGAATTTTGGGAATATTCAAATGTTTTTGGAATTTTTGGAAATATTCAAATGTTTTTGAAATTTTTGGGAATATTCAAATGTTTTTGGAATTATTTTCTTTTGTGGCAAGAAATGTCAATCTTCACAAAAGTGGGGACAATATGGTGTATGCGGGCTTCCAATGAAAGATGAGTACAAATTTGTGTAATGGTTGGAGAGCCATGGTAGTTAATGGTGAAAAAAACAAGAAGTGCTAAACAACAAATTGTGAGGCACAAAACTGTATATATTGATAGCTTGTATAGACACGCATAAGACCAATCTTAGGATTTTTGCTAGGTGTGCACTGAGATGGATGCTCACGAGGCTTGGGAAAAGGCATTGGGACCTACGGGAGGCTTGTGATGGCTAAAAGAGGCTGAGAAGGGCCTTGAAAAAGGTGCCAAGTCTTTATAAAGGACATTTGGGTCCTGAAAAAGGCATCTAGGGCTTGAAAAGGTGCCTGAGGGCCTAAGAAACTCGCTTTTGGAGTTGGAAAAGGCCAAAACAGAGCTTTGAAAAAGGCATTTGGGCCTAAAAAGATGTCTCAAGGGCTTGAAAAGGCCAAAATAGGGCCTTGAAAAAGGCATTTGGGCATAAGAAGGCACATTGGGGGCCTAAAAAAAGGTGTTTGGGCCTAAAAAGGTGTCTTAGGGGGCTTGAAAAGGTCAAAATAGGGCCTTGAAAAAGGCATTTGGGCCTAAAAAGGCACTTTAGGGGCCTGAAAAAGATGTTTGGGCCTAAAAAGACACTTCAGGGGCTTAAAAAGGCATTTGGGCCTAAAAAGGCATCTCGGGGGCCTAAAAAAGGTTGCTTGGACCTAAAAAGTTGCTTGAGGGGCCTTTAAAAAGGTGCTTGGGCCTATAAAGGCACTTTGGGCGTTAAAATACACTTGAGGGGGGGAGCAAGCTCTCACACTTACGCTTATTATGTGCCCCTAGTTAGGTGATGATGAGAGAGTTTAAGAAATATCTAGGCTTTCGGGATAGCATTGATACATTTGTTGAAGGAGGCCAGACCAATCGTGGCCACTGCAACATAAATACGACCAATGATCCATTGGGAATTGTTGTTCTTGACAAGAGGAAGGAAGAGGGGACTCTGTCGATGGCTCTTGCACTATTTGCATTGTGCCAGATTTTCCAAAGCCCAACGAGATGTTTTAGGACATAACTATGCTACTTCTTGATACCAGTGAGGCACTTCAAATGTTGTGTACCCTATGTGAGCTGAAATGAGCCAAGAATTGACAAGAATTTGGGGTGTTGTTAATGTTTTGAGCATTCACGGCTATGTTTGGCAATTATCATCCCCTTTTTAATGTTTTTGGCCTCTCTTTTTTTTGGTAATTTTAGACAATTTTTGAATTTTTTTGACAATTTTTGATAATTTTTGTCTTTTTTTAATGATTTTTGACAATTCATGGATTTTTTTTTTTATAATGTTAGACAAATTTTAAATTTTTTTGGTAATTTTAGGTGATTTTTGGAATTTTTTTACAGTAGTTTTAGATGATTTTTGGAATTTTTTTGGTAATTTTAGGTGATATTTGGATTTTTTTGGTAATTTTAGGTAATGTTTGGATTTGTAGTGAGATTTGTTGGAATACAGGGTAACTAGGACCGTGCGACACACCTAAAGAAGCAAGGAGACCAAAAGTGGGTCAAAAGGTGAAAAATGGGTGTGGATAACTATATTTGGGATGCGGGAGGCAAGGAAAAGAGTTTGGGACATCAAATGAGTTGAAGGAGGGCTAAAATAAACATTGAGGATCATTAGTCATGGCAGATGGCTAAGATTTGCATTGATTTTCCTGCAATTCATGTGTATGATATATCAATACATACTATGACTCCCCATTTCTCTTGATTTGTTTCTTTTCCCTTTTTTGTTTTCATACTATCTTTGCTTGCTCTAAACTACATCTAATGCCAAAGAACCATTGAATTGTAACCCACAAGTATTTCTCAATTGGGTATGTGTGAAATTAACTTGACTATGCTAGATAAGCCACAAATAAGCAAAATTTGTATAGAGGCAGTTGCTTGAGGGTTATCTTGATATTTTTTCAGCATTGAAGGACTTGTATTGTTCAGAGAAGTATGAAGGTGCTATCTTTCATCCCTTTTCAAACCAAAAGGTGGTATTTCTCACATCTTTTGCAACATTTTTTTTAATGTGTTTTTTGATTTTTTGTTTTTTTTGGTATTTTTGGTGATAATATGTTTCCTCAAAGTCCTAGACATAGAACCTTTTGAGATGGATGTGGTTGATGGGTTCTGCTAAATCAGAACCATCACAATCTGCAAGCCTGTAAGTACTAGTCCCAAAAGATTCTGTGATAATGTAAGGACCAATCCAATTGGCCTCCCACTTTCCTTTCTTTTCCCTAACAACTTAATTTTTGCGGTTTTCTTGGAGCACTAGGTCACCAACCTAAAAGATATGGGGTTTGACCTTTTTGTTGTAGTGTCTTTATAACCTATTATGATACACTTTGAGGTGTTCATGTGCTGCACATTGATGTTCATCTAACAATTCTAGCTGCTCTAGATAGGCTACTCTATAGTCCTCATTTGATAGGACATCCTGAAGAGTAACTCTTAAAAATGGAATCTCAACCTCTAAGGGAAGAATGGCTTCACAACCATAAACCAAAGAGAAGGGTGTTGTGCCTATAGGTGTCCAAAAACTTGTCCTATAGGCTCAAAGGGTAGGATTCAACTGTAAATGCCAATCTCTACCAATATCATTGACATTTCTCTTGAGAATGTTGATAATGGTCTTATCAGTGGCCTCTACTTGGTTGTTGCCTTGGGGATAATAAATTGATGAGGAGTGGTGTATAATGTGAGATTTCTCAAATAATTTGTCAATTATTTGATTCTTAAAGTACAAGGCATTGTCAGTGAGAATGGTATGAGGTATTCCAAACCAATAGATGATATGGTTTAGGATGAAGGAAAAGATTTGTTTTCTTGTAGAGTCAGCAAGTGGTACTGCTTCAACCCACTTGGTAAAGTATTCTATGGTAGTAATAATCCATTTATGTCTACCAAAGGAAGGTGGGTGAATGGCTCCAATTAAATCAAAACCCTACTGATAAAAAGGCCATGGTGTGGCCAAAGGGTTGAGTTCTTGAGCTGGCACATGAACAAGGTTACCATGGATTTGACATTTTTTGCAAGTCTTAACATAGTCGATAGAATCCTTTTCCATGGTTGGCCAAAATTAACCCATCCTAAGAATATTCTTTGCTAATGTAAAACCACTGGAGTGTAACCCACAAATCCCTGCATGGACTTCTTGTAGAGTGACTCTCAACTCATCCTTCTCAAGAAATCTAAACAAAGTACCATCAAGACCCTTCCTATACAATGTATCAACCACCAAGGTGTAACGCGAAGTCTATCAAATGAAATTACATCTTTGGTTACATGAAAGATCAAAGGGGATGGTGTTATCATAGGGTTATAAGTGATGATGGGGTTATACCATAAGAAATGAGGAATGTCTAAATGACAAATGATAAGGGGATCAAGTTGAGTAAACGTGGGTTGAACCACCTTTTCTACTAAGAACTCATACTGCTCGTGTTGCTTTGGTAACTGAAGCAAGGAGGCCAAGGTGGCCATGGTGTTTTCTGCTCTATTCTTGTCTTTGGGAATTTTTTCAAAAGTACTATGAACAAAACATTCCTTAAGTGTGTCAACCATATGTTTTTAAGGCAATCACTTTTCATCCTTGGTCTGATATGTGTTGGTGACTTGATTGATAATCAACTAGGAATCTCCATAAACATCTAGCATTGTTAGTTTCCATTCTAAAGCTAGCTTGAGGCCTAAGACCAAGGCTTCATATTTTTCCATGTTTTTGGTATAGGGGAAAAGTAGTTTATAGGATTTGCAGAATGTAACACCCAGTGGCATGATGAACAAAATATCAACGCTTGAACCATGGTGTGTGTAAGAACCATCAAAATAGAATTTCCAAGTTATTGGCTCTATTTAAAGAATGTGCATATCTAGAAAATTAGCTAAGATAGGATTCAAACTCTTTATAGGTGCATCTTCAAATTGGTCGGAGATGGCCTATCCTTTTTTTGCTTTCCTATTGACATAATCAATATCAAATTTGCTGAGGATCATGACCCACTTGGCCAATCTGCCTGTTAATGTTATTTTCTAAGAATATATTTGAGGGGATCAATCTTGGAGATGAGCTTGACCTTACTTGTCAAAAGATAATGGCATAGCTTTTGGGAAGCAAAAACTACAACCAAACATGCCTTTTCAATAAAGGAGTAATTTAACTCATAGTTGACTAGGGTGTGATTGATGTCATAAATGGCCCTTTCCTTTCCTTGGTCATTTTCTTGTGCTAAGAGGGCTTCAATTGATTTGTCAGTTAGGGAAATATACAATAGTAATGGTTTGTGTGACATTGGAGGCATCAACACTGGCGGATTCATCAAGTAGGTTTTGAGTAAATCAAAAGCTTTTTGACATTAATCATCTCATTTGAAAATTAAGTCTTTGTGTAATAAGTGGGTGAAAGGAACACACTTCTCTGCTAGCTGGGAAATGAAATGACAAAGTGATTGAAGCCTTCCTTGGAGAGAATGCAACTCACTCAAGTTCTTCGGTAGTTACATGGTAACTATGGCCTGTACTTTTTTAGGATCAACTTCTATCCCTTTGGCTAAGACAATGTATCCTAGAAGCTTGCTAGATTTAATGCCAAAAGCACAATTCTTTGGATTTAGCCTAACTTTGAATGCCTCTAAGTGGATAAATATCTTGTTGAAGATGGGGAGATTTTCTTCTCAAGTATGGGATTTGGTGAGGATACCATCTACATAGTCTTTCATAAAGATGTGCATCATATCTTGAAAGATAGTGGTCATGGCCCACTGATAGGTGGCCCCTATGTTCTTCAACCCAAAGGGCATCACATTCCAACAAAACATGCCCCATGCACAAGTAAAGGCTATTTTCTCTTGGTCCTCTAGAGTGATCCTAACCTAATTATATCCTAAAAATCCATTCATAAGTAAAAACACAAAATGGCCTACTGTCAGATCTACAATGGTGTCAATGTTGGGTAGGAGGAAATCATCTTTAGGACATGCTTTGTTTACATCCCAAAAATCAATGCAAATGTGTATGCTACCATCCTTCTTTGATACAGGCACAATGCTTAATATCCATGATGTATATATTAGGGGCTAGATGAAGTTGGTATTGATCAATTTCTCCAATTCTACTTTGACTAGTAGAGCTACATGAGGATGCATCTTCCTAAGTTTTTGGTTGACTGGCTTGACCTCTAGAGAAATGTTGAGGTGATGGAGGATTAAAGTTGGGTCTAACCTTGGAATGTCTACGTAAGACCATGCAAAATTTATTTTCCTCTCTACAAATAAGTGAGTGAATGTAGTTCTTTCCTCTGTGCTTAAAGACTATGCCAAATAGATGATCCTTAGTTCATGTTCTACACCAATGTTGAATTTTTTAGTTGGTTTGATTAAAATGGACAATCTTTCCTCAGAGTGCATAGGTAAGGTATCAATCATCTCATCTGTGGGTGCCACTATTGGGTTTTCACCATTGGATGCATCACTTCTATTTATTTCCATTTTTTTTCAAGATTAGCTACAACTTGGTAGTGATTCTCAAGGCTATGAACTACTTGGCCTATACTAGTATGATAGAGATGATTGATATTAGACCTAGCTATGTGAAATTTTTTTGTTCTTCATGGATGAGATGGTTCAACCGCATTAAGGTAGAAAAAGGCATTGCGGTCAGCATCAAAATGGGGAATATGGTGAGGATCAGTTGTATCCCAGCTAATGAGTTCAAGATGAACTAGGAAGAGTGATTCATAATATGGAAAGGATTTCTTGGGGTTCAAAGACATGATCTCATTAGATGGCTCATATGCTATATCAGTTAGGTCTATGACATGTGCTTCTTCTAAAGTGTTAGGAAAAGTAGAGCTTGTGAGTGGCTCATAATAGTCATCTTTGACTTTTGCTAGAAAGAAGTCAGGAAATAGGGTTAGAAACTGGAATTCTTCAATATGTTCATGATCCTCATATGATGTGTTGTGACATGTCTATTCTGTAGTAGCCCCTAAGTTGTTCTATTGCATTCTAACTCTTGGTGAAGTAAGATCCAAACAAGAGTTGGATCCTTGTGCAATGAAATCATTAGATATATGAATGTGAACAACATCACATTCTTTGTCATGGATGGAATCTTTAGATAATGATTCAAACTCCCACTTAGTGGAGTCATCATCATCTTCATTATTGGAGGTGTTTGTGAGTGATTCTCTTGTGTGGTGTGAACTAGGGAGAGATAGATTTGCATCTATTATATCAATTGTCTTCTTTCTATTACCACTTCTTTCTTTTGGTACCCATTCCAAAGCATAAGAGGTGGAATCACTATGTTTGGGAAGAAACTCGATGGTGCTCTATGTCTTGCCTTATTCACTATACCCTACCCCTATTTCTGATTTGTTGGACTAGAACTGTGCTACAAGAGGTTCAAGAATGCCTTTCCCTTTCCCTAATGGACCTTCTCATATATATCCCATCTTTTTCATTAGATCAAAACCTTTTTAGTGTAGATGGGGGGAATGTAAATTTTTTTTTACTAATTTCATCTACTGTGCTTGGGGGTACTCCACTTGCCTTGATAAAATGTGCGTGATATGGTTTAGTGGTGGATGATGGTTTGCCATGGGATCTAGGAGAGAGTGGGGGATCAAATAAGGAGACCAAGTACCTACCCCTTTGTGTTGTAGTTTACATTTCTTATCAAACTCCTTCATCAACCTATCCATTTCTTCATAATGTATTTGTTTAGTGTCCTTTGATGATGATGGTGAAGGAGGGGAAGAACTTGAACAACCAACTTTATCTTTACCCTTAGTTGATGTAGATGAGTGGTTGTTATTTTGGCTGGTAGAACATGAAGTGTTTATCAATGTGGACTACTTGATGTCATCTGTTGGGGTACTAGTGTCTTCTCTATTATGAGGAACAAGGGAATTACAATATTGTGCAAAGTTTTGGTCCCCCGGTATGGTCATCTCTTAACCCATATATGGAATTTTGAGACATTGATGGTAGGTGGAGGGAACAACTTGCATATCATGAATCCATCTTCTTCCTAATAGAATGTTATAAGTTAACTGCAAGTCTAAGACTTGACAAATAGTTTCTTTCACAATTGGTCCAACTGTAATTGATAGAATAACCATGCCTTTGGAGGATCTCTCCTCGTCATCATAAGCTTTGATGGTGATTTTCTTCCTTGGATCAACAACATCTTTCATATATCCTAGGGCTTTCACTAAATTTAATTTACAAATGTTGAGAACTGCCCCACCATCAACCAATGCTCTCTTAACCCTATTTCTGTGGATAAAGAATTCAATATGCAAAGGTAAATTTTTTGGCTGGATGATGGACATGTCATCTTGGGATGAAAAGGAGATGCAATGAGGAGCCACACAATTGCTGACCATGTTTTGAAACCTGCTCACATCCAAGTCATTTGGCACTAAGGCTTTGGTGAGGATTTCTTTATGCTCTGGTGAGATTTGCAACAACTCAAAAAGGGAGATATGAGTGGGAGTCTTAAGCAACTAGTTGACTAGGTTGTATTTAGGCAAGGAGGAACTTGTAGTTACATGATCATAATATTTCACTAGTCTTGGTAAAATGACTTTAGAGGCCTAGCCTCAGGTAACAACATTTGATGATTGTTTCTTGTTTTTATCCTTAATTATGATGACATTTATGGTGTCATCAAATTCGAAGATCATGCCAATGGTGTTGTCATAGTGATATGCATAATTAACCTTATCACGAGGAGGTGCCTTCTAATTATCTCTAGAGGATTCACCCTTTTCATGACTCATGAAAGGGTTCTTATAGGTCATATGGTCTTCATTATTGCTAAGGTTATTCACTTCGATAGTTCCATCATTGATTAATTTTTGTATGGCCTCCTTAAGAGAAAAACAATTTTTTGTTAAGTGCCCCTTATTTTGGTGATAAGCACAAATGTGTTTGTCATTCCACCACCTCAGTTTGACTTGGGGTTCATATGTTTTGGCCTTGGGTAACACAATGAGTTCATCAGCCAAGAGGGTTTGTAAAGCACTCTCATAAGACACCCCTATGGGTCTATACTCCTTGGGTATATCGAAAGACTGATATCTTTGTGGGGGAGGTGCTTGATTGTAAGAAACTTGTTGATTAGATGTAGAGGGAGTTTTTGTGTTATGTTAGTAAAACAAATAGGCATTATCTTGTCAAGGTGTGTTTAGATCAGTGTTTTTGACAATGGGACCCAGTTGATTTAGAGGGGGTTGAGTTTGAGGTTTGACTTGGTTGGCTTCAACCACCCCATCATTGGCAGTGTTTTTGTTATTTTTTCTCCACCACAACTTTTTTTTGTTAGTGGACTGAATAGAGGAATTGTGATTCTATGTGGAATTTTTGGAGAAACCGTTACCATCTTTGGATAATTTAATAATGTCATTGTTTATCAAGGTTTCTTCTACCTTAGTGACATTTTCTAAGGTATTCTTAAAATATTTAGGCCCTTGGAGTTGGAGCTAGTAATTCATGGGTTTTGAGAGACTATCGATGAAGATGTCTATCTTCTCTTTGTTTGGTATGTCTCTATGATACTTGACAAATGTGTGTCTCCACCATTGTAGGAATGCCTTAAATGATTCACTAGGAAGTTGTTTTGTGTTACACAAATTGATCATTGTAACTTCCCTTTCGATGTTATAAGAATATTGGGTGATAAAAATGGAAGCTAATTGGTCAAAGGTTTTAATATTGGAGGGTAGCTTGGAGAACCACTCCATGCCTTGCCCTCTAAGGCTCCTAAGAAACATATGCATTAGGTAAGTTGTGTCATAAAAAAACTCCATACTTAGTGTATAGAATTTCCTAAGGTGATCTTATGGATTCGATGTACCAAAATATTTATCATATTTTGGTATCTGCACATTTTGAGGGAAAGGTGTGAAGGTAATGCTTTTATCAAATGGTAGAGGACACACCTTTTGGATACTAACTCTGCAGGTTGTATTTTTTCTTGCTTCATCCTTTCCATTTCCAATTGTAAGTCTTGTAATTTTTGTGTGACAATATCTAAGGGTGACTCTTCTTCATCTCATTTCAAATTGGTCAGATGAAAGTTAGATGATAATTTTGCACCTTGTTGTGCTAATGCTAGTATGTAGCATTCTTTGTGTTTCTCAAGTATCGTGTCCATGATATCAACAAGTTAAAGATTTTGTTGAAAGTCTTCAATTTTAGTTTCAATGCTCTTTTCATCCCATATGTTAGATGAAACCATTTTGAAAAAGGGTTCTCAACTTTGGTTAAACAAGGGTGACTCGTGAGTAACTGCATTTGGTGAACAATTTGTTGGGGTAATAGGTTCAATGAGATCTAGAGGTTTCATGCGTTTGATGGTTCTGCTAGATATTCTAGCACTCACCCATATAGGTGATCATTTTGGCTTCATGGTAACACTAGTTTTACACAGTGGTATGAGAAGTGAATAGGATTCTTGTAACTCTTATGCATTTTCACAATATGAGGATTTTCATTAACCATGATTTGTTAAGAGTAAAAAGCTAGGATAGACAAGGTGTTTTAGAAATATTGATAGGATAATTTCACACTTACGAAGTTAGGTAGGGAATGGATGTGTTTCTCTGGATGTTTCTAACTTGATATGCAAAATGGAGCAATGAGGGCAGTTGGATTAATAATGTTGTTTGTAGCTTTGCTTGTTTCAAAAAAAAAATGGTTTTAGTCAATTTCAAGATCTCTTAGTTTGGAAAATATCAATGGGAAAAAAAAGGTATCCAATTTTGTCATTCATTTGCAAATGGTGAGTACACAAATAGCCTCTATTTTAAGATTGCAAAGTAGTTTATAGTTGTAAGCTTGGTTTCTTGTTATCAATTTATATTCACATTTTTCATAGTTTAAAACACATCCAATCACAATAGTAGAGGCCAAAATAAAATATAAAGCCACATGCGCCTAGAAAATGGAAGAAAAGGGCTTCCTAACAAGGTTATCTGGAGCTTGTGACTAGTGGGTTTTAGTTTTTAACCATCAATATTCAGATTTACCTCTCCTATAACACTAAAAAGGTTTGGCACAATCCCTTATAGGACTACTAGAGGAAGGCTATGTTTTGAACATAGGTGGCTTGCATTTGATTGGAAATGCAAGATTGGGAGGCATTCCCTCTCACTAGCCCTGCTAAGGCAACTTGGGAGGTAGACTTTCTACGGCTGAATAATCTTACTTAGTAGAAAGCAAGAAAATGGAAATCATAAATAAGTCTAGGAAATTGATCACTCTAGGAGAGTAAGAGAATATCTCTACTGTTCTAACCTCCCAAACACATCAAACAAGTTTTGTTCAATTCCAAACCTTAATTATAGTAGACAAAGGGGCTCTTAGTTAAACTATGAGTTTTTTTCTTTCCCAATTTGACAGTTACTAACCCTCACAAAAGGTTTAATATTTTGATCAACTCTTGTGAGTTGAGAGCATAGGCCTACTTCTAATTAGATCGATGAGGTCAGATGTACTACTTTAAGTAGGTTATGGACTTAAAAGAAAATGTCGCAATCTAATTCACAAGGGTTTCAATCTACTTACTTGTTTCAGAGCTAGCAAAGACTAGGCACATTTTTGAGGGTCTTCATTCCCATCATACATTTCTATCAGCCTAAGAGTTCTTGACAGCTTAGATGAGGCCTAAACAATATCAAAATTTGATAACACCAACACCATCATGACAGGCTCAGAACCAACTTTTTGACGATATTTTGTTTTCTAAACACAAAGTCTAGATGCTCAAGTTATGAGCAAAAAATTGAACATTGCTCCTTATGGCATAAGAAGGCATGTACAAGGCTACTAATGTAGTGATGATGTCAGCAATTTGT
Organism: Cupressus sempervirens; assembly: GCA_028749045.1. Lineage (NCBI taxonomy): Eukaryota > Viridiplantae > Streptophyta > Pinopsida > Cupressales > Cupressaceae > Cupressus > Cupressus sempervirens. The sequence goes on from CM053784.1 coordinate 383,803,904, forward strand.
GAGAATGAACTTGATGGCCCTATGACTGTTGCCTACAAAAGGAAATTAGTCACCAAGAAAAAAGTCTGGTTGCCTAAAAAATAGGTGTTGGGCGTCAGAAAACTTGGGTGGTTGGTTATTGTTGGCAGTGGTGGAGGGATTTATGGATGGGTGGAGGAAGAATAGGTGGTGGCAGTGGCAGAGGAACAATAGAGTGGCCATAGAGAGAAGAGTGGCAAGACAAAAGAGGAGGATGTACGAGTCGTGGCTGTGGGTGAAGGCCAAAAGATGTAGTAAGGGTAACTAGTGGTGGAGATTATAGAGGTCGTGGAGGGTGGAGGGTGGGTGATGAATTTTTTTTAAATTTTGGGGGCCAAAAATAACAGGAAATTTTTTAATTTATTTTTATTTAAAAATAACTAGGCAAAAAAATAGCTCTCAAAAATTTTTATTTACTTTTTTTTTTGAATTTTTTGTATTTTTATAAAATTTAAATACATATATTTTTTGCATCTATATATAAAACAAAACAAAACTTGCACAAAAACTAATGTAAAACAAAAAATAAATAATTTACAAATGAAAAACAAATTTACTTTGTGGTTGTGATTTTTGGCAGATCTAATCTTTGTGAGCTTGGAAACATTTTTGAAAGTTTTTTGATCTCAATATGAAGCTTCTCACATTCTATAAAACCTGTAGAAGATCATATCTACACCAAAACAAGGGAAGAAAGCAGATCTAAAAGAAAAATAATAATGAATCTAAAAGAAAAATAATAGATTAGTAAGAAAAATTGAAGAATAGAGAGGCTTTAATACGAAGCCCCATGGTGGGTGCCATTTTGTACATGATGTATTCACATATTCATGAAACCTTGATGTAGAGTGCTGATAAAAATAACAACAAACTAGAATAAATCCAAGAAATCATTGTCAAAATGAAAACTCTACGAATGTCCCATGTTTCTCTAACTACAATTGCTAAGAATTCTCTCAGACCAACATCTCAATGATAGTTCTAGAATGAGAAGTATGCTAAAAATGTAGATCTAACAATATGTATACAAGATCTAAGATGAAAATGTAGATTATATGTGAGTAACAACTCTTAGAGTGCTATCAAAATGGACATGAAATGAACTAAACATGTGTTAAGATGATGCTAAATAACATGAAAACTAAGCTAAAATGCTACCAAAATGACCTAAACTTGCTAGAATAACAATGCTAATATGCTTAATATAACAATTCTGAATATACCTATAATGTAGATGTCGAAAACTTGGGTCCTTTTGCTCTTGAATTCTCCTTCTATTTATAGGATTTTAGAAGGGTTTGGGGTAGGAATTTGGATTTTACCTTTCACTAGTGGATAGTGAAATTGAAATTGTCTCATGAGAGACAAGAAGAAAAGCCCAAAAGTCTTCATTGGAGGCTCCATCTGACTTTTATTTCAACTAAAATGTCTCATGACAGACAAGAGAAGGAGCCCAAAAGTCTTGATTGGAGGCTCAATGTGGCTTTTATTTTAACTAAAATGTCTCATGAGGGACAAGAAGAGGAAACCAAAAGTCATGATTTATGGCTAATTTGGCTTTTATTTTCAACTAAAATGTCTCATGAGAGGCAAGAGGAGCCCAAAAAGTCTTGTTTTGAGGTCTAAATGTGGATTTATTTCAATTCTTTATATAAAAGGAGGACTTTTATTTTGTGAGAATAAATGGATTTATTGATTTAATTTAAAGTTCCATTTATTCTCAAAAAAATTTCTTTTTCCTCTTCTTTTTGAATTTCATTTTATGATTTTGAATTGTTTTTCTCCTCTTTTGAAGTTGATTTAGGTCTTATTAATTTGATAGATGATTTAATTGACTAAAGACTTGATGTAATATTTAATTTGAAAGTTTGTTGTTTTCCTTTGATTTCCTCATTAATTTGTGTTGATTTATCGAAATTGCATAATTAAGGTCTTTGCCAATTTTTGGGTGTGTACACAGTATTGATAATTACATTATTTATTACCTCCATCACTATGATACACATTGTGGCCTTCATTACATGTAGCTTTTGTGACATGATTTAAAGGCAATAGTGAAATGTCATGCACATTGTTATACCTATAGTTCAATCCTGTGGGTTGTTTGGGTGCAAAAAATGTGAATTGAGATGCTATGGAAGTGGTTGAAGAGGACACATATGTGGATGGGGTGTAGTGGGATGTGTCGAAGCTTTGAATTGAATGAGGGAAATTGAGAACCTATTTTGTAAATCAGACAATAAAGTACAATAGAGACACCATCATAGACCATCTTAGGCTCTTCTCAAGGGAAACCTTTGACTTTGATTCCATTGATTTCTTGAAGACAAAGAAATCTATCTTGGGATTCAAGAAATAAATGTAGTCAAAGTCAAGGGTTTCCCTTAAGTAGAGCCTAAGCTAGTCTATGGTGATACCCTTGTCATACTCTGTCATATGATTTTCAAAATGGGCCATCGACTAATTTCCTCCTTCAATTACTAGTTGCTCTAGTACATCCCACCACGCCCCATCCATATCCTATAGATGAACACCTTGGACCTATTGATTGAACCCCTTTGCACATTTTGAACAACACATACCCAATCACTATTAAAACATCAAGCTATTAAATCTATAATTCATAATAATGTTTCTTACAGTCATCAAAAGCTGGGTAAAAACTATCATATTAAAACTTAATAAGTCTTTAAAGATAATCATGAATATGCTAAAATTAAAGAATCCATATTATGATAAACAACAAAGAGGCACATGCAGATAAGAAAAATATCATATAAATATACTGAACTAAGATACTTCACAATTTAGTTATTAAGTCAATATGACAAATCAATATACAACATTACTCACCTCTACTATTATCCATTGCAAAAAACTAATTCACACAAAAAGTGTTAATGAAGTTAGTTCTCTTTAATATAGTTTTATTTGCTTAACTTAATTTTCATTAATCATATCATGAGAATTCTTGTACTATTTGTGATGCACGAGCATCAAAAGGTATAAGGGCAATCCTGTGTCACCCAAAAAAATACCTAGACATAGTTTCTATTTCATGTGTTTTCATTTATGGATACCCATTTGGGTCAAATAGAGGTTCCACCTCTCACAATTCCACTATTAGTGTTTTGAGTTAGAGTTTTTAAGCACCTTGAAATACATGTAAATGCCAAAAAATAGGACTATGTAATTGAGCCATAATTATGGTGAGTTAGAAGGTGTAAATTGGAGAGATGATTAAAATTGTAATTTAGAACGTTCCAAAAAAAGAATCAGGTCAAAAAGTTGCACAGTTTGAAAGTTATCACAGTTTTTTGATTTCTGAAGGCCTCCTAAGAATGCTTCAAAATTAGGTTCAAGGTACTAAATGACCTCATACGGGCCTAAAAAAAGGGGTACGAGCAAAGCTCTCATAGGGCTATAGAGCACTCTACGAGATTTCCAGAAATATAAACAACTCATCAATCAGAGCTACGGTTCAAAAGTTATGCCTCCCGAAAGTTCAGCTACTATTTCTGGATTCTTCTAATTTTGCACTGACTTCTAAAGCGACTTCTGGAGCCTTCCATTTTGGTAGAGGATGCCAACTAGCACTTTCTAGAATGTATTCCTAATCCTTAACCCTTTGGGGTCTATTTAAGAACATTTCTGACATTGTAAAAGGCAGTTCGGAGTGGAGTTTGAGAGGAGGTACTGGGAGAAGAAATTATCTCCAGATTTATACTATTGTAAGCCCATAAGGCATCTTTTGGAATCTATTTTCTCTGCACTAAGTGTATTGGCATATTTTTATAGTTAATAAAGTTTTCCCTTTCCTATTTTTTCCATTCTGTACTTGGGTTGTGTCTCCATCAAGTGGTATTAGAGCAAGTTTTCCTGAGTGTGTAGATAGAGCACCGATTGTGAGGCAGTTTGCACTAGGATTGTGTGGTTGTGGGTTTGAGTTAAGAAGATGCCTCCATAAAGAGAGTGTGTTGGAAGGGATCGAGCTATTAATCTTGAGGAGGTTAGGGCCCTCCAAAGGCAGGTTCAAGCATTGTTGAAGGAGCTCCATAGAGGAACAAATGTTGCCACAAGCGACAAAAGTGAGGACAATAATGAGGAAGAAGAAATTGGACCAAAAGGGGAAGTTGAAGGAGAAGTTTTGAATTAGGTAGAAGAGAGGCTTTTTAGGGCCATTACTAAGTGTAGAAAAAGACCTACAATTGATGTGGGTGTATTTTTAGGAAATCTGAAACTGGATGAGTTGATCGACTGGATCAATGAACTAGAGGAGTACTTTGAGTATGAGGATATTAGGGATCTAGATAGGGTTAAGTTTGCAAAGGCCAAACTGAAAGGCCATGCCAAAATTTGGTGGCAAGAGTTTCAATTGGAAAGAAATAGAAGAGGAAAGGAGAAGATCACAAGGTGGGATTGCATGGTGGACAAACTAAAGAAGCAATTCATTCCTGTTGACTATGAGCTTGATTTGTTTAAGAAGATGCATGGGTTAAAGCAAGCAGGAAAATCATTCTAGGAATATATGGAGGAGTTCTACTAACTTTTGATTAGAGTAGGGCATGCAAAAGAAAATAAGGAGAAGGTTTCTCATTATATCAGTGGGTTGCGACCTAGCCTCTAGGAGGAATTAAGTCTAGTAAGAATGACCAATGTTGAAGAGGCATACTAGTTTGCCCTATGAGTTGAAGAGAAGCTAAATAAAAGGTTTGAAGGGAGAGAAAGAGGGCATGGTCAAAGAGGAAGGGGTAGTGGTAGGTCATCTAGAGGCTGAAATGAGACCCAAAAGAAAAATGAAGATGTGGATACTAGCAGGAACTAGAGGAACGAGGATTTCAACTGCTCCCATGATCAAAACTTCAAAGATGAAAGAGGAAATGGTAGAGGACATGGACAAGGTTCAAGAAGAGGAGGATTTCATGGTACCTATTTCTATTGCAATGAACAAGGTCATCGTGCCTTTGAATGCTCTCAATGAAAAGGAAAGATAGATAGGAGAGTTGAGGGCCAAGCTAGGGTTGCTCATGTGGATGAGGATGCACAATCATCACATTCAGAGGATGCAAAAAGAGGAGAGACTTGAGTAAATGAAAGGGTCCTACTAAGTGGTGAGATTGAACTAGGAAAAAGGAGGAGTCTATTTCATACTAGGTGCAAGTGTGAGGATAAATGTTGCAATGTGATCATTGATGGTGGTAGCAATGACAACTTGGTGTCAGAGGAGATGGTCTCTAAGATGAAGCTCAAGAGGGAGAAACACCCCCAACCCTATTGGATCACTTGGGTGAAGGATGATCATAAGGTCCTGGTAAGTGAGCAATGTTTAGTGAAATTCAAAATTTGGAGTTACCATGATGAAGTTCTCTGTGATATTATTCCAATGGATGTCTTCCATCTATTGTTGGGAAGACCATGGTAGTTTGATAGGCATGCAATACATGATGGTCATGAAAACACATACTCTCTAATAAAGGATGGAGTTCACCAAAAACTAAAGCCCATGACAAAGGAAGGCAAAAAGGTATGCATCGTGCTAGGATCTGTCTTGTTGATGGAAGGAAGTTTTTGGATGGCATGAAACATCAGCGTATGTGTTATGCTTTGATTCCTAAAAAAGATAAGGAAGGTAGTAGTGAAATACCACTTGAAGTTTCAAATTTATTAAGTGAGTTTGGAGATATCATCTCTAATAATGTTCTAGAAGGATTGCCACCAGTAAGGCAAATTAGTCATCAGATAGATTTAATCCTTGGAGCTAGTTTTCTTAACAAGGCTACTCATAGGATGACTCCTATTGAAACTAAGGAGTTAAACAAATAGGTTCAGGAGCTATTGAGGAAGGGTTTGATTCGAGAGAGCTTGAGTCCATGTGCAGTACCTGTAGTACTGGCACCAAAGAAGGATGGAGAGTGGAGAATGTGTACAAACTCTCATGCTATAAATAGGATAACCATCAAGTATCTATTTCCTTTGCCAAGAATGGATGATCTTATGGACTGCTTGAGTGGAGCTCCGTACTTTACAAAGATAGATATCAAGAGTGGCTATCACTAGATACAGATATGAGAAGGAGATGAGTGGAAAATTAACTTCAAGACCAAGGAGGGTCTTTATAAGTGGCTAGTTATGCCCTTTAGATTGATGAACGCCCCAAGCACCTTCATGCAGCTTATGAATGAGGTACTTAAGAAGTTCTTGGGAAAATTTGTTATTGTCTATTTGGATGATATTTTAATTTTCAGCAAGACTTTGGAAGAACATTTATTGCATATTTGTAGTGTCCTTGAAAGGTTGAGGGAAGAGAAACTATTAATTAATCTGAAGAAGTGTAGCTTTGCAAAAAGTTAGTCTACTTGGGGTTTGTTGTATCACCTGAAGGTCCTAGAATGGATTTAGAGAAGGTAAAAGCCATCTTGGAATGGCCTACTCCAAGGTCTGCTACTAAGGTGAGATCATTTCATGGTCTAGTTAGTTTTTACAGGAAGTTCATTAAGAATTTTAGTGGCATATGTGCACCCCTGACTAACACAATAAGAGGGGATAGGAAAGAGTTCAAATGGATTGCGGTAGCTGCAAGAAGCTTTGAATTGCTGAAGAAGAAGGTGATAGAACAACCTGTGTTGGCACTTTCTAATTTTAGTAAGGTGTTCCAGGTGGATTATGATGCTAGTGGTAGTGCTATTGGGGTTGTATTGAGACAAGAAGGTAAGCCTATTGCATACTTTAGTGAAAAATTGAATGATGCAAAGAAGTATTCTGTTTGTGACCAAGAGTTCTATGCAATAGTTCAAGCCTTAAAGAAATGGAGGCATTATTTATTGCCAAAGGAATTTGTTTTATATACTGATCATTAGGAATTATAGTACCTAAATAGCCAAGGTAAATTGAACCAGAGACATATGAAGTGGGTAGAGTTCTTGCAAAGCTATACATTTGTGTTGAAGCATAGAAGTGGAAAGTCTAATAGGGTTGCAGATGCATCGAGTAGGAGGTAGTTGTTGCTTGTAGTAATGCAAATTGAAGTAGTTGGGTTTGATGAACTCAAGAATCTGTACCATAAGGATCCTAATTTTTCTAAAGCATGGAAAGCTTGTAAAGAACCTATTGTTGTAGACAAAACTAAGTGGTTAGACTATTTGATTCAGGATGGTATGTTGTTCAAGGGCAGCCAATTGTGCATTCTGAGGAGTTCCATGAGGGAAAATCTGATTAAGGATAAACATAGTGGAGTGATGGTATGACATTTTGGTCAAGATAAGACCATTGCCATTCTTAGAGAACATTATTTTTGGCCTCAAATTTCACAGGATGTGAAGACGTTTGTACAGAGTTATCACGTTTGACAAGCGGCCAAGGGATTTAGTGACAATATTGGACTATATCAGCCATTGCTTGTTCCATCAAAGCCATGGGAGGACATAAGTATGGATTTTGTTCTTGGATTGCCAAGGACACAAAGGGGTAATGACTCAGTATTTGTGGTGGTTGATAGGTTCTCCAAAATGGCACATTTCATTCCATACCACAAAACTCATGATGCTATCCATATTGTAGACTTGTTTTTCAGAGAGGTGGTGAGACTACATGGTCTCCCAAGGAGTATAGTTTCTGACAGAGATACCAAATTTGTGGGGTATTTCTGGAGAACATTGTTGGAGAAGTTGAGAATGGACTTGAAATTCAGTTCCACACATCACCCACAGACTAATGGCCAGACATAAGTGGTAAACAGAAGTTTGGACAATTTGCTGAGATGTTTAGTTGGGGATAAGCTTAAGGGATGGGATTTGATTCTACCACAAGAAAAATTTTCTTACAATAACTCTATCAATAGGAGTACTGGTAGATCACCATTCCAAATTGTATATGGAAGTAGCCCAAGGACTGCACCAGAATTGAGGAAGATGGAGCAAGGGGATAGGACAAGTGTTGAAGCAAAAGAATTTGCTAAACATATCAAGCACCTACATGAGGAGGTCCAAGCACACATTATCAAGACGAATCAACAGTATAAAGCTAGGGCTGATCAAAGGAGAAGACATAAGGAGTTCCAAGTAGGGGGTTTAGTCATGGTACACTTAAGAAAGGAAATATTTCTAGTAGGTACTTACAACAAGTTGAAGATGAAGAAATTTGGCCCCTGCAAAATTTTGAAGAAACATGACTCAGGAAATGCATATGAGGTGGAGTTGCCAGATGGAATTCACATTTCTCCTATCTTCAACATTGCAGGCTTAATAGAGTATCATGATGATGGTGCAGATGAGGGGTTGATGCTAGAGCCATGTGCAATTCCTACTTCTAAGAAGGAGGAGATAGAAGAGATTCTAGATAGTTGTGTGGGCAGGAGTACCAGAAATAGGAAGTATGAAGAGTACTTGGTTAAGTGGAAAGGATGATCAATAGAGGACTCAACTTGGATATCAACAACTGAGGTTTCCCATTAGGGATTTCATCTACCATCCATAAAGTGACAGGGTCACTTTTCAATCTACCCTGGGTGTCTGATGCAGGAGCATTCAGAGGTATAAGGGCAATCCTATGTCACCCAAAAAAATACCTAGACATAGTTTTTGTTTCACGTGTTTTCATTTTTGGATACCCATTTGGGTCAAATAAAGGTTTCGACTCTCACAGTTCCACTATTAGTGTTTTGGGTTAGAGTTTTTAAGCACCTTGGGATATGTGTAAATCTCAAAAAAATAGGACTATGTAATTGAGCCATAATTATGGTGAGTTAGAAGGTGTAAATTGGAGGGATGATTAAAATTGTAATTTAGAACATTCCAAAAAAGAATCAGGTCAAAAGGTTGCACGGTTTGAAAGTTATGGCAATTTTTTGATCTCTGGAGACTTCCTAAGAATGCTTCAAAGTCAGGTTCAAGGTACTAAATGACCTTTTAAGGGCTTGAAAAAATGGGGGACAATGAAGCTCATCCATAGGACTATAGAGCACTCCGAGAGCTTTTCAAAAATGTAAACGGTTTGTCAATCGGAGCTACGGTTCAAAAGTTATGCCTCCCAGAAGTTTGGCTACTGTTTCTGGATTCTTCTAATTTTGCACCGACTTCTAAAGCGACTTCTGGAGCCTTCAATTTTGGCAGTGGATGCCAACTAGCATTTTCTAGAATGTATTCCTAATTCTTAACCCTTTGGGGTCTATTTAAGAGCATTTTTGGCATTGTAAAAGGCAGTTCAATGTGGAGTTTGAGAGGAGGTATTGGGAGAAAAAATTATCTCCAGATTTATACTATTGTAAGCCCATAAGGCATGTTTTGGAATCTATTTTCTCTGCACTAAGTGTATTGGCATATTTTCATAGTTAATAAAGTTTTCCCTTCCCTATTGTGTCCATTTTGTTCTTGGGTTGTGTCTCCATCAATTTGTAACTAGTAAGCACATATCTAAACAACTAAAATTTGTCTATTACAATCAAACTTTAAAGTATCGACCTCTCATCATGAGGCTTGCTCTATGCCACTCAATTCTTCCAACACAAGGATCATATCACACTTAATTAAAATAGATTAACAAAATATAGAGTTATAGAAAAAGAATCATAAAATCATAATAATCACATAACAAAAAATATTAATGTTGAATGTGAGAAAATGAATCTAAAGCCTTGACAAGAAACATAAGACTTACATCCTTGTCAAATCCAACTACCTCAAGAACATATCATCCTATTTGATCAATCCATATTGGACATATTGTGTTCTATTGTTTTCACTAATCCATCTTACTTTCATCTTCCCACAAATAAAAGTTTAATACTTCAAATATGCTCTTAAGAATATTGTCGAATTCCACATAAAACTATGTGGAAATTTTAAAGCCCTTAAGTAAGTAATGGACCTAGCCAAATATTTGATTTTTACTTCCCATTAATCTTAGACATTCTCTCCAATATCTATACAAAAAACCCATTTATTTCACTAATAGATATAAGGCATAATTTCATTCACTATCTTTTAATGTTCAGAACAAACTTGTACCTTTATAGGGTATAGTGGCACGATAGAGGATGAGACTTCAGATCCCTCATTTCCAAGTACTTAATTATACTTAGAACGCAATTTGAAATGTTATTCAATACAAAGTAAGTTAGTGAAGAAGATAGGAAAAAAATATTATTGTCCCCAAATAGTAATCTTGTCAATTGAAATACAAAACCCATTCAAATTAAAATCTAATTGTTTTCTGTCAAATTATTACTTTGAAGTAGAAGGGGAAATAAGAGCAACAAATTCATGATGTCTTCTATTTATAACTTCGCTCATAGTCACTATAACATTTTGATAATCTGCTAGATGACCCTTAGTGCTCAAACTAATGTTCAAATATGGACTTGGACTTGAGGTAGTCAACAACATGCAACAAAATCTTTTCACATGAAAAAAGAAGAAGATGATATTGCTTAGTAGTAGATGAAAAAAAAATGTTATATTATACTTACTTCAATTACCTATGCACATCATTGTGACATGAAAATAAATCATATTATACAATGTCTTGTCTTTTTTAAAATATAGATTGAAAAAACACGACACACTTGGAGGAGGAAAAAAACATGACAAAAGTAATATACTTAGTCTTTCTTATAAAACTATCAATAATTATCATGAAGAAAATAATGGTTGAAAGTGGAAATCACATACCTGAAGGAACTGCGCTAGTACCCTCATCACGTCCAACAACTAGGTGAGGTCTCAAAAAATCCTATAAGAAAACATACATATTTTAGTTCATGATCCATAAATTATTATAAAACATAAAACTTTATTGAAATATTGTACTAGCTAAAGATTTATTGTTCCTTACTTCAAACAATGTGCTCTTTAATACAATTCATTTCTTGTTGCCTCTGTCTCCTTGATTGGATTAAGATCCATCACAAGTACAAGAATTTGAAAATTAATTTTTTTAAGGCTCTTTCTACACATGCTGATAGGGTCAAAATTATATGCAATATCATCATCACATAATACTATGGCCTCCATATCAACAACTAATTGTTCTTATGTAGCTGGCACTTTTCCCTTTTTGTAAGCATCAAATTGTGATATAAATGTCAGTGTAACAATCAAAATAAGTCAAAAACCCTATTGAAAATAATATAATAATATAATATTTTGTAAAATTACAACTACCCCAACTTTTTACATACAAGTTTACCTTCACTAAAGAAATGGTGGGAGGAACATGTTTGCCTTTGTCATCTAAATGGATCCATGTCGCCCTGTGATAAAGAATAAATATTTAAAAAATCACCGTAATGAAAGAAAAAATGACTTAGCGAAAAAACTTATTAATAAAATGGTATATTGTATATTGGAGTTATTAATTGGAGGTAATTAGCTTAAATGTTAGATATACATCTATATATATATATATATAAATACATACATATATATATATATATATGTGCGTGTGTATATACATATACATATATATACATATATATATATGTATGTATATACATATATATATATATATATACATATACATATACATATATATACATATACATATACATATATATACATATACATATACATATATACATACATATACATATATATATATACATATATACATACATATACGTATATATATATATATACATATATACATACATATACATATATATATGTATATGTATGTATGTATGTATGTATGTATGTATGTATGTATGTATGTATGTATATATATATATATATATATATATATATATATATATATATATATATATATATATATATATATATATATATATATATATATATATATATATATATATATATATAACTTACATACATACATACATACATACATACATACATACATACATATATATATATATATATACATACATACATACATACATACATACATACATACATACATACATATACATATATCTATATATATATATATATATATATATATATATATATATATATATATATATATATATATATATATATATATATATATATATATATAACTTACCAATCCCATGATAGTAACATTCTTTGTATATGTGCGATTAAATTTGTAATTTATTTCTATTATAGGTAATTTTCTGACAGTGCATACCTATACATACTTTTTTTTTATTTGAACTATCCACATCCAATTATTATAATTTTAACTAGGTACTACATACACCATTAATTTAAAAACTTTGTTATAACTAAGCTTTATATCATCCATGGAAAATAGGCTCAAACCATGTAATGATGATGGAGCTATGTGATATATATTCTTGTTAACACAAAAATTAGTGTTAATTAGAGGTAATTCTATGGTACCCATTCTTTCTGAAGATGTGTGTACCTCAAGAGAAACTTGATGTTTCCTTTTGTCTCATCATCATAAGTACATGACCCCCCTTGAGCAAGGGAAAATATCATGCATTAATTGAATTTTTATTCTAATCTTGTGACCTCTAATTGGTCTCCCTATTGTAGACATACTACATGTCTCATTATCATCTTCTATTAACACATTTCCTTCACTAAAGGAAGACAGATTTGACAATTACCTATTTGATAGTACTTGTAATGCATCAAATGAGAGATATAGTTGAAGGAGTGAGATATTTTTCTATAAAACGAAGCTTGTGTTGATGAAGTCAGCCTAAAGTTGATATTGAAGGTAAAGAGAAAACAAGCATCTAATAAACTTATACATGTTGATCCATGTCATTGTGTAAGATCCTCGTGAAAGGGGTTAAATTTCCTACATATCTAAATCATTTATCTTAAGTTAGTTACAAATTACATTATATGTATGCTAAACATTACATAGAACATAACATGAGTAATATGCATACATCATAACTATTATATTTATTTTTAGTTCATTACCTCTACTTTCTATGTTCTAGCTATGCAAGATCCTCAATGAAAGGGGTAATGGTGTCTACAGTCCTTAGCCTATTTCCACAAAGGGTGACAATCATGCAAAATATATATATTACTAGCAATCGACACCAAAAATTGAGCATTTTAAGACATATTTGGAACATATGTATCATAAAACATCTATGTTGTTATCATTATAATTAAACAAAATGAATTAATATTAATCATGAAAACATATAATAAGTTAAACAAGTTTCTATGAATATATCAATACCTCTTACATTTCATTGATCACATGTCGTATGTTTTCATTGATCATGTCATTGATCATCTTCTTCAACGATCTCATCATCATGACCATCATTAACATCACCATCATCATCATCATCATCATCATCATTGTCATCACCACCACCACCACCACCACCATCACCATCATCATGAACATCATTGTCAACATCATCATCATCTTCTTCTTCTAAGTCATCATCAACTAATTTTCATTCACGATCATCATATACTTCATCTTCTACTTCTTTGGTATCTTCTTCTTCAATCACATTATACTTTACCAATCTTCCTCTTGGATCATGTGTAACGAAAAATGAGCAACCTAGTTTATGTGAAAAGCCAAAGTAAAACACTTATTGACATTGGGTTGGAAGAGCATAGGGCTCATTTTCAACTAGTTCAAATGACCTTGTATTAATCATTGTAAATCTATTATCATGTTCTGTAATAGTTCTATTAGGATGTTTTTGATTCACTCATAGTATGTTTATGGAAAATAGAACTAGTTTGAAGGAATTAAAGTCACACTCAAGTATATCATCCAATATGCCATAGTATTGATTTTTAGATTATTTCTCGGATGCTGTCATTTCTAGACAAAATATTAGTGACTTCAAAGATTATGGTTAACCTAGAATCACAAGTTGTCTTCATGTCATCCAATTTTTTATGCAAAATTGATGGCCATGGGAATACATAGGTTTGTGGTGCTTGACATGTAATTTTTCAAACATGTCAAAATTATATGCATTCATCCCTGAGTGGATATTAAACTTATGGGTTATGATAAATAAACTTATACACACATTTCTACCTCTTAAACCATATGCTAGATTAATTAAAATTGACATAACATTGGAATCTCCATTACAATGACCTTCTTTAATCAATGAAACAACACCTTCCCATATTAATGATTGACTATTTTTTTGAGATCTTTCAATCCATATTGTCATCCAATCAAAGATTATTTGCAATATACAATTGAAGTGCATCCCACTCACGAAAAATTATATAAAATAAATAGACCACTTAACAACTTATATTGATGATGAGTAAGAATTAATTAACTGCAATAACATCTTATAATTACCTCTCACTTTACTCAATCTACCTTTCCATATCAAGTAATCCCCTTCAAATATATTAATGGAGTTGGATCCCAAATGCGATCTACATGAAATTTTGTTGCAAATTCAGGAAGATATTTGCTAATGTGCACCATGGTTTGGTATATCATATATCCCTTCACCATATAACCCTTAGACATGCTCTATCAATCCAAGATCTTCAAAAATTTCAAGTGCCTCTCAACCATCCACATTGACCTAGTTGGTATAGGTCCACACAATTCAATCTCCTCAACTTGATGTATGAGGCAATGTTCTTTTGCATTGAAAAAAGTTGAAGGTAGACACTTTTGTATTTCACACATAAGATGAGGAATTTTTCTCTTCCAATATTTTATATCTTTTTTTTTAATATCAATTTCTTTAGATGAAAACCACCTAGAAGATATTCAACATGTAAAAACATATAAATGAGACTCTACAAAAAATTATACAAAAAAATATAGAAAAGGTAAAGCAAGATGCAAAAATAATATCTACACAAGAAATATAACAAATAACACTTCTAACCTCATGTATTTTCCAAGATCATATATAACTTATTTGACACTCATATTGTCAAAGTTGTGTGGGAGAGATAGAGGTAGAATATACTAGAATAATCATAAAATGATCTTTTCAATATATTATAAAATAATATAATGAAATGTACAAGAAGTTTTATAAATATATTGTAAATAGAGAAGAACATGACTTACCTTGAAGAAGGAATGACAATCATGCATTTTGAACCCTGACCCAAAACTACTATTATTTGACATAAGACTACTTATGTTTGCAACAAATCCTATTAAAAACTTAAATTTTTGTATGGCTTCTTTTATGGCATCAGTTTGTTACTGTGTTAATAACCAATAAAAGACACTTGTATTAATTTGGCCTCTATTGCTATTTGATTCAATGATAAACTTCAATGCATGAATGGATTCATGAATGACATCACAAATTTTGACCATTTTTCTTTGTCATGCCTTCCATCCAATATTTTTTATAGTGTATCTATTACATTATTTCCAATATGCATAGCATCAAACAAATGCATTGGGAGGTGCTCGTAGTATGATAACCTACTAAATTGTCTAAGATAACTTTTTAGTCCTTTTGGAAGTTTCTCATCGATGCCTTGACAACCTTCATGAACATCAATTACACCATTACTAAACAAAAGACAATATCAAAATATAATTATCATACAAAAACAATAAGATGGAATGAAATAACCTTTATTCTATTGCATATTCCAATTTCCATAAGTGAGGTGTCATTCTTGGTGGCTTTGATGTTGTCTCTTCTTTCCCATTGAAAATAGGTTATTTGGTAATTCGATACTTATAATTTATGTGAAGGAATGGCCTATGCTCATCACACACCTACTTTCCTAAACTTTTTGAATAACAAGATTTCATCTTTGAACCACAAACTAGACATATAAATTTTCCCTTTGTCTAAAAACCTACAAGATCATGTATAATTGAATGACATATGTTAATTTTAATATTTAAAATTATCACGTACAACTTAAACATACAAAAAAAATGTGTTAGCACTATTACATACCAAAAATATGCATTAACAATTTTATATACCACCAAAATGTGCTAGCCCATGAACATCATTTATTCTCCATGCAAGCATTGCATGAAATTGAAATTATCTTTGTCCTATTAGTCTAGAGATATCATACATAGTGTACCCATTCCACAACTCCAAAACATCATCAATAAGGGGCTCAATATATATAATCATATATTTCACTTGGTACTTAACTACTTAAATTGATATAAGTATTACATAATTATTATGGCCATTTTGATGTGGTGTTTATAAATTATTTTAGATGACTATTACATAAAAAATACTGGGTACAATCATTTCTAACATTATGTGCTCCCTCTTCATAGAAATCCAAGGAGGAATGCTATTGTTAATAACAAAAACATGCCAAACTAAGTAAAATGACCTCATCTCTCCAAATCAATTGACATTGTCCATTGCCAATAAAAGCTTCAGATTATAAGGTTTTTCTTTAAAGAGTAGCCATGCATCTTCTATGTTCCTAAATTTAGAACTATCTATAGGCATTTTCATAATGTCATCTTGACTTCTATTGCATGCATGGTATTCTATAAATTGTGCCAAGATAGTACACCTAAATAATCATTGCAGACATGGAACAATGGGAATGTAATAAAGAACCTTGCGAGGCATCTTTTTTGTTATTTGATATGATCAATATCTACTAATGTGACAATTAATGAATTCTTTTGAAAATTCATGTTGTTTATGATATATAATATGATCATTAGAACATTCATATATTGTTTGATATTTCATTCTAATATCTTTAATAATGGTAGATAATTCTAGGTAAGAGCGAGGTAGAATGTTTGATGGTGGTAAAAAATGCTCACCTATCAACCTATGATAAAAAAAAATTTCTTAATATAAAGAATATTAATGGCACACTAACATAGAAGATGACAAAAATGACAATATACCTTAGCATACATGAGATTTCTATGCTAGATATACCATTCATAACCTTGAATTTCACCAACAACAATACAATAGAGAGAAGATTTTTTTGGGAGCCTTGGTATAAGGGCTTGTATGCATTTTTAATTGCATGTATATCAAGGTTATCTCCATAATAGTCATAAGATGCACTAGTATCATCATCTACATCATCTTGATTAGCTACACCAGTACCATCTTCTTCTATTATGTTCTCTGGCACATTATTAGTTGTGCTAATACCAACATATTCAATTGTGTTCTTTGCCTTAGGATCATCTTCTTCCATAGGAGAATTACCTTCTTGATGGGGAGGATATCCTTACCAAGTCCTTGATCCTTTTTAGGACTCTCATAGGCTTCTTCTTAAGCCTCGTAGGGTTCTTTTTCCTTACCCTAAATCAAGAGGAATCTCTACTCTATTCCCCTACTCCTTAGATCCTCACCTATCAAGTTGAAAATGCCTAAAATTTTCTCCTTACATGATGAGATTCATAGTAATGTTGGATAGAGTGAAATGACTTCTTCCTTGATCAAATCAACAAGATTTAGGGCCATCTTGATCATCATACTTATAGGTTTCTTATCAAAATTTTCAATTATCTTGTAATAGGGTTAGTAGCCTTGAGCCCCTAATTAAGTCTCCTAACTATATTTTTTGAAAATAACTCTAACAAATCCTTAATAAGGACCCAAACTGATCCCTATTCTTGATACCCTTTTTAGAGTTCTTGAAGATTTTTTGGGTTTGGGACTCCTAAGGCTTCCATACAATACCTTACTAGAATCAAGCCTATCTTTAAGGGTGTTTAGTTAGCCCTTTCTATTTGATCTACCCAAGCTTCCAAAGATATCTAGATGAATTCCAAATTCCTCCAACTAATGGTCATAGGATATATCACCACTCGACACATCTTAACTTTAGCCCAAACCAATCAAGTTACATCTCTTTTTGAACTCTGCAAACACCAAGTCACCTAGTTGGGCTCACGAAGACTTTCCTAGGGCTTGGTGGTAAATATAAAACCATTAAAAAATGACTCAATATACAATGCTTAAAATATCATTTTAGAGTCTTTTTTGTACAATCTACTCTAACAAAACTAGTGAACAGGCTTAACAAAAATGAATTTATTCCTCCTATCAAAGAAAAACTTGGAATGCTCAAATCATGCAATAAGTGAGTTATCATTATGCTCCTTCAAAATATTTAAATAAGCTCCTTGAATCAATCCATTGAAGTAGAGTTGATCAAGGTGGAAGGTGACTGGATGATCCAAGTCAATCAAATAGTTCTTGCATTCACCATTCAAAATATGTACAATGACATTCCAACCCTTCTCATGGGTTTTAGATGGGATTATATCCTTTAGATAGTAATGTGTCAACTACTAAAATTTAATCTTAACCAGTTCTTTAGTCACTATTGTAAAGTTTTCAAATGTTGTCAATGCAATGCAAAGTTACAAAGTTGTCATTGAATTTTTTTGCAATTTTTGCAATTTGAGAATTCTTCTCACCTACATAACTTCCAATGGGTCCAAATTGAACCATTTATCCTATCTAGAGTATTTTCACCTCCCTTTCCCTATTTTGAGGTCAAAATCAATGTTTAACCTAAGTTGACCCAACTACATAACTTATGCCTATCCATGGCAACTTTTGACAAAACTCTTAGACAACTTCAAAAGCCCTAAAAACCTATTGACAAGGACCCCCTAACACACCAAGCCCTTATTTTAGTCCTTATTCCATGATGGTTTTCTAGAACCACCTACAAGCCAAAATTTTTTAGAATATTCACTAAGATCCTAGGTGCTCATGCACCACCTTTTCTTGGATATCCACACCTCCATGTTCCCCTAGTTGGAAATCTACATTCACCAATGGAAAAAAAATCATTTTCCCCTTCAATGTGACCATTTTCCTAAAATATCTCTCTTCAATTTTGAGTTTAAGTCCTTGATTCTTTAAGCCTTTATAATTTTTGTAGGGACAATAACATTCCTCGTCACCTTTTCTTTCCAACTAAGACCATAATCTAGCGGTTGTCTCCTTATGTTGTTATGGGTCCATAATGCAAGGTGTGGTATTTCTTGGCACTAGAAAAGGAAGAGTAAATAATAAAATTTGTATTGGTAGCACAAGTGTTAGTGCTAAAACAAGAAAAGGAGCTCAACTTGAGCATCATATATCAAGGCAAGAAAATAATTGGTTTAGAGCTGCATTTTTTGAAATGAAGAGAGAAAGGGAAAAAAAAGGGGATTTAAAATAATGAAGAGTTCCTCACAGTAGAGGGAAAGTAGATGATTGTGACAATCTATTCTTTAAAGTTTGTGGGATGGAAAAATAATTCAAGGGTATTTGGGCATAAAAAGATAATAAGAGAACTAAGAATATAATCTTTAGTATTTTTAAAATGGTAAAGTTTTAATAGCATTAGCATTTATCACATTGAACATTGAACATTGACTATAGAAAAAACAAATTGATAACTATTTCACTATTGATAACAACACTTGACATCGAGTAAATTTGTTTGGTCAATCCTTTTCTCGATACAAAAGACAAGTAGCATATATAAAATTGGTGAATCTCACATTTCTATATAATAATTTTACTGTTGATAGCAGCATTTGAAATCAAGTAATTTGTTTGATCAAACTTATTCCTAATACAAAAAGACATGTACCGTATATTAAAGTACTGAATCTCACATTTAACCACATTGATGTTGATTAGTATTCTTATAAAGAATGATCCAATTAAACCAAAAAATTTCAACATTGGTATGTTTAATAATAATTAAACTCATGATCAAACTATAATGGCAATGGTTGTTTGCCGATTTAAGGAATACTAATCTATATTAAAAATTTTGAGTTAAGTTTGAATACAATTTGATCACTACCCTTGATGTCTCAATCTACAGAGATAGAATCATTTATCATTTTTTATGATCTTCTCTCAATAATGGTTTGCCTATAAATAGTCATTGAAAGGCTAAGAAGGAATATCCATGACTATCTGATGTTGTATCTTATTGAAGTTACACAATGTTACTTATAATGAAGATCACACAACAAATATTTATAGACACAACTACTGAAGAAGATCCAAAAGATTTGTGGGTACATCTGGTAAAATATTTATCATGTCCAGTTGTCAATTCTCTCTTCATTTGCCAATACGAAAGTGATAGTCACAATTCAAGTCTAGAAAATATAAATTTCCAAGGTTGAAGAAAAATCTTAACCCTTTGTAGGATTTTTATTCCTCTAGAAAATACATTTATTTTCACTCACATTGTCCTCTTCATTCTGATTGTATTGCTATTCTGGGTGATAATTATTTTTTGCTATGTATGAAATATTGTCTTCAATATATACTACAATTTCTGTTGGAATGTGTAATTTTCCCCCAAATGAATTTTAAAAGAATAATAGAGGGTTATAAAAATTCAAAGAGGATTACCAAAAAGGGTTAGGTCAAATTAATATTTAGGTTTGTAAAGTTTTAGAAGTTATTTATGTTTAAATAGTTCTAGAGAAGTCTATTTGTCCTATGTTAGTTAATTTAAATGTTTCTAGAAATAATCAAAGAGCTCTATAAATAGAGGCATCTTGTAATATTATTGGTATGGACAAAATTGTATGGACAAAATGTAAGTGATGTGGGAAAAATGTAATTGATATGCAAAAGTTAATGAAATATATTAGTGCTGCAACACTTCAAGTATTTTTCTATTTTAGTTTATTTTATCCATCCACCTTTCACAAGGTGCACTAGAGTTGTCCTGGGTTTTTACAAGTGGTATCTGAGCATGGTTAATAAAATCCTGTCACTATTTGTGATAGATAAATCAAAGCCAAATTAATTGGGAGAATCTTGTCACCTATTTTAACAGGAGTAGCTAATCAAGGGATAGCTAAAGAAGGAAAGAATTTGTTTGTCATTATTTGTGACAACAAAGAGATTTTTTAATTTTGCAGAGTGAGATTATTTAGAGAACCTTGTCACCATTTGTGATAGAT
This sequence comes from Cupressus sempervirens, assembly GCA_028749045.1. Taxonomy (NCBI): domain Eukaryota; kingdom Viridiplantae; phylum Streptophyta; class Pinopsida; order Cupressales; family Cupressaceae; genus Cupressus; species Cupressus sempervirens. The sequence continues at coordinate 383,824,766 of CM053784.1, forward strand.
GAAGCTATACGGGGGTAGCTAAAAGAAGACATGAATTTGATCAAGGTTATTAGTGAATCCTATCACTAACATTTGTGATAGATGAGGCAAGATTATCAATGGATACTGTGAAAAGAGGAAATTGTTGGCAGCCAATTGCTAACAAATTGTTTGTCAAAATTAAAGGTCATAGCCTTGGAAGACACTATTAATGCATTAATAGATATGAAGATTATCCGAAAATGACATTTTGGCATCAGGGAAAAGAAAGGATTTGGATTCGTATGCAACAACATTTGAGGTTGAAATTAGGAGGGAGTGTTGGAATGTGTGACTTCCCCCTCAAATGAATTGTCAAAGAATAAAAGAGAATTCTAGAAATTCAAAGATGATTATTGAATGTTAGGTCAAATTAATATTTAGGTTTGTAAAGTTCTAGAAGTTATTTATGTTTAGATAGTTCTAGAAAAGTCTATTTGTCCTATGTTAGTTAATTTAGATATTTCGAGAAATAATCAAAGACCTCTATAAATAAAGGCATCTTGTAATATTATCAATATGGAGAAAATGTAATTGATATGGGCAGAATGTAATTGATATGTGAAAGTTAATGAAATATATTAGTGCCGCAACACTTCAAACATTTTTCTATTTTAGTTTATTTTGTCCATCCACCTTTCACAAGGTGTATTAGATTTTTTGTGGGTTTCTACAATTTTAACATATTATCTTTTGTGATAATTTCTTATATAGTTCTAGAAAATTCTATTTGTCCTATGTCAGTTAATTTAGATATTTTGAGAAATAATCAAAGACCTCTATAAATAAAGGCATCTTGTAATATTATCAATATGGAAAAAATGTAATTGATATGGGAAAAATGTAATTGATATGTGAAAGTTAATGAAATATATTAGTGCCACAACACTTCAAACATTTTTCTATTTTAGTTTATTTTGTCCATCCACCTTTCACAAGGTGTATTATATTTGTTGAGGGTTTCTACACTTTCAACATATAATCTTTTGTGATAATTTCTTATATCCTCTATAATAGATAGATACTATGATCTAAATATTATCCTCTGCAATAATAACTTTATATCCTTTGCAATATAGTGTAAACTGTGACTTCTATGTTGTACATCCCCTATAGTGTGATATATCTTTATCCATGATTTGAATAAATTTTGAAACCTTTTCATAATTCTAATTAGTAGTGCCATTGATTGCAATGGGTGAATTTAATGCAACTTGATAAGAATACATAGACTGTTGCACAAGCATCTTACCACTAATGTTGCCTCTATAATTTCTTCACCAATATTTCTTCTTTGTAGCAACTTGGATTGTGTGAAGAATGTCACGTGACTCTAATATCAATATATGATAGTCCGATATCTCAAATTTAATTGATCTTCTTTACCAAGGCTTTGATACCATGTTAATAATAATTAAACTTATGATCAGACTGTAATGTAAATGGTTGTTTGTAGATTTGAGGAATACTAATCTATATTTATCTTGCCCATGATAATTTGAATAGAATGGATATGAATCCAATTAGCACTAAAATCAATTAGTTAAGTCTAATTTGATCACTGGTCTTGATGTTTTGATATGTAGATATAGAATCATTTATCTATTCTGATGGTCTTCTCTCAAGAATGGTTTTCCTATTTATAGTCACCGAAAAGCTAAGAGAGAATAGCCACGATTGTTCAATGTTGTCTCTTATTGAAGAGACACAATGATTGAATTATAACTAATAGAACATATCTGATAATTGGGTATAGTTAAGCATTAACTAATTTCACCCCAACCAATAATGTTTGTGTAACAACCTTTCAATCTGTAGATCATATGCATGATCTGAACATGATTTCTTGATTCAAGCGAGATGAATATAATCAAGTTTCCATACTTATATTTGGTCAATCTTGCACAAGGATCTATTGATTATTTGTATATATATATATATATATGTATACATATACATATGTATATGTATATGTATACATATACATATGTATATGTATATGTATACATATACATATGTATATGTATACATATACATATGTATATGTATACATATATATATATATATATATATATATATATATATATATATATATATATATATATAAGTGTGTATGTATGTAGATCAATTCACATAGTGAAATTGATGTACATTATATATATATATATATATATATATATATATATATATATATATATATATATATATATATATATATATATATATATATATATATATATATATATATATATATATATATATATATATATATATATATATATATATATATATATATATATAAGTGTGTATGTATGTAGATCAATTCACATAGTGAAATTGATGTACATAGATGCACACATACTTTATAAGTTTATCAATGTGATCCGACTAACACTATCATATTTAATAGGTATTAGAGAAAGTTTCCTGAAGTAATAATTTAACTATTGAGGAACATCATTCAAATTTGAATGAAATTTTTTTTAGATTACATGGAACAACAAGGATGAAATTATAATGAAATTGTAGATCTAATTAATTTCCAAACAAGGGCTCAATGTCTTCTCTTTATTCCACTTTTCAAACCAAACTTCCTGAGCTAATCAAATTACACTATATTTTTTTCTAGTCATATTACACTAATCTAATTTTTTAAAATTAATTTTTTTATTCCCTTTGACTAAAAAATAAATTCTTTCATTCAGCTTACTAAAGTTTTTATCAGATACACCTCTTAAAATACAATGATGTATTCATTCATTATTAGAGATGTCAAACAAGTTTTATCAGAGACACCTCTATTTGTCCAACTGCCCCATCATTTCTTGGAAGAACAAAGGATAGTTATTTGTTTGAAAGTAAAAATAATCTTTTCTAGAGATTGTTAAAGGTGGAAAAGGAAGGAACAGAGACTTGGCACCATTTTGAATTAACGTAATATAGCTTTATTTTCAAATTAAACAAACATGTTTTGGTTTTAAGTTCAACTATTGCTAATCCTCATGCTTTCATATTGTTGCATGATTATTTGTATGTTTTTATTGATTATATTAGTGTCTAATGGTTTGGATGTATGCACTAGTGTTTTTATAGAAGATACTTGAATGTGAATGGACTAGTAAAAGACATGGTGGAAGGATAAAATATTCATGATTCTATAAAAGGAATACTCTAATGGTTACTTCTTGTATGAAGACACAATGATGTTGATTTTCTACTTTAGTGATCAAAATATCATGATTGCTATTTTTGTATCTAGTACCATAGATGATGGATTCTTTTTAATGTGAGAAGTATAATGTGATGCTAAAGTGATCCACGATTGGAGTGAAAATTAATTGTAGTACCCAACAAGTAAATTGGTTCAAGGGACTTACCTTCATTTGTATATGCATGATATCCAGTAACCCAAACAATCATAGTGTACCAAAACAGTGCTTGTGCATGCAAAAGGCGCCTGCCCTACAGAGTAATAGAATAAAATGGTTAAGGTTGAGGTCTGTAGTGCCTACCCTAGTTCGCATTTTTCTATTGTGGCCAAGCTTTTTTAGGATAGTTTTATGTTGATGATTATTAGTGACATTATTTTGAGATTATCAGATATTGTTTCAGATTCATTTGATATATGATGAGATTACTTGGTACTTTATATTTCATGTATGTATGATGATTATTACAGAGTTTGCAGTTATTAATGATGATTAGTTAGATGATTTATTATTATATGTGTTTTCTTATAGATACTTACCCCATACTTGCATTTTATGGTGTGCATGTTTGTTTTCTTTCTGTATGGAATTTTTGATGTGGTTAAGGAAGGGAGTCGTAGTCACCTGCTAGTTGAGATCTACACGATGCACCACTTCTTGCCATTTCTTGTTTAGCTTAGTATATATTGTGCTTGTACATGCATGGATTTTATGCAGGTTGCAGGTACTAGGTATCGACTTCCCTGAATTTTCAGGATGAGCATACCCTATCACATTATCTCAATGGTAAGAGAGGGGAGATAAATTCTCAAGTCCACATCCCAACCCTTTAAGCCATTTGTCCTAATTGAAAATTAGGATAAGTATCTAAGTCGAGTACCCTTTGAATACGTCAGATGATGTAATTCATGATATTAACCCTTTTGGTTTGATTTTGTATGTGTTTTGCTATGATGGGTTTTTGTATTTTACTTTATGAGTCTTTAGTGTATTTTCTATTAATTAAGCCTAATTAAAAGATTTAATTAATGGTTTAATTTAATGGAAAATTAATATGATATTTATTTTATTTAATTAATTGGAAAATTAATTAAATTAAATAATTAAATTCAAAGATAAAAGTTATAAATTTAAATTTAGAGCTTGATAATATTTATTTAATTTAATAATAATATATGTAGAGTTCATTTTTAAATAAATGCTAAATAATATTATTATTTAAGTTAATAAATATTTTATCAATTAAGTTTCAAAAATAAATTTAAAAGTGGAAAAGATATTAAAATTATTAAAAGATTCTAGATCACATGATGCATGCATGTGATTAAAATATATTAAGATAAAACAAGTGGATTTAATAAAGTGAGTTCATGAGATTTAAAATCAATAAATTAATTTAAAAAGGATTCAAATGAATATTAAATAAAGAAATTTAATAAATTAAGGTGTATTATTTTAATATTTATTCACATAGGAGTATGTGAACTCTTGTAAGTTGTCATGTTGACAACACATGAGTTTGCACTCTAATTATGCAGGTGTTGTCTACACTTAGGAGTTAGCATATTATTTGAGCACATGTTGTCTACAACATTCTAGAGACCTCATCATGTCTATTTTCTTGTCGTGGAAGTTACATGCTTATCTCCTAGTTCTTTCTAGACACATTCTAGATGCATCTTAGAGGCTTTTATATAGAGGCTCTCCTAGTGTGGTTGGACAAGCTTACATGCATTCGAGAAGCTCATATGCTTCTACATGCTCATATGCTTCTACAAGAACTTCTAGTCACTTGGGGGTTTTGGTTGGTTTGATTCTTGGAGGAATGTCGAATGTTGGAGAAGGAAGAAATTTTTCTATGGATTTCTGAGGCATAGCAAATTAGCATCAGTATCTAGGTGCACTCTTTATTTTTCTGTCTTCATCATGTCTCTTATTTGTGTCTGAATAATTCTCTATGAATGAATCTTCAATTTTACAATTTGGAATTTGGGCATGCATATTGTTTCATCCCATTATGGGAATTAAAATATTATTACAATCTTCCCTAGTAGTAGAATCAAGATTTGGAAATTGATTCGGGTTTGGGTTCAAATAAAAATAGAATCTTATTATTATGCATTAGTTTTGTATGATTTATTAACTAATCTAATTTAATTTAATTTAATTAAGATTATTTAATAGTAGAAGAAGTGTAATTAATTATTAGTCAATTTAAGTAAATGGATTTTTAAATGAGGGCAAATTAAAAGAAAAAGAGATATTAATAAGTGGAATTAATAATTGCATTATTAATGAGATTGATTTTACTTAAAATTAATGAAGATTATTTTAAATAAATGATTGTCCTTGAAGTGTTTAAAGGAAATTGTAAACTAATTATTTGAAAGTTGATAAGTATTATTCTACTGCTTTGAATAATGTGAATGATTTTATCTAAAAGTCAATGGGAACTAGTTCAATGATTTAAATAAGTAAATAATTATCTTCTGATTATTTTAGAAAATTGTTTTAAAATAATGGAGGGATAATTCTATGTTTTATTCAAAAAGATAAATGGGTTGAGTTGTAGATTAAATGAAGAATCTTATACACTTGAAATGTACATGAAAATGAAAATTGAAACCTAATATTTGGCTTAACCATGTGATTGTGAAACAAAACTAAAATATGTGTTTGTATCTTGTTCTTTATGCTATCCATGTTTGGGGTTTAGTGGTCCTAGAGTGTTGACCAGTTAGGATGTCTACCAGAGGCTTGGGAGTTATGTGAATGTGATGGCATGTAAATGTTATTTGGTCTTGATTCTTTTAAAACCCAACCATTGTAATGTGATGGCATGCTCTATGAGATGTTTGTATTTACTAATTGTTATTTCTTTCTAGTCTTCTTGTGTGAAGCTAACGTGTATGTATTTGAGACACCTGACTTAACCATTTTTGAGTCATTGATCAGTTATCCTTGGACTACTTTCCAATCACCATGATGGGACTGAAGTGTTGATTTATTCTTGATGATGTCATGCTGTGACATATTTTGACTTGACCATTTTGGAGTCTTCGATTAGTATTACTTTGAGATACTTTCTAGTTGCTCATTGAGAACTATTGAATATTGTGATTTATCTTTGATGCTTTTCAATTTCTCGTGGAGAGCTAATGTGATTATTTTGATTATCTTTATGATGCTTTCCAGACACTTGTATAGGACTGAGGTGATTTTGTGATTTGTGATTTCATGAGCCTAGGGTAGGTTATCTACTTGTAGTGTTGAGAAGTGGCTTGCAATGGGGGTCGGGGCCCTAAGTGGCTGCCAGGGTAACTCATTGTAAGTTATGTAATAAGTGAAAATATTTACACTAAATGGAGATTAAAATGAACCTAATAAGATAATTGTATGCTCTCGACCATGCCTTGAGTGCCAGTACAAACTAGGATGGGAGTAGAGAGAATGCTTGGTTGCAACCTTTCATTCCTTAGTATGCCTCATTAGTATGAGAGGATACTAGTGGCTGCATAGGGATCACTAGGGGGTTGGGGTCTATTGAGAGACTACCAGGGTAACTCTAGCATGATCCGTGTAATGACACTTTCTTGCTTACATAGTAGGTTTCCTACGTGTCTTGTGTGCCTTTGGGATTAGATGTCGGTTTATGTTGGAACCTTTGAGTTAGTATACTTTTAGGATTCCTAGACTTAGAGAGTACTTGTGATTTTTTATCTTGTGTTATGTGATTTGATATCCTATTTGGGACTTGATACTATCTCCTCAGCACAGTGGGAGTGGGCCATTTAGGTCCCACGCAGTTGGGTGGTAGTGTTTCTTTACTCCTACCATTTGAGATCCATTTGAGACACCATGGCTGATGCATTCTTTATTGGCATCTATCTTAATTTTGTTCTTGGTTTATGATGATGGACACGTATCCTTATATTGATGATTAGCATATGATAGATGATGTTTTTTACTTATCTTGTGTTTTACTTTGCATGATTAGATTTCTTATGCATATGTTGTAGCATGTTAGATTTCTTTTTGCATATGTTGTAGTATGTCTTAGAAGTGACATCCCTACTATGATAATATCGATGATTTCTTTGGTGAATTGGAATGTTACGTGCAGAGGGATAGCTAGGGCCCACGATGGTCTAATGATGCTATTGATAGTAGGGAGGAACTGCGCACTTAGATTAGTTGTGTTTATGATTTATGGCTATCTTTTATGATGGATGTTTATATCTTCTATGATGATGTATCATGTATGGAATTTGGTTTGAGTTACTTTATTGTACTTGCATCATGGATTAGAATAGGATGATGTACTTCATTTTCACACATGTATATTCTTTTGTGCCTTTCGTACCCTGTGTCATGTACAGTGGATGATTGAGTATTTCAAATTTAATTTCCAAGAGGCATTCAGAACAAATGTGTAATATGGACATTGGACTTTCCATTCTTTCATATGGATGTGGTAGTGGTTAGACTTAGTATTAATTAGATCAAATGTGACTCAACATCTTGGGATCCTTAAGGAATGTAACTTGTTATGGATTTTTTTAGTTGTATGTTTGTTATTACTTTTGCTACAATGTGTTTGATATGAATGGTCTATCTTTCATGATTTAAAAAAAAAATTGCTTGAAAAACTTAGTTAAACTTTAGGTTAATTCTTTTGGATCCCTTGGCGGGGCATTACAAGGTCAAATTTCCTTACCTTTTCTATGAGTAAGCTTCCTCTTTACATTATGTTTCTTCTCCTTCTTTTCCTTAGTAGTATAATACCACTACATAAAATTCACTTCATATTACAAATATTATCATCACAAAAGATAATAACTTTTGCACTCAATCATGTTAAATTGTTACCATATTTTTACAAATTAAAATTGGATATCTTACTTAGAATGAAACAAGGAAAATACTTACCGAGAGGCTGATGCAGGGGCATCACAATATTCTAGATATTTCACAGATTAGAGATAATACATGCATGATAAATGTTTATTTATAAATGTTTTTACAAGATGGATGTAATCGGTCATGTTGAGTTGGTTAAAGTAAGGGAAGTTAGAACTAAGTTATGAGAGTTAGTTGTCAAGTAGTTTTGAGGAAAAGTCTTTTTATCTCTACAATGTAATGGAGAATGGGGAGGAGAGTAGAATAGCATAGAAGAAGAGTGGAGAATCGGTAGAGGAAGAAACAATGTGATGGAAACAAATAATAAAAGAGCAATTGAATTTTTCATTCTATATACTCGGTTCTTCACTTTCCATTTGTAATTTCGTGTTCTTAAATTCATGATTTATTATGTGAATGCAAATTGGTTGTTGGTGAGTTGAATTAGTAATTTGACATTGTTGATATTCTCTTCATTGAGATATCAAAAGACTATGAATTTCTATTATACAATGAATTATGTTTGATTTCTTGAAGGAGATATTTGACTTTGATATTAGATTGGACTCATCCACCCTTACCACTGTGTTCTCCACATCAAATTGGTATCAAAGCATAGCAAAAGGTCTAGGAAGAAGATCTAGGATTTGGCAGGTTGAAGGTCCCTTGTTGATGCTTGGAGTTGAACTATCCTCTAAGAGTGTTCCAAGGTGATTGGTTGGATATCTAACAAACCCTATAGGGATAAAAAGGAGAGAGAAGAAATAGAAAGAAAGAAGAAGGAAGAAGAATCAAGAAAGAAAGAAATAGAATGGATGAGACAAGAGGAGTTGAGAAGTCTAAGAAGGGTTTTGGAAGAACAAGAAGAAAAAATTTACAAGAAACTTAGAGAAGAGTTAGATAAGAGTATTGCAGAGTGGGAGAGGATAGCATTTCTTTTTGGAGCAAGCAGTAGATGAAGATGAAGTTGTTGATGAAGATAACTTGGATCAAGAAGTGGTACACATTCCATTGGAAGGGCATGGACAATAAATGAATGCTGGTGTAGAGAGTGAGAGTGAGAGTGAACAATAGGAGGTTGTTGTTGAACCTTGTGAGGAAAAGGTTCTTGCAGATGAAGGAGAGTTGGTGATAGGTATGGTTGAAGAAATTATTTTCTCAAATGATGGAGATGTTGACACAAATGATCAGGATGGAAAAGATGTAATGCAAAGATCATATGCTGAAGAGAAGACTATTGATGACATGGATGAAGTATTTGTTGATGAATGTGATGCTCTAGAGATTTACAAATAGGGAGAAGATCATATTGTGGATCCAGTTGATTGGTATGCAGGTGATATGAGGCTGACTAAGGTATTTCTTCCAAAATTCAATGAAGATATCATGAAGGGTATTCATTCTATATTTTGGAATCAACATGTTATGGCAAGTGGCATTAATTCAGTCATCATTGTGATACCATAAAATTGGAAAACTCAGAAGAAGATCACAAAAATTCAATGGGACTTGAATTTTTCTATCCCCAGGAGTATGATGCAGGGGCATCACAATATTCTAGACATTTCATAGATTAGAGATAATACATGCATGATAAATGTTTATTTATAAATGTTTTTACAAGATGGATGTAATCGATCATGTTGAGTTGGTTAAAGTAAGGGAAGTTAGAAATAAGTTATGAGAGTTAGTTGTCAGGTAGTTTTGAGGAAAAGTCTTTTTATCTTTGCAATGTAATGGAGAATGGGGAGGAGAGTAGAATAACATAGAAGAAGAGTGGAGAATTGGTAGAGGAAGAAACAATGTGATGGAAACAAATAATAAAAGAGCAATTGAATTTTCCATTCTATATACTCGGTTCTTCACTTTCCATTTGTAATTCCATGTTCTTAAATTCATGATTTATTATGTCTATGCAAATTGGTTGTTGGTGATTTGGATTAGTAATTTGACATTGTTGATATTCTCATTATTGAGATATTAGAAGACTATGAATTTCTTTTATACAATGAATTATGTTTGATTTCTTGAAGGAGATATTTGACTTTGATATTAGATTGGACTCATCCACCCTTCTGTTGTACGCTCCGCATCAGAGGCACCATTATTTGACAATAAAACTACATAAGAAATTTCCCAAAGATCATCATCCAATAAACTTGCATCATTGTAAAAAACCCAAGGAAGAGTAAATATTCGTAGGCTTACTTTTCCCTATCATAAATTATGTGTGGCTAATGTAACTACATGGATACTTCATGTGATTTGGATAAAAGTTATATTAATTTATATTTAAACACAAAGATTACTACAAATGTCCAAGCCCTCATAATTTGGCACCATTGAACATCATTGTGGAACATAGAAAAAAATTACTTTGTCATATACTCATTTTAAAAGAAGGAAATGCTAGAAGATAATGAATAGAATCAAGTTCCCTCATATCCAATAAAGTGAATACACCCAAGTATCTATTTGCATAACTCAGTTCTTACCATCTCTATCTAGGAAATAAATAAAACTTCTAGAAATAATTGTTGCATAAACTAGAACATCAAGTTCTCCAAGATACCACAATCTCCACCCAACAAGAAATATTTTATGTGCTTCAAAGTTGAGTAAATAAAAATGCCATTTCCATCCCAAACCCTACTCTTAATAGGTATAGTCTCACATAATTTTCATCCACCTGACAAGTTCTTTCTCACAATAAGCAATGTGTTCTCCATGTCATTTGACCAAACTATATACTTGACATTTCGTACACAAATTTTCCCTAATAAAAAAGAATCAAGATATCATCTGATCTAAAAAGTAGTTAGCATGTCCCAAGTAATTATTAGCAAGCAATGCATCATATATAGAAGCATGCTTGTATTAGTTATGTTATGTTTCTTATTAAATAATATCTCTACAAAACACCAAAGTTGGCATATATAATCAAATTAGGACAAGCTCCTATCTTACTATTGAGTTAAAAAAATCTCTAGTTCTGACATCCCATACATGCTTCAAAAAGTGTAATACCCCACTCAAAGATCCTTGGAACAAGGTTAAATATAAGCCAAGATATTTTTCTTTTTACAAGTATGAAAGTACAAGACAACCATCATATGTGGATCATAAAGATCGCAACACAAGACTAACCAATAACCAACCAGCAAAGATCTCCAAATATCACCAGTGAAAAAAACATAAACAAGAAAACATAAGAGATCAACCAAGCTGAAAGATAAAAGCTGACTCCTGAAAATTGGCTAAGTCAAAATCTTGAAGCCCAAAAATTTGGCTAAGTTTGAATTTTTGAAGCCCAAAAATTTCCTATAATCTTTATCTTAGCTTGTAGAGGTCTGGAACTTATCTCAAAAGAATGAAACAAAGACATAAATAATGCATAACTATAGGTCCTAGTCAGACACCCAATGGGCTACTAAGTAGGGATGGACATCATGGAGAGTCACTTGGTATTGACAAGCCCAAGCTCAGATTGTGCGTTTCTACTCCTCAATGAAGGGCCTCACACACACATCTTATTATCTTAAGTTTTATTACCATCCAATATTTTACTTAATTATCACTTACTTAAAATTTCTTCATGCCAACCCTATGGCACAAGGTCACCAAGCTATGAGATAGAAGTCCACTCCATATGCTACTCTCCTCTACCCATGCTCATCCAACAATGAGTGCCCTTAGGCATGCAAACTCCCAACCCAACCCTAATGATCATAACTTTCAAAAGTATGACAAAAGATTAGGACTTGCAAGTCACTCAACAAGTGTACATGCACGTACTTGTGTGGTGGACCACCATCACAAAGATCATAACACAAAGATTGGATGAGAACACAATGTAGAAAATCACTCAACCGAAAACATAATCGGGAGGATGGATGCGACATGCATCCCAATGCAACATAAAAGTGCAATACTAGTCTGACTGACATGATACATCCAAACAGATCGTCCAGGTCCATGACCCACATTGTGCAGAGAAAACTCGAGAAAATAGGATGGCACACAAAATGAGGTAAAAACTCCAAAATTGGAAAATTTTAAAATTAAAACCGATTTTACCTTTGGGTACCAAAACCATGAAAATCTAATAATAAATGAGTTTAGACACCATATGCAAAAACAACCAGTGTAATGGCTCAAAACTCCAAACCCTCATCCTAAAAATAGGGAAAATGTTCATACCCGACCAATCGGACATAACCACCAAATATGAATAGAGGGGAACACTAGTTCTTAGCCTCCTAACATATTGCTACAAGAAAAAAAAGCTAAAACAAAGAAAAAACAATAAAATGGGAAGGACCTACTTGAAAACAAAAGGGCAAAAATTGAAACCTGTAGAATAGAATAAATATCCTGCCAAAGCCACTGAAAGTGACGGCAAATTAAGAACTCCCCAACCCAGATCTAATGAGACTAAATTCACAAAAATCCCATGCTCATAGCTCCCAGAATGAATAGAATTTGAATCCTTCAAAAGAGGATTCTCAAAAAGCTCTCAAATTTTCTATTTCAAAAAGTGAAAAGTGAACAAAAAAATCACTTTTTCAATACTTAATCAATTTTTGACTGAATAGTCAATTAGGAAAAATAGCCAACTAGAGTAGCTAGACTCTGAATCAAACCAAAAAAAAAGGTTATTCTCCATAACAAGAATTCACCTAAGGCAAAACTGGCAAAAATTAAATCCAAAAAGATTTAAAACTCGAAAACCCAAAATCACAGAAAATTACTTAACACTTTCATGACAGAGTGAACCTCTAAATGCATAGACACATTCACTGGTCTAATCACATAATGTAGATGAGTTCAGATTTACTAATCACCAAAAGGTTGTAATTAAAAACAATTAAAATAAGGATACATTGACCATACAGGGATGACATTGGTAAAATATGAATAGCTGAATCACTAACTCCATGTGCCACTACTAGGGATGTAAATCCTACACACTAAAACAAATGATCAAGTACAATTGCATATAATATAATAGCCAAAGAAATTAATGCATTAAATAACTAATTAATCTATTTATACCACTCACATTCACAAAAATTGTAAAGATACATGAATGAAGTAAATAACCATAGCATAAAATCCACCTCATAACATAATCAACAAATATGTCCAATAAACCATATAACCAGATATCATCATAGATCTACTTTCATCTCAAAATAGCATCAACATGTAAATATGATAAACTGAATAGTATAGCAGTAAAGCATCTATGGTACTGAATCAAAGTATAACATCTGACCCTCAGGTCAACTCAAAGTAAAAATAATAATAAGAGTATCAAGTATCTCTCAAATCAAAATAGAAAAGGTACAGATTTCAAACACGATAGGTACTACAAAAAGAGTCATCAGATGACAAAAAGCACTTCCAAAAAAAATGAAAGGTATTATAGACGATACTAACACAATGAACTATTGGTTTATATTACTTTATAATATTTATTTATTTCTTGAATGGTGTGAAGACAAGAGATCAATGTGTATAGATGGATGGTCTAAAAATTATTGATAAGTTAATGTTGTTATTCAACTATCTAAAAAGAGTAGTAACCGACTATCATAGTTGGCTGGTACTTAGGATCAAAATATTTTAGTAGATTACTATAAGTCTAAGAGATTGTGTTGAGGGTTAAGAGTTGAGAATGATAAGATTCTTTTATGTCAAGAGAAGTAGGAATCCAAAGTTCTTTTTGAAGAGTAAAGACAAAGGGAAAATCAAAAGGGAAAAGTTAGAAGTGAGTATTAATGAAGAAGAAGAAATTAAGGCTTTTGAACTAAAGAGAAAAGAAATAAAAGAAATTAAGGAAGCAACTAAAGGATTTAGGAAAGGAAAAGATAAGAGGAAAAGGTAAGCTCAAGGGAGAACCAAAGAAAGGAAAGATGATTAAGGGAAAACAACTAAAGAAATGAATTATTCATATATAAGTTTAAAAACTTTGATATTGTTGGAACTACAATTGGAACAATTGTCATGTTTTCATTGATGTCAAAACTCATTGATGAGACAGATGCTATTTGAGTAGAGTGTCATATCAAGATGATTGATGAAGAGGGTTTGAGAAGATGAGATAACTAAAAGACCTAGAGGAAAGGTTGAGTTATGTTAAACTACAATGGGCACTTGACTAGCTAGACCTTGACAAGGTAATGTGATTGTTTAATCATAACCTAAGTGGAGAAGATGGTTGTATTGAATCCTAGAAGGAACATCAATAGAAGACCAAAATTATAGGCTTGATCAAGAAAAAGAGTAGAAGATTAAGGAACTTGAAGTATATGTTGAGTGATGCTAGTGTTGACCGAGCCATAGTATAACCCAAACAAAATATAGTATCAACCAAGCATCAGTATTGATCGAGTATTAGAAAATATGCCGAACAAAACAATCAATATTGATTGTGTAATTCAGTCATGACTAAGTGTTAGAAGATAATCTTGGTTGAGTGATAATATTTATATAGTATGTGAGGAAATCATGATTTCCAGTCAACAAAATTTAATCTTGGAATATGGAAAGCATGTTGAAGATAAGGATGGATGACCTAGAGCATTTACTTCAAGGGAAACTATGTTTGAGCATTTCTATGCATGGATTTAAAGAGAATTTTATAGAAGTATATAGAAGGGGAGAAGAAGAATGAAATGGTAGACAGATTCATTGTATGTGTTGAATGCGATCGAAACCCTAAGATCTATGAGGATGTTTAAGTGACAAAGTATTAGAATTACCTATTTAAAGAGGCATAAGGTTAACCTAAAGGGGTTAGCTAGAAGATTTTTTCTTGATGCTATTGATTGATGAACTTGAGTAGGAGGCTGAGAAAAGTTATGAAGAGGTGAAGTGTGATTGCTTGTAGGATTTCCAAGCATATTAGAGACATAGATGATGATGGAAGTCAATCAGTGGATAAGCATATGAACTGCATTGTGATTTGTATTTGCAAAGTGAGTTGTATTTATTTAGATCAACCTACTATTACTTTCTAGCCATTGTATCAGATTGAAATCCTTTAATCAAGGTTGACCTAATAGTCATTTGTAAATCCTTTAATCAAGTTGATATTCTAATGGAATGTTCCAGAGTCCTCTAACCAGGCCACTTCTAGTAAGGTGATCAAATCCCTTAATAGGGTCACATTTAACGTGTTTTGTAACCTTTAACAAGATTGGCTCCTCATAGAGCTCACTTGAGAAGAGTGAAAATTGGTAGCATGTTATTGGTAAGTTTTCCCAAATTGAGTTTCTTTGTGTTGTGGTTTCACAATGCACACCCCATTTCTAGGGAAATGGGGAGCCCCTAGTAAAAAAATTCATTTCCTAGACCCCTAGTCTAGGCCTTGGGACTTTTTTTTACTCTACCTAGGGTTTGGGTCTTATTTTTTCCTCTGACTGGGAAAACCTAGATGTCAGAATAGAGAAATTTAGGGTGAAAAGGTGATTTTTATGCTAATGGGTGCACTAGCACACATAGCACACGTGCACACCTATCCAAGGTGCATAGATGCACTATATGTTCAAGTGTGTACATTTTCCCCTTGGAAATGTGCACTTGCATAGGTACACACCTCCAAAGGGTGCACATGGTCCCAGGTCTATAAATAGTTGGAACCCCCATCCATCTTCCTCATTGTTTCCTTTGCGCATCCAAAGAATGCACCTCTACACCTCCAAAGGTGCACCAAAAACCTACTAGCTTGCACATACACTAACAAAAAAGTCATAGATAAAGGTGTGCAAATGCATAGCTTTATTCAATGTTCAAAAAAACTTTAAAAAAAACACTCAAAATAAGATTTAAGACACCAAGGAAAGGTGTGCACATGTGCACCTTTCTTATAATCTAAGGAAACCCAAGCTAATGGTGTGCAGGTGCACACCTGGCCTAGGTTTGCATCTGTGCACCATTATGAACACTTAATACAACTAAGCCTAAGTAAGGGTGGACACATGCACACCCACTAAGGTGTGTATGTGCTCATCCTTAAACAGTTTAAAGACTAATAATTTAAAATCCCCCTTTTGCACATTCATGTGTGTAGTAGCACACATGTACATGTGCACTTTTGAGTGCACCTGCACAAGTGTAAAATTGCACTATAAAAGGCCAAGTATGAGTAGTTGAGCACACCTAGTTGGGTAAAGGCATTGTGTCACCTTTCAGGCTGACTTATTAGAATGACTGGATTTGAGTATTTCTATCTAAAAATCCATTTTGTTCAAACCTATGATCTTGATAAATTTATTTTAAGAAAGTGATACGTGGTCTCACACTTTTTGAATTGGAAATATATATTAAATGCATGTTTTATACTAGTTAGTATCCAATTACTAAGGAAATAAAATTATTTCAAAAAAATAACATTTCAATAACTCTTACTATTTTTTATGATTTTTTAATAGCATATAAGCACCATTTTATAGATCTCAAAGTCAAGAATATTCTCATATAGATTTCATAGTGTTTAAATTAGTTGTAGTATATTGTTATTAAAAAATTGTACAAGTACGTATTTTAAAACTTGAGAAGATTTTGATTTTGAGAAAGAAAAAAATACTAAATTATATCAATTTTTAAAAAAATTATATTATGTTCTAGAGGAGGGAGTCCTCTTCCAAAATGTATAGTTTTTCTTTTGGTTTTAATAGATTTATTTTGAAAAATGTGGTGGGAGATGAAAATTATTGACTTGAGGTGAGTTGAAATATGAATTATTATAAAAAAGGAAATATAGGTCTAAAGACAATTTTTATTTTTGATTGTTCTAGCTACACATGTTTTCTACAACACAATCTGAGATCAAAGAGAAATAAGTTTATTTCTATGTAGTTTTGTGGTGGGAACTAGACCCCTAATTTTCAACACTTTTTAGCAACTAAAAAGTTATCTTTGAAAAATAGGAAAATATATCAATTCTTATTCCAAATAATTATTAAAAATCATAATCCTAAACTTCATTTGTTTCTACACATTTCATTAGTTTACTTCATTTTCAAATCTTAAATAGTAATACCAATTTTATGTCATTGAAGGTGAACAATTATACTTTTTTTAGCCTTTTCCTTTATAAAAGGGTGACATAGGTTTGCGCTTTTACCCAGTGCACCTTCAAGGTGTGTAAGGTGCACCAAATTTCATGTTAGGGCTTAAAAGGGAGATTTTGAGTTATTTTTTGAGGTTTTGGTGTTTTGGTTTTGACTTTTGGCATTTAGGGTTTGTTAAGGGCTTGATTTTTAATTTTTTGGACTAATAATTTTCTCTTGTGTGCAGATAAAATGACATCCTCATCATCCTCTCTTACAGAGAAGCTTGTCCCAAATCTTCTTGTATTCAAGTTTCAAGGACCACCTATGAGGTCACATTTTCAAGATTGACATTCACAAATCAAAGATACTAAGCTACGTCACATAGACTGGAACACATTTTTCATACTCTATAATAAGCCAAAAGAAAGGTGTACTATTGTTTCTACACTCATCAAATCAAGATTGGTAAATGCAGCCTCTCATCCTACATCAATGCAATCTTTAGAGCTTTTCATGACACTATCTAAGAATTATGTATTAGAAGAAAGAGTCATAACAAGTTTTATAGGGGAAATAGTATTGGACTTGAGGCCAAGGAATACTGAGAAAGTCTTCCATCTCCCTAGAGTTGATTAATATGGTAAGATAACCTATGATCAAGAAAAAATATAGTACAAGGAGAATGAAGTAAAGGCTTTTGAGATCATACAATCATCATATTTGATTGACAAGATATTGGTGGGATGCAAAGCTGGAAAAGTTGGCATGACTAGATGATATATGAAAGATGACATCAGTTATGTCATTGTACTTCTGAGTAGAGTCATGGGTTTATCTTAATGTATGGATGGCCCATTTCATAGACACTATTAAAATAGAAAAAATGCCCATTGATTGGGCCATGATGCTAAGTGAGAGCTTAGATGAGTATCTAGTGGGAGTAAAATATGACCCTATTTTATATGACATCATATTTGGTTTTTATTGGTAGCAAGGACAACTAATTACCCAGGACTATATAAGAGGGGTAACATACATGATGCCAATGCTTGGCCATATGTGGTATATCCTCATACAGTAAAGAAGAATCTCTCAGATCATAGTAAGGAATATTGGATAGTGAATGATGCCTTCATATTTGCAATAATCCATTTCATAGAAGGGGATTATGATAAGAGGATGTCAGTAGAGGTAGCAGCAAGGATCTCAGAGATCAGTGCCTATTACATCCAATTCAAGACATTCAATTATCTGAGGGTAGTTGGTACCATGGTGAATCCAAAGAAACTCTTGAAATATCCATTGGACAGGCTCATCCTACTAGAGATTTCAAGGCAACTTACATCTACTTATGATAGAGTAAGGAAACAACATAAGAAAACTTGGGTATGGCCTATTACCATAGGTGCATTTGAAGTTTCAAAAAAAGCAAGATATAATTCTTTTGACTCATAATGGGATCAATATCCCTTGGAAGATTACAACTCCCCTCATCCTTTTCTTGATAATATTAGCAGAGTTCAACATTTGGTAGGGAAGACATTTCAACATCAAGATATTGTAAAGGACCATTAGATGAATGTGATAGATGACTACGATATCTAGATAAGGGATTATTGTAGGATGACTCTATATCTGGTAGAAAGGGTCCTCAAAATAGTGATCCCACTTAAGGTCATTCAGAAAGATATAAAAAATGTCTTGGATTTGTTGTATAATAGGGATAAGATATATGATAGATCAGTTATGAATGTTGAGATTGATAGGGATGAAAATGTGGACATAAATTATAGGGCCAAACATATAATCCAATTAACAAAGGAATGTATTAAGAAACCTTTCAATATTGATCTAGTTCCTCAGGCAGTGGTCTTTCAAGCCATAACAGGCCCAATTAAGGGTAAAGGTGCAAAAGTCATAGTGTCAACTTTCCTTGCTCAATCCCCAATTAGGCCAAAAATAGTACATTAGCATGAGAGTGAAGTGAAGTACTTTAGGGCCAACCAAGGAAAGAATAAAAGAAAGAGGGTAACAAAGGAGAATAAGAAAATTATCAAGTGTAGCCATCTCAGCAACCTCAACAAGATCTGACTGACAAAGAGCCTTAAGATGAGCAAGTGGCTTAGGTATAGGAAACAAAACAAGTGATCCCACTAGGATAGAATAAATAACCAAAGAAAGAAGCACAAGAGATGTCTGCACCTATACAAGAGGAAGAGATCACTCCTTCAGCTACTAGGAAGGCTAAAGTTGGGCCTACTATGAGGACATAGAGGGAAAAATTACAAAAGAAATACATTCCCATTCCTTAGGTGCCTAAAACCATCTTGGAGGCAGATGATGAAGATGATGAAGAAGATAATCTCCCCTTGAGTAAAAGGACTCATCTAGCTAGCACCACTAAGGAAGAGAGAAGGAGGAGCTCTATTATAATGCCACCATTCATTCCCATGGAACTAGTTCAGGTTACAACTATTGAGATAATGGGCGTTGCACACATTACATAATATTGTTGTATTGTATTATTTTAGTTTATATGTAATAGTGCACTAGATGGACATGCAACATGTAAAGATTCCCATGGGATATACTTTATGAGTTGTATTGTAACATTATGATAATATTTCATGTAATTATTTAATATTGGGGAAAAGAATTAAATTTCCAATATTAAATATGGGGTCAATGGGTTAAGTAGCACATGGTTTATGTAATACCACTTAGTGGTTTTATGAGACTTGCTACTATATAAGCAGCCACAAGGGTAGTTTTTGGTGTGATGGGAGAGGGAAGATAGAAGGGCAAAAAAGGAAAGAGTTAAGCCAGACAAGGCTTGACAGGTTAGCGAGGGGAGCATTTGTGAAGGTTGGAAGTATGGAATAGGATGTTTGGATTCATGCTTGTTTACATAGATTGCTTGATGGTGGCTATGGCTTTGAAGGCTTCCATGGTTGTATTGAAATGGTGTTTTTGCTGAATAATACATGGTGATGGATGCTTTTGAAGGTTAGGTTTTTCCCTCAATGAGGGTTTCCCAGGGTATATCTTATGTCACATTTTTTGGGTATGTTGTCTATTCTCTTGCATGTGGATTTTAATTTTGTGTTTTTTTCAGATCTATTATGGGTTATGTGGAAATGGTTCTATTCTTTTTTGCAAGTTTCCTTACAAGTGGTATCAAAGCTATGTTGTGTTGTTGTAACCCTAGATTAATCCATGGGAATGCATGAGAGGATAAAAGAAAGGGCAAGATATATGAGTTTTTTATTGCATATCTAAGAGTTTTGGGTTTGCTATTATGATGGGATGTTGGTAGATTTTGAGCATGTGAAATTGTTGGACAAAAGGGATTTTTTGGATGTTTTATTTAAATGAGGGTTTTAGGGGGAACTTGCAGAAATGAACTCTTGTGTAAAAACAAACCTTACCATTAGATCCAGGTCGATGTTTCCATAAATTTTGATATATAATATGCCCTAGTTTGTCCATGTTTAGAGGAAATGAAAGAGTTTTTTAGTTTCAGCCCATGATGGCCATCAAATTTAATCCCATCAGAATTTTTGTCATAAAAAAAATTTGCAGTGAAAATGGTAAAAAGATTGTCTTAGTAAAACAACCATAACTTTCTCTCAAGATATCAAATTTTAGACTTCTTACGGGCATTTGAAAGCTTATTTAGAGTACTACAACTTGGTGTAGGTTTGGTTCTATGATTTTGATGTTTTATCAAGTTTTAAGAGCCAAAAAATCAAAGGTTATTTATTTTGAGCATAAATTAAGGAATAACTTGGGCATATGGAGTTGGATTTTGGACTTTGAGTAGTCAACGGAACACTCTTGGAGAGCTCTACACATTGGTTCAAATTTGGTGTAGGTTTGATATGGTTTATTTGGTGATATATTAATCTAAATAGTTTATGGTATATATTGACTCTGGTAGCATTGTGAGTTTATGACATTGTATGTTTGGAGATTTAAGATTTGATGTCATTGTATACTTAGTTTATATTTTAGATTGGTCTCATGATGATATGATTATCAGTGTTTGGATTTGGATATGTATGATGACTTGTTGGGTCTACAAGATGTGCACTATTGTAAGTAGTCTATACTTACAAGTTGCATTTATGACTTGGATATGGGTTTTCTATGCCCTAAGTCACATGATTTTCTAATTTTTTTTTTCATGTAGAAGGGATGAGATGTTGTTACTAGGTATAGTCATGGTGGAGGATTGTGGTTGAATATTTTATGTTGACATGTTGGACATATTGAGAACCAGATGCTTGGTTCATGGATGTGATCATTGTGCCATAGATTTTGGCATTACATAATTTGATATATAGGTACATCCTTGATGTTCATTGGTTTGGATTCCTAATTTGGTTATGGTGGTATATCTTCTTGGTTGAGGATCATGGTTATTTGGTTTCTTTTGAGGAGCTCATGATGTGCACTTTGAGTTCTTTGATGTTTGGATGCATTGGTTGATTCTCATGGTTAGAGGATAGTTTTTTCATCATGATGTCATGGATAGCTTGGATATACAGTTTAGTGGGAGCTCGTGATAGTGATGGGGTGACAGTGTAGGATTAGTTCCTAGTTAGAATTATATCTTCTTTGATTTTGGAGATCTTGGTTTTACTTGATATTGACACTTTAGTTATGTGAGTGTAGACCTAGAGGATCTTCATGTAGGAGATGGATTATATGATGCCATAGATGACATGGTACCACTGTTGAGTGGGAATATCTAGCATTGATATGTTTATTGAGTGTTTTTAAATGTTGGAGATTTGTCTTAGATCCTATTGCTACAAAAGCATCTTTGACATTTGCATGGTGCACTTATTGTCTTCATGGTGTATGAAGATGAAGATAGTTAGATCTTGAGAACTCATGGGGTTCTTGGTTATCTTCATGGTGTGTGGAGATGGTTTCATCTTGAGGGCTAATGGGGTGCTTGGTAAAGGTGTGGTTTATGCTTTCATTTGACATGTTATCCTTGGTGTTAGGATGGTTTTATTTTTATGTCATGGTATACTCTTGATATGCGTTTATAGTTGTGACATGTTATAGTATGTTCATATGGAGCATGTTATCTCTTTGGTTGAGATGGTAAGATCATGTTGTCATGTTTATGTTCTTGAGGCCATGGTTGGAACTTTGATATTGATCTTGGTTTAGTATCATTGTATTGAGCACATTGATCATAAGTTGGATACTTCATGATATTTCTATGTTACATTTGGAGTTGGCATGGGTTGATTGGTTATAGGTGCTCATGGATACTTAGAGATGGTAGTGTTGCTGATTTAACTTGAATTAGAGAAGTATTTTTTGGGATAGTTATTTTTTTTCAGCAAGAAGTCTTAGGGGCATTCACCTAATATGGACTTGAGAGGAGATTATTCTTAGATGAGTCTTGGTTGGAGACATGGGTATCTTGATGAGCATTCTCATTCCCTACTCTTGGCCTACTTGACAGTTTGCTACTTGAGAGGTATAGCCCATTATTTTCTCTCAGTTACATTATATTTATGCTTGTCTTTCATGGATATGGATTTTGAGCTATGGTACATGAGTTGGTTCTGGAGGGTTCATTTGAGAGATGGTTTAGCATTGGTTATCTCCATTTTCATATGTTGTTATGCTATTTGAATTTGGGAGATGGTTTTATATTTGGCACATTCCTTGGTTTAGGAAAGGTTTATGAGTTGATTTCTTGTGAGAGGCTTACATCCATGATTAGTTATATGGTATAGTTTGGGTGTTGGTGAGGCTTCTTATTGGGATTTTATGGAGGAGATCATACTTTCATAGTTTACATTTGGAGGTGTGTGTAGAAGGACATGATAGAAGTTATAATTTGCATGGTTTCTCTTTGGTCTTGGTTATCTTCCTTGATGTTTAGTTTCACTTACATTGGATTTGAGATTGGTTAGAGATTGTGATCATTGGTTTGTGCTCACATACATTATGTGAAAGATGACATGGTTATTCTTTTATCTCTTTCCTCTATTGGTTGTGGAGAACTTGGGAGAGCATTGGAGACTTTTTTATGAGAGTTTTTCTTGCAGGTTATTAGTTAATGTGTTGCAGATGTCCTTGAGACTATATAGATTCACTTCTTCAAGATTTTGTGAGTGGATTGGTTATAGATTTGACATTATCTTTTGTAGTGGGGGCTTCTTGGTATATATGTGGTAGGTATTGTTCTTGAGTCTTTTGATTGCAGTACAGATTGATATGTTGATGATTGTGAGATTCACTTGGTATATATTTGGAGGTATGGATAGTTGGATGGGTTTGGCACTTGTTGTGGGTGCTATTTCAGATATGAATATTTGACAACTACATATACATGTGATTTATCTTTGGATCAAATTTTTGTGCTTGGAATTTTAGTTAGTATATGATTTTATGATCTTTTAATGTAATAAGTTAGGTGGATTTCTCTTTGGATGACTTCTATGTATGTCTAGTAGTAGTTACATAATAGGAGGTGGCTTCATTCATGTTTGAGATGCTAGATACTTTGATTTTGTTGTGGGTACTAGGATGGAGCACATGGTTTACTTTGATCCATGATGGTGGATGTGCTAGGAGGGATTGTTCCCTTGTTCATTTATGTGGCTACAGATTGACCCTATGCAATGTATACAAGAAGTAGAAAATTGTTGAGATAATGGGTGTTGCACACATTGCATAATATTGTTATACTGTATTATTTTATTTTATATGTAATATTGTACCTAGATGGACGTGCAACATGTAAAGATTCCCATGGGATATACTTGATGAGTTGTATTGTAACATTGTGATAATATTTCATGTAATTGTTTAATATTAGGGAAAAGAATTAAATTTTCAATATTAAATGTGGGGTCAATGGGTTAGGTAGCACATGTTTTTAGCACATGGTTTATGTAATAGCACTTGGTGGTTTTGTGGAACTTGCTACTATATAGGCAACCACAAAGGTAGTTGTTGGTGTGATGAGAGAGAGAAGATAGAAGGGGAAAAAAGGAAAGAGTTGAGGAAGAGAAGGCTTGACAAGTTAGCCAAGGGAACATTTTTGAAGGTTGGAAGCATGGCATGGGATGTGTGGATTCATACTTGTTCACATAGATTTCTCAGTAATAGCTATGGCTTTGAAGGCTTCCATGGTTGTATTAAAATGGTTTTTTTACTAAATAATATATGGTGATGGATGCTTTTGGAGCTTGGGTTTTTCCCCATGTTGTCTATTCTCTTGCATGTGGATTTTAATTCCATGTTTATTTTAGATCTATTATGGGTTATGTGGAAACAATTATATTCTTTGTTGTAAGTTTCCTTACAACAACTTCAGAAGATGAGCATTAATAGTGGATTGATGAATAGGAAGGGAAAGGCATCAATGTCCTTGACATGTATGATTTTGAATTCATTCCTATGGGTACTAAAATGGTGGGTGATAAAATATGAGATACACCTACGAATGAAGCTTTGGGAGAGGATTGGAACCAAATGCCACCTCAAGAACATGAGTCTCTAGGTACTTCATCACCATCAATTTAGGATTTTTTTTTCTTGGACAAAGGTTTAACCACTTCTCTCCCTTATCTCATTGAAGAAAAGGAACAAGAAGTGCATGGACAAGAGCCAAAATAGAGGCCAGCTGATCAAGTATCAGAGGAAGGGCAGATACATGAAGAACCTTAGAAAGCTTGTCAAGATGCATAGGTGAGAACTTTGGATACAATAGATAGAGGGACACCCAGTATAGATCTCTCTCAAAAGGAGAAGACTCTAGAAAGGAGTGATAAGGGAAAATGGCCAACTATGAAAACCCCATCTAAATGCATGTCTCCCATGGGTACTCCACTAGCTTGGTTGAAGAAGGAGATTATGATCTGACAAAAGAGGCAACTGAACTTGAATGAAGAAGTATGAATCAACTAGTGGAAGGCATCAAGAAACCTAAGCCACATATAGGTGATGCATGAACATTGGCTTTAGTAATGAAGAACCAAGATCAAGAATTGTTTGCACATATTACCATTCCTCCTCCACATGCATATGCTAAGGATTTAACTTTGATAGATTATCAGATCAAGGAGGTCTTACTAGGGAAACCCACTGTAGACACTGCCAAAGTGTTAATCACTACAGGTATCAAAGAAGTGTTCAAACATTTAGATAAAGATGAGTTCGAATTGATAAAGCTTAGGAAGCAGAATAGGTCCTATTGACTCGAATAATCTAGAGATCACTCTTGGAGTAGCTTTAGATAGGAGAGATAAGGGAAATGTGCAGATGGATTCATTTTTGGGTGCATGTCAGAAATGGTGTGACAATTTTGAGGACAAGGGTGTACAAATTATACAAATTAATTTGAACCTATTGCACTATATTTAGTCAAATGTAGATAATTTGTGTTCTATATTGAACCAATATTTTGGTCTGATGGATGAGGTATGTACCTTGGGAAATGACCTCCAAGTGCTTCAATCAATAAAGGGTCAAAGGTATCATATTCTTATGGAGGTGTACTCAAAAAAGGAGCTGGATAAATTAGAAGATAGGATAGAGAAGATTGCAGTTAGCAATAAAGTAATGGAAACATTACATGAAGGTATACAAAAGCTCAAGGATAAAACCCAGTAGAAGATTTTGGAAGCTGAGAAGTATTATAGCAATACTTGACTTGATATTTTTGAAGATGAGTCAAAGGAAAAACTCGTTTTAGTATGATCAGTTGTCAAATAGTTCTGGAAAACTATTAAAGAGGCTTCATTAGAAGAAGATATCAGACAAGCATTCAAAATAGAAGAGGTACTATTGGAGCTAGATACAAAACTTGAGGATTTTTTGACCACACATACATAAGTTAGCAATTATCAGATTGTAGTAAAAGAGAAGTATGAAACTTTGGATATTTTAGATGCTACCCAAGTGATAGAGATTATAGAGAAATTCAAGAGAAAACATCTAGACATACCTCTGGTATAAAGTAGAAGAAAACCAAGAAGCTAAAAAATTTGTTTTGACACTTGGGAAAATTTTGGATTTTTTCAACTTGCCACCAAGGTGTGCAAGGTGCACAAGGTGCTCTTTTCATAGAGGTTTACTAACAATTTTGAAGAAGAAGTAGTGCACTAGCAATTTACTGCCAATTCTAAATTTAGGGCTTTTCATACATTGTAAACACATTCTGACAGTAATTTAACTCTTAGAAACATTCAGAGAAGACCGAGCTTCCATTTTTAGAGCATCTAATGACTCTCAGATCCTCTTACAACTTCCTTCTTCTTATCTACTTCTTCTTTTATTGTTTTAAGTCATGTAAAAGGATCATGCACCCATTAATTAATATAAATAAAGGTGGAGTCTTATTTAGCATAATTTAGAGAGTTATTTTGTATATAATTAGATTTGTTTTATTAGTTTAGAAGTATATGTTTGCATTAAGATAACTCTCACTCTCAACACAAATTGAGGAGATGACTTCTTATAAATTTAGGAATGTAACATGTATTCTAGGCCATTATTTTGATGCAATAATATATGCTATTGGTTCTATCATTCAGAGTGTAGTTAGATAGCAAGCAGATCAAACATCTTATCCAAAATTGGTTATAACCAGAAAAGGCCTCCTCATGAACAATCACATTTATCTTCCACTGAGTGAATTGTAGTAGGTTGCAAGATTGCCCATAATCTTGGAGTTGATCCCAAATTATATTTTTAAGAGAGAAGTTCAAAAGGATTCCTTTCATTAAGAATCATGCAAAATGATAGCTCAACACTATGTTAAATCATGATGTCATACTTATGTGTATATTATTTAAGATGTTTTATAGTTAATGTTTCACATTCGGCAAGTTTATTACTATTGGAATAGTGAACTACAAGTTTTATGTTGTTGAATATTTTCTATAGAGATTGAGTTACTTAATTATTATATCTTAAGTAATTGAAGTGATTAAAACTTTAATTCGTACATCTGGACCTGAGGATAACAGATTCATCCCCCCACCCCCATCCGCAATTATTCTAAATCATTATGTATACTTCTTAGGAATCATCTCAATATACCGAATCTCTTTTAAGAAACAACCAAAATAAAATATTAAAATATAATATAAAGAAATATTGGGGAACATACATCATTGAGAGTTCAAATCTTGGAAGTGATTGATATCAACTAATGATTGAAAGAACAATTTTAAACATGCACACTTTGGGCTTAATTATCTCCAAGACTATATCTTACCTCTCAAGTTCTTTACCAATACATGCATAGATAAAGGTGCTACATCAATGAATCAATGCTCAGAACAAGGAATACACATAGACTGGGAGCAACTCACAATTAGACCAATAAGGCAATAAAATACAAACCCATGTAGGTCTAAAAGATTGGACATAAAATAAAATAAAAACATATGAGGGCACTAAATAGTGGTATGCGCTCATTATATTTCATCATATCATGTACAATCACTACACAATCTATAATCTACCATGATTCATTATATTTCATTATGCCCTAGCCATAGGCTCATTATATTAGGATCTTAGTGGAAGAGGAATGGAGCATCTTCTTATTGATGTGCAATCTCAACAAGAAGGTTGACATGTACAAATATGTGGCTCTTTCGTACCTATTTCTTATGAATCACATGTTGGTGTTTTAAAACTATAGAGCTAAAATAATACTAGAATATAAAATAAAGGTAGATACCTAGGGGTTAGCTATTTCTCATCTTTAGCAAAACCTATTTTCAATTTGAACCAACTTAACAAAGAACATGGGCTTTCTACACTTTAGGCTCTACTGGCCAAGGTGAGTATACCCAAGAATTATATCTTTTGCTTACTTTCTTTACCCATTATTCATCCCTTATAGTAGAAAATGGTCTAATATCTTCTTGAAATTGAAATTAACTATTGATGTATAACAACCAACTATAAACTCAAAAGCTATTACAATAAGTGAATGACCAACATGTAATCCATTCTTATAGACTTTATATAATTGACTTGATTTAAATGTAAATTATGCAACTAAATGGCTGTCTCAATTTGTATTTGAATTGATGACTAGTGCCTTATCCATTGTTACACAAATTTGTATCAATAGATTTTGATTTATTCAATTGACTTGCAATTAAATATATCAACTATTATCTCTAAATCCCATTCTTATGGTATCCCTCCCATACACTTAGAAACCTTCTCAATTCACAGAAGAATTTACTTAATTTATTGAATTAAATGCAGCAATGAATTTATATACAACATATCCAAGCTACATTAAACTAAAATGAACTTTTCTCACTTAGTCTTAGAATAAAAAGAATATAAAAAAGGAGACAAAAAATTAGGACACAAATACTTAGTAAGTCCTCTCTTTGTATTAATCTACTGAGAATTATACATTTATCTGATACAAAACTCAAAATATGACAGGTAGTTCATATTGAAAACAATTATTCAATTCTATGTTTTCTCTAATGTTACACAATATGTCAAGCCTTACCAAGAAGTTAGTGATAGCCAAGCTCAATCAGGAATTAAAGATAGTTTCATGTGTATTTCAAGCGTTCCAGTTATAACTAAGTTCAGAGACAGTGCTAGTAGAGTTCACTCAAGCATCGAAGGTAGATTATGTGTTGACTGAGTTTACTCAGTTACCAAATGAAAGTTACCATGAATCTTGTGTTGACCAAGTTCACTTTCTTACCAAAGGAAATTCAACTTAAAGTTAGTATTGACTGAGTCGGGTCTGTTAATGAAGGGTTTCCTTGTGTTGACCGAGTACCTAATTATGTATTAGCCAACTATCAACATATTGAGTTTGATAGATTTTTGGTTCATACTACCTAACTTCAGGGATTATAGTTGTTTAACTAAAAGAGTATTCAAGTTGAAATGACAAGGTGAATCATATAAATGATAGGTCAATTTGAGGATTTAAGTATGCAAGTATGGAATTGAAGAAGATGATTTAAGGAAGCGAATTGGAGGGTTATATGAAAGATGATAGAGTATCTGAGTTGACCAAGCTACAAAGAACATTTTGATCAAAGAGGATCAAGTAATCAAGCTTGAATATATATTTGAATCAATAGATTCAATTGCATCAGCAAGGTCAAGTCATTGTTACTCTCTAATTATTGTAGTAGTGAATCAAATATCATAACTGGTTATCCTAACAACTATTTGGTAAATCCTCTAATAAGGTGGCATTTCTAGATTGAAGTGTCTGAAGACCTCTAACAAGGCCACTCCTAATAGGGTGAATTAAATCCTCTAATAGGATCACACCTAATAGTGTATTTTATAACCTTTAACATGGTTGACTCCTAGTAGGGCTCACTTCAAAAGAGTGAAAAATAGTAACTAGTTGCAATTGGTGGTTTTTCCAAATTTGGTTTCCACATTAAATCTTGGTGTCTCATGTGTTCATGTTATTTCCTTTATTTTTTTGCAACTAATTTACTAAAGGTTAATCACATATAATATCTTAAGATCCATATATTTTGTGTTAAATGAGTGATAGTAATATATTCAGTGTTAACCGAGTGACAATAATATATTCAATGCTAATCAAGCTTCAACAAGGATTTGTTTTAAAGTCTTGTTGACATCTTAAGGAAACAAAGATTTGTTTTTGTGGTAACTAATTCACCCCTCCCCTCTTAGTTACTCCTTTTCATTCCAACAGTTCATTCATTAATCATTATGTTCTTGAGATAAAAGTTTGAAATACTATCCAATTTACACAAAAATTTAGACCGGCTGTAAATAATATTAGTAAAAGGAAAAAGAATTCAAACCCTAACTCCACATCTTGGGAATTATTTTATGGACAAGGATTCCAACAAGATTCAGATGGGAGGACACTTGTCAAAATTTGATTCAAAAACAAATACAAAGACAATTTAGATATTTTCTTTTTTACAAACATTTTTTACACTTGGAGAAATTATAGGAAAGCAATTCAAAAATTGCTAGATAGCAATCCCTCTTCATGTGTCTCCAAGGTGAGCATGTGTACAACTTTAACAACCTATCATAATCATAGTATTTTTTCTATTTTTTCCCTTCTACCATCCAATTATGATTTCTAACTACTTCCCATGGGAAAAGCTTTAATTTTATCAATTGCTTCCCACACATAAATATCTCTTTTTATTGGCCATTCAGTGCCTCTAACCTCATCTAAATCACTAACTATCTTATTCCATATGTCATCTATTATGGCTCTTGACTCAATTACAAATTGGTTCATACCAATTTCAACTTTGAATAGAGAATCAATTAGATAATTGAAAGCAACTTCATATTTATCATCATCAAAAGTGGTTGTTATTCCTCCCAGAGCTAGTATTGAGTCAAAAGAATTTGATCATTCCTGCCAATATTTTAACATGTTTTCAGCATCTTCAATTGGTGGGATGTAAGAATCAATCCGCCAATCAGAATCCTCATTTTTATTTGCACAATTTTCAACTTAGCAATAAAGAAACCAATTAATTCTTGTATTGTCTCCAAATCTTCCTTCACTATGAAACTTTTATCAAGTAGATTAGGCTTCTTTTCCATTAGCAAAATTAATATTTAAAAAAATTAATTGTATGGCCCCCACTCATTAAAAATAGGTGACAACCATAATAGTGCTTCATTGCATATATGCTTAGCTGTTTGCAAAGAAATGAAAAGGCTATGTGACTTTTGAGAGATCTTCTTCAAAGTGCCTATCACGTGGCCTATCATACCCTTTATAAAAATTGTTCTAATTTTGCTACCTTGTTGTGGAGTTTTAACATCCATAATCATTCTCTATGGCTCAGTATCACTCTGCACTTATTATATAGTCTAAGTTGATGTCTCTTGAGTAATCTTTTCTCATTGCTCACTGCTGACCTCTATTATGTTGAAATATTCAAAATGGGAAAGTACTTTTGAGAGGGGGTGAATCAGAAGTGCCACACTTTAGCCATTTCAACTCCTTTAAAACATATAACTGAAAGTGGACTGCATGCATGTAAACATATTAAATAAACATAAAGTAAACATATGCATCAACACACATAACACCAGATTTGGTAACCCAGAAACCCTCCAAGAATAAGAAGGTAAAAGTGGGGTGGGGATGATACCCACAAAAATCACTACAATAATAATTGTTTGACCACTTCTAATGGTCTACCCTGTTAAAGGCTTTACACTATGCCATTAGTGACCTGGTTAAAGGATTTACAAAAACTTTACATGATGTGTCACCCTATTAAAGGATTTAGTCACCTCTTCAAAGGATCTACAAAATAACTATTAGGCTAACCTATCAACATAGGATTTTCACTATCTAATACAATTGCTAGAGAGTATTAGAAACCTTTTGACTTGATTGCTTACAATATTTAGTTGCTGATTTCAAGCACTTGATCTTCTCATTCTAATGTAATCCTTGCTTGATATGATATCTATCTGTATCCCTTGCTTTTTTCTGATCAACTGGATGTACAATTGTTGCTCAATTCACTAAGTCTATGATGCCCCTGTTGTTTTCCCTATTCTCCAATTTTTCTTATCTACTTAGCAACTTCCTTAACTTCTCTTTAGCAGCATAAAATCGTGGGTTCTAAGTCTTCTTATAAAGACTTTATAGACTTAGGGTTAGGAATGGATCTATGATCCATAATGAATCTTGAATTCTTGCTCATTCCTTGAATTTTTCTCATTGGTTGCTTGCTGATTGCAAAAGAAATGTAAAAGATTCATTCTTATCCTTATCATCCTTTGAAATTCATCTATGTTGGCTCCAAAAATAGTTTACAACTGAGTTTGTGATGGCACAAACTAATATGCTAATTCTGTGTTACTCAGCACATATTGAACTATTGATTTTCAACACATACTAAACTATTGGTGCTCGACACATACTGAACTATTGGTGCTCAACACGTACTAAACTACTGGTGCTCTGCATATGTAGCATTCTAAGTTGCTTGGCATCAACTATGACTCGACACTTATACATCACTCAGCACCTATATCATGCTCGACACCTATATAATAGTCAACACCTAAAATCACTTGGCACTTGATGGAATTCTGACTCAGCACATACTGTAGCTTGGTATACATAGTGTACTTAGCTTCAATATTGACACTCAAATGTCAAAACCATTCTAAGACCAACAATCTCCCCCTTTGACATGAGTGTCAAAAACACTTAACTAAACATCACTAATCTATCCTTATGAGTACCTTATCCACAAAATTTTAAAATTTGTTCAAAATTTGTTCAAAATACCTTATAACTCCCCTTAAGTTGATTGTGCCTTGACATTTGTGCTGACATATCTAATACTCTTTGCTTTTTCCCTGTACCTATGATCTGTTCCTATTTTGAATTCTGTCTTTAAACATTATTTCTCTATCATGAAAGAATGTAATCAAAACTTAGTATTCTCCCCCTTAGATATATCTTCCTTACTATTATTTCTCCCCCTAACTTCTTTTATTATTATTTCTCCCCCTTTTTTGACACTTATGTCAAAGGGTTCTAAGGAGTAATACCATATTTTTCCAAAAATGTGTTGTTTATCTCCATTATCATTTTCAGAGCTACATCCCAATTCTCCCAAGCAATGTCTAGTGACTTGTGCTAGATGGTAGGCTCTGCGGCAAGATGTACAAGTCCATCCAATGTAGAAATCTTTGGATCTTTCTTTAAGACAGTTTCAGCATAGACTTGTTCTTTGTGGAGGACCTCCAAATGTGGGGTTATGGAGGATTGAATATGCATTAATTAGGCCTTTATATTGGCCTCTTCACTTGCTAATGTAGCTAACTCTCTTTGGGTGTGAAGTGATTGGGAAAAATGCTTCTCACTTTGAGTTGAATCCCTAGGTAGTTTCATACTAGAAATCTTCAAATTTCTCTCCAAGCTCAATATCCTTTGACTTGTTTCATGTGTGAAGTTGGAAAAATCACATAGCTTTTTTTACAATGAGAAAACGTTCTCAATTACAGCTTTGACCTTGTCAATTTTCTTGGCCAATTCTACCTATTCAATTGCTATACCACTTGATATTTTCTCATTCACCTTCCCCTAAAATTTCCTTTTAGACCATTCCATAAGTTTAACTTTTGTATCTTGGTCTTCATTAGTCACCTGGTCAACTATATCAGATAGTTGTTCTATTATGGGCTTTGCTTCATTTGGTGACTGTGAGCTAAAGTCATCCATAAAGATGTCCTTAATCTAATGTAGTGCTTGCTTGTGTTTATACTCTTTTCTGAGTATTTCCTACCTCTTCCTTCTATTTAATGCATCTTGAATTTTAGTGATTTGTTCCATTGTAATTGTCTTTGATTCATAGGTAGGTAATACAATGTCTTCATCTATCTCAGAGTCTCCATAGGGAAGTACCCTAGCCACTTTGGTTGAGCTTGAGCCTGGTGTGGAGATTTGCAAAGGAATGGCTTCAGTGCTTGGCTTCTGAAGGGTCTTTGTAAGAGTGTATATCTTTGATAGTTCTACCAATGTCTATAGAGTGGCCTACTCCTTTTCCTTTGATGAATCCTCCTTCTCATTAGATTTCCTTTCTTCTGCACTTGGCTTCTGTGAAGTATCACTTGCTATTGTAGCTGGTGGAAGCATCAAAATTTTAGTACCAGTAGCTGTATAGGTGAAAGGTGGTTCCTTTTGTTTCACCTTTTCTCTTTGTGGTTCTACTACTACCTTCTATAGCTCATCTAAACTCACCAATATAGGGTTTGTGTATAACTATGCCCGTAGAGTGGATTGGTGAAGGATCTTGGAGAGATCCTTTGCAGTTAGGGGATTGATATTCTAAGCTGAATTGTCAAGAACATCCTTGATAGTTATTGTATCTATAGGTGTGATGGTTACATGAGGAGGACTAGGAGGTGGCATTTGTGTGTCTTGCACACTTTGTTCCTCTTCTTGTTGTTATTCAACTGTTTCCATATCTTCTCCTTTTTATGTTTCTTCCTCCTCACCTTTTCCTTTATCTTCTTCTTTTCCTTTCTTTTCTTCATTTTCTTTTGCTGTTTCTTCCTCTTGCTTCTCTTCCTCTCCTTTCTTCTCTTCTATTTTCATCTTTTCCTCTATCTTTTCCTTGGCACTGGTCTCTGCCTTATTTGTTTCCTCTTCCTTGTCATCAATTATTTTGTAAATTGTTTTCCACAATTGTGTGGATTTATTTATTACATCCTCAATCTTATTTTGTAGGATGCTAAGGGCTCTATACTGAGGTGCAAATTTGCCACCATGTTTCTTATTAGCCTTTTTTATTTGACATCTTGTTAGGTCAAGCTTCACTTGTGCTAAGGTAGATTCTCTAATCTCCTTTTCCCTTTTCAGATAATAATGTCATTTGTTTTCAATTATCTCATATAGCTCTCTAGGCATGGTATTGTCTAGCTCTATAGGTGTGTTTTTGAATTCAGCCATCATGGCATACATAGATTCCTCTATTCTATTTTTATCTTCTCTACTTAGCTTATTGAAATCAATTTTTTTTAAGTCATTCAAATCTGCACTCCTAACATTTTCACAAATTTTGTCTAAGGCAGATTTGGGAGAATGACTTACCAATCTGAATTGGCTGATATCCTCAGACTCTGTTATTTCCTTGTCATCTATGTCTGGTTGTGCCACATATTTTCTTCTCTTCTTTAGCACTTCATCAAGCTATTCAGTGGCCTTCTTCTTCTCTTTTTTTGCCTCTTTGGGCTTTTGTGTGGATGCCCTTATGCTAGCTCTTGTTGCTAGTGTTGGCTTGGCTTGTGCAGACTTAGTAACCTTATTGGGTTTGGGCTGAGTTGGAGGCTAAGTTTTAGCCTTTCTTTTCTTTTGCTTGGCTAGTGTAGGTGCTTCCTTGGCTTCTTCTTCCTTGATACCTTCCGCCTTATCTTCTCCTAATCCTTGGGTCAACTCTATTGGGCCTTTCCCTTGCTCTTCTTCTTCTTCACTTTCTCCTTCTACTTCTTCTTCTTCATATTCTTCACCACTTGCTTATCCTTCAATACTTGCTCCAAATTTCTTCTTTATCTTCTTTACTAATTTATCTTTCCTCTTAATAATAGAGGTTGTCTTCAATTCAATTTCAAATTTTGATTTGACAACATCATATGTGCCAAAGTGAGGAGCCTCAGTATCTATCTCTTCTGCAAGAAATGTTGTGATTGCTGTTGAGGCTTCATCTATATCAAGCTCATATCCCAATGGCCTTAGCCATCTTACTCTTGGTATTGCTACCTGGATGTAGGTATTGTCAATGTCAAGCAATAAGAATATATCACTGATGTGTTTTTCCACTAGGGAAACGGGTATTCTCACCCTTCGCTTCATGGATTTCTTAAAATCCTCAAAATAGCTTGTCATTTGGGCCTCAAAGTTATCACCCATCTGATCATGAACTCATTGATTTGTGTTATTACAGTTTTATTAGGGTTCCAATTCACCTTTCCAATAGAAGGAAACCCTTCCATAAAATAAAAGAATAAACACATAAGAACTGAACCAAATTTGCATTTAGCACCTTTTGATCACCTTATTGCTCCTAGGTTTTCATTTATTTGCTGCAACATTAATTCTAACAGATCATATGTGTGATCTTTCTTTACCAGTTTGTAGGCTACATCAACAACTATACATGGCACACTATTGAATCTACTGGACTGGTAGAATTTATGAGAAATCATTCTCACTGCAAAATCTAGAAGAGGATTAGCTATAGTGTCAATAGTCATACCCCTCTTATTCCATTTAGCTCCTGTATTCCTTTCAATGATCTCTTTGGAATCATTGCACAGGGTCTTAGGATGATCTAGGGTTGGGAAACCCATAACCCCATGAACTATTCTTTCGATAATCTTTATTGGTCCTATTTCCAACCACAAACATCCATTTTAAATTTTGCTAAGGAAAATTTGTATCCATTTAGTTTTGAAACCTATAGGGTAAACTACGACATTGGTCAAACTCTTTTTTCTTGACTATTTGAAATTCATCCTTCAGAATCTTGTTTTCACATAGTTTTTCATAGGCTTGGAATATTTCAAGATCATCTAGTGCCCCTATCTTGCACTTATAACACTTTCTCACATCTTGTACCATGACAACCTTGGGTGGGATAATGGACAATGCATTAGCTAGATCAATTTTGTAGGCAATTTTAGGGATTGGCCTAAATTAAGGTTGTTTTACCTCATTGCTAACTAACTGGACCTCATGACCTTCCTTTCCTTTGGGGTTTCTTGAACTAGAAGCCATTATACCAAACTAGGGTTTTAATGTACTAAAAACTTTAACTCTACGTAGCTCAACACTTGATAAATACCTTCGATCGTCAAAATCTATGTTGAATCGTTGTTGATATCAATGCAAATGGCTTAAAAGTTGTTGTATGATCACTCCTGCTCTTTTCTCATATTTTCTCTGTGTTCAAATGGCATAAAAAATGATTAAAATTTGACCATATACCTATCAAAATCTAGCATTAAGTTGTTAGTGCATATAGCTATAAACTTGGCACTTGAAGGTTTCACCATGACTCAACTCCAATTGTATTTTGTTTGCTCGACTTTCACTAGTTTTCTACTTCACTTGGCTTCAACTATCAACTCAGTTGCTATTAGAAATTTTTCATCCATTGGAGCTTTACTTAGCATCTAAGGACAATTTGGCAGTATTCGCAAAAACTTCAAATTTTTTACTTGGCATCTTTGCTCATGCAAATTTCTTCCTTACAATACTTCTTTATCTTGGAATTGATATATGACATAACTTTGTATATCAATTCCGTATACATATTCTTGCTTAGTTGGATAAGATGTTATCACTTTACCTTTTGGGTGAAGTGATCTCTCCATTTGATGTGTTGCACTCATCTTTCTTCTTCCAAGTTTTGTTCATTTTCCCTCTTATTTGTTCAACATCAACCTTCTCCTTTCCTTTGTTGACTTTTGTCTTGGATGCTTTTGACTTTTTTGAGTAATTCCTACTAATATGACCAGTCTTCAAGAAACTAAAACATATAATTTGGCTTAACCATCTACTATAATTCCCTCTAAAGTGTGTCCTTATGCAATTTTTAGGAATGTGTCCATACTCCGGACAATAGTGATAGCTATACCTAGTGTTGTAATCCCAATTGTAGTAGTCTGTATGGTTGTTTCCTTTTGTAGGTTGAATGGGTGTCCACATAGGCTTTGATCTACATTCAAATTCTCTATGTCCATACTTTTTGTAGTTGTAGCAGTGACCTTCAAATCTTGGTGTCCTCATGGTCTTGGTTCTACATTCATGTGCTTGATGTCCTTGCTTTTTGCACTTGTGACAAAAGCTGGCATTTGTAGGCTTATCATGTTGATGACTATTCTCGCTCCTACATACATTAGAGGTATGTCATTTTTAACCATAGAAATGAAAAGTAGGTTTAGTTTTCTTACCTTTGTTACTCCTTCCTTATGCAGTCTTGGATGATTCTCCTTGCTCAGTGTTGGCATAACCAAGTCCTAAAGTATTATTACTAGCCCTTGGTGATTTTAGTAGTTGCTCAAAGTACTTGAAAGCCTCATTGGGTTTGTTGAAGCTTTCTACTATCTCCATATCCCTTTTCAATTCATTCTATAATTGCTCATTTTGTATTTTCAATGTAGTCATCTCAATGTCCTTCATATTCAATTCATGATGACCATTCATCATTTGGCTTAAGGTGTCAAGCTACATGTTTGAGATTCTTTCAAACTCAATTGTCTTCTCCTCCAGTCTATTGGTAAGATTTCTCTTATCATATTCTATTATGGCCTTGTCTTCAATGGCTTTCTTCTTTTGTTAAGTCACTTCACAAAGCATTATGGCTTGTGACTCTTGCTTAAGCTTAAGTATTCTAATTTCTTCAGCTTGTGCCCTATTTTCCTCCATCAATTATGCTATTGCTGGATCAAATTCCTTGGAATATCCATTTGAAAACACTTATGTGGTATCAATCTCCTTGTAGTGTATGTCATTTTCAGCTATGGCTATATCCTTCCTTTTTTTCAAGGACTTTATCAATTCCTCTCTAGCTTCCTCCAATTTGTGTAGAGCGAGGTGCACATCAATCACCTGATTGTCTATGATCTTCCCAATTTTGAAGACTTCCATCTTTATACCTTTTCTCTAATATGTTAGGCTTCTCGTTGTGAGAACCTTAGCTCTAATTCCAATTTTTGAAATATTCAAAATGGGAAGAGTACTTCTGAGAGGGAGGATGAATCAAAAGTATGACACTTTAGCCATTTCAACTCCTTTAAAACATATAACTGAAAGTGGACTGCATGCATGTAAACATATTAAATAAAAATAAAGTAAACACATGCATCAACACACATAACACCAGATTTGGTAACCTAGAAACCCTCCAAGAATAAGAAGGTAAAACTAGGGTGAGGATGATACCCACAAAAATCACTGCAGCAATAATTGTTTGACCGCTTCTGATGGTCCGCCCTATGAAATGCCTACCCTATTAAAGGCTTTACACTATGTCAATAGTGACCTAATTAAAGGATTTACAAAAAATTTACATGAAGTGTCACCCTATTGAAGGATTTAGTCACCTCTTCAAAGGATCTACAAAATAGTTGTTAGGCTAACCTATCAACATAGGATTTTCACTATCTAATACAATTGCTAGAGAGTATTAGAAACCTTTTGACCTGATTGCTTACAATCTTCAATTGCTGATTTTAGGCACTTGATCTTCTTATTCTAATGTGATCCTTTCTTTATCTAATATCTATTTGTATCCCTTTCTTTGTTCTGATCAACTAGATGTACAATTGCTACTCAATTCACTAAGTCTGTGATGCCCCTATTGTTTTCCCTATTCTACAATTTTGTTTATCTTCTTAGCAACTTCCTTAACTTCTCTTCGGTAGCATAAAATCATTTGGTATAAGTCTTCATATAAAGACTTCATAGAATTAGGGTTAGGTATGGATCTACAATCCATTCTAAATCTTGAATTCTTGCTCATTCCTTGCATTTTTCTCATTAGTTGCATCCCTTCTCCATATTTTTGATTGGTTGCATGCTGATTACATAGGAAATGTAAAAGATTCATTATTATCCTTATCATCCTTCAAAATCCTTCTATATTGGCTCCAAAAATGGTTTACAACTGATTTTTTGAGAGCACAAATTCATATACTGATTTTGTGTTACTTGGTACATACTGAAGTATTGGTGTTTGACACATATTGAACTACTAGTTCTCGACATATGTAGTGTTTTGACTTGCTTGACATCAACTATAACTTAGCACCTATACATCACTCGACACTTGTATGATGCTCGGCACCTATATAATGCTCGATACCTAAAGTCACTTGGCACCTATTGGAATTCTAACTCGGCACATACTGTAGCTCAGCATACATAGTGTACTCAGCTTCAATATAAAAAGTGGTTAAGTGTATTGACACTCAAATGTCAAAACCATTCTAAGACCAACATATTATCCTCTACATTATTTCCTTGAGATGATCTTTTAAAGATGCTACTTCAGCTTCTATCACCTTTGCCTTTGATTTTAACTCATATATTTTCTTCCCATAGATATAGCTCTTTCTAAGCTTTCTTCATACAATTTTTGATGTCAATGTAATCATGGAAGGTCCTCACTAATCTGGTCACAATTTCTTCAACCTTGGCCTTATTCATGAATGAAAAATGTTTCAGGGCCTTTGAGATTTCTTTACTAGAATTATTTTACATGGTCCACACTATCATGTTGTCTTGAGTAGTGCTTTGAATGTCCATTAGATTTGGCTTGTTTGTTTCAGGTGCCATGCTCCACACTGCCAAGGACTTAGAGTCTATGTTGAATCCTTACCCTTTTTGGAAACCATCAATACCAAATTCCTCATATGGAATTGCATTCTCTTTGTTTTTTATTTGATCTAGCATGAGTTCTTCCTCAAGATCCCAACCAGGCACCAAAAGCATTCCACTCCTTTGTAAAAGGTCTCTAGCCTCTATAGGAGTCATTTTTCTCACTCTCATTATCATATGCCTATAGTTTATCTACCAGTTCTTGAATCTTCTCCTGAGATTCACCTGGCTTGAGTTTTAGGACCGAATCATTAAATTTCATTTGTATAAGAAACTTTTAAATTAAAAAAATTTCAAGAATTCATCATCTTCCATGAACTTTTCTGCCTAAATGATCCTATCATCCAATCTAGTTGTTGTCAATGGTAATTCAGTCAGAGATCTCTTTTCTTTTGTTAATCTTTCTTGCAAATAATTTTTCCTTAAATAAGAAAAATATTGATTCTTTCTGGGCATCAATTGTAGTGTCCTTTTTTTTACCTTATCAGTTACTTGAATCAATTTTTACCTTCTATTTCCTTTGGCTATCCATGACATTGATGCTGACTCCTCTTCAACTTCCAAAACTACATCAAGCTCAAGGGACTTAGGGTTTATGCTCCCTTCTTCACTTATTGGCTCCTTAGGCATTTGTTCCATGATATCATTATAATTATCCACCATCTTCCGTAGCCTATAAGGTTATGGGACATCTAAGTAAAAACCCTTAAAATTTGGGTCTATCCTCTTCAATTCATTCTCCACCCTTAGGATATTGTCAAATTTTCTTAATTTTTCTATGGCTTCCCCTTCAACTACAATGTTTCTAATTATATCCTCAAGGGGAAATTACTTCATAATGGTCAATACATAATCTATGATCTCTTTCAAGGTATTTCTCATGAAAGTTTCTACATCATATATTTTATATGGAGCAGTATAAGATAAGTGATAATGCTTAAGGAAAGCATAAATTTGATCTAGAGATTCT
The DNA here is from genome assembly GCA_028749045.1 of Cupressus sempervirens. Lineage (NCBI taxonomy): Eukaryota > Viridiplantae > Streptophyta > Pinopsida > Cupressales > Cupressaceae > Cupressus > Cupressus sempervirens. The sequence continues at coordinate 383,865,836 of CM053784.1, forward strand.
TTTCCAATTAAAAAGTCTCCTATCCTAAAACTTCTACACAAAAAGGTGCCCTTTTGTAGTTTTGACCCTATGTACTCCCTAACTACCATGATCAATTGCCATAAAAATTCAATGATTATAGCCTAGGAGGGATACATTTTGGCAATACATGAGCTGGTTGGGGACATACAAAAACTCTCATAAGAAAAATATTTTGGAACAAGAAGATATCACCCCAATTGTGATCTAATATCTTCTATTCAAGCAAGAGGGTTGTTCCTAATAAACTTTTCAAAATTTTAGGGTCCTAAACAAGCTAGGGTTTTCATTATTACTATACCAAAATTACTGAAAAAAGAAATAGAATCAGAGTAATGGTAGTATCTATCCCATACCCATTTTACTGGAAACTCTCCATTCTCATCAGATGTCTAATCCTTGAAATCTAGATTGATGTATTCCACATTTTTGTACAAGATAAGATGCATCAACATCAAATAATGGTGGAACCTAAAATTCCCTAATTCTTCTCTTTGTTCTAATTCAATATGTTCTTGCATCTTCTTAATGATGTAAGCCTCGTAATCATATTCCACATTATGTAAGACATCCTGCACATCCTGAGCTATAATGTATATTGATCTATACATCATATTAGAGCCATCACTTCTTACTACTTTGTGGACGTCATACATAACTTTCTTAAAGTAATTTTTGAATTTTCTCATAGGCATCATTTTCTCTACCTTCTTAGGAAAATATCCTACATTTTTTAGGTCCATAGGGATATGATGTAGCATTGCCTTACTAGTGTAAGAACTTCTATTTCTTTCAAACTTTCCTTGAAGACAATTTTTATCAAGTGGGACACTCATATGACCTTCCAGTCCATAAGCTTCAATGAATGAAACATGATCCAATGTACAAAGAAGACTCCCACTGTGTCTGTGGAATTATTTAGTTGTTGTATTGTATAATTTGATTAGGGATTTCATCAAATCAACATCTACATATACCTCTATGAATAGTAGTTTCACCAAGTGTTTTCTCTATGGGTTGTAGATGGGGATCTTCTTGAACTTGTTGTTGTAAAAGTATATGAACAACTCATATCCATTTATGCCAAGGAAAATTACATCTCTGTAGAACATGTATGGGTATCTAAAATCATGATCATTTATAGAGATGGAATTTGATGGCTCCAAGAATATCTTAATCCACTCATATGCATATTTATTCATCTTTCTCTATCGAGTCTTTCCTCCCTTTAAACTTGATGTTTATGCAACTTCCATTTCTTTAGCTTGGATTTCTTCTACCTCCTTCTCTGACATATTGTCTAAAAATAAGATCTAAAAACTCTGCAAATAAAATTTGAAAGCTCTACAGCTTCTAAAATTCTTCATGCTTTGTAAATGGTATCTTTTCCCAACCTAGAAAGTGTCTTTTATATTATGCATACTTCATCAACTTCTTTACTACATTGATTCCTTCATGCACGATCATTAATTCTTAGTTTTTTTGTCACCTCATGGAGTGTTGACTTGATTATCTAGCTTAGCACCTTATTGTACTTTCAAAACTTTATTGGTTGAAACCTTTATGTCTTTTTCTAGCTCAGAGGAAGAAAAATAATACCATTTCATGTTACATTTAGAACTTGGGATCTTACACCTTTCATTTGAAATTCAAACCCTTTGCAACCCCATAGACAAGAACAACTATCCTTGCAATATTACACTTAATCCTTTTCGTACCAGCGGAGAGCCTTTTATACCCCTTATAGTCTTACACTCATCAGTTTATTGTAAGATTGGAAACATCATCTACAATGTTATTTTCAAACCATGAAGCCACGCCTAGAAATCTACAACCATCTGTGTAACATCAACATTATGCATTGAAAATGATGTAGGAGCATCTTGGGTGTGAGGGAAATCTTGCATCACCCAAAAATATTTTAATTTCAGCTTGTATCTTTTTAGTTTTAGACTTTTCTATTTTAATCAAGACTAGTAGACATGGGGGTTACTATTTTTGGGAACTTTCTATTCTTTGTAAGTTTTTCATACAAGCTTAGAATGTTCTGGTTTTTGTTTGGAAGGTTCATTTTAGAATTATAATCCTACCATAAAAAGCTTATGGCTCCAAGTTCCATATTGGAGAAGTTATTGTAGATTTTTAGTGGACATTTTTGTAGAAATATCTTTGAACTCAGTTCTGAAGGCTTTAGAGGCTCTAAAATGGGGTCAAACCCCTAGTGCATGGCATTTGGCATCTAAGGCACTATAGTTTAGGATCTATCCTTTCCAAAAAGTGGCTATAATATTCAATCGGAGCTATGGCTCGTGAGTTATGGTCTTTGAAAGTTTGTTTACCTTGGTCATAAGATAAACTTTTTGATTCTTTGAGATGACTCTAATATAATAAATGTAATTTATATAATTTGGGGTTTATCAGCCTTAATGGTTAATATCTAGAACCTTCATAGGTGGCATAATATTTCCTATTTAAGAAAGGCTTGTAGGATTGTTTAGGATAGTTTTGCATAGCTATAGGTGATATTTCATGGCTTTGTCTTGTAGATTTCTATAATGAAGGTGCCCATGTGGGTTAGCATATTGTAATCTTGAATTCTATAATTTTGCATTTGTAGTAATAATAGAAAGCCCATATTTTGTTCTCATTATTTATGTCATTTCATTATTTATCTTATGTGCTTACGGTATTAAGGGGACACCCTGCATCAAGTGGTGTCAAAGCTAGAGTTCATGAGTGTGTGGATGTATCATCAAGTGTGAGGCAATTTGCACCAAGATTGTGGTTTGGGCTGAGCTAATAGGTAGATCACCCATTGTGAGGCAGTTTGCACTAAGGTATTAGTAGAAGCACAAAAAATTCCTCCACAAAGAGAGTGTGGTGGAAGAGCTATAGGTTTTACACCTAAGGGTTTTAGAGCCCTCCTAATGCAAATGCTAGCTTTGGAAGAACAAATGTGTAGGGGAATAAATCTTCTTGTAAGAGATGAAAGTGAGGATGAGAATGAAGTAGAAGAAAATGCCAAAGTAGAGGCAATTATAAACCTATAGGAAGAGAGGGTTTCTAAGGCCATCTCCAAGATTGGAAAAAGACCTAAGTTTGAAGTTCCCATATTTCAAGGAAATCTTAACCCAGAGGAGCTGATCAATTAGATCAATGAACTGGAGGAGTACTTTGAGTATGAATATATTGAGGATCTTGATAGGGTCAAGTTTGCAAAGGAAAAACTAAAGGGAAATGTGAAGATCTGGTGGTAGGAGGTTTAGTTGGAGTGAAATAGAAAGGGAAAGGACAAAATCCCTAGATGGAATCAAATGATAGCTAAACTAAAGCAACAATTCATTCTTGTGAATTAAGTGTTGATCTATTGAAGAAAATGCAAGGGTTGAAGCAAGCGGAAAAATTTGTTCAAGAGTTGAAGTGTTGCACCGGGTTCTCATTACAACTAGCCATGCAAAATGTGATATGGAAAAGGTGGCCTATTATCTTACTAGGTTAAGGCCAAGTATTCAAGATGAACTAAGTCTGGTTTGAATGAACAGTATTGAAGAGGCATACCAGTTTGCCCTAAGAGTTGAGGAGAAACTAAGCAATAAGTTTTCCAACAAGAATAGTGCAAGAGGTTGTAGTATAAGATCTGATAGATGATCTTATGGAGGTCGTAATGATGATTGAAAGAACAAGGATGAGGTTGGAAGTGTAATACCCCAAAATTGGCACATTGTCATGCTAAACCAATTCTTGTCCATTAATCAATCTTAAAGTCCTATTTTACTAGGAAATTCTAAATTCTAATAATCGCTACTTGACCTAAGTGTCAAATGCAAAAAATCCCTAATCTGCATTAATTACATACTTTATTTAATTCCCAAGTCTAATCGAATTAGCAAAGGTAAACCTATTAATTAATTAATTTAATATGATTCCTAGCACTTTAATTTAATTAAATTTACCCCTTTTTCTGAAATACACACTAAGGAATTAAATGTATTCAATTTAATTAAATATATCCTCATTTTAATTATTGAGTTTAATTATTCAATTAATTAAGAATATCCATTTATGAGGTCATATTCAATTTTATCAAATTAAATATATTCCCCAAATACTCTCTTTAGTTTAGAAATGGAAACTCCAAGTTGACTAAAATTAGAAAAGGAATTAAATCAGTTAACTCCTTATTCCAGTCAAAAGAAATTAGTTAACTTCATTTTCATAAGGAAACTTTATATTCTGACTGAATCTTCTTTGGATCTTGACCGTTCATTCAATTTGATCTCAATCATTGATCATGTTCTTGGATTCTATTTAAGAGTCCCTCAATTCCTCATTTCAAAGGTTACAAATTGAATAGTATCAAACTTATGCTGGATTGACTACTCATTTTGTCTACATTCATAGCTTTGTTAATCTTGCATTTGAATCTCATCTAGTTAATATGCATTCATTTAGATTAATTGTTCTTTCCTTTTCTTAGATTAATCTTTCATATTATAAAGATTAATCTTGCACATCATTTAGCTTTACAAATCTTTCATTCTAGATGTCTGGTTGCTAGCTTCTCGATCTGAGAGTAATAGCATAATCATTCTAGTTAGGAGGCAATCGATCAGCTTGTTGAGTTGTTTCAGATGAACAATCCATTGTTTATCCAGAATGATTCTTCATATTAGGATCATGTTGAAGTGTGGTTGATTAATAGGTCAGAATTAACACTTATATTTATGGCACCCACCATGGGGTAGAGAAATCAAGTTTTTGGCATCATCTATTATTTTTTTCTGCATTTTTTTAGTGTTTTGTCACTGTCGTTCGTATAGTTCCTTGGTTTCTCACATGAAGAAACTAAGATTGCACTTCCTATTTTGCATTTTTGTGCACAAAAAATTGTATAATAATTCAATTTCTTTCATATGGTACATGCCATTTTCTCATGTGGGCCTATGCAAGATTTCATGTAGAATTTAGCATCAGTAATGCAAAATCCAGTTTTCAAATTTTGTTTTTATCATGATGATTTAACTAATGGTTGTTTATGAAACATTTCATTTTTAGTTTCTAATTTTTAATAACTTAATAGTGGTTTGTAGAATTCTTGTTAAAAACACCTTATTACAAACTCTTAAATAATACTAACTATTTGATTGTAGGACATTTTGTCAAAGATACGCATGTCAAAGAATATATTCAAACCCACTAACAATGTTGTGTCTTCTTTACTACTTTATTACACATAGTTTAATAGGGCTTGTGAACTTTGTAGGGCTCTAGACAAAGGAATAGGGGAGTATTCTCTTTTCTACTTGGAAGTGATGCCTAAGTGTAAATCAAAAACCTAGATGCCTTTGGAAGATGGTACCTGAGGGTGGCAAGAAAGCTAGTGGTTTTCCCAAGCAAAGCCTTTTATGAAGAGATGATGATTTCCTTTTAGGAGATCAAAGTCTTGGAATAGGAAAAGTTAGGATTGATAAGCTAACTTGGTGATGAACATGTTCTGCATGTTTCGGTAAGGTGACAAGGTAGAGGAGTATGCTCTTTCCCCTTGAGGGAAATCAGAAACTTGGACCCTTAGATCCAAACCACCAATTCGAGTCAAACTTTAGAGGGTCTGTTGAAGTGATCCAACCTTTGAGAATGACCCAAGCGAGCACATATCTTTTTTTGGTGATTCCAACTCACTATAATAAAGAAGCTTTGTAGAGTGAAAAACTCCAAAGCCATGTTAAATTCTTCCTCTTGATTCCTAATATCGTATATCAAGAAGAGGCTCAGTATGTTGCACTGGTTGGTGCCAACCCCAATCTTGCTAGTCAAGTGTATGCACTTTTAGATGTTGGTGTAGGCTACTAGCCTTAACTTCATTTGCAAAGCCACTAGGGATTAATCTAAATGGAAGCCAAGTAAACAATTTCTACATAGTTGCTACCTAGTTCACCTCCAAAAGGGGGCATAATTTTTGTGCAAGGAGGGGGAAGAATCTCTCTTGTAAATACTCATCATAGGCATGTACCTAGATGTTGGAAGGTGGTATATGCACTTGACCCTTGCTACAAGGGTGCTCATTAAATGTATATTTTATTAATTCCTTGGAATACACCAAAAACATGGGAACCCTCTAGTGGGGTGACATGATTGTGTGAGGTGAACGGATGCACATAAGTTGTGAGAAAAAGGTTTTGCTTCCTCTATCATTTTTCATTATAGGGATGAAGAATGTCTTTTTTGAGTCTTTAAACTTGTCCAAATATTTCAAACAAAAAAAATATCAAGACTCCCCCATCCCTTTGAGTTGCTTTTTCCTTGATTGGATTGTTTGCAACTACTGCTTGCTTCCCACGTCTAAAAACAATTGTCTACTTGAAAATCAAAACAATGTCCAAAACTTGAAAACTATACTGATATCTACCTAAAACTTGTAAACATAATTAATCTTCTATTTAGAACTATCAAGACCATTGAAAATCTCTTTGAATTTAGTAAAAAATTATCATTCTGTCCCTTTTCTCACACCCAATTCTATGAATTTTTGTGCAAGAAAACTCTCTGTCAATACTTCCTCACAAGGTTCTCTGTAGTTCCTCATGTAATTGTCTACAAATCTCCATGCGAGATTTTTCCAAACACTATCTTCTAATTCCAAAATTCTACCTTTTTAGTGAAATAGTCAAATCCTTATGTGGCTTTGTGCAATTCCTTGCATGAGAAAATTGGTGAAAATTTGTTGTTCTAAAACTTTGCCTAGTTCATAGTGTTTTCTTGTGCAATTCTCTATGAATCCTCGCATGGGATCTTTCCCTAAAACTATGAAAACTATTCTATCAGTTGTTTCTACTCACTTGGTTGCCTGCACTTCCTCACCTTAGAGTCATTTCCTCATGCAAGTCTATCAAAATCTATAAAAAATAAGAAGCTAATTTCAGCCCCCTCTTCTAAATCTGATCCTAATTTGATCCATGTCTAGAATATTTAATCATTTCTCTATCTGCAAGGTTTCAAATAGTGACTTCTTACTTAATTGACAAGTTGCAATCTACACATGAACTAGTCTCCTCACTCAATTGTCTTATTCTATCCTTTTGTGTTCATCATAATTTATGTCATGATAATCATAACTCTTGGATGTTCTAGCCATTACCCAGACAACTCATAACTAAGTAGAAAACACTCTTATCTCACTTTGAGGCTACATTGTAGTCTAGTCCTTGTCTAGGATTTTTCTTTTTGTCATTGTCTATGACTATTGCAACAAGGAGTGGAAATTTTTTTCATCCCCATAGACTTAGATGAGATAGAGTTAGGGGTCATAATTATGGTAGAGGTCACTTCTTAGTTTATACATGGTCTGCATCTAGTGAATCCAATGAAGAATCTTTGTGATCTCTCTCACACATTAGACCACCTTATGTTCAGAGAAAATTTTCCATAAAGTTAGAGAGAACTAGGAATCCCTTGTATCAAGAAAATCCTAATACTAGAAAAGTTCATACATCTCCAAACAACACAATTGAATTCTTATTCAAGCGACCTTTTCAACCAACATACACTGAAACTTGTCATATTCTTGACATGGCTGATCAAGACCAAGATAATGGGGACCACCATCTTTCTCCTCAAAGCTCTTTTCTTCACAAAAGACAAAAGTAAAAATAATTGAAAATGACCCTTTGGGCCCTTATATAGGTTTTGACCTAATTTTCTAAAGTGCTACAATTGTCATGAAAATCACCCCCTTGGCTAATTTGGCTGATCTAAACCCATTTTTAGGATCAAATTTGAAACCTGACACACTTAAACAACTCAAAATCACATTTTAAAAATTTGGGACCGATGTGATCAAATGCTTGTGCAGTCCATTTTTTTGATACTTTGTGAATCTTGGAATCTTTTCATATTACATTTTCTTCAAAATTTCCAACATTTCTAGAAAAAATCAACTTTGGTCAAATTTAGTCAACTTTGATCAAACTTGGTCTTTTGGACCTCAGAATCAACTCCAAATTTCCTTTAGACTCTTCTAATCTATTTTGCATTCTTCTAAATCTCTGAATTATTTAGTATCTTTGGATCTACTACTCTGCATCACTATTCTAGTGTGTCATCTTTCAATTTCACTCCCGAAGGGGGCAGGGTGATTACATCATTAAATCTTCCAAAACTACTTTCAACTCAATCTAAATCTTAAGTCATAATAACTTGTGGCATCTCATCACTTGGGATATCTTTGTTCCTTCTATCTGGCATCATATATCATCTATCTCATCTTTTTATTAATTGACCAATCTTAGAACAATTCTTGTCAAAGTTCGATGGCTAGGTATCAGGACAATCTAACCCCAATTCCTGAGGATCAAGCCTCATTCTAGGGATGATTCTATGACTCATTATAGGTCTTTTTATCTCTTTCATGGACCATTATTTAGTCTTCTATCTAGACTATGGGGGATCAAGCTTCATTTGAGAGATAATACTAATTCTTGCTAAGAACTAATCTCCATTCTAGATATAATTCTAAGGTATTGTTTTCGATCACTATTCAATGAATAGGTATCAAGACAATCTAAATCCCTCAATTCCTCATTTCAAAGGTTGCAAATTGAATAGTATTGAACTTATGCCAGATTGACACTCATTTCATCTACATTCATAGCTTTGTTAATCTTGCATGTGAATCTCATCTAGTTTAATATGCATACATTTAGATTAATTGTTTCTTTCCTTTTCTTAGATTAATCTTGCATATCATATAGATTAATCTTGCACATAATTTAGCTTTAAAAATCATTCATTCTAGATGTTAGGTTGCTAGCTTCTCAGTCTAAGAAACATAGCATAATCATTCTAGTTAGGAGGCAAATCGACTTGTTGACTTGTTTCACGTGACCAATCCAATGTTCATTCCAGAATGATTCTTCATATAAGGATCATGTTGAAGTGTGGTAAATATGGGCCATAATTAACACTCATAGGAAGTAGCAGTTAGAACCAGAGGTGAAATAATTCCAATCATTTCCATGATTAGAACAATAGAGATCAGAGAGGAAGAGGCAAAGGACAAGGATCTAGAAGAAGAGTTTTCTGTGGGAAATTTTTTCACTATGGAGAAGAAGGGGATAGAGAATTTGAATTTTCCCAATGCGAAGGAAGGAAAGATTGAAGAACAAAAAGCTAGGCCAGAGTTGCACATGTTGATGAAGATGTCAGATCATCACATTCTGAAGATGCTAAAAGAGAAGAAGTCCTAGTTAATAGAAGAGTCCTACTTAGTGGTGAGAATGAACCTAATAAAAGAAGGATCTTATTTCACACATGGTGTAGATGTGAAGATAAGTGTTATGATGCAATCATGATGGTTGAAGTACTGACAATTTAGTGTTAGAAATGATGGTCACAAAGTTGAAGCTAAAGACACAAAAACATCTACATTCGTACCATATTTCTTGAGTGCAAGATGACCACAAGGTCATGGTCAATGAGTAGTGCTAAGTGAAATTCTAGATTGGAGGCTACCAAGATGAAGTACTATGTCATATCATACCTATGGACACATATCATATGTTGTTGGGTAGGTCGTGGCAATTTGATAGGCATGATGGATGTACAAATACCTATTGGTGCAAAGGCACCTAAAGTAAAATAAGAATGAAGGTTAAAAATCTTAATGTGAGATATCTAAATTCATTTGAGTCATAATTTTGGTTTGTGTTGGGTTTATACAAAAATTGTAATGTGAAAATGCATAAAGTGCATAAATATTGTCATAGTTGCATAATTATTAAAAGAATGTAAGGAGATGGTTTAAAATTTTGAAAGTTATAAAAAACCACAAAAGATATAAAAATGGATGTATGGTCAAACCAAAACATTAATGGAAGGAAAGAGATATATTTGCCACAAATTTTGTGAAATTTTGAGTTGTTAATTTGATTGGTTTTTTAGTTTTACTGTTGGTTCAAGGTCTTGTATGGCCATGTAGAGCTTGGACAACATGTAAAATATGTATATATGGATAGAGTACCAAGTAACCTTTATTTTGGATTTATTTGATCTAGAAATGAATAATTTTTGCAAGTTTTGGTAGATGTTGTAAATTACAAATTTGAGGATGACCCACTACAATTAGATTGAAAGATTTGGTAAAGACACATTTGAATGAATCCAAAACTCTACTTATATTAATTAGAAATATATGTGAACTAGGTTTCATTTCTAATTGGTTTGAGTTGTTTTCATTCATATTTGTGTAAGTTATGTTCATTTTAATGAAGAATGATTTTTATGGATCTCCATTGAAAGTACAGGAAACAATTGGTGCTTGCAGAATGATTTATGCATTGTAAGAATTAATGGCTTGTAGATTTAGAAACTAGACTCATATAAGGTTTAGTGGAATTTTTTTTGGTATTATTTGGAATTATATTGAGAAATGTATTTGATTCCCTAGGTAGGGTTACTGGTTTTTCTCCTAATATATGACAAAAAATATGGGTCTTGGCTCAGAGCACATAATTAATATGGGTCTTGGATTAGAGCACATAATTTATAATTTATTTATTGGATTGGTCTCATCTTTGGATATTTTTTAAAAGGGATAATTTTTAACAACAAATCCAAAGGGTTTGGCAAGAAAATGCGGGGATTGAAAGTTATGAATAATTTACTCAGGTATAGAAGTCAAATTATTTGAAAGGGGAAATATATATATATATTGTCTTAGTTGCCTAAATTTTAGGTTCTCTATTGAAATATTTGAGATATTTTTGGTTCCTTGAGGGCATATCAGCCTATTGTGAAGCCCTTGGGTTGAACTAAAATTACTTGGAGGTAAATACAGAAGGCTCTACATCACCTACACTCTGACCAAGGATGGAGTGAAATGTAAGTTGAAGTCATTGAAGGAGAAAGAAGAAAAGGTATGTAGTGTTGCCAAAATATGTTTTGTTGATGGAAAAAAATTTATGAATGGTATGAAGTGTGATCATATGTGTTTTTCTATCATTCCAAAAGATAATAAAGAAGAAGTAGAGGAGGTACTAGTAGAAGTTGCATATATGTTGGGAGAGTTTTCTAATATTGTATCAGATAAAGTACCTAATGGATTGCCCCCAATAATGAAGATTAGACACTAGATGGATTTGGTTCCAAAATCTAGTTTTCCAAACAAGGAAATGCATAGAATAATACTAACAAAAAATGAAGAGTTGAACAAACAAGTTCATGAGTTGTTGGAGAAGGTGTTGATTTGAATGAATCTAAGTCCATGTGTTGTACTGACACTATTATCACCAATGAATTATGGAGAATGGATGATGTGTATAGATTCTTGCACTAGCAACAAGATCACAATCAAGTACAAATTTCCATTACCAAGGATGGATGATGTTATGGACTATTTGAGTGGGGCTGAGTATTTCACAAAGATAGATCTGAAGAGTGGATACCATCAGATTTGTACCAAAGAAAGTGAGGAGTGTAAGACTACTTTCAAGACAAGGAAATGACTATACAAGTGGTTAGTCATGCCTTTTGGGCTAACCAATGCACCGAGCACATTTATGAGGCTCATGAATGAGGTATTGAAGGAGTTTCTAGGTAAGTTTGTCATTTTTTACATTGATGATATTTTGATCTTTAGTAAGACATTGGAGGAACATTAGATTCATATTCAAAAGGTGTTTGATAAGTTAAGGGAAGAAAAGTTGCTAATAAACTTGAAGAAGTGCAATTTTGTAAAGAAATTGGTGCACTTGGGATTTGTAGTCTCAGTATAAGGTCTAAAAATGGACTTGAAGGCTATCCTTGAATGACCTACTCCAAGGAGTGCAATTGAGGTAAGATCTTTTCATGGACTAGCTAGTTTTTATAAAAATTTCATAAGAGGTTTTGCAGTATTTGTGGATCCTTGATGTAAACAATGAGAGGGGATAGGAAAGAATTTAAGTGGACTATAGGAGAAGATAAGATTTTTAATCTATTAAAACAAAAAGTTATTGAGAATCATGTTTTAGCACTTCCCAATTTTAACAAGGTGTTTCAAGTAGATTGTGATGCTAGTGGTACAACAATAGGAGCTATTTTGAGCCAAGAAGGTAGACCTATTGTTTATTTCAGTGAGAAGTTGAATGATGCAAAAAGAAAATATTATATTTATGATCAAGAATTTTATGCTATATTTCAAGCATTGAAGAAGTGGACACACTATCTTCTTCCTAAGGAGTTTGTTTTGTATACTGATTATCAAGATTTGCAATATTTGAATAGTCAGGGAAAATTAAACCAAATGTATTTAAAGTGGTTTGAGTTTTTTTAGAGTTATACATTTGTTTTGAAACATAGGAGTGAGAAGTCTAATAGAGTTGTAGATGCTCTTAGTAGAAGACAACTTTTGCTAATAAAAATGTACATTGAGGCGGTTGCATCTAAGGAACCCAAGAATTTGTATCTAGATGATCCTAATTTTGGTGAAGCATGGAAGGCTTGTATAGAACATATTACACTTGACAAGAAAAAGTGGATGGATTTCATGATCCAAGATAGTATGTTGTTCTAAGAATCCCATAAGTTCAATGAGAGAGAATCTCATCAAATAGAGGCATAGTGGAGGATTGGCTAGACATTTTGGATGAGATAAAACCATAGCTTTGGTTGTTGAGAATTATTATTCACCACAACTGTAGCAAGATGTGAAGAAGTTTGTATAGAGTTGCAAAGTATGTCAGATGGAAAAATGAGTGAAGCAGAATACAGGGTTGTATTAGCCATTACTTGTACCAACAAAGTCAAGGGAGGATGTTAGGATCGATTTTGTTCTTGGATTACCAAGGACACATTGTGGGCATGATTCTATTTTTGTGGTGGTTGAAAGGTTTTCAAAGATGGCACATTTCATTCCTTGCAAGAAGACTAGTGATCTTGTTCATGTAGCAGAGTTGTTTTTCAAAGAAGCGGTAAGGCTACATGGTCTGCCAAAAAGTATAGATTCAAATCAAAATACTAAATTTCTTGGGTATTTTTGGCATACATTATGGAATAAATTGAAGACAAATTTGAAGTTCAGTTCATCACATCATCCATAGACTGATGGACAAATAGAAGTGGTGAATAGGAGCTTGGGTAATTTGCTAAGATGTTTGGTTGGAGACAAGCTAAAAGGATGGGATATGATTTTACCACAAGCAAAATTTTCTTATAATAATTTAGTCAACAAGAGTACTAGTAAATTACCATTCTAGATTACATATGGGAGCAGTCCTAGAAATGCTTCTAAATAGAGGCAATTGGATAAAGGAGAGATAAGTAGTGCTGAAGTAGAAGAATTTGTTGAACATTTGAAGAACATCCATGAAGAGGTGAGGAAGAAGCTTATAAAAATGAATACATAGCACAAAGCTAAGGCTGATTTGAAAAGGAGGTATAAGGAATTTTAGATTGGAGATGAAGTCATGGTTCATTTGAGGAAGAAGAATTTTCTAGTGGGTACATATAATAAGCTCAAAATGAAGAAGTTTGGGCTGTGCAAGATAATGAAAAGGCATGATTCTAGAAATGCTTATGAAGTAGAGTTTCCTACTAACTAAATATATCACCAATAATTAATATTTTAGATTTGGAAAAAAATTATCAAGGAGATGAAGGAGATATGATTGCAAAATAAAAGTGGAGTATTCCTATAGCTACTTCAAATCTAAAGGAGATTGAGGAGATATTGGACAGTCATACTGGCAGAAGTACAAAGAACAGAACCTATGAAGAATACCTAGTCAAATGGAAAGGAGGACCAGTCAAAGATTCATCATGGCTAGCAAGGGAGAATGTGAACTACCTTGGTTTTCCTCTGAACATCTAAGGCATGACAGAGTCACTTTTCAAATTACCCCAGGTGTCTGATATAGGAGCATGTTGGGTGTGAGGGAAATCTTGCATCATCTTAAAATATTTTAATTTCAGCTTGTATCTTTTTAGTTTTAGGTTTTTCTATTTTAATCAGGAAGGTTCATTTCAAAATTATAAGCCTACCATAAAAAGCTCATGGATCAAGCTTCCATATCAGAGAGGTTATTACAGATTTTTGGTGGAAAGTTTGCAGAATATCTTTGAACTCAATTTTGAAGGCTTTAGAGGCTCCCAAATGGGGTAAAACACTAAGTAAGTGGCACTTCGCATCTTAGGTCAATGTAGTTCAGGATCTTCCATTTCCAAAAAGTGGATTTAATAGCTCAGAGCTACGATTTGTGAGTTATGGTCTCCAGAAGTTTGGTTACCATACTCCTAGTCATAAAACAAAGTTTGTAATTCTTTGAGCCAACTCAAATGTAATAAATGTAATTTGGGGTTTGTCAACCTCAATGGTTAATTTCTAGAACCTTCATGAGTGGCATAATATTGCCTATTTAAGAAAGGCCCATAGGATTGTTTAGGATAGTTCTTCGTTGCTTTGGGTGATAGTTTGTAGCTTTGTCTTACAGATTTCTATAATGAAGGCACCCATGTGGGTTAGCATATTGTAATCTTGAATTCTATAATTATGCATTTGTGGTGATAATAGAAAGCCCATTTTTTTTTCTCACAATTGTTGTTATTTCTCTATTTTTGTTATGTGTTTATGGTATTAAGGGGAGCACCCTTCATTAGAAAACTTTACAATCTTACACTTCAATGATACCCATAGCATTGAGGCTTCTCTCTTTTTTCCTTACCATGATCTTATGCTAACAGATATAAAACCTCCATCGTAACTTAGGGAGATTTTCTTCTAACTGTTGTTTTAACACTTCAACCATACACTAACAGTTACCTTATTGTTTAATGTAACCCTGGAGGCCTTAGCTTTATTTTTACTTTAATCTCTTGATCATACACTTGACTCTTTATCGTGGCATTGAGACCCTTCTTATTTCATCCTCCAAACATATGCTTCACCTTATTTCATAGTTTTGCGAGTCTCTATAGCTCACCTTGTGGTCTTACGATCTTCCACTTTTCATATCCCTAGAAGAATTTACTGACATGTGATCAATTCTGGTATGCTTATGCACTATGCCCCACATCATAAAATTGTAACACCTATTGATCTTCATATAAACACTTAAGATTTTATGTTTTCATTATGAGCATAAGATTAGAACCCAATAATTTTTTGCCTTTATGCTTATGTTAGATATCATGACATTAGGAGACCCATGAGTTACCACTTATGATCTTGCACTAAACCTTGTTTCGTAGCATCAGAAGACTAAAAACCTAAGACTTATGACTCCACACTATGACTTTGATCTAGTAGTTATCTTGTGTTATAACACCAATGTAATTAACATTTCCAAGAATCTAGTGATGCATACCAAGACAAAGCACATTGCAATAAAATATCATTTTTAGAGAGAATTAGTGCAAGAAAAAGAAGTGAGATTTGAAAATGTGTATACAAAAGAACAAATTGCAAATATATTCACCAAGCCATTACCTAAGGATGCATTTTAATATCTAAGAGGTAAGATAGGGGTCATTACCCTATCAAGAGCTCACTAAACAAAGATTAGTGATGCATCACCCGAGCATTTGAAGATCAATCAAGTTGATGCATTATTGTCAGAGAAGATTGCATATGAATCAGTACATCATGTACATGGCATATCCATTGAAAGTTGTCTTTGGCATGAGATGTCAAAGAGGGAGAGTTTGTTGTCACATCAATTTTTTTTTGTTTTTAAGTCAGAGGGAGAGATTGGCTGTCAAAGAAGTCAGAGAAAATTATTCTAGAGGGAGTTCTCATGGCCGAGAATTAGAATCAAACTAAGGATATTATCCTTCTATTTTTCTTTAAAATTTCATTGTACTATGGCATGTTCTATTGTCATCAATGCCAATTGGGAGATTTTTGAAAATAATTAGTCAATTATATGTTGTCTTTGATGTTACACAAAATTTCAAGCCTTTACCAAGTAGTCAGTGTTAGTCGAGCTCACTCGGGCATCAATGGAAATTTCCTATGTATGCTGAGCATTCTAGTTATAACCAAGTTTAGAGTTACTATTTACTAAGCTCACTTGGGCATCAAAAGTAGATACTTTATTAACAAAGCTCACTCAATTACCAAAGGAAATTCAGTACAAAGTTAGTATTGACCAAGTTGGATCAGTTAATGAAGGGATCCTCTATGTTGACCAACTACTCCATTTTGTATTAGCCGACTATTAGCATATTGAGTCTGATAGATTTATTGGTTGATATTAGTTGACTTAAGGGATGATGGTTGTTTGATTAAAAGAATATTGAAGTCAACTTGACAAGGTGAATCATATAAATATAATTTCAAGTTGAGGATTAAAATATAGAATTGAAGAAGATGTTTTAAGGAAGTGAATTGGAATGACATCTAAAAGAGGATAGAGTATCCAAGTTGACCAAGCTACAAAGAACATTCTAATCAAGGAGGATCAAGCAATCAAGCCAAAAAAAAGATCTAAATTAGCAAAGTCAGTTGCATCAGCAATCAGATCAAGTCATTATTACTCTCTAATAATTGTATTAGTGAATCAAATCTCCTAATAGAGTTAGCTTAACAACTATTTGAAAAATCTTCTAACAAGGTGGCATTTCTAGATTGAAGTGTATGAAGACCTCTAATAAGGCCACTCTTATCAGGGTGAATTAAATCCTCTAATAGGGTCACACCTAATAGTGTGTTTTGTAACCTTTAATAGGGTTGGCTTCTAATAGGACTCACTTCAAAAGAGTAAAAAACAATAACTAGTTACAGTTGGTGGTTTTCCCAAATTGAGTTTCCACATCAATTCTTGGTATCTAATGTGTTCATGTTATATCCTTTATGTTTTTGCAACTAAATTGATAAAGATTAATCACATCTAATAACTTAAGATCCATATATTTTGTGTAAACTGAGTGACATTAATATTTTTAGCGTTAATCGAGTGGTAGTCATATATTCAATATTAACCAAGCTTCAACAAGGAATTGTTTTAAAGTTATGTTAGCATCTCAAGGGATCTAGGATTTGTTTTTATAGTAACTGGGTCACCCTTACCCTCTTAGTTACTCCTTTTCATTAGTTAAACCAAAGAGAATTCTATTGTAAACATATGTTCTTGTACTATTCTAATTCTTTCACAACCAACTGATTGTACCTAGAGAAGTCATCCATCAAGGACATCAATTTTGATCCAATGTCTTTTTTTAACATATCCTCCATATTGGTCAGACCATAGTTATCTTTAAGTGAAGAGATATTTAGATTCCCGAAATTAACATATAATCTTATATCACCATTTTTCTTCCTAACAGGAACCAAGTTTGATACCAAAGAAGAATACCTAATTGATTTGATGATCCCTGCATCCCTCAACTTTATTAGTTCTTCCTACATCTTTGGTGCTAGAGTTGGATTAATAGGCCTATGTTTTTGTCTAAAAGGTTTAACTCCTTCTTTCAATTGAACTTCATGCTAGAAATGATCCTCTCTTTAGACTTTTAAATCATCATATGACTAGACAAATACATATTTGTATTTTCTTAGTAAATCAACCAAAGTCTACCTGATTTTAGGAGATAAATTTCTCCTTATATACACCTTTTTAGTTTCTTTTATGGTTGCAAGGTTTACCTCTTCTAAATCCCTAGCATCATGTTCCTTTTCATTTGTTTTAGATCTATCAAGTTTATCAAAAATAGTTTCTAATACAACCATACCCTTAGGAATATTGTTTGTTTTCAATTGATCAACCTCTTCACCAAAAATGGTATCCTTGTCAACTATTGTCTCCACAAAGGCTGTACAATCAATTTCTTGTCCCGAAAACTAGTTTTCATAGTTTAAAAACTTGTTATCCATTTTTGCCCCCTACCAAAATTTGAATTTTAGGGTGGCATACATGTCCAGCAGTCAAATTTGACTTATTAAAATTAAAATCACCATGCATACTTGAAAAGGGATACACAAATACCTTATTCTTTCCCCTTATATCCCTAAGTCTTAATCCTTTATATTTTCATGTTATATCCTTAGGACTTTCAAGTTGTGATCTTGTGATCAGTCTAATTTTCTCTTCGTCACATGTGGTTATGTCTTAACCCTCAAATAGACTATGAAGGTGTAAAATAACCATCTCCATGGTTAGTGTAGATTCATAACATTTCATATTTTCTTGTAGTTTTTGGTTGTGATGGTGTGAGGGTGAACTCTAGTTAAGATAGATTCTTTAGCATAGTCACAGGATGTTAATATTTTTTTTGTCCTCTAGCTCTTCATATCCTAATGATGGATCATGGAGTGTGATTCAAAATGTCAATGCAAAAATATGGCACACAATCAAATCTAGAATATGCATCTCTCTACAATGACTAAGGTAGTGAAATGGTGATCTTCTCTATTCGCATCATCACTGGGAGTGAAATATTAACCATGGTTAGAAGGATGAAATAGTGATTTCCTTGATCTCTTGTTTATAGGGTTAAGATGTCTAAGTTAATGTTTAGTTATGACTAGGCAATTAAAGTTAAATCTTGCCTTGGTTACATAGTTGGAATGGGTTAAGCTTAACCCATGGTTAGTATGGTGAAGTCATAAATCTCTATGTTTTTCACAATCATAGTGTTAAGGGATGGACTCTGGTTTTAATTCACAACCATGTGACTACCCTTCATTTCTTGGTCACAAAGTGTTAAGGATAAATCATGGTTAATTCCATGAAACAGTGAAAGCACATTGATCACATTGTCATAGGAATCAAAATACTTCATCGAGTGAGAATCCTTTCTTTCAATTGATGCTTTCCATCGATGGGCTTCGTAGTTTTATGTTGTGAAAATGTGAAGATTAGAAGCAGTTTTAGTTTTGATTTCTATTGTTAGATTGTTCAGAATTAAAGTTTGTCGTATCCTCTCTTTTTGGAGATGTAGAAAGTTTGAACAAAGTGAGAATAAAATAGAAGGACATGTGTCTAGGTGGGCCTGATCATTCAATTCCTTAATCAAAACATCATAGGGGTCAATTTTGAAGGAATATCTCATTGAATAAGGACTAATCATTTAGCTGATGGACTCTATCGATAAACTTTAAGGGTTTAAGTTCTAACCCTATGAAGTCAACAACTAGACAAATCTAGTTCATTGTAGCATCATAGGTGAATTTTTCAAGGTTTTTGATCTTACAATATCCCTTGTTGTGACATCGTAGGAGTCTCATGGAAAAAGATAGGTTCGTATTACGATCTTATAACAAAGTTGTGGGATACGATCTTACAATAGACAAAGGCTTACGAAGCTAATCTTGAGGTCTTTTGATATTATGATACTCATTTATTGTATCATCATAGAGACTTGTGGTCATGAAAAAATGATGGGTAGAGATGCAATCTTATGATGGACTTTTTTCATGAGATCAAGAGAACAACTGAGGAGACTTTCAAAGATACAAAGGTGTTGGTACCCAATATGGACCCAGATATTAAAATTTTTAGTTTATGGATTCGAACCTCTTTGAACTAAGGTACAAAGAAATTTGAAGTGGTTTATCCCACATAAGAAGATTCACAAATTCAAAATTCAGTTTGGGGGCTTGGCAATTTTAGTATTACAGATGGCTTTGGTGATCTCAAAGTTCAATGTTCAGCTTTGTTCGATATTGTGTGTTCAATTGGTACAACGTGTCTCACTAATTTTCAATGCCAAATTTTGAGTGTTGAGCTCTGATTCTAGTTCTAAATCCAAAGGATTCATATGCTCAAAATTTGAGGGCCCAACACCTACAAATCAATGGGCTGAATTTAGAAGTTCAACTTCACAATTCAGATATATGAAGGATTGACCATTAAAAGTTCAGAGTTCCTCACACATGATGTGAGAATTCACAGTCAGCTTAATATTAAGACCCCAAATGAAATTAGATATGCTCTTTTGAGATTACATTTACTCATATATCAATTGAACTCCCAAGAGTGGAAATTCATCCAAACATGTAAAGAACAAATTCGGCCTCAATGAACATGAAGGACTTTTATGTGTATAAGGATTCCACTGTTTCAAGCCATTGAAACATATGTGAGCCATGCACAAAAAAATTTGTGCAAGTTGATTAAAATCACTAGGTACATTGACAAAGAGTCCAAAGGGGTAGTTGGAGTTAAAATTCATGTTTTGTGTGCCAAGCCAGTGATGAGCATCATGCCCAATTGGTTCTCATGTAGATCAACAACTCAAATACAATTATGAATATGTATATTGGAAGGTAATTAGAGATTTGGAAGACCTTGAAGATGAGTACATAAAGAGGTGTTGACCAACATCAAATTCATCCCATGTGATAGTTTAATTCTTTTGGGTGATGAAGACCTCAGGAGTAAATATGCATGAGAAGTCAAGTTTAAACCATTGATCATAGAAAAATTTGGAGATAACATGAAAAATGTTTCATAGACACCTAATTCCATTGAAACCACTAGTGAATCAAATTAGAGGAGGTTGAATTCTACCATGGATATCAGTAGCATCAAATTCACTAGCAATCATAAGAGAAAAGAGCTTGATCCAAGTGTCATATATAAGGGTGACTCCCCACCTTGAAATCCCATCGAGATCGGGCTCATGTTCTCCATGGACAAAAAATAGCTTGTGCTACAGTTTAAAAATAAATAAATAAATGAGCTCTAGCCACAAGTGGTAAGGCACCAATTACAGACATAATGATCAAGAAGACACGTATCATACTAGGGTATGGTTCCCATGTGGCTCATAATTTCAAATCTTGAAGACTCACCATAGTATTGGCATGTCAAAAATTTGAAGAGATGCCAAAATTAGTGATCACACCCAATTCATGATAGCAATACATGAGGGACTTTAATTTCAAGGAAACTTGATACTACGTTATGCATAAATCTCATGCATATGGCGGTGCCCAAGGTATATGATTTTTGTTTCATAACTATTCAATGTGAATACAGTTGTGTGAGTTCATTTTTGGACTGTCCCAAAACTTGATGAAGTCAAGTCCAAAACATGAAAATGCATGGTCAATGCATGTAATATATCTAAAATAGTGTTTGGAGTCATGATATGGCATGACTTCTTCAAATTTTAGAACCAATGGTAACATTGTAATAATTCCTATTCACCACTTGGCATCTATTGGGCCATAACCCAAGCCCACATACATGTCAAAACTTTTGCTTGCTCCCAAATCTTTCATCCTTGTCTTGCGACATGCAAACTCAAAGCTCAAATTACAAGAAAACAATAAAGACCATACTGCCAGTAGAATTGAAACATATATGCATCCCTTTCTCCTACATTTTGTTCCATCCAAGGGAGATGGATAAAATTTATGTGCTTCGAGACATTGTGAATAAATGCTCTAAGTTGCAAGCCAAAAGATACTTCTATTGATATTTCTACGCACTCAAAGATAGAGAACTGATCTCAACATGATTTTGTGCATATGTCAAATATTGTGATTGAAGGATGAGGTAATTGGGTTCCATCATGAGGAAATGTGGAGAAAAGCATATTATAAGACATGACTAAGAGCTAGATATATATATACTAGATACCAGCAGAGATATATGTCAATAAAGATTAAAAGTCCAAGTTGATGGAATACTGCAAAAGAGCATATAATGTTTTAATGATTCATTAAACCTTATATTCATTCTTGATGCTTTTTGTACTAAGGAGCTAATATTGTAAATCACATGTGGATAGAATATACCGACAAAAGAATTGGTGGCAGAATTAAAGCAGATATGTCTCAATAGGAATGATCTCCAAGGTTTGAAAAGTGATCGTGAAAGTAAGTTAGTGCCACCTATCAAATGCAATTATGAAACCTTTCAAAAGGTCTAAATTGGAGAATATATCATTAGAATTTTCTCGTAGCTGAGTATAAGGAAATTTTTGAAGTCTCTTGATCTCTAAAAAAAAGTTAAACTTGAAAGGAATCAATTTTAATAAATGAAAGGAAAAAAGCTCATGAAAGGAAATAAATGTATGACAAAGTAAAGGTAGAGGGGTTCCACTTTTTCTTCTAGTAACTATAGACTATGTGCTATAGTAGGGAGGAGAATTTTTCCAAATTGATTCTATTTTCTTGTGAGGAAGAGAGAGCAAAGTTTATTTCTGAACTGTTTATTAGAGATAGGAGAAATTTTGATTTGTTAATGTAATGTTAAAGAAAAGAGTTTTAGTTTTTCTTAGGATCTTTTTTGTCTTCTATATTTAGAGAAGGGAGACTGGAGGATAATTGCATCAAAACTTTGATTAGGAGGCATTTTCCTCCCACTAATCACGATCTTTGCATTGTTTTCAATTTTCTCTAAAATACATTTCAATGTCATTGTTTTTGGATTACGCTATCATTTCAAAATATCTCCTAAACTCTAATTCTTTATTTTCACAAGAGGATTGAAATTACTTCTTTGATCTCGTTCACTTTGTAATGTAGTATTTTGGTAAATGAACTTTGTGTCATCTAATGTTCCTTGCTTTTCTTTTCTTTTTAGTCACTAAGTTTCTGCATCTACTTTATGTTTATGAGTAGATGTTTGTAAACCATTTGTGCTTTCTAGTTAAAAGCATCCATATTTGATTCATTGTAAATCATGTACAGGGAGCTGTACCTGATAAAATTCAAAGGAAGGTTGTCAATCCAATGATAACCTATCCAATTGTTAGTGCTAATTCAATCTTCCTATCTAGGCATTTAGAGTTAATTTGTGGTTATTTTCTTAGAAGATAATATGTTCACTAACAAAAGGATAGGCATTTTCATGACATCGTATGAGCATAACATTGTATGATCATAGCATCAAAGGGATCATAAGATCGTGAATCAGGAGATAGGGTGTTCTGATGCTACGAATGGTCAATGATCATAAGATCTCAAGCATGATTCTCTAGGCTCTTGAAGCTACGAGTAAGGTTGATTGTGCCAGCATATGCTCGTAAGATCATAGGAGGCATGAAAAAGTAAAGTGTTATTTTCAAAGTAGTCATCCATCAAATGAAGAGATAAAAAGTTGAATCGGGGTTTGCATCGTGAGATCGTGGGGTAAAGAATGTAGTGTTTCAATCTTATGATAAGGTTGTTGTTTGTGAGATTGGAAGGGTAAAATATGAAACCACTAAAGACACGACAAAGGGTTAGCTAACTGTGATCGTAAGATCATGAGGATTATGATTACTACTATCAATGTTACAATAGACTATGATCATACGATCATAAGGTCAAATTAACTATGTTTGTAGCATCATAAAAGGAAATTGAAGGATCTATAACCCTACACCAAAGGTGTTTTTGTAAGATCATGCAGTCGTAGGATCATAAGAAAGGATAGGGTGTTCTAATGCTACAATGAAGGGCATGATCATAGGATCTCAAGGGCATCATGCCTGGTAAATATAGAGGACATTCCTCTCACTACCTAGTTTATCCATCTACCCAGTTAGAATGATAATGGTCATTGTTTCTATCTTCTTAGGGATCTATTTCGTGAAAGATATGATTTTCTTACATCTAGACATGTACCAAGATCAAATATTTCCTAGATTTGTAGTGATTACTCTCTACAAACTTTAATGGTAGTGATTGAGCTTGTCTTAAAAAATAAGTTTCAAAGTTATGTTTGAACTATAAAAGCAAGTTTTGTAAACCCTCCAAGGGTCAATCAATTTAATCAAATTCTTATTCTATGCTTTGCTACTATGATTTCTTTTTATCTATGAATAAATATAGCTCTTTGATGTACCTCATTATCCCATCAATATTAGTGCACAACTTTCTTGCTTTTGTTGGTGTTTTGTTTTCATTCTTTAATCTGCATGACAATATCTACTTTTGCTTCTTGAATGTTATAGAGTGAAGTTTCTTCCTTGTAGCATTTCATTTGGTTCTTGATCTACATGTGATTTTTGAGTTAATGCAAAGGTTGAATTAGTTCCTTTTGGGATTATATGGATGAATAGTGCATTTTTAGGTAGAGATAGGGCCAAAAAAACTATTTTGGTGTATCACCCTTTTAGATTAGATCAGGTAGTTTTCTTTCATGCATTCCTTCTCCATTTTCTTGTCAAGAAGTAGTTAGATGCACCCTAATAGTAAGGATGTTGACCTTCTCCTAAGACTATGGTTTCAAGTTGCCTTTAGGTAAGACTTGTTTCCATGTTTCAAAAGGCTTCCTTTAGGTAAGACTTGAGGCAAGGGTGCATGCTTTTTTGACAAAAAAACCTTAGAATATCATTTTAATCTTCACAGACCTACCAATTTTGGACATTGTTAGGAATTGAAGGCTTGATTTGCACTTCAAATTTTGATAAGCTAGTAAAATTTATGTCATTAGGCTTTATAGAAATGTTTTCTAGTAACTCTACCATCATTTTATTACTCATATCCTTCCATATTATCCCAAAAGCATCAAAAATTTCTATCATATCCCAAACAACATTTTTATATTGTTTAAATCTTTCTTTCTTAGAAACATACATTCCTCTTATTTGGGAAACAATTAAGTCAGAATCATCAATGATATACAAGCACTTGATGCCATGTTTATGACCCAATATTAATCCTATCAGTAAAGCCTGATACTCTGCAATGTTATTTGTACATGGAAAATTAAGAGTAAAAGAGCACTTGTAAGGGATACACAAATACGTTATTCTTTCTCCTTATATTCCTAAGTCTTAATCCTTTACATTTTCATGTTATATCCTTAGGACTTTCAAGTTATGATCTTGCTATCATTCTACTTTCCACTCTGTCTCACATAGTTATGGCTTCACCCTTAGATAGACCATGAAGGTGTGAAATGACTATCACCATGGTTAGCAAAGATTCACAACATTTCATGTTTTCTTTTAGTTTCTAGTTGCAATGGTTCGAGGGTGAACTCCAATCAAGATAAGCACTTTTGCACAGTCTCAAGAAGTTAATATTTTTCTCCTCTAGCTCTTCACATCCTAATGATCAATCATGGAATGTGATTTGAAATGTCAATGAAAAAATATGGCACACAATCAAATCTAGAATATGAATCTATCTACAATGATTAGAGTAGTGAAATGGTGATCTTCTCTATTTGCATCTTCACTGGGAGTAAAATCTTAACCATGGTTAGAAGGATGACATAGTGATTGCCTTGATCTCTTGTTCATAGGGTTAAAATGTCTAAGTTAATGTTTAGTTATGACTGGGCAATCATAGTTAAATATTCACTTGGTCACACATTTACAATGAGCTAAGCTTAACCCATGGTTAGTATCGTAAAATTGTGGATCTCTATGTTTTGCATAGTTGTAGGGTTAAAGGATGGACTCTAGTTTCAATTCACAACCATGCAACTACCCTTCATTGTTTGGTCATAGAGGATTAAGGATAAATCATGGTTAATTCCATGAAGTAGTGAAAGTCCATTGATCACATTGTCATGGAGTTAAGTACTAATCCCCAATTCCATGTTGTGAGTTGGCAATAGGTGGACACCTGGCTTAGTGAACTCTAATCATCTCTAGTTATCTTGGTCTCATTATCATAGGAATCAAAATAATTCATCAAGTAAGGACCTTTTCTTTCAATTGATGCTTTCCATTAATGGGCTTCACAGTTTTAAGTTTTGACAATGCAAAGATTGGGAGTAGTTTTAGTTTTGATATCTACCATCAGATTGTTTAGAATCAATGTCTATCATATCCTCTCTTTTTGGAGATGTGGGAAGTTTGAACAAAGCAAGAATACAACCTGAGGACATGTGTCCAGGTGGGCCTGATCATTTAGTTCCTCAATCCTAGCATCACGTGGGTCAATTTTGAAGGAATATCTCATTGAATGAGGGCTAATCATTTAGCTAATGCATTATATTGATATACTTTGATGGTTTAAGTGGTGACCCTATGAAGCCAACAACCAAAAAAATCTAGTTCATCTTAGCATTGTGGGTGGATTTTTCAAGGCTTCCAATCTCACAATATCCCTTGTTGTGACATCATAGGAGTCTCATTGAAAAAAGACAGGTTGGTGTTATGATCTTATGACAAAGCTGTGGGATACAATCTTATGACATGTGAAGGATCACAAAGCTAATCTTGAGGTCTTCTAATATTATGATACTCATTTATTATAGCATCATAGAGATGTGTGGTCATGAAAAGATCCAGTCAAAACCAAGTTAAAGATCTAAATTGTTGACTAAGGAATTTTTGACATGTAATTTTGAGAATTCATATTTTTGGTATGATAAGTGTTTTTGTCAATAATGCCAAAGGGGGAAATTGTTGACATTAAGGTTAATTTTTCTATTAGTGACTTAACACTTAGTCAGTTGGTCTCATTGATACTGAGCTTATCATTCATCTAGTAGTGTTAACCAAGTGTTTCAGTTGCTACCAATCTAAATAGTTAAATTATAGTTCATGTTGAGCTTCATAGTATCTACTAAGCATCTGAGACAGTTTATAGTATCACCTAGGCATAGTAGAGTCTAGCAAGATTTCCAATAGAAGCAATGAAGATATTAATGTTAACTAAGCTCTATAGTGTTAACAAAGTATATCATTATCTATTGAGCTCACACTATTAATGAAGACAATCTAATGTTGACTGAGTCATGTAGTGTCAACTGAATGATTTAGTATCTACTAAGTTTCTTAGTTTTCACTAAGTCATACAATGCTAACCAAGTTTGTGCTACTTGAAGTCATTAGTATTCAATGTCAACTGAGTGCTAGAGTATGCCAAGTGTTAACAGTGTTTGTTGTGTGTCAAAACATCACCAAGTTTGTCTTCAAAACTTGAGTTACAATAATGGGATGACTTTGTAAATTATAATGAATTTGATATTGTAAATAATTCTAGAAGGTAATTAGGTGGATTGGTATATACGTAATGTATTGTATCATATCCAGAAGGTAATAAGAAGAATGATGTGAAGAAGTAAAAATCATATGAGTGACAATTGAAGAAGGCTACAAGTAGTATATAATATAACAAAGACTTATCTATCATAGTTAGGTGATTATTAGAATTCGATGAATCTCATTTAGAAAATAAAAGTCAAAAATCAAAGATCAGCCACTAATTCATCCTAAATAGGTGCATCAGTCAAATCCTTTAATCGAGTGGACTTAACAGTCTTTTTCTAAATCTCCTAATAGAGTGCATACTTCTATTTATGTTTGTAAATCCTTATTTGTAAATCCTTTAACAAGGTGGACCTAATAGTCCTTATTTCTCCTAACAGGGAAGATCACTAGAAGTGGTCAATTATAAGCTTTAATAGGCTAACTTTATACTGTAGTACTAAAGCTTATGGGTATCATCCCTACCCCAGTTTTAGTTTCTATTTGGAAGGTTTATGGGTCACCATATCTTGTGTAAAAGTGTTATCAAATTTATTGCTTTGATTTTTTCATGTATGCAATTAGAATAGAATAATATATAAAGGATTAATTAGTGAAGTAAGTTTAAAGTTTTATTGGTTCCTAATTCACCCCTCCCCTCTCAGTAATCTAGGCTACCTTATATTTTTAACACAACTGATTAGATATTTCTTCCATTTAGCGCCAAGCAAGATAGAAGACTCACCTTTTCCTATTGGATCACCTATAGAAAGAGCATTAGCATCTTTCCATATGTACTAAAGCCCAATATCTAATGAAAATGCATTAGACTTCACTTCTTACATCATAAGAATTTTAATTTCTTTATTGAAGTGCAAGAATATCTTAACCATGTATATCTTGTCTGAGGACTCCAATCCTCTCACCTTCCATGAAGCTATGAATGCATTCATCTAATCTTTTTTGGTAGATGATTCCATGGCACTCTTGAATTCTTTAAAATAGTTGGGTAAGCTGGCCTTTTTTTTGATGGAGGGGGGGAGGGGGTGTCCTTGGGTTGCCACTAGATTGGGGTGGTATGTCCCTTTTCTTCTTATTTTATTTAGTTTATTATGGATTCATAGGTGCACTAATTTAGAAAATCTTTCTATGTATTTTTTTCTCTATTGAAATGGAAAGTGGGGTCCATTGGAGTCTCCAACAAACATATCAACTTCTCTATTTCCCCCATAGTGTTCTCTAGCAACTTCATTTTCTCATCATTGAGCCCTCTATCTATCTCATGGTTTACACTAACACTCTTGTTTTTGGAGAAGTATAACAACTTATTTGAAGGTGAAGGTAAAGGAGATGAAGCTAGGATAACAATCACATTATAGTCATTAAGCTTTTCATTCAAGACCACTGAATTCCCACAAGACAACTCTTCCTTTGGATTGGAGTCAAGAGTGTCAATGGAATCCTAAGGATTAACAGGGAGAGAAATCATATGAGGATATTACTATATAGGAGAACCTATTGGGGGAATATAGAAAGTCATCCTGACTAGAGACTCAGGCTATTTTTCTCAATAATCTTTTCTTTTTTGGCAAGCATAAGAAGAACAAGTTGTTGGGCATTTAGATGCTATTTTTTTGGGCTTCAACTATCATTCCCAAACCCAAATCAAGCTCACTAACATCAAGGAGGGAACCAAGTTCTTTTTCCACATGCATGTGAATAGAAGGGTTAGATGATTTTCTACTAAATTTTTGTTTCATCACTTTCAAGGATGAATGTATATTACCTTATTCTTTAATCCCATTGGAGTTTCTAGGAATCTGATCATAAATAGATTCCACTGAAGGGTCTTGTACTTGGACAATGATAGATGTAAGCTTTTGTGGTGGTCTTGGGCTCAATGAAATTGAGTGAGGAGAGGATTTTTTTTTCTTTGGCAAGAAGAGGGCATTGCTTCTTTTGGTGGCCACCTTGCTTCTTTTGGAGTTTCAACACTAGTGTAGAAGGATAATAGAACCTTAATATCAGAGTTGGGGATGAGGGTGTTAGAGTGATCAATCCATATGAGACGTCAAATCTGTTCCACCAAATGGAGAATGAATGACCAAACAAAAGTTTACAAATTACCTAGAGTAATCTATCTTGGCCTTGACAACACAATAATTTCATCAGAGCATGCTTCTATAGACTAGGGGATAGCCCTAAAACTTCAACCCCCAACTTTCTAAAACTATTCATCCACTACTATATTTTGGGCATTAGGGTTAGCAAAGATAATAAGTAAAAGGCCCTTTTGAATCATTCTACAGAATGAGTAATGAAACCCTAGCTTATGATGCTAGAATTTTTCCAACCACTCATTTAGATAACTTCTTTATGGTATTGTATTTACATCCAGTGCAAAAAAGAAAATTACAATATTTTGAATCCTATTCTTTTCATTTTCTACTTCTAAGCACATTTGGGAGTTAGGTTGATTATGTTGTTGGGAAGGAGCCATCCTTGATGAATCTTGAAGTGATGAGGATTGTTCTATCATTCTACAATGTCTATTTAAAGGTTGGGGTAGTCCTTATGTTAGCTTTATCTTCCTCCCTTGCCCCTATTACCACCTTGACTAAGTGGAGGAGAGGAGTTAGGAAATCTTTGTTCACTATTTCCATCATTATGAGGGGAGGGAGGGTTAATAAATCCTGTATAATCTTTTGGTGTCCTAGTGAAATGGACACCATTAATTCCCTTGAACATATGAGGGCTTTGCATCATGGTTGCAGAGCCCTTCTCCCGAATCCTTCATTACTATCATAAGGACAATTTTTTAGTTTTATTTAGTTTTGGTTTTTGTTTTCTAATTGTTTTAGTTTCGTGTTTATTTTAAAATTTTAATTTCATTTATTATTTTATTTTTTTCTTGGTTTCTTTTTCTCTATTCCTCTATTTGTTTCCTTTTTATTTATTTTTCGTCTTTTTAAATTTTTTGCCTTTTTCTTTGGCCCTTTCTTATTTTTCATTATTATTTTTGGTTTAATTTTTATTTTCCATTTATTAGTCTTGCTTTATAAGAAGAGACTTATGTTTTCACTACATTTTAAAATTATTTTTCCCTTGAAAATAATTTAAAACCTTATGTAAAAGTGAAAATGGTTTTCTCTTATTTTTCTTGGCCTGCTTGACCTATTTGTTTTTCTTTTTATCCTCAACTAGTTAATTGGCTTTTCGAGATAAACTGACTCCCTTCTTAAATTTGGGGATTAAGGAGTGTACCAAAGTTGGTTATCCCCCTACTAGTATTTGACTCATAATTCTTTCATTAGTTTAATGGAGGATTGTCTTGCTTCAATGAAGACTTTGGACATCTCTTATGCCCAAAACCCTGAGTCTTAAAGGGCTAAGATGCATTTTCGGGTCTCAAATACATAAAAATTGATCATGGGAGATGTCAGGATGGAGAGAATGAGGTCCTTTATGATCACTATTTGGAGGATCATAGGAGGAAGATTTCTTGGGAAAAGACATTATGGATTCTCCCAGTTAATATTTTACCAGTTCCTATAGAAGCTAATGTGATACCTTTAGGAAGACTTGATGATTTGAAAATGAACCCCTCTCAATTTGCCCCCTCACTGGCTATGAAATTGTCTAAGATCTTAAATGATAATCCTCTACTTGGTGTTAAGGTTAGGGATGGTTCTAACTTGTTCTCTCCTTGTGTTATTAATGCTTCAACTCAACCATTGGCAGATCTCCAAACCCTAATTCCAAGTAACATTTATACTGATAGGTTTTTAGACTATTGTAAAACCAATGGTCTTTTTGGTAGATGGTGTGGGTTCAACCCATTTGGAACCAGAGCCAAGGAGTGTTTAGAGACATCTTAGAGGCATCTTACATCAATTCAATAAATTTGAAGCTCAATTTCAAAAGGTTAACTCATAGGTGATGGGTTTTTGGATGGATGAGGCTCTTTATTTAAAGGGGGAAAAAAACATTTGATTACATTTGGAGGATGTCCTTTCCAAACAAGAAATCTTATGATGACAAAAGTCAAGAGAGACCTGGTTGCAAGTAGGTGATAAAAAGACAACAATTTTCCATAATAACACCAAACTTAGGAGACCCTTTAATAAAATCACAAATTAAAATTTGTAATGGATCCCCTAAGGATAGCCCATCTGAATTAGAAAAATGAGTTCTCTTTTTTTGAGGATATCCTAAACAACCTGGAAGGGTCTTCCTTATTTTTTCAACCCTTATTTTTGGGCAATACCCACAAAATCATATCAAAGGAACAAAATAAAATCCTACTAAGAAATTTTTCCAAGGAGATCCCCAATATCACTTCCAAATCCATCTTGATAAGTCTTAAGACCTGGATTGGTTCCCTCCCTACATTTTCCAACAATGTTGGCATTTTTTGGGAGGGAGTTAGAAATTTTGGAAGCCTCCTTAAGGAATTTAACCATACTTTCTTAGAATCAATCCCTAATAATGATTCAATTGGAAGTAGATCAATTTAGATGGAATCATAGTTTCTTAAGGGGCAAATTACTCTCTATAGAAAAATGGGCTTTCAGGAATGCTACTTAAACTAGATATTAGTAACACTTATGATAAGGTTGATTGAATATTTCTCTGAAAATTCCTAGAAGCCTTTGGCTTTCCAAATCTGAGATCAATCTGATATTTGAATGTATATCAATCTCTAAGTTTTATGGTCTCCTAAATGGGATCCCTAAAGGTTTCTTCACACCCTCTAGGGGGCTTAGACAAGGGGATTGCATATCTCCCTTCCTATGTATCCTAATGTTAGAAGAATTAGGAAGAAAAGTTGATAAAAGATGCTCAAATAATGTAACTTAAGGAATCAAACCCTCTAATAATGAATATTCATCCACTCACCAACATTTTGTGGATGACATAATGCTTTATAATCAAGAAAGTGTGAGATAGATGAAAGAATTTAAAGATGTCCTTCTAATCTACATGCAGGGCTTTGGTAAAGAGATTAATCTATCCTAGTAAAAAATATTTTTCTTTAACTCCCAAATCCACTTAAAAGGATATTTGTAAAATTTTGAAATTTATTGTTGGTTTCTTTTTTCCTTGTAAATAACTAGGAATTCCTCTAGACCTAGATAAAAGGAACTATAGGACTTGGGATAGTCTTCTAGAGAAGGTTAAACTCAAAATCAATTCTTGGAAAGGTAAGTGGATATCCTATGCAAGAAGAATCACTTTACTTAAGTTGGTCTTATCAAGTATCCCTATTTATCAATTTTTAGCTATTGGTCTCCCAATACAAAAAAGAGATGCCTTAAATAAAACACTAAGAAACTTTTTCTAACAAGGTTTTGAAACTTGAAAATAAGATACCCCTTATGGCTTGGGATAAAATATGTAGGTCTAAGGAATAAGGAGGCTTTGGGTTAAGTAACTTAAAGGACCAAGTATTGGCTCTAGGGGAGAAAATAATATGGAGAATGATTAAAAACCCTCATTTGAAATGGCCTAGGGTCCAATATCATAAATATCCAAAGAATAAAGTTCTACTGAGTTTTTTAAGGAACAAAAACCATCCCAAGGGTTCAAGGATATAAAATTTCATGCCACTTTGTAGATTTATAATCTAGGATAAGATTACATGGAAAATTGGTAAAGGAAATAAAGCCAATTTTCGGTCAATCTCTTGGGGAGGCTATTAGATTATTATTAAAGTGGATAACCTTCATACTTACAAGATTTTCTTGGAAGAAAACCTTGGGATTTTGTTAAAGATTATGTGAATTTAATGTGGATAGTCCACAAGGTTGGAGGTGGAATTCATTCAATAATTTTAACATTCCCTTTAATGAGTTGTCTACCATAAATGACAAAGGAAAGAAGGATCACCTTCTCATAATAGGAGAATGTCTTGGTTAGGGATTGATCCAAGACTAGAAAATATAATCCAAAGGACAAGTATAACTACCTTTTGTAGCTTGAAGAGTCACCCAAAAAAAAATCTCTTAGAAACTATGTTGGGATGTTCTTCACACCCCCAAGGTTGGATACTTTTCGTGGTTGGCTTTGAAAAATAAAATCTTGACGAGAAATTATAGGTGATTTGGACAAAGTACTTGGTTACATTAGAAATTATCTTATTATCTAACTAGTAGATAATTAAAGCATCATTTATATTCGAGGAGAACTTGTCCCAACCTACCCTATAATTTTCTTTGAAGATTTGAAAGATTTTTGGGTTATTAGAGAAGCTTATAAGAGAACTATATGCTTCCTTATTCTTTTTTGTGGAGCTCTAGATTCAATTAAAAATGATTGGCTAGAGGAATACATTATTGCAGAAAGGCATCCAAGATTAGAGGTCACTTCAAGTGGCCATTTCTAATCTAAGGGAAGAAACTATAGATTGAAATGATTGACCTTCATCTAGGTTAGTTTGGGCTCTACTATTAAGTACATTTTTTGGCTTTGGGAGGTGGTTTTACATTCTAGGTTCTCTCCTTTTTTGAATATCCAAAATATCTCTAAACTAACTATTGGGACTTGTTATTTGTTATTTTATTAGCTCTTTATTATCTTTATAAGTTTATGGTAATTTGGTATAGCTTAACTAAACATGGTTACTTTAAATTTTGGTTCCCTTTTTTCTTAAATTGGTTTAACTACTTGCTATATTAGCATTACTATTTATTCTTTTTTAATCTAATATTTGATGGCTATTCAGCTTCCTAAAATTACTGGAACCAAGGATTTAAGTAGAAATTATGGCATAGCTAAGTTGATCAAGTAGTAATTAAAATATCAAAAACAAATATGACAAGGCTTAGGATGTCATTTTTATTTTTAGAGCTTCAATTTTTTTAAATTTTTTTTGCTTGGACCTCCAAACTCTAAAAGATAGCTTTGATAGTAATGCTTCTTTATGCTTGGACTTCTAGGTTGTGACTTTCTAGAGATTTAAATGATGAAATTTCTAGAAGTGGCTTGAGTAAAAATTATTTCTTTGATCTTGTTATTATATGTGTAAGCTATGATATCTGTAAATTGATGAAGTGACATAGTTTTGAACTGCTTCTAATGTTATGAATAGGGTTTAGGAAGAAGCTACTACAAGTTAAAAAATTTATATAATCTTTTGATTATTGCTAATTATCTTTTGGTATTTTGGTAGTATGCTTGTATTTGGTGGTTTGTTCAGAACAAGTTAAAAATGTGGATATCTGGAAATAAGTACCAACTAAGGTGACAATTTCAATCATCTTCAATTATTGTAATCAAAATTTTAAAGAAGGAAAGCCTTCTCAAGGCCCTAGAATGTCAGGGTATTTACTATTATGTATCTCCCCTTAATGCTTTGTCAGGGGTTTAAAAGAAATAATTAATTAATAATTGTAAAAGAAGGCATGCCTTCTCCAAGCCCCAATAATGAAAAGTTGTATAATCTGAAATAGGGCTTTAGTCTTAGGCTACAATGAGGATTTTCTACCATGTTCTTTTTACTCCAGTACTTGCACTTTGAACAGGATTGAAAAATATAAAATATAAATACTTTAAAACTTCATAGAATAGGGCACTTGCCTTTTACTGATCAAAATAAATAAATAATTTTAATCAATTAAAATAATATTACATAATATATTTTAAATTTATATATATATATATATATATAAATGAGCATTAACCATTAAACCTAATGAGCATAAATATAATATAAGACAATATTGTGGACTTATCTATTTGTTTGATTATAAAATCAAAGTTGACAAAATATTTGACCTCTTTGTTGGATTTAATAAAGTTTTGGGTGCAAGCAAGGAAAAATAAGGTAAATACAACCCTAATTTAATTAAGTTTCACTTCTTGGAATATGTCCAGAGCTGCACAACCATGGAAGAAGACCAAATTTTGATAGGTTTTTTGGATAAATTCTCTAGATGAATTTTCTTACATAGGTGTCTTAATTTCTGAAGCTTGTCCTACTACTTGTGTGGTTCCTTTTCTACTAAAAAATCAATTTTCCATGTGAAACATTGTAAATTTTGATTTAGCTCTTGATAGTTTCACTAAATATTATTGTAGTCTTATATCTCAATTCTTTGTCATGGCATTCTACATTTGAGCATTAAAAATTTATTTTCAAGAGTAAGCTCTATTACAATTGTTTATAAAACCCTACAGGAATGAGATTAGTTCTAATAAGAGGTAAGCAATGAAAAGTGGAAGTAATTTTGGAACACTTGCAATAGAAGATAGAGAAAAATAATTATTTTCTACAATTTCTAAAATCCTTTTTCTTCATTACATAAACTTGAAAATTAAAATTAGATATAGAATGATTGCATAGGATGATTTAGTGAACATATAACTATGACTTCTATAAGGGATTGTACATGGTTGCATACCACTCCAATAACTGTGCCTTTTCAATCTCATGTCATGTGATTTTTGTTGTCTTAATTACTATTAAGTGCCTATACATGTAAAAAATTACTATTTTCTTAATTTGTAGAGATGTGCACATTCACAACTAAACATACCAAATCAATAATTGAGCTTTCTAAAAGCAATTAACCTAGCAACATTTTTTAACATTATTTTTTCTAAGGATATACTAAGGTTGCATTTTTAAATCATCATAGTTGTACGCAAGTTGATATATAATTGTGTTCAATGATGAAATGGAGATTAAATGAAGCACACAAGTTTAGACCAAACATTTTTGCAAAACCTTCAGAGCTAATTTCTCAACAATATATTTTTCTTAAGTTTTTTTTTTCTTACTTCTTTCATTTTTTAGTTAATTTATGTTTTACAAAATTTCTTGTTTTAATTTGATTATTTTTTCCATTTTTTCTTCTTTTTGTTCTTTGAATATTACGCCTCCATTATTTGATTTTCCTTTTCCTTTTTGCTTTTCATTTTTCATTTTCTATTTTTATTATTTCTCATTAAGGTCCTTGGAGTTTGTGTTTTCTCTTTCCCCTCTCCCTTTGCCTCTTATTGTATTTGTAAGTGTTGGTGTAAATAAGTATTCACTATTTACACTTTATTAAGTTTACTTAGGTTAATGCATTATTTTATTATTTCTTAGGTGAGACACTTAGGATTTTGCGTACTCTTATGAGTTGTCATGTTGATAACACTAGAGTAAGCAACTCTAATTCAGCACATGGTGTCTACAACACTAGAGTTTGCATAATTAACTGAGTTGTCATGTAGACAACATAGTTATTCACACTCCTTTTTTAGCAGATAGTGTCTACAACATAATTTTGTGTGCTACACTTTTGTAGGCTTATCCTCTCATCATCGCACTTACTCTTGTGCTTAATGGAGGATAATTCACTCTTGGTGGACATGTGCCTAGTTGTAAGACTTATCAGTGTGCTGACTCCTAGAAATTCTAAAAGCATTCCAAAGGCCTTTATATTGAGGCACTCCTACTGTATATGTGTAGAACATTCAATAACAATAAATCAATTTTGGATATTGTTATTCTGATCATACCTTGGTCTATTCTTGTGGACATGTGCCTAGTTGTATGACTTATCATGTTGTTGATTCCTATGCATTCTAGAAGCATTCTAGAGGCCTTTACATATAGGCACTCCTAGTGTACTTTCGTATTGCATGAATATCATATCATCATTCTGATCATACTCTTCCGGTCTATTGTTGTGCTTGTGCTTGATTTCCTTGGTCTTGGGTGAATTTTTCTCTGAGGTAAATTCTTACATGATATCAAAGATATACCAAATTCTTACATGGTATTAGAGCTAAGAAAAATTCTCTCCACATAGCCATTCGAGACCATTTTCTTGTTTCACCTCTTGGAGGACCTCAACTCAGATCTAGAGCATTGTAGTCATTGGGAGCATCTAGAGCCAAAGTGGACCTCAGCATTGCATCTGGAATGTTGATTTGGTGAAATTTGACTATAAATTTGCCTACCCTAGGCCACAATCAAATTTGTGACAAAATTATTTTTGCAAACTAGCAAATCTCTGAATTTAATTTTTAGACCTACATATTTTATTATTTCAGTCTCTGCAATTTCTCTACATTATTTTTTGGATCTGTATATTTTATCTGGAAAAATTTTGGCCATCAGGCCAGTAGGAGAGATTTTTTGTAGGTAAAGATTGGAACTTGTCAGTGCTAATCAAATATTGGCATCATATTTAGAAGGTCAAAACACCCCTAAATCAAATTTTGTTTCACCAAAATCAAACATTTGAGGTGAAATCTAGAGTCAATTGATTTTTGGAGGTGCAATGACTACGATTAAGAAAAAATAATAACAGAGGTGATTTTCAAACAATGATATCTTTGTCATACGGAATCCTTTCTCCAAAAAATTTTATTTGTTTTGGGGTAGAATTTCATGATCTACAATTGGTGCAGGATGTTTGAGTTCTTTGTTCCTAAATTTTTTTGCAAATTGCAAATCTCTATTTTTGCAACCTCAAATGCTTAGTTCAGACTAATCTAGACTCCAAATCAAGTTCTTTTTTTTTTTTTGAAAGTGAATAATTTTTCTTCTACTTTCTAGATCTATAATCAAATTATAGGCTTATGTGGATAGAAATATCACTTTAAAAAATAGGTCCTTTCTTTGCATTGCATTGCTTTAAACTTCTTGTATTTTTGAGCTACATTGTAAAGTTTCGGATTTGAGCCTAAAAAGGCAGTTGTAAACAAAAAAATCAAAAGTTCACATTGTAAATTTTGACAAGTGGCCTATTATACACCCACTATCTATAAATTTCCCAATCATATATTAGGGGGTTCATTGATAAGTACATCATGGATGAGGAAGATTTAATTACCTTGACAACACAAAACTATATGCAATGGAGTCAATTGGTTCTTACTTATCTTAGTTAGCATAATGCATTGCCATATGTGAAAGGACTTTCATACAACAATGACACTAGTTCCATCATTTGGCATGCCCTCTTTCTACATATGGATATGGAGGTTATGGATTCACTTGACGACATGAAGTCAACTAATTTATATGATATTTGGATCTATCTTTGGGAGATGTATGGAGATCGACACATTCCTCCATTCCCAAAAGATCTTTTTACCTCTAGTTGTAGTTTCATCCTCTCTAGATGACATCACACCTCCTAATGCTCATGTTGCCATTTTAGTCACAGATGCTTTTGATTCAATGCAATAAGAAACACCATGTCTTCCTACTTTAGCTTCATGTGACAACTTTTTTTCAGACATTGTAGGTCTGTTGTGGAGTCTCACATTGAATATGTGGGAGACATCATTGATTATATTCATCTTCTCTTTGTTGAGGTGAATACTTCATCCATTATCATAGTGATAGGTTCATGTACTTCAACATAGCAAGGTACACCTTGTCTTCCAGCTCCAGCATCAATGGATGAAATCTTGATAGATATTTTAGTTTTGTTTTTGGAGTCACACATAGTAGATTTGGGAGACATCTTTGATGATCTACATCTTCTCTTTGATGAATCAGAATCTTCTTTAGTTGTCATGAGGGCGCATTCTGACCCTCCTATCCATTCTCTACATGATCAGTCTTTCCAGGTTGATGTGATTGTGGATCCTTGTGTAAAAAAATTGTAGGAGGTCTCTTTATCATTTGAGGAGATATATGGTTCTTTAGAATAGGTTCTACATCCATCCTTGCAAGAACTACACTTGTTCTTTTTAGTAGTATTGGAAGGAGTGACCATTAGCATCAACACAGGGATAGTTGAGCAAGTTTTAGAGGTACCATTCATCTTTGGGATTCTTTCTACACAAATGGGAAGCATCTCACCTATACCTCTACCATTATTATTTTCCAAAGGGGAGGAACATTATTCAGTAGTCATGGATCACCTTCAACATTGGAGCAACTCTCACCGATCAGCACTCTATGTTTAGGGGGGAACTACCTTGTCTCTTTCTTCTTCTCTTTTATGGGGGGAATTCTTCCTCTTATCAGGTTTTGTCCTTCTACTTCTCTTTGTTGAAATCTAATTGAAAATATCACTATTAAAGAGGGAGATTATTGAGAAGAAGGGAGATTGTTGATAAAGAATGTTTTCTATCATTTTTTTATCATTGATGTCAAATCTACTTTTTTTTGGAATGACAAATGCTTATAAGATCTAAGTACTATCACTTATTTGATTGATAAAGAGGATTTAATCAATA
This sequence comes from Cupressus sempervirens, assembly GCA_028749045.1. Lineage (NCBI taxonomy): Eukaryota > Viridiplantae > Streptophyta > Pinopsida > Cupressales > Cupressaceae > Cupressus > Cupressus sempervirens. The sequence goes on from CM053784.1 coordinate 383,904,878, forward strand.
AGATGTAACAAAAGCACCAAAGGAAAAGTTTGATGTATGATTTTTTAATGAAGTATAAGGATTAGTTAAGACAACGATAAAATGATGTATTGATAATACACTTGAAGATATAGAGGTTGGCTACACTTAGAAACTCTAAAAGAATAAGTTGTAACAAAGTTGTCTGCAAATCTTAACTAAATTCATAAGTGGATGTCGAGCAAGTTAATTCATGCCAAGAAAATTATCAGTAAGTGTCAAGAAAATGTAAAATCTAGTGTGTGCTAAGTGAGACAGAAGGTGCCAAGCAAGTTTAGGTGTCAAGCTAGACAGAAATGTAATAGGTGTCAAGCATCAGTAAAATTTAGTTGATACCGAGTGAATTCACAGTAGTTGTCGAGCATTAGAAAAACTTAGTTGATTCTGAGTAACACAGTATGTGCCAAGCATCAAAAATTCAATAGTGTCGAGCTACTACATTAATTGAAAGACAAAGATTTGCCTAATCTGAGCCAACAAGTTTTTTGCCTTGGATACTCCATAGGAAGTAAAGCATATAAGTGTTTAATACTAACACTAACAAAATTGTGGAGAGTGCAAATGTAAACTTTGATGAGCACACAAAAGTTCAAGTTGATGAATCCATCAAGAAATTAGAAGAGTACAGATCCTTTGTATATTTCTATGAAGGAATGCCTACTAAAGAAGAAGTTGCCAATCAAGTTGGGAATCAACAAGAAGTTTTAATATCTGTTGAATGACAACCAATGAATGTCAAGTTGCACTTAGAAGTTGAGTTGTAGAATGAAGAAAATGCACATTCTAATTTTGAAATCAGTATACATGAAAGAGATGATGAAATACTTGAAAGAGATGTGCACAGTGACTCTGGAGCTGAAAGACCAAACATGGAAACAAGGACAAAACCAAGGTTATCTAAGTATGTGAGAATATATCACCCTAAAGAACAAATCTTTGGTCACAAGGAAGCCAAACCAATGACAAGGAACAAACTAAGGAATGAATCATGTTTACTGAGCAAGATTGAACTCAAAATAGTGAAGGATGCACTACAAATTGATGACTAGTGTAAAGCTATGGAAGAGGAGATTGATCAGATAGAGAAGAACAAAACCTAGACTTTAGTTCTAAGACCAACTAATAAGAATGTGATTGGTACCAAGTGGGTATTTAGGAACAAGCTAGATGAGAATGGTGAAATCACAAGAAATAAGGCTAGACTAGTCTACAAAGGTTATGCACAAGAAGAAGGACTGGACTATGGGGAAACATTTTCTCCTATTGCAAGGATGGAAGGAGTAAGAACTCTACTTGCATATGTTGCTTACAAAAGTTTTAAAGTCTATCAAATGGATGTAAAGTCTATTTTTCTGAATGGTATACTAGAAGAGGAAGTCTACATAGAACAACCAGAGGGATTTGTTGATGACAACAAGAAGAATATGGTTTGCAAACTGCATAAAGCACTTAATGGTTTGAAACAAGTTCCTAAAGCATGGTATGAGAGACTTCACAAATATCTAGTGAAGATAGGATTTGAGAGAATAGATGACAACAACAACCTATATATCAAGGTAGAAAAAAGTAAAGACATTTTCATATCTGAAATCTTTGTTGATGATATAATATTTGGAGGAAAAGATGCACTATGCAAAGATTTTTCTTATCAAATGAAACATGAGTTTGAGATGTTAATGTTTGGGGAAATCAAATTCTTTGTTGGATTATAAGTACATCAACTAAAACATGGTATATTTTTTACTCAATCAAAATATATCAAGGAGATACTCAAAACATTTGGCTTAGAGGATTCAAAACTAGTCAGTACACCAATGGTAACAGAACATAAGTTATCCAAGAATGATGAGTCACCTGAAGTAAATCAGAAAATGTACAGATCAATGATTGGAAAGTTATAGTATGTTGTACACAGTAGACCAAACATTGCATTATCTATTGGAATAGTGGCAAGATTTTCTACAAACCCAAGAGAAAATCATCTTATGGCAGTAAAAAGAATAATGGGGTGCCTAAAAGGAATATATGACTTTTTCTTATACTACAAGAGGATTGAAAAGTTTGAGTTGAATGCCTACACTGATGCAGATTAGGGAGGTAATATAGATGACAAAAAAAACACCAATGGAGGAGCACTTTTCTTAGGTAAAAGATTAGTCACTTGAACTAGCAAAAAGAAAAGTTATACATCATAGTCCACAACTGAAGTTGAGTATGTTGGTGGTGCTATTTTGCTGGTGCTATCAACTGCACCAATATTTTATGGATCAAGCATCTATTGAAAGGTATGAAAGAAGAGATAATTGAACTTGTGATACTATATTGTGATAATACAAGTGCCATCAACATATCAAAGAATCTTATGATGCATGCCAAACCAAAGCACATTGCAATTAAGTATCATTATGTGAGAGAATTGGTCGAAGAAAAACAAGTGAAGATGGAATATGTCAACTCAAAGGAACAAATTGCTGACATCTTCACAAAACCATTACCTAAAGATGCATTTGAATATCTTAGAGTTAAGTTAGGGGTGATACCCTATCCAAAGTCATTTAAGTAACAGCAAGACTGCCCTACATCAAATGAATTGATTGCTAAAATGATATAAATTGATGTAAAGGATACTCACTTTAGGTTTTGCCTAAAGTAATTAAATTACTAAAATTCCAAATCAGTCACAAGCAAGGTGACAAAGGGAGCAATTGGAGTTCCTACAAATGCTACACTTGCATGATAAGATGCTAACATAATATGTCTTTGGCATTGTTTTCAAAGAGGGAGTAATAGCAAAAATTGATCAAACATGTAGAGAGACTACAAGATCAAATTTGTAGAGGGAGAAATAGTAGAAAATAATAGAAAGGAAGGAGAAAGGAAAAAATAGTTAAGAGGGAGAAGCAGAACCAAAGGAATCAATCAGGATAACAAATCAGAGAGGGAGTAGAACAAACAAAAAAAGGAGAAGACAATGTATCAGCAAAAGAAAAATCCCTAATACTTTGAAAGAGGGAGTTATATAATTCAAAGGGAGTTATAAGAAATTCAAAATTGCTAATAGAATGACAAATTATGGATACAGAGTTTTCTTTTTTGGCATTTGACTTACTATTTTAACTTACTTAGCATTTTGATAACTTGGTTGATTAGTTTGATTTGCCATCAATAACAAAGAGGGAGATTGTTGAAATCTGATTGAAAAGATCACTATTAAAGAGGGAGATTATTGAGAAGAAGGGGGATTTTTGATAAAGAATGTTTTCAATCATTTTTTTATCACTAATATCAAACCTATTATTTTTTGGAATGACAATTTCTTATAAGATCCAAGTACTATCACTTAGTTGATTGATGAAGAAGATTTAATCAATAAGATGTAACAAAAGACCAAAGGGAAAGGTTGAGTTATGGTTTTGTAATGAAGTATAAGGATTAGTTAAGACAATGGTAAATTGATGTATTGATAATACACTTGAAGATATAGAGGTTGGCTACACCTAGAAACTCTAGAAGAACAAGTTGTAACAAAGCTATTTGCAAAGCTTGACTAGATTCATTAGTGGATGTCAAGCAAGTTAGTTCATGTGAAGAAAATTATCAATAAGTGTCGAGAAAATGTAAAATTTAGTGTGTGCCGAGTGAGACAGAAGGTGTCAAGCAAGTTCAGGTGTCGAGTTAGATAGAAATGTAATAGGTGTTGAGCATCAATAAAATTTAGTTGATGATGAGCGAATACATAGTAGGTACCAAGCATCAAAGACACTTAGTTGATGTTGAGTAACACAGTATGTGCCAAGCATTAGAAATTCAATAGTTTCAAGCTACTACATTATTTGAAAAGTCAAAGATTCACTAGATCTGAGCCAACAAGTTTGTTACCTTGAATTTTTTGAACCAGATGGAAGATAAGAATGATGAGCTGGTGGTACAGAATTCTAGGTAAACCATTTTTGGGCAAATATAGGTGGATTCTACATGATGTTTCTAGAAGAAACAAGATAAGGAGTAGATACATTGTATCTTACCTAGTCCATTCAAACAAAAAATAAGAGTAGGAAGATTAGAGCAAGAAAAGTATTCAAGACCTCTATTTAAGGAGTTACAGGTCAAGAAGCAAGAATGATAAGAGGGAGTGTGTGATGTCAAGGAGAAGGCATCGCAAGGGAGGAATAAAGTATAGAGACTCTACTTCAATAGGTGACCATAGAGGTGACTGCATTGGCACAATGAGCATGGAAACTTGAGGAGACAAAGCTTGAAAGGAGGACAAGTTGTCAGAGCTACAAAGACTAAAAGCCAAGCAAATTTTGTGAATTAAATTGAGATCTAAAATCTACAAGTTATGTTGTGAGTTATATTAGATCAAGAGCCCTTAAAGTTAGTCTCTAGCAATTGTATCAGTTACAGAAAAATCCTATGGACTTAAGTTAGTTTAAGAGCCATTTGTAAATCCTTTAACAAGGTGGCATTCCAAGTGAATGTTCTAAAGTCCTTTAACTAGGCCCACTTCTAATAGGGTGGTTGAAATCCTTTAATCAAGTCACATTTAACAGTGTGTTTTATAGCCTTTAATAGGGCAAGCCTTTCACAGGGCATCACTTTAGAAGAGTGAGAAAGGAGTAGCATGTTACTGGTGGTTTTTCTCAAATTGGGTTTTGACATAAATCATGGTGTTATGTGTTGATTTTTCATCTCTTATTCTTGCATGTTGATTTATTAGTAACTTGCTAAGAAGAATTTTTAGCTTGGATGCATGGTTAGTTTAAATGAGCTCACTATAATTAGTGAAAAGTTTTATCAAGACATTTGGACCTTGAATAATTGATTCACCCTCCCCCCCCCCCCCTTTCTTAGTTATTCTAAAGCATTTCTAACACTCTTTTGTATATACTTGATGTATGTCATAATGGGGGGGTCTTGATTACTCCATCCATCCATGCATCTTTTTTTTTCATCTCTCTTTTTGGGAGAGGGTTTTTTCCATGAGGTTTTCCCTCTTTCTCCACTTTATGAGAGATTGCATTTAATTATGTACATGGTTACCTAACAAGCCTAGTAGCTAGGAACCATCTTGCATTTCATCCTAGCTTTCATAAGCTTAAATGCATTCCCCTAGGTTGCACTTAAGGGGGGGTGTTGGTGTAAATAAGTATTCACTATTTATACTTTACTTAAGTTTACTTAGGTTAATGCATTATTTTATTATTATGCATTATTCTATTATTTCTTAGGTGAGATACTTAAGAGTTTTCATACTCTTATGAGTTTTCATGTTGACAACACTAGAGTAAGCAACTCTAATTCAGCACATGGTGTCCACAACATAATTTTGCATGCTACACCTTTGTAGGCTTATCCTCTCATCATTGCACTTACTCCTGTGCTCAATGGAGGATAATCCATATCTGGTGAACATGTGTCTGGTTGTATGACTTATCATGTTGCTAATTCCTATGCATTCTAGAAGCATTCTAGAGGACTTTATATATAGGCACTCCTAGTGTACTTTCACATTACATTGGATGAATATCATATTGTCATTCTGATCATGCTTAACTTTGTTAGGTCATCTGTTCCTTTGGTGCCCATTGAGTTGGTTGGTCCCTTATCACTCGTCATTAGCTATCAGTTGGGGAGTGGTGCCACAATTGGTGGTGAGGTCCTTTATTCCATTCCTAGGCCATATGTTAGGTGTCATTAGGCATATGATCTCCTACCTCTTCCCCCAACCCTTCCTTCTATAATCACATGGATGGGTAATCGACCCAGGTATTGTCCCCTTATAATATAGTAGGTAGGGTCTGGTGGTCTTCTAACTAAGTCTCCCATCTAGCATTTACTCCTTATCATGTCCCATCCATCTGTGCACCAGAAATCAATTTGTAGCTAGTCTACTATTGTGCTTGTGCTTGAGTTCCTTGGTCTTGGGTGAATTTTGCCCCAAGGAAAATTCTTACAGTAAGTTTGTAATTCACACAATTTTCTCCCCTAGATTTCTCTTGCTTCCTACTGATGGATCATATAATGTGATTTGAAATATTGATGAAAAAAATGACACATAATCAGTTCCAGAAATGTTTCCATAGTCATTCTTAATGTTGTTCACATGCCCAATGCACCAACCATTCCTTTTGAATAATGTATTATAGAGGTCATTTTCCTAAAACTAATCTATAATATTTTCAACAATTTACCATGTAAATTATTCGCTAATACCATCAACTCTCATAGAACTCACAAATAACTTCACAAATGAGAATTGGAACATGAGAGTTTAAAAGATATTGCTAGCAATAGCTTCGGTTAGATTAGTTTGATAAGAGACAAATTATGTCATTATGTTTATCAGTAACATTTCTATCACTGATATATATATATATATATATATATATATATATATATATATATATATATATATATATATATATATATATATATATATATATATATATATATATATATATGTATGTATGTATGTATGTATGTATGTATGTATGTATGTATGTATGTATGTATACACAAACACAAACATATACACACACACACACACACACACACACACACACACACATGTGTGTGTGTGTGTTCATACATATATGTATATAATATATATATATATATATATATATATATATATATATATATCTATGTATGTATGTATGTATGTATGTATGTATGTATGTATCTGGTAATATTACTATTATATCTAATAATTATTAATCAATGCCAAAATATGACCAATACTATTTCAATCAAATAATATGATTGAATCAATCACATGTCAAATACTATTATCTTCATAACGTAATAGATTGTAACCTCTACTTTTATTGTGACTAAACAAACAATTATTCTTGTTGTTAATAAAAGTGTTTGTAATTTGAATTGTAAATGGTGGCATTGGGAGTTCGAGTGAGGCCCATGCAAGGACATGTCCCTATGTAGAGACATGTCTCTGTTATTTCATATATATAATAAATCAAATTGTTGCACTTGAAACACATTGAAATATACAACAGTGGTATTACAAGTGTGGTCATCATATTTGCATCTATACTACATAAGCATTTAAGATATACTTACAATTAAACAGTTGAAATTACTTGTTCAAATTTGCAAAATAAAGTTACAACATTCATCTCAAAGAGATCTATTAAGATAATCATCATATCAAGAATCATATATATACATATATATACACACATGTACATGTACATATACATACAGTTGGAATTATAGATGGAGTAACTGAGAGCGGGGGGGGGGGGGGGGGTGGATGAATCAATTACCACAAAAATAAATCCACAGATCCCTTAGATGTCTTAAATAACTAATTATTGTTGTCACTCGGTAGCCACACAGAAAAATTTTGTAACTCGGTAGATTAACTTGTTAGTAATCTTTAAGCATTCACAATCATTAACATGCATGCAAAAGAAAATAACATGAACACAAGAGACACCAAATTTAACGTGGAAACCCAATATGGGAAAAACCACCAAGTAACTAGCTACCAATTTTCACTCTTCCAAAGTGAGCCCTGTTAGGAGCCAACCTTGTTAAAGGTTAAAAAACACACTATTAGGTGTGACCTTGTTAGAGAATTTAATCACCCTGCTAGGAGTGGTCTTGTTAGAGGACTTTAGAACAATTCAGTAGAACTGTCCACCTTGTTAGAGGATTTACAAAATGGTTGTTAGACCAACTCTATTAAGAAATTTAGGAATTACTGCTACAATGGTGAAAAAGTAACAATAAGTGATCTGAATGAGATGCAACTGAACTGTGATGTTATAGATCTCTGTTTTGCTTCAATAGATCCTCTTTGATTGAATACAACTTTTCTTCTTCTAAAGGATATCTGATCCTTCTTCAAAGTTTGCTCACACTTCTTCTTCACACAATCAATTCACTTGCATGCTCGCTCATTCATACATCCATCCATACATTTGAAATCACAACTTGACCTTTTATTTATACATTACAGAATGTCAAGTCATCTCATTTACAAGTTACATTTACCAATAAACAATACATCAATCGGCTACAAACATTACATGAAACAAATAAACTTTATTTTCCAAAATAATGAACTCCTTCATTGGCCGACCCTACTTGGTAAATACTGCTCAAAAAATGATTTATACTGTTAACCAGGTGAAGCTCGATAAACACTAAAAACTCTAAAAAATCCTTTGGAGACAAAGTGAACTTAGTAAGAACTAAATTTCCTTCACTGACCTTGTGAGCTCGGTAGAAACTAATTTCTACCACAGAAGCCTTCAGCGCTCGAGTGAGCTCAATAGAAACTGTCTTTATAGTGTAACTTCTAGAAATGCTTGGTAGACTCTATAATTCACTTTGCTAACCTTCTGAGCTTGGTAGACTCTATCTTTTGCCTTGCCGACCAACTGATCTTAGGAAATTCTGATTGATAACTAATATGACATTTGTCTAACATCAAAGACAACACACAATTGAATGATTGTATCCAACAATCTCCCTCTTTGGCATTGATGGCAACATAACATGTCATACTAGAATAAAATTTGAAAACAAGTCTTTTCTAATAGAATGTTTCTCCCTCTTACATTTCATTATGCAAACTTTTCAAATATAGTAATCTCCCTCTATGAAGGAATTACATAGCTTCTTTACAATCATCAAACTCTTCACAAAAAAATTTAAATTTCATAAAGATATGACAGTATACTCTCCCTCTTTGACAACACATGTAAAAGACAACACAAACCAAATGAATAGCATGTACCTTATGTACTAATTCATATGCAATATTTCCATGATTATTCTACATCAACTGAAAGATCTTCAACTTGATACCTATTGATGCATCACTAAAACTTCATTTTAGTGAGCTTTAGATAGGGGAATGACCCCTAACTTACCTCTTAGATACAAAAATGCATCCTTAGGTAAAGGCTTGGTGAATATGTCAGCAATTTGTTCTTTTGTATGGACATATTCCAATTTGATCTCCTTATCCTGCACCAATTCTCTGACAAAGTGATACTTTATTGCAATGTGCTTGGTTTTTGAATGCATCACTAAATTTTTAGATATGTTAATTGCACTTGTATTGTCACAAAACATAACAACAGGTTATTTGATTTCTTCCTTCATACCTTCCAATAACTGTTTGAACCAAACAATATTAGGACAATTTACTACTGTAGCAACATACTCTGCTTCTGATGTGGATTGGGATATGCAATTTTTCTTTTTACTTGTCCAAGAAACCAACCTCTTTCCAAGAAAGAAAGCTCCTCCACTTGTACTTTTTCTGTCATCAATGTTTCCTGCCCAATCTACATCAGTAAACACTTTTAAATCCAAATTACCTCCAAATTTGTACCATAATCCATAATCCTTAGTGCCTTTCAAATATCTAATGATCCTTTTGATTTCCATGATGTGATTTTCTCTTGGTTTTGCTAAAAATCTTGCTACAATACCAACTGCAAGGGCAATATCTGGCCTTGTATGCACTACATACTACAACTTTCCAATCATAGATCTATACAATGTCTGATCTACCTCCTTTCATTCATCATCCTTGGTAAGTTTCAATCTAGTACACATAGGAGTCCTAACTGGTTTGTAGTTTTCCATACCAAAATTTTTCATTATCTCCTTGATATATTTAGATTGAGTGATATAGATGCCATTCTTACTCTGCTAAATTTGAAGATCAACAAAGAATTTAATCTCACCAAACATTGACATCTGAAATTCCTTGTTCATTTTCCTTGAAAATTCTTTGCAAAGATCATCATTCCCTATGAACAAAGTATCATCCACAAATATTTCTGCCAAAATAATCTTATTATCTGGTCCTTCCTTGATATTCAAGCTACTATTATCATTAGTTCTTTGAAAACCAATATGAATAAGATAGTTATGCAATCTTTCATACCATGCTCTAGGTGCTTGTTTCAGAACATACAATGCTTTGTGTAATTTGCAGACCATGTCCTTCTTGTCTATATCAACAAAACCTCCAGGCTACTCAATGTAGACTTCTTCATCCAGTATACCATTGAGAAATGTTGACTTAACATCCATTTGATAAACCTTAAATCCTTTGTATGCAGCATATGCAAGTAGGGTCTTGACACCTTCCAATCTTGCAATAAGAGCAAAAGTCTCTCCATAGTCTATTCTTTCTTCTTGAGAGTATTCTTTGCATACCAATCTAGCTTTGTTCCTTGACACCTTACCATCTTCATTCAACTTATTTTTGAATACCCACTTAGTTCCAATCACATTTTTATCTTTAGGCCTGGGTACAAGAGTCCATGTTTTGTTTTTCTCTATTTGCTTTATCTCTTCATTCATAGCCTCAATCCAACTTTCATTTTCTAATGCATCTTTGACACTTCTAGGTTCAAAATCAGCAAGTAAACAAGTACCTTTCAACTTACTTATTGTCATAGTACCTTCATATTTGTCTCCAATGATCTGTCCAATGCATGATGTCTCCTGACATATTTAGCTAATATAAGTTCCTTGCTTTTTGAATGAATTGTATTCTCATCCTCTTGCACTTCAACTACAAGTTTTGGTTGTTCTATCTATTGCTTGTGTCTTTTAGACTCGGTAGGCATTGGATCGGTAACATCAAAATGTGACTCAGGTTCCTATAGCTCAATTTGAACTTCTTGCAACTTGGTTACTAAAGACTCGGGAGTAGAAGATTCCTGATTGACAGGTGTATCTGGCATAGTATCAGGTTCAATGAAAACAAATCTCTTGTAGTCTTTTAGTTCCCTTTTGCTTTCTTCTTTAGTTATTTCTGCAAACTCATCAACTTTCACATGTGCACTTTCTATGACTTTGTGAGTAGACAAGTTCAAACATCTATATGCTTTATTTTTGCAAGAATAACCAAAAAATATTCCTTCATCACCCTTCACATTAAATTTTCCTTTTATGGATTCTTTCAAAATGAAACATTTTCTTTCAAATAATTTTAAGTAACTTACATTAGGTTTATAGCCATACCATAACTCATAGGAGGTTTTGAATGAATCCTTCTTTAGCTGTACTCAGTTCAAGGTATGAACTGTAGTGTTGATAGCTTCCTTCCAGTATTTGATAGCAATGCTCTTTTCAATCATTAAGGTTCTTGCATAGTCCATGATAGATCTATTCCTCATTTCAGCTATTCCATTTTTCTCGGGAGTTCCAGAGGATGATACCTGTCTTTTGATCCCTCTTTCAATTGAAAAGTTATTGAACTAATGGGAGATAAATTCACCACCTCTATCTGACCTTAAACATTTCAATCGTTTGCCTATTTCCTTCTCAACTTTGGCCAAATACCATTTGAACTTCTCAAATGCTTCTAATTTCTCTCTTAGGTACATGATAGTCATCATTCTTGAGTAATCATCAACAAAAAGAATGAAGAACTTTTCACCAGTATAGCTTTCAATTCCAATAGGTCCACACAAATCAGTATGCACAATTTTTAAAAATTCCTCAGACTGATAGTTTTTACTTTTAAAGCTAGTCTTTCCCATCTTACTAATCTGATGATTCTTGCATAGACCAACCTCAAGTTTTTTTATATTAGGAATGCCTCTTACTTTGCTGAATTTTCTTATTTTCACCAAGTTATCAAAGTTCACATGAAACAACCTCCTATGCCATATCCAACTTTCTTCAGCTTGAGCAATAAAACATGAACATTCACCAAGTTCAAAATAGAACAAGTTGCCTTTTGTCTGTGTGTCTGATCCAATCAGCTTTCCCTTGTCATCTAGCAGTCTTTCTTTTCCATGCATGAATTCCACTTTGAATTCATTATTGAGTAGTTGTGCCACACTCAACAAATTGTGTTTTATTCCTTCTACCCAATATGCATTATCACATACAAGCTCTTTGGTTAGTGATATTCTTCCTCTTCCTTTTATGCAACAAGGTTCATTATTACCAAACCTCACACTACCACCATCATAGTCTTCAAAATGTTCAAACTTTGTTTTATCACCAATCATATGATGAGAGCAACCACTATCTATAATCCATGTATTATTTTTTCTCACATGAGAAATAAGTGCCATTTCTTCATCATTGTCAGACTCATCTTTCACAGCAATGTACACAATTTCATCTTCTTCTTCTTCATCAGAATCATTAGAATCCTTAGCCATGAAACATGTTTTCTTACCTTTGTCCTTGAATGATTTGAAGTCTTTCTTGCCACTGCACTTGTGACCTTTCTTCTCATCCTTGTTCTGCACTTAACAGCAATATGTCCAATTTCCTCACATGAAAAATAAATTAGAGGAATCTTACCTTTGTATTTCCCTCTACCTTTTGAGTATTTCCTTGCTAGTAGAGCTTCAACCACCTCAAGATCACTGTTAGAACTCTATTCAGATTCTTCTTCACTTTTTGACTAAGAATCCTTTATCTTCTTGCCTTTCTCCTTAAGTGAAAGCTTGGCTTCAAAAGCTAATTCAATGTTTTTGATAGCTAGAACATAATTATCATAGTTATTTAGCTCAAATGCAATCAATCTTCCAACTATGGCCTCTAAATTTATCTTATGATTTGCTTCACATCTGCTTTCTTGAATTGTAGGAACTCTAATTGTATAAATAGGGAGTAATGTTCTAAGAACTTTACTTATAACTATTTCCTCCTTGATATCTCCTCCAAAAGATTTGATTGCACTAACACTTTCTTTGACTCTTTCAACATATTTTGCAATGTTTTCATCATCTCTCATCCTCATCTGATCAAATTGTCTTCTTAAACTTTCTACTTTGGCTCTTCTCACATTATCATCTCCTCCATAGATATATTTCAGTTTGTTCCACATTTCAAAGGTAGTTTTACAGTCCTTGACATCATCTAATTCTTCATAGCTTAGGGCAGATGCAATGTCTATCATCGTGGTGTTGTGAGTCTTCTTCTCAGCAATATCATTAGCAAATAATGTACCAAAAGGAGTTACATATGCTTCATCCATATATTTCAATCTTGTGTCTCCAATGGAAGCCAGATGGAGTCTCATGAGACCTTTCCATGCTAAAAATTTATCCCTATTAAACCTTGGAATTTCCCTCTTGTAAGACATCTTGATCTTTAGCTTAGATCCTTGAAATCTTTCCTGCAAGCACCAAAAGCTCTAATACCAATTTTTAGAATTATAGATGGATTAACTGAGAGGGGGGGGTGGGGGTGAATCAGTTACCAAAAAAACAAATCCACAGATCCCTTAGATGTCATAAATAACTAATTATTGTTGTCACTTGGTAGCCACACAAAAAAATGTTGTAACATGATAGATTAACTTGTTACTGATCTTTAAGCATTCACAATTATTAACATGCATGCAAAAGAAAATAACATGAACACAAGAGACACTAGATTTAACATGGAAACCCAATATGAGAAAAAGCACCAGGTAACTAGCTACCAATTTTTACTCTTTCAAAGTGAGCCCTATTAGGAGCCAACCCTGTTAAAGGTCACAAAACACACTGTTAGATGTGACCTTGTTAGAGGATTTAATCACCTTGCTAGGAGTAGTCTTGCTAAAGGACTTTAGAACAATTCAGTAGAACTATCCACCTTGTTAGAGGATTTACAAAATGGTTGTTAGACCAACTCTATTAAGAGATTTAGGAATTATTGCTGCAATGGTGAGAGAGTAACAATAAGTGACCTGAATGAGATGTAACTGAACTTTGCTATTACGGATCTCTACTTTGCTTCAATAGATCATCTCTGATCGAATACAACTTTGCTGCTTCTCATGGATATTTGATCCTTCTTCAAAGTTTGCTCACACTTCATGTTCACACAATCAATTCACTTGCATGCTCGCTCATTCATACATCCATCCATACATTTGAAATCACAACTTGACCTTTTATTTATACATTACACATTGTCAAGTTGGCTCATTTACAAGTTATGTTTACCAATAAACAATACATCAGTTGGCTACAAATATTACATGAAACAAATAAATTTTATTTCCCAAAATAATGAACTTCGTCATTGGCTGACCCTGCTTGGTAAATACTGCTCCAAAAATGATTTCTAGAGTTAACCAGGTGAAGCTCAGTAAACAATGTGAACTCTACAAAATCCTTTGGAGATTGAGTGAAATCGGTAAGAACTAACTTTCCTTCGTTGACCTTGTGAGCTCGATAGAAACTAATTTCTACCACAGAAGCCTTCAGCGCTCGAGTGAGCTCGGTAGAAACTATCTTTACAGTGTAACTTCTAGAAACACTCAGTAGACTCTGTAATTCACTTTGCTAACCTTCTGAGCTCAGTAGACTCTATCTTTCGCCTTACTGACCAACTGAGCTCAGGAGACTTTAACTGATAATGGATATGACATTTGTGTAACATCAAAAACAACACACAATTGAATAATTGTATCCAACAACATACATATATATATATATATATATACACTATAACTATAATATGCTCCTTAATTCTTTAACATAGTATGAGAGAAAATATAAACTCTTGGGATAAAATATTTTAGGACAAATAATGTCCTTATTGATCTGCTACACTTGAATTAATGTGATTTAAACCTTAATGAATGTATTCCTAGCCACGTTAACTCAAGACATGACAAGATCACAAGAATAACATGAAGCTATTCATAATAAGAAGTAAACAAAGGAAAGGACATTATTTATTTATGTACATCTACTAGTGCAAATTTTCCATGGGAGTTTTATCTAAGAACTATTTAATATCTTAGGTCATGACTTAGTATATCTATTGATAAATCTTGTTGTCACTTGTGCATGGAAGGTATGCTTTCTACAAAAAGTGAATTGTGACAAGAAGGTGACATCTAATTTACTAAAAGAGTAACATTGAAGGAAATTACAAGCAACATATAAAATTTATATGTTCATTGTCTATTGTCAATCCATTGGAATTACAAGTAACTTATTTGAATGTAGAATTATTAAAATATTTAACAACCATAATATCATCTACTTTTACTTTTAATTTGAAGTTATATTAAGAAATATATCTTATGTCTCATTGCCAAATCTCAATTTTATTTTATACTACACTATAATATGATATAGTAGTATAGAATTATCTTTAAATAATACAATATGATATCATTTTTTTATTTTTTTAAAGAGGCGTAAATGCTTTGACCTGGAGCTATCAACCAGTGAGGCCACAAACAGGGGACCTCATCCCCATTAGATTTGAACCGTGATGGCAAGGATAGCAACACAACAACTTAACCATCACAACATGCCACTATTGGCACAATATGATATCATATTTATATGAATAATAATAAAATATTCATATGAGTAATATTTATGTATAAATAATATAATTAATTATTGTTATACATAAATTAACAAAATAGTATGAATAATTAAAATTTCAAAACATTTATTTTAGCATAAAAGCATCACATATATATATATATATATATATATATATATATATATATATATATATATATATATATATATATATATATATATTTATTTATTTATTTATTTATTTATTTATTTGTGTGTGTATGGATGTATATATGTATCCAAATATTTGATTCACTACAATTAATTTATTAGAACTAATTATTTATTTTAATTTCTTTTATCAGTAAAAGGCATAATGCCCTATATAGTATATTATATTAAAACTATTTACAAATGTTTTATCTCCATTCAAGGAGCACACACTAAGGACAAAGAATGGGGAAGAAAACCCTCAATACAACCTAAGATATGTTAATGTCTTGTGACATATAGATACATTTGTCTTTGATTTTTTTAAAGGACTTTTGGAGGGCATACCCTCCCTTACATTGTTTCTTCCTTCATTATTTGGGAGATTAAGTAAGACATACCTTCTTTTACAAATTACAAGAGTTCTATATAGAGATTATTAATACTTACATTTGGTTTCATGCCTTATCTTTCATTGGTATTACTTCTAATTTTCTTGCCCCTTCCAAACAAATTTTCATTTTGTATCATTGGTTTTTGGCTTCCTTTCCTTCTTCTACTTGATTTAAGGATACCAATAAAAATGACTTATCTTGGCAAGATCATTGTTAGTAAAAAATTGTTTATAGTACATAATATATAAGCCATTCCTTTGAAACACTTAATTGCAAACATGTTTAGATAGGTTGATATAATATTTTTGTTATGTTATGAAACTTTAGTCAAATAGTTTTATTTTAGTTTGACCTTTATCATATTGTAATGTTTATGAATCCTTCAACAAGCTTGGAATGTGGATTTTAAATTTATCTATTCATTTTTTTGTTAAAAGTGTTGGACATACAATAGGAAAGTAAACTCTAAGGCGGGGGGTGTGAATAAGACCTTAAAACTTTCAACCTCAAAATCATTCACCACACATCCATCTCACAATCTATGCATATAAACTAAAATACCAAATTAAGCATATACATCCATAGCATGAAAGTAAAACCTTGCTACCGAGTTGACCATCCAAATCAAATCATTGGAGGTAGCTTTTGACAATTGGGATGCTACTTTGAAAATTATACTTGAGGTCCACATTTTTTTACAAACACACTATAAGTGTATAACCCTTTGACATAAGTGTCAAAAAGGGGTCATGATGTAGGAGCATCCTAGGGTAGTCAACAATCTTGTACACAGGGCTTCGTGCTTCCATTTGTGGAGTTATGATTCATGCAATTTTGGGATCTATTCGAGGAATATTGGAGAACCTTTCCTTACGTGTGTGCAATGTTTAGAGTCATCGTCTTGGAGTTAGAGTCATTTTGGTGGTTGTTGGTAATGTGTTCCTATTTCCTCACAGAGCTTTGGAAATTGTATTTATGAGCTTTGATCTGTAGGAGTTGGCATGTGTGCTCTTGGATTTGGATTGTTGGATGGCACGTGGACATCTATCTAAGTGTGTGTATTCTTATGTGGTCTTATGAGCTAGGTATACCTTGTAAACTTGGGGCTTGTCCTAAGTATTTAATTTATGTTATGTATTTAATTTTTGTAACCAAGCTGACTTGTGGCTTGAGGGTGTAATTAATGTGGGTGCATTTAATTAATGTAATTTGATTAGGTCGACATGTGGCTTGGTTTATTATAAGTAGAGAGTCTTATGGAGTCTAGAGTCATTATCATCTAGCATAGAGGAGGTCAACTAGAGAGGAGTAGCTGAGAAAAGAGAAGTTGAGCAGAGCTAGTAGTTGCGGCTTGGGAAACAAGAAGGTTGCTTTGTGGCTTGCGAGCAAAAATTTAGATTCTTCTTGGGGTTTCTATCAGATTATGTATCTGGGCTAGCTAGGGTTTGGATTCTTCAAGATCTTGTGGAATTACTATTGTAATTGCTTATGTATTTGGTTGTAACCTAGAAGGCCTTATAGCTGGGCATGTTAGATGTAAATCTTATGATTATATTATAAGAGTTGGCATTATTTGGATCTAAATCTTTGTGTTGTTCTTATTCTTCCAGTATGTGGTTATTTTTTGGGGGCTAGGACATCTCTTTTGGGGATTTTCTTACCTTGCACTACATCAAGTGGTATTAGAGTGAAGGTTGGATCTAGTTGATTTGTTGCAAAAGAAGAACAAAGGCAAGAGTGTGCAAGATGATGTGGTGGAGGACATTTATGTGAAGAACTAGTTTCAAATTTGTGTGTTGAACCCTGAAAGATGTTCTTCTAGATATTAAAAACATCTTTACTTCGCACCTAGGGTGTCTGATGTAGGAGCATCGTAGGGTAGTCAGCAATCATGTATGCAGGGGCTTCGTGCTCGAGTTTGTGGAGTTATGATTAAAGCAATTAGAGATTTGTTTGAGGAATATTGGGGAACCTTTCCTTAAGTGTGCATGATGTTTGGAGTCATCATCTTGGAGATAGAGCCATTTTGGTGGTTGTTGGTAATGTGTTGCTATTTACTAGCAGAGCTTTGGAGATTATATTCATGAGCTTCAATTCGTGGGAATTGGTGTGTGTGCTCTTGGATTTGGATCATTGGATGGCACATGAACCTATGTTTAAGTGTGTGTATTCTTATGTGGTCTTATGAGTTAGATATGCCTTGTAAACTTGGGGCATGTCCTAAGTATTTAATTTATGTTATGTATTTAACGTTTGTAGCCAAGCCAACTTGTGGCTTGAGGGTGTAATTAATGTGCGTGCATTTAATTAATGTAATTTGACTAGGCTAACCTATCGCTTGGTTTAGTATAATTAGAGGGTCTTGTGGAGTCTAGAGTCATTATTATCCAACATAGAGGAAGTTGGCTAAAGAGGAGTAGCTGAGAAGAGAGAAGTTTAGCAAAGTTAGTAGTTGTGGCTTAGGAAACAAGAAGGTTTCTTGGTGGCTTGCAAGTACAAGTTTAGATTCTTCTTGGGATTTTTACCAGATTGTGGATCTCAGCTATCTAGGATTTGGATCTTGCAAGATCTTGTGAAATTACTATTGTAATTGCAGCCGAGCAAGTTGGATGTAAATCTTATAATTATATTATAAGAGTTGACATTATTTGGATCTAAATCTCTGTGTTATTTTTATTCTTTCATTGTATGGTTATTTGTTGGGGGCTATGACATCTCTTTTTGGGATTCTCCTACCTTGCACTGTATCAAGTGGTATCAAAGCAAAGGCTGGATCTAGTTGATTTTTTGCAAAAGAAGAACAAAGGCAAGAGTGTGCAAGATGATGTGGTGGAGGACGTGTATGTGAAGAACTAGTTTGAAGTTTGTGTGTTGAACCCTGAAAGATGGTCTTCTAACTATTAAGAACATATTTACTTTACACCTAGGGTGTTTGATGTAGGAGCATCCTAGGGTAGTCAGCAATCATGTATGCAGGGGTTTTGTGCTCAAGTTTGTGGAGTAATGATTCATGTAGTTGGGGATTTGTTCGAGGAATATTGGGGAACCTTTCCTTAAGTGTGCATGATGTTTGAAGTCATCGTCTTGAAGATAGAGCCATTTTGGTGGTTGTTGGTAATGTGTTCCTATTTACTAGAAGAGCTTTGGAGATTATATTCATGAGCTTCAATTCGTGGGAGTTGGCGTGTGCACTCTTGGATTTGGATCATTGGATGGCACATGGACCTATGTTTAAGTGTGTGTATTCTTATCTGGTCTTATGAGTTAAATATGCCTTGTAAACTTGGGGCATGTCCTAAGTATTTAATTTATGTTATGTATTTAACGTTTGTAGCCAAGGCGACTTGTGGTTTGAGGGTGTAATTAATGTGGGTGCATTTAATTAATGTAATTTGACTAGGCTAACCTATGGCTTGGTTTAGTATAATTAGAGGGTCTTGTGGAGTCTAAAGTCATTATTATCCAGCATAGAAGAGGTCAATTAAAGGGGAGTAGTTGAGAAGAAAGAAGTTGAGCAGAGTTAGTAGTTGTAGCTTGGGAAATGAGAAGGTTTCTTGGTGGCTTGCGAGTACAAGTTTAAATTCTTCTTGGGGTTTTTACCAGATTGTGGATTTCAACTAACTAAGATTTGGATCTTGCAAGATCTTGTGGAATTACTATTGTAATTGCTTATGTATTTGGCCGTAATCTGGAAGGCCTTACAACCAAGCATGTTGGATGTAAATCTTATGATTATATTATAAGAGTTGGCATTATTTGGATTTAAATCTTTGTGTTATTCTTATTCTTCCACTATGTGGTTATTTGCTGGAGGCTGGGACATATCTTTTGGGGATTCTCCTACCTTGCACTGCATCAGGTCATGCACTCGAGAGTGAAAAATTGTTGAGGTCTCTCTTGTATATGCCTTTTTCATTGTATGAAATCATCTTCTTGTCATTAATTTGAGGGACTTTCTATGATTGGTATGACTTATTTGTAGAAACTTGCATTTGTTCAAGGACTGAAATGGTGAACTATTTTATTTGTGTTTTCTAGTACACTATTCTTTTCTATGCTAAAAGATCTCAATGTTTACATTGACATGCAAGTTGAGTATTGCACCTTTAAATAAGTTAAATCGTTTAATATCTTCATATACTATGAAGTTTATTAAGGCAACTTATATGTGACTATTATAGTTAGTTTGGTATGTTCATCTTAATTCATTATTGGTCATATCTATAGAGAATCTATACATTCATAATCAAACAAGAAACTGAATCAAAACTAAAAAATGAGTAGTGACAAAATGACAGTCTAAATCTCAATAATTCTCAATTTTGTTCTTTTATGCTACAAGAAAAAATGTCTATCCAAAATGATTATATCCCAAGGATCCATTTTTCCAGTTCTGCATGCATATTTGAAGTCTAGATGATTCTATAAATCTTGACATAATTTTCCTTACCATCGTACCATGTTCCTCTCCTTTACACTTAAAGCCACCTTGATGTAAGAAATTATGCTTTAATCTTTGATAAGTGAACAACATATTTTTTTTACATTGAATAACTTGGTAGTCTGCGCTTTCCGGGTTGCTGTCATCTATAAAAGCACTGATGCAAAAAAAATGTTTCTTCAATAATAACAGTAGTAATTCAGAGATGAAATTGCATCCCTTCCACTCCTTATAGGCTTTTGCAAGATGAATATTTTGATCACTACTCAATTAGTTGTTCTTTTCATCATATCTAGATGAAATGTTTTCATATTCTCCATTCTTAAAAGTTACATATTGTTTAAGTAAGTATATTTTTAAATATATATTCTTTCCCATGTGTTTTTCTCCTTAGGTATAGTCCACCACATAAAGTGATCTGTATGTGCCATAAATTGTCGTTTACACAAAAAAAAATTGGACAATCCCATCATTGTTCTGGGTTATCTAGATTGATTTGGCTTCAGAATGTGGTCCCATGTCACTTTGATAGCTTAACATTCAACCTCAGCATTTTCCTTAGCCGGCTCATGATGGATTTTGATTCAAAATGCTGTCTCCTTTTTCTGGTTTAACCTCATGGCTTTTCTAGGTTTCTCCAGATGATGATTTTTGAAGGAGGGTTTCTATTTCTCCAAACCCATATTTGTTTCTAAGCATCCAACCACTAGCCACGACTGCAAGTTCCTATGGCCTTTAAGCTGAGCATGCTTGTCAGAATATTTGGGGCAAACTGTCTTCAGTATCTCACTGAGGAGCTCTGTCATTGAGGCCGGGTGATCTTCAACAGAGCCGGCTATGCAGCCAATAAAAATATTCTTTCGCAATAATACTTTTGCCTTAATAAATAAAAATCAAGCAAACTGCCATGACATGACTGAATTATAAAAAATTATTCTTGCAGCAGATCAATTGGAAGGGACCACTAAGGATTTTAGGCAAAGTGGAGCTGATGGCAAGTGACAGTACAGGTTGGTTCGGTGTGTTGGATCATGGGAATGGCAGCTGACTGACAGAGTGGGTGAGCTGGGGGGATTTCTCATTTGCATAGCTGGAAGCAAACATGAAATGTATGTGTGTATTCATAACAGGCAATCGGTCTACAAGGATTTCACATTTATTTTACTTTGACCTCGACAAGATGCTTTAACATCTAATAAAAGGTTCAGACTCTTCTCTTATTCTGATATACAAATCTAATCATGAAATTATTATTTTATCTCTTATTTACTTGATGCTGCCAAAGTAGCTGAAAACTTGTCAGCTATTCCGCTGATAACTCAGACTACAAAACATTCGAGTTTGTAATTTTAGATGTGTATAATTCTATAATTCGAAAACTCAAAACATCTGTTGAAAATATTTTAAATGCTATGAATCCATGTGTTCAATTACAAGAGCTTTGCATGCAAATAATTTAATAAATTAAGAAATATATAAATAAAATTTAAAAATTAAAATAATTCATAAGGCAGATCTAGAGATCAGAAGTCTATTTTGATTACAGTGACAATGTTGAAAATTGGAAATGATTTGAGAAAAGAGGGGTAAAAATTTATTAAGACAGAAAGAATTACAAGGAGAGCTCAACAAGGAGCTCTGTCCTGAGTAACAAGTTCATCAAATTCTTGCACCAGCTCAAAGGGAAGCTGCCCCGAAATGAATAGTATAAACAGAATTATGCATATGTTTACTTCATCTCTCTACAGAAATGGAACAAGATAGAAACCTCAAATAAGTGTGGTTATTGTCATGACCATATACATGATTCTTTCAATATTTTTCTAGGGTCGATGTTGTTAGAGACAGATGAATAAGCAACCTTACGTTGTAATTTTTTTAAATCCTAACCTTGTTCTGTCATGAACCCCAAGAAATACTATTTTATTATCAAATCCTTCACTGTGTGTTTTCTAAGTGTTGCACATAAATTAGAAGGTTATAAACATTTGGCGCAATACAAACTATTCCGCAATCAAGCAGAATATGTTTGATTTTTTTGTAGAAGTTTGTAATAAAGTTTTTGGGGAGTTGAAGTGAAACCTGGAACTGTTTAGTTATCAACTGTAGCCTTACCAGACCTATTCCCAGATGATTGTCATGGCATAGAAAGATGTGTGAAGGAAAAGAAGACCATAGAATTCATGGCATGGAAGCTAAGGATAGAAGATGCAAAGGTCCTCATCAAGGGCACAACAAGATGAGATTCTAAGGGTAGGAAAATCTCAGTCTAAGCTCAAGACATGATATCAAAATGACAGTCATGAAGGACAAAGAATGGCAGATTCATGTGCCAACTCATAGATTGCCGCACAGTTAAAGTGAGGACAGTAGCTGTAAGCTTGCGATGTGGGGCAGAATAGAAATGAAAAACAAAATATTGGTGCAAAGGAATACAAAAGACAAGAATGGTACAGGGCTTATCCTATAGGCTAAAAGGAATTACATGAAAACAATGGCATACATAGTGAACAAATATTAGAGTGACAACCATATAATAGTCATGATCAACTGACAGTGCCCAGGTTAGTAAGGAGAAGGTTCTAATGCAAAGATATGGAAAATGACTAGTCTCGTAGCAACTTAAAATAGTGAAGAGTAACACCCCCTGTAAAACCTTTATGATTACAGTTGGCAAGAGACCAAAGTTACTTTGATGGGGGTTTTGAGGACATGTTTTGTTTTACAAAGACAGTTAATGTTGTAGGCACAATCATGATAGGTTTTACACACAAAGTGATCAAATGAACATGAGAAACAAGAGAAACAAGAGTGTTACAATGAAATAGTTTCTACATAAAGATTTTTATGCAACAAAGTTCCTAAATATCTTTTCTTAAACAAATGGTGATTCTACAATAGCATAGCAAACATGGACTTGCTACAACTTCCACTGACTAGCCACATCTTCATTACCCGTTAAATAACATATATTTCATCTCTAAACTACAACATATGGGGTTACACCCTCATATTAACTTCAAACTTGGGCTCACAAAGAGTCCACCATGGATCAAGTCTTGTTGAGTGCAAGGCTCTGACATGATAAGGGATGAGGTCGAGATCGTGCCCTAGGTGATTTTGACGACATGGATGTCCCCCTAAAAAATCTATATGGTAACCTTCGATAGTTGATAGCTCGCAGGCTTCATGCCTAGAATATGACATTTGGACCAGAACTATTTTGCTTGAGCAAAGTTAGTTCCTTAGGAAAAGCCAATCCAACTATCCTCTATTTCCATAAATACATTGTCTGACACCAAAAACTACCCGACTCTACCATATGTCAATAAAAAAATGGGGCATTTTCGAAGACATAAGACATACTGTGCTAACCATATCTAACTCTATCATAGAGAAGGGATGACATAGATCATATTAGTACTAGGATCAACAGGTTGTTTGGGCCACAAGCATATTGACAGAAAATCCATTTTCCTTTTTCACATCACAGATGCACAAGGGTATATATTCAAGAAGACCACTAGAGATGAGCCAAAACTATACTGTTGCATGATCAATTCCGATGCATTTTGGAAAAACATTGATTCCTTCCCAAGTGATATATGTCACCTCCATAATGGTTGGGAATTGAACACTCCACACTTCACCCAGGTTTGGAATACATCATCCATCATTCATTTATCATCTATCATTA
Organism: Cupressus sempervirens; assembly: GCA_028749045.1. NCBI lineage: Eukaryota > Viridiplantae > Streptophyta > Pinopsida > Cupressales > Cupressaceae > Cupressus > Cupressus sempervirens. The sequence goes on from CM053784.1 coordinate 383,928,920, forward strand.
GATGTTTCTAGATTATTAGATTTAGGTTTAGGGTATGCCAGTTGTAGTATTTTCTAGAAGTTTGTAGATAGTTTGTCTTGTCGGCTAATGTTAGATTTCTCTAGAATATTGTATGCTTGCCTATAATAAGGCAATATGTGTTCATTTGAAATCATGGTGAATGAAATATAATATATTATTATTGTGTTGCAACACATTCTATTCTATGTTTTGTATTTTCCTCTACCTCTACCCATCCATCAGATTGGTGTCAGGCCAGGTTGAATAGAAGGTTGGGTAGAATTTCATATTGTGATAAAAGAGCAAGTGGTGTGTTGGTGTTGCTAAATGGTGGAGGCTTGTTTGTGTTATGAGAAAGATAATTGTTTTGAAGAAGACCGCACAGGAAGTGTTGAGCAAGAAAGAGGCAAGTCTACAAAAAAGGTATGGTGTGAATTCTTATAATTATTTAATTACATTTGAGAAATTATAACAGCAAAAGAATATTGTGAGGAGTCTAGTTCTCTAAAGGTTTGTTTCAAGCTATTTGAAGATTTAATTATGGAAGTAAAAAGGCATTTAGAATTTTCTAAAAGACAGAGTAAAGTGTGTTAAATTGTTGATTTCAATGGAAAAAGCTAAAAGAGTTCAAAAAGAGAAGACAAATAAGTTCAAAGAAGAATTAGTGATGGTGAAGAAAGAAAATACAAAATTATTATGTGAAAAAGATATTTTGCAAAAAGAATTGTTAAAAGTAAGAAAAGAAATGGGAGAGGAAAAGTCTAAATTGTTAAATGAAATTAATGTCAACATAGAGACAATTGGAGAGCTAAAGGATAGGCTAAAATTTGTGGAAGAAGTACATAATTGGTAGGTGAAGGAAACATGTAAGCTTAGAAAAAAATAAAGAATTAGAAGAAAAGTTAAATTTGTTTGATGATGTTGAGAAAAAGAACAAAGTTTTAGAAGAAAATGTGAAGAAATTGGAAGAGAAAAATAGTATGTTAAAGAAGGATTTGTCTACTTTGAAACAAGAGAAAGAATGTTTGAATGTGAAACCATTTGTATGTGATGTATCTTGTGACACAAATGATTTGAGTGATTTTTCTGAAGCTAAAAGTGTTTGTGATGAAAAGTGTAAGAAAGAAAATGACAAAAAGTTTGCATATTTTGTTTGTTATGATAACAATAGTGTTGGTTTGAAGATTATAGAAAGAATGGGTTTCAAAGGCAAAGGTATAGGAAAGGATGAACAAGGATTAAGGAATCCGATTGAGGCTACCGTCAAGCCAAAATATGTAGGTCTTGGATATGATGCAAGTAGTGGAAAGATGAATAAAGATTCAAGAGAATCAATTGAAGGCATAAAGATTGTGTAATGTTCACACTATAACAGAAAAGGGCATACAAAGGATAGATGTTGGGATATACATCCTTGTAATATTTGTGGCTTGAAAAACTATTTTGATAAGACATATTGGAAAAAAGAGTGCAATAAAGATTTTATGGCAGGTTGCATCAAAATGGATTATGGATGGAGCTATGGATCAAATTGGCAAAGAATTGTAGGAATGATTAGAGGTTTATTCAAGTAAAAATGTTCAAGTGTAAGAAGGAATGCAGTAGCATTGGGAAACCGATAAGAGCAAGGCATCAAAGAGGCAAAAGGTTATTAGTAAACCCTGTCACTGGCATTTGTGACAGGTGAGGCAAGATTATCAAGATTATCAGTGGATCCTATGAAAAGAGAAAATCGTTGACAACCAATTGTTAACAAAATATTTGTAGAAATTGAAGGCCGCAACCTTGGAAGACACTATTCATGAAGGCATTAACAGATATGAAGATTATTGGAAAATAGCTTTTTGGAACTAGGCAAAAGAAAGGATTCGGGTTTGTATGCAACAACATTTGATAGTAGAAATTAGCGGGGAGTGTTAGAAATAGTAATTTCTACTAAGAATTAATTGTTTGTCATTAGATGTTTCAAGATTATTAGGTTTAGGTTTAGGGTATGTCAGTTGTAGTATTTTCCATAAGTTTGTAGATATTTTTTCTTGTTGGCTAATGTTAGATTTCTCTAGAATAATGTATGCTTGCCTATAAAAAGGCATTATGTATTCATTTGAAATCATGGTGAATGAAATATAATATATTATTATTGTGTCGCAACACATTCTATTTTGTGTTTTTTATTTTCCTGTGCCTCTTCACATCCATCATCCATGTCACATTCATAGTCCTTCGCAATCCCAAGTCTCTATGAAATCAAAAAATATAAACTGCCCCAGATTGCCAATATAGATGGCAGTTTTCTTTTTATCAAACACAACCAATATTCTATTTAAGTAGTCTATAGTTGAACCATGTTCCTCACATGTATTGAGCAACTTTGTAGTCTCTTCTTTGTAGGTCATTGTCATCTAAAGTAGGGATTCTAGAGGAACTGTTTCTTCAATAATATGCCAATGATAGCAATAGTAATTTAGGAATGAAGCTCCACTCCCCAAGACCTTAAAAATTAAGGTACCAATGCTCTTTGGATATGCTTGGAGGTGGGTGTAGATCTGTGATGCTCTACAGAGGCCTTGTGGAGATGCTTAAGAAGCATTGCCCAAGCTTGTGGATGCTCATATAGGCACTTTGAGTCTGGGAGCATCCACATGTTTGGGCACTTCCATAGGACTTCTCTATGGGCATCTGTAGGCCTAAGAGATTTCCAACACCCAAATGTGCTTAAAAACTAATTTTTGCATTTGCTAAATTCATATAATTTATTTCTTTTTTACTCTTAAACCCTAAAATGGCCCTAAATAAGGCAATTCATTATTTATTCTTCTCATTTTGTTTATGACTAGGTTTTTTTCTCATTTGGTCTCCATTTTGGCATTTTAAAAGCAAGGTCCTTAATTTTGAAGAGGATCATGCATAAGGTGTCAAATAGCTTCTACAATAAACTTCCAAGCATCTAAGCTGAGCTTTTGATCCCATTTTATTTATTTGTGACATTGATGATTTTTTCAAGTTTTGGAAGAACTTTTACAAGTTTTTTTTTTCCAATTTCTTTTTTTTAAAGCATGAGAAAATAAGTTTAGCTATCTACTTTAATATTTTTGTAGCATATTATTGCACTTGCATGGTTGATGTTCATGGTTTATTTCTAATTTATATTTTTTTATTAGATTGTATTGTGGAAGAATGACCACTACCGATGGTCAAAGTTCACTGGTAGAGCAAGGTGAAGGAAGTGATAACTTCAAAATTGATGGAGGATCCCCATTATGGAGACAACCACAAGATTATCACAGGTTTCAGGAGGTGGGTCATACATTTGGAAATGTAATGTATGCAAGGTTGCAAGTGCAAGGATACTTGGGTACGGGTACCAGTATAACTATTTTTGAAAATAGGGGATGGGGTTACATAGGTAGGCCTTGTTATTTTTAAATATAATTTTGATATTTTATATAATAAAAAAATCTAAAAATATGAGTCACAAGTCATGACATTACACTTTTAAAACAAGAAATCTGAAAATATGTCATGAGTCATAATATATTTGATGAATGTTTAAATGTTAAATGCACAACAAAAGGCAAAGTTTAAATATGAACAAGAAGATCTTAAATCATATAACAAGATATTGCAAATGATAAACTCCTAGTTCTAACTTGAATAGTGAAAATCAGAAAAAGTTTAGTAGTTTAATATTAATCAATATTGTATCAAAGTTTCAAACTTATTACATATTTATTTTTAATTAAGATTGATAAACAAGTTAATATGCAAATGACAGATTAAAATAAAAAATAGATACATTAATCTACATAGCATTTTTTTTTAACATTTTGCAAGGGCAAAAAGATTGTAAGTTACAACTCCAAGGTACACACCCATGCAAGTATACAGTATGAGATACATGTACTAGTACCTAGTACATGTACCCATGCAACCTTGAATGTATGTCATATTAAACCATTCAATAACTCATGTTCTTGGGTCAAACATCAATATTATGGGCCCTACTAATAAAGGAATAGGAATGTGCAAAGGAAGTGAAGATGGACAAGGGATGACTAATGCATAATTAGCATGATTTATAAGAGAACAAGAAGTTTTTGATCATTTGGTTAAAAGATAATAATAATAAAAATTATCAATCTCCATCCTAAAAGAGCAAATTAAAATTGTCCATTGATTGAGTTACATCCTCTGAACATCAATGTATTTGGAGAGGAAGTAGAAGTTATTGCTCACAAAAGAGGTCCATTGAATTTTGCATTTAAAATGGAAGCCAGCAATAGAGCTTTCTAATCAATCCATTGCATGTTGTGTCTATTCCAATGGTCTTCCTTCAACTTGGTGAGATCACCATATTAGAAGGAAATGGTGGCAACTGTCAATAAAGCACTGACTAATTACACTAGTCCTAGGTATGAAAAGGTGTGTACCACTCTTTTGAAAAAATAGAAGACTTCTATAGAGGAACCTCTTCAAGCAATTGAAACATCTTAGAAAACTTTTGGTATATCTATTGTGTTTGATGGATGGAAAGATACAAGAAACAGGCCATTGATTAATATGATTATAATGTCCCCCAAAGGGACAATATTTTTTAGGGTGGTTAATTGTGAAAGAAGTGAAGGATTTATAGTTTATTTCTAGAATTCTTATTGAGGCCATAGATATGGTGGATAGTGAGAATGTTTTCCAAGTGGTTACAAATAATGCCACAAACTGTAGGAGTGTAGGTGCTTTGGCTGAGAGTAGGCACAACCATATTTTTTGGACACCATGAACCGTATGCTCCCTCAGCTTGATCATGCAAAAAATTGACACCCAAATAGACTGGGTGAAGAAAATATACTAAGAGGGAGAGAATATACAAATGTTTGTGATAGAATACCACATGTCACAATCCATATTCAAATCATTCTCCAAGTTGAAGTTGCTAAAGGTAAATTGTAATTAGTTAATTTCACTTTTTTTTAAATTTAAATAAGTTTTATGTTCATGCACAATTATCAAATTGAATATAATTCACTTAGTATATATTAATGTATTATTAAATTGCTTAGGTTATTAAGACCTGATTTGCATCTCATACTATTGTTATGAGATGACTTGTCAAGGTACAAGAGGCATTGAGTAAAATGCTTATTTTTAGCCAATAGGATATATGGAGGGCTTCAAGTTCAAGGAGAGCCCAAAAGGTCAAGGCTTTGGTCTTGGATGATAGTTGGTGGGCTCGTGTGCAATTTTTATAGGATTTCACTGAGCCTATCATGAATATGCTCTTCTTTGCTATTAAAAATTCGCTTTTCTTGGGGGATTTGTATGATGGCATGGACACCATGGTAGAGAAGGTAAAACTTTCCATACAAACAAATGAGAATGACCCCACAAAATGTGAAGCCTTATGCAATAAGGTGGAAGCAATCATTCATCATCGTCCGGAGAAGATGACTAGCCATTGTACCTCCTTTGCATATGTATTATCTCCAAGGTACTATAGCTAGGAAACACTTTCTAAGCCAAATATAGTTGTACCATTTGGGGGTGAACGAGTTGCTAATGAGTGCTACAAAACAAGACTCGTCCAAGATGATGAAATGCATAAAAAGATGAGGCTAGATTTTGTCTTATTAATCATAACTTACTCCACATGTGTAGTAAATGACCAAAATGGCATGGGAGCTATCACATGGTGGTACATATATGGTCAACCATACAAGCATCTATAACCTCTTGCAATCAAGAGTGTTGATTGGGATCCTTCGTAAAGGGTTGTGTTTTCCTTCTCAATTAGAGGTATATCATGGATGGCCTCAATTTCATCCTCATCATACTCATCATCATCAGTAGCATCAACAGCAACACTAGTACCAAATGTGTCATGGATCAATGCATTCATACAATCATCTTCAAATGTGTTTTCTAGTGCATGATTTTCATCTTACATGGGATCATGATCTTCTTCTTCAATACTCACACCTCCATGTTCCTCCATATTCACACCTTCATGTTCCTCTGAAATGTGGTGGTCCATATCACATACTACCCTAGGGAGATCGACCTATATAAAAATAATGATAATAAAACCCCGCCTTCAATGTGATAATCAAACCCCTATTCCATGGTTCATATGTATATTAATTGCGAAAACAATATTAAAAACAACTTACCAATGGATGATAATCAAACCCCCTTCAATGTGACCATTCTCCCTACAATGTCTCTTCTTGTCCTTAAGTCATTGAAACTCTTGCAAGGACAATAACATTTGTCATTGCATTCTCTTTGAAAGTTAGACAACAATCTAGCGATTATCTCCCTATTTTAATCAAATTCCCTTGCATTATCTGACATGATCCTTCTTTATGAGAATAACTTATTCTTGTACCCTTATTGAGTTGGTTGTACTTGATAGATCTATCATTAATAACCATTTCAACATAGACATTGACATTAGAGAGAAAACCTTGAAAAAAAATTAGGCATGGCATTCTTAATGTTTATATCTACACATATGGTTTTGAAAGAAAAGATATGGTGTACTTAATGTGTATACTACAAACAAATTTAACATATTGTACTTAATGTTTATATTCGCACATATGGTTTTGAAAGAAAAAATTAGTGTAATTAATATGTATATCTGCAAAAATATTGGACATGTTGTACTTAATTTTTATATCTACACATATGGTTTTGAAAATGGTAGAATTATTGAACAAGGTATTTCTTCACTGAACTGCATTAAAATCACCATGTATTTCTTCACTCAACTACATTAAAATGTGCCTATGAGTTGGAGGGCATCTGACATATAAATACAGTTTGACCATACAATATCATTTGGGTACTTTTTTTTGTAAATATACATTTTTTTTGTGAGTTACAATAAGTAAGTTGGCAAACTTGATATAAAGATGAAATATATTTTGGTTAAGTGCGCTCAGGCTGGAGTAGTACTAGGATGGGTGACCTCCCTGGAAGTCTTGGTGATTCACCCCTATGAGGATCACCTAGATCCAATGTGTGCTAAATTTTCTATTTATTCTCATGAGAGATGGATTCATGTTGAATCACTACTCATGAAACATGGGTCAATGAGTTTGACTCAAAAATCACACAGCTAAATCCTGATAGCAATATCACAATTTTACTTGTTGTGGAAATTATCTCCTACTTATCAATTGATGATCATAAGGGGATTTTTAATGAATGGTTCATAAGGCACAACACTTGGTGAAGGTCTTGCAAATAGGGTTACAAGTTTTGGGTTTAACCATGGAGGAAACTCCATAGTTAAGCACGCTTAGGCTAGAGTAGTATTGGGACCTTCTAGGAAGTCCCGATGCTTCTCCCCTATGAGCATCACCTAGATCCAATGAGTGGTAATTGTTCCATTTATTCTTATGAGAGAAGGATTCATGTTGAATTACTACTCATGAAACATGGGTCAATGAGTTTGACTTAAAAATCACACAGTTAAATCTTGATAGCAATATCACGACACTATATACATTGTCTGCAATAAACAAATGATAACTACAAAAACTTTCATTTTTCATTTTTCTTCTTCCTAAGCACTATTTCTCCATGGTCATGGAGTGTGATAAAAAAACAAAGAATTATCTATTTTATCACTCCTTCTTCACATTTTTCACCTAATGATCTCATCTCACCCCTATAAATATGCTCCATTTATATCTCCATCTACCGCATCAACACAACTCCCATTTCATATTGATTTTTTTTTTGGACTATCTCTCTCCCATTCATATCCCCTCACACATTTGATTATTTGAGAAAATAAACTATTTGATTCCTTCTTCTATTCCTGAGGAAGGTCCTATTCGATTAGGTTGTTGTATGAACCGTGTGTGGAGATTTTCAATGTGCAAATCATTCATAGAATCATTTGAGATTTTTGTTTTGGAATTTCTTTGTGTGATCTTAAATGTCAAAATTATATTCTTCTTAAGGATTCAATATATGCTCTAGAGGAGCATGGTCTTTGAATATTCAATTAGTGTATGACTGATTGATTGTTGTAAGACATATCTATTGTGAGACGCATTGTGTGATACTTATAATTTTCTATATTCATCATGTTGTGTAAAATCGTATTGATTAATTGTTTAGATTCTTCAATCATAAGCAAGAGAACAATATATTTGTTTTGAGAATTCAATAAAGGATCCATCTTTTGGGGTTTGGGTTTTTGGTGGAAGAGCATCTAGGGATTGCCTAAGCAATCTAATTTTTCATTTTATTTTTTTTGTGTGGGTGTGAGCCTTATGGAATTTTTGGATGTGTTGTATATAAGGTCATGTTGACAATTGTAGTAGTACAAGTAGGCTATTGTTCATAGGGTCTTAAACCTTTTGGCTAGGTGCAATTAGGGGCTAGCAAGTAGTAAAGCCCTTTAAGCATGATGATGATGTCATCATGAGGTCAGTAGAGTCTAGGATGGATTAGGATGTTTCTTTTACCTTAGTTGAGGTTCTTAGTTGAGTTTAAGAAGCAATGGAGGTCATTTGGCTAAAGCTAGAAAAAGTTGCTAAAAAGATGTAAAAGTTGTATTGTGCAACTTTACAACTTTGAAAAGTTGCTTAAGTAACATTGACAATAAAGTTGCAATTCGATGGAGAAGATCCCTAAGGGTATAACAATGGTGTCAAGGACACTTGCAAAAAAGAAAACATCAAAGTGGCAAACAAATCACATTGTTGTAGCAATTTGACCCCAAATATTGTAGTGAGGTATTGGAATGACTTCAATCTCAGGCTGATTGGGCATTGTTTTTTACTTTAGTGGGGAAGGATGTGAGGAGAAAATCCCTCAATCCTAGGAAATTTTTAAATCATGTGTAATTCATGATGATTATGCAATAATTGACATATTTCATTGTAATAGTGAAGAGTTATTCTCAAGTGGAGAGAAGATAATGTAAATGGATTTTCCTTTGGGTTGGTATTGATATTCAACCATTTTAAGGAATTTAGATAATAACATGATAGTAGGATCTATGATGGATCTCATCTCTCCTCTATAATTCATTTTTTTCCTCAGAATTTATGTTCATCTTTCATCAATGTGTGAGTATTTTTAGGTTGTTTGTCATGTTTTTTGTCTTTCTCCTTCAAGAATTCATTTGGTTGTGTTTAGTTGTTAATGTTGTTGTGAATTTTTTCCAATGTGAATCACTCCCACTATTTCATACACCTCCAACATTTACAACCACTTCCATCCATATTTAATCGGGTTTGAGGTGTAGCATTGCTCCTTGACTCTAGTTATATTACTATTATATGTAATTTTTTCTTTGTATTTCTTTAGTATATTACATGCATCTCACATTTTATAAAAAAAAATACAATAGAAATATAAAGGTGTATGAAAAATCTTAAAAGAAAAAAACTGATACATACTAAATCTAGTCAAAATGGTGGGGGTTAGATCAGGCCATGTATAGGGAGGGGGTGATAGGAAAGGATTTGAGAGAAATCTCTTTTTTAAATGGGGGGATATTTTAGCATGCCATGAATGCATGTGATATAACCCAAGTTCACTAAGTGAAATCCCTACAACTTAATCATAAATCATTAGAAAATGATAACTCAATATATATAACAATTTATAATGCAAAAGAAAAAAGAATATGTTGCAACATTTAATTCTAACATGTAATAATCATAATCATATGAACAAAAGGAGGAAAGCTTTTCACAAGCTTTACATTTACCTAGGTTTAAAAAAATTTCTATGATTAAATTATGTGTGTGTGTGCGTGCGCACACGTTAGAATCCCTAAATTTATGTGTTTATCTAACTCTATGTATATATCACTTCCTATCTCTTACTTTTTATTCATTCATCTTCCAACTCTATCTATCAATCTCTTATCTCTCTTTATTCCTATCTCATTCTCTTTATATCCTTCTCCTTCTCTATCTCCATCTTTATCTCTTGTCCTCCCCTGCTCTCTAATTGCAAGCATAATATGAGTCCATTGGTAATGGAATTTGATTATCTTATTTAGTTCAACGGTTCTATTTTAGTCTCATTTGGATCCATTTAAATGGATGCATAGTTGATTTGAAGAAATTATTTATCCATTGAAACATTTTTTACACAAACATCATTGTTTGCTAAATAGCCTGCTATATGATATCAAGTACTACATAGATATATATAAAAATATATCACAAAAATCTAATTGAACTGTCATATCTCTTTGGTGTACCAATTGCACACCAAGGTGCAATTACTACTTAATTAAATAATAGAAAAGTAACATTTATTTTTAAAAAATGGATGTTGTCTATTTAACAAATAAGTGACAAGATCTTGAGAATGGGTTCAAATCATCTCATAGTAAGAAAAACTAGATAAGCTAGAGAAGGAAAGATTTCTCAATGAAATTGGAAGGACCACAAAATTTTCTCAAAATGAGGAAAAAAATCAAGTTGAATGTATCATAACTACACTCCAAGAAGATGTTAATTTTTAGCCTTTTTAAGGTGAGTAGAGACATGATGCACAATAAAAGTATACACAATGCCCCCAAAAAAATTGAACCGGGCTTGAGTACATCAATTGGGATTATATTTGAGCACAAAGAAAATAAAAGAATTACAAATAAAACCTACTGAAGTAGCTGGAGAAAAATGAGTCGAGTTATAATAACTAGTACCATACCAAGATTTGACAAAGACTATATCAACTGAATGACATATTTAGAAGGACTACAAGATTGAAACTTCATAACCTGTTCTTTTATCTAATTTGAACTTAGTTAAAGTACTTGTAAATAAATTAGCTATTGAAATAGAAGTGAAACGTTGGGTTAGAATTTTCAATTGTTTCCCATTTTCATCCTAAATCTATCTAATAGTTACTTTTATAATATAGATATGTGTGTCTTCTAATGTAATACTTGCAAAGGATTTTGAGTATAAATAGATTGTTGGGTGATTGAAAGAGTTAATCAATGGTTGAGTGTAGCTCATAAAACTATGAGTACAATAATAGAAAAAATGGCATGTTCCATTAAAGACCCTGGGAATAGACAAATAGAACCAACCATGCAACGTAATCAATTCAAAAATAAAAAATAAAAGTTTACCAAATGTGAAGAAAATGGGGGAAGAATGCAAAAGCAAAAGAAAAATAAAAGAATCATTTGCATATTTGTCCACCAAATAGAAATACGCAAGGGCCAGCACCTATTAAAAAAAGGCAAAAATTTTACCTTTGATCAAGTCATTGTAAACAACTTTTAAATCTTAATGTATAGCATTTATATATTCAAAACTTTCTTTCAGTAATTATACACCTATAATGGCTTCCATGAGACTTGGAATGGTTTTGATGATGATAATAATGTTGTACTCATTATCTAAGATTACCCAGAGTTCATATGGATCAAGGACTATGATTTTGAAAACAATGGGACTGTTATTAGGCTTGTACACTTTTCTCTAATCGGCTGGAACACTGCCCACGCAATAACCATTAATCATTTCACTTTTCTTTTTTCCTTTTGTTTTCTTTAATTTGAAAATTTTTGATCTAGGTTATGAGCTATAAAACTTAGGATACATATTAATAATTCTAATGATCATAGTGTTTGTGTAAATATGCATTTAATCTTGGATTTATTTTGTTGGGTAGAATGTTGGTCTTACATTTGAGAAAGTGGTAGGATCACAAGTACAAGTAATTACAAGAAAAGAGGTGATCTAATATGCGCTTATTCAAAAATACCTACTATGGTTGGGTTCAGTTGTGTGGGGAAGATAAAAAGCCAACTATTTTGTTAGATTTCATGTATATGTCCATGCAAATTCATAACTCACACACCTACTTGGAATTTGGTTGAAATAGAAAGGTATGCAATGTTTAACAGTATCTAATCTACAAATATATGATGCAATCAAGAGCATGAGTTATAAAATGTAGAATAAATGGGACACAGAGATGACAAGGGCACGACATGAAAACTCCTCACAAAGAAAGGGAACAATAGGACAATGATGCAGAGAAAGGGCACTGCATTGAAAAGAGAATGTAGATCCACACTCAGTCAGAGCTCTACAAACCCTTTCACAGCTAATCTCCACACTCGATCAAAGCTCTCCAAACTCTTTCATGTGTAGCTAATCTCCACAATAGATCAAATGGGGAATGAAATGATGTCATTTTTTTTTTTATAATCATGTGGACATTGCAATTACAATGATGATGTCGAGGACACTTACAAGTAAAAACATCAAAATCACAAACAAATCAAACTACTATGGAAAATTATCATTACAATTTGACCCCAAATGTTGTAATGTTTAGAGCTAAGGTTGTCAAGAGCTTGAATATGGACCTCTTGAAGGTTGAAATGCTAAGAAAGCACTATTCTATCAACATAGAAGTTGAAGTTCTTTCATTGACACCAGCAAACCAATAGACTACTTAGTAAGCTTGAATGTAGTCCCACCAAGTGTGCTAAAAACTATTGACACAGAATTTTGCACCCATGCCCAACATGGTATCCCTAGCTAACCTTGTGTAACATGGAAACAATCTCAAAATGTGGAACTTGAAATTAGAGATTGAATATCTTAAGGTCAACTTCCTCAATATCAAGGTACACCTAAACAAAGACTTGGAAGGAAAAGGGAGAAATATTATAGAATTTAAAATGTTGAAGGGAAATACGGTGATACACCAAATAGATGTTTTGATTCACTTCTTCCAATATTTACAGTGAAATCCAATAGAACTCATAAAACTATACCATTGTCTATACTTTATCAACTTTAGCACCAAAGAAGAGTCAAGAATCAATACAACCATGCAAGGAATGCAAATATTCACTTAAAAAAATTATTGACTGAAATGAACATAATCATCTAGAATTGTAGATGTTGAAATGCATTTAGAAAATAAGGCATAATAGATTGCAAAAATTTGTATGGCTAAAAATGAATAGAACAACAATAGTTTCTATGGGAAAGAGGCAACAACATTTAAAGAAGAGAAATTTGTAAAAACTAAAAAAAGATATCCCAAAAGAATTTATAAACTTTTTCTTTATGGGGTGCAAACATAACACATATCTCACACTAATTTTAAACTCCAATCACATTGGAGTTGAGCTTACAGTGGAACAATAAATGAAAACCAGAAAGAAATATGAGCTTGAAATGTAACTTTCCCCTAGAAGAGACAGGAAAAGTCCAAATGAATGCGTCCAACACATAAAAAGATAAATCTGACATGTTTGATCCTTGTAAGCTATAAAAAAAGCATGGGAATGCATTGGTGTTGTGCAACAAGGTCTAAAAAGTCACTCATCATTTAAGAATTGACCTTGGAAGTGTATTGCGGATGCAAGAAATTAGATTGCACCTACTGGAAATATAAGAGGAGTAACTGAGAGGGGATGGGTGAATCAGTTACCAGTAAAACAATTTCAAATTGCTTAGATGTCAATATAACTGCCTTTAAATTCACATCTCAATTAGAACTAGATATACATTGTAACTCGATTAACAAAGAAATACAAAATATTAATGTGTATTAACCTTTAGTAACTTAGTTGTAGAAAGATAAAGCAATAAGAAAATAAAATGAACACATGAGACACCTATTGGATACAATTGATTAATTGTGTGTTGTCTTTGATGTTACACAAATGTCATATCAGTTGACAATTAGTGCATGCTGAGCTCACTTGGTCAGTGAAGATAGTTTTCCTAGTCCACCGAGTGTTCCTAAGCTTACTCTATACAGAAGGTAGTATCTACCGAGCTCACTCGAGCGACGAAGGAAGTTATGCAGAAAAGAGTGTTAACCGAGCTCACTCAGTTAATGAAGGAAAAGTTGAATAAAGTTAGTATTAATCGAGTTCACTTGGTTACCAAAGGGATTTTGTAAGATCACGGTGTTAACCAATCTTCTATTGGTTAGCATAGGAAATCACTTCAGAATTAGTTTCTACCGATCTAGGTTGGCTACCAAAGGATTTTCTTATTTTGGCATGTAAAGCTTAATTATTTTACCTATTGATTTTAGCTGACTGAGGTAATGATTATTGATTGTTCTAATTTTTATTTGAGCCGACTTGATAATCTGGAAGGTATAATTAAAAGGTCAAGTTGTGATTTCAAAGTGTGTGATATGCAAGTTGATTAAAAGAGATAAGAAGAGAGGAAGTGAACTTGAAGGATAAGAAAGTATCCTTGTGGAGCATAAAAGTGTTATTCGATTAGGAAGGATCAAGTATGAACTAGAACAAAGATCTATAATCAGCAATTCAATTGCATCACAATCAAGTCATTTCATTCTTACTCTCTAACCATTGTAGCAATGATCTAAAATCTCTTAATAGAGTTGACTTAACAACCATTTGTAAATTCTCTAACAAGGTGGCCATTCCATTGAATTTTTTCAAGATCTTTTTCAAAGCCACTCCTAACTGGGTGTTTAAATCCTTTAATAGGGTCACACCTAACAGTGTGGTTTGTAACATTTAACAAGGTTGGCTCCTAACAAGGCTCACTTTAGAAGAGTGAAAAATAATAACTAGATACATTTGGTAATTTTTTCCAAATTGGGTTTCCACATTAGATCCTGGTGTCTTATGTGTTCATGTTATTTATTTCATGCTTACAAGTAAAATTGATAATATCTCAAGATCTGCTAAAGTAATACACACTCTGCATTTACCGAGTTACAGCAATTTCTGTATGCTTACCAAGTATCAACAATAATCAGTTTTACCAATCTAAATTTTATTTGGCATCTAAGGGATCTAGGATTTATTTTAGTAGTAACTGATTCACCTCTTCCCTTTTAGTTACTTCTCTTATATTTCCAACAATTGGTATCAAAGCTTTTGGTGCTTGCAGAGAAGGTTTCAAGGACCTAAGCCAAAGATTAGGATGTCTTACAAGAGAGAGATTCCAAAGCTAAACAGAGAGAACTTTGTAGCATGGCAAGGACTTATAAGGCTTGATATGGCTACCATCAGTAATTCAAGATGCAAATATCTTGATGAAGAATATAAAACTCCCACTAGAACATTATCAATTGAAGTTATTGTTGAGAAAAAGAACCATAACATCATGATGATTGGCATTGCATCTACTCTCAGTTATGCTGAAGTTGATGAGGTCAAAGACTATAAAACTACTTTTGATATGTGGAACAAAGTGAAAGAAAACTATGGAGGAGATGAAAATTTAAGAAGAGCCAAAGAAAAAAGCCTTAGAGGACAATTTGAACAAATGAGAATGAGAGAAGATGAAAACATTGCAAAATATGTGGAAAGAATCAAGGCC
Source organism: Cupressus sempervirens (assembly GCA_028749045.1). NCBI lineage: Eukaryota > Viridiplantae > Streptophyta > Pinopsida > Cupressales > Cupressaceae > Cupressus > Cupressus sempervirens. The sequence continues at coordinate 383,944,249 of CM053784.1, forward strand.
AGTGTTAGTGCAATCACAGCATCTAGAAGAGAAATCAAAGAAGAAACTATTTTAAGTTAAATTCTCAGAACTTTGATTCCCATCTATGCAATTAGAGTGTCTGCTATTCAAGAAAAGTGATGTGATCCAAATAACAAGATAGGCTTGGATGCCCTAGTAGGAAAATTGACAACTTTTGAACGAGACAACTTTGACAACTATGTTCTTGCTTCAAAAAATATTGAGTTTGCATTTGAAGCTGAACTCTTGCTCAAAGAAAAATAAAATAAAATAAAAGATAATCAATCAGAAAGTGAGGAAGAAACTGAAGAAAGTTATAATAGTGATCTTGAAATTGTTGAAGCTCTACTTACAAAGAAATATTCTAGGAGGAGAGGAAAGTACAAAGGTAAAATCCCTCTAATATGCTTTTCTTGTGAAGAAATTGGTCATATTGCTACTAGGTCTCCAAAAAAAGAAAACAAGGAAGAGAAGAAAAGCCACAAGTACAAAGGAAAGAAGGAATTCAAAGGTCACAAATCCTACAAAGACAAAGGTAAGAAAACTTATTTTATGGCTAAAGATTCTGATAACAGTGAAGATGAAATAGTGTATATTGTTGTAAAAGATGAATCTGATGATGAAGGAGATAAGATGGCACTTGTCTCTCATGTTAGTAAAAATGACACATGGATCATAGATAGTGGATGTTCTCACCATATGACTGGAGACAAAACTAAGTTTGAACATTTTGAACACTATGATGGAGGTAGCATAAGGTTTGGAAACAATGAACCTTGTTGCATAAAAAGAAAATGTCAAATCTCATAACCAATGAACTTGTATGTGACAATGCCTGTTGGGTTGAAGGACTAAAACATAATTTACTGAGTGTGGCATAGCTAAACAACATTGGATTCAAGGTAGAATTCATAAATGGAAAGGCAAGATTACTAGATAACCAAGAAAATTTGATTGAATTAGGTGGGCAAACAAAAGGTAACCTATTTTATCTTGATCTAGGTGATTGTTCATGTTTCATTTCTCAAGTAGAAGAAAGATGGCTATGGCACAAAAGACTATGTCATGTGAACTTTGATAATATGGTCAAGATTAGCAAACTCATAAGAGTGAGAGGTCTTCCTAGTTTGAAAAAACCTGATGTTGGATTATGCAAAAATTGCCAAATTGGTAAAATGGGAAAGACTAGTTTTAAAAGAAAAAACTATCAGTCAAAAGATGTCTAGAAAATTGTACATACTAATTTATGTGGGGCCATTGGAATAGAAATATATAGTGCAAAAAAAAATTTCATTCTTTTTGTTGATGACTGTTATGTATTTGAAAGAAAAATTAGAAGCTTTTGAGAAATTCAAGTGGTATCTAGCTAGAGTAGAAAAAGAAATTGGAAAAAGATTAAAATGCTTAAGATTAGATAGAGGTGGTGAATTCATCTTAAATGAATTCAACAATTTTTGCATTGAAAGAGGAATCAAAAGATAAGTTTGAGCCCCTGGTACTCCTGAGTAGAATGGAATAGCTGAAAGAAGAAATAGATCCATCATGGACTATGCAAGGACACTAATGATTGAGAAGAATGTTGCTATCAAATACTGGAAGGAAGCTATCAACACTACGATTCATACTTTGAACCAAGTTTAGTTGAAGGGCTAAAAAAAAACTCCCTATGAACTATGGTATGGCTACAAACCCAATGTAAGTTACTTAAAAGTATTTGGCAACAAATGTTATATATGAAGGAATCTAGAAAAGGAAAATTTGATGTAAAAGGTGATGAAGGTATATTTCTAGGATATTCCTACAGAAGTAAAGCATACAAATGTCTAAATTTGTCCACTCATAAAATCATAGAAAGTGCACATGTGAGAATTGATAAGTTTGCAAAAAAGACTAAAGAAGAAAGAAAAAAGGAGCTAGAAGATTATGGAAGATTTGTCTACTATGAACCTGATACATTTCCAAACACATTTGACAAAAAGGAGACTTCATCTCCTGAGCTCTCCAAGTCTCTATTAGTTGTCGAGAACTAAGTCACAGTGACCCAAGTCACATTCAGAGGCTACCAAGTTAGTGCATACCAAGTCTGAAGAACACGAGCCACAAATAGAAGGACCCGAGCCTAAAGTTGATATTCAAAATAAAGACAATACAATTCATTCAAAATTCAAAGAACCTATATTGGCTAAATATGTCAGAAGGCATCATGCACCTGATCAGATCATTGGAGATAGATCAGATCATTGGACAAGAAGCAAACTAAAAGGTACATGTTTACTTGTTGAATTTGAACCTAGAAGTGTTAAAGATGCACTAGAAAATGAAAGTTGGATTGAGGCTATGAATGAAGAAATAGAATAGATAGAAAATAATAAAACTTGGACTCTTGTACTTAGGCCAAAAGATTAAAACGTGATTAGTACAAAATGGGTATTCAAAAATAAGCTGAATGAAGATGGAAAAGTGTCAAGAAACAAAGCAAGATTGGTGCGTAAAGGTTATTCTGAAGAAGAAGGTATTGATTATGGTGAAACTTTTGTCCCTATTGCAAGATTAGAAAGTGTTAGGAATTTCCTAGCTTACGTAGCCCACAAAGGATTCAAAGTATAACAGATGGATGTTAAATCTGCATTCTTGAATGGAATTCTTGATGAAGAACTCTACATTGAACAACCATAAGGTTTTATTGATCCTGACAAAAGGGACATGGTCTACAAATTACCAAAAGTCCTATATGGTTTAAAACAAGCTCCTAGAGCCTAGTATAAAAGACTACATAACTATTTGATACATATTGGTTTTCAAAGAATAAATGATAATAGTAGCCTATATATCAAGGAAGGACCAGATAAGAAGATTGTGTTGGCAAAAATATTTGTGGGTGATACTCTATTCACAGGAAATGATGACTTATGCAAAGCATTTTTAGAACAAATGAATAAAAAATTTGAAATGTCCATGTTTGGTGAACTAAAATTCTTTGTTGGATTGTAGATACAACAGAATAGAAATGGTATCTATATCACTCAATCTAAGTATATCAAAGAGATACTCAAGAAATTTGGAATGGAAGATTCAAAACTATTTGGAAGCCCCATGTGTACTGGACTTAAGCTTACCACAGATGATGACTCCAAAGAAGTAGATTAGACCCTATACAAATCAATGATTGGAAAATTACAATATGTGGTACGTACAAGGCTTGATATTGCCTTAGTATTTGGGATAGTGGAAAGATTCTCAGCAAAACCTAGGGAAAACCACATGATGGCAATAAAAAGAATCTTGAGATATTAGAAAGGTACTGAAGACTATGCCTTATGGTACAAACTTGGAGGCAACCTTGACCTAAAAATATTTACTGATGTTGATTGGGCAGGAAATCTTGATGATAGAAAAAGCACTAGTGATGGACCATTCTTTCTTGGTAAAAGGCTAGTATCTTGGACAAGAAAGAAGAAAAACTCCACATCTCAATCCATAATAGAAGCAAAATATGTAGCAACAGCAGTGAATTTCTCTAACATTGTTTGGTTCAAACAGTTGTTGGAAAGAATGAAGGTTGAAATCGAAGAGCCAATAGTCATGTATTGTGATAACACTAGTGCAATCAACATATCAAAGAATCCAATGATGCATTCCAACATAAAGCACATTGCTATACAATATCACTTTGTAAGAGAATTATATAAAACAAAGAAATCAGATTGGAATATGTGCATACAAAAGAACAAATTGTAGATATCTTCACCAAGCCATTGCCTAAGGATGCATTTTTGTATCTAAAAGGTAAGCTAGGGGTCATTTCCCTATCCGAAGCTCACTAAATAAAGTTTAGTGATGCATCAATAGAAACTAAGTTGAAGATCAATCAATTGATGCAGTATTGAGAAGGATATATTGCAGATGAATCTATACTCAAGGTACATTGATACTAATCAAGATTGTCTTTGGCATGTGTTGTCACGAGGGAGAAGTTTACTATCATATTTTTTTTGAAATTTTGTAGAGGGAGAAGTTAAGAAATTCCTTCACAAAGGAATAATACTATAGGAGAAGTTTTCTATATAAAATCAAAGAGGGAAAAACTTTTTGATAGAGGGAGTCTTGTTCTCAAAAATTTATTGTGCTATGACATTTTGTGTTGCCATCAATGCCAAAGAGGAAGATTGTTGGATTCAACTGATTAATTGTATGTTGTCTTTGATGTTACACAAATGTCATATCAGTTTGTAGTCAGTGCATGTCGAGCTCACTTGGTTAGTGAAGATGATTTTCCTAATATACTGAGCATTCCTAAGCTTACTCTATATAGAAGGTAGTATCTACCAAGCTCACTTGGCTGACAAAAGAAGGTATGCAGAAAAGAGTGTTAACCAAGCTCACTTGGTTAATGAAAGGAAAGTTGAATAGAGTTAGTATTAATCGAGTTCACTTAGTTACCAAAGGGATTTTGTAAGTTCGTAGTGTTAACCGATCTTTTGATGGTTAACACAGGAAATCATTTTAGAATCAGTTTCTACCAAGCTAGGTCAGCTACCAAAGGATTTTCTTATTTTGGCATCTAAAGCTTAATTATTTTACCTATTGATTCTAGCCAACTGAGGTAATAAGTATTAATTTTTCTAATTTGTATTTGATCCAACTTGACAATCTGGAAGGTATAAGTAAAAGGTTAAGTTGTGATTTCAAAGTGTGTGATATGCAAGTTGATTGAAAGAGATAAGCAGAGAGAAAGCAAACTTGAAGGATAAGAAGGTATCCTTGAGAAAAAAAGTGTTATTCAATTAGAAAGGATCAAGTATGAACCAAAACAAAGATCTATAATCAGAAATTCAATTGCATCACAATCAGGTCATTTTATTGTTACTCTCTAACCATTGTAGCAGTGATCTAAAATCTCTCAACAGAGTTGGTTTAACAGCCATTTGTAAATCCTCTAACAAGGTGGAAATTACATTGAATTTTTTCAAAACCTTTTCCAAGGCCACTCCTAATAGTGTGATTAAATCCTTTAACATGGTCACACCTAACAGTGTGTTTTGTAACCTTTAACAAGGTTGGCTCCTAATACGGCTCACTTTAGAAGAGTGAAAAATAGTAACTAGTTACATTTGGTGGTTTTTCCCAAATTGGGTTTCCACATTAAATCCTAGTGTCTTATGTGTTCATGTTATTTCTTTCATGCTTGCAAGTAATTACTGATAATATCTTAAGATCTGTTAAAGTAATACACACTCTGCATTTACCGAGTTACAACAATTTCTATATGCTTACCGAGTATTAGCAGTAATCAGTTTTACCAACTTGAATTTTATTTAATATCCAAGGGATCTAGGATTTATTTTAGTAGTAATTGATTAACCCCTCTCCTCTCAGTTACTCCTCTTATATTTCCAACAACACCAAGATATAATGTGGAAGCCCAATTTGATAAAACCACCAATGCAACTAGTTACAACTTTTCACTCTTCTAAAGTAAGCCCTATTAGAAACCAACTCTGTTAAAGGTTACAAAACACACTGTTAGGTGTGACCCTGTTAAAGGATTTAAATCACCCTATTAGGAGTGGCCTTGTTAGAGGTCTTAAGACGCTTCAATCTAGAAATGCCACCTAGTTAAAGGATTTACAAAATGACTATTAAGTCAACTCTATTAAGAGATTTATTCACTGCTACAATTATTATAGAGTAACAATGATTAACCTAATTTATGAAGCAACTGGATTAGAGATTCAAATCATTGTTCTAGCTTATCCTCTAGATACTCCTCGATTAGAATATTCTTTGCATCTCCTTAGATAATCTACTCTAATCAGATATCCTTCTCTTTTTTCATCTTATCTTCTTCACTTCTTGCACTATAATCAATCCACATCTTGACCTTTCATATATATGAAATCCAATGTCAAGTTGGCTTGAATACCCTTTCAAACAAACAAATAACATCCACGAAGTCAACTTGCATAAACCAACAAATGGATAAAACTAATTTGTTGGAGGTTGGCTAAAACTAGGTGACTCAGTTATTACTAAGTTCATAAATAACCAACCTGACTTAGTTTACACTAAACTCCTTTGGTAACCAACCTGACTCGATCTACACAAAAATTCTTGAACTTCTCTTTTTCTAAACCTTTTTCTCGATGAATACTGGATTCTTCTAAACTTAGTTCCAACTGGTGGTGCTCGGTAAGAGTATAACATTTGTGTAACATCAATGACAATATACAATTCAATAATTATTATCAACAATATCCATCTTTGGCATTGATGTCAACTCAACATGGCATTAAGAAACTTAGAGCAATCAAATGATTTGGAAGAGTTTATGATATCGTTAGTTTCATTCTAATTCTTCATCCATCTATGAGAACTCCCTCTAAGATTCTCCCTCTGCCATCTTATCTTCAGACTCAATCAGATCAAGTTCTCCCTCTTGGAGATTACTACCTTTGATTCTTCTCTAATTATACAACTCTCTCTCAATGAATATATAGTATGATTCTCTCCCTCTTTGACATCATATACCAAAGACTTGACATAGTGATTTTACAATGTACCTAATGTACTAATTCATATGCAATGAGCTCTAATTTCTTTGCATCAACTAGATAGATCTTCAATGTAGTTGAGTTGATGCATCACTAATTTGTACTCTAATGAGCATCAGATACAGGAATGACCCCTAGCTTTCTTCTTAGATACAAAAATGCATCATTAGGTAATGGTTTGGTAAATATGTCAACAACCTTCTCCCTTGTGTTAATATTTTCCACTCTAACCTCTTTATCTTGAACCAATTCTCTTAGAAAATGAAACTTGATTGCGATGTGTTTTGTCTTCGTGTGCATTACTAGATTTTTAGATATATTGATTGCACTTATGTTATCACAATAGATAACCACTAGATCCTTGATCTCTTCCTTCGTTCCTAATAACGGTTGCTTGAACCACATTATGTTGGAGTAATTAACTATTATAGTAACATATTTTTCCTATGTTGTAGACTGAGAGATATAATTTTTATTTTTACTTGTTCAAGATACTAACCTCTTTCCAAGAAAGAATTCTCCTCCACTGGTGCTCTTCATGTCATCAATGCTTTCAGCCCAATCAACATTAGTAAAGGATTTCAACTCAAAGTTTCCTCCTTTCGTGTACCATAGTCTTGAATACCTTTTAGATATCTCATAATTCTTTTGATTGTCATCATGTGAAATTTTCTGGGATTTGTAGAGAATCTTGAAACTATACCAACTACTAATGCAATATCAAGTCTTTTAGGAACAACATATTGAATTTTTCCAATCATAGACTATAGGTAGTCTAATTTATCTCTTTTGAATCATCTTTCTTGGGTAACTTGTGTCCAGTAGACATAGGTGTTCTAACTAGTTTGGAATCTTCCATTCTAAAGGTCTTCAATATCTCCTTGACATATTTTGACTGAGTAATGTAAATGCCATCCTTCGTTTGATTAACTTGTAAACCAAAAAAGAATTTTATTTCTCCAAACATTGAAATTTCAAACTCTTTCCTCATTTCTTCAGAGAATGACTTGCATAAGTCATCATGACCTATAAATAGGATATCATCCATAAATACTTCTACTTGCAAAATCTTGTTTTGTGCTCCCTCTTTAATATACAGACTATTGTTATCATTGGTCCTTTGAAAACCAATCTTCACTAGATATCCATGAATTCTCGTATACCATGCTCTAAGAGCTTTCTTCAAATCATATAAATCTTTGTGTAACTTACAAACCATGTCTCTTTTGTTTGGGCCAATGAAACCTTAAGGTTTATCAATGTAGACTTCTTCTAGAATTCTATTCAAGAAATCTGATTTTACATCCATTTGATACACTTTGAATCCTTTAAATGTAGCATATGCAAGTAATATTCTAACTCCTTCAAGTCTAGAAATATGAGCAAATATTTCTCCATAGTATATGATTTCTTCTTGAGTGTGTCCTTTGCACACTAGCCTTGCCTTATTCCTTGATACTTCACCATTTTCATTCAATTTGTTTCTGAATATCCACTTTGTACCAATTACATTGTTATCCATAGGTCTAGGAACAAGAATCCAAGTATTGTTCCTTATAATTTTCTCAATCTCTTCATTCATTGCCTCTATCCAACTTTTATTTTTTGATGCATCATTAACAGTTCCAAGTTTAAATTAAGTAAGAAAACATGTACCTTTTAGTTTGTTCCTTTTCATTGTCCCTTTTGTTTGATCTCCAATTATTCTCTCAAGTCCATGATGCCTTCTGATATATCTAGCAAGTATAGGTATCTTACTTCTAAATTCTAGATTGGATTAACTTGGTTCACCATGCTCAAAAGGTTCTATGAATTTCCAAATTATATTTTGTTTTTGTTGTCTAAGATTCCATTCCCATGGACTATGACTTGGGTTCCTCTATCTAAGACTTGGTTCGAATTGTCTCCAACTCAAGTTGCACTACTTGCAACTCAGTTGACACTCCATATTTGGGTGACTCGAGTGGGGTAAGTTGTTGAATGTTGGGTAAGGTATTAGGTTCAAAGTAGACAAATTTTATGTCATCCTCAAGTTCTTTGCTACTTTCTTCTTCATTCTTTTCTACAAACTCATCAATTTTTACATGTGCACTTTCTATAACCTTTTGAGTAGCAAGATTCAAATGTTTATATGCTTTGCTCTTGTTGGAGTATCCTAGGAATGTGTCTTCATTACTTTTCACATCAAACTTTCCTTTCCTTGACTCTTTCAGGATATAACATTTTCTTGAAAATACTTTTAAATAAAAAACATTAGGTTTATAGCCATACCATGATCCATAAGGTGTTTGATATGTACCTTTCTTTAGTTGAACTTGATTCAAGGTCTGAAATGTTGTTTTGATTTCTTCCTTCCAATATTTGGTTGCAACATTTTTCTCTATCATCAGTGTTCTCACACAATCCATGATGAATCTATTTCTTTTTTCTTCTATGTCATAATGTTGAGGTGTACCAGGTGCAAATACTTGTCTTTTGATTCCTCTTTCATTGCAGAACTCATTGAATTCATTGGAGATGAATTCTCCTCCTCTTTCTAATATTGAGCATTTTAACTTCTTACATATTTCTTTCTCAACTCTTGCTAGATGCCACTTGAATTGTTTAGAAGCTTTCAATTTTTCCTTCAAGTACATTACTATCATCATCCTAGAATAATCATAGACAAACAAAATGAATAATTTGTCTCCAATATAGCTCTCTATACATATTGGTCCACAAAGACCTGTATGAACTAGTTCTAGGACTTCTTCAGTATTGAAATTCATACTTTTGAAACTAGTTTTACCCATCTTTCCAATCTAACATTGTTTACATATAGTCATTCTAGGTATCTTCATATTAGGAATACCTCTTACTCTTCTATTCTTTCTTATAGTAACCAAATTATCAAATTTAACATGACATGTCCTTTCATGCCATAACCAAATTTCTTCTACATGTGCCAAGAAGCATGAACTATTAGAGAGATCAAGATAGAATAGATTACCTTTTGTCTAATTTCTAGTCCCAACTAGGTTTCCTTTACCATCCAGAAGATTGGCCTTCCCATTCATGATTCCTACCTTGGGTCTAATGTTGTTTGTTGTGCCACACTTAAAAGATTGTGTCTCAATCCTTCAACCTAGTAGGCATTATCACATCTAATTCCATCAATTAATGCAATGAAGTCTTTCCCTTCACATAACATGGTTCATTGTTTCCAAATTTAACACTTTCACCATCATATTGCTCCAAGTATTCAAACTTTATTTTATCACTAGTTGTGTGATGAGAACAACCACTATCTATTATCCATGTGCCATTCTCGCTAACATGATAAATAAGTGTCATATTTTCATTATCTTCATCATCTGATTCATCTTTGATAGCAATATATACCATTTCATCTTCATTATCACTGTCAAAATCTTTGCAATATAACTAGATTTCTTACCTTTGTCTTTGTAGTCTTTGTAGCTTTTCAAATCTGTCTTGCCTTTGAACTTGCTTTCTTTTCTGCTATCTTTACTTTCATTTTTTTGACATCTTGTAGCAATGTGACCAACTTCTTCACAAGAAAAAAAAAAATCAATAGAATTTTGCCTTTATATTTACCTTTGCCTTTTGGTAACCTTCTTGCAAGTAGGGCTTCAATGGCTTCAAGATCATCATCAGATTCTTCATCTTCTTCACTATCAGACTATTTGCCTTTTGAGTTTCCTCTCTTTCTACCAAGGGTTAGTTTTGCTTTGAATGTTGATTCTATGTTGCGAGACCAACGAACATAGTTATCAAAGTTATCCAAATAAAAAGCTATTAACCTTCTCACTAGTGCATCCAAAGTTATATCACTTTTAGGTCACATCTCATCTCATTAATAGCTTAAACTCTAATTATATGAATAGGAAGAAGAATTCTTAATACCTCGCTAACTACTATTTCATCTTTTATTTTTCCTCTTAATGCTCTAATTACACTCACACTTGCTCACTATATTTTGTAATATTTTCATCTTCTCTCATCTTCATCTAATCAAATTGACCTCTTAAATTTTCTACTTTGGCTCTCCTCACATTGTCATCTCCTCCATAGATCTTTTGCAGATTGTTCCACATTTCATGAGCAGTAGGACAATCTTTAACTTCATCAAATTCAACATAATTGAGAGCAGAAGCAATGTCAATCATCATTGTTTTGTTGGTATTATTTTTATCTACCATTTGATACGCAGTCAAAGGATCAGGAGGTGACACATACTGTTCTCTAGGAATTTTAGGCATGTGTCTCCAATGGTTCCTAAATGCAACCTCCTGAGTGCCTGTCGTGCTTTGAAGTTATCTATGTTCAACTTGGGAATCTCTCTTTTGTAAGATATCTTGATCTTTAGTTTAGGTCCTTACAACCTTTTTCTACAAGCACCAACAACTCCTTTACCAATTGTTGGAAATATAAGAGTAACTGAGAGGGGAGGGGTGAATCAATTACCATTAAAATAATTCTGAATCATTAAAATAATTCTAAATCCATTAGATGTCAATATAACTTCCGTTAAACTCACAACTCAATTAGAACTAGATATACACTGTAACTCAATTAAAAAAACAATATGATATATTAATGTGTATTAACCTTTAGTAACTTAGTTGTAAAACAATAAGAAGATAACATGAATACATGAGACACCAAGATTTAATTTGGAAATCCAATTTTGGAAAACCACCAATGCAACTAATTACAATTTTTTACTCTTCTAAAGTGAGCCTTGTTAGGAGCCAACCCTATTAAAGGTTACAAAACACACTATTATGTATGACCCTATTAAAGGATTTAAATCACCATGTTAGGAGTGGCCTTGTTAGAGGTCTTAAGACACTTCAATCTAGAAATGTCACTTGGTTAGTGTAATGCCTAACCCTACTTGACTTTTTTGATTTGTTTTGAATGGATTCTTTTAGGTTTGTTTTGTTATTATGTTTTATGATTAATGTTGTTGAATTACTGGAATTGATTAGTTGTATTTTCATATTTAGTTGATGTGTGTGTGTCTATGTGTGTGTGTGTGTGTGTGTGTGTGTGTGTGTGTGTGTGTGTGTGTGTGTTGAGGTACTTAGTACCAATTATTTCAATTATTGAATGATGTTGGTTAGACAAATGATTTTTATGCAGTTTCTAGGGATACTTACCCCATACTTGCATGTGTATGTGTTCGTGTATGTTTTTTTTATGTTTGATGTTTTTGATGTAGTTAAGGAAGGGAGTCGTTGTCACCTGCTAGTTGGGATCTACACTAGTTTAACCATTTGAATTTGTCAAGTGATGTGAATTCATGATTTTGACCCTAGAGTTTGATTATGTTCTTTGCCTTCAATTGAGTTTTCATTCTTGGTTTTGTGGGTATGTTGTGATTTTCTGTTAGAATTAAATTAAATTAAAAGATAATTTAATGATTTAATTTAATAAAAAATTTATGAAGAAATTTGATATTTAATTAATTGAAAAATTAATTAAATAAAAGAATTAAATTTAAAGATTTTATTAAAGTTCTATTTTTGATGTATTTATATTTATTTAATTTAATGATAATTATTTAGGAGTTTTATTATAATAATAAACTCTAAATAATATTATTAATTAAGTTAATAAATATATTATTAAAAATGTCTCGTGAATTATTTAAATAAAAGAATAAAATTTAAAGATAAAGTTACAATTCTAAATTTGACATATTTATAGTTATTTAATTTAATAATAATTAATTTAGGAGTTTTATTTTAATTAATAAACTCTAAATAATATTATTAGTTAAATTAATAAATATGATATTAAAAATGTCTCATGATTAATTAAAGTGAGAAAGAAAATTAATTTAACAAAGATATTTTAATTTAAATTGCATAAAGTTGTTGCATGAAAATTGTATATAAAAAATTCAATATTTAATTATATTTAATTAATTGAAAAAATAATTAAATAAAAGACTCCTTATCAATTGGGACCTGTTGTTGGTTATAGATGGAAGCATTCCTCTGATTGGCCTCCTGGAGGTACAGACATGGATCGTCAGGAGCTTTCTCAAATTCTGGCCTCTAGAGAGTGTTCCTCTTTGCTTGTTCCAGATGTATTGGCTTGGGGCGGTACCTTGTCTGGTAAATATCATGTCTCTGCTGGGTATCAGGAGATAACTAGACAATTATTTGGGGATGTTGAGGTCCCTTGGTGAAAGCAAGTCTGGAATAAAGTTTCTTGGTCCAAGTGCAATTTTTTCATGTGGCTAGTGGCTCACAACCGTTGTCTTACCTAGGATAATCTTTGTAAACGTGGATTTCAGGGCCCCTCTTATTGTGTTTTGTGTGGTAATGGAGAGGAGTCTGTCTCCCATCTATTCTTCCATTGCTCCTATTCTACTCAGATATGGCACCTTTGGTGGAGTGCTTGGGGTTGCTCTTGTCGGCATGCTTCCTCTTTTCCTGAGTTCTAGGCTCGCTTGGGTAGTGCTCCCTCCAAGTCTTCTTCTCTCCATGCTGCTTGGATTGTTGGCCCATCTTTCATGCTTTGGCATATCTGGTTGGAGAGGAATCGTCACATATTCCAAGATGTTTGGCTTGGTGTTTTGCATCTTTGGTGGAAAATATCACATTCTCTCCAGGAAACTATTCTTGTGAAGTGTGAGCTTGATGGGGGTATGGATCCGGTTGATCTTGCTATCTGTAATCGCCTCAATTTTCATCTGCAGGATGGGGTTGCGGCTCATAGGTTTCCTTCTATGTCCAGGCAGCTTCACCATCAGAGGAAGGGTCGGGTTAACCGGGATGGGCACTAGACTCCTCCTCCCTGTGAAGTTCTGAAAATTAACACTGATGGTTCTTCTCGTGGGAATCCTGGTCCGGCTGGTATTGGCGGAGTGGCTCGTTGTAGTTCTGGGAATGTTAAATTTTTCTTCCCAATTCATAAGGGTGATTATACTAACAATCTCATGGAAGCTTAGGCTATTTTATATGCTGTGGAACAGTGTTTCTTGTGGGGATGGAGTAAGATTATTTGTGAGTCTGATTCCCAGGTGGTAGTGAACATGCTTTCTTCGCAAGAGCTTGAGGATGTTAGTTGGCAGCTGGCCACTTTTGTTAAGCAGATTCTTTTTTTCTCTTCCTCTTTTCAGTTCATTAGGTTCAAGTATATTCCACGAGAATGGAATAGACCTGCTGGTTGTTTAGCCAAATGGGCTTCTAGTCAGGATCCGGGTTGGAATATTAGGGATAGGGGGCAACTGTCCTTTGAGATGGTGCAAGAATTTGATGATCTTGTTCCTCAGGATCGAGCTCCTTGTTGAGCTCTCCTTGTTGTATTCCTTTCTATCTTAATAAATTTTTACCCCTCTTTTTGCAATAAGAAAATTCTAATTTTAGCATATTTATATTTATTTAATTCAATAATTATTATTTAAGAGTTTTATTTTAATAATAAAATTTAAATAATATTATTAGTTGAGTAATAAATATTATTTGATTAAAAATAAAATATTAAAATATGTGAATTTTTTATTAATTAGAAACTAATTAAATTTATGCTTTAAATAAAAAGTCTAAATTTAGAAAATTGGTTAAAGAAATATTAGAATATGATGTTATTTAATTAATTGGAAATTAATTAAATATGTACTTCAGTTTAAAATATTTATTTTAAAAATCTAATTTAAGAAGTTCGATAAAAATAGAATTAAAATATTAAAAGATTAAAGATTTGGTATTATTTTATTATGATTATTTAATTAATAATTATTAAATTAGAGTTGATTTAAATAATGAGCTTTAATTATTCTCATTAATTTAAATAATAAACTATACTTTAAATAGTGCTTACACTAATTAATAACTAGAGGAAAAGAAAATATAGAAGAATATTTTAATTAAAAAATTCTTTAAATGTGCATGAAAGAATTAAAATTAAAGGATTTAATTAAAGTTCTAATTTAGGTGTATCTATATTTATTTAATTTAATAATAATCTATTTAAGAGTTTTATTTTTAATAAACTCTAAATAATATTATTAGTTAAATTAATAAATATTATATTAAAAACATCGCATGATTTAATAAGGGAGAGAAAGCTTTAATTTAATAAAGTTTATTTTAATTAAATTGCATAAATTATGTGCATGAAAATTAAAATATAGTAATTAAAAACAATGGGTTTTCACATGATTGCATGATCAAAGCCTTGATTTGGGGGAAAAACTCTTTATTAAGGAAATTAGAGCTCATTTCTAGATACATAGGTTTGGAGAAGCCAATTTTTGAAAAGAGGGTTTTTGAAGGAAAAGGAAGATTCTTTTGTGTTTGTGCATTCATTATTTTAGCATCAGATCCAGGTAGGATCTTATGGCTTTGTGCAGTAGTTGTTCATTCTTCAAATTCCTGTCTTCTTTGTGTATATTGTGTTTTTCTTTTTAGAATTTCTCTAGGTTGAAACCCTTCTTTGAGAAAATTGATTTCCATTATAGAATTGTCTATGATTTAATCTAAAAACCTTTAGTAAATATTGAACTTTAGGGTTTTCAAAACCTAATGAAATATGAAATTCACCTTTGTATGTGTTTATGTCAATGATAATTTCTTCCACTATATTATAACTATTGTTGTTAAGTTATTATCTTTAACTTTAAAAAAAAATGTTTGTCAAACTTAGTGAAACTTTAGGTTAATTTATTTTGGATCCTTTTGCGGGGCATTATAGTTAGAGGATTTACAAAATGATTGTTAAGTTAACTCTATTAAGAGATTTCTTCATTACTACAATTGTTTGAAAGTAACAATGATTGACCTAATTTATGAAGCAACTGGATTGCAAATTTAGATCACTGTTCTAACTTATCCTTTGGATCCTCCTTGATCAAAATATTCTTTGTAGCTCCTTGGATACTCTACTCTAATTAGATATCCTTCTCTTTTTGCATCTTATCTTCTTCACTTCTTGCACTATATTCAATCCACAACTTGACCTTTCATATATATGAAATCCAATGTCAAGTTAGCTTGAATACCCTTTCAAATAAATAAAAAATGTCTACTAAGTCAGCTTGCATAAACCAACAAATGGATAAAACTAATGTGCTAGAGGTCGGGTAAAACTGGGTCACTTGGTTACCACTGAGTTCCTTGGTAACCAACCTAACTCAGTTTACATAGAACTCCTTTGGTAATTGACCTGAATCGTTTTACATAGGAATCCCTGAACTTCTCTTTTTCTGAACTTTTTCTCGGTGAATACTGGAGTCTTCTGAACTCGGTCCAATTGGTAGTGCTCAATAAGAGTATAACATTTGTGCAGCGTTAATGACAATATATAATTGAATAATTGTTTTCAATAGCATCATTTTCAAAAAACTTGGGAAGGGATAACATGAAGTTTTAACCCACCTATGTACACCTATAGAGTTGACCTGCATGGAAAATATCAGATCTACCACAAAAAGGGGGAAATTGTTGATGAATCTCTTTCATTTTGAAATGGATGACCTTGATGTTGCATAAACTTCCTAATGAATAACTAAAGCACAACCATTGATGAAGAAACTTTAAAATTACATGCTTGGAACATTTCCCAATAAAAGATGGAAGAAATAGAAAAATATATTTCTATTTCACAAGTTGTCAAAATTGACTCCTATGAAATATCAAAATGGGTTAATACAAAGGTTAACATTCTACCACTACTAAGCCCACTTAGTAAACCATACCAAGAACACTTCACCAAGAACCTCAAAGTAGAAAACCTAGCCACTCGATGAAAGATCACCAAGATAGAAAACTGAGCTACTCAATGAAATGTTAATCACAAATCCTAATGTGTTAACCCATTACAAAAAATCCAACCCATTGAGTTTTTCTCAAATTGGTTATCTACAATAGGTTGAATGGGTACAGAAATAGCCAACAGATTTCTTGACATGTTGTTCTTATTAGCCCACTTTTCCAGTTGCCTATCAACTTACCCATGTCTACATTAGGGGGGTTCTCCTATTGATTCTTATGCTTCCTTGGTTCTATGGAGTGATATATGTATTCAATATTTTTTTCTGTGTACTAGGTGGATGCAATGGTTGGGTACATATGTATTTCAGTGAGATGTATCATTTACCATATGGACACTTTTCTTTTCATTCCTACTTTGGATGTTGTCTTCCAAGTTTTATTGATCAAATCTTCAAGCTTTGGTGTTTTATGTCATCTATATCTTTGAGTTCAATGGTTTGCCTTTGTTTGCCTCTTATTTGATTAGTGTCTACTAAGGGCACTAATGCAAATTATAGCCTTGTCTACCTGGTCATGGTCTATTTTAGTGAAGGTTCTTCAAATCGATAGTTATCATTTTGACAAAGTTTTACAACCTCTATATTCTCCAGTGGTTTTCTTCAAGATCATCTTTTCATTCACCTTTTGGGACATTCTCTAGTTTGGAGGCTTTTGCAGTCCTTCACTAGTCTTTCAACATTCTTTGCATCTCTTCTTTGAGTAGGGTTTGTCCCATGTAGTTTTCTCTGTTTCTCCACTTTATAGAGATTTGGTTTTGATTGAGTACCTCATCAGGTCTTGTTGTCAGGACCCAAATTTACTTTTAGTAAGTAGTACTTTCTAAGTTTTTAGCTACTCCCTAATTTTATCTTCAGGGGGGTATTAGATTAATAAGTGTAAGAATTTTCCTAAGGGAAAAATTCACCCAGGAACTAAGAACTCAAACACAAGAACACATTAGACCAAAAATGGATATGATCAATTAATCAGAGTATGTCCGAATACATTTCTCTATTCAGAATGTGATCTTCAACACACTAGGAGTGCCTGTATATAAAGGCCTCTCAGGAAGCACCTAGAATGTCTCTAGAAACAACTAGAAGATAAGACAACTAAGCACCTTATCCAACATTCTAGATGAATGGATAAGAATGACTAAGTGTCATATGTGTGTGGAAGATTCGTGTGTTGTAGATAATATGTGCTTAAAAGAGGTGCGAACCCCTATGATGTCATCAAGACAACTCACAAGAGTGCACAAACTCTTAAGTGTCTCATAAATAAAATAATGCAAAATAAATAAATAATGCATTAACCTAAGTAAAATTAAGTAAGTGTAATAAGTAAATACTTATTTACACCAACACCCCACCTTAAGTGCAACTTAGGGGAATGCCCTTAAACTTACAAGCTAGGATGCATAATGGGTCCTGGCTACTAGACCATGTTAGGTACCCATGTACATAATGAAGATGCAAATCTCTCATAAAGCGGAGAAAGAGGGAAAACCTCATGGGAAAAATCCTCCCCCAAAAAAAGAGATAAATAAGGATGCATCGATGGATGGAGTAATCAAGACTCCCCCATTACAACATACATCCATGTATATACAAAAAAGAATGGAGAAGGACAAAACCTCCTATGAGGAAAAAGGCCCCCCCAAAAAAGAGAAGAAGGAGACGAGGTAGTCCCCCCCCCCCCCCCCCTTAAAAGTAGTGTGTCGATCAGTGAAGAATGCTCTTATGTAGAAGCTGATCCATGACCTTTGTATGATGTTCCTCCCCTTTGGAAGAAAAAATGACAAAGGTACCTGTGAGATGCATCCCCTGGATGGAGAAGGAATCTCTATGATGACTGGTATCTCTAAAACCTGTTCAAAAGTCCCTATGTCAATACTGATGATGGATTCCTCCAAAACTGCTGAAAAGAAGTGTAGATCAAACAAGGAGTGTGGTAGAACCTATCTCAAAAGACCAACAGTCTTCTCAATTGATGAAGAGACCTCGTGCAGATGTTGTAAAGAAGAATCCATAATCACACCAATCTGGAAGGATTGATCATGTAGAGCATGGAGTTGAGGGTTAGAGTGGGCCCTCGCAACAACTGTAGAAGACTCCTCAACAAAGAGAAGTGAGAAATCATCATAAAAGTCTCCCATATCTACTGTGTGTGACTCTAAGAATAGAACTGAAATGTCTAGCAAGAAATCATCACTTGGAGGACCATGAGTACCCTGTAGTGCTGAAGTACATGAATTTTTCACTGCGACAAAGGATGAAGTATCTGCCTCAAAAAGAAGATGAATGTCATCAAGAATATCTCCCACATCTTCAATGTGAGACTCCACGAACAACTATGCAATGTCTGAAAGGAAGTCTTCACATGAAGGTAGAGTAGGAAGACATAAAGTATCCTATTGCACTGATTTTGAAGCATCTGTGGTTGAAATAGGATCAGTAGGAGCAACAGGAGCTGGAGGTGTGATCTCAATTGAGGAGGAAGAAACCATAGCTAGAGTGACTGGATGTAGAAAGTCCACTAAAGTTGGAGGATCACATGGATCTCCATATGCTTCCCAAATAGACCACCAAATATCACAAGAAAAATGTGCCAATCTAAGAGGACCAAAAGATTCCCTACTCATACTTTTACGTAGAAATTGATTAAGCTTGATAATATATGTTCAATCAAAATGTGGTGGCATTGAATAAAGATAAGGAAGAAATCCTAGATGTTCTCTTAGATGGTCAATTATCAAAGTACTCCATTTGTAATAGTTCCTTTTTTTCAAATGTGGTCTAATACCAAACTCACAAATCTGACAAGACTTCATGAGATCAATCAATGAACCCCCAAAGAAATCAAAGAACCCCCCCTGAAAAAATGCTACTGGCACTTGAAAGCCACTTGCCAATTTAGGGCCTATTTCTAAAAATAGTATTTATGTCTACAAAACCTTTAATGTGATTGCAGATCTAGAAAGTAGACCAAAAAAATGCACTTTCAACAAAAATGAAACCTGATTTGGAGTCTGGATGAGCCCGTACCAAGCATTTTAAGTGGCAAAATTTGAAATTTTGGAGTTGCAAAAAAGTTCAAAAATAGAGATCTCAAAACACCTGCACCAATGTGTAGATCATGAAATCCTACCCCAAAACAAAAAAAAATTTCTCACAAAAAGGAGTCCATATGAGGAAAATATCGCTATTTGAAAATCGTTGTTGTTATTTTTTCTGAATCGCCGTCGCGCCTCCAAAAAACAAATGGCTCTAGATTTTGCCTCAAATGTCCAATTTGGATGAAACAAAATCTAATCTGGGAGTTTTTGGACCTTCTAAATGTGATGCAAATATCATATTTGCACCAACAAGCTCCAATCTTCACCTGCAAAAAATCTCTCCTTTGGCCCTATGGCCAAATTTTTTTTGAAAAATGATACAGATCTGAAAAAATAGCAGAGATGCAGATGAAAAAAAATGTAGATCTAAAAATTAAATATATAGATCTAAAGTGATCATACCAATTCTACAAATCGGTCCTTTAGGTGCCAGTTTGCAAAAAAAAAAATTGCCTTGCAATCGACTTTGGCCTAAGGTAGGCAACTTTGTAGCTGATTTTCACCAATTCAGCGTTCCGGATGCAATGGTGAGGTCAGATATGGTGCTGGACACTCTCAATTTCTGTAGTACTCCAAATTTGGGCTAAGGTGTTGAAGCAAGCGTGGTCTCGAAATAGCTATGTGATGAGAAAATCTCCAAGTTGCTCTAATACCATGTAAGAATTTGCCTAAGGAAAAAATTCACCCATGAACTAAGAACTCAAACACAAGCACACAGTAGACCAAAAATGGATATGATCAATTAATCAAAGTATGTTTGAATACATTGCTCTGTTTAGAATGTGATCTTCAACACACTAGGAGTGCCTGTATATAAAGGCCTCTCAAGAAGCACCTAGAATGTCTCTAGAAACAACTAGAAGATAAGACAACTAAGCACCTTATCCAACATTCTAGATGAATGGATAAGAATGACTAAGTGTCATATGTGTGTAGAAGATTCTTGTGTTGTAGACAATATGTGCTTAAAAGAGGTGCAGACCCCTGTGATATCATCAAGACAACTCACAAGAGTGCACAAACTCCTGAGTGTCTCACAAATAAAATAATGCAAAATAAATAAATAATGCATTAACCTAACTAAACTTAAGTAAGTGTAATAAGTAAATACTTATTTACACCAACAATAAGGTATTGTCTTATTAATTAAATCATCTTGATTTATTTATTGAGTCACTTACTATCTCTACTTTAATTAAGCTAGACTTTAGGCATATAATAATTAATTAATTTATTAATTATTATAATGCAACCTAGATTAGTTACCTTTTAGGGCTTTGATCTCCTTTTAGAAGGATTTATCTCTCTTTGTAACACATTCAATTCATTCACTTTTGATTCAATAGAAAAAATATCTTTTGCACATCAAGAATGTCTCATCTTTGTAGATCTTTGAATTCAAGCCTCCATAGCTTTAATTCTCTCTTTATGTGATAGGTGTTTGCATGCAAGTGATTCTTTGTAGCTATGGGTTGAACTTTCCTCAACTTCAACAATAGGGTATGTGCAAGATCATGAGAGGTGAAAAAGGGTCAATATAAAAATAAAACAAACTTTAAAATGTCCAAAAGTGATTTACAAATTGTGTTGACTTTTTCCCATCAATCCTAATACCAAAGAAAAAAGAAAAGTGTCAAGTTATATTGGGTAATCGAAACCTACAAATATATTACAAAAAGCAAACACAATATTTCCTCATTTTGTCACATCATCTTGTTGTCTATATCCTAAACTATCGATTATTCGATCATTTTTGGGTATACAATCTAGAGTTTCATGTATTTTGAGCATTTTATCACTGGTAAGTTGATTTTTTTGTTTGTTACTTTTTTTCATTCACTTTTTATTAAAATTTGGATTTTCTAATGAAAAAATATGTCTTTTGAGTTTTTTATTATAATTTATAAATTCAATTTTTTATTTTACTTTTATTTGCAATATAATTAGGCATGATTGACACCACCCAACCTCTAAACCCTACCCTACCAAATAATGACTCTAAAAACATTCCACATCCACCTCCAAATGATCCACAATGAACTCCAAATGATTTGGTACCTCCTTGAAACCCTCCCCGAATTGAAGATTTGATTGAAGACAGTCTAAACCATTTGACGACTTTCCAAAAGACATGTTATAATATCCCCACATTAACCCTCATACTATCAACCCTAAATACCATAATATTGAGACACTTTTCAAGTAGCATAATGTTTCTCTTCATTAGCATGGGGAGATGCATGCTTAGTTTGATGATGGGTTGGATTATGATAGGGTTGCAACCCTTAACATTATTAAAAAAGAAATAGTAGACCTACTTGTGAACCCTAGAAATAGACTAAAATTTGACCCCAAGAAATCCAAATTGTTTATAAAATGGTGCACCAATGAGGCCATGTGCACTAATTTTTGGGATCACTAGTGGATGTTTTATGACAAATCATCACACATCAATATGGTGGTGCCCTTCTATTTCTTGAGAAAATTGTATCCAAAGTTTGTGAAAGAGCTAAAAGTGAATTACTAGAGCATGAGGCCCAACATGGGTGTAGGAGGAGGAGCTCTGTAGGCTAGACCATTTTTCCAATGGAAGAAATCCATCACTAATGTCCTCCCTACTGATGTCTCCCCCCTCCTCCAATGCAACATCCTAATGTCATTATCGAGGCTAGCTCAAAAGCTATTAGAGCCATCCATAGATTGAGTAGTCTACTAGTCACCTAAACTAGATTAGTGTTGTCTCCTCATGATGATGATGTTGGTGCTAGTACATCAGCAAATGGTTCACATGTCTATGTGCAAGAAGTTGTGCCTCGGTCCCCTAAGAGATTATGGTTTCCAAATTGTAGTTGGGGTGATGATACAACAATAGTGGCTACAAATATTATAGCATCTCCTGTGAGAGATGAGGGGGGTTAGGTAGAGCCATTGTTTCTTTTTGTTACTGAAAGTCTATACATTTGATTTGTTACATCACAGTTCATCCAAAATCAATATTTATATTAGAATAGTTTTGACAACTTCACACTTATGTAGAATGCATGTGATTCATTTATGCTCACTTGATGATTTAGGAGGAGATGAGATAGGTTTACAATGTCACACTCTTGACCTTTTCATTTGGCCTCAAACCTCTACAATGCATTTTTTTTTACTCATTATTTTCCTATTTGATATTGAATTATACATGGTTTCTCTTCTTTTTGTCTTACAAGTTTCACACATTAGTGGGAGGCATTGTGAGGGGGTCGATCCACCATCCATTGACAAAGGGAAGGTAATTAGGTGTTCTAAAGTCATTAAATACATACATACATACATATATATATATATATATATATATATATATATATATACATGTTACTTTTTTTACTAATAAAATGATATTGCATTATGTATTTTACACATGGTGGCTTCTAATGATGTTGTAATGCATATTTACCATCCCAAACCTTTTGATATTTTATTTTGCAGTCATACCCTATTGTATATATATTTTTCATTTAGTTGTTATTTTCCTTTATTTACCAAGATTATATAAAAATTATTGTCATGATTGTAAAAACTATGTTTTTAAATCTTGTAGGATACATTGGTTGCAATGGAGGAAGATCGACAAAGTTTTGTATCTTTGATGATCTAGTTGATACTTCTAAAGGAAAGATCACCATATGTGAGATTTGATTTGACTTATTTATTATGTTATAAATTTATTATTCTATCAATTATAATGTTATAGGTTAAAATTTGTATATCAATCTCACAACCATACAAGCATACTTAGGTCAGAGTTGGTGAGGTTCCTTTATTACCTGGGACATTGGTGAGGACTCCTAACTACCATAAGAAGTCATGGAGAGAGGTATATGAGAATTTCAAAATGTAATTTTTTATTAAATTATTGATCTATATGCATTTGAGTAAACTTTTTTTTGATATGTACAAATCATATAAATTAACTAGTCTAATTTGGAGTTTGTATTTTTTATACGTGCAGGAGCTACCATTTCCAAACAGTATATCAAAGAGGCTGCATTTTGATGATCCACCTACATCATAGGACATTGTAGTTATTAGAGATGCCTCACAACACATTTTCAGATGGCCTGTGCCACATTGCATTTATGAACTTTGATTTTATAGACATATTTGTATGGCATTTGCCACATTTTGTAGATGGATGTACATTGTGATATACTTTTGCATCATGTTTATATATGTTTTGATATATTATATTATTATGATTTATTATGCATGTTTATTCAAATGGTTAATGGAATCTTGTTCATTTAAATCACGTTTAGTATATTCAACTCACTTAATTTAATTTATAAAGAAAGGCCAAATAAGTCGAAGCAATTTAAAGAGGTCCTTTAGGTCCTTAGTGCACCTTGGAGACACTTCAGTGCATGGTGGTCATGAACTTTGTAGTCAATTGGTGGCTGAAATGATGGTGTTAATAGGGATCACCTTCCTGTCCCTTAAAAGTTACACTATGGTGCACCAATACACTAAGCTCTACTACAATTCTTAGCATCAACCAAGAACGTTGTGCAAAATTCAAGCAAATTAAAAACCTCAAAATTGAGATAGGTTGTTGTAGGCTTTGACAACACAACCCTATAGAATTTGATTGTTCATCAATATAGCCAACAATCTCTAAGTTACAATCCTCTAAAGATCGCAACTCAATAGTGCTTAGTACACCTTATGGACACTTCAGTGTGTGGTGGTCACAGATGTTGTAATTATTAACTTAAATGAGGGTGTCCCTAGGGTTCACCCACACATCCAAATCTAACGATGCTAACAAATTGATGCCCTGATGAATGGTTGGAGAGATACACACTATTGCACCAATACATTGAGCTCCACTGCATGTTTTTGTGTCAAGCAAGAATGTTGTACCAAATTTTGATGAATTAGAATCTCCAAGAACTAAGATAGGTTATCATAGGATTTGACAATATGGGCCTATAACATCTAACATTTCATCAATACCCCCCACAAGCTTTGAATTATGACACTCTAAAGATCGCACCTCAATAGTGCTTAGTGCACTGTGGGGACACTTCAGTGTATGGTGGTTGTGAAAGTTCTAGTGAATTTGTGGGAAAAATGAGGGTGTCACTAGAGTTCACCCACTCATTTGAAGCTAGCAACATAGTCGAATAGATGTCATGATAACTCGTTGGAGAGATACACACTATTGCACCAATGCACTGAGCTCCACTGCAAGTCTTGGCATCAAGTGAGAATGTTGTGCAAATTCCAATGAATTTGAATCTCCAAGAACTAAGATAGGTTATTGTAAAATTTTGATAACATGGTCCTATAGCATCTGACAGTTTGTCAATACTTGTATGAGCTCTGAGTTATGACCCTCTAAAGATCATAGCTCAATAGTTCTTAGTGCACCTTGGGGACACTTTGGTGCATGGTGGTCGCAAACTTTCTAATGACTTTGTGACCAAAATGAGAGTGTCACTAGGGTTCACCTGTTTGTGTGGATCTAATGGTATTGATGAATTGATTCCATGATGAACAGCTGGAGAGATATGCATTATTACACCAATGTAGTAAGCTCCACTACAAGTTTTGGCATCAAGCAAGAATATTGTACCAAATTCCAAAAAAATAGAATCTATCCAAACTTAGATAGTTTATTGTAGGATTTGACAACATGGTTCTATATCATCTAATAGTTCTTCAATACCCCTCATGAGCTCTAAGTTATGACCCTCTGAAGATTGTAGCTCAATAGTGCTTAGTGTACCTTGGGGACACTTCAATGCATGGTGATCATGAATGTTCTAGTGACTCTATGGCTTAAATAAGGTTATCACTAAGGCTCATGCCTACCCATTTGGAGCTAACAACGATGATGAATCAATCCAAATATGAACGGTTGGAGAGATACACATTGTCACATTGAGCTCCACTACAAGTTTTGACATCAAGAAAGAATATTGTGTCAAATTTTGATGAATTGGAATCTCCCAGAATTGAGATAGGTTATTTTAGGTTTTTACAATATAGTCATCTAGCATCTAAAGTTTTATTGATACCCCTTACCATACATGAGTTACAACCCTCTAAATATCATAGCTAAATAGTGCTTAGCACACCTTGAGGACACTTGGGTACGTGGTGGTCAGAGACGTCCTAACAACTGTGGCTAAAACAAGGTTGTCACTAAGGTTTACTTACCTATATGGAGCTAATTTTGTAGTTAAATCATTTCCATATTAAATGGTTTGAAATATATACAATGGTGCACCAATGGACTAAGCTCCACTATAAGTTTTGGCATTAAGTGAGATTGTTGTGCCAAATTCAAATGAGGTCAAATCTTCTAGAACCAAGAGATTTTATTGTAGACATTGAAAACACCATCATGTACCATCTAACAGTTTTTCAATACCTCACACGAGCTCCTAGTAATGGCCCTCTTAAGAGTCCAACTCAATATCCTAGTTATGGCCCTCTTAAGAGTGCAACTCGATATTGTTTAGGTCACTTTGGGGACACTTTTATTGTGGTGGTTGTGAACATTTCTAGCTTCTCCAAGGCTGAAATTGGATTTTCACTAGGATTCACCTGCCCATCCAAATCTAACGGCGATGATGAGTGATGCCACAATGAATGGTTTAGGGTCGATTGACAAGTTTTTACAATAATTGCAATTTGTGACACTATTACATCAATGCCACTCAAAATTTGTAAAATGAAAAATATTAATTAGATGAACTAAAAACATCATTTATATGTTCCCTCCATGTTTTTTGATGACTTTGACTACTTTGACCACTTTTACTAACCTTTGACCAATAGGGACTAATAGGCAAAATGGTTAGATAGGTGACCATAGGATTTTACAATTGAAATCTACTTTATGAAAAAATTAGAGAACCTTGAAAATGATATGCTTCGCTTTGTGTCAAAATTTATTAAATCAACAAATTCATATTTGTAAATTTTTAAGTTTTTCATCATTATTACAACTTTATGATAGAAATATGATGGTTTTAATGATGAATTTACATGTATTTCACATTTATATAATATGTGGATTCAAAAAAACCCCATGAATTAACTTGGGTTATAGGTGTAATTCTAGTTGTGTTAACCATATCTTTTGGTGTAAATAATTATTATTTTCCCTAGGATCAAATTGGTTATTAGGTAGTCAAAATTTTGATCAGTGTACATGAGGACATTCTGTTAATAGGAACTCCTTTGCTAGAGATATTACTCAGAAGTTCTAGTGTGGGCCAATCTACCTTAATCCATTTTTATAGTTTACACATTTTCATATTACCCCTTCTTACTCTTGATTTATGTTAGTGCATTTTCTAATGATACACAAACAAGGTATTTTAGGTCCTTTAAAAAGGAAATATACATTTTGAATCAGTATTGAAAACTTATTATTTTTCTAATAGATCCTTGCTGTGAAAAACATGTTTCTCATATTTCTTCTTTCAATTTTTAAGTATATTTAGTACAAACAATTGAAGTAGATATTGATCTCAATTGGAGAAAATTCATTATGGGAGTGTGTGACTTGAACTATTAGTTAGGTTGTGTAAATCAATTTATAGGATCTGTCATATAAAGATTCAGATTGAAATGTGTCTTTGTCCCAATTTTCTTTCCAAAAATAAGAGATTTAGAACATAGGAAAAAGGAAAACACTTTTTTGTTTTATAAGAGAGTTATTTCTATGATCGAATCTAAATTAGGCTCTATGAAATACGGGTAATAGTAATAACATTTCAGAAGTAGAATTTATTACTTCAGTTATCCTTTCCTTTTCATAGTATGAAAATTTATGCATTTCCCTTTCATTTTAATATGGAAAAGTATCAGAGTAAAGGAAGAGGTCTATAGAAAGGAAAATGCCAGATCAGTAACAAGTCAATACCTTATATGAAAAATACATTGTGAGGGTCTAGATAAACATAGATTACAAGGAATAAGATGATCAAAAGGCATATTGATCATCATCAAAAAAGAAAATTAAGGAATTTCCATAGATCTTCTTAGTTATATTGATTCTAACAATATGTCATTCATCGTTTTTATTTCAACTATTGCTCAAGCCGAATGATCAAAATTGGCATGTCTAGTTCTTTCGGGAAGACATCTTCACCATACACAGAAATATGTAGATAGGAAAAAAAAAGGTACTAAATGTATACCATTGTGCATACTCAAGTATTTTCATAAAAATACATTTTATATCATTAATACAACCATATTATGTATAAATACATTAATTCTACCAATAATCCTTAATACACAACTACCAAAATGCCTAGAGTCAAAACTAGCATAAGTGCCTTCTTTCCTATCCTTAAAATGTTTCTATCTCCATGGACTACTACACTTGATGACTTCTAATAGTGTACAAAATGTCAATATTAGTCATCATAACAATAAGTAAATATTGATACAAAAAAAGCAAGATATTCTCCAAACCAGGGTAGAGGAATTTCATACATCCATCATTTGTAATCCTTGCTTTTGGAAGGCATGAGAATAAGATAAGTTAATTGGAAAAACAAGATATTTATTGGTTCACCTATTCATTATGAACATAGCAAAGTAAATGAATGAAAGAACATAAGGGGACAACGCACAATGGACTTTTCCATGAATTTGTTTATAATAATCGAGTGTGTTTCAATCTTAGATATCTATGTCAAACTACACTCACATAACATATGAATTGAATTGATGGGTCATCATAGGAATTCATCCAAGTGCAAACGATGAATTGAATTTTTAAGTATATAAAAAACATAGAAAACCTTGTTGTGAATTAGTATTACCTAGTAAAGTGTTCCTGGAGGCTCATCTCTCTGCTTGAGGGTCTCCAACAAGTCTTCATGATAAACATTAGTAATAGTAAAAACTTTTTTAAAAATTGGTCTTCCTTGATGCTTCAACAACTTGACATTTGATGCTATAATAAGGTGCAAATACATGAGAATGGTTTTGTACTTCTCATAGTCTTTGAATGTATGAATTACATTCTTTCTAAGTATGTGTATTCGCAACAATTTTCCAACAACAACAACTTAACTTGTAGGATATGTGAATCCATCATCATCTATCATCAAGAAGTTCTGCACCTAAAATCTTAATTTTCTCCTTAACTATAGCTCTCTTCACACATGCTCCCACGTCATCATGCTCACCTTTCCCATGCTTGAACTCAAAATAAATCCAAATATGAGGCACACCCCTCTCTACTTGCATTCTACACAACCAGTAAAATATGTGAGAATTCTTGAATTGACCTTTTGTAGTTATTAGGTGAAATGAGATGCCTATCCATAACAATATCATGTTCCCACAAGAACTCAAAATAATGTTGGACAAACTCATGAGATTGAGATATATCATTGCTCGTATAAAAATGATACTCTCATATTATCTTCCAGTTATCTTTTGCACTATCAGAAGCGTGTCTATATGTTATGTGGAAAAAAATATCAATATGAATTGTAATTTTGAGATTGTGTCTCATTTTGGAGCTGCAATGTGTAGTTTTTTGAAAAGTCAACAACTAATATAATAGTGCCAATGGGGAAATTTTCTTACACATTCTAAATTGTGCACCCAATGATTGAGAACTATGACTATGCCTTGCATATATGTAAAACTCATTTGTTATTGAAATCTGAAATAAAATCAGCCACACATAAATCTTTTGCAACCAACTCACATCCAGAGCCTTCACATCCATTGTTCAATGTGTATTTTACCATCTCACATAGCTTTATTGAAACTATTTCTTTTCCATGATATCTTTTGCACCCTTCGTAAAAACATGTCATAAACTTTGATAAATGACCACATTGTGAGCACTTCTCGTTTAAGAAATCTTTTCTATAAAATAAGCAACCATCATCTGTAGGACATAAAAGTTGATCTAGTTAATAACTCGATGATTTTGTAAACCCACCAGCACCATAAATGTCAAAAAATTTATTAGTATGCAAAGTAGAACATGTGGAGAGTAATAGTTCATGGTGTATAGAAAACTCAACATAATATTTGCAACATGTATTTCAAATCTTACGTGGAACACAATAAAATAAATTCATTGATTCAAAATCCCTTTGTCATATATGCAATGTTGGTTGAGACTCACAAAATTGTTTGAAATACATTGTTTGACTTACCTCCAAATAATCTTTTGGATGCGGGTGTGGTCTCTATTTCCAATTCTCAACTTCAAAACATCCTTCACATTTGGTGAGACTCTTGAGCTAGAGTGTCAAAATTGTGTAATTTCTTTCTTCACATTATCGGTTAGCTTCTTATCTAAATGTGAACATCTCCCACCATAACCTCATTTATCAATTTGAAGAGGATCATCAAATCTCTCTCTTCTACTAAGTTCTTTACTCAAAGTTTTACGATTTGTGTTGAAGTCAACACAAGTTTATCTCATAAATCTAGATTTTATCAAATTATGACTTACCAAGGAAGTTGTAAGAACCCTTCAAGCAACTATATTGTCCTTCTCCTTGCTAGTTTTTTCAATGCTATTGAGAGCATTCAAGAGATTCTCCACAATAATGAAATTTCTCTCCATTTTCTTGTTCAAACGAATCTTCAATTTGGATAGCATGCATAGGTCTCATATTTTGCATCTTTAACAATTACACAAATAGTTGGCATTGCTCCACCAATGTCTTGTTGAAAAAAAAATTCATAGAGTCATGAAGCCCACAATAGAATAGTTTATTGTGATGTCTTCCCTTCAAATTTTCTCATAATGGTTACATCAATTTCAACTAACCATTTTTTTGTTCTACAAGGTCCTTCATTTGAAGTGTTTCTCTCATCATGGCAAGAGACTTTATTTCCGTTATAATGATGAGATGTGGAAGGTTCTTCTACAATATTATCACTGTCATTCCTAATTGCTACATTCTCATTTTCAAACTCTAGATTTTCATCTTCGATGAATACATTATCATTCACAACATTAGTCTCAATCACATTTTCAAATTCAACATCCTCTCCACTAAAAACATCAGTTACATGCTAAACTTGATTCACATATTACATACTTTGTCTCTTTTTTTGGTAATTTCCCCTATCTTTTTCCCTATATGCTTTGATTCCTTCATTTGGCAGCTTGCTCTTGTGTGTATAATTTTGATGACTGCTACTCCCCACACTAACAACAATTCTAGGACCCCTAATCAACTAATTGAACCACCTTTTAAAATTATGGGCTCCAAAACTTGTCTTTTCTCTGCCAATGTCTGAAAACCCATTAAAATTTGTTTTGAATTTCATGATTCTCAAGTTTGAGGATCCAATGATTATCTTTTTAAAAGTTCACTAGTAAAATATTGGGTACCCGATAAGTTGGCTCCCAAATGAAAACTTATAAGACGTATGCATATGGTATAGGATAGGTATGTTGAAAAAGTTATGACTAATTTAGTAGGTATAGGAGAAATTTTAAAAGTTATGTAATGTTTTAGATTATGGTAAAAATAGGTTTTGAAAGGACTCTGAAACCCTTACACATCCTCAAAAAAAGAAAAAAAAAGCCATCCAACAGGAAAGAGCCCATAAACCTACTGAAAAGTAGCATCAAAATCAGGTTTTACAAGGACCTAAAACCACGAATAAAGTCTAGATAAAATACCCAAGTTTTACAAGGAGTTGGAACCTACAATACTAGTTAAAAACTAAAATCCAAAAAACATGACCAAACAAAGGAACCAGAAAAACCAACCAGCAAACAGGACCTGCACAGGAACCCGACCAGAAAAGAAGACCCAGGAAACTATTGCAATTATGTAATCATCTTCACAACCTCCTTACCAATCTTAGCCATATCCTGGATGGAGTTAGCAGTCGAAGAAGCAGCAGCTATCAAAGCTTTTTTTCTTAAACTCTGTCTTGTCCTCTTGCTTGGGCCCTCCAAAGATATGGTTCCTTCATTAACTCTTTTACCCAAAGTTTCCGTAGCAGCACAGATGCTTGAGGTAACTTGCTCCATTTTTGTTCCACTTTCCCTGATGAGTAGTCTAAGATTCTACTCATAATCCTTTAGTTTTTTGGGGATATCTCCCATTTACACCTCCATGTGTTGAATAATAGCCCCCGGTCAACCTCCTAGTTATGTTGCAAGGTATCCACTTTCTTCTTCAGCCCCATTATTTCATTATAAAAGTTATGTAATGTTATTATATAATAACTTGTTAAATATATTAGTATAATATAGTTGCAAATCTATATATTTATTTATTATATTTAATATAGATAGATAGATAGAGTGTAGTTGTTAGTTGTCAGTATATATAGAGTTATTATATTTAATTTAGATAGTATAATATAGTTAGTTAATTATACTTTTATTATAATTATATTATTTGTAGTATTATATTAAATTATAATATTGATATTTAATTATATATTTTTATTAAATATATATATATTTATTATAGTATTATTTGTAGTATTAGATTAAAGTTTATACTCACATAGATAATTTGATTGAAAGGGTCAAAAGGGGTCATGGGGAATCCTATGACCCCCTTTGACACATTCAATCAAATTAAATGTGCTTAGGGGTCATAGGACCCGTAGACAAATAAATAAATTGATCAAATGGGTCAAAAGAGGTCATAAGAAACCCTATGACTCCCTTTGACCCATTCAATCAAATTAATTGTGATTAGGGGTCCTAGTACCCCTAGAGACAAATAATTTGATCAAATGGGTTAAAAGGGGTGATAGGGAACCCAATGACTCCCTTTGACCCATTCAATCAAATTAGATATGCTTAGGGTCATAGGACCCCTAGACACAAATAATTTGATCAAATGGGTCAAAAGAGGTCATAAGAAACCCTATGACTCATTTTGACCCATTCAATCAAATTGAATGTGCTTAGGGGTCCTAGGACACCTAGAGATATAAATAATTTTATTAACTAGGTCAAAAGGGGTCATAAAGAGCCCTATGACCCCCTTTGACCCATTCAATCAAATTAAATGTGCTTAGGGGTCTTAGGACACCTAGACACATATAAATTTATGGAAGTGTACATTGAGCATATGATAACATGGAATAAGTAGGATGAAACAAAGATTAAAAAAGGCATATACATTACAACATATATTAAAAATGATCATGAAGCATTCAGTTAGTAGTTAAAGCACTAAATTGGAAAAAAAAATGCATTACAAGTAGTAAAATAAGGGGGAAAAAAGAGAATAACAAGCAGCAAAATTGGGAAAATAATGTACATTCATACCACTAGAATATGAAAGAAGCGTGTATTGAATAGTATGTTACCAACCTGAACAAGTGCAGAGAATTTGCAAACTATAGAGAATAATTCAAGAGCTTTTGGACGTGAAAATTTAAAAGAAACTAACATGACATTGTATCATTCTTATAGGAATTTTGTCATGGAAGAAATGGCTAGTCAATTTTGAATTTTGAAATATGGTGGAAGTGATTGGTCATTTCATACAATAAATTGCATTTAATGTTTACTTCATACGATGACTTCCTGATTTCAATTTTTAAGTATTTGTACTTGTTTTTTGTACTTCCATACATCTAATTTAATTCATTTGTTGTGCTTCCATATATATAATTTAATTCAATTGATGAGCCTTGCACCATTATCTGTACATGAAAAACTAAAAGAAGTTGACTTAAATACTAGAAATTGCCACATTTTTTTCATCTATGTGCAGATGAGAATGTTTAAAATTGATTATGCACTAATAGTTGTGCATCTTTGTATGTGAGAAAACTTGTAATGCACCAATAACCATGCACGTGTGCACATGAATGTAATACCAATTGTACATTAATATATTCACTTTCTTTTCTTGAACCAATCATGTTAATTCCCAAATATTTGTACAATATGTTTTTTAATAATACAAATGTCACCTTTTTGTGCAATGAGATGTGTAGCATAAACATGTTTGTACGATTAACCGTGCATGTAAAAGGATTATGTATTAGTGTAATAGAGAATGGTTATTAGGTGTTCATGGTAATTTCTTTTGACATGTTTTTTTTGTAGGTATTGGCTCAATTAATGAGCAGTAACTGGGGGGATTAGTAACGATACTGTATTGGTCATTAGACCCCTCAATGGTTATTGGGTCTCTTCCCCTAGTGCTTAAGCAAAATATTCTACATATTATATGAAGAAGCAATATCCAAATGCATCAACAACTCAAACAAAGAATTGTTAAGTATAAATAATATGTCAACTTGGAGAAGGGAAGTGGAATTTTAGGTGGGTGACTTGTTTTTGATTGGTTGAAGAGAGAAAGATTTCCAAAAAAGCCCTACTCTAAGATTGGATTGAAGAACGTTAAACTAGATAAGGTCTTAAAGAAAATTTAAGCTATTGTATATGACATAGCACATTGTTAAGTAGAATAGAGATTTCTCCCATCTCTATTGTTGTAAACTTGTACCCTTACCATGAGGGAAACTCTATGAAAATGGCTCATTTGAAAGTTGGAAATGTTGGATTTGAAACAACTACTACTTGAAAGTAACGAGGAGAGAAAAAAAAATCACAAACTCTAGAATCATCAAACAAAGAAGAGGTAGATGTAGACATACTATATGGTAAAATTGAAGAACATGACTCTTGAAGATGCTACTTGAATGAGTCCATCCTCTTTGGTTATTATGGCTAGTCATTGAAAGAACTAGCTCAAACTTCTATGAGAAAGAGATCATATTTTTCTTCATGTATCTAGAGAGTTTGATGTAGAAGAGTCCCTAATTGCATGGTAATTGATATTAACTGGTAATAATAGTAAGTGTTATATGACCTTTCTATATGTCGACCTTTAACCAAACACTTAATATAGAAATCTTGAAAGGGCTAGTTGATCTAATAAATGATTCGTGACGAGTTAGATGAAACCATCATCAAAAGAGGCCCTCATCAAACTCAAGACAAAAGCAACATTTCCATTTCTTTATGTTATTTTAAAGCCATGAGAGATATCATGACACTTACCAATCAATAGATTAAGGATTTCTAAGTAGTTAAATGAGTATTTTTGGTGGGTTTTTCTAATAGGTGGAGGATCCATTTTTGGATTTTGTATAACACTCGTACAAGTTGTGACTATTTTTTATGATGTACAATATAGCACTCAACTTGTCCTTCTATAGAAAACCATTAAAGCACATCATAAAATTGGATAAATATTTTCCTTCTATAGAAAACCATTAAAGCACATCACAAAATTGGATAAATATTTATTTTCATTTATATTACTTTTTCACAAAAGAATATTTTTATTTTACTAAAAGAACAAAATCAGAGTAGACGTGAACCACATATTCCTTGAAAAGTTTTCTTGAAAAAAGTCATACAAATAAATTGAACAAAGTAGCAAATCAATTGTCAAATTTTAAAAAACATTAATAGGAGATGCATCTCAGAGACCAAATATATCCTCAGAAACATTCTGATGCAAAAGATTCTTCTAGCAAGGCAAGGGCCTACAATACAATGGTAAATTGTGAGCCTCTTATCAAGAGGTCTTGGGTTCGAATCTACTCGATCTAAACAAATAACAATAATAATTAATTACTACAAATAATAATAATTAACGTTGACTTTGACCTCATATCCTTTGACAATGTGTATCGACCTCTAATTATCAATATTATTGAATTTAAACATATAATGATAATCTAATACTAAATATGCAATGTGAATTTTAGATTCTTTGACTATTTTAAAAAATTAACCATACCAATACCCTTCATTGTAATCTCGAAGTAAACCATCTCATTGTAACTTTAAATTTTAAAGAAGCAACCACAAAGTTATATTTTCAAATAAAAATTAAAACAAACATAAATAGAACAAATTAAGAAGTTCTAAGTTTAGAGAGCCACCTAGAGTATAGTGGTGAATTGACATGACTTCTTTCTAAGAGGTCAATAGTTCAAATTTTGCATTGTCAAAATAAAAATAAAAAAGTTCCAAGTTTTCTCATCTTTCCACTATTTTATGACCATATCACGATTTTGGGCTTGCATGTTAGGTACTGGGTCCTTCCAAGAGAAAATTTGAAACATACTATCATGGTGAATGGAGCTACTTAATACCCAACGTATTAAACTGAATTCTAATAGTGTTACTACAAAATATTTTTTTTTCTGTTGAGTAGTAAAATAATGGTCATTGTTAATTCTACTTCTGTGCCCCTTGATCAAGCAACAAGGTTAAAAAAACCTTGTTCAACTCTTTTCGAAAAAAAAAGACACAAATAAGTTTGGTGTGTTCGAGTGAAGGATCTGTATAAATTGGATAGCTATAGATCAAAATTTAATGTGCTGAGCTCATATGGTGTAACTTTTTCTGAGAGACTTAGTCTGCAAGGATTAGGTGGTCCTTGGTTGGAGCATGACAACAGTTGTCACTCTAAAGTCTGTTTGGTCAGTGGAGGACGCTTAATATTGTAGGTAGTTTTCCATGATCTTGGGTTCAAATCCAGTGACCTGTTTCATCGATGCACTAATTCTGCAAGTGAGCAGGTACACCCCAGAAGATTAATCTCGCCTCAACATAAATACCTCTAAATTAAAAAAACAGTTATCTTATACCCACAATAACTCAAAAAATATTAAAAAAATGTTACCATAACAATTTCTCAACCACAAGTGAATCCTGTAAGCATTAAGACTTGAAATATTGGTAAAGAAATTGGTCAGGAATAGAATATGATCAATTTCTATTACTTCAAAAAAAATTGTAAACCACAAGTGAATCCTGTAAGCATTAAGACTTGGAATATTGGTAAAGAAATTGGCCGGGAATAAAATATGATCAATTTCTATTACTTCAAAAGATTTGTAAACCACAAGTGAATCCTGTAAGCAGTAAGACTTGGAATATTGGTAAAGAAATTGTCCAGGAATAGAATATGATCAATTTCTATTACTTCAAAAAACTTGTAAATTTGTAGTCTCAACGTCTACATCCTGGGAAAGATTAGCATAGCAAGCTTTCATAATGATCGTGAATATGATAAAAATTACTAATCACACCAGGTAATTGAATGTTTCAGTGCACTTTGCATTTCATGTATGAGTTCATGACAAAATACCTCACCCAATGCTTTCAAGGCGAAAGAACAGTTCAATTCACAGAATACAGTGATTTGTTTAACTTTGTGCAAAATTCAGAAGGGTATACCTAGTCTCGTTTGCCTTCTAGAGTATAGCATTCTTTGCCGCCCTTCGGATATGATGATTAGCAATGGCATCCAGAGTCTGTAAGGAATTGTAAGATACTAGTACCAAACCCTATTCAATTTGTCCAATTGTATCTTGATAATCTTATTGCGTTCGACCTGCTTTATGTTTTCAGCTTGCAATTTTGATTTCTCTTGATTGGCTTGTCGCCTTTTCGCCACAGCCTCCTCTTTCTCTCGTGCCAATACCATTATTTCGCTCTGCAGAGCAATCTTTTCTGCTACCCATTTTGATTTTTCAGTTTCAAGAAAAACCCTTTGACTCAACAACTGGGAGATCTCAGCCTTAACCACTGCGAGCTCTGAATCTAAAATCAGCTGCCCCTGTTCTTGAGTAGGGTGCCCTTTTGCTTCTAACGAGTCTCGAAGGGATCTATTCATGGCGGGAGAAAAAAATGAAGTTTCATCTTGTTTCAGAAGAAAAGATCTGAAATTCATATTGGGACGCCCAATCGTCGTTCGTGGTCTCTTCGTCAGAATGGCTTCACCCAACCCTTTAATTATATCTCTGTTCTTGAGACAATTTTTAAGAGGAAACTTTAGATGCCCACATTTTGTAATATAATCTACTATGTCTGAAATTACTTGTCTGATCATCTTATTTTCTTCTGCCGTCTTGGAAACGTTCCTTCCACAGAGAATGAATGCACTGATGTAGGGTTCTCCGTCTGAAATACCCTTGCGAGGCATGGAATCGTTGTAAAAGGCCTCAAGTGCGAGAGTCTGAAGAATTGTTGGGTAGTCAAAACGACCCCCGCCATTTTTCTGAATACGCCCAATTTGCTGCAGAATTCTTCTCTTAATGAAATTGCACCAGTTGAATTGAACGCCCTTCGATAGCTCAATTGCAGTCTGGACATCTTTAAATGGAATGATCTTTTCCTGTTTTAAGCCCAAAATCCGAAAAACTAAAAACTTAGCTGCGAATTGAATTGCAGGATCCCTTATAAGATCAAATAGTAATCCCTTTGCAGTGGCCCCATCCTCAGAATTCGTAAGACTCGTTTTCAACGCAGTTCGGTCACAAGAAGAACAAAGTGCAAGATCAAGATCCTTACCAGAGCTCGGCAGGGCAGTAATTCGCTGAATACTTTTCTCCGTGATCTCAATTACATGATTCCCAATAGCCAGCTTACCATCTTCCATACGCTCTATAATTGCCCCACACAGAGAACATTCAGCTCTGTAGACAACAGCCCCTAAAAAGGGCACAATCCCTGCTCTTTGAAAAGCGGAGCGCTGATCTTCATTCAAATTGCTTTCCCATTCCTTTTGCAGAATATCCACACTCATTTCTGCGATTCGAAGCGACTTTTGGGCAGAACTTCGACGGCCCATTTTTGTTAAAAATGGGGTCTGTCCTTGAAATTATCCACGATTACAGAAATGAATACTTCCTTCTCAAATTGTTTGCCTGAATATGGCACGCTGGATTGTACTGTACAGCATTACCTCTAATAACTGTTCTTGCCAGCTAATCCACCTCCAACAAACTTAGAAACATCACATCAACTGAAAACTTTCCTCCGTATCCTAACAATAAAAAACTAAATAACAAGCCATGTTCCTACTAGTCTTGCCACAATCCTAACGCAAGCAACATAAGTTCAAAAAGTCATGGAGGTCATAAAGGAAAATATACAAAAATACTCTAGTGGGGTGATGAGTCTAAGCTCCACTAAACCTTTGGTGGAATCTTAATATTGCAACCTAACTTCTTTTGAACATGGGAGTGACTGGTGTTGTGGTTCCACAACACACGCCCCATTTCCTTATGGAAATGGGGGGACCCTCCTTTTTTTTTTGTTTTCGGCTTTTAGACTCCTAAATCCAGAATCTGAGCCATTTTTTTTTGGACTTACCCCCCAGTCCCGACAAGATCCTATCAAGGAAGCTCACAGGTCAGAAAGTCGAGAAGAAGCAATTAAAATTTGAATTTATGGTGTATTAGGCGCACCTAGTTGGATGCACTAGTACAACCCAAAGAGGAGTTTCGCATTTAATATGCACAGGTGTGCAAATGCACAATTGCGCAGCTGCGCCAAGCCCAAAAGGCTATATATTTGGGAGGGGGTCCTCACACCTCCCTACCTTGCATTTTTCTCCCAAACTTCCTCAGTGTTCCGCCAGCTTTGCAAACCTAGCTTCGCTCAGAGACGCAATCCGCAATGCACCTCCGCATTTGATCTGGTGCGCATCCTTCACAATCCCGCTCACCGAACACAACATAAGACAAAATTTGGTGTGCACCTATCTTGGTGCACTAGTGCGCACTAGACCACCAAATCCTTGCAAAGTTCTTTCGACAAAATTTAAGGCATAACCTATACTGTAAAGACGGGTGTGCACTTCTACACCTAGTTTGGTGCGCTAGTGCACACTCGTATAGTCACCAAAACATCACCCATAAGGGTGCACAATGCACACCTCATTTGGTGCGCTACTACACACCCCAAAAGCACACTTAAAACAAAAGGAAAATCAGAACAGTGTTGCACACTTGCACACCCAATCTGGTGCACTAATGCACACCAATACATTAAAACAAGGCAAAATAACAAGGTGCACACTTGCGCACCTAATCTGGTGCGCTAGTGCACACCCATAACCAAAGTAAAATGCCAAATAAGGTGTGCACTTGCGCACCTGATCTAGTGTGCAAGTGTGCACCTTATATTTTTATTTTTATTTTAAGAAATAGAGGTTAATAGGATTTTTTTCGCGCATTTTATTTTTTGGGTTTTGTCAAGGATTCAAGACTTAGGTAATAGATGTCTTTCTTTTGTCATGAAGATATAATGGCATCTTCATCCGGCGAGAAAATGGCACCAAAGCGCATTGTATTCAAGTTCCAAGGTGTACCGTCGAAGTCAAGGTTCCAAGATGACTACACAGAGATTAAGGATATTGACTTGGGACGCACTGATCTGGGAGAGTTCTTAAGGATTTGCAACAAGCCCAAGGAGAGATTGGATATGATATCTGCATTAATCTGATCTGGGTTGGTGAATGCAGCTCCACACCCAACATTAGTACAATCCTCAAAACTTATAATGAAACTTGCACAACATTTTGTTCCTGAGGAAAGGGTAGTGAAGAGTGTGACTAGAGAAGTTGTTCTTGACCTCCAACTTGACAACATTGAGAGGGTCTTTCATCTCCCTAGGGCAAATCAATTCATCAGACTCACCTAATAGGCAACAGAAAGGTGGTATAGAGAACACCTAAAAGAGGCTACAAATATCATTCAATCCTCTTATCTCATTGAGAAGACTCCTTTAGGAAAGGTAACCAAGAAGGAGAAGACTCCTTTAGGAAAGGTAACCAGGAAGGTGGATATGACAAGGGGGTATATGAAAGAAGATATTAGATACTCTATCATTCTTTTGAGTAGAGTGATGGGTTTACCGGCAGTTGGGCACTTGAATGTTTTCGTAGTAAATTTTATTGAGACTATCAAGACAGCAAGGATGCCACTTGACTGGGTCACCACATTGAGCAAAAACTTATGTGAACAATTGGAGGCAGTCAAAGACAAGAAGTTCTACATGACTTCCTATTTTGGTATATCTGTTAGCAGCAAGGGCAACAAACTATCTTGCGTTGTATAGGAAGGGCAACATGCAAGATCCCTATGCTTGGCCATACATCGTCTACCCTCAATTGGTGAAGAAGAAGCTCTCGGGATAGAGCAAAGAATACAAAATTGTGAATGATGCATTCATTTTTGCTATCATTCGATTCATAGAGAGAGACTATGCAAAAAGATTATCTGATGTTGTAGTAGCACAGATAACAACTCTCAGGGCCTATTACATTCAGTTCAAAACATTCACATATCTAAGGGTAGTTGGTGCCACTATCAACCCAAAGAAGCTCCCTAGATATCCTAGTGAGAGACTTGTCATATTGGAGATTGCACGACAGATTGAATCTACATATGACAAGGTTAGGAGACAACGAAGACCATGTCGGACATGGCCCCTAGTCATAGGACCATATCAAGTGAAGTGGAAACAAGATATTTTGTCTTTTGAATGGGAGTGGGAACAACATCCCCTTAAGGAGTACAGTTCTCCCAGGCCTTGTTTTGACAATATTGGGAAAGTTCAGAGTCTGGCAGGCAGGGAATTTCAGCACAAAGAGGCCATTGAAGATCATTGGATGAATGCAACAAACAACTACGATGTCTGTATCAGGGACTATTGTAGGATGACTTTGTATTTGGCTAAAAAGGATTTAAAGGTTCAGATTCTTGAGGAAATATTGAAGCAAGACTTGGGGGAGCCGCTGCACCCTCTGTTCAACACAGAAAAATTGGAGAGAGACCCATAATAAACATTGAGGTTGACAGAGAGGAGAATGATGATATTAATCATCAAGCAAGGCATGTCATTAAGATGACACAGGATTGGATCAAGAAACCATTCCAACTTGATCCAATACCTGACACAATGGTTTTTCACACACAAGCCCACCCAAACAAAGGTAGAGAAAAGAAGGGTACTATTCCTACCTTTGCGGCCCAGTCACCAATAAGGCTAGAAACAGTATACCAACTAGACAGGCCAGTTGGATACTATCACCCTTCGAAGAGGAAACAAAAAGGAAAAAGAAAGAGAAGTTCTCCTCAAAGGGCCGAAATAGAAGAGGGTGAAGTACAAGCACCTCCTTAGTAATAGGAAGAAAATGTGCAAGGGTTAGAAGATACTGGAGCTACTCAAGTCCAAGGAGATCCTCAATTGCCCCCAGTTGCACCCAACCAGATGGAGGGTAAAATCCAACAAGTCTCTCCTCCTCTGCAATCAGAACTAGCATCCCCTTCTGTCTCTAAGAAATAGCAAAAGATTAAGATCCTTATGAAGAAGAGGCAAAGGGTGATTAGAAGGATGGTTCCTTTCCCATCTGTCCTAGAACCTATTCCTAAGGGAGAAGAAGAAGAAGAGGAAGGTGAGGAGGAGGATGTGCCCATACAAAGAAGAACCCAACTAGCTAAAGCCATGGAATAAGAAAGGAGGATAAGTTCCACAGTGACACTGCCATCTGCCCCAGAAGAACCTTTGGAAGTAACTTCTTCAGAGGATGAAGTACAACAATGGGTGGATGAGCAGAATGTGCAGGGCAATGATGTATTTAAAATGCCAGATTTTGAATTCATGCCCATGGGAACAAAATTGGTTGGGGATAGGATCAGGGATACCCTGACAGGTGAACCCCAATAGGACGACTAGACGCAGATACTGCCAAAATCGTAGGGTCCTGATCTTACTCCTTCATCCCCAATACAAGTTCCGATGGTGGATAAAGGTTATGTTACTCCTCCACCTCCAAGTTCCAAAGAAGAATAGGTTCAAAGGGAGCCTTCACAAGAGGAGCCACAACAAATGGAAACAAATGAAGTGTTGAAAGAGGGACAAATGGTTGAATATTCTCAACAAGCCTCCCAAGACACTGAGGTGCAAACCACACATTCCACGGAAATGGAGACCACAAAAGGAGAGCCTTCACAAAGAGAAAGAACTTTAGGAAGGAGTGATAAGGGAAAGGAGGTAGCTAAACATACTCCTTCATCCTCCTAAGGTAGGCCTTCAGTTGAATGGATTCCAAGGTGGCTAAGGAAAGAAATGATGAAAAACATGAAACCACAATTCTGTGTAGATGATGAGGATATCATTGAATTGGCTGAGGTCCTGAACAAACCTGAGTCCCCATCATAGGAGGCAAGACCATTGGCATTTATCAACAACACTCGGGATCAAGATTTGTTCACTTAAGTGGCTATCCCTCCTCCTAATGTAGATGCAAAAAGATTAAACCCACAGGATTAGTAGATCAAAGAGGTCATGCTTGGGAAGCCCACATTGGATATAGCCAGATTAATGGTGACCATGGGAATAAAGGAAGTTTTCATAAGCATGGACCAGGAAGGGGCTGAACTTAGAACACTTTGAAGGCAAAATGAAATCCTAAGAGGATATCTAGCTGAAGTTATCGGTCCCCTAGATCCCGATCACCCTGAGGAGACTCTAAATGATGTACTCGAAGAAGGGAGGGGTGTACATTTAGACCCATTTTTGAAAGCCTATCAGCAATGGTGGGAAATTTTTGAAGAAAAGGGTGTCTTGATCATCCAAGGGAATTTGAAGTTACTACATGCTATGAAAGAGAATGTAAACAAGATGGTAGGAATTTTGAAACAGGATTTCAGCATAATGGATGAGGTACAAGCCTGGAGTAAGGATTTATAGGTTTTGCAAACTATAAAAGGGTAGAGATATAGGATTTTAGTAGATGTGTATATAGTGGAAGAGTTAGATTTGATTGATGATTGGATTGAGAAGATATCATATAGCAATAAAGTAATGGAAACATTACACACGAAGATCCATCAGCTCAAGGACCAAGCCCAAGAGCAAATTTTGGAGGCAGAGAGGCATTATAGTGATGCGTGTCTAGAGATTTTTGAGGATGAGGAACGAGAGAAGTTAATGCCCGTAGAGATGGTAGTGGAGAAATTCAGGAATATTTTTTACAAAGCTTCTAATGATGAGGACATCTGATAGGCTTTTAAGATAGAGGAAGCCTTCTTAGAGTTGAATACCAAACTTGAGGATTTTGCTGAGACTCAAATTGAGGTAGACAACTATAGACATAAGGTCAAAGAAAAATATGAGGCTTTAGATTTATCAGATGTGGCCAAGATTATTGAGATTATAGCGAAATTTAAGGGCAAACATCTAAACATAGATTTAGGATGAAGGGCAACAAAACCCAGAAGCTATAATTTCAATTTTGACACTCAGTAAAATTTTGAGATTTTGGACCCTTTTGAGGTGTGCAGGTCTGTAGATCCACAGGTGCGCAACTCTGCAAGTCCGCAAGTTCGCTTTTCCAAAGGTGTGTCGATAGTTAACTGCCAA
Source organism: Cupressus sempervirens (assembly GCA_028749045.1). Taxonomy (NCBI): domain Eukaryota; kingdom Viridiplantae; phylum Streptophyta; class Pinopsida; order Cupressales; family Cupressaceae; genus Cupressus; species Cupressus sempervirens. The sequence goes on from CM053784.1 coordinate 383,987,911, forward strand.
TTCCAAAAATAGAGCTTTCCATGCATTGGAAACACATTCTAATGGAAATTTAACTCCAATAGACGTCCAATGAAGGATCAACTTCCATTTTTGGCACTTCCAGACACTTCTACTTCGACTGAAAGCTTTCTTATTCTTTCTCCTCTCATAAATTCTTTATTTTTGACATGTAAAGGCTCATGCATCCAATTAATGAATATAAAATGGATGGAGTCCTACTAAGTACAAATTAGATTGTTAGTTTGTATATAATTAGTTTGTTTTATTAATTTAAAAGCATTTTATTGCATGAAGATATCTCTCACCCTCAACACTAATTAAGGAGACAATTTCTTATAAATACTCTATTATAATATGTAATTGGGACCACCATTATTTTGCAATAAAATTGTGCTTTTGGTGCTCACATTTAAAGTGTAGTGATTCTTTCCTAAATGTGTCATTGTTTTGAGGATGTATGTTCATGGAATGTGATTGAGCCAAAAATTTATTGCTCTGTTTCTGGTTGTGCAATTCATTAATTTTGGTGTTTGCTACAGTTTTACGAATTTCGTTGACGTATCTAGCTCAAGAAGAAATTATCAAATTGTGTCTGCATAACTTTTTGTCTCACATGAGCGCATTTTTGGTGGCCTTGTGATTTGATGAAGGATGAAATATCATATGATTACTAAGTTTCTCACCGATGATTGCATCAGTGGAATCAAAGAAGTGTTGCTCCTTCTTTCATTGGTTACCCACCGATTTCTTTGAAAGCTTAACTCGCAAATGTGTTGTTTTCGTAGCTTATGTCCGTTAGGATTTAAATTTCATGTTATTTGCTTTAAAAGTTCTTGTTATTTTCTTTATTAACCCCCTTGTTAGAATATGACTTCATACTAGTTGCATTGTTAGATTACATTCATAAAAAACATAAAAAATACAAAAACACAGTTCTTTTGTGTGTGTACTTTGAAACAGCAAAAAAATTCTTCATCTCATCCAAAATCAAATGAACCAATAAAGGCCTCCTTGTGAACAATCACATTTATCTTCAATTGAATGAATTCTAGTAGGTTGCAAGATCACCCAGAACCTTTGAGTTGATCCACTAGATTAGCTTTTCAAGAAAGGAGTTTGCAAGAATTCCTATCATTTAGCATCATGCATAACAACAGCTCAACAACTAGTAATAAGGAATATGAACAATTCATTGTATTTCCATCCTACTCATCCTCTCCCAAAAAAAATGGTTACATCAAGAAGATAGAGGTTGTTAAGTTGTGCATTACATGAAGGCTAAACTTAGAGATGCTTCTCAACTTTATTTCCTCCTCACTAACCTTGTTTCTTAGGTTACCTCATCGTGCAATCCAACCAACTTCATGACTAAAATTATATCAATTTGAATTAATTTTACTACAATTGATGACATTTTTGTGTCAAGGTCAATAGCTCCTTCCTTTACTTTGTTACAAATGTGGGTTGACATGTTTGAAGTATCCTTTCTCCAGCTACTACTATCTTCAATTCCTCACTCTCCTTATCCATTGTCTGGTTACCCTGCTCAATGTCCACATTTGAATCATAATCCATAAAAAAAAGTTTCCCTCTTTTGCAGATCTAGTAGCTAGATGATTAGGCCTGTTGGGTATATTATGCTCCTCCTCCATTTCCTCTTTGTCCTTAGTATTGACCTTTTGTACCATAAGTTTGGCATTTTTATATAAGGAGAGGGGTATTTTCTCTTCCTATTAGAAGTGGGTAGCAAAGCATATTTTCCCTTAGGGAATGTTGTATAAGTACTCTAGAATACTAAAATCCCATGTCTTGTTGTTGAAGTTGGTTTCTATTTGTTTTTATTTAGTCTTGAAATCAAACTAATTGGTTAATTGTGAGGATCAAAGTTATAGCTCTAGGTACTTTTGCACAAAAAATTATTCAATTGCTTATAACTCTAACCTTTGTTCTTTAGTTCACTTGAAGCATGACTCTTGTAATTGCTAAGGTTTGGTGTTTGAAGTATAGTTGTCATTGATGTCAAGAAAAAGTTGAAGTATCAACCGGTACAGGAAAGGAACTCACTGAGATAAGGAAGATCCTTGGTATAATCCTAGTCATAAAGGGACTAGAGTATAGTGAATATAAACAACTGAAGATGAGTGATCTTCACTTGAAATACTTAGATAAAGTAGGATAAGTATAATTTGAGAATAGGTAGAAGTTTGCACATGTGGACATGAAGTGGAGATTGGTAGCCAAGGATTCTTTAGCGACAACTAGTGAGATTGAGGTAGCATCAAGGAAAAAGGGAAAATGCAACAAACACATGACTAGACATGTCATAGGGCTAGTGAAATTCATCTAACATCTCAAAGAATGGAGGAGTTGTCACATCAAGATCCAATGGGATAAAATGTGGGGAGAATTTAAATTTAAATTATTGTTAATGAGTAGAATGGAGGAGTTACACAAAAAGGATGGCCTATTTTGGCGTAGTGTATTTGATATATACAACCTATAGAAAATGATGCATGATAGAGGCAAGAGAATTTAAATCTTAAATTCTCGCATTAGGGTTTCAAGGTGATTGCATAGGAACTGTAAATAGTCATTCACTTTTGAATGAGCAAGCGGATTGCACATTGAGAAGTTGTGATGTTAAAGTGCTAGGTTGTTGCAATCACATTAGAGAAGAAAAGAAAAGAGAAGGTGCTAAGACTAAAGATGAAGTGTGTTGAATGAAGCCAGGGGATTAAAACACACAATGAGCAGAAGTGTTGAAGCAAAGAAGAGATGAGCACATAACAGGTGAAGTCTAAGTTGTAGAGTTGGGGAGAGTCAAGAATGTTACATATCATTGTATGAGCATCAAAGTGATCTAAATCAAGCTAAGTACCTACCTTCCACATGTCAATCGTCATGTTGGTATCTTACAATTACAACATCAAATCCTATTGAGGGTGAACTCTAACAACTGTTTTGTATTAAATCCCTTAACTGGCTAACACACTCATTTGTATTCTAAGTCCTCTAATCAGGCTATCTTTGACTCGGTAAAGACTCTAACGGACCTCTCTCAAATCCCTTAACTAGGTGACACTTGAAATTGTCTTTGTTGTTAATGTTTAGCATTAGAAGAAGCAAAACATGAATTAATTGATATTCTGAAACTGCTATTGATTCCATAATCACAGAGATATAAGCATATACATATACACATAGATATGCTTACATCCTTGTAAAAGTTCATGGATTAGCAGTAGTACTGAGATCATGTTATTGATTAATTAGTAGACTTCATAATGATCAGGCACTTATGTTTATCATGCCTTGTTATTTTTATCGGGTGTTAATTCTTATTGTGCCTTGTTATTGTTATCAAGCACTAACTTATGCAAAGGTTTGTTGTTATTTAAACTAACATGCCTCTGAAGAGGCATGTCTCTACGTGGCCCTTGGGCTACATAGAGACATGACTCTTTTTATTCATGTCTTTCACCCTTATATATATGTGCATAAGCTGCCGCAGGGAAAGCATCAATCACACGAAATCCAAGTACCTGCAGTTAGTGATAATATTGTATAAGCATCATTTTGGTATCATCATTATTTCATTTGTTATACAACACTTCATTGTTATAGTTATTGTTGAAGGAGAAGGATAAACAAATATATTATTGAGATTGCTGTCATAGAAGAGCAAAGATATTATGCATTGTTCAAGTAAGATATTCTCTGCAACCTTTTATTTGTAATTGCTTTATCTATCAGAGATCCACTAATAATTAACATGGTATCAAAGCTTTACTGATAGGAAAAATTTTACAAAGTACTCATTCTAATCTAAAATTTCAAAAGTTATAGAAAGAGGTTTTAAAATTCAAAGCATTAAAATGGCGAATCACATAAGAATAGAAGATAGGCTAGATGAAACATCAAACTTCTCATCTTGGAAAATTAGATTATTGATAGTGCTAAGAGAAATGGAATTGGAAAAATACATTGAATCAAATTTACCCATGCCTAAAAATGAATCCGAGAAAGTAACATGGAAAAGGCATAATAATAAAGCAATGAAGATCATAATAGACTCTATAAAGGATCATATACTTCCATCTATAGCCAATCTTCAAACTGCATTCAAAATGTTCTCCTCCATTCAAAATACATTTGAAATCAATAATACAAGTAGATTATTAACTTTGAAACAAGATCTACTTTATATAAAGATGAAAAGTGGACAATGGATAACCTCATATTTCTAAGAATTACTGAGTTAAAAGATCAACTTGCAACTATGAAAAACCAAGTGGATAATAAAGAACTAAGCATGATTGCTCTTAGAGTTGGTCTTCCTCTATCATGGGAAACCTTCATTTGAGGTTTAAGTTCATGACCCAAACTTCCAAAATTTGATCAACTAAAGAATGAATGCACTCAAGGAGAGTCTAGACTAGCTTCCAGAGGTCTAAGTTCAAATCAAGAGGGGTACATCCAAGCACTATACACCAAATCAAATAAGAAGAGAAAGTTTAAGAATAATAAGAAGGATTTCAAAAAAATCATAAATCTCACAAACAACATGACTGGTCCAAAGTTAGATGTTTTAAATGTGATAAGCTTGGTCACTCTTATTATGTATGTCCAAAAAAACAAAAAATTCAAGCAGCTTTAGCAAAAGTTAAAGAAGAAAATATTGAGAAAATGGATAAAGAAAATTATGCATTCCTCATAGCTCTCTTAAGCGAACTAAACACTAATCACAATATTTGAATCATAGATAGTGGAGCTTCTTGTCACATCACCAAATTTAAGGATAAGTTTGAAACCTTCCCAAAACATGAATCATAAGAAGTAACCATTGGAGATAATTCTTCTCACCCTATTAAAGGAATTGGTTCTTGTTCTATACAACTAAATTCTGGAATCACACTTCAACTCAAGAATGTCCTATATGTACCAGGGATCAAAAGAAATCTTGTCTCCATCTCCAGACTTGTTGATCAAGGGTACAAAATTGCATTTCAAGAAGATAGAGTTCTATCTTGGCATAAGAACTCAACTATTAAGAAAGCCATCTCCATTGGAATCAGAGATGGAAGTCTTTATAAGCTTTTTAATAATCAAAATACTAATTTAAACTTAACCCTTACTAATTATAAGTCAAACTCCTCTAAAATTTGGCATAGGAGACTAGGTCATCTTATTTTTCGAGCCTTATCATCTATAGGGAAAATTGTAAAAGGTCTACCTAATCTAAAAGCATATCATTCAAGTATTTGTAAAGGGTGTGCATTAGGTAAAAATACTAAACATTCCTTTCCCAAAAGTGATCATAAATCTAAATCCATTCTTGAATTGATTCATACAGATCTTTGTGGTCTGATGTCAGTCCCCTTTCATAATGGATGTCTTTTCTATATAATTTTCATTGATGATTACTATAGGAGAACCTAGATCTATTTTCTAAAACAAAAGGAGTCATCTGAGGTCTTATCCAAGTTTAAAGAATTTAAAGCTTTAGTTGAAAACCAATCAAGTCAAAAGATCAAAACCCTAAGGTATGACAATGAAGGTGAATACACATCTGATATCTTTAAAAACTTCTATATTTCTATTAAAATTAAGAGGGAGTTTTCTATACCTTATAATCCTCAAGAGAATGGAATAGCTAAAAGAAAAAATAGATCTATTGTTGAATCAGCCAAAGCCATGTTACATGATCAAAATCTTCATTACTCATTTTGGGTTGAAGCATCCAATGCTGCTATCTACGTTCAAAATTGATGCCCTCATTCCATATTAGAAAATACTACTGTAGAAGAAGTATTTACAGGCATTAAACTAGATTTAAGCCACTTGAGAATATTCAAATGTCCAGTCTATATTCACATACCAAAAGAGAAAAGAACCAAATTGGAGCCTTCTAGGAAAAAGGGAATATTCATTGGATATAGTGAAACTACAAAAGAATATAGGATCTACATTCCTAGGCAAAGGACAATTGAAATTTGCAGAGATGTAATATTTGAAGAAGACACGAGCTTTAAAATTTCTAGTAACAGTGATGAATCTATTTCAGAAGAAGATCAACCTACAGAAATTGAGAGGGAGGATAATTATGACTTCTCTTCCATGTCTAATCATATAGAACCTAAAAACATCAACAATATCAATAAGAAGAGACCCCTTTGGGCTAGAAAAATGTTAGCAAAAAATCAAGTTGAACTAGATGAAGTAATTCAGGAAAGAAAAAGGACTAGAAATCAATCTTGTTATGTTGCATTACTATCTAAACTCATAAAATCAGAACCTACTAATGTTGAAGAAGCACTTTCACATCAATCATGGAAGGAAGCAATGATTGAGGAATATAACTCTATATTGAAAAATGATGTATGGGATGTTGTACCTAGACCTAAGAACAAATTAGTTGTCTCTTCCAAATGATTGTTCAAGATTAAACATGCTTTGGATGGTAGTATTGAAAAATACAAGGCAAGATTTGTAGCCTGAGGTTTCTCTCAGAAAGAAGGTGTTGATTATGAAGAAACCTTTGCCCCTGTTGCCAGGTACACTTCAGTCAGAACAATCCTAGCAATTGCAGCATCCAAAGGATGGAAAGTACATCAGATGTATGTCAAAATAGCATTTCTCAATGGTAAGATTGATGAAGAAGTTTACATTGAACAACTAGAAGGGTTCAATACTTATGATTGCAAGACTCATGTTTGTAAATTAAAGAAAGCACTTTATGGACTCAAATAGGCTCCCAGAACCTAGTATGAAAGAATAGATAATCACCTATTAAAATTAGGATATGCCAAAAATGAAGCTAACCCAAATCTATACTTCAAAACTGAAGGTGATGATATAGTTTTTCTTGTATTATATGTTGATGATTTGCTAATTACAGGTTAGGAACATCTCATAAAGAAATGTAAGCAAGAACTCATTGCAGAATTTGAAATGAAGGACTTAGGGTTACTTCACTACTTTCTACGATTAGAAATTTGGTAGCAAGACAATTGTATCATAGTAAACCAAAGAAAATATACAATTGATAGCTTAACCAAATTTGGAATGATGGAATGTAAACCAGCTACTACCCCTAGGGAAATAAATCTACACAAACTAAAAGATGATTTGAATGAATCTAAGGCTGTAGATCCTACTTACTATAGACAAATTATTGGATCCTCGATGTATTTGGTCAATACTCATCCGGACATATGCTATGCAACTCACACCTTGAGTCAGTTTATGTGTGCTCCTAAGAAGATACATTTACATGTAGCTAAATACATATTGAGATATCTAAAGGGTACTATTGGAATGGGAATCAAATATGACAAAGTCAACCTTGAACTACTTGGATATTTAGATTCTGATTGGGCTGGAAGCTCCATTGAGCGAAAGAGTGCTTTAGGATATTGTTTTAATCTTTGATTTGGTATGATTTCTTGGTCTAGTCAGAAAAAAAACTTCAATAGCATTGAGTTCCACTGAAGCTGAGTACATTGTGTCTTCCTTGGGTGCTAGAGAAGCAGTATGGCTACAAAAGTTTCTTTTAGATCTCTTTAAAAGACATTTGAAGCCCACTGTGATTTGTTGTGATAATCGAAGTTGTATTAAGCTTTCTTCTAATCCAGTATTTCACAACTACTCCACACATATTGAAATTCTATTTCATTACATTAGAGATATGGAGAATCGAGGAGTTATTCAATTGGAAAACATATGTACAAATGATCAAATGACTGATATCCTTACCAAGCCTCTTGCTAAAGTTAAACTAAAATACTTCAAAGAAAAACTTGGTATGATTAATTGTAATGACAAATTTTTGAAATAAAATATTTATTTCATTTGAGTTTATGCCTCTATTGGTTACTTAGTTGTATTTGATATGTAATGAAAGGTGACGATCTTTCATGGACATATTCATTTGTAGACAATTATTTACAAGGTGATGATCTTGTAAATAATAAACCTATTATGAGCATCTCTAGACATTGCTTAAGTGCAAGTAGAGATTATATGGGCATCTCTAGACATTGCTTAAGTGCAAGTAGAGATTATATGTGCATCTCTAGACATTGCTTAAGTGCAAGTAGAGATCATGGAAACTTTATCACAATGGATATCTCTAGTGCAAGTAGAGATCATTTACTATGTTGATTATATGATGATTCTGACTTAATTAATGTTTTACTTCTCCCTAGCTAAAGAGGGAGTGTTAATGTTTAGCGTCAGAAGAAGCAAAACATAAATTAATTGATATTCTAAAACTGTTGTTGATTCCATAATCATAGAGATATAAGCATACATACATACATACATACATACATACATACATACATACATATATATATATATATATACACACACACACATTAATGTACGTATACACATACATATGCTTACATCCCTGTAATAGTTCATGGATTAGCAGTAGTACTAAGATCATGTTATTGATTAATCAAAAAATTTCATAATGATTGGGCACTTATGTTTATCATGCCTTGTATCGGGTGGCAATACTTATCATGCCTTGTTATTATTATCGGGTGTTAATTCTTATCGTGCCTTGTTATTGTTATCAGGCACTAACTTATGCAAAGGTTGGTTGTTATTTAAACTAAAATGCCTCTAAAGAGCATGTCTCTACGTGGCCCTTGGGCCACATAGAGACATGACTCTTCAGATTCATGTCTTTCACCCTTATATATATGTGCATAAGCTGCCGTAGGGAAAGCATCAATCACACGACATCCAAGTATCTGCAGTCAGTGACAATATTGTAAAGGCATCATTTTCTTATCATCATTGTTTCATTTTTTATACAACACTTCATTTTTATAGTTATTGTTGAAGAAGAAGGATAAACAACTATATTACTAAGATCGCTGTCATAGAAGAGAAAAGATATTCTGCATTGTTCAAGATATTCTCTGCAAGCTTTTATTTGTAATTGTTTTATCTATTAGAGATCCACTAATAATTAACATTTTTAATCTTCTAACATGGATAAGCTCTTGACCAAAAACACTCTAGAAAGGTGTAAGCTTTGTAAGCATCATTTTACACCATGGTTTTCACCCAAATTGGGTTACCATGAGATATATTAGTGTTATATGTGAATTCATTTATGTCTTTCATGTCATATTTCTTATCTTATGACTAAATAGACCATAGGTAAGAATATCATAGACTGTTGAAAGCTAAAAGTTTGAAATTTCTGGTGTTATACTAATTCACCCCCTTCCCAATCTAACCAATATTGTGTGGACCAACAATTCATGTAATACCCCTCCTTTGCTATCATTGTAGACTTTGTTAAAGTTCTTTATGACTCTTCTATAGATGTATTAACCCTTATTTAATATTTGAAATGCAATACTTTGATATGCTGAGTAATTGATTATGTCAGATTGTAACAATTTCCTACTTGCAATGATGAGGCTTTAATTGATCTTAGTTAATTAATGAAATTACTTTTATGATGATATCATATGGTGTGTCTTAGAAAAATGTTTAGTATGTCCTTACGATGTTGAGATATTCATGCTAGAATATGATGTTATTTATATTTACGATGTACTATTATACTTACCCTATACTTGCATTTGTATGGTGTGTGTGTGTGTGTGTGTGTGTCTATTTTACATTTATGTTTAACGTGTCTGATATGGTTGAGGGAGGGAGTCGTAGTCCCCTACTAGTCAGGATCTACACAATGCACTACTCCTAGCATCATTTGTTTAGTTTAGATATATAAAATTACATTTACATGCTTGTATTTTATACAGATTTGTAGGTATCGGGCATCAACTTCCCTAAATTGGCAAGATGACCATGCCTAAGAAATAACTCAATGGTAAGAATGAGGAGATAATGTTCACAACTAATCCCAACCATAGCCTAATTACTTGTCCTCGAAAGAAGGACATGTATCTAACTTTCCACCCTTTTTAAACCCATAGTTTATCTCCGCATGTGTTGTTTAATTTTGAGTTTTAGTCAATTTTGGTTATGTTTCTTTTATGTGGATTTTGCTATGTGATTTTTTTGATAAATGATTTAATTATAATATTTGGGTTAATCATATAATATTGAGAATTATCAAATATTATTTGATTAAAAAGAAAATATTAAAATATGAGAATATTTAATAATTAAAACTAATTAAACAGGTTAAAAGACTTAATTTGGAAGTCTAATTTGGAAAATTGATTAAAGAGAATTATTATAAACTTCTTAAACACAACTCATTGTGAAGGAACCCTTGAGGAATGGAAAACTATATCGATAATTGCTTATGTGTACTTGATGTGTATGTGTATATTGCTTCCACATTGTTACTTTGGTATTGTTTAAACTTTTTAAAAAAATAGTTTAGCAAACATTGAATCATGATAAGTTATTTTTCTTGGGTTCCTGAGCGCGGCATTACATCTAGTATCCAAGCCTAAGTTTCAACATTAGGAACTCTGGGTATATTGTGCACCATCAACTAACAAGTAGTTAAACTTACAACAAATTAAGCAACAAGACTTATCAATAGAAATATAAACAACAAAATTTGAAACAATAGAACTATGAAACTAAAACTTGGATTCATAACACTTGGTATTTCAAATGCTATTTTGTGACTATATATTTCATCTTTATTATCTTAGTAGCAATAGTTGACTTCCAAGAGTAAGCCTATTTTAAGGGGAGGAGGATGTAATACCCCTCATTTTCTATCATTTGTAGACTTAGTTGGTAAAGTTCTTTATGACTCTTCTATAGATGTATTAACTCTTATTTGATATTTGAAATGCAATACTTTGATATGTTGACACTAATACATTAGGGGCCAATTTGCGACGCCAATGTGTTTTTTGGCCTTTTTTTTCAAATATAGCTCAACAACGTCGCAATTGCGACGTCAAGCAACTTAGGTGTCGCAATTGCGATGGCGTCGGGCTCTAATTGAATATATATATATATATATATATATATATATATATATATGCGCCATACAATATATGCGCACATTTCAAACATTTCCTTCACATTATCTGCGAGCAGCACGCTCTAGCAGCCGAGCATACCTAGCTATCTGTGTTCTAACAAATGGAGGCTCACAAACTTACAAAGATTTTCCAAGGAATTTTCTTGAAGTGGTTGTACAAGTATGTATCCTAGGTAAGATGTGATTCAAGCCCTAAATCGGACTAGCTTATGGCTACCTCAGTTTCATTCGTACTCTAAACATCATCTGTTGACCATGGCAAGTGGGCCACAAGGAATCATCTCAGAAGTAAAAGCTATTCTTCAAAATCCAATAGCAGTTTAAAAAATTAAGGATTTAAACCTTTTCCTGCTCACCTATGGCCAATTAAAGTGTGTAAAGCCTTTGTCATGCATCTGAAAAAGGTTAGGTTGTTTAAATCTTTTGAAATTTGTGTTGAATTTTGCATATTTTTCAGAGGTCAATAGATCAAATGGAGGATCTTGGCACCTTCGATCTCCCACTTCTCTATATGGTGCGCCCCTATATAGATTAGATATATGAGGGCAAACCCCATAAACTATTTGTGTTGAAAACCCCTATTTAGCTCGCCTTTCTACATATACCTCTTTCAGGACATCCTCTATAAAAAGAAAGATCAAATCAAACTACACTTCCATAAAATACAAGGTATACTGCCCCATTCAATTTTAGTCAAATGAGCCTTGACCTGGGTAAAAAAATAAATTTATATCTCAGCTCTCTTATATATCTCTTTCAAGCAATAAAAAGACCCAACTCTAAAAAATATTGTACAAAGAAATCTAATCAATCTTGACCTAATAAGCCTTCGCTGCATCAAAAATTGAGCTTTGATCCCCATCATGTCCCTAGACATAGCAAAACAGTGTTCATTTTTCACAAAGTATGTCCTGACCCTAAAATGTTACAAGTTCTCTATTTGATGACAATGAAAGCTGGATGTTAGGAGGTCACCATTAACACTTGTGCATACAAAGCAATAATATAATAGATTACATTCCAACATATGATCTTGCTCGTGCAACCTTTTAAAATATAACATTATTCAAAAATTAATTCCATTATGCATGAATAAGGTGCAAAATATAGCTTCCATAACAATTAAATGAACTTTATACAAGAAAAAGAATATGTACTTAGCTCCAATAGAATCTATTGTGCAGATAAATGGTTTGTTGTCATCCCCTAATCCAGTAATCACTAGTTGACAAAAGTATGGACCAAACCTAAGAAAAGCAACCAGAATTAGCTTTCCAAAATGAGCAACTCACCAAAAATATTTTAATTCACTTGCAATACAATCACAACTAATCTGTTATAGGCAAATATAAAGAAGCAATATGGCACAACATTTAAGACACTTTTTTACATAAGATAGATAGCCCATATTCATAAAATTCCTATAAAAATTTTCGATAACGCTCTTAATAACATAAATTTAGCTTTGATACTAAGATCCAAAGTACCAAAACCTATATTTCCATACACACATAATTGTGTGCACAGGCACACAAGTGTACGTAGTAGTTCTTTGTTAGGTGAGAAATGATTGGATGTAACTGCAATATCCTCCCATGCAATATTTAAAAACTATCATGTTAAAAGTGCAACAGTGTCCCCTACTAGTTTTTACCCAAAGTAAGAATTTCACAACAAACTTTGTATACAAATTTTTCTCTATAATTAAACATATGATAGCTGTTGAAACTTAAAGTAAATAAAAAACTAAATTACTAACATTTCATATGTAGACATAATTTATAGTTTTATTTAGAATAGCCAACCATATTAGGGTTTGAATAGGGTGCCCTAGAACATTTGCCACAACTAATCCCAAAGGCAGGATACAGCACCCCTAGGCCCACAAGTGGCAAGAACACATCCACCCAACATGGTGTGGTCTACTTACAAGGGGAACCCATCTCTGCCCTCACTACTCATGTCTCCTTATTAAGCCATATATGATAAATTCCAACCTTTAGTTCACTTCTACAAGCAACCATTGTAGACATTGGAAAGGAAAGAACAATAGGCTGCTCTGGAACTTTCGCCACAACAAAGCCCAAGGGCATGATACAATGCCCATTGGCTCATGAGTGGAAAGAATACGTCCATCCAACATGGGGTGGTCTATTTAAAAGGGGAACCTGTATCTGCCCTCCCCCTTGTATTTCTTTGCTAACCTATACATGATTTTTTTGTAGGAGAATATCAAAATTTGATAAACAGATAAAGAATCTAAGTTGTTTAGTATTTCACACCATTAACTATACCAAATTCATAAGATATTATAAGTTAGACTACATCTTCATCATACATATCTTAATAATTGCTACAACACATAATGCCTATTGTATCCAGTACTGATCTAATCCAATTACTTGATTGTATCATTTGAGCTATTACTGAGTGGTAATTTAAGCGATTGTTGATTAGATTATTGATGTGTGATGATGTAATAAATTCTGGTCTGATATATTTTTTAGTGATGTTTGAATGAATGCTGATTTGATAGAGAGATGCTTAATTGCTGAATTATTTGTTTTCGTAGTCCCAAGATGAAGTTGTGATTTGATGATTTTTTGCTTGATCTTGTTGATTGATTGATGCTTGATTTCTTGAGGGATTAATGATTGATGGATGAATTAAGGATTTGTTTCAACAGAGCCATGAGTGATGATTGATAAGTCACCGTTCCAGGCTTGGAATGAATTGTCCTTTGTGCTTTATTGGTATAAGGAATAAAGGATCACCACCCTTAATTAATTGAGTTACTATGTTTCAATTTTTCCTTTGAGAGTAATATATTATCCCCCAAATTGATCTCCCTTAGGTGTACTCTTCAAATGAAACATTCTCTTGTTTATACCTTGCACGTGAGGGAGAGTCACACCTCTTCATCAAGTTTTCCCCCTTTGCAATGTGTAATTTCCTTTTCCTAGTTTTCCTTACAGTTCGCCCTAAATTCACAAATCCAAATTAGATAATAAACAAATTATAGTCAGAGATATAACTCTAACCTAAAAATAAGATGAAATAAGCTTGTCTTGGAACCTGCAATCAATTAGATAATAATAATATAATCATAATGTATGTAATACACCTGTTGTGAGATTTACACATCATTGCCACATTGCAAATGGAAACCACCCTCTTTTTTCTTTATCAATGGAGGTAGTGCTCTTAATTGGTCTTAGATGGTCTTGGTGGCAATTTCCAGGTCTCCAAGTTGAAAAGATGAGTTTGGGCAACTTTGGCCTACTAAGTAGTTGAGTTTGTCTAGGGTGTGAAGATGTGACCAAGAGTTGGGCTAAACTAATCAAGGATATGGAATTGAAATCAAGGGATTTGTGATGAAATGAGTTAGAACCTTTCGAAAAATACTTGTTCCAATGAGTGATAAGTGTTCCATTTATTCTCATGAGAGATGGATTCATGTTGAATCACTACTCATGAAACATGGGTCAATGAGTTTGACTCAAAATCACATAGTTAAATCTTGATAGCAATATCAAAGATTTTAGAATGCCAAATACTCTAAACCTTATAGTAGATAAGCTTGATGATGATGGTTGTAAGGTTTAGGCTGAAATTTATTTTAAAGTTCAATTTGGCATATGGTGGTTCTACTTGTCTTAATCTTTATTTTAAGTGTTCAAGTGAAATATAGAATTGGGTTTAGTGTTAGGGTTGAGATTTGATTTGGTGTAAGGTTTATATGTAATAAGGATGTATATTAATTATTGGGAAAAATAAATAAATAAAGATGTATATGTAATCATTTGATAAGATAATAATTAATATTGTAAATTATTTAAAATATTATTGATATATAGTTAGTGAAGTTTCAATACAGGATTTATGGTTAAAGTTCATATTGGTTAAGTTGTAAGTGTAGAGTTCAACATGGTTCAGCATTCAATTAGACTTGGTGGTGATATTAGGGTTCAATATAGTTTATTGTTTCATTTGGTTTTCAAGTTTAATGTGGTTTAATGTTAGGTTCTTGATTTGGCAGCAAGAGCCTACAACACAACTTCAGCTATTTACCATTAAAAAAATTCTTGATTTGGCATGGGATCAAACTTCAAAATGTTTTTTTTTTGTTAGGGTTCAATTTTTATTTTATTGGGGTTAGGGTCGAGTTTCTTGCTTTTCCACCAGGTGCATCTCAACCTCTTCAGTTATATCTTGTTGCACGGGAGTTTCAAAAATTTCAAGTCTTTTTTCACTAGAATCAACCTTAATAGAGTCATTATGGTTATATGAATGGATTCTTTGCCTTGGAACACTAACATCTTCAAAATCCCATATGAAATCTATATGACCATTTCATTTCTTCAATATGCCCTATGGATGTCCCTATCTAACTATATATCTTTTAATTGCATATAATAACTAATTTATGTGCTTTTTCATGACTATGTTTGACTCATATAATTGTGATCACTCTAGCACTATGATGTCGTTTAATATGTCTTGCTAAAGCTTGTAAATTTTGTTCCTTTTTCCATGTCATGTAATATGGCTTGCCTTGTAGCTTATATGTTTTGAAATTGTTGTTAGGCCTTGTAGCTTGTATAATTTGATTATTGGAGAGCTTCTACAGCTAAGCAAAAAGGTCGTTGCACAAGTTATAGCCGTGCGCTTAGCCGGTATGAAAATTGCATATTTTTTTTATCTAATGTATATTTTAACTAGACTTGTAGCTTATATGTTTTGAAATTGCTGTTAGGCCTTGTAGCTTGTATGATTTGATTGCTGGAGAGCTTCTACAGCTAAGCAAGAAGACCATTGCACGAGTTATATAGTCGCGCGCTCGGGTATGAAAATTGCATATTTTTTAATCTAATGTATATTTTAACTAGACTTTTAGCTTATATGTTTTGAAATTTCTGTTAGGCCTTGTAGCTTGTATGATTTGATTGCTGGAGAGCTTCTACAGCTAAGCAAGAAGGCTGTTGCACGAGTTATATAGCCGTGCGCTCGGGTATGAAAATTACATATTTTTTAATCTAATGTATATTTTAACTAGAATTTTAGCTTATATGTTTTGAAATTGTTTTTAGGCCTTGTAGCTTGTATGATTTGATTGTTGGAGAGCTTCTATAGCTAAGCCAGAAGGTCGTTGCACGAGTTATATAGCCGTGCGCTCGGGTATGAAAATTGTATATTTTTTAATCTAATGTATATTTTAACTAGAATTTTAGCTTATATGTTTTGAAATTTCTTTTAGTGGCTTGATGTTGTAAGGTCTCTTGAAATAAGACCTTCAGGCGGTTGGTCAAAGTTTTACAAATAATCTTATCTAGAAATTTGCCTAGAGCAATTGACTGAATGTTATAAAAGGTGATTGGATTAAATGTCTTAGGAATAAAGTCAAAGAAAGTATTTTTAAAATATTAAAGTATTTAGTTAGCTCTAAGAAGATTTTTGTACTTTCGACAGTTTTGCTTAGTTTGTGAAAGTTGTAGACCGAAGTTTTCATAGCTCAATTTTTGCTTCCTACAAAGAATGATCATGTCAGATAATATAAGTGAAGAACAAAACAAGGAGACAATCGCTAGATTTTGGTCTAACTTGAAAAGAAAAGGTGATGGAAAATGTTATTGTCCTTGCAATATTTGTAAGGGCTTAAACCGTAGAAGATTGCTAATCAAAATAGTTAAGAGACATTGTAGGGAGAATGGTCACATTGAAGGGGGGCATGACTATCATCCACTGGTAAGTCATTTATTATATCATTTTAACAATTTATATACATATGAAATCACTTGATGGTCATGGTTTATTTATGTTAATCAATTTTATATAGGTTGATCTTCCCAGGGAAGTACATGATATGAACCACACCAATCTGAAGAATATGGTTTTCAAAGTGGAGGAACATGGAGGTGCAAATATCGAAGGTGAAGATAATGATCCCATGGAAGATGATGATCATGCACTAGAAAACAAAATTGAAGAGGAAGGTATAAATACATTGATCAATGACACATTTAGTCCAAGTGTATCTGATCATGATGATGATGATAGCCTCGATGTACCTCTACTTTAGAAGGCATACGAGCCCCTATACAAAGACTCCCAAACAACTCTTCTCTCTGCTGTATTGTTGTTGTTGAACTTGAAGGTTATGAATGGTTTATCCAACATAACAATGTCACATATGTTAAGGTATGTCATATATGTCTTTATAGTTAATAAAGGGTGAATAATGTACCACTGATATTGTTTATATTAACAACTTATATTTTTTGCTGTAGATTGATAGGCGAGTTTCTGTTACCATCATCAAATATTATACCTCGCTCATATCGAGAATTAACTGTTGTTATGAAAGATATTGGAATGGAGTATGAAGCAATACATGCTTTTCCCAATGATCATATTATATATTATAAAGAACATGAATTTGCAACACAATGCCCTATATGTCATACAAGTAGATATCAAATAGATTGACTAACAAAAAAGGTGCCTCAAAAGGTTCTTCGTTACATTCCCATTATTCCACGGATGCAACAATTATTCAAGTGTATTAGCTTGGCTCAATTTATGGATTATCATGCATGCAATAGAAGTCGAGATGACATTATTCGAATCCCTGTGGATGGTTCGGCATTTATGCACATAGAGGAAAAGTGGCAACACTTCAAAGAAGAACCTCATAATCTCAAGCTTTCATTGGCAGTGGACGGTGTCAATCCATTTGGAGAGATGAGATCTGTTTACTCGATGTCGCCTATTTTTGTTATCAACAATAACATTCCTCTATAGATGTCGATAAAGAGGGAGCACATTATGGTTGCAATGATTGTTCCAGGTATCTTATCATTTGATAGTTATTAATTTACATATACTTACAAATCTTGCAATAAAACGGTCACAATAATTATGTAATGTTACTGTTCATTCAAGTAGGTAAATATCAAGTTAAAGATATGAATGTATATATTGAGCCTCTTATCGACGAGTTGGTGGAGTTATGGAACGGTGTCATTATGTATGACGTGTTTAGACCAATAGGACAAAGACAATTTCAATTCTATGCAATACTTGCATGGACAATAAATGATGCCCCAGGGCTAACACATTTTTGTGGTATGTTATAGTGAATTCAAGTTGCGCACGATAATTCTAATTATAAAAATCAACATATTTAATAATCCAATTATATCATTATCTTGTAGGTCTTCAAACAAAGGGAAAATTTGCATGTCCAGTTTGTGGTCCAAAGATGAAATCTCATCATTCAAAAAGTTTAGGAAAGTAGGTGTTTGATGAGTGTAGACACTTCCTCCATAGGAATCATAAGTATTGAAGTACAAAAAAAAATCTTTTCAATGGGAAAGAAGAGACTACATCAAAGCCATGAAGAATGACACCTCGCCTATGGAAGTTGGAATATAATAGAATTAATCGTTGAGGTAATGTCGTTCCACCTAATAGTTTATGTTTGTAATTTATATATTTCTATTGTGATTTTTGTTTACTAATTGTGTAATTGATGATCGTGAAGGTCGTCAAGGCAGTACTGACAACCTTCCAAAGGGACTAAAAAGCTATCCCAGACAATTTAGTAGGTTGCCCTACTACGAGAACTTACAAATTGTGCATTTGTTTGATACTATGCATATTGGAAAGAATATAACAGAGACATTGTGGAAAATATTGGATGGAAGGCGTGACAAAGAAAAAATTGTCAAAATTTGTAATGACATTCATGAATCCAATCATGCATTGAAGAATTTCATTCACTCAAATAACAACAGAGATCAGATTAATATAAGTGCCCTTCCTTGGTTATTAATGGAGCAACAAAGTGATGCCATAAAAGAAGTCATACGAAAAATTTGATTTCCCACAGGATTTGCTGCGAACATAAACAATCTCATATCAAAAAAAAGTGAATTTGGGCCAGGGCTCAAAATGCATGATTGGCATATTTTCATCAAGGTAAGTTATGTTCTTTTGTATTCACAATATATTCATAAACTATGTGTAGTGTTCGTTATGTTATGTTAGAAAACAATGAAATGATTGGTTTATAATTACTGCAGTGCGTGCTTCCTCTATCTCTCCCAGAGCCCTTCAACAATAACATCAAACAAGTGATATACGATCTTGGAAAATACATGAGGTAAGCAATAATATCTATTCAATTTTTTGTATATATTAATTATATTCGTGATTTGTTTTTCTTGCTATGTAATCTATTGTATATTATTTTGTAAAGTCTCGTATCTATATTTTTTTGTGACTTGAATCTCTTAATGTAGGTGGTTGCCATCTAAAGAAATC
This sequence comes from Cupressus sempervirens, assembly GCA_028749045.1. NCBI lineage: Eukaryota > Viridiplantae > Streptophyta > Pinopsida > Cupressales > Cupressaceae > Cupressus > Cupressus sempervirens. Next base: position 384,007,241 of record CM053784.1, read on the forward strand.
CATAAAGAAGATATAAACTATTGGAAGAGAAGAATTCCTCATTTACTGTGTCAAATGCAAAAGTGTCTACCTCCAACTTTTTTCAATGCACAGGAACACTACCTCATACACCTAGTTGACGAGATTGAATTGTGTGGACCTATACACAGTAGGTCAATGTGGATGGTTGAGAGGCACTTGAAATATTTGAAGGCTTTGGTTCGACAAAGAGCACATCCTGAGGGTTCTATGGTAGAGGGATATATGGTATACCAGAGTATGGTGTACATTACTGAATATCTTCCTAAGTTTGCATCAAATATCCATGTAGATCGCATTTGGGATCTCGAACCTTTTAAAAAATTAGAAGGGGAGTACTTGATGGGGAAAGGTACATTAAGGAAACTGAGAGGTAATAAATTATAAGATGTTATTGTAATAAATTATTTCTTAATCTTCAAAGTAAATCAGTTGTAAGTTGTCTATTTTTTTTTTGTATAGGTGCTCAAGAGTGGGATGCACTACATTTGTATATTGCAAACAATCTTGATTGGATGACGGTATGGATTGAACAATGTCAACATTCTGGTCGAACATTAACATGGGAAGGTGTATCTTCATTGGTTAAAGAAGCTCATCGTAATGGAGATTCCAATGTTACGCAAAGGGAAATAGATTTAGCATGTGGTTTAAGATATTTCCAGGTACGTACAAATTTATTAATCACCCGTATGTTTATCAATTCATGATACAATAATTTTGACATGTTTCACATATTATTGCAGGTTAAACACCACAAGGCTATGTTCTGTAATGGTCAAAAATTTCGTGTCAAAGTGTTGGATGACACGAAGAAAATTTGTGATTCAGGAATAACTGCAGTCTTTCAAGTGACTAATATTTCATCTAGAAACAACTTACATCCTCGAGAGTCTGAAAATTGATAATATGGCATTTTGGATGATATACGTGAGTGTGACTTTAGTTCCTTCAAATTAGTACTCTTCATTGTCAAATGGTATAGGCTATGACTTAATCCAAATGATCCTGATAAAACTGTTATTGAACATGATAATGGATTTACAATGGTTAATACAAGGTCGTTTGAGCCAGTTGGGGATGAGCCCTATGTTCTTCCAAGCCAATGTGAGCAGGTATTTTACTCAGAGGTTCCACATAAACTGGGTTGGTCATTTGTTGTTAGACATGAACTGAGAGGAAGGCCAATAAAGTATAATACGATGGAAGAAGAAGATACAGAAGAAGTAGAAGATGATGTAGATGGTGATCACGATCGACAGTTATTGGATGATGTTCCTGACACAAATTGTCATGAAGAAGAAGAAGAAGATGATGACGACGATGCTGCTACTGATGATGATGATGAAGATGATGTTGATGTTGATGTTGATGATGATGATGTTGATGATGATGACAATGATGAAAATGATGATGACAACAACGACGATGATGGTGAGGATGACGATGATTATGATGATGATGATGATGATGATGACGAGGATGATGATGATGATGATGATGACAAGGATGATGATGATGATTAAATTTAGAGGTATTCCATCAATCCTTAATCTATTTAATATTCATTTCTTGATAGAAATATATTTGTCTTATATATATGGTTACATAGTTTATTCATTATCTATTTAAAAGCTACAAGTTTCAACTACAAATAGAATACTGCTAATCTAAATTAACTATTAATCTAAATTAATTAAATAAAACTATTTAAAACACATATGGATGCTTGAATGTATTGAGCCTTATTTTCTTTCAGGTCAAAAGCATTTGTAAGTGTTTAGTTTAGAAAAGGGAATTCATTAAATATCTATAAAAGGGAGTTGTACCTAGAATAAAATTCATACGAAAAACATAATATAAGTGCTTACCCAATTTTTTGGTTAATAATTTTGCCTCTGTAGGTGATGCAGAGACCCTAGGTGGACTTGCAATTATTCATAACAAGAGGGACTTCCATAGTGTTCTCACAACACCAACCAAGCATCTTCATAAGATCCCTCTCCTTGATCCAATCCAACTCCATAACCTATCAGAGTGCACACCAAATCCTTATGCCACCTTAGGTTCTACATCTTTGGAATAATCCCATGAATGTCCCTCAATCCATCCAATGGATTCATCCAAGCAATCTAATCAACAAACTATCAAATGCTCACAATGCCTCAATAGGCGCCAAACTTGACTTCACCTTAACTAGGTGTTTCCTCCACCTTCACACACATCAAAAAACTTCAAATAGAATTTCCCCAAGGTGACTAAGCCCTCAACTCATCAACTGATACAAAAACCCAGTTTTAGCCCTTCACTAGGCCTACTTCCCTAGTAGGCTTATAATGTGAGCTTGATTTAAGTGTTATATTGTGTACCTTTTAATGTTTTTGATTTTTATGTGATGCTAATGATGGATGTGATTATGATTATGATGTGATTATGCTCACAATAATTGAATTACATTTGCAGGAAACTGAACCCCTTTCAGGAGCATCCCGTACAGTCTCATGGATTGACAGTTATAAGTCAATACTCCTTATAGACAGTCTATTTAATACACTTATCAATAGTAAGATTGATGTCTTCTAAGATCTCTCCCATTTGTAGGTACCAATGAATAGGTATTTGTCAAAAGTGTCTTCCTCGAGTGAGGGAAATATAGGAATAGAAGAGGAAAGTGAGACATGCAGTTTATCTAGAACAAGGAGATTAACTAGAGGTCAAAGGACTAGAAGAAAATTCAATAAATGCATGAAATTTTTCCTTGCTCAAGGGGGGTCATGTTCTTATGATGATGAGATGGAAGGTGACATCGAGGTGCCCTTGAGGTACCAACATCTACAAAAACATTGGGTACCCAAGGAACTTCCTCCAATAAACACTGATTTTTGTGTTAACGAGAGGATATATCGCATAGCACCATCATCACTACATGGTTTGGGCCTATTTTCTATGGATGGCATAAAGGTGTCTTACAACAAAGTTTTTGAATTGATGGAGTATGTTGGACCATGTTACGATTACAAAAGTTGGATGCATATTGTTCAATATAAAAAAAGTATGCGTAGGTATGCCCTCTCGACAAATTATATACAACAACAAGACAATAATCAAAGTAAAAGTGTGGCTATATACATTGATGGAAGGCCAAAAGTAACAGGGAATATTGTGGGTTTTATAAATAGTACACGACCTGGGTCAACTATAAAGCAACCCAATTGCATATTTGAGGCACGCGAGGGAAATCGTGTATTCATCTATGCAATAAAATCAATACGTGCAAGGGAAGAGCTTCTTATTGATTACAATTTGAACCACATAGATACAAACAAGGCTACTATCATGGGGGTGGTACATACTATTAAACCAACTTCTAATCAATGACTCCAACATACCATTTAGTCAATAAATTTTTGGCTAACATTTTTATACTTGATCTTTGACACAGGGGCACAATATGGAGCAACCGCCCAAAGGGGATGCTGGTGATGTTCCCGACTCATCTACACACGAGCAGGTAAAACTCATTGTAATTGTACAAACTAGATAGAAGCAAAATGTTATTTTTTTAATGTTGTTTTCTTCATTGTTTTGGAGTAATTTTGATAATACTAATACTATTGTTGTCACAGAGGGCCAGTGGTCGGAGGGAGGGAAAGGAACCTGCAGTCCCTAATCAATAGCCCCCCCCTGAGGAGGACCCTTTTTATATTGATTTAGCAAACACCGATGACCCGATCGATTCGACTAAAAAGTTGCTAAAGAAAATTGGCAGAGAAATTTTACGTTTGGCAACCATAAAGCCTACTACTTAGGAAATAAGAGATAGGGGATCTGAATTGATGCACACCTCTAAAACCTTAAAAGTAAGTATTAATGAAATTTTTAATTATAACAAGAGTTCAATAATGGTTTTTATGTTATGCTCTTTTATGGCATTAATTAAAATATGGATGTGTTGTCTTTATAGAGTTTTTTGCATGATTTCGAGCCTCCTTCCCATGATGAGGGTGTTGTAGGTGGTTCAGGTAGATCGCATGTTCCATTCCCCACTTCTATTTTCCACTAAATATATATAGGAATGATCATAATCATTGAAAATACATGCTCGAACAATCCTTTTTTTTAATGCTCTAACAATCTGGTCCATGCTAGTCCACGCATTCTATATTTATGCATGCTCTAACAATTTTATTCTTCAGCTTCACATCAATTGAATCCTATGATGACGTTGCCTCCATCCAGGACAACCACAAATCTCTTTTCGACTGCTGAGTCAGCAACACGCAGCTTATAGGCATCGACTGTTGCACCATCTGCTGGTACACAAATCCCTCTTTTTCTCTCTTATGATAGCAACAAACAGTTTTTTTTTTTTACAACTTTTTAACATCAATGATCATTTGTTCTTTTATACTTCATGACAAAGACTTATGAAACTTATGAAACTTTTTACAATAGGAGTTGCAACATCATTTCCTGGATGTTCCTATGTTCCTATTATGGGAACGGTGAAGGATGTCATATTGATCGTCAACGACGATGAAGGCATTCCATTAAAAGTAGCCAAAGTTCTAGGTACTTTAAAGTTATTATTATTCTATAGTGATATATTAGTAATTTAGTATTTGATCACTCTTCATCGACTAATGATCCCATGATTATTTTCTAGGGAATGATGTTTTTTGGAGAAAACTTGGTGATGAGTGTTTGCGAATATTTGGGCCCACCCTACATACTTGGTGGAACATCATATCCTAACTAAAACCCCAAACCACTATTTTGATTTCATATCATTTCTATAATAGTTTTCTTTTTCATCCATTTCTTGAACTATATTAAAGGTAGCCTCACTTCATTTATGATTCTAACATGTTTTTTTTAACTTAAAAGGTGGAATAACCAACACAAACCATTGAAGGATGATCTTATAGAGAGCATGACCCAACTCTTTGGACCTCATGCATTCGAGAGAAACAAGCTCTTTGAAAAGATGGTTTATGTTTGAAGTATATTAGGGACCAGTATAGAAAAAATTTACGGGATAACCCTAGGTACGAGCGTCCGCCCTATGTTCCTGAGGCTGAGTGGCAGGCTCTGATTTTGGATGAAAAGTATAAAGCTGACAAGAAAAATAATATTATACCAATGGAGAGTACAGCAAGGTATGTGATACTATTGAGAATCTAATTATGTACTAATTAACCTCTATATTTATACTATCTAACATATTTCAAACTTTTCATAGATTGCCTGACACAACAAAGGCAACAAAGGCAAGACTAGAAAAGCACGAGACACACAAGCTTGGCTCTAGTGGTTTTTCGAAACTTCAAGCAAGAGTTGTAAGTATTAGTAAATGAAAAATTGTATCAATTTTTTTATATAATGTGATGGGAAATGCTAGGATAGACTAGCTTGTCTATGCTCCTAATCCTCAACTTGGATCTCAGTGTTCCTCCACACCCATATATGATGCCTGGAGTAACACGCTTTGGAAGCACTGGTGTAAGATAAAACTCCTAGGCTTAGTTTTCCACTTCCACCAAGAGATTCCTCCTATCTCCTAGTATCCTATGCTTCTATAGGATCTCCTAATAGGATTAGATCATTAACTAAATCCTGTTCACTCTTTACTACAAGAGCCACACCTTGAAAACTCCACCTTGGATGATCGACACCTTAATTTTGGTTCTCTTTCTCACTTTCACTTAGGTGGATCTAAGTGCCAAATCCACTAAAACATCACAAATTTCAAACTTCATTGTGGGGACCTTCTTCACATTGAATTCATTCATATTCCATCCCATTTTACTGATTTGGGAAGGTTATTGGCTCTTAGGTTTATCATATTCAAGATTTCATCCAAACCCTTTACACATAACATGAAAAAGTCTTCAAAATGACTATAGAACACGTCTCAACCACTGTATCAACATGTTTTAGGCTTCAAGTATGACTGTTCCTTCAAAAACCAAAATATCACTTCAAAAATAGAGTTTTCCAGCCACTTCATTAACTCAAACTTTTTACAATATGCAACCAATGCTTGGAGATTCAAGACATCACTCCATTAGGTGTCTTCTCCACCATTCTAGGGCCTATTTGGTCACAAATAACCTCCCACAATCAAAGGAATCCAAGGCTATCCATGTTGCATGGAATATTTGTAATAAGTGCAAAATGTTGTTATGACAACATTCTTAAAACACTTGGCAACTTTGATAGATGCCTTAATCCTATATTATAGGCTTCTTATCCTCACATTTTTTGAGCATCCAAGATCATTCATGATCATCATATTAATTTAATAATCATTAATCATTCTTAGGTCTAAGACATATTAATGACTCAATCTCCCTAACTCCTAACATTAAGAATTTAAATAACAACTAACAAAGGCTATTTGTGTGACCTTAGTCTTAGTGACTATTTCACCTAGCCAACATAAAACAAGACCTTCTAAGGTCCTCAACCAAATTACACTAACTTCTTGACTTAGCTAGAGTCAAGTATAAGCCAAAATTGACTAACTAGTAGAGGTTAGCCTAGGTGCTCCTACACCAAGCACCAACAAACTCCTAGCACCTTGGAACAACTAAGCAATTCAAGTTATCACCCCAATCCTCTGTTCTCCACAAGAAAATTCAAGGCTTGATTCACCTTCAAACAAGGAACTAATCTACTATTACAATGTCTGCTCCTTTAATTCATGGACCCAACTCATCACATAAGGCTACATACTAGTTACTTCTCCCTTGTACCATTCAAGGCCTCATACACCCAACCTTGACACCAAGTGTTTTGGACAACTCCAACCCTCTAACATAAATGGAAACCAAAAAAAACATCAACACAACCCAAAACAAATCAGGTTTAATGAAAACTTGCTATTACCAGTGATAGGGCAGATTGTAGCACTTGACCTTTATTCTACACACCCAACCAAGAGTGAAATTGGATCCTCTAGGACTCCCAAAGACCAAAGATAGTTTAGAACAACTCCAACATGACCAAAATAAGGTGTAACAAGGGTTGGAAACCCTGCTAACTATTTACCATTTCCTTTTGATATTTTAACTACCCTCCATTGGTTGATGAAACAATGCAAGTAAAATTCACCATACCATGCAAAAATTTAGGGCTTAGAGTTCAAGAGATGCCTCACAGAAGAGGATAAGAGAATTGGCTTCCAACAAGGCTATAGGGTTGTGGCTGAACGACTACGAGCTGGAATCAGTGTGGAAGGTTCTAATAATGATGCATCTGAGCCACAGGTAAATAAGCTAAATGAAATTTATTTCAAATTGAATACTTTACCAATTAGTCTAGTTTATGTTAAGTTCCAATATAAAGTGAGTATATCTATTTTAAGCAAGCAATGATAACAATGCGTAGGATGTTGGAATGCAACCTGACAATCCTTCTACACAATCTGTGGATGCTGAAGGTTCACATGATGTGCATCCCAGTGGTGGAGGTATACATTTGCTATTAAATTTTTTATATGTAATTGCAATTGGTGTTTGGATTAACGTAACATTTTGTATAGCAGCTATAGAGGATCGAGGGGTCGATGTTCATGATCGTGTTGACATTGAGTCCAGACAAAATGATGTGGTCAGATCAAGTAAAGAGCGCCATAGTTATGTTATTTAAAATAATTAAATACTTGTAACAATTATAATAAATTATTTTTAATTTCACTCTTTTATTTGTTATTGCAGAGGACCCCCCTTTGCAATAGCATAGGAATTTGAGATCATCAAGAACAAAGAATAGAACAACTGACGAGGGGGGAATTGATGACGACACTGATGCTCCTGTTAGAGCTTAATAGAAAAAAGAAATAGAAAGAAAAAAAAAGAAATGATTGTCATCTACATACCTTAATTGATAATGACTGAATTTTATGTCTCAATGAATTTAATTATGTGCTAATGAATGTTCATGAATTATGTGTTAATGTAGAATATTGATGAATGTTGCATGTTAACGAATCTAATGTGTTAATGAATGTTATCATGTGATATTGATTGAATGTTACATTTTATTAATGGTTGAAAGAATGAATGAATGTTAGATGTTAACGGGGAATGTAGAGTGATGTTAGGGGGAGGGGGGTGGGGCCAAATGAGCTTCCACCTTTACGTGGTTGGCCCTATTTAGTAGAGAATATTAAACTATTCTCAAAACAAAGTGAAGCTCAATAAGATACTAAATATTTCTCTATTTTGTCCTATGTTTAGACTGTTGTCCTATGCATCTAAGGCTTCATGCTTTGACAAGCTAGACAAAGCTTACAACTAATTGAGTATAAAGATGCCTTGAACAAATAATATACCAATTTTCAATGGAACCAAAGAAATATCAGCCAGGCCATGGGTTCATAAATAAGAATCTTTCTTGGCACTCAAGCCTATAGAAGAGAAGGTGATACAATTTTCTACCATGTTCTTGATGTTGAAGTCACACATCCTTCTGAGCAATACAATAAGAACTTCAGGAATCAAAAATCAGATGATGAATCAGATGTGAAGGCTCCTAATCAGCCTAAAGTCACATCTCCTAAGTTAGGAAAAGAATCAAGTAATGAGTTAAGAAGAATGAATCTTTGTTTTCATTGCAAAGAAAATTGGAAACCAAACATAGGTCTCTTGGTAACGGTAAGGCATACCTTATTGAGGTGAATTCTAATGTGGGCAGCGATGAGGATAAATGGGTGGTTTTATTGGCTTCATTGTCATGGAAAACCTTTGGTCATTGAGTTTCTCCTAGATTCCAAGTGAATTTAGACATTCCTATTATTTGATGCTATATAAATGTAGACATAGAAAATAATAAGTCAAGTTAGTTTAATTCATATGTATCTAGAAATGACCTTTTTGATGAAATGATTGCTCCTCTAAATGTCTCTTCACTTGTTGAGAAGTGGTGGCGAGCCCATGATTTGTGAGAGGACTAGACAAAAGGAATTTATGTGCCAATTTGGAGAACTTCCTGGAAGCTATCAAGGATGAATGATATCTTAAAGATGTCTATGATGATTGCTACATTTAATGGTGCAACTGCAATAAGAACATTACTAGCTGTGTTGTGAAGTTGGGTGCATTTGAGTTAGAGTAGTTGGTAGTTCTCAAATGTTCCAGCTGCTTGTTCCCATTCATTCAATTAAAATTAAAGCTATGCTATAGATTATCATTGAGGAGTTAAAACTTTTGGGAAAAAAAGACAAATTTACTCATGCCAAATATTGGTAAATGGTGTAAAAAGTACAAATCTAACTACCACTCCAATGCATAGTGCTATGTACAAAAGAGCGATTAGTGCATATGTAGAAGCAAAGGGTTTCCATGAGCTAGAGGTGGAGAATTTAAATCCTAAAGCTACTTGTCTCCATACAACAACCACAACATTTAAACCAAGAAAGAGGAAAAACTGAAGCCTCACTTGAAAAAGGAAGAATGAGAAAAAACCAAGTTAGGAAGTGAATGGGAGAAAGATTTTTAGAATCTAACCTTAATAGACCACCAAAAATAGTGGTAACAAGATACAAGGAGAGAAAATATTTTTTGACACTTGGAAGGAATAGAAGTAGTTAATTTTTTGAGTCCTCCTTCTGTCACAAATGAAATGAGTACATGGATTGATGATAATTATGAGATTGTTCTTACTGCATCTCAATGTCATACATTGAGGATGACATAGTAGGGATTAAATCTAGGGGTCATCATTCAGATTATGTGAAGCTACTTGGAGATAAGGATGTTGATAAAAATTATCCTTAGCCTTTTAAAAAGTACATGACATTGATTAGCATGTCAGTGTTTGTGCATGAGAAGAGTAATATTTCTAATGTCAGTCAATCAAAAAATACATTGTGTGTCAAATCTAATCACCTCGAGGAAGATAGACAAAGAGATGTGATAGTGAAGGATAGGAACAAGTAGGTGAGAAAATGTTTTGATGAAACTATGGCAAGAAAAGAACTAGGGAAATTAAGGGATCATGCTGAAGATGTTGAAAGAGCTCTATGATATCTAGGCATGCCAAGATGATAGCTTCACAAGAAAGAGAGAAGTTGCAAAAAATTAAATAGGAGAGATTGTTCAGACTAAGTATTGTAATTCAAATATTGCTTCAAGAACTTCACTCACATTTACCTTGTCAAAAATCTCAACATATAGCATTGAAGGCCTTTAAGGATGAGGTAACAAGACAGTAAGCAAGAATAGATCAACAGCTATATATCGTAGGACCTTGAATTGATATAAGCAAAAAAATGATAAGTTGATAGATGTTCATGAAAACATAAAAAAAGAAAAATCAAGGTGTAGGAACAAAACACTTCAAGGAACCAAAAGACAAAGGAAGAAATGATAAAGTGGACAACCTAGCTGAGACCTATGACCTGAAACGTTGTCCAGAGAAATCAGACAAGGAAAGTTTGGAAGAAGAGAGATTTGACTTCAGAAACAAGGATAACTTTTAGCTTGTTAATAATCCCTTATTTGAGGTTAGAGCTAATGTTTGATGTTCCCTTATATGACTCCTAAGGGTCTGTGACTAAATCTTTATATTTTAAATCACAATAAATTTATTTCTATTATTACTTATACTCAATTCTTTATTTTGCCACAAATAAATGTTAGGTATTAATAACAATATTTTTTTAGGGTAGATATATCAATGCAATTGTACATGTATCTTGATGTTATGTACAAGTAATATCACCCATGCTTCTGATATATTCTTTAATTCACTACTAGAGAGATGCAATTGATCTTTGGTAAAGAATATAGACGAACAATATGCAAATGTCTTTTTAAGTAGTTCTGATATCTTCAATCAAACTTTGATAACCAAAAACACTTCCAATAATGATGGAAATGACTTTGTGAAAATTCCCAATCCAATCAATATCAAAGACTAAACAAGGATTATATATATTGAAGTTGGAAGTATAGTGATAGTCAACTAAATGACCTAATGTCATAGATCCTGATGATCTAATGTTGATTACTGATCTACAATAAGTATCATTAGAATTTTTGTAGAGCAATTTTCAAGACCAAGTAATCACTATTACAGATTTATCATAATGTAAAAGTGATATGTACCATACTAGTCTAAAGTTATTCACTATTTCTAATATCTGCCTTATTGAAATGTGATATGATTGATTCTGTTTGGTTTGTAAAGACATTGGATATTTATTTGATCTCTGTCTGATATAATATCTTTGTAATGGTGATGAACCAATGATGGGTGATCTGTACTGTTGCAATTTATGATGTAACTCTTGTTACTCATGTGATATATATGTCACTATTCCTGATCTTAATCATTGTACTCATGGGATCTGGATTTCTGATGTCAAGTGGATTACTACCACTTATGTCTGTATAGAATATAAAGTAATCTTCTGTCTGAATAATGTCCTTGGACTGGTTATTGATGCCTTTTTAATATCATTTGAAGAATTGCAACTCTTCATTGCATCTTTTAGTATTTGGCTCCTCTGTCATTATTGCACCCTTTTGGATAACTAATCTATGATTAGTATTTGTGATCAGCATGATATAATTTAAAGAGAAAACACTTACATTTTAGTATCAAGCTTGTTTTCTGAATGAATGGAGAAAAACTAGCAACATATCCATTTCAGCTTTGTGTTTTTGACTATTAGTATTTGATTATTAGAACATAACTATACATCCTTGTGAATTTGAGTTTTAGAAAAGATTTAATATTATTTGGATTTCTTTCTTATTGTAGCAAAGGTTATGGAGGCCCTGAACATTCCAAGAGGTGTCCGGCGTGTGCTTTTTTGAACACTTAATACTGACAGGTATTTTAAGTTTTAATAATATGGATCTGTATAATTATAGTTTTAATACAATCTTATTGCAGGTTGATATATTTTCTTAACAAGTTTTCAAAGTGTTTTCTATAAAGTCATTGTTCACTCCAGTTCGATCATCCTGACTTTTAGCTGCAGGTGCCTTGCCTTTGGTCAAGCATAAAGCTTTCCTTAGGCCCATGTAATATGGTCGATAATTTGTTGGGTTTCTCCTTACCAATGAAAACTTTGATGTGACCCTTACTGTACGCTTTTTCCATGCATAACATGAATAAAAAACTAGCAATACTACATTGATGTGCAATGGGTACACTGAAGAGGTAGAAAATCAAATAGAAAAAATACATTGTTCTATGTTTTGCATTTATTTATGTAATACATGATTACTAGGCACCATTACAAATATCTTCCTTATTTGTCCAATGAGAAAGGACTCTAATTGGAAAATTTAGGAGCATATCTCATGATTTCTGTCTTCCTCTTGCTACCTCTCCCTATCTCCATCTTTGCTTTAGCTCTATCTACTTATTTTATAACCTATTTATCTCTCTATCCCTATCACCCTCTTTCTATATCTCCTTATATATTTCTCTCTCATTCACCATCTATATATCTCTTTATCGCCCCTTCTCCTTATTCCTCCATATCTCTTTATTTGTTCCTCTCTATCTTTCCCACTTTATCTCCCTGAACATCTCAGCTTTTAGAGAAGCAAAAAGATTCTACTAGTCAGGATCAAGTGAAGCAAAAGGCACTATAGATTGAGAGCATGTGGGCACAAGTAGAAGAAATGGAGGTGGTTGCTAGGGGTACCAATGGTGTCCTCAAGGAAATGCAATAGAATCTTGAAGATATGGAACAGGAAACATCAAGGCAAAGACAACGTGCAACAGAAAATGAGCAGGAGCTCTGCAAAGTTAGGCATGATTTTGAGGTTCTAAGGTCTAGTATTGATAATTTAGTTGGTGCATGGGAGTCTCTCTTGTCCTCTGAGAAGCGAATCCAAGAAATGGAGAAAATTTTTGAAGGGTAAGCCTGCTCATCATCTATTATATATGTTTTATTTGGGCCAACTATCATGCTTTTTGAAGCTAACTTTTAACTGATCTAAATTTACTAGGTACAGGTTTTCATTGAGTGTTCTCATTTTTAAAGAAATCTTAATGTTTTCTTATTGTATTTCATTCACCGTCATCATTTTATCAAATGTCAAATAAGCTATATCTTCGTAGGGTAGACATCATGCAATACAGATGTGAATGTGTAGTAGGAATTTAGAATTTAATGATATGTATAGGCCATCAACCAATTCTAAATACCATGTTATTGCTTTCTATTTTAATATAAAATGGTATGTTCACAATAAATAGAATTATAGTGAGGAGCACTACTCTTGATTGATTTAAAGCAGTGTTTACAATGAATATGGTCCATATAGTTTTTTAGTCACGAAAGTTAGCCACATTTTTAAGATATCAAAATATGTAAATATAGGTAATGGAAGATATTAATTTATTAAAAGAACACTAAGCATTCATTTTTACATGTGAAACAACATTTATTTTCTCTAGATTTTCATTACCCAGATTTATCAAAAGTTCCAAGTCAAAAAAATTCATGGAGGGGAAATAGACTTTGCTGATTATTTATTTATGAAATTCGGGCATGATTGAGTGAATGTTGTAAGTCTATCCATCAATACTAGAATATGAGATATTGATCTTCTATAGAATGAGATACATGATGTAGAATTACATTTTTATACATTTTCTAAACAATTATTTACTCAGACACCAAGTTAATTTCATTTCTCAAGTTGAACTAACATATTTTTGTTTTTATAATTTCAGTTTTATGTGTGTACTTATTAAAATTAGTAAAAGGCTATTGAAATATCCCAAAAATTGAACTTTTTTTTGAGAATTACAGGCTTATATTATTTGCCCATTCTTTTTTCATTATGCCGGGCCAGCTCAATTCTGTATTACAACATTACATTTGTTATATGCCCAGCTAAATTTTTGAAGCAGTTGAATTTCATCTCTTTAGCCATTTTGTTTCTTAAATGATTAATCTGGATTGCTCTATATCCTAATATATTATATATTATAAGAGGGAGCTTTGTGAAAGCTTTATATACTAATAGAAGTCAAGTCACAGAGTTTGTTGTATATTCTAGTTCAACACTGGAAACAATTTTTGTGACTAGTAACAATATTCACTTTGTTTTCACCAATCAGAATCATCCACAAATAGAATGATGCACTACATGATAAACAAAATAAAAAGATGTTAGAAAATGATTGATTATATTTACTAATGCATGTTTTTTTCTATCTCGATAATCTTTCACTTAATTTTGTCCTCAATCTTGATTTATTAGCTGCAACTCATTGGATGATTTTGCATGGTTGATTGAAAGATTTATACATAGAACCATTCTCATTATGTTGTACCCATGAATATCGTATTATGATGTGTACAAGGTGATAGAGTAGATGATATGCAATGTTTAATCCCCCATGTTAGTTGTATTTGTTCAAATGGATAACTTGTAGAATTAGTTTTTCAACCAGACCTGAGTGGTGATAACGGGTTTACCCACCAATTATCATTAGAAGAAAGCATATATAGCATATGCATATCATTGCCAAGGATGCCAAGATGTTACTTGGAACTCGTTATGTTGCACAATGAGTCACTCCAGGTGGTGATTATAAAGTACATACACTATTGAATATCATTGTAATGAATGCCAGAAGGGAACTTTTGAAATTAGTTATATTGTGCAATGAGTTGTCCTGTGAGGTGATCATGCGTATTACTACAAATTTACAATTATCTTTAGAGTAAATTATACATGGTAAGTGCATATCACTCTGAGGGATATGAGGAGAGTATCCTATGTGGGTTGATTCTCAAGAGAGAAATATGCAACAAGTGATTGCTTCCTTAGCAGTAGTGTTTGGTGTGATCATACTTCAAGGGAAATTATTCTATTTCTATGTATTGGGTGTGGTCAGCTTGGCCCATAAACATCTCTTTTGTTGTGTAATCTCTTAATTGATGCCCTATATATTTTCGTTAATATTTGGGATATTATTATTCATTGATGTTTCAACCTTATCAGCTGATATAAGAGCAATAATTTGGGTAAAGTGGAAAGATTGACTATACTATGATCATGCATATCTAGATTATGATGATTTTTTTCCTTGCAGAGACAGGACACAAGCTGTCAGATTAAGAATATTTTTCTTCCTTGCCAGAATTTGTAATTTAGACAATTCTAACACTTTTAGAAAGAGTTTTTTGATGGTTTTTCAAAGAACTGGTCACTCTCAAGTTCTGATTTTGGGCTAACATTTTTTCCAAGTGAAATTGGAGCGATGTTAGCTGTCGGTGAAACGCTGGTTATTGTCCATATGCATATTTGAAGACATCTTTATATTCTGTTTTAATTCTTCTAAACAAAGAATTTCTTTTGATTCATTAATTATGTTGTGACATGTCTTTTAGATTGGTTTTTTTTGTAGGCAACCAGTGTTTAGTATCCTTTTAATGGTATCATAAAGAAAATTCACTTTATATTTATTTAGTTGTGTATCATGACTAAATTCCATCTTATTTGGAATGACTACAGATGGTTGTGAATTTTTTTGAACAGAATATTGTTGTGTAACTTTCTTTTTCCTTGTGTTAAATGGATCTGGAGGAAAATTTGACAAAAAAGTAGACTTTGTTTGTATGTTGGATCTCAAACCATTTGTTAGCAGTTCACATGTAACTAGCCCTTACAATATTATTTTCCAGTGGATCACATTTTTAGTGGAATCTAATAATATAGTTTTTGTAATATCTACTGGTTTTTTAATAAATTTTGCACATTTGAATGATATTCTAGTTTCTATATCTATTGATCAATCACAGGAGGGCAATTTTAAGTACACTCTTTATGGTGTTCTTGTTCATGATGGTTGGAGCACACATTCTGGTCATTATTTTTGCTTTTTTGAGTCACTTAAACCTTTCAAAATTATTTTTATGTTGAGAACTCTAGGTTATAGTCTTATAAAAGTATTTTATTCATTAATAATTGCTTCAATCTGGCTTGTAGGTGAAGTACACACAATTTTCTTATTGCTCAAATAAATTTCATCCTTTCTTAGATTTGAGCCTAGAGATCATTCGAGCAGATTCCTTGTTGAAAGCATTATCCCATTACACGGCAGTGGAGCAATTAGATGGGGGTGTGAAAAGATATTAATGTGAACGATGCAAAGTAAAAGTGAAGGCTCTAGAACAACTCAAAATTGATAAAGCACCACATGTTCTTGCAATTCATCTCAAGCGCTTCAGTGTAGTTGGATCTGGAGGAAAAATTGATAAAAAAGTAGACTTTGGTTGTACGTTAGATCTCAAACCATTTGTTAGCAATTCACATGTAAGTAGCCCTTACAATATTATTTTCTAGTGGATCACATTTTTAGTGGAATCTAATAATATAGTATTTATAATATCTACTGGTTTTTTAATAAATTTTGCACATTTGAATGATATTCTAGTTTCTCTGTCTATTGATTAATCACAGGAGGGAAATTTTAAGTACACTCTTTATGGTGTTCTTGTTCATGATGGCTGGAGTACACATTCTGGTCATTATTTCTGCTTTATTCATTCATCCACAGGCATCTGGCATGCTTTAGATGATAATCGAGTATACATTTGCTACAATTGTGAAGACATGTTTAATTTTGTGGAGCAAGCTCATTATAATTTGTGTATAATAGAATACACAAAAGAACTACAATTTTATGTAGAACCTTTTCTTTATATGGTAACACTAATTATACTAAATTTGCTTAGACTTATTGAAGTTATTATTATGACATTTTGTACTCTAGGTCTATTCAGTCAGTGAGAAAAGTGTGCTTTCCCAGAAAGCTTACATGCTATTCTAAATACGAGATAAGAAAATTAGCATTCAAACAGCAAGTGGGTCTGAATCTCAGTATAATGGCTCTAAACTAAAGAGAGGGTGTCATTGAACATTGGACATCCAAAGGAAAACCACTTACAAGATTCATATGCTCCCCAGGTGACAAAAAACATGCATTCTTTCCAAATGACAACAATCTCTTTTAGTGTTGCAGGTGTAAACAAGATACCCCAACAGGTAGAAAATTTGTCAAATGTCAATTTCATTTCAAAAAGTCTAGAAAAGAATACAAGTTCTGGCCAGTCATGCAATAAATCCAGATCATCAGCAGATCATGATGCTACATTACAGATGGTGCCTACAAGAACCAATGGTATTCAAACAAATAATGTCTTCTAGTCAAGTCATACCATAAGTAATGGATGCACATCGAATGGGTCTAGTAATAATATTAAGAAGCAGGAATCTGAAATAAAGGGAACTGATTCTGTGGGTAATTTTAATATTATGGTTGTTAGACATTCTCAGAACTGTGATGTGAGAAATGATAATGAGAACTATATTGGTAGAAATTTTGAAGCTTATTCAAAAATTAATGGTAACAGATCATGAGAATGTCAAAAATTCTACAAATGGTTTGACAGGTATTATTACTCGACATCATGCTACTAAACTTCCAAAAAATGATTCAAATGGTAAACTTGTAGCTGGTGAGCATCTAGAGAATGGTAGTGTGGTCCACAATTCTATAGATAATGAGAGTGAGGCTGCTAAGCTCCTATCCCTGAGAGATGGTTCCTTATTTCAGGTGCTTTTTTTTTGTATTAATGTTGCAGTATATATGTTTGTTTTTGAGAGAATTGCTTTTAGTCCTAATGAATCTTTATATGTTCCTTTTGGCAGGGAGGCAAAAATGGTACTTTTCTCTGTAAGAGAAGGGAAATGAATGGGTCATGTGTAAAATCTATGCATCCACATAGGTTGCAAAAATATAGTCAAGAAACTAAATGTATTTCTAGCCAAAAGTACCACATTGCTAATGTTTGTGGCTGAAGCAGCAGGCTAAATATGCTTATGGTGGGATCACTGTGGCGGTGACGACAGTTGGCGTCGCCACCACAGTGGCCCTGTCGCAATGCTTTCTGTGGATGTTGCAATTGCGACGTCCATGCAACCATTACGACGGCCCTTGTGTCATATCCATAGCGGCACTGTCGAAATGCTTGCGACGTACGTCACAATTGCAACGTCTGCCCCAAGCATTGTGACGTGGCTGTTGTGGTGGTGATGCCAACTGCCATTGCCAGATGCCGACGCTCATTGCAATTTCTTGTGGATGTTGCAATTGTGACATTCAAGGCAAGTATTAGAACGGTCACCGCCACAGCGACCCCATCACCAGATGCTTCCACTACCCCATCGCACTGCTTGGGGCGGATGTCACAATTGTGATGTATGCCACAAGCATTGCGACAGGATTCATGCCATAGTAAAGTGGTTTCATAGCGACAGACGGGAGTCACAATTGTGATGGCATAGGATAGACATCATAATTTGCAAATAAAAAACAACGACGTCTATTACTGTTGCAGTGGCAACACATTGCGGTCGTAATTGCGACACTTGGCCATCGCAAATCGATGCCAAATGTATTAGTGTGAGTAATTGATTTTGTTATGAGGTTGTAATAATTTCCTACTTGTAGTGATAAGGCTTTTATTGCTCTTAGTTAGTTAATGAAATTACTTTTATGATGATGTCATATGGTGTGTCTTAGAAAGATGTTTAGTATGTCCTCACGATGATGAGATATTTATGTTAGAATATGATGTTATTTATATTTACAATTTACTATTATACTTACCTCATACTTGCATGTGTATGGTGTGTGTATTTTACATTTATGTTTGTCATACTTGATGTGGTTGAGGGAGGGAGTCATAGTCACCTACTAGTCAAGATCTACATGATGTACCACTCTCCACCATTGTTTGTTTAGTTTAGATATATATGCACATGAGCATGCTCGTATTTTATACAAATTCGTAGGTATTTTACATTTATGTTTGTCATACTTGATGTGGTTGAGGGAGGGAGTCATAGTCACCTACTAGTCAAGATCTACATGATGTACCACTCTCCGCCATTGTTTGTTTAGTTTAGATATATATGCACATGAACATGCTCATATTTTATACAAATTCATTGGTATTGGGCATTGACTTCCCTGAATTGCTAGGATGAGTATGTCGTATCGCAATAACTCAATGATAAGAATGGGGAGATAATGTTCATGTCCAATCCCAGCCATAGCCTAATTACTTGTCCTGGGAAGGAGGACATGTATCTGACTTCCACCCTTTTTAAACCCATGAGTTTATCTTTGCCTGTGTTGTTTAATTTTGAGTTTTAGTCAGTTTTGGTTATGTTGCTTTTATGTGGATTTGGCTATGTGATTTATTTGGTAAATGGTTTTATTATAATTGTGGGTTAATCATATAATATTTAGAATTATTAAATATTATTTTCTTAAAATGAAAATATTAAAATATGAGAATATTTAATTAACTGAGAACTAATTAAATATGTGTTTTAATTTAAAATACTTAATTTGGAAGTCTAATTTGGAAAATTGGTTAAAGAGAATTATTATAAACTTCTTAAATGTAACTCAATGTGAAGGAACCCTTGAGGAATGGAAAAGTGTATATTTAATTGCTTATGTGTACTTGATGTGTATGTGTATGTGTATGTGTATATTGCTTCCACATTTTTACTTTGGTATTGTTTAAACTTTTTTTTTAAATTGTTAAGTAAACATTGAATCATGATAAGTTATTTTTCTTGGGTTCCCAAATGGGGCATTATAATCGGTATCAAAGCCTTGGTGCTATGAAGATATAAGCTTAAGAAATTGAGGAAAAGATCAAAATGGTGAAAAGAGAAGCACCAAAGTTTTCTAAGGAAAACTATGTCCTCTAGTGTGGGAAAATGAAGTTGCATCTTAGAACCTTGTTAAATGCATACAAAAGCATGTAAAGACCAAATACATCCAACCTGTTACACCAATTGGTGGAGATTAGTTAAAGGAGAAATAAATGTGTGTTGCTACCATGGATGCCTTATCAAATGGGAAGACAAAACTGTCATTCAAATTTCACACAAATAAGAAGACATAACCATCCTTCCAATTTCACACAAATATTCTTGTGACTCTCTTAAGATAAATAAACCATGAAGGAATTTCTTACTCTTAACTAAGAATTTGAGCAATACAAATCCATAGATCCTGTAGAACACCTTGCATGCAAGAACCTGTCACAGAGAAGCAAAGATAAGAGAAGGCATGGGTTTGGCTCTAAAAATATGCAAGAATATATTTATCAAACAAAAGAATGAAAAAAATATTCAATGGATCAATCATTATAGAAGGGGATCGTAAAACCTAAAAGGGAAAACCTAAGAGGTAAATAATATTTAATAATTATTATTTCATTATTAAATGACAATGCAAGTACATAAAAGGAAATCTGAAGGAGGAGGTAAAGTTAATTTAATCAATGTAATTAAATTAATTATTTACTCTAATGACCCCTCTTAAGATGAGAGACAATGCAGCTACAAACAATGCATGAAAAAACAAGGAAACTGTAATGTTGAAAGCATAAATGGGTCCTCACAATATGGCCTGATGAGTTACCCAACACAATCAAATCTCTAAAAAATGGAGAAATAGAGAAAATCATGTGGGAAAAATCCTACTCCAAAAAGAGATGGAAGAATGTTAAAACAATAAAGAAGGAATGAAGGACTCATCATTGAGACCCCCCAAGAATAGCTTCCTTCACCCCAAGCATAAAATGCAATTGAAGATACCGCAAGGATGCAAATTTTTTAGTAAAGTTGTCAACAACTTGCTCAATAGTGGGAATATACTCCAAGCTAAGAGAACCCTCCTGAATCAAATGTTTGATGAACTATATATGGAGCTAAATGTGCTTGGTCCTTTGATGTTCAACTAGGTTGCAGAAAATGTCTATAGAACTCTTATTGTCACACGAAGAAAGGTGGAACTATTAGGGGGGAAACTAAATTGTGTCATCAACTATCAAAGCCATTAAACCTTCTGACTAGCTTGCACAATTGTCATGTACTCTTCCTCTTTAGATGATAATATGTGAGCATGCTACTTCTTACAAGTTCATGTGATAGGACTAGAACCAAGACATTAAAAAAAACTAGAAGTAGACCTTTGATCATCAATATCACTAGCCCAATCTTAGTCTATATAACCAAAAATGTGAGGATCCCATAATGTATAGTGAATTCCATAACATGTTGTACCCTAAATGTACCTCAAAATATGTTTGGCAGCTTGCCAATGACTCTCATGAGGATCATGGGAGAATCGAGAGACAAGTCCAACTGCAAAGAAAATATTAGGACGTGTGTGCATCAAGTACAACAAACTACCCACAAGTTGTCTATATAGAGTGGAATCCATTGTAGGAGCAGAGAAAGTGGTAGATAAAATAACACCCAACTAAAAAGGTGCAGGAGCAAGTTTGCAATCAAGCATGTTGAATCTCTAAAGCATATACAACATATTTATGTTGGAGTATGGCTATCCTATATGAGGAGTGAACAACATGTAAGCCCAAAAATAGTACTAAAGTCCAAGGTCTGTCATCTCAAATTTCTTTCTCAAAGCTTGTTGAACATTATGAACCATAAAGGAAAAGCTTCATGTACTAATGAGATCATCAACATATAGCATAAGTATCAATAGATCAACCCCATAAAGTTGAATGTACACTGAAAAATTGGAATGATAGTGTGTGAAGTGTGATGCAGTAAGGAAGGATTTCATCTTCTCATACCAAGTCTAAGGGGCTTGATTGAGACCATACAAAGACCTCTAAAGTCTACACACCATAGAAGAGTCCTGCACAAAACCCTGAGGATGCTCCATATAGATCTCCTCATGTAGGTCTTCATTCAAAAAGGCACTCTTCACATACATATGAAATACTATCCATCCCTAAGAAGTTGCAAGAGAGAGTAAAAGCTGAATAGAATTCATCTTGGTGACAAGAGAAAAGGTATCAGAGTAATCAAAACCCTCCATTTGTGAAAAGGCCTTCGCAATAAGATGTGTCTTAGACCTATCAATAGAAATGTCTGCAACATACTTGGTATGGTATACGTACCGACATTGAACCCAAATTTCTTCCTTTTGAAAGAGGACAAAGATCCCAAGTGTGGTTCTTTATCAAAGAAGAATACTCCTCATCCATAGCCTTATCCCAATTTGAGAGTCGTATTGCATGTGAAAAACTCTATGGATCATTTGAAATGGCACAACTCAATAATCCAGTACCAGATCTTTGAGCACGAGTGTGACAAGAATATGAAGGATCTCCTGCCATAGGTCCAACTACATCAACAATATCATGAGCCCACTTGGACACTCGTTGAACATTTGGTGGAGGTGGGGAAGGAGGATCATCCTAGGAGGATAAATAATCCCGAAGAGGAGAAGAGGAAATACTAGGCATTAAGGGGGGAGATGGTGATGGAGACTCCATCTAAGGATACTGCTCATCAAGTTGGACATTTTATTGAAACAAGACCTCTCTAGAATCATGATCAAACAACATGTATGCCTTCACATCCTCATTATACCCAACAAATATGAGTGGTCAGCTCTTCCTCTCCATGTCTTTCCTCTGAGGATATGTAATAATGCTCAAGGCTCACTACCAAAAACACACAATGTAGAAACATTAGGCTTGAAATGAGTCCAAGCCTCCACACGAGTCAAATAGTGTAATACCTTGTGAGGCATACAATTTTGAATTAGTTGGCACAATTGAGGCTCAACCCAAAATGAAGGACTCATAGCTCATGACAGTATCATACAATTGGCCATCTCTTGTAATGTTCTATTCTTTCTCTTAGCAACCTCATTTTTTAGAGGGGTATGAGGAACTATGAGGTGATGTTGTAAACCATGCTCAGTGGAAAAATCTCTGAAAGATTGATTCACATATTCCATGTTATTTTTAGTGTATATACACTTGACAGAAGAACTAGACTACCTCTCCAAATATTTCTTAAAGATTCTAAATGAATCAAATACATCAAACTTGTACTTCAAAAGTACACCCATGTGCATCTAGAGAAGTCATCTATGAAGGTAAGCACATATCAAGCACCTAAGAAAGATGCAGTGGGGAATGACATAAGATCATTGTGTATCAACTCCAATGATGCCTTAGCATTTGTAGATCTACCTACTAGAAAAGGATCTATGTGATCTTTGCCAAGTGCACAACCTTGACAAACACCATCAATATAAGAAATTTGAGGTAGCTTGGTCACTAGCTCCTATGTGCTCATATGTTGTAGATGTTTGTAGTTGACATGGCCAAAAAACTCATGCCATAGTTTTCTCACTATGTCTACATGAGCAAGAAGAGAAACAACTATAGAATTAGATCTCTCAAAGCCATCTAACCAATATAAGTGAGACTGTAAATCAATCCTCCTAGTAGCAACAACCAAGTCAGGATCATGGAGGTATCGAATAAACACATAATGTGGTGAGAACTCAACTGTCTTACTAGATCCAAAATGACAAATCTAATAGATAGACAGGAGGTTCGTAGAAAGATTGGAACAAATAGAACATCCTCTAAAGATCCATCCTTGAAAGAAATAGTGCAAGAACCTAAAACTGAAATTTGTGTAGAGTCACCGACTACAATATGTGTAGTAACACTCTAAGAAAGTAAGGTAACCAAATTAGGTGAATGAGTCATATAGTATGAAGCACTTGAATTAATTATCCAAGTAGAAAGAGAAGACAAAATCTTGTGCAAAAAGAGCATGCCCTTTCTTAAAGGAGGAGGTGGTGGTTTTAGAGAAGCAATATTGTGTTGCTACATTGCCTCCTCTAAAGCCTCAAGACATTTTCAACACTTGGAAACTTGGTGACCTTCCTTGCCACAAAAACTCCAAGGATCACTAGTAAACTTCTTAATCTAGGAGGAATACTCACCAGATGTAAAAGGTTTACCCTTTAGAGTGGATTTCTGTGTATCTAATATAGGAGATGGCTTGGAGGAACTCTAACTACTAGTTGAATCTGTTTTGGGCTTTAGTTTCCACTTTAGCTTCGCTATAGATGTCTAAGCAACCATGCTTGGTTCTTTGATCCTGTTAGAGAGTCTAACTGTGTAAGCTTGGTCTGCTCTCTAGTCATCCAATCATAGAATATCTCAAATATGGGCATGGTAAATCTAGGACCCAAAGCATCCCTAGTGAAATCGAAGGTAAATGAGAAAATTTGAAAGTTTCCTTGAAGCTTTGACAGAATCAAATAAATGCACTCATTATTAGTCTCCACTTCCCCACAACCATGTAACAAAAATATATGTTGTTAAAACCTCATCAGAAATTCCTCAATGGAGAGAAAATCATCAAGTAAAAGAGATGTAATCTCTACCTCAATCTGAAGTGCTATGAACTCATTGATGATACCAAACAAGTCCTTGAACTTGGCCCACGTCACTTGAGGAGTATCACACCCATCAAGAATTCAAAGAAATCAAACCCATGGTCTCATCCATATTATTCTTATGCTACAAGGTCTAAAAGGAACTCTAAAAAATTGGTTGTACTTCATTTAAACAAGACCACAAACCCTTTGAATAGAGAAGTTTCATCATGGTAGTTGACCATGTGTGATAGTTATGTGGGTATAGAGGAACTAGACAATACGAGGTCTCAACCATTGTTTTAGAAGCTTTTGGTTTTGATGCAGTTCTCATTTACTAATGTAAATGATAGAAACAAGAATTTAAAAAACCCCCCACAATGCAAAAATTGAACCCCAATAGCTAGAAAGAATGCTTATATAATGAGAAGAGCAAAAAAGCTTCAGTTGAGTATCATGTGTACCTCTAAAAAATTTTGGTCTGAATAATAGAGAATTTGTGAAGTACTCAAGAAGAGCTTTATGGTGCTTCTTCTGGATTGAAAATCAAAGCTAATTTGAGCAAATTAGCACTCCCCCCCCCCCTTTAATGCAAGAAGAATCAAGTGGCTTTGACTTCAAAAGTATGTACCAAGATGAAGAATAAAACCAATAAAACCTACACCATCATGTCTATCTCAGAATCAAATTTCCTACAGTACCTTGTTTGCCAAATATATATATATATATATATGCTCAAGATGACACAAAAAAGCCAATAGGCCCTCTAGAAGCCAAAAATAACCTGAAAAAATCCATTTTGGGATAAAATTAAGGCCCGGTGGCCTACATATGACTATGGGTTGGATAGATCATGGGTTGGTGGGCCACAAGTGGCATGGAAATGACGATCATTGGTAGTGGCGGTGTGGAAGTGGAGTGTAACCAATGTCGAGGTGGAGCTAAGCCACAGAGGGGGGGTTGTCAGTGTGACATAGTTGGGTAATGCTTAGGTGGCCACTCGACGGCGCATTTATTTAAAATGTGATGCCTTAGGGTATGTGTCATGTGTGTATGGACCTAGAAGACAAGCAATTATGCCTCCCCTATAAACAATGTCTAAACCAGACATGTTTTATAGGGATTATTAGGTGTGAGGTCAACGATGAGGTCTATTTTTGCTTGACAAAGTGCACCAAGAAATAGTGAACCCCTATTTGTATAAAAAATACTCAAAAAATAGGAGAACTGATCCAACAAACTCTTGTTCATGTTTTCTTCAATAAACTTGAACTGTTAGAAGTATTTACATGATCAAATAAAATGGAATGAAATAACAAAGTGCTACAAATCAATGCTCAAATTTTAGGAAAAATAAGAATTAGAGGCAATTACATAAACTGGAAAGCGAATTTAATAATTGTTCATCTGGAGAGATGCGAGAAGTGTATTCCTCACTATCAAGATTTAAACTTCAAGTCCAAAATGGTGGTATAGACAGAAACAAGGGGCTGCAGATTTTATTTTCCCGTGGGCACAAAATGGATTTGCTTGTTTTTCTAGAAATAGAATAACATGAATAGGTTTTGACTTATAAATAGAATTTCAATCAAAAAAATTTAATCATGAATAAGATTATTTTTTAAGTTCCCTACAATAAAATGTTAGGGAAAGAATAATGAATTTTTTATTTTGAATATTTAGAAAAGAATAATAATACAAAGCAATGCTATTAATCTAATAATTTATAAATGCTATTTGTTAAAACAAGAGTAAAAAAATGATTTAAAAAAAATACCCTTTGGTGGCAAGCCTTCCAAAGAGGGTTAGAAAAAAAAATTATAGAAAAAAAAACTCACAACACAGGATTAAAAATGAAGTTTTGCTCCTCTTCTCCTCTATTAACAAAAAACTCCAATATGGTAACCTTCACAAAAGCTCAAAACAAAGATTAAAAAGCTCTGATACCATGTAAGAAGATAAAAGACAAAATGAAATGAATCCAAGAGAGCTTGATATGAAAATAGTTACCATAAACTCAAATCCAAAGAGAGTATGAAAGAATGAACAACCACAAATGAATCAACAAGAGGAGACAAAGATTTTGAAAGGGGAAAGCAAAGAAAACCCCTTGTGAATAATATGAATGAGGCAAATGCCTAAAGAATGAAAGAAGGAGAGAGAAGAGAGAAAATGGAGCCATAGGCTCATTACAAGAACTACATAGTGATTGTGTGTTGTTGAGAATGAGAGAGAAGCATCTCTTATAAAGAGATGAGAAGAGGAGTTATTTGTAACTCCCATGTGAATGATTTCCACATTCATAAGTGTGTGCATAACAAGTGTCACTTGTCCTCACATGTGGACTAGAGGATAAACAACATAAGGGATACCTTGGTTTATCCCATTTAAATTTAATAAATACAACCAAGGAAAGATTACTACTTCTAACATGAACAAGTTGTAGCAGATCCTGATACCATGAAGGATTGAGCAATACAAATCCATAGCTCTCGTAGAACACTTGCATGCAAGAACCTATCATAGAGAAGCAAAGACAAGAGAAGGCAAGGGTTCGGCTTTGAAAATATGTAAGAATATATTTATCAAACAAAAGAATGAGAAAAAACATACAATGGATCAATTCTTTAAGAGATCATAAAACCTAAAAGGGAAATCCTAAGAGGTAAAAGGCATTTAATAATTAATATTTAATTATTAAATGGAAATGCAAGTGCATAAAGGAAAATCTTAAAAAGAGAATAAAGTTAATTAAATCAATGTAATCAAATTAACTCTTTAATCTAACACTTAATATCATAATTGCATTGACATTATAAATGAGGTTATAAGGGGTAGTAATTATAACTATATGAACACTTGTTCAACACACCCATAATGGATATGACAATTTAGGATGACACTCTCTACCATGTTTATTAACAATTTTCTAAAGGACTTGTTAAATTGTTTTATTAGTAGCTTCAACTTGACCATTTGATTGGAGGATAATATGGCATAGAGACGAAATATTAAATGTGAAGTTTTTTGAGTTTCACATATGTGTTCTTAAATGATGCGCCACAATCAAAATACAAATTGGAAGGCAAACCAGAACAATAAACTTTATTCCCAAGGAGAATTTGTAAATTACTTTAGTAGTCATACGTCAAAGTGAAATAGCTTTGACTCATTTCATAAAATAATTTATGATGAAGAATTTATGTCCTTCAAAGGTAGGAAATATTCTACCAATAAGGTCTAACACCCATATAAAAATGAGTAAGGAGTTACTTGCGCTTGAACTTCCTCTATAAGAGCATGGATCAAAGGCAAAGGAAAATGTTTGAATCGAGGGAACATTTTGACCAAGGTGAAGGAATATCTTTCTATAGATTTCAAATACTCTCCCTTATGAACTAGCTTTTTAACCAAAGATCTAGCCCTCTACAAGCATCTGAAAGGGCTTCCGCAATAGAATAGGGATTTCTAAAATGTTGATAAATTGTAGGAAAATAGCATTATATCCCCTCCAAATTATGAATGTGCATAAATATAATATAATGCACAAAGAAAGTATATATTTGATCTTGGGCATTTTTGGTTGTAGGATATGGAAAGGTACCATCACAAAAGTATTGAACTATATGGAGTATCGCTCATCAAAATCCATTTTATAACAAGAAGCAAACTTAGAAAAGCTGAGAAAAATAGTGAGTAAAGATTGATTATGGATGCTAAATTGTTAATACAAAATCAATCATCAAGGAAAATAAGGGAAGTGACACTTTCCATTGCATCTACAAGTTGATCATCTTTCCACATAATCTTATCCATGGTGTAAAAGAAAAAATCTCTAATGATGATAAGGCTAAGTTGTTATGTTCTGATTTTTTTGTTTTGCTTGATAGATTCTTGTTACTGGTTATATGATAAATTAGGAAACACGAGGATTCCTAAGTGTTGAATTTAATAAATGAAGCTACATTCAAACTAGTTGAATGGCTTTATACTCAACAACATTGTTGGTACATAGGAAATTGAGACAGTGGGATAGACTGAGTAATATGATTCTAGCACCAAAGCCATTTTGACATCTTAAAATGTTAAAGAACTAATAAAATGTTTTGTTTGCATCTAAAGGACAAGATCATCAAGAAATGAATCTTGATTTGGAAGAGTAAATGATGAGGGGGTGTTAACCATGTGATTGGTCAAGCTTGACCTTGAATTACTTTTTAATAGAAAAAATTGTTAGTGAGATGTACCAAAAAAAAAGATTAAATGAGTCAAATTTTATAATATGTTTAAACATTAAGAACATAATGTCTTAACATTTTTTTATGCAGATACAAAAGCAATAGATTGCCTCTCAATTATACTCTATCAACTTCATAATTAAGTAAAGTTTGGTTTATGTAATACACATTGAATTTCTTACCATATTTATCATGTTGTGCCAATAATGATTCAAGAGCATTAGATGAAGTACAATATAAAGAAGGAAATGATCATAAACCACTAGTTGTCAATAGAAAGATAAGTAACTTATTAACTCATAAAAGATGCTTTAACACTAAAAAGTAAGAAATTTAGATGAGCAGAGCGGAGGGAGGAAGAAAATTTTTGAAGTCGACATTGAGCGAGAAATCTACAGAGAAGTGAAAGGATGATCAAAGTGCAGCCCTGGACTAGGGCAATGACAAAGGAAAGGGGGATGCGACAGAAGATGGGGACCCATGGGCTTTGCAACTAGATCCAGGCAAAAAAGAGGGTAATACTCCAAAACAAAGTGCATCTGGAGGCACCCAAGGTCCTTTGGGATGATGGACTAATTTGTTTGGAGTCAAACCATCAGGTAAATCCTCTTTTCCCAAGATTAAGGGTATTTCAAACAAAGAGAAGGGGACTTTTGCCTTAGAAGTGCCTTCTGAGCTTATTGATCCTAATATTTTGAGTATGGTTGCAATTCTTCTTGGAAAGTTCATAGGCCCTAGGCTAAACATAGATTTGGTTTGAGTCTATGCAAAGAACAAGTGGGATCTAGAAGGATAGGTTGAAGATACGGATATGGCCAAAGGTTATATGTCTTTTGAGTTTTCCTGCCCTGAGGGTTACTCGAGGATTCTTTGTGCGAGAAACAGGTCGATGGGGAAATCCACTCTTATTCTTCAGAAATGGACCTCCAACCTTGACCTCAACAACGATTTCTTGACATAGACCCCAGTCTAGATAAGGTTTCTGAAACTCCCCCTAGAGTACCGGCACAAAGATGTTTTTGATGGCATTGCTAGCTCTTTTGGGGAGTTGCTATCTATTAATCCAGTTACAAAAACCAAGAAAAGACTCATCTATGCCAGAATATGTGTTGGGGTGGTTGAAGGTCGGGATATGCCGTAAGTGATTGAACTCCAATAAAGATTGGGGAGGCATGTGCAACAGATATATTATGAAAATGTGCCTTTTTCTTGCTTCCATTACAAAAAGGTAGGACACAAGGCCAAAATATGTCCTATTTTCATAGAGAAGGAAAGAGTTTGCAAGGCCCAACGCAAACAAGGAAAAAGAAAAGAAACCCAAAATTAGCAAAAAGGCTCGAATCAAGCTGAAGGTACCATGAAGGTGTGGAAGGAGAAAGCTCCCAATGAAAAGATCCCTAAGGGAGAATCTCTAGGGGAGAGACTCAATACTGATTTACCAGAGCTCAAAAGGAGAGAAAACAAATGAGGTTAAGGAGCAGCAAAGGGACCAGATAAAAAAAGGCAACAGTGTAAAAGGACATTTTGAGGCCAACCCTAATAACATAGATCTCGCATTTGGGGAGGGAGATAAAGGAGGAAGGAACAATCCTAAGGAAGGGGAGATCATAGTGGACGAAATCAATGAGGACTCCTTCGTTCAATACACCCAAGAGAATGGGGGAACTTTGAAGGTATAGAGCCCTTCTCAATCTTAGGAATCAAACTTAAGTAGAAGCACATGGTGTCTCCAAGGAAAATTTAAGGGTTTCTAGAAATGGTTTCTACATCTACTCTTGGAAAAATTCCAAGAATGGAAGCTCTCTTTGATAGCTACAAAGAGGATGATGTGGGACCTTGGATAACAGTTAAGGGAAAGAAAAAGAAAAACAACAGGGACCCATCACCAGTCTCTCTTACTACTACAAGGAGTAGAGTTGAAGCTGACACAGGAAGTAAATCCAGCACTCCATGTAGGAAGAACAAGAATCAAATCAAAAAGGAAGAAACAAGGAGAAATATAGTAGATGGAACCCAAAAAACCATCCAATAAACATGTTCCCAAAAAAATTTATGAAGGTCATAACTTGGAACATTCATGGATTCAATAGAATTCACAAACAAGAAATTGTTAGGAATATGATAAGGGATCATAGGCCAGAAATATTTTTGATCCAAGAAACAAAAATGGAGGAAGTTGAAAGCATTATTTTCAATAAAGGGATGAAGATTGTGGCTACTGATTCTAAGGGTGCTTCAATAGGTTTGTTAGTGATATGGAAGGAGAACTTAGAAGCGGATATCATTTTTTATGAAGGTAACATTTTTCTTATTCAATTCAAAAATCTCAAGGATTAGGAGAGTTGCTTCATTATGAATATTTATGCCCCAAACACTAAGAATGGTAGAAGACTCTATTGGATTAAAATTTTTAATCTAATGGCCCAGTTGGGAGACCCTAAGGGCATTATTAAGGGAGATTTCAATACCTCTCTTTTGGCCACTGAGAAATTAGGCGGGCTCCCACTGGACCTGGAAAGCAGACAACATCTAGTAGATTTGATCAATAACCTAGCCCTTCTGGATGTTGATTTATGAGGTGGAAAATATACATGGTCTAATAGGAGAGTTGGGATGGATTGTATTCAAGTAAGGCTGGATAGAGCCCTAATCACTTTGGATTGGATGAATCATTATCATTAAAAACTTTCTTCTATGGTGAGACTAGGTTTGGCTCACTCCCCTATTGCTCTCACCTTACAAATTGTCAATAGGAAAAAGGCTTTCCCTTTTAGATTTGAGAAAATGTGGTTTGCACACCCTAGTCTTTCTAAAAAAATTAGGGAATGGTGGGGTATTGATGTGGACAACACAACTATGTATAAGGTGGCTTAAAAACTCAAAAATATCAAAATGGAGATCAAAAAGTGGAACAAAATGGACTTTGAGAACATCTTTCAATCAAAAGAAAGGTTTTTGTGAAACTTGCAGAGGTGCAGGAAGATATACAAAATACAGGTTAGATGAAAGTAGGTTGAATGCTGAAAAGACTATTCTGGTTGACCTTCACAACATTGTGGGCAAAGAGGAAAAGTTTTGGAGGCAGAGGTCAAGATTGATGCGGTTAGAGGAAGGGGATAAAAACTTGAGATTCTTTCACCTTTCCACTATGAAACACATGGATACCAATAGAATTAGTGGTATTAAAAAGGGGGATGTTACTATAAGGGAAGACAAAGAGATTGCTAAGGAAGAAATTAACTATTTCTCTTCTATTCTATCCAAAGAGCTAACCTTGGGAGATAAGGACCAGGTGAAAATTCTCAAGACCATCCCTAGTGTGATCACTACTAGCCAAAATAAGGATTTGGTGGCTAATCCAAAATTTGAAGAAACCAAGGAGGTGGTTTTCACTCTGCCAGCTGAAAAAGCCCCTGGCCTAGATGGTTTCCCTACTTTTTTCTTTCAGATGTATTGGGAAGTTATAAAAGACAACCTTGTTAAAGCAGTTCAAGCATTTTTTGGAGCTAGGAGCTTGCTTAAAGAGATCAATGCTACTTTTCTGGTTTTGATTCCTAAAGTCACTGGTGCAGATTCTTTTGAAAATTTTAGGCCTATTAGTCTTTGCAACTCTTTTTACAAGATTTTTTCAAAAGTTTTAACTAATAGAATTATCAAAATACTTTCGGAGATTATTGCACCTCAGTAATCAAGATTTGTCCCTGGAAGACAAATTATTGATTCTATCATTGCAGTACATGAGGTGATCCATTCCTTAGATGAAGGTAAAAAGGAAGGCTTTCTGCTCAAACTTGATCTATCTAAGGCTTATGACAAGGTGGACTGGATGTTCCTAGATAAAGTTCTAGAAGCTTTTGGCTTCAATGATAAAACAAGAAATATTGTATCTCAACTTATCTCCACCCCCACTTTTGCAATTATGGTTAATGGTTCTCCCTCTGATTTCTTCAAATCGTCTATGGGTCTTAGGCAAGGAGACCCTCTTATACCGATCCTCTTCATCATTTTGGCAGAATGCCTAGGAAGACTTATTCATAACAAAAGGAGCAGAGGAGAATTAGCTAGGTTAAAACCTTCTTTCGGAACCTTGATCTTCTCTCATCAGCAATTTGTGGATGACACCATTTTATTGGGAGAGGCTTCAATGGAAGAAGCTAGAAACGTGAAGAAAATTCTCAATACCTATTCCAATGCCACTGGTCAACTCATTAACTAGAGAAAAAAATTGGTCTTCTTTATCAACACCCCTGCGAGCAGATAGAGGAGAATTGTCAGCATTTTGGGTTGTGATATTAAATCTCTCCCTTCTACATATTTGGGGCTTCCTCTAAGGACCAAACCTCCTGACCTCTTTTGGAACAAGCTCATTGATAGATTCAATAGAAACCTGGCAGGCTGGAAAGGTATTACCCTGAGCGAGGCTGGTAAAGTGCTTATGATCAAATCTACTTTGCAAAATTTGCCAACTTATGCATAAGCCTTTTCTCTATACCTACCAAAATGGTTGATACTTTGGAGTCCATGCAGAGGAATTTTTTGTGGGATGGAGCTGAAGGAAACAAGAACTACTCGTTGGTGTCTTGGGAGACTATTTGTAGACCAAAAAAGCAGGGGGGGCTGGGAATTAGAAATCTGAAGCAGTTCAATAGGGCTCTGCAAGCTAAACAAATATGGAGGATTTTCAAATCCACAGGGGAATGGAGAGATATTTTGAAGGACAAATATGCGGCTAATATTAATTTTAAATAGTTCATTAGTAGGGACTATGACCCAAGGGGATCCAACATTTGGAATTGCATTCTAAAAAGTAGCGGCATAGCCACTGAGAAAGCAAAATGGAAACTTGGCAATGCTGAAGATATAAGTTTATGGCATGATGATTGGCTAAGACAAGGGCCCTTATGGAACATCGAGCCCTATAATAGATGGGCAAACTTATGTATGGAAAGATTTGGCTATAGAGTGAGTGACTACAAGGTCAATAATGAATGGGTGAATCTAACTAAGTTGTCCCATGAGCTAAAGCCACTAATGGACATAATTATGCATATCCCTTTGTCCCTCAACAAGGATGACATTATTTGGGGGGAGATGAAGGATGAAAACTACATTTTTGCCTCGAGCTATGAAACCATGCTAAACATTGAAACAATCCTTGTTTGGGCCAAAGCCTGGTATCCTGGCCTTATCCCCAAAATTAACATTTTTTTCTAGATTATGCTCTAGAACCGTGTCTTGACGATGGACAACCTTAACAAGAGGGGGCATTTGATGCCTAATAGATGCGTTCTATGCAAAAACCATAGTGAGAGTGCAGATCATATCATTATTCACTACCACTTCACCAGAGACATATGGTCTTATTTCCTGTATTTCTTCAAGGTGACCTGGTGTTTTCCCAATAACACTAAAGATCTCTTTGAACAATGGCACCATGTTGTTATTGGGAAAGTGAATAAGAGCTTGTGGGAATGGACTTTGCCTCATGTTTGTTGGGGAGTGTGGAAGGAGCGGAATAACAAAATTTTTAGGGAGAAAGAAACTAAAGCCAAAGTTATCTTCCATGAAAGCCTTAATGCTTTGTTAGAAAACTATACTATTATTAAAGGTTATAACCCTCTTCTCAGCACAAAGGAAATTGATAGAAATAGGAGGGAGGATTGCGGATGGACTCTCTCACTTAAGGGTTGGTGTAAAGCAAACTTTGATGGGGTTGCTAAAGGCAACCCTGGTAAGGTTGAGGTGGGGTGAATCATCAAAAATGTCCATGGCAAAGGAATTGCTGCTATTTCTACTCCTCTGGGGTTGCAAACTAATCACTATGCGGAGGCGACTGCAACACACCAAACCATCAAACTTTCTTGGGACATGGGAGTCAAAAGTCTATGACTGGAAGGAGATTCTAAGAATATAATAGACTATCCTAATGAGAAGAATGAGCCTAAGTGGACGATTGTTAATATCATTGAAGAGCACATTCAAATCCTTGAGTCCTTTGATAAAATATATCTAGCACATGAGTATAGGGAAGCTAATCAAGTAGCTGACAGGCTGGCCAACTGCTCAATCGAGAATGATGAAATGAAAAGATGGATGGATGGACAGACAAAATATTTTTTTGAAAATCTTTGATTTGATAGAAAGGGAGAGGATCTCGAGTAGATTGGGAAACATTAATGCTCAATTATGAAAGGTTATGTGCTATGGGAAATGTGTTGAAATATGATGCGCAAGTACAATTGCCAAAGTATGTTACACATTATTAATATTCATTAGCACACTTTGAGGCCTAATTTTGGGTATATTTCGCACGAGGCTAAAAGAAGTTTCAAGAAAATAATGCATATCAATTGGAATCACGCTTCAAAAGATATCACTACCAAAAGAAGAGATTGTAGAGAGGATGAAACTATGGTGGGGGAAAGACACAGAAGAGAACTTGAGGATGAAGCTGATAAGTGACATCAACACTCTAAGGGGTTGAGCATTTTGAAAAAAGGTGAAGTTACCATGTTCATCGAACGACTTCATGAGTGGAAACCCTTTGTTATGCATATCATGGTTAAGAGTTGGAATGAGGGGATTGTCAAAATTGATGGGGTGGATTTCACGATGACGAAGGAGATTATCTTTGCAATGATGGGCATACCCATTATTGGGAAGAAATTCTATAGAGATAGGGGTATTTTAGGGTAGGCTGTGATCAAATTTACCAAGGATGTAGAGGAAAAGAAGGCTTTAGTGAAGAAAAGTACCTACTACCTGTCGAGCTCCATCAAGTTG
This sequence comes from Cupressus sempervirens, assembly GCA_028749045.1. NCBI lineage: Eukaryota > Viridiplantae > Streptophyta > Pinopsida > Cupressales > Cupressaceae > Cupressus > Cupressus sempervirens. The sequence continues at coordinate 384,042,577 of CM053784.1, forward strand.
TTGTGGAGGTTTGGGTTGAGGGTTATTATCTAGTACATCTCCCTGGATATGAGATTCGACTACCTCTGCACTCATCACTTCATGCTTCTTAACCATTTCAGGTATGGGGCAAAGGTTTCAATTCCTTTTTTCCTATATTCATCAATTAATGAGAACATCAATGGGGAGAAGTCCATTGCTAATCCCACTTTCCATGAGGGGCTTTTGCTATTAATTTATGAATATTTAAAGGCTAGGACAATGGGGAAAGAAATTAAGAATAGGAAGGTGGGCAAGAAGGGTAAAGATGAGTCGAATGAATTAGGAGAAGATTATATCCCATTCGATATTGAGGATAGTCAAGAGATGCATTCGAATATGGATGAGGATGCTGCCCCACAACATAAAAAGAAGAAAAAGAAAATCAAAATGGAGAAAAAGGAGACTCCCGACCCTAAACAGAACATTGAAATCTCATCTTATAGAGACTACAATAAGAGGGCAGAAGGCATGGATACAGAGGATAACAACGCTGATGGGGAGGAAGATACAAATTTTGGGGAAGAGGAGAATAAGGAAAAGACCAGAGGAAAGATAACTATTACTATAAAGATGTATGCCAACAAAGAGGAGGTTTCTACTGGCAAACCTTTTAGGAGGCTGAAAAGAGGGAAAGATGTTGAAAAAGTATTCAAGGAGAAAAGGCAGGAGGAAGGGAAGGATAGGGATGAGGAAGAGGAGAATTAGGGGAGTGGGGAAGAGAGTGAGCATGTTTTTGAGGAATATGGATCTGGCCATTACACTTGCAAGGTTTTGGGCAAAGACAAGAAGGTGGTTTGGAGAAATTTTGATAATGTTTTTGTGAGGAAGGGGCTCAATAGAGAGCTGATGAAAACTCTAGTAAAGGAGAATAAGGAGGGCAAAATTCAAATGAGGAGCTTATTGATCCTGCCCTTGTTATTTTGAGCAACATCACTAGGAGAACCCTCAAATGGATGTGCTAAATAATGCAAAGAATATCGTTATTGACACTTATAAAACAACAAAATGAATTTACCATGAAATCTAAGAGCTTATATATAGAGTGGGTAGATTGGAGAGGGACAATTGCAACAACAAGAATAGGAAAATTGAGAAGAAAAAGGATATCGAAAACAAAGTGGAGGAAGTGAAGAGGAGAGTTCAGAGCATGGAGGGCACCCTACAGAAAATCGCTGAACAAAGTTATAACATTCTTAAAGCTTCTAATGACAACATAAAGGTGTTGATTAACAAAATTGAAGAGCACATGGGTAGTAAGGAAGAAGGCCATTCTCCCAACAATGGTAAGGATAAGTCTCCTAAGGATGGATCGAGGAAGAGGACCAGATCTAGCACAAAGAAAAAGGACACCCAGGAACTTGATAAAGATCTTTCTGACCTTAAGGAGGTGGCTAGAAGAGTGTCTAAGCTAGAGATTCGTGCTACAGAAATTCTTAGAGAAATTGCCTAAGTTGTTCTCCTGGCTTTGGGCCTTTCCTAGTTTTTTGTTCTACTTCCCAGGTTTTTTTTTGGTTTTATCAATTTATCTTGAGGGAGGTTGTTGTTTTTAGCCTATGGCTAGTATGTTGTTGATACTTTTAGCACTTCATCTATATTAAACTTTTAATTATGTAGAGTTTCAGGGCGCCATCAAAACCCGTTTTCCTTAATAAAAAGCAATTAAAGTTTCATTTAAAAGAACTATAATTTTTAGGCAATTAAATGAAAGGATAGATTGATCCTCCAATTGTAAAACAAATCTATGGTTGACTTGAATCTTTTCTTGAGATATGTTTCTAGGTGGTGGAATGTTAACCATGGCATTCATTTTCTATGTATCTACTTTAATGCTATTAATTTTCCATGTATCTACTTTAATGCTATGATTTTAAACAACCAATCCTAAACTCTTTCCACTATCAATACCAAGAATGCATTTACAAGCATTCAAATGTGCAGAGTAAATATACGAATGTGTTCAAAGATTTTATAAAGTATTTTGACGTGATCTTAATATGATATAAATTTGTCCAAAAGATCATTGACATAGTGCCCTAGTACTTCATGCATATTATGAAAAAGATAATGAAACATAGCATGTTAATATCTTGTACCAATATCTTTAATGTAAAAGGTATATATATTCAACAAAATGTTCATTATTGTATTGTAAGAGTCTTTTAAATTAATCTCGAGGATTAAAAAAATGCTTGCATTCAAATAAACCATTCATAGTGTATGATAAGGAATGTCTCACACTAGAATCAACAATCATATTAATATTTGGATGGGAGAAATCACATTTTAAGGAGTCTCTATTACGATATCCAAGTTAGTACACATTCAAACATGATTGTTTGGTTTAGCAACAACCACAAAGTTTAAGATCCAAGCAGAATAGTCGATCGGGAAAATAAAGCTCGTCTCAATCTCAGTCTTAACCAAAAATGCAACCTTCAAGTTCGTTATTCAAATATTTTATTTTATATTCTTGGGATTGGCATGAATCAATATTTTGGTCACAAATTGAGATCCGATTTGAAGCATGCATGCATAGTTCCAAGGAAAAAGTTCTGGAAATCACATTGTTCATCGATATCTAATAAATTTCCAATTTTAATCTCTTTTTAGGACTGTTTAGATCCATCAAGACATCAATAGTATCTCGTAGAAGAGAATTGTATTGTTCAAGAACACCCAATATAAATGAGGAAGTGTTTAAGTCATTTCCAGGTACTATTCAATAAACTGCTTTTCTCTGAAAGTATGCCTCAACATGTACATGTTGGGATATGAAGCTCAACTGTCACTGACCGTTCATTCTCCTTCTATTCTTTATATTCATAAAGCTCTTTATAATGGTTGTGTGCAGTCCATGTAATGTATTCGTTGATTAATGTAAGTAATTCTCTGCTGGAATGTGGATGTAGGCAAGTTTTGCCAAACCATGATAAATCTTGTGTTCTTGAATTCAACTTCTTCGTTTATGTTTTTCCCATTTCATTGCTCGTTTGAATATTTACAATTGGTATCAGGGCCAAGGTGAGGCTAAAGCAAAAATGGAAGACAATGAAATTGATTCCGTTAACAAATTTCTTGGGAATTTAAACTCGGTAGAGACTGAGGTTGTGCATGGAAAGAGTAAAAGAATCCGCCATGTGCACTATTGGGATGACTGGGAAGATAAGCCAGAAGCTGAAGAGAGAATATTTTAAAGTTCTTAAAACTGAGCTTAATGTAATTCTTGAACGCACAGGTAATGGTGATGCACAAAATAAGAAAGTTTTCATACAAGAATTACGGAAGAAAGCAAAAGATGACAAGACTGGTGAGTTTGTAAAAAACTTGGTATTGGCCTTTTATGGCATGGCTTCTTTTATTTCTAGCTCTAGACTAGATGATCCAAAAACATTTGCATTCAAAGTGCACAAGATGTTGCAGAGGGAAAACTATACATATGTCCCTGGAGAACAAAAGTTTGGGACAGACAAGAAATTTGTTATAGAAGAAGATAAAGGGGTGAATGAGATGTTCATTGTAAAAGAAGATGAAAGGGCATACCAGAAGTATGTTGTGAAAGAAGATAAAGGGACAAGGAATTCTCTATGGAAGAAAGCGAAAAGGCAACCAATGAAGATGTAACTGGCATCGATCTTAGCTTTGGAAAAGCAAACATAAAAGATAGCTTGATACCCACAGACTTGGGTGGTTCAAGACGAAGTCACGGAAGGAGAAAATTAATAAACTGTTATGTTCATGATTTGGGAAAATTCAATTTCCCCATATTCCATTCACAACACGTTGCACAATTTTAATAACAGCGAGTTGGCTGAACACTTCCCAAACAATTTGTCATGGTAATCAAAATAGAAATTCTGCAGACTGGTTATATTCAAAAGCTCCCTGCCATTGATAAATCACCACAAATGCCCATTTTGGAGGCCACGTGTGGTCTTGGACCAGACAGCAATAGGTCCAAATTAACTGGAGCAAATGGATCTAGTTTGGATCATTCTCTGCATGTATGCCAGTTTGGAGACCAACAATTTGTAGGAGACAAATCAAATCCTACAATTGTGGGGCAGAGAACAGCGACCTTTTTTATTTCTAAAATGGATGGAAGTGAAAGGACAGTGTTGCTTGACAGATTAGAAGGCAGCACTGTGATGCCAAGCATGATTGAAGGCAGTGAGAAGTACGTCACCCACTTTGGTTTGGGGACTCCGGCGAGAGAACAATATATGGTGTTGGCCAAGGATGCCCCTTGGTCCATCGGCGGGCTCTCCTATTGCAGGATGCTCATAGCGGGTGAGAAAGATGATCGAGGGAAGCTCAGGGAAAGCCAGAAGGAAAAAGCAGGGTCAACCACTAGTGGGGACACATTCAGATTGAATGCTCCACATAATGGAAGTATGGGAGACCAAATTACCGGTCCAAGGTGTTTTAGACAACCTGGCTACAATATACAATCACACAGAATGTGTATGTTGCAGCCCAATGATAATTTGCAGCAATCTCCAATTGTTCAAGGCCGACCCAATGACACATGCAGAGAAGGCACAGGTTTTTGGCCATGAAGATACTGTTGCGGGTAACACAGAACGTAGTTCAGTACTTGTAAAGTCTGTAAATCCCACAAATTCTGTGATCAGGCAGCAATTTCTAGATTTGGCGGTACCCAACAATATGAAACTCTGGCATTTGAAGGTCTGTGTAGGCACCGATGAAAATGCCATAATTAAAATAATGTCCAAAGGCTAAGAGAAACAGCTTGTGGCAGAAGAGATTTCTTTTATGATGAATGAGATCGGTGTGACTTATTTGGGGAAGACTGTTAAGGATATCATTCTGAAGTATGTTGACAATTTGCAAAAGCAAGCAATGAAGGATGCTAATGTCATTGAAGGGCTCAATCCAATGGGAGTTAATAATAATTCTATGATGGAAATCATTGTTTAGAGTCTGCAACGTAATGAAAATGAGAATTTTGATAAGATAAAGCAAATGAAGGCCTTTGAAAGCTCAAATGAATATTGATGAGGATATGATATTGCAGCAAACCATGCTTTATCTTTCAGATCTCCTACAACCTATTTCTCACTTTAAGCCAACTCCAAGTGGAAATCTGCCAGCCGGGTTTGATTCAAGTTCAGGCTGGAGTGTTGATGTGGGTAAGATACACGTCAATGTCATGGAGAATAAAAGAGAAGATATCTTTTAACACTGATTTGATCTGGAGAAGACTCATTCGGAGAATATGCAAACAAAGCCTAGCACGATTAAAATCTTCTCAAGGCATTGTCACTCTCTAAGATTTAAAATGGGATGCAGGGAATACTAATATGGGTGGCTGTGTTGGTTGGACTCTACGGAGGAGATTGTTTGGATATGAAGCCTAACCGTCACTGACTGTTCATTCTTCCTCTACTCTTCATATTCGTAAAGTTCTTTATGATGGCTGTGTGCAGTGAATGTCACGTATCCGTTGATTAATGTAAGTAATTCCCTGCTGGAATGTGGACATAGGCAAGTTTTGCCTAACCACGATAAATCTTGTATTCTTGTATTCAACTTCTTCATTTATGTTTTTCCCATTTCATTGCTCATTTGAATATTTAAAGTAAACAATAACGAAATTCACAGTTATGAAGATTAAGAATGGCATAAATCAGAGTGGACTTTTTAATGTGGTTGTTAAGTATTGTCTATCCTGTATTTGACAACACTTTGATTCTGAAAGAGAAAGGGATACTTCTTAACAAATATAGGGAAAAGTGAGTTTGATTGAAAGGCGGACTTTCTCTAGTCCTTTCCATTGAATTGGATTTGCAATACATCTTGATTATATCTTTTCCATTGATAATCAGAAATCTGACTACTATGAATTAAATGCAAAAGGATCTCTACCATGCATGAACAGAGGGTTTGCATTCTCTGGAAAAGGGAAAAATATAGCTACACCTCTCAAGGAATCATTAGAAAATACAGCTACTCCAAACTTTGAGGAGAATATTTTAAACTAGTACTTCCAACCCTAAACTAGTTATCAAGGTACCATACTTAACATACAGCACACAGTCCCTGTGATAAATTATACACATAAAAGGGGATACATTAGAGAATGCAATAAATAGAAATAAAACACGAGGTAAATAATATTAGAATAATCTTTATGTTTCTTTTTAATGCTCACTATTGCATCTTATCGTATCGCTGTAAATATTAGAATGTTTCTAATATTTAGGTGTAGTCTAGAATAGAATGTTTCTATTCTATTCGACTCTCCTCTTTGTATACATAGATCATTTGATCTCTGATTAATAAATCAAGTATTCTGCCATTTACATTTGTAACATGGTATCAGAGCCTCTTTGAAATTCGAAAAAAATTTCAAAAGAAAAATTCATATTGAATTTTTTTTTCCAAGTATTTTTGAAAAATCTGTGCTTTTTTAGTATTTTCTCTCCCTCAAATTAGTGAAAATTGCAATTCTCCTATCTGTTGTTTTCCTGGGTGAAATTTTTTTAGTCCTCATTCTACAAAATCACAAATTGGTTCATGGGCATCCTTTTTCTGGTTCGCTTGGCCCTCGTTTTTCTTCTGCAAGAGGCTCCAAGATACCTATTCTTTCTTTCACCTTGGCTGCATTTTTTTTTCTAAGCATCCACCGCGATTTGGAGTCTCTTTCTAGCGTGGTTTATTTTGGTTTATTCATGGGAGCAGTCGACCGTTTTTTTCACTCATCTTTGGCTCGATTTCTCTACACTTTGCTCGCATTTTTTCCTCTCATTGTGGGTGCTGGCACTTTTCTGGATTTCCCCTACTATTTGTGGTCATTTTTGGTGATTCTGGATCTCCAATGGCCACCTAGGGTTTCTAAAGAAATTGACTAGGTTTTTGATCACTCAAAATCAGTCAAAAAACTATTTTGAATACATATTCTTGGTGGGTTTTTCAAGATCTCAAATGGGTTGTCAGATTTTTTTGGGTGCCTTGATTTTTGTGCCTCAATTTTCAAGCCAGCAAATCCAGATTCTGACAACATATTATTTTTGGATTTTCCAAGCTCTCTTATGGGTACTTCTCCATTTTTTCTAGGTCTTTTATTTTCTCACCTCGAAATTTGTGCCATTTGAGATATTCACATATTATGAGCATCTGTATCAGCAGCATTAGAAGTCAGACTCAATTAAAAAGCAAGCCAATGTTGCCCAATACTCAGAGCAAAAAAAATCTACCATGCCTTTATGACTAGCATACATGTAGATCATGTAAAATCTTGTGCCTGGTACATAGATTCCGATGCCTCCCGACATTTCACTCATAGGTGTGATTGGTTTGTTGAATTCACTTCCTATTTTGACTCAGTAATCTTTGGAGGCGGCAAAGAATACAATATTGTCGACAAGGGCAATTTTCAGATTCAGTCTGGAGGGAGAAGACTCATGTTCCTTAATGTATGTTATGTTCCTAGCATGAAAAACAATCTTCTATCTGTTAGTCAGATTATGAAGCACTCTCCTTAGTTGGATGTCATTTTCAGTGGAAATAATTGTTCAATTATTGATCGTGCTTCTCGCACTACACTTGTTGGTGGTCTTGAGGATCATGGTATTTATAGGCTTGTAGATTCAGATGATTCCCTTGAACATGCCTTCATCGCCAAATCATCTGCTCTCAACAGCCTCTAGCATCAACAATACAATCACCTGAATATTCAACATCTAGCTCAACTTGCTCGGGATAATTTAGTCCATGACCTACCTAATATCCAGACCCAAAACCATCGCGTTTGCAGAGCTTGCCAAGCAGGGAAGCAATATAGGACACCATTTAAGGATAGTGAATCATGGCGGGCATCTAAAGTACTCTAGCTCATCCATGCTAATGTATGTGGTCCTATGAATACTCCTTCTATTACTAGGAACAGGTACTTCTTACTCTTTGTGGATGATTTTAGTCACAAACTGTGGGTATATTTTCTTAAGCAAAAATTAGATGCTTTTCCTATATTTCAGCAGTTTAAAGCCCTAGTAGAAAAAGAATTTGGTTCCCCCATCCATACTCTTAAGACCGATAATGGGGGGGAATTCTGTTCTTTTACTTTCTCTACCTTTTGTACTACTCATGGCATTAGACGTCAGTTCACCACATCTCACACCCCTCAAAAAAACGGTGTTGTAGAGCTTCGAAACCGTATCATCACAAAAATGGCTAGGGCTATGCTAGAACATAGCAATATTCCCACAAAAAAATGGGCAGAAGCAATATCCATAGCTGTCTATCTTCTTAACCGGTCACCCACCCTTGCAGTTAACCATAAGACTCCTGAGGAAGCGTGGTCTGGTTGCAAACCTAGGATCAACCATTTGAAAGTTTTTGGCTCTCTAGCATATGTATGGATTCCTAATGCCAAATGCACTAAGTTGGATTCCAAAAGCCAAAAACTCATGTTTACAAGATATCGTCACACACATAAGGCCTACAGATTGATTGATGTAAACATCAATCATTTAATCTTCAATCATGATGTTGTGTTTGATAAGGAACTCGGACCATTTCAGCTCTCTGCCTCCTCGTTGCATTCTGAGATTTAGTCTTCAACAATCTCTAACTTGGGTCCTTCTATTTTATATGAGTCATCTGATGCTACTGATACACCACCTCAGCTACCTCTAGATAATATAGCTTCCGCTCTTGCTCCTCACCCAACTATTTCGACAACATCTAATATTGGCTCCTCTACTCTTCAGCCAAAATGGTGGGCTCAAACAATTAGTGATTTTTGTCCTGATGAACTCATTTAGGGTAGAACCTCCAGAAATAAGAGCATTTAGCACAACATAGTTAATGTTGCTCTTATGGCCAACATCCACAGTATCCCTGAGCCCTAGACATATGTAGAGGCCAAAGGAATTCCAAAATGGAAATAGGCAATGGATGTTGAGCTTCAAAGTCTTCAAAAGAATCACACCTGAGTTCTTTCAGATCTTCCTCTTGGGAAGAAACCCATTAGCTAAAAATGGGTCTATAAGGTCAAGTACCATGCAAATGGTACCTTGGACAAATACAAAGCCAGACTGGTTGCTCGAGGATTCACCCAACGTGAAGACATTGACTATGAGGAGACCTTTGTGCTGACAGCCAAGAGTAGCACTATTCGCCTTCTTGCCATTGCACCTCAATATGGTTGGAAAGTTCATCAAATGGATGTGAAGAGTGCTTTTCTCAATGGTGAATTACAAGAAGTCTACATGACGTAGCCCCCAGGTTTCAAGGTTTTCAGTTTAGAACCAAAATTATGTAGACTCCAGAAGGCCCTCTATGGTCTTAAACAGGCTCCTTGGGCTTGGTACATAAAGATTGATCACTACTTAGTTGCTTAGGGATTTCAGCATAGCCCATCAGACAATAATCTATATATTAAAGACTCTAGTAATGATATATTTTTTCTTGTTGTCTATGTGGATGATTTGATCATTACTGGGAGTTCAGAACATTTAATTTCAGAAATCAAACAGGATCTATGCAGAACTTTTGATATGACAGATCTTGGATTGGTTCATTATTGTTTAGGTATTGAGGTTTGGTAGATTAACAATAGTATTTTCTTGTCTTAGTCCAAGTATGCCAGAAATTTGCTTGACAAGTTTTGAATGCAGGATTGCAAACCTACCTCCAATCCTATGGAGACTGGTCTAAAATTGTCTGCATAATTTGATTATCCTCCTATAGATGAAACACTCTTTAGGCAACTAGTAGGTAGTCTCATCTACCTTACTACTACTAGACCTGATCTCATTTTTGCAGTCAGCTACATCTCACGGTTCATGATGAACCCCAAGACTGACCATTGGATTGCAGCGAAACATGTGTTGCACTATGTACATGGTACTTTAGCTTATGGTCTTCTTTACACAAGGAGTGCTACTCCTCAACTCAGTGGATTCATCGATTACGATTGGGTCGGCTCAGTTGATGATAGGAAATCTACTTCTGGCTATGTGTTCAGTATTGGATTTGCAGCAGTTACCTGGACCAGTAAGAAGCAATAGGCATAGGCACTCTCCTCTGCAAAAGCAGAATATAGAGGAGCTATCAAGGCAACTTGTGAAGCAGTTTGGCTCCATTAGATGCTTGCAGATATGCATATTATTCAAGTAGGTCCAACTTATTTGTTTTCAAACAATCAGGGAGTACTCAAACTTGCCAAGCACCCAGTGTTTCATGAACGAACCAAGCACATAGAACTTCATCTGATAGTTAGTAGAAGATGGATCTATTCAATTACTCTATGTCCCTACCTTAGAGCAACCAGCAAATATTTTCACAAAACCCCTTGGTCTTAACAAGTTTGTTCAATTCAGGGGATCTAATGGTGTAGTAAATAGATTGAGCATTAAGGGGGGGTAATAGAGTAATCTTTATGTTTCTTTTTAATGCTCACTATTGTATCTTATTGTATCTCTGTAAATATTAGAATGTTTCTAATATTTAGGTGTAGTCTAGAATAGAATGTTTCTATTCTATTCGACTCTCCTCTTAATATATAGATTATTTGATCTCTGATTAATAAGTCAAGTATTATGTCATTTACGTTTGTAACAAATAACTTAGAAGATTTGAGAAGAGGAAATATTGCATCCTACTTAAAATGAAATGACTTCTAACTGGATGATGATCAAAAGAATTCATCTTGGAAAAGTTTATGAGGAATGGAAGGAGAGAAGCATCATTTCTGAATTACTTTGGAATTTTATTAAAGAAACATTTCTTGAGACATCCCTGCTTTAGATGACAGTAACTTGCAAAGCAACATCTAGCATAATTTCATACGGCAAGGTGGGTTGAAGTGTAAGGCAAGGATCATGGTAGGGACTACTTAAATAGAAAACGGGTTAAGGAGAAAAACAGTGCGTAGGAAAATTATGTTAAGTATTATAAAATCATCAAGACTTCAGATATGCGAGGGAAAAGGGAAAATTGGATGTTTTAGGGGAATAATCATTTTGAATAGACACGTTTGCTTGCAATGCAAAAGAATGAGTACAATCCACTAGAAAATATAAATAGCATAGTTTGCCTTTCCAGCCCTTGAATTAAAGTAGGTTTCTAAAAATAAATCATAACAATCATGGAACAACATTCAAATTAGAGAACATACAACGAGAAAGGAAAAATACAAGAGTGACTTCAATAATATGTCACTCTCGACTCTATGATCTCTTATAAAGAATATTTGTTTTTGTTATTTGCAAAGGCTTTTAAGTTTTCTATATGAATAGCATCAAACGGCCAATGGAGTGTCTTAACAATCATATCACTTGGAACATAGCCTTGCTTCTCCCTTTTGCGGCCACCACAAAATAATGCATTGTATGTGATCTCATTTGGAACCAAACCTTTTGCTATCATTTTATCCAGCATTGACAAAGCATATCAAGTTTTTTTTCTTTGCTTAATGTGGCAATCAGCGTGTTATAGGTTACAACATTTGAACTAATTCCAACCATTTCCATGCTTCTTAAAAGCTTTAGAGCCTCAACCATTTCACCGAGTTTACAATGACCATTGATCAAATAGTTATAAGACTTTACTTTAGGAACCATGCCTTCATCAAGTATCTTATTCATCAGTGCATGTGCGCTGGCAAGATAGCCTACTATACATAGACCATTAATAATTATGTTGCATGTCACTCTGTTAGTTTTCAAACCCTTTATTCTCATTTTGTCTAAAATTTGAAATGTCATGCTCATGTTTCCTATACTACAGAATGAACTTATCAAAATATTGTATGTTACCACATTGGGGAGACATCCTCTATCCACCATTTGAGAAAACACTGAGAATGCCTCCCTTGCCCTGTTATGCTAACACAAACCAGCAATCAAATAATTGTACGTAATAACATTTGGAGTGCAACCTTGCCTTAGCATGTCTTTAAACAACCTTCGAGCCTTTTCCAATTCATGCAATTGACATAAAGTTTTTATCAGAATAGTAAAAGTAATCACATTTGGTTGTAAACCCTTCCTGAACATAGTTTGTAAACAATCCCAAGCTATGTCCCTCTTGCCATATTTGCATAGTACATTAATAATTGTATTAAATGTCACTTGATTAGGAAAAGGGCAAACTCTATCATTTTTACAAACAAATTGTAAGCTTCACCAACATTTCCAGCCTTGTAAATGCCATCTATCAAGCTAGCATAGGTGTAGGTGTTAGGCAAATAGCCATCTTGTATCACCTGAGCTACCAATACTAAAGATTCATCTACCCTTCCTTTCTTGCAGAGAACATCAATCAGGGTGTTGTAGGTAACAATATCAAGAAAACAATGGTTACTCCTCATTTTGTCCAAGAGCACTAGTGCTTCCTCAGTTTTACCCCATCTACACAGAGTCTTTATGTGGGTGTTGTAAGTGAAAACATTTGGATGGATACCCATATCTTCCATTTCAGCTAGGAGAAGGTGCATTCTATGGCGGTCGCCGTCATTCCCAAGACCGTCCAAAAGCATAGTGAAGGTTATAATATTGAGAGGAAGGCATTTAGCAATGGTTAAATGGAAGTAATCCCAAGCTTTGTTCATTTTGCCCTATTTACAAAGGGCTTTAATGGATCTAGTGATTTGTACAACATCAGAGGTAGGAGATATATTCAGTGAAAATTTGTCAATGTGTGGGGCATTTTGGTTGTCTACAGAGAAAGAAAGAGGGTGTAGGAAGAAAGAAAATAGAAAAAATGAATGGGTAGTAGAGTAGAGGGTCACCTGATTCAAAATTGGGCAACACCATTTCATGCTAATGTTGGTAGCACAAAAGTTGATCTCCGCCCTCAATTTTTTTCTCGACTACATGAAACCATAAGTCCCCATTCCTGAACTCACCCAGGGTTTGTAAGATACAGTTGTTTTGAATTTCTTCTTACCTAAACCTAAATCCCATTTTCTCCTTACTTCACTTGTCTCGTACGGAAAATAACCACAATTCCTAATTTTTTAAGATATCAAGAGCAACTTTATTAGAATGAAATTTTTGCTTAGGCTGTTTCCTTTTTCTCCTCTCTTCTATCCTGGGATCCCTTGTTATTGAAGTTGGATCAAAATGAAATTGTATCATGTATTCCACAGATTAATCAACCCCATCACAATAAAATGTTGAGGGCTATACCAAAAATGTAGGAAGTTAGAGAAGCTCTTTTTTCCTTGCCTGCGGATAAGTCCCTGGGCCTGGATGGGTTTCCTACCTTCTTTTTCCAAATTTATTGGCAGGTGGTTATGGAAGATGTAGTGAAGGTTGTTTAGGAATTCTTTGGAGCAAGAACCATTCTAAAAGAGATTAATTCTACTTTTTTGGTCCTCATTCTTTAAATTCCTGGGGCTAACTCTTTAGATAAATTTAGACCTATCAATCTATGTAACTCTTTCTACAAGATTATCTCAAAAGTGTTAACCTCTAGAATGCTTAAAATTTTGCCTTTGATCATTTCTCAACAATAGACAGGATTCATCCCTGGAAGACAGATTTTGGATTTGATCATGATGGTGCATGAAGTTATCCATTCTAAGGAAGCTGGAAAGAGAGATGGAATGCTTCTTAAATTGGATCTTTCAAAAGCTTATGATCAGGTTGACTGGACTTTCTTTGGTTTGGTGCTCCAAGCTTTTGGCTTTGATCAGAAAGTTTGTAATCTTGCTATTTTGGTAAATGGTGTTTGTTCTAATTTTTTCAAACCTATGAGAGGGCTTAGATAGGGGGATCCCCTCCCATCTATTTTTTTCATTATTTTGGCAAAATGTATTGGAAGGTTAATCAAGAAAAATAAATAAGAAGGAAGGCTAAAAGGGATTAAATCGTCCTCTAGGTGTGATCCTTTTTCCCATCAACAATTTGTGGATGACACTATAATGGGAGGGGAAGCTTCAGTCAAGGAGGCTAAGGTTATGAAGTAGATTCTAGATTTGTACACTAGAGGATCTGGAGAGCTTTTTAATTGGGGAAAAAGCTCAATTTTCTTCATTAATACTCTAGAGGACTGGCAGAGGAAAATTGCAAAGATCCTTAGATGTGGAGTGGGAAAGCTTCCTTCTACTTATCTTGGATTCCTTTTGGGTGCTAAGCCTCCTGATTCCTTGTGGAATGGGATTATTGATAGGTTTAGCAAGAAGCTAGTGGGGTGGAAAGGGGCTTCTCTTAGTCAAGTAGGCAAATGCCTTTTGGTAAAATCTACTCTTCAGTTGCTCCCAATGTATGCCTTGAGCCTTTTTGGGATACCAGTAAAATTTTCAAAGAAAATGGAAAAGATTCGGAGGGATTTTTTGTGGTCGGGTCTTAAAGGGAAAAAAAGATATCCCCTTGTGGCATGGAATAATGTCTATCTTCCAAAGTGCTATGGTGGATTGGGTATCAAGAAATTAAAGCATCTCAATATGGCTCTCCTAGCTAAACAGATCTGGCACATCTTTAATAGTATTGGGGAATGGAGAGATATCTTTGTTAATAAGTACATCAGAAGACCTTCTATTCAGTTCTCCCTAAACAATGAGGACATCCCAAATGGGTATGTTATTTAGAATGGTATTCTTAAGGCAAGAGAGTTGGCCAAGGCTAAGGTTATTTGGAACCGAGCAATGGGGAGGATATTCTCTTTTGGACTGATAATTGGTTGTTTCAAAGACCCCTTATTAATAATCCTATATTTGAAATCTGGGCTAATGATCGTATTAGGCAATTTGGTTTGAAAGTTAGTGATTATAGAATAGACCAGGGATGGAGAGACTTGTGTTTCATCTCTGAGGATCTCAAGCTAATCATGACAATGTTGAATTCAATGGTTATTAATAATAAGAGGGATGAAGTTATTTGGGGTGACAATTCTAATGGTTGTTACTCGGTATCTTCAGGCTACAACTCTCTTTGGAGCCTAAAAGAGAAACCCCTTGGGCGAAAGCTTGGTTATCTGGTCTTACCCCAAAGACCAATATTTTTTATTGGTCGGCCTTGCAAGACAAAATTCTTACTCAGGATAATTTAATAAAAGAGGTCATATTATGCCTAATAGGTGTATCCTTTGTAAAAAACTAGATGGAATCAATCAATCATATGTTTATCCATTGTCCTTTCTCAAGGGAGGTATGGGATAACATAACTAAGAATTTTGGAGTAAGCTGGTGCAAACTAGGCAATCTTCTGGATTTCTTTTGTCATTGGATAAGTATGTTCAAAGGTTCAAACTTGCTAGATTTAAGCACTAGTCTTTGCCTCATTTTTGTTGGGGAGTCTGGAAGGAAAGAAACAATAGAATTTTTAGAGATAGAGAGAAACCTGCTTATGTTCTAGGGGAGAAGATTTATAGAAACATAAAGGAAAATTACCAAGTAAGGAAGGGGGAAGATATTGAAAATGGTGGTAATAAGAAGGAGAAAGATAAGGACACGAGGACAAAAAGACAGGAAGTGAAATGATTGCTCCCTCCTGAGGGATGGCATAAAGCAAATTTTGATGGTGCATCAAAAGGTAACCATGGACCTTCGGGTTGTGGAGGAATCATAATAAATAATATGGTGGAGTGGTGGTGGCTTTTTCTCATCCTTTGGGTTTCCAAACTAACCATTTTGTAGAAGCTAGTGTTGCTTTTCATACAGTTAAACTGGCCTTTGGCATGGGGATTAAAAAATTATGGTTGGAGGGGGATTCTAATAACATTATAAGATGTATTAAAGGAATCACTCAACCTTCATGGTCTATTGCTAATTTAATTGAAGAGACCCGAACTTTCCTTGAAAATTTTGAATGTGTCCACGTCACCCATGTTTATAGGGAGGCTAACCCCATGGCAGACTAGTTCGCCAACAAAGCAATCTGGCAAGACAAGGTGATGACCTAGAATTTGGGTGGGAATATTCTAGAAGAAGCAAAGAGTCTTATCGAACTAGAAAAAATTCAGGGAGGTAGGGTGGAGATCTTAATATAATAATGATCATTAATGGTAAATTTGGTATGATTTTTTGCAATTATGGCATTTATGGTAAATGCAATCAGGTGAGGTTATTAGTGTCATATTGACACGTTTTATTGGTCAATTTTTTCATCCATCATTTTTTCTGGGGTATTGAAAAATATATCAATGCTTTTTAGAGAAGCAAAAACCAGAGCATTCAAAGGTTTGAGAAGGGTTTGTAGAGGTCGACGTTTATGAGAATTGTAGGGGTGGAGAGCACAAAAATGGCGGGGGAACGAAGTAGGAAGGAGCTTGTGGATGAAACGGAAAGATGGAAATAAAGGGCAAAAGTATGGGAAAAATTGGAGAAGGGAGGTATAGCAAATTATATCGCTAAGCTCCATGGCTTTGACCCAGATGTTACTAACAATATGATTAACTCTTGGAAAGACGGGAGGGTTAAAGTGAATGGAGTTTCATTTCATATTATAGAATAAGTCATTGTTCTTGTGTCTAAAATTCTGGCAGAGGGTTTCAAATTTTATAGAGACAAGAAGCTGTCGGTGAATGCGGTCAAGGATTTTGCAAAGAGCTCGAAGGAGAGGAATCATTTGGTAAAATGTGAAACGTACTATGAAATGGGTTCAATCAAAAAAATTTGGAGGTGTGTTTTATGAGCTATTATAGAGTACATTTTGTTGGATACTAGATTTGACCATGTGAGAACTCATCACTTTGTTCTTCTCAACCATTTCTGGCATGACATTAAGATATCTTTCCTATTTTTTATTTACTTCTATGAGCAAGGCAATTTCAAGATTTAAGAAAAAACCCTCAGCGAATCTTGCCCTGGATGAGGGATTATTGTTGTTAATTTATGGGCATTTTAAAGCTCAAACTTTAAGTAAAACTCCTTTGCATGGTGTGGATGTTGTTAGGATAAATCACAGACAGAAATGAAAACTACATGCAAATATAACCAATAAAAAAAAATAATAGATCACACAGAAATGAACACAAGGCACCAAAATTTAACGTGGTTCACCCAATCCCTGGGCTACGTCCACCAAACAACAAGTCCGATCTTATTACAATCTAGTGATTACAACCTGATTACTATCTATAATCCCTTACAGCTCAATACTGATGCAAGAACCAATTTTGCCTCACAACATAATGAAAAATAATACCTAACCCTAAACCCTTTTATACAAGTATTTTATGCTATTTTAGGGTTACAACATGTCGGCCATAACTTTAGTGGCGAATCTACGAATGGCGAATAGTACCAAAAAAATTTCTACAAATGGCAAATCGTACCAAAACAAATTTTTGGGCCAATGCCCTAAATCCCACTAATTATGAAGTATGTACAGTACTTTCCTGTTCAGTCACCATAATCTAACAATCTCCCACTTGGGGACTGATCAAGCTCCACACTAAACAACAATCTCCCACTTGGAGACTGATCCTATAGCAATACCACTACCACATGGGGGTCCCACTGGATCAAACCACCCTGGACTCTGTTGTTCTTTTATTCATGTTCAGTCAAAAAAGACCAACCGAAGCTAAAGAGGAGTTCAGCTTCTCCCTTGTTACAACCTTTGTCAACATATCTGCTAGATTATCATTTGTATGTATCTTCTCCAGCTTTAACTGTCCATCCTCTAAAACTGACCGAATGAAATGGTACTGCAACTGTATGTGTTTGGTCTTAGAATGCAGAGCTGAATTCTTTGCAAGATGAATGGCACTCTGACTATCTCTGAACAAATAATTATCCTTCTAAGGATTTCCCAATTCTTCCAAGAAGAACTAAAGCCATATCATCTCCTTGCCTACCTTTGTAGCAGCAACATACTCTGCCTCTGTAGTGGATAAAGCATTAATCTTCTGTAACCTAGAAACCCAGTTCACGGCTGCCCCACCAACAGTAAAGACATAACCTGTAGTACTCCACCTGGTATCAATATCCCCTGCCAAATCTGAGTCAACATAGCCTTGTAAATCAGTAGTAGAGCCCCCAAAGTGTAAACACTTATTGGATGTCCCTCTCAAATATCCGAGAATCCACTTGACAACATTCCAATGCTCAGATCCTAGATGACTCATATACCTGCTAACAACTCCCACATCATGTGCAATATCTGGCCTAGTGCATACCATAGCATACATCAAGCTTCCTACAGCTGAAGCATAGGGTACCTTGGACATCTTATCATCCTCTTTGTGTGTCTTAGGACACATCTCCTTAGTCAATTTCAAATGACCAGGTAAAGGTGTGCTGACAGCTTTAGCATTCTCCATAGAGAAACATTGCAACACCTTCTCAACATAATCAGCCTGAGATAGCATCAATGTTCCGTTCTTCCTATCTCTGCAAATCTTCATACCAAGGATTTGTTTTGCTGCCCCCAAATCCTTCATAGCAAATGCATGTGCTAACTAGTGTTTTAGCCCCTTAATATGATCCATGTTAGACCCAGCTACAAGCATATCATCAACATATAAACATAAAATAATGTAGCTATCATCATCCAACCTCTTAAAATAAACACAATAATCTGAATGACACCTGTTATATCCATGCTCATGCATAAAACTATCAAATTTCAGATACCATTGCTGAGGTGCTTGCTTCAAGCCATATAAACTTTTCTTCAATTTGCACACTAAGTTCTCCTTACCTTTGACCTCAAAACCCTGTGGCTGAGCCATATATATTTCTTCATCCAAATCACCATGAAGAAAGGTTTTTTTAACATCCAGCTACTCTAAATGCAAATCTTCAATAGCCAAAAGACTTAAAATAGTACAGATAGAAGTCATTTTAACAATAGGAGAAAATATCTCATCAAAATCAATTCTCTTTTTCTGTGCAAATCCTTTTACAACTAACCTGGCCTTAAATCTTTTCTTACCTCCTTCCTCTTCTTTCAACCTGTAAACCCACTTATTTTGTAAAGCCTTTTTACCTGCAGGTAACTTGCACAAATCCCATGTCTTATTTTTCAGCAAAGAGTCCATTTCATCTTTCATTGTAGACTCCCACTAAATCTTAGTATCCACCTACACAGCTTCATCATAACTTTCAGGTTAACCAGCATCAGTAAGTAAAATAGAATACAAAGAGGGAGAAAACCTTTATGGAGGTCTAATTTGCCTCGTTGATCGTCTAACATTCACTGGTGTGTGTGATATTTGTTGTTGCGGTTGTTGCACATCATGAGAAATGGCTAGAATATCAGCTTTTGGAGTATCATCCAGCACTACATAATCATCTTCTTTCTTCTCATGTTGCTGCAACAGATCTTTGTACAACACTTTTTCATTGAATATGACATCCCGACTTCTTATAATTTTATGATTTTCAAAATCCCAAAGCCTATAACCAAATTCATTAATGCCATATCCAACAAAGACACATTTCTTTGATTTAGCTTCTAGCTTGGTTCTATTTTCAGAGTCTATATGAGCAAAAGCTTCACAACCGAAGGTCTTGAGAAAAGAATAACTTACCTTCTTACTAGTCCATGCTTCCTCTGGAATACCACAACCCAAAGGAGTAGAGGGACCTCTATTAATCAAATATACTGTAGTATTGACAGCCTCCACCCACATGTATAAGGGCAACCCAGCATGCAACCTCATGCTCCTTGTGCACTCCATTATAGTCCTATTCATGTGTTCAACCACTCCATTTTCCTGTGGAGTCCTTGGAATAATTTTTTGTCTATGAATACCATTAGTGGAGCAATAATCTTCAAATTCATGACTACAATACTCACCACCATTATCAGATCTAAGACATTTTAATTTCTTACCAGTCTCATTTTCAACCAAGCATTTCCATTTCTTAAAAGTTTAAAATACATTAGATTTCTGTCTAAAAAAATAAACCCATACTTTTCTAGTTGCGTCATCAATAAATGTAACATAATAATGAGAGCCACCAAGGGAAGATACCTGAGCTGGTCCCCATACATCTGTATGCACAAGCTCTAATTTTTCCTTTTTGTTTTCCTTCTCAGTCTTTACAAAACTCACTCTCTTTTGTTTTCCATTCACACAACTTTCACAGAAATCCATATTAACACATTTCAGACCTGGTAAAACTTTCTTTGAATGAAGTACTTTCATACCTTTCTCACTCATGTGCCCAAGTCTGTTGTGCCATAGCGTTGTATTAGAATCTATAGTAGCTATTTGTTCTCCCTACTCAACTGCAACAATTGCTCCTAAACATTCATTTTTCTTTGAAACAATCAAAGTAGAAGGAACAATATGACCTACACAAAGATATAAGGTGCCTACTTCCACACCTTTTGCTACTACAAGGGAACCCTTTGAAACCTTCTAATTTTTATCATTAAAAGTAACTACACAACCCTCATCACTGAGTTGCCCCGCTGAAATTAAATTCCTACTCAGCCTTGGAACATGTCTTACCTCATGTAGTAGCCAATGATTCCCATTATGCAACTTAATCTTAATTTTTCCCTTTCCAACAATCTGACAGGGTTGATTATCCCCCAAATAAACAAGCCCAAAATCCCCTTGGACATAATCAATAAAATAACCTCTATGAGGTGTAACATGAAATGAAGCACCAAAATCTAAATCCCATGAATCATCAACACTTTCTAAAGATAGAAGCAAAGCATCCTCATCGAATTTGTTACTTACCACATTTGCCTCCTTGTCTCCATCTGATTTATCTTCTTCATTTTTCTTTCGATTCCAGCAATCTTTCTCTTTATGACCTAGTTTCCCATAGTACCAATAGTCATTTGGTCCTCTCGATTGAGACCTCTTCCCCTTTGACTTTCCTCTTGATTTCCCATGATTTCCAGAGTTACTTCCTCTCTCAGTCGTTCTACCCTGCTTTGTGCATTCAAAGCACTTCTTGATGTAGATCCACCTGAGGATTTCCTACGAGTTTCCTCACTCAAAACAACACCAATCACATCATCATATTTTAGGGTACTAGATCCAAGAACAGAATTATTCACAGCCATTACCAAGCCATTCCAGCTTTCACGCAAAGAACACAAAATCAAGAGAGCCCTAATTTCTTCATCAAAATTGATACCCACAGAAGATAACTGGTTGGTAATAGTATTAAACTCATTTAAATGATTTGCAACAGATCCACCTTCTGCCATTTTCATATTAAATAAATGCTTCATGAGAAATACCTTGTTTGAAGCGGAGGGCTTTTCATACAGTGTCGCTAGGGTTTTCATCAAATCTTCTGTCATCTTTTCTTTTGTAATATTAAATGCCACTGATGGTGCAAAGCATAACCGAATGCTACCGAGTGCCTTTCTGTCCAAAAGATCCCATTCAACCTCTGAAATGGTTCCCTGATTCTTGGCTATGCCTTCCAACGGCTTTCATAAATCCTTCTGATAAAGATAGTCTTCCATTTGCATCTTCCATAACTAGAAATTCTACCCATTAAACCTGTCAACCGTCAGCTTACTCTCATCTACCATTGCTCCCACTCAACCATGAGACTCCTACTTAACTTTGAGACTTTCCTACAGAGGATAACTGAAAGACAACCTCGCTTTGATACCACTTGTTAGGATAAACCACGGACAGAAATGAAAACTACATGCAAATATAACCAATAACAGAAAATAATAGATCACACAAAAATGAACACAAGGCACCAAGATTTAACGTGGTTCACACAATCCTTGGGCTACGTCCACCAAACAACAAGTCTGATCTTATTACAATCCAGTGATTACAACCTGATTACTATCTGTAATCCCTTACAGCTCAATACCACCGCAAGAACCAATTTTGCATCACAACATAATGAAAAATAATACCTAACCCTAAACCCTTTTATACAAGTATTTTATGCTATTTTAGGGTTACAACATGTCGGCCATATGTCAGCCATAACTTTAGTGGCGAATCTACAAATGGCAAATAGTACCAAAAAAATTTCTACGAATGGTGAATTGTACCAAAAAAAATTTTGGGTCGATACCTCAAACCCCACTGATTATGAAGTATGTACAATACTTCCATGATCAATCACCATAATCTAACAGATGCCTCTAAGGACTCGGGCAACTCTACTTCTTCCTTTGGTACAAAGGATATCCAAAGTATTAGCTCAGAGGGGGAGGAAAACATTTCCTTTGGAAAGAAGGGAAAAGAGTTGGAAAAGAAACCAGCCCCATCTATTGCCCCAAGCAAGAAAAGCCCTAGAGGACATGGGCCTAAAACTACAGGACAAGGTGATGAAGATAAAAATGAGGAAGGGGAGGAAATGAAATCTGATGATGAGGATGAGGAGGAGACAAAAATTAAGAGGGAAGAACTAGTTGCTAAAAAATGGAAGAGGGTTAAAGAGATGGAAGCTGAGGGGGTTTTGGGTTCAGGGCCAGAAATCTTAGTAATTCCTCTTTCGCCTATTCATCCCCAAGAGCAGGAGAAGGAAGAAATTGGTGGAGAGGGTGGAGAAGTGGTTATGAAGGATAGGCGAAAGGCATGGAGAAATTTCAATGTAAGAACAACCAAAATGGGAATTGTCAGAGAGATAATGAATCCCCAAATCCTAGAAGAAAAACATGGCCAGCTCTAGTTCGAAGACCTCATTTATCCTACTTTGGTGGCAATAATGAATAATGCTAGGGAAACGGGTATGAATTTGTTGAATAATGTTCAAAATAGCATGATCGACAATTTTAGGTCAATCAAATGGGTTTACCACAAATTGGAAGAGTTTAGGGAAAAAATCAACCAACTAGAAGACAATAGGAAGGAGCCTAGTCTGGGAAATCAGAAGGATTAGGAGGATCGACATAGTTTTGCTGAGAAGAGAATCCTGAATTTGGAAAATTATAATCATAATCTGGCGAATCAGATGATTTCCATCCTCAATTCTATCAATGAGAACATTTTGTCCCTTACTGGAATGTTAAAAGCCAGAGGTATGCTAGATGAGAGTGAGGAAAATGATAGAGAAAGAGCCAAGATGGAAGAGGATGTGGTGATAGAAATTACTTTTAGAAGCCTGGACTGGGAAGCTTAGAAGACTCGGGAGCAGATGGCTGAGGAGACTCACAAAGTCTATGAAGCAGCTCAGATGATGCAAGAGCTCGAGCAAAAGAAAAAAGATTAATCTTGGTTTATTTTTTCTTGTCTTTTGCTGTTAGTTTACTGCTATTTTTTGTCAAGTTGGTTTTTTTTTGTTCTGGCTTTTTGGCTATAAGTTGAACTGGCCTTTCGTTGGCCTTTATTTTTGGTTGGGCTTTCATGCTTATTATCAACCTTGTGACTTGTCTATTTTTGGTTGGGCTTTAACTACTTATTATCAGCCTTGGTTATGTATTAACTATTGGGTTTCAGGGTCTCTGCAAAACCTTTTTATCTTATTAAAAACTTTATTAGATAGGAATGGAGGATAGGAATGTAATATTGGGAATACTAATAGCTATTCCAATAACATTTTTTTTTTGAATGTATATAAGCTTATTTTAGAGGCAAAATGAGAATATATATTCCTATTCCCTATTCTAATTGACGAACCAAATGGAAAATAGAAAACATATTCCAAATTTTCTATTCATATCCAATCAACCAAATAGACCCTAAGAATAAATGTTGAAACCGTTGAGAAAGGAGGCTTGAGGTTGTGGGTTACACTATAGTCTTGGGTTTGGATCTTCTTTAAACTTTTTTCGTAAGTAAAATAATAGTTTTATAAAAAAAATTAAATAGATAAATAAATATTATCATTTGAAAGATATTGTTATAAAATTAATAATAGAAATATAAAAAGATAGAATTCGAAATAATAAAAATCAAACAATTTATATTAATAAATTATAAATATTTTAACTAAAAAATAGTTTAATTGATAATTTATATTATTATTGTCTTCTATTCTCTTAAAAAATGTGTCCTGCATTTAAATATTGAATACTCATTTTGTAGCTTCAAAAATCAAAACTTTCTCATACAAACTCCTTTTTGTGAGTGATTTTTTTTTAGGAATGTAGTTTTTATGTGCAATATAGTACATTTTATTACACTTTTTTTCAGTTCATAATTCACCTCTTTGTCACTTATTTTGAATGTTGCACATATGTAAGCACTTGCACCTTTGAAGGGTGCAAGGGTTAAGCTGATAGTTTGTATACTTTTGATGATGTTCTTAAATAGTTTTTCAAAAACTCTCCATGAAAACAAGAATATGTTGGCCTTGGCCTTTTTGCTTCATGAAGTCGTAACTTTTCAAAATAAAAAATTAAAAGAATATCTTTATAATATGCCAAAACAATATGATATGCTAAAAAAACTAGTATCTTTTAATTGAAAGTCATAAAATTGTCTTAATGATTTCTTCCTTCTTTGCCACCAATTTTCCACTCCCTTATACCTATATGTGTATATCTATTTGCATCTCTATATCTATTTGTCCATATTACCTCTTACATATATTTATGATTTACAAGTTTTAGGTAGTTCTTCATAAAGGAACTAGCTTGTGATTTTATTTTATTTAAAATACAATCAATGGAATTGTATTTTGTTGATTATTTTTTCCTTCGAGAAATATGATAAATAAGCCTTGATTTGTCTTGATGAATTTAAATATTTATGTGAAATTTTAAAAATCTTATTAGATAGTAATAGAAATATGATTAGAAATTATATTAACAAAAATAAGCCATGATTTTTCTTGATGAATTTAAATATTTATGTGAAATTTTAAAAATCTTATAGATAGTAATGGAAACTTGATTATAAATGATATTAACAAGTAGAAGTGATATTAGTAATGTTAATTATTTAACGGATGTTTTTGAAGAAACATTTTCTAAATTAGTTTAAGAAGATTTTTGGTAATTTTATTTTTCATACATAGTAATTTATTTTTTGTATTTTCAATTTTCTTTAAAAAAATTAAATGAAAATAATAGTTTATTCCATTTGTTGTGGGAATTGAGGAAAGATAAGTAATTGATTTTGAACTAATAAAATATATTTATTTGTATATTAAATTTATTTTATATTTTTTTAATCTAAATTTTTTTAAAAAAATATTTCTTGGAATATTTGTGTTCAGTTTGAAAAATCTTTTCTATTTCTATTTCTATTTCAATGAATTTTGTCATTCTTTAAAAGGGAGTTTTCATCTAATTTTTTGCATTGTATATAAATGGCATTATAGGAATTACCAAATACTAGTACTTGCACCAGAAGGTGCAATGTGTACGCCAATAGTAGCATATGTTGTATAGTTTCTTCAATGTGACATAAGGAAAATCATTTTTATTGTTACTCTTTGTTTTGCTAATTGTTGGGATGATGTCTTGTTTTATTTGCAATTGATTTGAACAATTTGTAACAAGTGCACACCATCAATCTATAACACTATGTTGAATTTTTTTCTTGTGAAAATCATATCATATCATGTACAAGAGATAAAAATTTAATTTACAGTTAAGGGGAAACTTACTTTTTGATTGTTTGGTACCATGAATGTTCATATCAACATGTCCCTCATTAAGGTTTTCCAATAATTTTCTTGTACTTGAAGCTTATTCTAGTACTATTTGTCGGCATCATTAAAATCTTGAATAGAAGTATTTTTCATTACATGTACATTAGGTTGATGACATATATATATGTATAAATAATAAATAAATAGTAGGCTTGCATACCTTGATCATTGAAAGGGCAAGTTATTCTAAGTATGTTTTTGTCCTTATGGTTGTGAATGGATTGTTTTGCCTTTTTTAATATCTTTCAAATGAGAAATTGTAAGGTCCCTCCTCACATGTACTTATTAAATATGAATTTCTTTGTTAAATCCATTATAGGAGATTGGAATGGATATGAAGTAATGTTTTATGGTTTAGAGGTCCTAATAGAAACTGAGATCAGTTGATACATTCATGTTTTAAATACTTAGTGATTCGAGAACTACTACATTATCTTGACTGGTTAAACATTAAATTTCACTAACAATAATACGAGGTGTTTCACCTAATGATGATGATGTTGATTATGGTACCTCGATGATTAGGTTATGTGCATTCAGATAGTTCTATATTCCTTATTGGTGATGTTTATGATGTTTGGGTATATGCATGCCTAACGATGATTATTCTAGTATTTTAATCTAAATTAATGAATACGTTATGTTAGATTGATTATGTAATTATTGATGATTAAATGTGTGTAGAAATGAGAAAGGTTTATTTAAATAAAAGTTGATGTTTTGATTTATGTGATTATCCAGATGAGTTTTAAATATATGCATGTGATTTTTCTTGAGCTACTGATGTCTAAAATGAAGTGTGCAAGATTATTAGCTGAGAAATCTAACAAAGAATCATAACTAGGCCCTATGTATAGTTTGTGAAAACTAGGGTTGAGTCTAATGAAAGATGCAGAACCCCATTGTTTCGTATTTTATTTGTATCGTGATTTGAATGTGTACCATTCTATAATCATTAAGTGTTAATGTTTTGTAACAATGATCGTATAGTGTCACTCATTGACACTCGTGATTCATTTATACATTTCAGCATGATAATTAGGGTTAGCCGAGTAACTTAAAAATTTGAGATGGACTAGGTTAGTAACCTAATACTAAGTGGTTGGTAATCGAGGTTAATTATCCTAATCATGATTTAATGGTAAGTTTGTATTCCTAGGGTTTTTAGAAAGTCCATATATTTCAAGCAATTTAATAGGTCATTAAATAGTCCTAGAGGCCAAAAATAGTGAAAACTAAGTGCCTAGGGGGTATATGTATGGGTTGGGGGCATTTTCCACCCCTCTAGCCCCTTTCGTTGACTTTTGTGACCACCCAAATATCTCATTTTTACTTTAGTGCAAAAATTGGAGTTTCACCATGAGTTTGACAAATTATACTCCACCATGAAGTTTTCCTTAATGATGAGGTTAAGTTAGAAGACTCTAGAAGCCCTTAGTCAAGTGGGGAGCTATTACTTTTTGTAGGTGGTTGAGTTAGGAGCCTATTCAATGGCAGATTTGAGGGTGAAAGACTATTCACACAACCTTTAGATTTAGAGAGTAAAGTTAGGATTGAAGGAGAAGGAAGGATGGCTCTTCTCAAATTTCAGTTTGTCATAATCATTTGTGAAGGTAGGAACCTTCAAGTTTGTGTCTTCATGTTGTGTTTGATTTCTTAAAGTGTGTTGTTGCATGTGTGTGTATTCGTATGTATGATGAAAATGTTAGGGATGGGATTGCGATGGGTTTTCTTAAATGTTTTCCTTTTTTTTTTTACATTTTTTTTTTTATGGAAATTTTTAGGGTTGTACAAGTTGGCATTACTCACCCTCGAATAGGGCAGAAGTGGCCATGTACAGGAGGAGGGCTTTAGTTGGACTTCGACAATGTAGAGTCTCTTCTTATGATGAGGAGAGGGAGAGAGTAGGATGTTATGGGCCCCTACTCATCAGTACACACCATGTTTTTTTTTTGAGAAATTGAGAAGTGAAAGAACAAAATTTCTTGTGATATTAGCCTCGAAAGGGCATCTATGAAAGAATGAAAGTTCTCGTGATACTAGCCTCCAAAGGGCATCTATTATGGTGTTGTGGCTGACTTCTCCTACTTGGAAAAATCCACCTTCTCCATAGTTTGGTTCAATGATGAACCTATTGTGCAAACTTGGGATGGGAGTAAATGGGTTGAATGTGTCTTTGTGTTAAATCTGTTTGTCTCCCAGTCAGTTTCATTTTCTCCATGGTTATCTTGATGAAATTTATAGATTTCCTAGTGGCTACCTTGTTATGGAGCCAAGCGAGAATTCAGAGTAGTTGTTTCAATTCAAATGTTTGGGAGATTTCTCGTCGGGAAAATGATCCTATTGTAAAAAGTTATTGATAAACTTATTCCTGAAATGATTATGATCTCAAGTTTTCTTCCCTGGTTCTTTCTTGAGGGAGTCCTTGAATCAGATGATTGAATAAAATGACTAAGAAGTGGCTAGCCCACACATGTTGAAAAAAATTGATTATTTTCCTTTCATATGATATTCCTTATGATTCAAGTGATATGCATTTGTTTATCTATAAAAGGATGTAATGATGTTTTACCTTTTCCTACGATATTCTTATACTTCAAATTTGTATTCATTTGATTAAGGTTAATTAGATGAAATGATGATATATATAGAGTTATGCAATTCGATACCAAACTAAAAATTTGATGTTATGATTGGTACTTCATTTTGTATTTTCGTAACTATTAGGAAGTAAAATGTTCATACGTTATTGTATCAACATAAACATTAAACTCTATGTTATAATCCAACTAGGAAAAAAAAATCCCCCTTGCCATGTAAATTTAATTGCATTAAAAAATCCCACACTTTGAAAAAAAGGGGGACTTGAGAAAATTTATAATTTTAGAGCAAAAAGCTCTCTACCCTTTGTATGGGAAAACTAACTTAATCTCTTATGAATAGAGAATATTCTTTTTAGATCCCATTTAATATCTTTGATGCTTTTGTTTATAAGAAAACCATATAATTATAAAATGAAAATTAAATAAAAAAGGAGGTTGCCTATCCTAACCTATGTCTATCCTAACCACCTACTAAACTTTATTTCCTACACCCTAATCAATGCATTTAAGGGAGTGATGTCATCCCTCCACCCCCAAGGAATTTTACACACCTTCCTTTTTATTGACCCACGTGACATAGGAAAGAGGACAAGATTGCTTGGTCTAATGTTAAGTGGGGAGGTCAAAAAGGGAGTCACCCAAATCTTTGAAGACCCACCTAAAAACTTTCCTCCATGATTTCACGTGTAGTGTCCTTGCCTTGGGTGTATGCTATCATAGTGCAGACCATCACCCTTGGGTAGCGCATCCTGCACTTGGGGAAAGTGTTCGGTATTGGGGAAGAACTCCCAAGGTGAAGGAAGGGAGGGGGATATGACAAGTTTCCAAGTGGATGTAGGGCGGGTTAGGTAGGTAGGATTAGGGAGTTAGGGTAGAGGGTTTAGTTAAAGTGTTAGTAAGGTTAGCATGGGGTAATAGTGTTGATTTTAAGTAGTTTAGTTAGTAAGTTAAATTTAGTGATTAATATTTAGTTAGCTTTATAATTTATGTTTTTTTAAGGATTTAGTTAGTTAGTAATTATATTATTAAAAAGGTGTTAGATGTTAGTTTAGTGTAATGTTACTATAAGATTTGTAGAATGTTAATTGTAGTGTTTAGTATGTAGATAAATTAGTTTAAACTAAATTTGATTAGTAGTTAATAAAGGAGTTAGGAATTAGTAATAAGAGTTTAATATATTTTTATATTATATAGTTCATGTGATATGAAAGAAATTTGACTAAAGAATAATTAGATTGAAGGGTTGGAAAGGTAAGATTGTTAGAATGTTAAGGTAAGTTAGTTTGAAGATGATGTTAATTTTTAAATTATGTTTTATATAATTTATATTTGAATTTAGTGTTAGTGAATAATGCTTTCATGAAAAATGTTTGTGACCTTATTTATATATTTAATCACATTAAATGGAAAGTGTTAGATGTTAGATAGATGTAGTATGTAGTAAAGATGTTAATAATATGTTTTAAGATTTTTTTACTCTATAGTGAGCATGATTGAAAATATGTCATACCCTAACAAGGGAATCATTTTTGTAATGATTTCATAGTTATACTATGGATTTAATTATGATTTTACTAAACTCGAAGTTGCATTAGAGTTAAAATCTTTCATGTCAAAGGTTAGTATTAGTTGTTAATTGATAAACATTCTCTTAATAATTAAGTGAACGGTAGGATTGGAAATGGATTAGTTAGAAATTTTATGTTATTAGTCTTTTGTTGGGATTTAAATTTATGTGAGGATTATAGCATTAGGATAGTTTTCATTTGAATTTTAAACCTAGAAGGTGGTTAGTGGATCGGGAAGTATTATAACTCAAGTTGACTAGGTAACGTAATATGATGGGTTGGGTTATGATAGAAGATGAGTTATATGTTGTAAATAGTTTAATGATAAAATATTTTAATATTTTTTATTAGTTCTAAATAAGTTATGATGATATCCAGATTAAGTAGAGTTAATGTTTAAATGCAGAATCAGGTTCTCCTAAGGTTTGATCTAGTATAGTGTTAAAGGGGATAACATCATTGTCGACTTATGAACTTGGAAACCCTAGAATATAATTTGAATTGGAATTCATACCTTTATAAATTGAACCTAAATGTCAATCAATCAACTCATTCAACCTGAGCTAAGTGTTCATGTAACACTAGGACTTAGGGTTTCAAACCTGTGCATTGTGTTGGAATACCGACTCTACATCTTTATGATATTTATTCAAAACTCACTTTAATCCTTGGTCAAACTTTCCATAAGGGTTTCAGTATAGCATGTATTAACATAGTGGATTATTAATCTTTAAAAAAAAAAAAAATTGTTGGTGTGTATTGTCCCATTTTTTGGGCATGACAAAAATTTGGTTGAATGTGCAAGCCCTTTAATGACCTGAGTCTAGAAATTGTTGTGAATTTCAAGCCTTGCCTTTTTATTTTACCAATGTTAATTATTGCTTTTTGTAGTGTAAGCCCTTGAGATTTGTGGATAGTTAAAGCCCAAGCCATTGTTATTAGGATTTGCCTTCATGATCCCAATGTCAAAGGAACTATTGGTATGACTTTTGGATCATCTATGTTCCAAGGTGGATCATTGTAATTATCAACCCTTGTTGTAACATACAGTGGAAGCTTTAGTGGTTTTGAATCTAGGCTATAAATAATATCAGTTATTTCACCTAGTGCTCTATTTACAAGGCTTTTTTCTGTCCATATATTTTTTGTCAACATGATGTGTTTCCCTTTGCATATAAGAATTTCCTTTTCTAGTCATTCATTTGCAGTTGCATATTGTATGCTATTTGTAGTGCTTATTACTATACTCATTGCAATTAGAACGTTTAATTGTTTCAACATTTTTTGTTGTGTAGTTTGACAAGATCATTTGTAGCAAATAGATGTATTGATATATCAAATGCTTCATTTTCATTAGGAAGAATGTTTTGATTTGTGTTTGTTAGTAGGAGCTCTCAATATTTCTGTCACTTTTGTGTTTTGTATGTTCTTTAGGAGTCCTCAAAACTGTGCTTGTTGTTGATCATCACCTTGTTGTCGAAAAACTTCATCCAATGTGATAATTGTTTTGAATTGATGCCATAATGTTCTAACATTAGAGTGTGATGTGTATAGAGGTTTGTCCATCACAAGTAGTAATTGAGCAAGGTCACCAACTAAGAATATAGAAATGCCACCCAAGTAGAGTTGTTGATTTTGAGGAAATGCTCGTTGAAATCTGCTATCTATTTTTAGAAGCAATTTTGGGCCAATGAAACTTAGTTCATTGATAAGCATGTATTTTATCTAGTTTAAGTCCTCTTGAAATATGGTCAATACATGTCCTTGTAGTGGTTGCATTTTTTTTATAGGTATCGTTAGAGTTGTATGAATTATTGATGCATGTATGTAAATGTTGCATCACCTATAGGAGCTACTGTCAGTAGCATGTTCTTCTATTGGTTTTCATTACTATTTATTTCATTTCTGATTATGTTAATCAAGTATGATTTTCCTATACTAATTGTACCTTGAATTATCATGTATAGTGGTTTGTTTGATGCACATTTTTTTGTGTTTTTGGATTATTACAAATGTTGCCTATTGTTGTGATGATAGTGGATAGTTTGGTACATGCTCCTTTAGTAGAATGTTTCCATCTTCTGTATTTCTTTTATTGATATTTATAAATTGTGTTGTTGTTGCATGTAGATGTTGGGGAATTTTATTTTTTGCCCAATTGCTATTGTTATCAAAGTCACATCTTCCAAGCATGTCAAGTTCATTGATTGTAATTCTTTGTGAGGGATCCTTTTGTGACAACATTTTCCATTCATTTTGATTAAGTATTTCCTACATGTTAGCATCATTATTGGTATCATCCTCTTCCACTTCTGAAATATCTTCATGTTCTTCCTTGTGTTTGACATGTCATACTTGATATCCACTTGATTTCATGTGGGTCCAATTGTAATCACTGATTCTTTGGTTAGGCCAATGTCCATTTTTGGGTGACCGCAAGAAGTTGGGTCGCAATTCCGCCAAAGTCAGATCCACAAAATTGTACTTCTCAGAAATGGGTACCCAATTTTTTAAAAATTAGGTACCTATTTCTAAAATTATGCTTCGGGCACCCGACCCGAATTTTAAAAATTGGGTACCTGATATTTAAAAAGGATTGGGTGCCTGAGCCGCTTAACTATCGGGCACCCGCCTTTTTAAGAATCGGGTACCCGATTTGTAAAACTTTTATATAGCACTTTTTTGGCATTTTAGAGGTCATTTTCATGACCTCAAAAATGGGATCCCAATTAGAGATGCATATGGGAGCCCATTTCTCAGCCCTACCGACTACCCCCTTGCTGCTAGTTTTTGATACACAAGTATTTTAATATGTTTTATACTATTTTACTCTTTTTTTTTCAATTTTCAATTTAATATGTATGTTAATTTATTGTTTTTTCACTTTTCATATGTACGTAAAATTGTAAATTTACATTGTTAATGAACTTAAATGTTTAAATTTTTGTATTTGTTAATTAAAATATAGTTTCGTAAATGTTTATTTAAAAAATTATTATTTTAGATGTTTTGAAATGTATTTAGTTTATGTATTTATTACAATGTTGAATGATTAGATTAGATGTAAATTTATTGTTTAAACATGTAATTCTACAAATAAATATAACCTCGACCTAAAACCATATAACCTCGACCTTGTTTTAACTATAACCTCGACCTAAATTTATTGTTTAAACTATAATCTCAACCTAACCATATAAAAAAAACCCTAAACATATTATAAAATACTTAATCACATAACAGCCGGCCAAGGGATCCAAACAAAAAACTTATAGTATTTAAAATGATTTTACTTAAATTGTATTGTACTTTGTTTCATGGATCGAAAATGGATGATGTAAACTATTTTATAAATGTATATTCTTTTAGCCTTTCATACCCTGTGACATGTACAGTGGATGATTGTGCATTCTGAATTAATTTGCCAAGTGGCATTCGGAACAAATGTATATAAATTATTTAAATGGATTGAACAGAAGTAGTTAATATGAACTTTCATGTGGACACGTTATTTATTTTACTTTTAGTAGTTTATAATTATTTAAAAATGAAATGTAAATGTGCTCATTAAGGAATGCAATCTCTTATATTTTTTATAAATGTAGATTATTGTGTGTATGTTATTGCTTGCTTGGTAAAACTTTTGATTAGTTCTTTGGATCCCTTAGCTGGGTGTCATTTAGGATTAGTTCTATAATGTCAATTTGTATTGAATTTAACTCTAATCATAACCCTTACTATCATCTTAACCTAAGTAATCTTAATTTGCTAAAACCTACACCAGGTAATATATAAATAATTAAACAACTTTCCTATCTTACCTTGAGTACTAATTTTATAAATGTCAAACCCTAAGATTGAAAGGTAACCCTGGCCCTTAACTAATTAATATTATACTTATAAACCAAATTGAATTAAACCATGATCATAAACCTAATTATATATCCCAACTTAAGAGTAGAAACCTTGAATTTAACCTTAAAAATCCTTTACCCAACCATTAACCAAATTGAACCATTACCCTAGAAGATTGAACCAAGTTAAACGTTGACCTTAAGACTAAACCAAATCACCCTAAACTAGAACTCAATAATATATTGAACACTTTAAAACAAAATTCAAACCTAACTTTTTTCAATTAATGTTGGTTTTTAATCTAAAAGCTCTAACTATAATTCTATATCTAAAACCAAATTTAGCACTTTAAAACTTAATTCAATTTATTAAGTCTTGTCCTAATTGAAACCTAAGCATGTAAACCTAATCAAACAATACAAACCAAATTGAACCCTAATCCTAAAACTAATTAAACATTGATATCAAGGTCTCAAAATGATACATCAAAAAACAATTAGAAGAGACTTGAATGAATCAGGCATCTAATTAAGTAACCCTCCCTGACCAGCAAGAGGTGGAGGTGTCCACATCAGTGCAAGTATGAGCCCAGACTAGACCCTTAGATGGGTAGCCTAAATGTTTATTACCTTTGCAGAATGGAAGGCCACATAACAAAATATTTCCTTATTCTATAAAAAGAAATACCCACCTCCTAGTGATATATATAGTAAGATCTTTTTCCTAATTTTACTATCAATTTTTTTGGTTAGAAGACGATGATAGTTCAAAATGATTTAGAAGATAGGGATAAAATGAGAACCATCATTCCTAGAATGAAGATGCATTATTCCAAGTGATAAACGCATTTCTATCATAAATAAACTCCTCCATCCAAAAAATTAGTAATGAGAAATCCCTACATCAAGTAATCAATGGAGGGCTCATAAAATTGATCAAGTGATCAACAGAGGGCTCATAAAATCCCTAGGTCAAGTAATCAATTGATCCCCAAGGGGAGATAAGAATCTCATTAAAAATTAGAGACAGGACACTCCTAAATGCGTATCATACAAAATAATTATTGCCAAGGTCTTAGCAGATCATTAACCCTACACAAAAGTGTTTTGTTAAGGGTATTTATGCATATTGGAGAACTTGATAACCTATTGGAAGACTTTGGATTGAGAAACGTTTCTAGGATAGAGTGTAGGCATGCTCAAGTAATTGATTATGAAAATGTCTACAAAAGGGTGGAATGGAGTTTCACTATGATGATGTTGCAAGCCCTCCATCCAATATTAAATGTCAAATGGTGTCCTCTCTTATGATTGGTGTCAAGGTTTTAGTAAAGAAATTAATGAGATTAGATCATAATTTTTAGGACTCTCTAGATCAATTATGAAAGGGTGTCCTCTTGCATCCTCTTTATTTTTTATTGTTGAACATTGACTCATTACATTATCTCCTTAGAGATAACCAATTGTCTCTAAAAGTTAGAGGATCTACTCTCCAAATAATTAATAAGTATCTAATGTACATAGTTTGTTGATAATATATTTGTATTCTTTTTAAGCTAGAAGAGTGCAACACGAGTCATTTAATGATCAAATTGGACCTCTTTTCTTTGTATCTGGTAGTAAGATTTATGTCTCTACATCTATCTTATTGGGGATAAATATTGAGTCCCCTACCTTGTGTAGTAAATATGGTATTGGATGGAGATTTCATAATTAAGTGGTTAGGTACCTAGGGATCCCATTTGTAGTAAACCCTAACATATAAATGAAATGTGTCTTTATATCAACAAGAAAATCTTTGGAAAACTCAACAACTAGAACTCTAATTATCTCACTTTGGTTGGTAGAATTCAAGTATGTTAAAAGATTCTCTCCTTGAATATTGGGTGTAAGTTTTTCTTCTTGCTGCTCATTTTATTTAAATCAGTTTGGTCTTCCATATAAATCTGTTAGGACCATTTTGTGGATAGCCAAGGGATTACTTTGGCAATAAAATGGATAGCCAAAGCTTCATAAGGTAATGAATTATGGATTATGATTAGAATTAGGATTATTATACATGGTTAGGGATAGGGTTCACATGTAAATTAGTTCATTACCTGACATGATCTACACTTATAAGTTTGCAAGAAGGTTTTCAACTTGGTGCCATACTTTATTTTTGAGATCTTCTGAAATTGCTTTTGTAAGAGATGTTTATCTCAATACCTGTATATGTACATAATATGATGGTGCTTCCCCATACATATATACTCAATATACTTTACACATTATATGCAACTTCTTATATTTTCACCTTTATATCTTTTCCCCCTTTCTAATGTAAATGCCAAAGGTGAATTTTACATGGTTATTCCAAAATGTGACAAGAAGTCAGAACATACCTTTAGAATTAGTGCCATTGTCTTGTCCCAGTTTTCTTGTAACATCTTGTTTGTGTGCACTGTAATCTAAACTTTTGCTGATAATTCTATCATCTGATCAACAATGGAGAAATTGTTAGCATGTGCTCTATGACATGAGTGCTTTTGACACCTTTCTAGAGAATATTTTTTATTAGCCAACTACTTTTTGTAGAACTTCATATGACCAGGTTTACAACAATAATGCATGAGTTAAGTTTTAGATTTTGATTCTTTGAAGAATCATGAAGTTTTCTGTATCCTTTCTATATAGTAGAATTGTCCCCTCATTCCCAAAAGCCCCAAAATTCCCCTCATCCCTAGGTGACTTAGTTAATGGGGATGCCTATTTTAAGTGTTGAGATTTGTACTTGAGCATTTTTGACACCTTTCCAAGAATAATTTTTGATCAGCCAACTGCTTTTTGTAGAATTTCATATGACCTACTTTACAACAATAATGTCATGTGATAGATTTTAGATTCTTTGAAGAATTGTGAAGTTTGTTCTATCCTTTCTATATATATATAGCATAATTGTCTTTACCTTTGTCCTTGGTATTTAATTTTTTTTCATGTTGGATGTGTCATTGTTGATAGAAAACTACTTATGTTAAAAAGCAGATAATAGTTAGGATTCAAACTACAATCATAAATATTTTTTAATCAATTCATAATTCTATCTCTAAGCTTTCATTAGATAATTGTAACCTTAACTCTCATCTTAGGACCTTAATAAATATCCGATACAGGTAAATATAATTGTAACTAAAACCATAATCCTAGGTAAGTTCCCTAACATTAAAGGATCGCAATCATTATAATAATCTTAAGCTTAGCCATCATGAAAACTGTTAACATAACAAAAGTGTAAACCATAACCTTGTCATAATCTTAACTTTGTTTCATCCTGAGACATGAACATGTATAATCCATAATGAGTTCATACTTAAAAATATAGTATTTAATGTTTAATTTGACTTAAGTGTTTAACTTTATTTATAATTTAATTGATATAATTTTAATAAAGATATGCGCATTTATATAGATCGAGTTGATAAATTTTAGATTTAAATTTTATTAAATAGTAATTTTGTCATACATGTATTATGTTGTGATGTATTTTTGATGTGTTTTATGTTTTATGTTGTTTAAATATATATGCAGATTATATTTGATGGACCCACCGCCACCCCCCTCCCCCTCCCATACCCCACCTCTGCCACCTCCATCTCCACCTCCACCTCCACCCCCACCCACACCTCCACCACCCACCACTGATGAGCTCCGTGAGACCATGAGGCGTAACCTCAACGACCTCATGAGTGATATAGAGGCTATCCGACATGAGAGGCACCCCCCCTCACCTACTACGTCTTGCAGATAGCATGCAAGGCGTGGTTGACTCCATTCATCATTTTGATTTAGACATCGATTCATTTAGATCATGGAGGGAAAGCATGTGTGCCTTCTACTCTGATGGCTTATCATATAGAGAGGTTTATAACCTACATATAGGTAAAGGAAATTTTCAACATTATTTTGTAAACCCTAAGACGGGTGAACCAATTAGTGAGAAGAAGCCTCGCATTTCCATTAGGTGGGGTACACATCTGCGCATAGCAGCACATTTTTGGGAGCGGTGGTGGATGATATTTGACCATCCACCACACGCTAATCATGAGGTGCTCATGTACTTCCTTAGGAATTTATGGGCTGAGTTTGAGTTGGGTTTGAAACCCAACTATTTTGATATGAAAGCATTTCAAGGGGTTGGTAGAGGGATGCCTCAGGATAGGCCTAGGGCAAAGTTGAGTGACAGAACGAGAAATCGCAGGCGAGCTGAGCCCCTTGTACCTCTTCCTACGCCTGTTGTGCCTACTCCTCACCATCATCATGTGATTTCATCTACTTTTACCCATTTGAGTGCCCTTTCAAGCAATTTAGTACAACAGTGGACGCAGGCGGTACATGCTCCTCCACTTGGACATGTTTGTACTAGCTGTGGAGGCATATGCACAGGCCCCCAGAGTGATCCTAGTGCAACACATGATGGCCATTATGCTGAGGGTGCAGATTTTGATGATGATGTATACACTTCCTGTGGTGATGGTAGTGACGAGATAAACGTGTCATCATTTGTTGACCTCATGCAGCAGGGAGAGCCTGAAGAGAGTCAAGAGCAGCAGGTAAAATTTTAATTTCAATATAAATATAAAGTGCACATAATTATTTACTTTCTACATATATGTGTAATTGTATTAACTATATTAATTTGTACTTTTCAAATAACAGAGGATGGATGACACTTCCTCCTAGGAAGCAGTATAGTCTTTTTCTGAAACCTACAGATGTTGGCATCCCTTATACGGTATGTACTTTGAATTACATTGTAAAAATGTACAATCAAATTCAAATTTAATAGCATGTGCTCATATGTTCCTTTTATTTGATTTTGTAGGGGTTGTCTGCATCTACATATATTGATGTTAGTACAAGTCCTACTCCAATTACCACTGAGGCACATCCTCAAATACATGCGGTATGAACTTTTGACTGAAGACAAATAATTTGTATTATTTTTATGTATGTAGATTATTATTAACTTGTAATTTGAAAAATTTTGACTCACATGTATATATATTTTATGTGTTTTGATTTTACGAACAGGAGCATGGATATCATACTCATCCATACAGGCCTCGGTATAGTCTATTTTTGACTCCATCCTATGATTATCATGCTAGCATACCTGTAGACACATCTATGACATTGGCTACCACTCAGGTATGATATATACATTATATATACATGTTTAATTTATAGTGTATAAAAAATGTAGTGTACAAATTATGTACTTTGTAATTATATTCATGCATATTTAATTTTGACTAAACGTTTATGTATCCATAATTTTAGGAGTACGTCACCACGAGTGTTGCTAAGAGCATAGGACTTAGCCAGATGGAGGTACCTACATCGTCATCTGAGGTCAGTATTGTGATTTATGTAAATAATGTATAGTTCATTATGCTCTAAAATCAAATTTAAAAAATGTATGTATTGTAAATTACAGGACCTCACCACTGCTGCATTTGGTAGTTTTGACAGTGTGCCTCCTCCCGTTACTGAGGGACACCCATCTCATGTGATATAATTTATTTTATTATGTAGTGAATATTTAATTTATTTGCAAGCTAGATTTTGAGACCCATTTCAATTAAGCAAGTACATGATGAGACGTGCCTTCTGTTACACAGGGTGATACATCTACCTCACAGGGTGTCCGACATGACGAGACAACTCATATTACACATGATGATCCATCTGAATCCTCTTCACGTGGAGCAAAGAGGACATTTGATCAGATAGATTAGGTCTTGTTGGTACCTATAGATTGTGTTTTTATGATGTATATATATATTATTTATGATGTATGTACACTTTGTGTTAGGATAGTTAAAACAATATGTTAGACCATGTATTTTTTCACTTCATAGATCATGTTATGATGTATGTTAGACCATGTACTATTTTTTTACGATTTCTTATCATGCTTGTGTATGTAGTACATATATTACTATGTTTCACCATGTTTTAAGTATATTCAAACCATTTTCTTTATTCTGACATCTTTTATTCATGAACATATGACAAATTTTGTAAGTATATATGCAAGATGAACAATAATTTTAATTATCTATAGAGAATTATTGGATAAATATCACATCAAATTTATGCATTGAGATAATTCATACAAATAAAATTGACCTACTCGATTAAAAAATGTATTGATAACGTACCTAACAATGTATCATAAGTGATCTTAATGTGTTGTTTGGTAATCTAAGATTCATTATCACCTAATAAGACCTATTATGTGGTAGTAAACATATGAATACCTATCATAATGTATAACAGACATAATGACTTATTAGGACTCCCATGTCCCCTTAAGACACACATGTATGGATAGCGTACCTAACAATGTGCATCATGTAAGTGATCTTAATGTGTTGTTTGGTAATGAAAGATATAATCAATACAATGAATACAATGAGTAATGATCTTTAAATTATCATGTGCAAGTCACTTGTTTTTAATATTACAATCAATAACTTAATTTGAAACTTCAAACAAACATTAATTTAAACATGCTTGAATGTAAAAGTAATAGAACAAAATAGGAGGTCATTACTTAAATTGACAATTAATTTATAACAATTTATCAAGTGCACATACCTTTAACTTTCAAATAGAAGTAAACTCTCATTTTTGAATTATTCTGTACAACATATTTCAAAATATATGTAAGACAATGTCAATGATATATTTATAGTTCACTAAACTCATTTGAAACATAAAATTGGTTGAACGCATCTCTTCAAATGAGGTCCTATAAAATAAAAATGTAAAACAAAAACACACATGTTAATAAACACATAAATTAATATTCAAGGTATCTGAATTATGTAAATATATATGTGTAATTTGTATGTACTTACTATGTGAAATTGCACAAGATGTTGATGTTCGATCCACTTTAACACTTAAATTTACATAAATTGTAATTGAGACCTGAATAAGAGGTACATAAGTTCTCTAAATTGGTATTGACAACACAAACATACATGTAATTAAATTATATAAGTACATATATATATAAATAATACAATAATGAAAAAACTTACATGTGTTTGATTTAAATGTAGTCATCCCACTGTACCATCTGCATTCTCTCTCTTTTGCAATGCATCTATGATTGTCTCGTGCTCATCCATTGAAATTGTCCATAATACCTTATTGGCGGGTCTCCCTTTGTACCTTTCTAATTTGATATTTGTTGCCACAACCAAATGAGAATAGTGTAAAATCTTCTTTTCGGTTTGGTAGTCTTCAAATGATGGCAAACCATTTCTTCTTGTTAGGTATCTACGTAGCCAGGTGCCAGCTACAACAACAGACCTGATTGGATACTCAAAACCATCATCATCTACTTGATGACATGTCATTTTTTTCTTAGGTTCCACACATCTAGCTAGCCAATACTCAGTCTGTTCATCATTATCACTAGGTGCAATAACAACATAAACATGTCCTACAAGATAAGATAAAGTATAGAAACACTTTAATCACTCGTGTACATATGCAAATTATATAAATTGAAGCATGAGATCGCAAAAAAATCTAATTAAATTGTGCATACCAGGTTCTATGAGGTTTGAAATATGATCATAGTCTTCTGATGCAAAAGTAACATTCTGGCCTTCATTTATTATATCATCTTCAAAATGCGTGTCAGTAGGTGCTAATGATCTTTGTTTCCAATCTTCAACCCATTCTATATTCTCACATTCTTCCCATTCACTTGCAAGACAAAATTGACAAAAACAAGCAAGCTCCCTAATCCATATAGTCCAAGTGTTAGAATATGAACTCCTAAATGAATGCCATTTAGCTGAACCACTAATTGTATCACAATCATATCTTCAAGGGATATTATTTTCTTCAACTAGGCAGAAGAAACATTTGATTGTAGAGTTTTGACTTGATCCCGTTTATAAATATTTGTTACACCATTCGACAATCTCATGTGCATTTTTGAATTTAGCTCTTTCCTCAAATTTTAATTTCTCTTTACTAAGGGCTCTCTTCACACATGCACCAGCACCATCACGTTCTCCTTTACCATGTCCAGCCTCAAAAAAACTCCACACAAGTTGGATGCTAGTTTGCTTATGTGTCCTACTCAACCAATAGAACATTCTAGCATTCTTGAATTTTCTTGTACAATTATCTAACCATATCCAATGTTTTGTCATTTGAATTTGTCTCTCTTTTAAATTATCGTAAAAGACCTTGAAACAATATTGGACAAACTCAGATGAATGGAGTTTATTATCACTTAAATAAAAATGGTACTCTCTCAATATTTTTCGATCCTCCTCTGTACTATCAAGTGCATGCCTATAAACTATATGAACATAAATTGTTACTTGCACTGAATTGTAATATTGTGGTTGCACCTCTTCTTGCGGTGCAAGCATGTAGTTCTCTGCAAAGTCAACAACTGAAAGTATAGTACCAATTGGAAATGTATTCTTACATATGCGAAATTCTCCATCAAGCCATCTAGAATATTGAGAGTGTTTAACATATTTTGGTATGATCACACTCTTAAATTCATCCATAAATGCATGACAACTAACTTTATCTATAACTAGATCACACCTTCTTCCAAACTTCCCATCCTTCAATGGATATTCAATAGTTTTGAATCTTTTTACCTCAACTAATTGTAGTCCAAAAGTAGTCAAAGCATTTTCATGCAAACATTCACCTAAAAAAGAAAGATTGCCACACATATCACATGTTATAGAAAGACATCCATTGAAAAAAAAGTATTGATCATTAGGTGGCTTACAAAACAAACCTGATATGAAATCTTTTATAGTTTGAGGTGGTATTTTTATACCACATTCTTGCAATATTTCTTTACTATGCATGGTACCATGTATAGATTGAAATACATCATAATGGTAACGAAATTGAATATGAGTTTTACAACAACATGGGATTCTTTCCTTGTTAATCCTTACATACCATGGTTTATACTTTTCAAAAGATCTTTGACTAATGGTAATATTTAATACCTTACCATATACAAATTTTTAAAACAATTTAGTTTGAGTCATGTCCAAAAGGTGTTTAGGATGTGGATCACGTATTTTTGACCCAATTCTCAATTTAAGAACATCTCTTGAATTAGGTGATACTCTTGTATTATCATGCCAAAAATTTTCAATCAAACTTTTGATTTCACTAGTAAGTTTCATATCACATCTCGGGAGTCTACCACTAGAAGTCCATAAAATATTTTTTGGATCACATTCAAAGTTAACACTTCTCTTTACAGCTCTTTCTAAAGTCTTACGATTCACATTAAGATATCCACTTATGTTGGTAATCAATCTTTTTTCAGATGTTGATTTGTTAACTAAAGTTGTTGTTATTGCTCGTTGCGCTGCATTCTTATCTTTAGACCGACTTCTCTTTTCGATAACATCAAAGGCACTAGCAACAGTGGATACAACTTGTTTTAAAGACTCATTTTTATTCTTGGGTTTTGCATACATTCCCAACCTTCTCATTACTTTTCGCATTTTAGACATTTTAATTAGTTGCAACATTAGCTGACATTGAAACCCAAATTTCTTATTATAAAAAAAATGCCTATACAATCTATTAGCATGTGTCCTAATTTGTCTCCATGAAACCAATCCCTCAAGCTTATCTAACACATCATTAGGAATATGAAAATTATGTTCAGACACTTTACTATCATCCTGACATGTTTGTTCAGTAGTTGGTGTTTCTATGTCTACATTCATGCAATTTTTATTTTCAGACACTTTACTATTTTCACTGTTATTTGGGATTTGAGTATCATTTTCAAATTTTATTGGCATTTCTTTTGGGGCAGGCATTTCAATTGGAGTATTTTGTGCATGATCGTTTGACAATTGCTTCTCATGAAGAAAATCTAAATCGTTTAAATTGTAACCTGCTTCTAAAAAATCACCAATTTCATCACGAGAGAAAATTTGAGGGTTTGGAGACACACTTGTATTGAACGCATAATTAGAATGTGCACTTGAATTTTCTTGTATTGGGTTCTCTTCTTTGACTTCTTCATCCATCGTGGTGTCTTCAATGTCTTTCTCCTTTGAAACATTGTTCAAGTCTCTAATTCTCTGTTTTCTCTCTCGTTGATGTTGTGCTTCATTCTCTTTATTTGCTGCAATCTCCTCATCTATCAAAACTCTTTCTTTTTTCTTTCTTCGTTGTTTTGATCCTATGTTTGCACCAGTTTTGAATTTGACTCAGTAGCCTACAAATTGTATAAGAGGACAAGAAAATAGAATAAGTGTGACGAAATTCAGTGTTGCAGGTCAAAATTGTTGTTCAATCATTTCAATCATTGAAATTGGGTCGGTGGGGCAACTTTTGGGACCCAACGGGTACATCAGAAATGGGTACCCGATTTCTTAAAAATTGGGCACCTGGTTTTTTTAAAACTCGGGTACCCGTTTACAAATTGGGTACCCGATTTTTAAAAAATTGAGTGCCCAATTTTTAAAAAGTTCGTATAACAGTTTGAAGAAATCGAGCACCCGATTTTTGAATTACAAATCAGGCGCTTGATTCGTGAGACATGAGCGGGAATTTGGCATGGCTCCCAAATTTTGCATGGGGTTTTTCCTTGGGGAAAGGCATGGCATAGGCTTGGTCCCACCAAGCCATGCCTTTGTACTCCTTTTTTTTTCTAACGCATTTAATCGACAATTTCTGATATTGTCATAATTTTTTTATAGTCATTCCTATTGAATTTTTTGACGAGACAAAAACCCATTATAGGTCTTGCTGTTCTGATTTCAAAAATATGAATTTTATAGTGTTATTAGTTTATTTTCTATTTTTCCATTATT
The DNA here is from genome assembly GCA_028749045.1 of Cupressus sempervirens. NCBI lineage: Eukaryota > Viridiplantae > Streptophyta > Pinopsida > Cupressales > Cupressaceae > Cupressus > Cupressus sempervirens. Next base: position 384,086,977 of record CM053784.1, read on the forward strand.
TATTAATCAAAACTATCTCCTAAATGTTAAAAAGTGACATTTACTAAAACTTTAATAACTTTTTTATTTTATAATTTTTCTTAAATTAATTAATATGTCATCAATCTACGTACAATTCTTTTGATGTTAAAATTTTTTTTTTGAAAAAAGTGAGATTTTGATCAAATTATGTGGTTCATACACGAGAGGTTTTAAAATTCACCTTTATAGCCAATTAATAATAAAAAATTTATTCAATAAAAAATTAAAAAAAAATATTGTCATCAATCTTAGGTGTATTAGGTAACTCCCTTTAAAAGGATTTGCAAAAATTCATTTATTTGTGTCAAACTATGGTGTTCGTACACGAGCATGGTATGGTCCTGAAATAGGCATTTTGAAAAAGTGGTTTTTAAAGATCCATACCAAAAAAATAATCTATCATATGGGTGCACAAATAAATTACATATTCAAAAACTAGATTCCGAACACTAAAAATTTTATTTCTAGAGTTTTTTAATATTTAATCTCTAAATATCTCAAATTTTGACATCAATTGACAAAAAATTTCAAAAACAGGAAAAACACTTCCACTTTTTGGCCAAAAGTGAGACCCAACTTCTTGCACTGACCCTTCTATATCTTGAAAATGCTTGTACAATATGAGCTCACTCCAGTAGAATACTTCAAAATTTTTAGAGTCAAAATGTGGAATTGTATTAAATCTTGGATAATCATTGACAAAAATGCTTGGATGATTCTTTTTCTCCATTTTTTCTTTCTAACCATATGTAATATGTTGTAGATTTTAATTATTTGAAGAACATTAATCTAATAGGAGTATTAGTTGAATAGCCTAATCCGTATAGTATCTTATTGTTCGAATTATTTAATTTTTATTTGTAATCTTTAAAAAATTACTTATAACATAATTCTAATGTTATAAGACTATATATATATATATATATATATATATATATATAGACACACATATATATGTATATATGTAGATATATATACATAGATATATATATAGACACACATATATATGTATATATGTAGATATATATACATATATATACATATATATATATATATATGTATATGTATATATATCTACATATATATACTTATATATATATATATGTATATGTATATATATCTACATATATATATATATATATATATATATATATATATATATATATATATATATATATATGTAGATATATATACATATACATATATATATATATATGTATATATATGTAGATATATATACATATACATATATATATGTATATGTATATATATACATATATATATGTATATGTATATATATACATATAATATATGTATATGTATATATATACATATATATATATGTATATATATACATATATATATATGTATATGTATATATATATATGTATATATATATATCTACATACATATACATATATATATATATGTGTGATATGTATATACATATATATATATATATATATATATATATATATATGTATATACATATATATATATGTATATACATATATATATATGTATATACATATATATATATATGTATATACATATATATATATATATGTATATACATATATGTGTGTGTGTGTGTGTGTGTGTGTGTGTATTCATCTTTGACTTCAAAATTGGTAGTGGATAGTGGTAGTTTTCAAGATAAAAATATTGTTTTGTAGCAATTTCCAAATTTTAATATTTTTATAAACTAGTAGAGTGCCAAATTCTACAAAAATCTATAGATTTAATTAAAATTAGTGTACTTGTACTTTTGTCTATGAAGTTAATGTTTCTTAAAATTCAATAAAGATTTACTTATTTTGTAAAGTAAAATTTAGGATCTTTTTCAATAATCTGAATGTTTCACAATACCTAAATATAAAATGTGTCAAAATAGTATGAAGAGAAAGCATGACTATAATTCAAGTCTTAATTACCTATTTATAGAATTATAAAATTTACTCTCTAGATAGTGTTTTTTTCATTATTTTAATTACAAATGTCATTATATAGGTCTGAATACATTTAATTTTCTTTAAAAGCTCTCCAATTAGTCAAATACTATTGTATAATTTTTCTCAAGCCTTCCTATAGAAATATTAATACATTTTGACATCTTAATTAATAAAGGGATGAATGACTTTATATTTAGAGCATTTTATTTTCAAAATAAAATTAGAAAAACCATTTCCATTATCAGATAATATGTTACTCACTAGACAAATGTCTACGCTAAGCTCTGTCACTTCCTCTTCCAACCGGCTACTTATGCTTGAAAAAACTATTAATCAAAGAATTGTAAAATGTCTGTCAGAAATTCACACACATAAGGAAAACAATGATTCCAAAAAAAATTTGATAAATTGTTTATGAAATCATTATTTCATGAAAAAGTGATTTTTGATAAGTTAGAATAAAATATTGATGACTTAAATTATTTTTCCAACTATAAAATTAATTTGAACTATCTATGACTTAAATTATTTTTCCAACTATAAAATTAATCTGAACTATCTATGACTTAAACTATTTTTCCAACTATAAAATTAATCTGAACTATCTATGACTTAAATTATTTTTCCAAATATAAAATTAATCTGAACTATCTCAGACAAGGGAATGTATTTAATAAGAAATTTTAAATCTAGTTTAATTTTTATGGTTACTACTACCTAATTTAGATCGTCTGTTGTAGTTCATTCTTCATTTATTTGGAAACAAACAAATAGGAAAAATAAAAAGTTGAAGCACAGATAACTCAATTCATCCTATGGGTGAATGCACAAAGTTGGGCCGCAATTTCGCGGAAGTCAAATCTGCAAAATGAGACCTCTTAAAAACGGGTACTCGATTTTAAAAAACGGGCACCTGTTTTTGGCTCGGGTGCCCGACCCTAACTTTAAAAAATGGGCAACCGCTATTTTTAAAAATTGGGTACCCATTTTTTATTTTCAAAAAACAAGTACTCGTTTCTCAAAAAATTAAAAATTTGAATTTTTAAGAAATGAGCACCCATTTTTTTTATTAAAAAAATGGGTACCTATTTTTTAAAAATTGGGTACTCATTTTTTAAAAATCGGGTACCCATTTTTTAAAAGTAAAAAATGGGTACCCGTTTCTTAAAAATTCAATTTTTTAAGTTTTCAATAGATTTTACATGCCGCTTTTAGGTTTTCAAAACGAGTACCCATTTTTTGAAATTCAAATAACGAGTGCCCGTTTTTTACAACATGAGGCGGGATTTTTTTTCCTGCCTTGGATTTTGGTTTGGGACATGCTTGCTGAGACCAAGCCTAGGCCTTGGCCTCTCAAGATTTGGCTAAGGCATTGAACTGACAAATTCATGCCTTGCCATAATTTTTAGAGGGTCTTCCCGATCAAATTTTTTTACGAAACAAAAACCCATTAGAGCTCTCACTGTCCTGATTTCAGAAATATAAATTTTATAGAGTTATGATTTTATTTACTATTTTTTTTTTTTTTTAATCAAAGGTGGTACCTAAATGTAAAATAGCAACATTCACTAAAACTTTAATAACTTTTTTATTTTATATTTTTTCTTAAATTAATGTATATGTCATCAATCTACATTCAATTCTTTTGAAGTTATTAAAAAAAAATTTGAAAAAAGTAAAATTTTGATCAAATTATGGTGTCCGTACACGAGAGATTTTAAAATTTTCCTTTATAGCCAATTAAAAATTAATAATAATAAAAAATATTCATTAAAAAAATTTAAGAAAAATATTCTCATCAATCTTTGGTGTGTTAGGTAACTCCATTTAAAAGGATTCGCAAAAAATCATTCATTTGTGTCAAATTATGGTGTCCGTACACGAGCATGGTATGGTCCTGAAACAGGCATTTTGAAAAAGTGGTTTTTAAATATCCATACCAAAAAAATTCTATCATATGGGTATACAAATAAATTACATATTCAAAAAGAAGATTCCGGGCATTACAATTTTTATTTCTGAAGTTTTTAAATTTTTAATCTCTAAATGGCTCAAATTTTGGCATCAATCGACAAAATATTTCAAAAATAGGAAAAACATTTCCACTTTTTGGCCAAAAGTGAGACCCAACTTCTTGCACTGACCCCTATGTTTCAATCACAAAGTCTTCAGTGGCCTTGTCAATGTGCTATCATATGGTTATTTTTTAACTCTTATCATACTTTGTTCTATCACCATTCTATGTCTTAATACTTATTAGTATTTTAGGGTTTACAATTACTTCATGGCAAAAACAACAATGTCGAGGAAGAAGGTATATTATGTTTTAAGGTAACACAACAAATTTTTGGATTTTAAACTTCATTTACATCAAATTGTATTTATACATCAAACTATTTAGAATAGATTGTACTGTCAATTTATTTTATATTATTCCATAAGATATATTGTTACTATTAGTGGCTTTCTTTAGGAGATGTGTCAGCATGGAGGGCCTTAGTTTTGTGAAGAGATTCATCGACATAGTCTTCATCCTAGCCAAGTCTTCTACATAAGATATTTTTAATTTTTTACTTTCTTACCAAGAATGTATGTTAAACGTCCCTTGTTTAGTGCTTTGTTTGGTTGGAGATGCATAGGGATACTACCATTATCATTTATGTTCTTAAAATTCATGCAGGGTATCAATTCGAAAAATCATTGCCTAACAAAAATTTTAATGCTTTGAAGAAAATGGAACAATGGAGAGCTTGAAAATGTAAGGAAGAATTATTTTCCTACCTTTCCTGGTATTAGTTTTATGTCTTTGCCTATGTTGTGGTAATTATGGTGCAAACAAAATGTAAATTAATAAAAATTCAATACACATGTCAATAATTAATACAAAATAAATACAACAATAATTCCAAATACCAACCAAATAAATAGTTTATAAAAACAACGCTCATGAAATCTTGCTATGCCCTTTATTTTTTGAGCCACACTATGATAGTTATGTTGCAGGGCCTTGTAAATCAAAGGAATTTCATATGTGCATATACATGATAAGAACACATTTAAAATTCAAAAAACATAATTTTTTTTTGCTGACAAATAAGCAAATAACTAGATGAACTATACAAACCAAAGGTCAAGATATTATTTTGGGACAAGGAGGAGTGATATTTCTGTACAATTTAGAGAATAACAAAATTGGTCATAGCTCCCTTCTAAGCAAGAATAGAAACATAAAATCACAGTCTTAAAGATTTATCCACCAAGATTACTCACAACAAAGAACTACCTCAAATACAACCTTTGAAGATTCAAACAACTTAGGCAAACAAAAAAAAGAAATGCTACCATTGACAAAGAGAAAGAGAAATTCAAAGTGTGAGAACCTAGTAAATTTGATGGATGCTAAACTTCCTTCAATCTTTCCTCATGTTTTCCACTCTCCAGCCACTTCCAAAGAGTCATGGCCAATACCCTACGCCACCTTTTAATTTTTAGAACAAGTTAATAATGCATATACTAAGAAAAATGGCAATTATAATGGGAAGGTAATAGAAACTACTTGATAGAATAGCTATGTAAATTCATGCAAGGTATCAATTCAGTAGAAGGCCTGCTTGACTTATCTAAGAAACCAGAACAGATATCTTGTTGAGGGTAAAGAACCAAGCAACATTTGAACTATTTATCATTCAAGTAAAGCTCAATATAAATAACAAAAATCTGATTGAAAAGCTTAAATAAGGAGGATTATCAAAAAATTGTTACTACATGCACAACAAAAGAGCATGCAAAAGATGGAAATAGTTTTATGTACCTACATTCATTTTACTTAATCGCAAGGCATTCACATTGAGGGCGGTGTGGACTAATTTTAGCTCATTTTCATTGGATCCACTAACCCCAATTTTCGTAGTTTCCTATCACTAGTAAAGTCTAATTTATAATTGATAATAAATTACTTCTTTGATATCCATCTGACTTATCCAATATCCATTTGACAATTTTCAGGCATGTGACAACTTTCAAGCTATTGTGTGCCACAATAAAAAATGCCTATAGGCTTAACAAGGATCTTATGTGATGATTTTTTAATCTTTTATACAATTATTTATCAATTTTTTTTGGCTTGATTGCTATTTTTAAAAGCATTTCAACTATTTGTTTAGTGGTTGCTCTCTCATATTAACTTCCTAGATTTATACGTGTGCATATCTATTTGTATATCTATCTTTATTTATCTATGGATGATGAAATCTTAATGAAGGATATGGTTTCGTAATTTTAATAAAATAAATTAACAATAATATTTTTCTTACTTTTAGTCTTGATTGCTAATTTTTCTTTTTAATAATAATATTATATTTTAACATATAGTCCAAATAAAAATAGTGTAGTTCTAGCTAATAGTGCTAAAGCTACATCTATCATATTAATTTTATTTTGAAAGACAAAAATTAACAAATAAGAAAGTACAAATTACTTATAAAATTTACAATTAGAATTAAATTTTTAAAAAATTGATCATCAAACATTTTCATATAATCAAATCAAATATATTATTATTCTAATTCATTAAGAACTTAAATTTAAACATAAATAAAATATTTCAACCACTACACCATACAACTGCTTTTTATTAGAATGTGTTTTGTTATGTTATAAGACTCGATACATTCTATCCTAATATTCATCTCTATCTCAATGATAATAATAAGAATTAAGATAACACAATTTACTAATTTCAAACAGTGGGATTTAATAATGTATGATTAATAATTCTTGGTTGGAAATTTTCTTTAAAAATGAATTTCCCTCTAAATTTTGTTGAACAAAAAGAAATTTAATGGATAGGCATGGTGAAGACATTTGAATGTGCAAGGGTTAAGTCAATAACCTTCTATACATTTTATGAAGTTCTTGAATAATTATTCATAAACTCTCCCTATCTACTTCTCTACTACCTTCTTTATATATCTCTTTTATTCACACACATAAACACTCCTTTCTCCTTCCCTATATCTATCTTCTCTTACCCCTATTAAGCTTTCTCTTCTATGCAACTATATCCTATTTCTCTTTGATATGGTCTATCTATTTATTATGTCTATCTATCTACCCACTATCCATTTAGCACCTCATCTCTCTCTCTCTCTCTCTCTCTCTCTCTCTCTCTCTCTCTAGACATATAGATTTGAATCCAAGTCACTACTAGATTTGAATCCAAGTCTCAATTAGTATAAGTTAATCATGTCCAACTTAATAGAAATCAATGTTTCAAAACCAATACTTTGTTCTTAAAAAGTGGATAAAGTAGATCTCTCTCACGCATACACACATCCCCACACCCTATTTTTTCCTCCTCTTTATCTCCTCTTCTCTCTTGCTATTGTTCATCTTAGTTTCTTTCACCTTTCCTCTCATCTTATCTCTCCCTATATTTCCCTATCCTTCTAACTATGAACTCCTATGTGAAATGATCTCTCTCTCTCTCTCTCTCTCTCTCTCTCTCTCTCTCTCTAGACATATAGATAAATGTATATCTATTTACATCTCTATCTCTATTTATATATATTTATGCTTCTATATATCCCCTTATATAGAAATGAATACGTGAGAAGCAACTATTCATAATTAAACCACTAATACATATAAATCAATAAATTTAACACAATATTATTCTTCTACAAAAACCATTTAATTGTAGAAAATAGCATACACATTGAAGGTGATCTAACTTAAGAAACAACCCCTACTAATAGAGACACAAGCAAATTAATTGACTATCAAGCAATAGACATTCTACTACAATTGTTAACACATGATTTTTAAGAAAAAATATAAAATAGATTTATTTTTTAAAAGGAAAAACTAAACATGAAAACACAAAATAAATTTTTTTTCCCTAAACTCAGTTATAGAAAATAAAATCCCTTATATTTATTTATCATTTTTAATATTTTTAAAAATATAAGTCTACTAAATAATCCATCTCTAAAGAGATTACATGATTATATTTCTCTTTCCATACATGTTTAATTAAAAAATATTAAATTTAATTATTTGTTTGGTCAATTCAAAACACCATAAAAATTAAATTAAGCTTCTACATTTAGAAACCAGAAACAATAGTTTTTAACCACTCAATAAAAACTATAAATTATAAAACTATTTTTTTAAATTATATTTCTCTTTCCATACATGTTTAATTAAAAAATATTAAATTTAATTATTTGTTTGGTCAATTCAAAACACCATAAAAATTAAATTAAGTGTAATGCCCCGCCAAGGGATCCAAAGAATTAACCTAGAATTTCACTAAGTTTAGTAGCATTTTTTTTTTCATGAAAGTAAACATCACATATAACTTATGCACAATAATGGAAGCAATAGCAATGTCCATCTGAAAGTAAACATAACATAAATAACAGATTATATTCTTTAAGATCCCTTAACATTGAATTACATACTTGAATCCATCTAGCACAACATCCTCATGAAATAATAAGTCCAATGTTTATACATTACATTTCAAATACTTAATCATCCACTGTACATGTCACAGGGTATGACAAGCTCAAAAATATACATACATAGAATAAGGTACATCATCCTATTCTAATCCATGATACATCAAAGTAGAGATAATCACATGATACAACATCATAGAGAACATATACATCCATCATAAAGATCAAACATAATAAACTAAGTGCACGGTTCCTCCCAACCGTCAATAGCATCATTAGACCATCGTGGATCCTAGCCATCCCTCCGTGCGTAACATTCCAAATCACCGAAGAGATCATCTAACATATGCTAATCATCAATGAAAAAGGATACATATCCACCATCATGAAGGACGCATCAGCCACGATGTCTCAATGAATCTCAAAATGATAAGAGTGGAAAATACACTACCACCCGACCGCGTGGTACCTAAGTGGTCCACTCCAACCTTGCTAAGGAGATAATCTCAAGTCCCAAACAGGCTATCAAAATCACATAGCACATATCTCTATAAGTCCAGAAATCTTAAAAGTATACTAACTCAAAGGTTCCAAACACAGAATCTAACATCTAATCCTAGAGGCACACAATGACATGTAGGAACCTACTATGCAAGCGGGAAAGTGTCATCGCAATTATCACGTACAAGTTACCCTGCCAGTTAGCTAAACTCCACAGGTCCATACTAATTTCATGCAGCCACTAATATCCTCTCATACTAACAAGGCATACTACAAAATGCAAGGTCACAACCATGCATCTCACTACTCCCCATCCTAGCCTGTACAAGCACTCAAGGCATGGGTGAGAACAAAACTCTTATCTTTTTAGGTTCATTTAGTTAGTATTAGGTGTGAATGTTATCACTTATTAATCCAACTTACAATGAGTTACCCTGGCAGCCTCTTAGGGCCCCGGCCCCCATTGCAAGCCACTTCCTGTCACTACATGCAGATATCCTACCCTAATGCTCATGGAATCATAAATCTCAAAATCACAAAAGATAATCCGTAAAATCATCAATTATGCATAAAAGCATCAAATCTCCATGAGCAACATCCATAGAAAATCATGAACACAACAGCTCTCTATTGGCAACTGAAGTATCACTGATAATCAAATATCCAATGGTTCTCAATAACCTATATATATATATATATATATATATATATATATATATATATATATATATATATATATATATATATATCGATCATACTGATCGAAGACTCCAAAAATGGTTGAGTCAAACATGTCACAACATGACATCATCAAAATAAATCCACATAACAGTCCCATCATGGCGACTAGAAAAATAACCAAGGATAACTGATCGATGACCAAAATAATGGTTAAGTCAAATTTCTCATACATAAGAATCTCAACTATAACAATCAGTAATCACAATCAATACATAGAGCATTCCATCACATAACCATGGTTGGGTTTATAAAGATCGAGATTAAAACGTCATCATGTCACCACAATCACATAACCCCCAAGCCTCTGGTAGACATCCTATACTGGTCAACACTAGTCAACCCAAAACCCAAAACAATAGCATAAAGAATACACAATGTAGACACATGTTCTGGTTTTACAACTTGAATGTAGAGATCTCAGTTTAAGTTTTCAATTCTGAAGAATGAATGGAGGAACACATATATTGCTTCGGATAAATAAAAGTTTCCTTATTAGAACTAAAAATCTATTTTCCAATTAATAACATTTGTTTAATACATCCCCCACCCAACTATCAATTCCTTATTTAATAATTTAAAACATTTAAATTATTAAATAGTTGAAAATTATTAAAGAGTCACCTTATGAATATAAGACATTGATCAAATAATAACTTAAATTATAAATATCACATTTACATATTACATATATATATATATATATATATATATATATATATATATATATATATATATATATATATATATATATATATATATATATATATATATATATATATATATACATATGTAAATACATTTTCATTAAATCGAATTAACAATTTCAATTGACTTCATATGAAAATTGATTGTACATAAATGTTTTAACATAAACATTATTATTATTATTTTTTGCATATCATTAACATCAATTAAAACTCCCCCCAACTCATGCTGCGGTACGCAGTCCCTGCGGTCGCAGGCACTATGCCGATAGCAGGTATGTAGTACCCCTGTCGCTGTAGACCTGCGATGGCAGGCCTCTGCCTTTCGTCGACGCAGGGTACGAAATGTGCCCACGGCATATAATATATAAACTTTGTTCCATGCGATATAAATCGCGATGCAAATTAATAAATCTTCCACTGCGATTTAATCAATCGCTCAATTCGGTGCATTATATAAATATACATAGGTATATATATATATATTTGAATTTTATAATAGATCCATAATAATAATAGATCCATAATAATGTATACATATGCATATATATATATTTATATATATGTATATGTATGCAGATCTGAATATATAACCATGTATATTTTTCACAAAGATTATATCTACAATTAAGAATAAGATATTTGCATATAAAGTTCTCCAATTAAATTAATCTACCCACATTGAGAATGCATATAAATATGAAACTTCTCAGAAGACATATGGAAGACACAAAGAAGACAGGGAATGCGTGATGCAAAAGTAGCATAAGTAAAATTACAAGAATCTACCCGAATTTTGATGCTAAATCACTCTTCCTCAGAAAATTTGTAGAGCAAACTCCTCCCTTCTTCAAAATTCTCGAGTCCTCCAATGCTCCAATTGCACTCCAAACGCTATCTCTAAGCTTCTATGAATGCCTGAATATAAAGAGCTTTCAGGAAACATCTAGAATGCTTCTAGAAACAGCTGGAAAGTGTCACCAACTAAGCATGGGTCTTTTCCAACCTTCAAGATGAGCCTTAGGGTTGTAGAGACCATATGCTTAATTGATGCACTAACCCCCGTGTTGTTGACACTTGAGAAATAGAGAAGTGTGTTAATTCCCATGCAAGCTTATAACTCCAATTTACTTTTTATATAATTTCTATTTAAATATTTATAACTTTCATTTTAACTTTATAACTTTTATTATTATTATTTATTTATTACTTATTATTATTATTTTACTATTATTATTAATTTTAATTTCTAATTTTCTTTTATTTAATTCATTTTCCTTAATAATTCACATTTAATTAATTACAATCAAAATATTAAATAACATGATATTTTATATTAATTTTCTCAAATAATTAATTTATTAATTAAATCCATTTATTAAGACTTAATTAATAGAAAATTCACCATAGACCTCCAAGATAAAATATGAAAACCCATCATAGAGCAAATCACTCAAAATCAGTCTAAAGGGTTAAAAATCACGAATCATGTCATCTGACACATTCGGTGGGTAAAATATCCAGATACTTGTCCTACCTCACTAGGACAATTGGCGTAAGGGTTTGGGATTTGGACTTGAGAATTTATCTCCCTTCTCTTATCATTGAGATAGTATAATAGGGTACGCTCATCCTGGCAATTCAGGGAAGTCGATACCCGGTACCTACAACCTGCAGAAAACCCATGCATGTACATACAATATATATAATGCTAAGCTAAACAGACAATGGCAGGAAGTGGTGCATCGTGTAGATCCCGACTAAGCAGGTGACTACGACTCCCTTCCTTAACCACATCAGAAATGCCATACAATAAGAAAACACGCACACCATACACATGCAAGTATGGGGTAAGTATCCATAATAAAACACATAAGATAATAAACCATCCATCTAATCATCAATAATAACTGAAAACAGTATAATGATCATCATGTAAGCATGAAATGTAAAATCTAAATGATCTCATCATATAACCACTGAATCCATAACATAATGTCTAATAGTGTCAAAACAATACCACTAATCCATCAACATAAAACTAGTTTATCATAGTCTGAAGATAATAACAATGTCCAAAAAAGATGTGAACGAGGGTAGGCACTACATTAAGCTTCTACATTTAGAAACCGGAAACAATAGTTTTTAACCACTCAATAAAAACTATAAATTATAAAACTATTTTTTAAAATTGTAAAAAGTAATTTAATTTTTCTTGTATTATTACAAATGAATTAAATTTGTAAATATGGAGCACCTTCATAGTGGGAAAGTGCCACTAGTATTGTATTTTAGTGGACCCCATACACACAATAATTGGGAATCACATTTAGAGTTATCAAATTTCTCTAAGCCTATTGAACAACAAGAGCTCTAAAGGAGCTTAAGTCCCTACCTTTTGTGGGAAGCCAAGGCTAACTTCATGTAGCTGGAATTGCTAATTTGTTCTAAGATTTTAATAAGTTGTTTTATTTTATGTAGCTTTCAGTAAGTGATGCAAACCCTAGACTTGGTTACCCTAGTCTGGCCATCAAATTTGAGAATTTTTTCATCGAGTTTGAAGTCTTTCGCTTACATCAAACTGTAATAGTCAAATTTGTTTATGTGAAGGGAAAATTAGCATGGTAGAGCAATGGAGCTTGTGTTTTAAGGGTGTTTGGATTGTGGCTTACGGTAGATGCAACAAACTAGAACATCCCTAGGCCTTCAGACACTGAAATGGAAGCTTTGTAATAATGTTCAATATCTGGATATAAGGATACTTCATTTTCAACTTCTTGTTGAACAGTAGATTGTAAATAAAATATTTATTAAGAATATATTAATGTTCAAGTAAATATGTATATAAGTAACTTTTTTGTTGTACATAATGATAAAGAAATTTAATAAGGAACAATGATTAATTAATTCAAAATAACAATCCTTAAAAATATAATTTCAATTATAAAAAAATGAAGAGAATAAGTTAATAAATATGAGAATCTTGTTCTTAATTTTTTTCTAATATTAATCATATTAAATCAATAACCAAATTTTTTGTAGCAATTTATTTTTCTAAATATAATTTTTACTTATAAATAAAATTTTCCATCTTTTAAAATTATATATTGCTTAATAGATTTTTAAAATTTTCTATCACATATATTAAAGGTATATGTGATAAGAGGCTCACAATTAATTTACCATTGTGTTGTAAGCAAATCATAAAACAACCAAATAATTTTTTTAAGATTTTTAAATATATACAAACTTATATAAATTTTTGAAAGATAGTGAAATGCCATTGATTAAATTAATTGTTCTTATGCATCAAAAGAAAATGCAATAGATAAAATGAATAACTATTCAAACTTTCAAACAATTAATGGGTGGCCAGATTTTTTTCTATTCAAACTTTACCCACTCTTTATTGTCAAACCCTAATTGTAGCATTATATGCTTTTACCAAATATCTAAAAAAAGGTACTCGATAATAGAAATAAAATTAATAATATTTTATTTTTAAAAAATAGACTAATAAATGAGAAATATTATTGTAAAGCTATAATTTAAAAACCCCAACGATTTATTTATTGAATAGTGTCAAACATTGTTGTGCCTTAAAAAAATACATGGCCAATGGTCATGTATTTGTCTATGTTACAGAGACAACATAAAATTAAGCCCCATTTGGTTGCTGGAAGATGAGGGCCAAAACCGGGTTATCAGGGTTAAAACCAAGTTTTGCAGAAAAACATGGGTGTTTGGTTGGTTAAAATTATAACCTAGGTTTTCAATTTCATCTTCCAATTTTGGTCAAAAATTGGAAGATGTTTCTTCCAATAAAAAGGTGGAATTCAAAATTAAAATCAGAGTTTGAATTTTATGGCAGTTTTTTTAATAATATTGTGGGGTCCATGGTATATTCATCTTCCGTGTCAACCAAACGGACCATTGTCTTTCCAAATCACAAAACCAGGTTTTCGAAAACCTGATTATAAGATAACCTGGTTATGCGACAAATTCATCTTCCCCAACCAAACAGAGAAGAGAAGGATCGAGAAACTTAGAAATGAGTGGAGAGATGGATCTTGTTTTCTCCACCACCGTCGTCTTCCAATGGCATTGCACTGCAGATCTGTACACGTGGAGTATTAATGTGTCGATGGCTTTTGTATTCAATAGTTTGATTTAATTCATTGTCATTAAGTACATTTTGACATGATGAAGCCTCACTTTCGTCCTCTTCACTAGTCTGACAAGTAAAACCTTTTAAGCCCACATCCGTTCTCATCTCAATCTTTACCATTTTGATCAGCCACGCGATCATCTAGTTCTGTAATTGGGCCTAGAGGAAGCCAACGCACCAATTTTCATATTCCGTGAGCACATTTTCCAGGGCAGATAATCAGAAAGGGAGTGTGAAACATTTCGTCAACCATAGCATGCTTTATTTTAGTTTACATGATGCTCAAATTCAATGTGTTGTTTAATTAAGCACAGTATATGTGTTGGGGAATGGGGAATGGACGAGCATTCAGAGTGATCTATTATTGGTGAGTCGAACGATGAAATTATTGTGCGATGCACTTGTGAGCTGCAACCCGGGTGCGTTGGGCACCACTGATGTGAGAGCGGTGGAAGTGGGGGAACCAACTCAAACAACTGCCATAACCATATTCATAATTTTCACAGGGGCAAAGATGAGGGCGATGGAAGCGGTGGAACCACCGATGTGAGAGGCGGGGACAGATCGATAGCGTGTCTGGGATAGTTGCAGACGAGACACTCGGTGCATAGATTTTCTTTCGAACCTGGATAAGCATGGGACAGAACGGTGCAGAAGGTTGTCAAAGAGAAGAACATTTAGAATTTTTGTTTCTATTTTTGATATCAAAAAATTACTTTTACCCCTGGTGCTCTTGAAATGATGTGATCAATATATGAAGTTTTATTCTTTTTCGAATAAAAGTAAATAGAAATTAGAGAATATAAGATTATTTGTCATCTGCATTGAAATTGGTGCACATGTTAACAAATTTCTTATTTTAATACTAATGAAAAAATATGTCGAGAAACATTATTCATTATAATAGACGATTTTGGTCAATTTAAGGAAAAATCAGACAAGAAAATTGAGAAATGTTATTATGAAAAAAAAAAGGAGCTTTGATCTCCCTTTGTGAACATTCAAGACATCACCTCCACATTAAAATATTACTAGCAGTTGCGCATTTTTGTACGTGCAACGAAAAAGCCGATAGAAGTAATATATTGAATGAAAAGAAAAATAGATATAATTAATATTGAGATTTTGCAAAAAAAATAAACATCTAATTATCACTTATTTTCACCCTATTAGAACTTGAGGAAGATCTGAACCCATGTAGTTTTAGCAGTTCAAGTAATGATGACTCCATCTGTAATACACATCAACATATACTATTTTTTAAATCATAAAATCATAAAAATAATGATAATACATTCACACTATCAAATAATAAAACATTAATAATATAATAATACATCATAAGATCGAAGGAATGCCTCAACTTATTCTAAACATTGACATGCCAATTTCTCGGTGATTCTTATTTTGTTAATTTCTATAAACTCTCTACATAAAAAAATCTACTATTTTTATAATTTAAGTAATTTAACAATTTTCAAGTTCAAAAAACTAATATGATCAATGTAGAATAAAATTATTTAGTAAATAATTTTAAAAAAAAAAATTTGTGAATCAGTTTCTGGATTAGATTGTGTGACAATTTTTACCATCAACGTTTCGAATCACACTACGTGATCCAACATTTTGTTTGACATCTCTTGCTCTGTCATCCTGATGATGGATCACGTAGTGTGATTCGAAACATTGATGGTAAAAATTGTCACACAATCTAATCCAGAAACTGATTCACAAAACTATGATGGATTGTGGAAATTTGATCACATTAATAAAAAATATTTATTTACAAAAATTGATTGCAAATTTAATTTAATTTATTTCCAATTTGATCTTAAATCAAATGCATAAAGATCTTATATTTTTTTTGTTTCATAAATATAAATAAATCCACTCCATGATTTGGAAGACCTTACGTACTTGTTATTTCATAAATACGAAGAAATTTGAAAAAAAATGATGAAATGAGAATTTCATTATTTGAAATTTGAAAACTTCTAGTTAAATTTTTTTTATAAAAAATGTCTTTTAGAGAAATTTATTTCTCCCAATATATAGTGTAAATTTTAAAAGTTTAAAACCCCATTAAATATTATAATATCTTGCACAAAATGTTAACACTTATAAGATACGAAGGCTAATGTAACACACAAGTTGAGATAATAGAGATGAGAAGTTACATGTATAGTTGATTTTTTAAGCTTTTTTGTGGATTAAGAAGACTTAAGCATTCAATTTTGAAGAAAATATTATTTTTATAAAAAAAAATTAAATAAAGAGGTAGATAATAGAAATTAAGTTTGAATTAGAAATATATAGAATGAATAGTTTGAATTAGAAATATATAGAATGAATAGTTTGAATTAAAAACATACAAGATAGATAGAAACAATTAGAAAGTGGGTAATGAAAGATAAGCATTATTACTTGAAAAAAAATTGAAATTTTCATTAGAAAGACAAGAAATCTTTGCACATCTACATTGAGAATCTATTAATTGTTTAAATAACGTACTAATTTATTATTTATTATTTTTAAATCACTATTGCTAAAATAGATTTAAATCATTTATAATTTAGATTTAGCCGGTGGGAAAATAAAGACTATTATTTATGTGTATTTGCAATTGTAATTTATTTTGGAAAAGGAAAATTAAAAATCTATTGTTAGCATGAATTAAAAAATCTATTGTTAAAATAGATTTAAATCATTTATAATCTAGATTTAGCCAGTGGGAAAATTAAGACTATTATTTATGTGTATTTGCAATTGTAATTTATTTTGAAAAAGGAAAATTAAAAAATCTATTGTTAGCATGAATTAAAATATTTTTCTAGGATCTAATATTATATTCAAATTTAAATTTGAAATCGTGCTTGCTTCTATTACCATAGATTTAAGATTACTGAATTTTTTGCTATATTTTTTTTCCTCCAAATGTTGATGATAATTGATCCTGAAAAAATTCAGGTTAAGACTAAAAAATGACTATTTCTAATTTCTAAATTGTTTGATAAATATTGGGGATATTTTTCCTACAAGGTATAAATTTAATTTTAAAACTGCTATAAAAAATAGATAAAAATTAATTGGAGGTGTAAGTTAATGGTTTAAGTATTACTCTAATCGAATTATACATTGTATTGTGTAAATAAATATTTATAACAAATTATTGTTATACATTGAAGAGAAAATTATGATATCTTGATATATCAACAATTATAAAATTAGACACTATTAAATAAGTATCAACTATGAATTACCTAAAATATATGACATGAATCTTCCTTTAGTTTAGTTTGAATCACAAATATTGTAATTAAAATTTAGTAATGAAGTGTTTTGTCAGTGTTAAAAAAAGAAAAGATTTTAACAATAGCTTAATGAAACAATAATGAAGACAAGAAAAATGAAGGTAAATTGGAAAATATTCCATTAAATTATATAAAAATATATCAAATAATATAAGAAACATAAGAAAATGATGAATTTAAATCTAAATATTTTTTACAATGAAAAAACCTAGTACTCTCTAAAACATAAAACTACTATAAAGGACAGACATCTTTAACTACATAACCATGCAAGTATGCCTAATTATATCCTTATTAGTCTAATAGTTTTCCTCTTTCTTTTTAAATGCCTCATGCACTTACTCTTCTAGTTAGCCCTCACAAAAAATATAAATTTTAAGAATAGGTTCGTAGCAAAATGATTTCTACAATAATGATAGAAGGTAGCCTATTTCATTTGAATCTTTAGACCATCTTTGGTGTCTTTAGAAATATTGAATTCTATACCAAAAATTGCAAAAAGAACAGTGAAAATAAAATAATGAAGATCTTTTTTAAAATGAAAGATCTAGCACTACAATATCTTCCAGTTAAAAATCTGTATTCAAATTATTTTGCTAAATTTGTCTCTATTAGCAAGTCTATCAACAAAGGAAAAAAATTATATAGCATCAAATAAAAGAAACAAAAAAAATGTAAAAATTATATAAGACATGCATTTCGATTTAGTTGTATAAAAATGTGACTTTGAAAATCTTTGCCTTTAAAATGTAACGAGCTAGAGTTATATAGGACATTATTTTCATTGATTTCTTAATACAGGGAATCTTTGCTTTCAAATCTCAAATATCTCTCAAACTTTTGAACACCAAAATTTGAAGAACACGCAACCTTGAGGCTATAAACATCATTCTAAAAAAACTAATTCATCTACAATTAAAAATGAAAAAACAATTCTTTAAGATTGTGACAATTTTAAAAGAATAAAACAAAATCATTTCAATATGGAATGTTGCAATTTGTTGCAGATTTACAAATTTCAATAGAATTCTATTTTTTAGATAAATTCTTCATATTCTAATTTAAAAAATTTAGTTTTCACCAATAAAAACATTGAGTCTTAGATTGAAATTAGAAATAAATTTTTAACAAATCAAAAAAATTAGGTAAAAAGTTTGCAGGGAAAACAAAAAGTATCACTTAAGATATGAATTTGTTTATAAATAGTTCAATATTTTTAAAATATATAAAATCTCGAAAAGTAATCATTATATATCTCAATGATTTGGACAAAAGGTAGGGCTCAATTTTCATCCCAACGTGGTAAATTTTGAATTAAACAAGCAAATTGAAAAAATAAAATTCGAACCAGAATAAACTCAAACTCGAGTGACAAATGTGTCTTTTTTTAGATCAGTAAGTTAATGAGCTTTTATGAGGATCGCAAAAGAGACAAAAAAACAAATAGATTTAAGCATTTCTAAACCATATCTCGATATTATATTAATAGATTCAAAAATATTATATGAAGAGATTTCAGAAAATATTAGAATTGCCAAGAGTTCTATTAAGGAACAAACACAACTGAATGATATCTGCGTAGATGTTAAAAAGTGTTAACGACACATTTCAGCTTGCAGATCATCTTCCAACACTCTTATTGCTCCTATCAATCTTTCAAATTCCTTGTATCCAATGCGAAGGATAAATAAATAAATTGCTTCTACTTTCAAATAATTACAAACTGGACAAGAAATCTTAAGCTTTGAAATTTCGACATTTAAATCTCAAATCAAACAAAGATAAAACACAATTAAAGTCTTAATAAATTTAACTTCTTGACACTGATAAGCTTTGTGCCTCATAATACTTTTCAATATCACCGAAAGGGGGAATTTTCCGCTTGGATTTGATGTCGCATCCTTAATTTCCATAAGAAAAGAGTTAACATATGAAATGTAATAAATAAATAGTTTCATATGACGGATGCATCAATCTTTGGTGTTTAAGAAATGTGCAATTTTCTGATTTCCCTACATTTTCCCTGTATGAATTATGAGGGAGAAAATCTCTAAAATATAGTTATTTCTCATGAATATAGATGGCTCGAACAGAGAAAGATTTCCACAAATAAACCTTCAATATGACATAATTTGATCTAAAAAACAATTAGATGTTTATGTACACAAAACTTTCTTCGCAGCTATCTAATTTCTAGAAAAATACAAGTAAAGGATAGAATTTTCATTTCAAGCTAAAATCGAGAACCTAAACCAGTGCTTGACAGATCGCCAAAGTATTGTAAAATGTTAGCGAGAAAGCATGATTACTGAAACTTAATGTATCAGGTATGAAATAAAGTGGAAATGCACCCGATTCTTGAATAGTATTGTTTCTATTTCTCTTCTCAAAATTGTACAATTTCTCAACCATATAATTCAGAGTTTTCAAGGAAAACATGCATAAGATTGGAAAAAGACAAAGAAACTTGCTAAACTAATTGAATAGAAATGTTTTTTGAGTGGGTATCTCACTTTGGCTAACAAATTGCAAAAAACTTCCATTGAGGCTGACAATTTGCTGGCCAAAAATTGCAAAAACTGGGAACAAAGTTCCCACATATAAGCCTATCGGCTTAATTATCAAGTTTTTTTTGAATAAAAAAATGAGGGGAATCCATACAGACATTCCTCGGCCATTTGTTCGTCCTCTCGCCATCTTACATGTTTCCACGACTGTCATAGAATAATGTGTATCAAAGACATACTTAAAGGATATCATTCACCTCCACGTGGAGTGCACTTTCCACGGCGTAAGGCGAAACAAAAAAAATGGCTCGTTAAGTCTCTTTCTAAGCGTCTGACCATGCCGAAAAGTCGGAACAATGCAGCGGAGATCCTTTCAGGAATAAGCCTATCGTCTTGATAATCTTTTCAATGAACTACTTGGTAGATTATTCCTTAATCTTAACATTTTATAATGTTTACTGGAAGTGTTTGTACCCAAAATCATTTAATGTGCTTGTCAAAATGAGCAATTTATGTAGTGTTGTGCATTTCATTTTCTTTTGGAGACTTTAGGAATTTTGTATTCTACGTGCTTTTAAAGACTTTGGAAATTCTTATTAGGGTTCCATTAATCAAGGACATCTTTGACAAAAAAAATCAGAAAAGTTTATTTCAGTCTTTATTGTTAACATGTGGCTAAAGGAGTTGACATCCTTCTCTTGAAATTTTTTTAAATAGAACTCAATATGTCTCTTTTGTAGGTTTCCATGGAAGAGAACAAAGGAATACCAAAGTGAAAGTGTTGGAGGTAGTGCTTTTGCAGATGGCCTTAATACTTGCTTTGATTTTGCAAAAATCTAGGGAATATCAAAAAGTCAAGCAAACAATCTTTGCAATAAAGCACTCAATTTTAGGTGCCACACTAAGTTCTAAGGAGGAAATTGAACAAGGGGTAAATTTATTCTCAAATCTTTTAGCCCCTATAACACAATTGGATCAACACAGTAACTTTGAAGAAGAAGAAGAGATGTTAGGGTCTATCCCTTCAATTAGATCCAAGGAAGATAATCATAAGCTATTGCATCCTTTTTCACTTGACGTAGTTAAGGTAGTGGTGTTCTCATTACCTATAAATAAGGCTCCAGGGCTAGATGATTTTATTGCTCTATTTTTTTAGAAAGCTTAAGACTTTGTAGGATTTGATTTATTGTTAGCCATGAAAGAATCTAGGTGTAGTGGGGCTATGCTATCTCATTTCAATGCTACCCACATAGTGTTAGCCAAATACTTTTGCTGATTTCAGACCAATCTCACTCTATAGTGTCATTTATAAGATTTTTTCCAAGGCAATATATGTAAGACTGCAAGGCATGATTTCAAAGTTTATTTCACCTCAACAGGAGGGAAGGTTTG
Source organism: Cupressus sempervirens (assembly GCA_028749045.1). Lineage (NCBI taxonomy): Eukaryota > Viridiplantae > Streptophyta > Pinopsida > Cupressales > Cupressaceae > Cupressus > Cupressus sempervirens. Next base: position 384,108,738 of record CM053784.1, read on the forward strand.
TTCTAGGCAGAGAAACCATAGATGGAGTAGTTGTGGCTCATGAGGCACTACATTCTATCAAACAACATAATATCCTTGCATGTGTAATAAATTTTGACATAATGTAAGTGTACAATAAGGTCAATTGGAAATTTCTACAGAAGGTGTTGATGAAATTTGGGTTCTTTAAGAAATGGTGCAAATGGATTCTTTCCTTCCTCAAGGGAGCAAGATTCTCGGTCATTATCAATGGGCTTCCATGTGGGCTTTTCAAGGCATCTCAAGTGGTGAGGCAAGGAGATCTGTTGTCTCCCTTTTTGTTCATTGTCATGGCTGAAGCTTTGAGTCATTATATTACAATTATACATAATGCAAGCTTATGGAAGGGGTTTAAAATTCCAAATACAGATATTGTGTCTACCCATTCGCTATTTGTAGATGACACTCTCCTATTTTGTTGATCTAACATAAGAGAGATTAGATAGGTGAAAGATGTATTGGGATTATATGAGAAGGTCTCAAATAAAAAAATTAACCATCAAAAGTCCTTAGTGTCAATCTTCAATTCAAATCAGCAAGTAAAGAGAATATTTTATGCATTCTGGAATTTACAAAAGCCCAAATTCCCAGTTTTTAACTGGGGATCCCTTTATTCCAAGGGACAAATAAAAAGAAATTATGGTCTATAATAATTTCTAGATTGAATGCCATGCCTGCAAAATGGAAAGCTAGAGGGATTTCCTTTGCTGGCTGGTTAATACTTATCAAATTAGTACTTGTGTCTATTCCCAACTATTTGCTGATAGCCCTCAAAGCTACTAAGTCAATCATAAAGAAAATTGAAAAAATCATCATAAACTTCCTATTGGATAAAGAATAAAAAGAAAGACAACATGGATGGGAGAAAAAAAAATTTCCATTAATATCCTTACATTGTATGTTGGGGGAGAAAAAATATGGGGGAGGGGAGGCCTACACGATTTAAGGTAGTGAGACAGATCAAAACACAGTCCAGGAAGATGTAGAGGATGTTGGCACAAGCAAAAAAGGGAAAATATCGAAATCCATTTTTTGGTATTTTTTATGTTCTAGTATTTTGCATTTTCAGAGGCCTCCAGAGCATTTATGGGCTTTGACGAGGTGAATAAGTCATAGCACTATGCTTACAACTTTGAGCACTAAATGTAGAACTTTAGAAGATCTTTCTAGAAATTTTGATGTTTCTTGATTTCGAGCTATGAGTAGAAAGTTATTACTTCTAGAATTAGACACAATTTTTAATATAGATTTTTGTAGTTTTTTTATATTTGTTAGAATTTATTTTGTAATTAACTTGTGGACTCTTCATTTTCATTTCCAAGGGATAGTGATGTCCTTTGGGATCCATCATACTTGTATAAACTTTATTTTTGAATGGAATGGATAACTTTTTGGCTTGCAAAGCATCTGTTGTGACATTTTAATGGTTTTTAATTAAATCACAATACCACAGGTTCTACACCAAGTATTGTAATCTAAATTCTTAATTTAGATCAGAAATATTTCATTTGGTGCCAAACTAGTTTGGCAACTATATTCAAAACCAGATCTTCCATGGTGTAAACTAATGAGAGAAAAATATCCAAACTCAACAAATGACACTTGAATCTTCTCTGCATCTAATCCACCTAGAGGGTCAAAAATGTGGGATTTAATTACTTCTTCTCATGATTTGATCACCAACTATATTTCTTGGGAAGTCCATAATGTGGAGGAAGTGATGTTTTGGCTTGACTCTTGGAATGCATATGTACCACTAGTGCAATCTAATCAATATGTAGAGATACAAGTTGCTAAAAAAAACCTATGGGGTACTACACTAATTCATTATGTAGACTCAGTGGAAATTGCTACAGGCAAGGTGACATGGAAGGACACCTTCTTTCTCCCCATCAACCAAACACTACAAATACAATTTAAGGTAGTGTTGGATAGTAGAATTGTATTCCTGTCAAAACAAAAGGATCAAATTATTTGGCTCTTGTCACCTTCTAGTATATACTTGGTTAAATATGGATATTTGACTATTAAGGCTTCAGAGTCCCAACACACCTCAAATAGAGCCTTCAATTTATGTGGGAATGCATGTGTTCCACCAAAAGTGTGTTGTTCACCTAGCTTTTGCTAAAAAATAGGGTGCTAATGAGTCATAGCCTAGCCAAATTATAGATTAAAGATCCTTTCAAGTTCATCCTATGTGATGAAGAACATGAAAAGGATGACCACTTGTTTATGTTAGGTATGTATGCTTATGAATGTTGGAAACATTTTCTAGCCAAACTACATTGTTCCTTCCCATTTCTTGTGATAGCTTGGGACCTCGTCCAATCATGGCCAATTATGTACTCAGAATCTCTATTTTCTAAGTTATGGATCACTATTCCTGCTATAATAATATGGTCCCTATGATGGGAACATAATAAACAAATATTTAGACAAACTTAAACACCAATTGAGAGTGTGCAAAAAACAAATGTAGCCAGTGTTTGTGAAGAAATGAATGTCATCACATCTCAATGCAATTCAACATGCTATAATTTCTCATCTTGGGACAATGCAACATTAAAAGACCATTCCTACGCCTGCCAGTTCAAATAGCAAATAACCTCAAGACTAATATACTAATGCAATTTGATTTGATTAGCTAATATATTTGAGTATTAAAATATAGTAACTATCACTCTTTTACTTCTAGGTTTGGTCATCAATTTATACTTTTACATTCAACTATATTATATACTCTAAAACTATTTTTGTTACAAATAATATTCCAATGAAACATATAATAAATATTTAGTATTTTATCAATTTCAATATAAGATTTTTCCCCTTAGTGAGAAGATCAGATGTATTATCCCACCAACAAAAATAATAGAATACTTTGGAAAGTTTGTGGAAATTAATGCATTGTTAGATATACCTCCTGCCCATGGGACATTCACATGGACTAATAAATGCAAAGATTCTATACAAATAGCAGTAAGGCTAGACCAACTTCTCTAATCACATTCCTGGATCCTTAAAGGGTCATTATTTTTGTTTGAAATTCTCACATTGCTGGCTTCTAATCATTTTTCTATAGCATTGAGTATTACCAATAGCTAGAACCTTCCCCCTCATAAACCTAGTTTAAGTTTGAAAAAATATGGTTCAAACACCTAGATTTTGCCCCACTCCTAAGACAATAGTGGATGGATGCCCCCTTTATGGAAGTGTCTAGGATGTATCAGTTTCCTACAAAGTTGAGGCATTTGAAACATGAGTTGGGCTAGGGAAACAAATATATATTTAAAAATATTTTTTAGCAAAAAACAACTGTGGAAGAGGACTTGAAGCAAGTTCAAGAGCATATTTTCCAATGTGGGATACATGAAGAGACCTATGTGAGGGAGCAAGAATTACAATCACAATGGGAGGAACTTTGTGCGAGGGAGGAGATTTACTGGTGTCAAAAGTCGAGAGAACTATGGCTTTGAGAAGGTGATTAGAATACAAAGCATTTTCACAATTCAATTTGTATTAAAAAAGCCAAGCAAACAATCTTTTCATTAAAGCACTCAATTTTAGGTGTCACATTGAGTTCCAAGGAGGAAATTGAACAAGAAGGGCTAAATTTCTTCTCAAACCTCTAGCCACTATAGCACAATTGGATCAACACGATAACTTTGAAGAAGAAGAGATGTTAGGGTCTATCCCTTCAATTATATCCTAGGAGGATAATCATAAGCTATTGCATCCTTTTTCACTTGATGAAGTTAAGGTAGTGGTGTTCTTCATTACCAGCGGATAAGGCTCCATGACCAGATGGTTTTACTACTCTATTTTTCAGAAAGCCTGAGACTTTATAGAATTTGATTTATTATTAGCCATGGAAGAATCTAGGTGTAGTGAAGCTATGCTATCTCATTTCAATACTACACACATAGTGTTAATTCCCAAGGTGAACTCACCAAATACTTTTGCTAATTTCAGACTAGTCTCAATCTATAATGTCATTTATAAGATTTTTTCCAAGGCAATAAATGTAAGACTGTAAGGCATGATTTCAAAGTTCATTTCACCTCAATAGTGGGGAGGTTTGTTCCAAGTAGAGAAACCACAAATGGAACACTTGTGGCTCATGAGGTACTACATTCTATCAAACAACATAATATCCCTATATGTATAATAAAGCTTGACATAATGAAAGTGTATGATAGGGTTTGTTGGGAATTTTTACATAAGGTGTTGATGCAATTTGGGTTCTACAAAAAATTGTACAAATGGATTCTTTCCTTCCTCAAGAGAGCAAGATTCTCAATCATTATCAATGGGATCCCATGTGGGCTTTACAAGGCATCTCAAGGGGTGAGGCAAGGAGATTCATTGTCTCCCTTTTTATTCATTGTCATGACTGAAGCTTTGAGTCAATTTATTACCACTATACATAATGCAGACTTATGAAAGGGGGATAAGATTCCAAATATAGATATTGTGTCTACCCATTCACTATTTGCAGATGACACTCTCCTATTTTGTCAAGCTGACATAAGAGAGATTAGACATGTGAAAGATGTATCGAGATTATACTAGAAGGTCTCAAATTAGAAAATTAACCATCAAAAGTCCTAAGTGTTCATATTCAATTCAAATCAATGAGTAAAATAGAATATTTTATGTATTCTGGACTTTGTGGAAGTCCAAATTCCTAGTTCTTACCTGGGGATCCCTTTATTCCAAGGAACAAATAAAAAGTAGTTATGGTTAGGAATAATTTCTAGGTTGAATGCCATGTCTGCAAAATGGAAAGCTAGATGGCTTGCCTTTCTTGGCTAGTTAATACTTATCAAATTCATACTTACATCTATTCCCAACTATTTGTTGACAGTCCTTAAAACTCCTAAGTTAATCATAAAGAAAATTGAAAAAATCATCAAAAACTTTCTATGGGATAACAACATGGATGGGAGAAAAAAAAATCCATTAATATCCTTACAGGGTATGTTGTGGGAGAAAAAAAATGGGGGGTGTTGGTGGGGGGTGGTGGTGGCGTGTTTGGTGGGGGCAGGCCTACATGATTTAAGGCAGCGAAACATTTCATTTGGTGTCAAACTAGTTCGACAACTATATTCAAAACTAGATCTTCCATGGTGTAAACTAATGAGGGAAAATAATCTAGACTCAACAAATGAGACTTGAATCTTCCTTGCATCTAATTCACATAGAGGGTCATAAATGTGAGATTTCATTACTTATTCTCATGATTTGATTGCCAACTATATTTCCTGGGAAGTCCATAATGGGGATGAAGTGATGTTTTGGCTTGACCCTTGGAAAGGCTATGTACCACTAGTGCAATCTAATCAATATGTAAAGATACAAGTTGCTACAAACAACCTATGTGGTACTACACTAGTTCATTATGTGGACTCAGTGGAAATTGCTATAGGTAAGGTGACATGGAAGGACCCCTTCTTGCTCCCCATCATCCAAACACTATGAATACAATTTAAGGTAGTGTTGGATAAGTGAATTGTATTCCTGTCAAAACAAGAGGATAAAATTATTTGGCTATCATCACCTTCTGGTATATACTTGGTTAAATGTGTATATTTGACTATTAAGGCTTTAGAGCCCCAACACACCTCAAATAGAGCCTTTAATTTATGTTGTAATATATGTGTTCCTCCAAAAGTGGGCAGCTTCATCTAGCTTTTGCTAAAAAAATACGGTGCTAACGAGTTGTAGGTTGGCTAAATTACCGATTAAAGATCCTTTCAAGTTTTTCCTATGTGATGAAGAATACGAAGAGGTTGAACACTTGTTTCTGTTATATTTATATGCTTATGAATGTTGGAAACATTTGCTAGCCAAACTACATTATTCCTTCCCATTACCTACAATAGTTTGGGACCTCATCCAATCATGGCTAGAATTCTATACTCAGATTCTCTATTTGCTAAGTTATGGCTCATTATTCTTGATGTAATATATGGTCCCTATGGTAGGAACATAATAAATGAATATATAGACAAACTCAATCACCAATTGAGAGTGTGCAAAAAATAAATGTAGCTAGTGTTTGTGAAAAAATGAATGTCATCACATCTCAATGCAATTCAACATGCTATAATTTCTCATCTTGGGATAATGCAATGTTAAAAGAATGGACATCCCTGTGCTACCAATTCAACAAGTAGATAACCTCAAGAATAAGATCAATAGGAAGGAGATAGGATATAGAAAATTGATTGCACCATATCACAAGTTGAACTTGTATGAGGCATCTCATGGAAACACAGGTAAATCTTAGGCATGTATATGCATTAGGAATCACAAGGAGGACCTTAATGTGGTCAAAGTGATAGCATTACTAGATGGTTCTAATAATATGGTGAAATTCATGGCTTTATATCATGGACTATTGCTAGCAATTTCTCATGAGGTAATGAACATTCATATCGAAGGAGACTCTATGCTAATCATCCAGGCTATACAAGAGCAGGAATGTCAGAACTGGAAATTGAATTACATCCTCCAAAAGATTAGGGTGTTAATGTTGAAACTCAATAGTTATTTAACTTCTCACACATATTGTGAAGGTAATTCAGTGGCTAATTGGTTGGAAAATCTGGCAGTAGATAAAGGTTCGATGACAATTTATCTAAATGAAGAGTGTAAACAACTTTATCCTACATTTTTTGACTTAGTGGAAAAATAAATGGCAAAAGACATTAATGATCAAATAAAAGAGTGATGGTGCTGAAGAATTTGAGCCATTGCTCCATGGGATCCCAAAGTTGGATTAGTCACTAGATGAATAAATAGAAATGCTTGAAGATTGATGGATGTGGGTTGTACTAGTCATTTTTTGTTGTATATAACATATCTTGGGATGCTGGTATACATTTTCTTTCAACTGAAGGCATCGTTTCTTGAATTTATAGGTATCAATGTCTAACTTGAATGGTGGAGGTGCCATTTTGTTTCTCAATTGTTGCATTTTTGGCATGTCTCAGCGGCGACTATCAAGGAAAGGGCTCAGAATGTTAATAGTTTCATTCGACATGTCGTAATCCAGTCAGTTTTGTGTAGATTGTTGTGATGTTCATGCCAATTAGTTTGTAATTTCAGCTGCAAATTATGGTTTGATCACTATCTAGTCTATTACAAGATATAAGGGAAGTCAAGGGTTACAATGATTTGTAAGTTAGTGGTATTAGTTGCTCAATACACACGCTCAATTTCAATTTAAGCATGCTTAGAGGTCATATAGCCAAGATCTTTGGGCTTTTTGCCTAAAACTTTAAAGTGATATCTTGATGTATTTTCCTTCTTATATTAATAAACATATAGGCTTATATTGCCTTTTGTTTTAAAAAAATATAATAAAAAATATAAGATTAATACATACAACTAAGTTATAATAACAAAATAATAAATTGAAGATTATTTTGAATTATAAATTTTTTATATTAAAAATACTAATTTTCAAATATGTATATACAAGTACTTTAAAAATGATAAATTTTAATTCTTGAATATTTTTAATGTAAAAGTCTCATATAAAAATATCATTACATTTAATTCAATTTTTCAATTGTAACTATTAATTTATTATTATTACTTTATTTAATTAAACTATACAACAAATACAAACCACTAATAGCACGTCTACTATTGCAATCACTTCTATTTATACAAGTGATTCATTGTTTTTCCTTTCAACCAATTAGATTTAAGTATTTTAACTTTGAATTGTGATTTTTTAAATTTTTCTAAGGTATATATGTGATATTTTTAGTTTCAAAAATCAATAAAATTATTTTACTTCCAATTGATTGGTTCAAATTTGTGGGTCTTATAGGAGTGAATTTAGAGGCAGAACCACCCCTATTCTAAGGCTATTTTTTTGGATGCACATATATATAAACATATTAAGGTAAAAAAATATGTAACTATTCTAAGGCTATATTTTCATATGCACTTTAAACATATGAAGGTAAAAATATATTTAATAATTTTTAAATTTAAATAAAATATTAATACTCTAACATACATTAACATACAACTATACTATTAAAATATTATTTTTAACATATAGTTGTGCTAGAAATATATTATTCTATAATATTTAAATACAAAATAGTTTTTAAAAATACAATGAACTTATTTCTAATGATAAATATTTTATTCTACTAAATTAAAGTGTTATGACTTACACCAAATACAAGCCACTACATGACACTTGTTAAATTCTTGTGGACTCTCACCAGAGCCTCAACTCGTTATTACCATAATTTCTCAAGTTTTTCCCTTCCTAATGCAATGCAACACTATTAAGCTGACAAGTCTATTTGGAGAAGCAAATAGATTTTTGCCATTAGTGAACATTATTTATAGCCCCAACAAAAAGATGATGGTATCAAATGTATGCATGTTGTTGTGATATGAGCCTACTTCTAGAAGATAATCCAACATCATATCTTGAATTATAGGTTGAGAACATGATTTTTGAAGTTTGGGAAATTTTTTTCCCTCAAAACAAATTTCAACCAAAATTTTAATGGTTTCGTAGTGTCAATCCCAACATGAAATAAACATAATGGTCTATGGAAAATCATTTTTTTATGGAAAATTAAAATGGTTACCTTTATTAAATTTACAACATGCGATATTATATGTCATTCCAACTTGAAACCTTAAATCAAGGTTCCTTTGAATGCTTGAGCATGTAACCCTTATTATAAAGGTCATTTGTATTAAACTCAAAGAAATTGGAGAGACAAAATATGCTATTGGATTCCAAACCAAATCTTATGACTTGCAAATGCCAAATACCATATAAAGGTACAATGAAGTTTAAGGGTTCCTCATTTTTGGACTAGATTAATGCATTGGAACTCAGGGAACTAGAGATACACTATAAAAAAAATTGGTGTTGCTTTAGTCTTTGTTTAGTTTCTAAAATTTGACAACCACAACTATCTATTCAACCTCTAAAGTGCAGATTTTTTTCTTATCAATAGAAATAGATTTTAGACAATAATATATCATTGATTTTTGTTTAAATGGGTATGATTCAAAAATGTAAACCTCAAAGTTCATTTCAAGTTAATTTCATTGGCTAGACATTTTTTTTGGTGAGTATATCCTATTGACTACCAAGTTTATAGCCCTTGTTAGTAATATATGATGCAACTTTTCTTACTTTGTGGTGCTGACCACTGACATCACATGCTAAGTCTTGATTCCTAGAGTAAAAGTATTAAATAGTCAAATTTGACTTATTTTTCCAAGCTTAATTTCTTCCTTAGTGTGTGATGTTTAAGGGTGGCCCTTTGCGGTGCTTATTTAACATGTCCTCAACATGCTTTCACATGCTCACCACACTGCTCAATAATGTGATCGACACTATCTCTACATGTAAGGACTTCTAATTTAGACCATTGGAATTTAACTTTCCCAACCAACAACTATGCTTACATGTGAAAGTTTACAGTTCATTAAGTGCACATAGACACCCAAGATGCCAAACAAAAAATCTTGGGTATTATTTTGTAAGGATCATTATTGCATTTGCATCTATAATTCATCTATACACCTCTATATTTGTACTTCTTATTTTGCCCGAGAGTTGTTCTCTACTACAACCTTCTTTTGGCATTGTAAGTTTGAAAATAAGCCTCAGATGGTCTACCACTTGGTGAGTCTGTCACAAATACCAACTTTTTGATATTCCCTAGATTTTTGCAAAATCAAAGCAAGTATTAAGGCACTGGCTAAACAGCTGAGGATTTGCACCTTGGCCAATGCCCCACATTTGACCTGTCCTGCCCCTGTGCTGCTCGACCATCCTCTTTGACAACACAAACGTACTGCCTTCGCTTTCCTATGTCTGTAGCAATGTAGTAATATATATATAGAAGTTATATATAAATTAATAAGCTAAAATAAGAAAAAGTTTGTTGTAAATTATTGTATATTCATATTGAAAGTTATTTAAGTTAAAAATATTGTAGGTTTTTTTTTATAAAATGAATATTTTAATGTATCTTATTTATTTAAATATTGTAATGAGATATTTTTAAAATAAAGTCGTTTCAATAATTTTAGAAACAATTTGAAAATAATAAATTAGAAGTCAGTTTAACTTTTAATTATCATAAATCCACTATAAATTTTAAATATATTTCATAAAAAAGATTTCATGATTTTTTATTGATCTATATTGAATAATAGTAACAAAATAAATATATTATTAACATTGAAGTAAATATATCTTATTAGCTTATAAAGAGAAGATTATATAAGTATAATAAATAGAAAAATATTTTTATTCACTTGTTAACTTTACTTATTTTTATATTGTATTAAGTTTTTAAAATAGGTAAATAAAAATAAAAATATGTTTACTCAGTTAATTTAATTATTTTTCTACCTTATTAACTTTTCTAAAGAAGTGAATAGTTTTTTTTCTTCTTATTGTTATATTTATATTTTTCTCTCACAAATTATTACACAATATTTCATTTGCTAATTCACAAAAAAAATATTAGTGATCCTAATACTTAGAAGGTAACATTCATCTTCATATATTTTATAAAATATATTTATATTAGGAATAAAAATTAAGAGTTTAGTAAATTTTGAAATTTATAATTAATAAGTAGTTAATATCATAAATATAAATAAAATTAAAAAAATTGTTTTTATCTTAAAAGTTAAAAATATAAACTATTTTTACTTAATTTTATCTAATTTATATTTTTTAATATAAAGTTCCAAAATTTTATTACTTAGTAGTATCATAAATACCAATGAAACTTGTTTAAATATATTTAATTTGAAGGAGTTACAATATGTTTGATTTTCTTGGTTTCTACTCACTAACATTCTTTCTCATATTTTATTTTATAAGTTAGAATATATATAATATTTTTACTTATTATTAAAATTACTTTTACTATTTATAATATATCAATACATTTTTTCTAAAATTAACAAGATATATCTAAAAGATTCAACTCATTTCATTTTTTTCATAAGAAAAAAAGAATTAGAAACATTATAACTTAATGAGTATCATAAATAAAATTTATTTATTTTCTTGATTTTCTTTAATTTCTTTAATTTACTTTATTGTTAAAAATTATTCTACATATGAATTTAGAATAATTTGATAAACTAAAGAACATTTTTTTATTTTAACTTATTAATTTAAAATATATATATATATAAACTTCTTTAGCAAATACTATATCTAAATATTAATTTGATAAAATTTATTTTAACTTATTAATTTTTTTTAAAAATTAAGAATTCCTTCAACAAATACTATATATATACTTTAATATAGGACTGTACAGACATAGAGTGGTTAGATGGAATCTGGAAGAAACTGAAGGAAGTACGCCTGTGTTGTCAAAGTGGACAGGCAGCAAAGGGCAGGCACTGGCTAAACAGCTGAGGATTTGCACCTCGAAAAGTGCCTCACATTTGCAGACTAAGGGGGAACAAAGCGAATTGAGGATCCAAGGGCTTGTTGTTGCAATTTGGGGGCAAAGGCAATGGTAGTGAGGAAGCTGACTATGAGGCCTTGGGAAGTAAGCATCTTAGCTAGGCTGAGGAATGGAATGAAGTGGCCCTGCGCCATGAAAGGAAACATGGCAACATGTTTCAACTCTTTACTCTCTGCCATTGAAATGTGCTCTGAACTCGCCAAATGTGTTTGTTGGCCTCCCCTACAGCCCTCTTTACGGTCACCTTTTAATCATCCTCGCGTAAATAGAAGATGATAAAACATGTTCTTGATGTTGCAGCTTGGTAATCTCTAACTTTGATTTCTTGTTGGCCAGTAGTCTTCAAGGTGAACAACTGGGCAACATCTTTTGAATTTGTTTGTACATCTGGAATTTAATACAGCAAGGAATAGGAAACTCAATCACCGAATTCCCAACCATGTTCTCTATCAAAAAAAAAATTGATGTTGAATTATTTACCTGACTTCTAAATCTAATTATATCAAGCATCTTTTCATGGTATTAAAATTTAAGATTAAGTATTTGTTAATTTAAATTTTACGCAAAAGAAGGATTATCAAGGTGCAGATGCCCAAATACAATTGGAAGAAAAATGTTACCTTTTGGAATAAGGCTTCTATTATTTGATTCCTTCTTTGTAGCGAGCAGCATCGTACCATGTCCAGACAAAGAATCAAAACATTTATCTTTGATGTAAGACTTGACAGTTAATTGTGGAATGCAGTTTTGAATTTGTCTGAAAACCATGTTAAAAAATATCTTTATTCCATGCTTTAGATTTCAAAAGGCTCCCCAAGATATGGTCAAGTGGTGGCTTGTGTTGGAAGTGAGAGAGTTCTGAGAGGGGGTGAATCAGAACTTTGTATATTTAATTTTTAAGAATTACTAATTTAAGTTTTTAACCATATATATCAGAATGAAACATTGCTGGAAATTGAAACATTCATTATGAACATAAAGAACATGTCAACTCATAAAATATTGAGACACGGATTTTTCCGAGTGGGAAACCCTCAAAATTCCTCAATTAGGATTTGTCATAGGGAGAAAAACCACTCTGTGAAGCTGTAATCTTTATTGCTTCAAATTCCTTTACAATTAGTAGAAAGAACTGCTCAAGGTGTTCAACTCATTTTTTGTCTTGCTATTCTTTTATAGTCTCATATACACATACACATACAAACATGTACTTTGCATCTATACATGTATATAAGCTTATAATATAGCTTTTGAACACAACTTCCTTTCAGAACATTTACAAGTCTTTATCTGTTTCTTTCAATGCCTTTTTTACACATTATCACTTCAGATTTACAAATGATCTCTATAAATAGAGATGTATTTTCGAAATAAATCAGTTACACATAATTAACTGAACCAGTTAGGGTTGTTAGAAAACCCTTTTTGAACTGTTGTTTTAAAACCAACTAAAATCAGTTCAGTTCTGAATTTGATCTTGCCTTTAATTAAAAAACTGTCAGCTGTAACCATTTCTAAACTATACAAGTATTAATTCGGGTTTGAAGCCCTCAAGATATTTCAAAGATAAAAACTTTACGGAATACCATTATAGAGAACTAAAACTTGTTGTCAACATAAATGGTCTTGCCTTTGAAGAAATATTCTAAAAGAAAGAACAAACTTTCATTAAAAAAACTTTCTTCGAAACCCTTATCCTTTTCAAAAAAATGCCTCACTGTGCTCTTCCTTTTTATTTTGAAATCATCTTGTCAAAAAAAACTGAAAAAAATTCTTTATAATAGAATAACCCAATTATAAATATTTCATATTCATTCCAAAAATCTTTGAAACCCAACTGAGACTGAAATATATTTATGCCTCTTTTGAATCAACCTTTTTAGAAACTGAAACTAGGAATAAAATATATTTCATTCCTTTAATCTCTTTCATCAGAATGAATAAGCGGCAACTGTATCATACCTTTGCTATGGCATACCTAAACTTGTTTGAATTTTATTAGCTTCATTATAGCAAAACCCTTATGCACTTGAAGATACCTGTTATACCTCAAGAACGCCTCTTCTCCTTTGAAGATGAACCCATTTTCATCTCATTTTTGTGCATGCACAGGTAAAGAAATAGGACTATATCAGTACATATTTCATAGTATAAATTAGTCGCTGGAATCCCTGAAGTTATAAAACAAAATTTTCAACAAACCTTTCAATAACTGTCACACAAAAATTTGTGTTCGTAGTCAAGAAGAGTGTATCCAGCAGTATTCATGTCATGCTTCCAAGAAGATAGCAAGTATTTACAAGTTGCAGAGATAAACAAAAGCTTTTCGCAAAGGAAACCACAAAGTTTTATGTTTTTCAAAAATGCCCACAACTATAACCAAAAGCTATAAAACTTAGAAGTCTGCCATACAAAGTTGACAACTGTCACAAAAACTCTGTGACATGCATCATAAATATCTGCGTACATCCATACCTTAATTACTATGCAAGTGCTACGATGATACTTTATTCTATGCCGACACTGCCAATGAAATATTGCCTTTATTCAATGTATACCACAAATTCATATATATGCCATGTGATATATTGCGGTTACCACTTATTCTTGCTGTCAAACAACATATTTATTTTTTCATCTTTTAAAATATGTTAAATGCATTTTTCTAACTTCATGGTCAACAACTTGATCCCTGGGATATGGATTGTTTTGTTAATGCTCAGAGGAGTTATGAGTCTGCACAAACAAAATTCAAGATGTGCTCTTGTAAGAACCATTCAGAGAATTTGTATGATGTAACTTTAAAATCTCACTACTGACACATATCAAATCCATTTGAAAATTGTTCTATAATATGTACAATAGTTCCAAGGGAAGAGGGAACTAATTTATCTCTCCAAGAAGCTAGTTTCTTCCCATGGTGGTGACTAAGAAAATCTAATTTTCATTGTTTGGTGGCACACATATTAGAACAATAGGGTAATGTTGACCCTAATGTGCCAAAAAGAGCTTCTCTGTGTCAAGTTGTTATAACCATCGAGAAAAAGAAGACATCGTAGCAAGTAGGATGACATTATATAGGTCCACATAATAATGGAAATAAAGGAAATAAACTAACTACAAAAGTTTCACAAAAACCAAAATGGCAACTAGGCCAACCCAAGTCGTAATTACAGCTGAAAACCAGCAAAACCAACACTGCCAGTAAGGCATTAAGAGTCTTGGATCCAAAGATCCCAATAACTGATAAAAACATAAAAAACTTAGTCTTCATTTTTCCCCTGTCCCTTTGTGTGTAGTAGGATCTAGGCCCAGTCATCGGCAAGGAACTTGAAGAGAAACTTATGGTCCTTCATATCCAACCCCACGTCCTCCTTTTCCTGTGCCAGCAATTGAAGGGTAGTGGCAGCAGCATGGGTAACTTTAAGGCTAAATTTGGAGAAGGTAAAGAACCCCTCCTCCAAAGCTTTAACCCTTTTTTTTAGGTACATGTATCACTCCTCCATCACCTCAGTCTCATCCTTAGGCCCCATTTCACCCTTTGCAACATCCTCCTTCATTTTCTACACCTGTAATTTATCTTGCAAAACCCGTGGGTTAGAGGAAACCTTCAAATTATCCTTAATAGGGGATGAAATGGTTATGGGCGAATTATCCCTCTTTTTGTTCTCCTCACAAAAGGTAATGGGATTAAGGGGGAAGCTGGCAGACACATGGGTCATCTCAGTTTTCACCACTTTTCCAGCAGATGTTTGGGTCTAAGTATCATCCATCGAATTGTCCCCAGAGTTAAAAAATTTCTCCCCCTCCTCATTACCACCATCCTTCTTTGATTTGGAAATATCTTCCTCCTCCCTTCTATCACTATTATTTCTAGAACTATCTTCCTCAACCTCCTCAACTAGGTATCTAATGGACTTCTGTTTGGTCCAAGCCTGGGTCTGAGCAAGCCTACCAAATCTTCTCCTAGCTTTACCCCTAGTTTCCTCCCCCGAATCCTCTCCAACAACCTCCACCAATTTTTCAATTTTTACCTTCTTGTTTCCCTTTTGTTCCATGACTATATCAGGTTTTTTCTTTTTCTTATTTTCCTTACTAGGGGATGGGATGGGGATATGAATTTTCATCCCTGTAATTGAGCTCGAGGGGGAGTTCTGACCATGGCGTGGGTTTTCCACAACCACATCTCTAAGGGGGCACAATCTGAGGTGAAATTGATAAAGGCAAAAGATTAAGCCTTGATGAATTATGGTGAAATTTAAACCTTTGCTCCTTTTTTCCCTAACATCAGTAACCATGTCCTCAAGAGAATGTAGCAAAAAAAAAGGAATAGAAATGAAATCCCTATTTCTAAAATGGTTCAATAGAGGGAAATGGTAGTAATAGCATACACCAAACCTTCCCTCCAGCGTCAGATACCTTATAAGGATCAGGCCACATCATCCTAGGGGATTGGTAACTTGTCTCTTTTGAACCCTCCTCTCTAACGAATCGGCTCCTCACCCTCCGCGAAGAAGCTATTCATGTTCGCCTCGTCAATAATTTTGGTAACCTTTCTCCATTTTTTCCCCTTCATGGAGAGGCCAGTTGCCATGGAAATAACTTCCTCAGTGACTTGGAAAGTGATACCATTGATGGTACCCTTCCTATCACTCTAGCTATTCACAAACTGGAGCATGTAATTCTCATTGTACCCAACCATCGACTGCATGTGGTAAAAAAACCCCTTCCTTCAGTAAGAACCAAGTAGCCATTTTGTCCTTAAAATTCTCAATTTTTGTTGGTTCTAGCCAATTCAAGTCTCCCCCCCCCACCCATACCAATTCCTCTAATTTATGACACCCCTTCTTCAGTAATATGCATCTGAACCTTTTCAGCTTCAATCTTTCTGCAACTACTCTCTGCATTAAGCCTTTTGAAAAGATGTAAATAAAATGTGTAGACCCATTCTTGATGAGCTCCAAAATCCCATACAAACTTATTATGGGATTCATGAATGTGTAAAATCATAATTTTCTCACCCCGACAAATTCTGACATCCTGATTAATAATATCTTTCGTACTTCCCTTTGGAAAGTAATTTGAAACTCGCAATGGGTTACCACAATTATGAAATGACATTTCTCTTAATTTGTAATCACTCCATTTACCATTTGTATGGCCATGTCTACTCTTTATTTCCAAAATGCAATAGTTTAATTTAGCAACCAAAATCGTCATATTGCCAAATTTGGCCTTACTTTTAAAATTTGTAGACATCATCTTGAATTCTTCCCACCTTTTTTATTGGATATCAACGACCTTATATCTCCATTGAGATCAACTAAATTCTCCCAACATGTGATTTTCATAGCATTAAACCCCATGGCACTCACCGTGTTTGCCACCTGATTGCCCTCCTGATAGATGTGTTGTAGGTGGGCTATTTTCATTTCATTCAAGACTTGCTTGATATCCAAAATGATATTTTGAATCTTCCACCCCAATCTAGCCTCCCCCTTAACCAAGTCAATCATTAATTTGGAGTCCCTTCTATTGTTAACTCCATAATTTTTCTTTCCCTAGAGAGTTGAAGACCCCATAGTAACACCATGGCCTCTGCCTCATTATTGCTACCATTCCCCATCTTTCCCACATATACCAACAGCACATCACCATTCCTGTCTCGCAGCACACCTCCAACTGCTCCAATTCCACCTTTTGTAGCACCATCAAAGTTTAGTTTATATTGTGTTATGGTGGGGGGTCTCCATCTTGTCTATTGTCTCCCTCTCGTAGTTGATTTATCAAAAAGGAAGAAATCCTCATGACAACTCCAATTTTCTATCACAAGGCCTTCAAGTCTACGTGGCTCCTCCTTTGGCATTTTACATTTAGCCACTCTTAAATTCTCCTTTAACAATTTGTTCATTATTCCAAATACCACTTCCACTGTCTTACTTTCCTCCCTAAAAATTATGTTATTTCTTTCTTTCCATATGTGCCAGCAAACATATGGTTAAATAATATTCCATAAAAAAACTAATCTTGGGTGATAAAAGGGACAATCCCAACTCTCCACAAACTGTCCCAAGTTATCCTTCATAACCCAAACCACACCAAATCTTTCCCATACCTTAGTCTACATCCCTAAAGAAAATTGGCATTCTAGGAAGAGGTGTGAAATACTTTCTTCCTTTTGTTTACAAAGATAGCAATGGTTTGTTAAATAGAATCCCCTTTTATTCAAGTTGTCTAATGTTAAAATTTTGCCATGCTAAACTGTCCACCAAAAGAAATTGATTTTAGGAATAAGGTTAGTAATCCATACCTTACGCCAAAGGATTGGACAAGGGTCCTTACTAAACATGAAATTATATGCTAATTTTACAGTGAAATTACCATTTGGGGTTAAGTCCCAGGCCATAATATCCTCCTGAGGCAGAAAGGGGAGTCTCTGTTCTTTTATCAATTCTTCTAGTTCCTTTAGGAGAACAATATCCTCATGTGAGTAGTCCTCCTTATGAAGCTTCTTCCACCTCCTCCCCTGATCAATATAGTCCCCAACTTTTCCCCCTACATCCACTTTAAGAAGTTCCATTATTCTACTAAATTTACTCAAGGCTGACAGTTTCCCATCCATCCACCTGTCTTCCCAAAATTTGATATTGAAGCCATTCCCCATAATCCACCTCAATCCTTCTCTTAGTAAACCTCTATTCCTAACAATATTCTGCCAAATCTTTGAACCTCCTGGGAGGTCATTATTATATAGGTTCCACCTAAAGGAGGTATTAGATAAATACTTGGCCTTCATGATATTTCCCCATCCAGTGTTTCCTTCAGCCAGTCTCTAGCCAATTTTTGTGAGGAGAGCTTTATTAAAATCCCTCAACCTTCTAACCCCTAACCCCCCCTTAAAATTTTGGTTTGCACACCACCTCCTAGTTAACTAGACTCAATTTATTTTTCTCCTTTGTCTCTGACCACAAGAAATTCCTTTGTATTCTCTCAATTTTCTCTGCCATGTTTTGGTTGATTTTGAAAATTCATAAGAAGTAGATAGGGATTCCCTAAAGAGCAACAGTGAGCAGTTGTAATTTTCCAGCATTACTTAATATCTTCCCTTTCCAACCTGCAAGCTTCCTTTGAATTCTCTCCACTATTGTATTCCAGAATTCATTAGTTACTTCCTTAGTAGTAAGGGGTAGACCAAGATAAGTGTCCAGGAGGCAAGCGGATTGGAAATCCAAGATTTTTCTAATCCTTCTTTGAAGCAAGGCTTCAGTATTAAAGAAATAAATCTTACTCTTATGGTAATTGACACGCTACCTTGAGCTCTCTTCATAATTATGTAAAATCATCTTCTAAGCTTCTGCTTCCATAAGTGAAGATTCCCCAAATAGGAAGGTGTCATCCACAAACTACTATATAACCTTAGTTTCAGCATTAGTAGCTAGTTTAACACCTTTAACACAACCCATATTAACTAATTTATACAAAGATCTTCCTAGAACTTCAACTATCATAATAAAAAGACAAGGAGAAAGCAGGTCACCCTGTCTTAAACCTTTCTCCACAGTCAAGTTACCCCAAGGGGAACCATTTAGCAGGATAGAATACTGCACTGAGCCGACCATCGTCATGATCAGGTTTATAATCCTATTGCTAAATCCTATTCTTTCCAGCACATCATGAAGAAAGTCCCAATTGACTATAATGCATTATAATAATTATTCAATTATAAATATTTTGTAAATTTTTATCTTTCACAATATATTATTATTTTAAGTTATTGTGGTAATGATATCATATATAAGGTGCTTGAAAATTAAGAAGGGATCTACATTAGTAGCATCAATTTTATATTTACATTGCATAGTATAGTAGCATCAAACATATTTACATTGCAAAAATAACAATTTAAGATAATTTTAATACTACAAAATGATACTTTATAAATAGATTCAACAATTTATTGATCATAAGTTTTATTTCCTCCATGAAAATTATGTTATTGTAGTAAAGTTGCTCATTTCAAATGTGAAAATCACTTCAAATACAAAGTAAGTAGTTACAACAAGAAATATGTTGTTACAAAAAGATTTAAAAGGCATAATAATATTAGACAAGGTATTGATATATTAGTTAGGCATTATCTTAAATTTGATCACTTGGGATAACAAAGTAATAGGTAAGACTTCTAAAAAAATATGCCACTGAGTGATCCTTCTAAAAATGATATATGATTAATGGAATAAGAATGGAACAAGTTTTAGGCACTTGTGGATATCCTAAAGAGTGGTAGTAACAAAATATCAATTATTCTTATATTTTCCAATAGATATACTTATCGTAGTACCCAAATACATTTCCCAAATTCTTATTTGACATTTATATTTTCATCAAACTATTTTCAATATTAAATATTAAAAAAAATTTAAACAAAATAATAGTAATTTAAATAGTGAAGCTTGTGAAGAATCCTTAGATATTAGCTATCAAACATAGATTAGAAGATAAATTCAATGTCTTTTAAATCTAAGAAACAATTTGCTCAATATTGAACTAATGAACACAATAAAAAAAAGTTATTCACTTAAAATATGAAGAAGATAATGAAAATGAACCACATCTATAAGAAAAGAAAGCTGCATATTATAAAAACAATCTTTATTAGAAAATTTTTTAAAGATTATCAATGGACATGAAATTATAGTATTGAATCATGTAAATAGACTTTGGAAAAATGTAGATACTTAGATTTTCACATTTAATATTATATGCCCCAGACAAATGATAGACAAAATTGTAATAGACAACAATGCATTATATTTTATATGCAACTAGATCTCTCAGATATTGCACTAAAATTTTCCCATCAATAATAACCTACAACGAAAGTAAATAATGGTTCAAATCAGCAAACATGAAAGGTGCAAATCCAAACTTAGATGTGAAAGGTGGAAGCTTCGTAGCAAGGCTATCTAGAACCAATAAAAGCATGACAAACTTGTATATTGTAGGAAATCATAAAAAAAATCATGTGAACAATGAACTTCTCAACAAAAAATGTGGTTACATCCCATGATTTATGTAATGGGTTTTCTTTAAAAAACCATAAACTTGCAATGTTTTCCAGATTTCCTAGAACAATCACACGTTTTTGGACTAGAATGTGCATTCTTCTACTTTATGTTTGAAACATTCTACCAAATTCATTGTTAATAGTATTGAGTTATGGAGATTTGCATTTTTATCAAATATAGAGAGAATGTGGATGGATATCCTTAAACAACACACACTAAGGAAGGAATTAAGCTTGGAAAAGTAAGTAAAACTTTGACTATTTAACACTTTTACACTAGGAATGAAGCCTTAGTGTGTGATGCTTAAGCCATTCGGGGTTGATCATGCAAAAAATATGTTAAACCATTCTATTATCTATTGAAAGAATCAAAATTCTCGTATTGTTATGCCTTTTGATATTGTATTACATCCTACATTTTTTTAATGGAGGAAGAAAAGTTAGTCACTAAAAATGTATATCAATTTATTATTGAACAAATGATCCATTGATATCTATTCGAGTCAAATCTCAAATGGCTTAAAGATGACACGGTAAGACTTTGTTCTTAAGCTAAAAGTGTTAAATACTCAAGTTGACTTATTTTTCCAAGCTTAAATTTTTTCTTTAGTGTGTGATGTTTCAAATTACATTCTTGGCTCTTATTGTAATTATATTCTTAGTTCTTATTCTATTCAAAATTAGAAAATGGGTTTGAAAATCAAAAAAATTAGGAAAATCCTAATTGAAAAGGTAGTTAGTTAGGTGTTAAGAGGTAGTTATGAAATTGTTACATTACCTAATTTGTTGAGCATATGTACAAAATTATGGTACCAAATACAAAAGAAATCCCAATCCACATCAAATTTCTAGACCATTTCATTGCCAAAATACATTATCTTCAACCAACCAACATGATTTTGATTTTCACCCATTTTCTTATTAGAAATCTAAGAGATCTAAGAGAATTTTTTGTTGAGCACTGCAATGCTTTCTTTGGGGGGGCTTTGCTTCCTTTTAAGAATATTAGTGCATTCTAAGCAGTATTTTGTAAACTTTGCAATCAATCATAAATTATCTTTGTCAATCCCAAATAATGACTTGGCTAGTGCCAAACAAAACTTAAACGACTCCTCCATCTTTGATAGGAACTTGGCTTCCCTACAACTTTTGTTTAGAATAGGTTCCATAAACAACCAACTCATTCAAATACTTTGATTAGCTCAATAATCAAATCAATATTTTTGATAAAGTGTGGTTCTTCTTTCTCACCAGTCTCAAATATCATATTAAGTATAATGTCCTAATTCCTACCAGATCCTTTTGTAATTATTTGGGAACAACTTGCCTATTTTTTTTCCTCCATTTTTTATATTTTCATCTAAACATATTTAAAATTATTGAGATATGACAAGGTGTTAGAAGCCTTTCTTATGACAATATTGATGTTGTCAACATTTTATATCTCTTTTAGCACTATTTAGACATAGATGATCTTTTCTTTTCCAAGGAGCCTCATTTTTTGTTTTTTAATGCAAAATTGGTTCCATATATGTTGAAACTCACATTTTAAGTTTTTGTCTCCTCAATGAAGATATGGTTTTCCTTTTATGAGAGATTCCTACATGTATTTTTCAAATTTATTTATCTCATTTGGATCCACCTTGACTTATGAATCATTTTCGCAAATTTTGATGTTCTTTGATAACCCTATTCTTGTGTGGAAATTTCTGTGATGAGTAATTTATCTTTTTCTATTGGATTGTCCTTACTAGCTCTTATTTGATGGTATTCTTATATGAGTTATTTCTAAGACCTCTTCATACAATTTTATTCAACATTGATCCAATATGATGTCCTTTTATTTGCCCTTGTAGATATCATTTCCTTAAGTAGGAAACTTTTTACATATTTGTAATGTGTGGATAAAGCTCACTACCTTGTGTGGGAAAATTGTAAATTTGGTCTATTTCAACTTTATTCATTACAAAAGAGGGGAGTGATCCAATTGGCTTGAGATTTTGGGCACAAAATAGATTCAACAATCCCCCATGATGAGTTGGAATGATATTACTATTATGAAACAAGAATGTGAAAGTTAGGACTAAAGATAGAAAAATGATAGTTTTCAACATATATAGAACTATAGAAATTAGAAATGTAGACAAAAACAACAACAAAAATAAAGATAAAAGATTGAAAGAAATTTATTGCAAAAACATGGATTGAATTTTGATGGATGACTATGCAAGGGTAGCCTCGTTCTAGTACAATAATTAGGAAGGCATTCTTGACCCAAGCTTTTTGGATTCCCAAAAAGGGACTATGTAGATCTTATCATGCTTGATCTAAAATATGAATCTATATATGTATAGCCTAGAAACAACACCAAAAATAAGTTTTTTTTGGAGTTGATAGAGGTTCACCTTGCTCAAACCTTGATTTAGAATTTCTTTTATAGATAAACAACTTAAGCCTTGATACAACATATAGTAAATAGATACATTTGGATAATCATCTTTTAGTCCCAAGTTATGATTTTTCCTTCCTTATAGGTCATTCCTTGTCCTTACATTATTCATCTTCCACCCATTAGAAACTATATATAATCTAAGCACTACATCTTGCACTTATGTTAGTAAGGGCATAGAAATGAAATGTAAAGTGATAAAAGTACTTCCTTAAATAAAAATAAAATATGCATATAATTTATCTAGAAATACATGTAATACATTGAAGTAGTCATTCCTTAGCTGATAAAACATATCTCAAGAAGAAAAATTATCAATTTGTTATACTAAAGGGTGTTTTTGTCAGCTTAGTTACATAAAAATATAACAATAATAAACCTATATTTCTCTATTGGCATAAAATGGGGGTAAAGAGGCTCCCCATCATACTGGGTGTCCATTGAATCCAAATTGGAAGATTCCATAACCTTCAAATTCACCTCAATCTCATTTTCCTAGTCTCCAACACCATCTTCCACATGAATTTGTATATCCAATCATATTTTCTTGGGATGTGAGATGTAGGAAGTGGGTAAAAGTTAATGAAAGACCCTAAATCTTCCCCAAGATAATCAGATGTAAACTATGGTTGAAATTATAAAAAATCTAAATTATCCCTAATTCAATTGGAGTTCCTATATTAAAATGTTGACTTCTTATGTCTTACCTTCCTCTATACCTATATTAGCTAATTCAATTTACCTACCAATACATATGATTGATTGTGATCTTGTCAAAGGTCTAACATAATTAGAGGGCTCTAGATAAATTTGAGTCTAGTCTCTAATTAATGAGGTATCCTTTCCTTATTACATTTATTATAATTGTAAACTCTCCTTCAATTTCTATATTCTTGCAACCAAGATTCTTACACAATTCTAATCGTTCAACTAAAGTTGTTAATTTTGCCCAATTATTAGTTTCCGTTCCTATAAATCTTGCTAAATTTTCTATCTACATGCCTTTTGAGTTATGGATACTACAAAAAATGCCTACTCCACCTAGATTCCCTCTTGAAGCTCTATCAAAATTGAGTTTTGACCAACCCTCCTTGGCTAGTTTCCATTGGCACATCTCTCATTTTGTTTTTGAAGTCCCCCCCATTCCTATAAATGGGGGCAATTTTAGACCTATCCACTTGCCTCTCATTTTCTCATCCCAATGAGACATTATAGCCTCTTTCTTTTGTTTATTCAAAACATGACTATTGGTGAGTTCAATGATAGAAGTCTTGATTTTAATTATAAGTTATTTTGCATTCATCTTCTTATCCTGAAAAAATCTTCAGTTGCATTCCTTCCATAATTCCCATAGAATTATGGAATGTTTAGATATCCATAAAGAGATAAAAATACTAACCTTTTGAAGGATGGCCCAAGCATGTATCATATCCGTTATAGTTCTTGGAAGTGTTGATACCCACCCCAATTGTGAACATAGCCATTTATATCATTTACTCGAACAAGGGCAATGAAAAAATAGGTGGTGAATGGATTCTTCATTATTTTCACATAAAGAACATCTACTTGGATCTTGGTATCCCATTTTCTCAAATATTTATGACGTAAAGACCTTTTTATTTAAAAGTAACCAAGTGAAATATCATACCTTAGGAAGACAAGATTTATTCCAACACAAATTTGTAGGGAGGGAGTCCTTTATGCTCATTTGAAGAGACTTGGGGAATTTATACCCCTCCTTTGAGTAGTATCCACTAATTTTTCTTCCATCCCATATCAATTTGTTCTTTCCAAAATTAAAAGTCACTTCCCTATTAGAAAAGGTTCTTTTAGATCTTTTTCTTCATTAGGTGGGAGGGTCATGTCCTTATCATCCTTCCATTTGAATTGTTTCCTTCATCCTTGAAGATCACATTATCTATAACTCTTATTCCACGTCTAGCTTTAAATGTCAACCTTACTTGGGCTAGTTTACCATCCTTTTCCAAAGCACCATATCCTCCCCAAGAGTCTTCCTAGAAGATAGCTTCTTCCCCCATCCCCAAGTTCCATTTGTTAGATTGTGGTGACTGATTAGGAAAGTACTGTACATACTCCATAATTTTGTGGAATTAAAGAAATAAATTTTTTTGGTACTATTCGTAGATTCACCACTAAAGTTATGGCTAATTTATGGCCGACATGTTATAACCTTAAAAAATTTTAATACTTGTATAAAAGGGTTTAGGGTTGGGTATTTTCATTATGTTGTGATGTGAAATAGCTTCTTGCGGTAGTATTGAGTTGTAAGGGATTACGAGTTGTAATCACTGGATTGTAATAAGATCGAACTTGCTGTTTGGTGGACATAGCCCAGGGATTGGGTGAACCATGTTAAATCTTGGTGCCTTGTGTTCATTTTTGTGTGATCTATTATTTTTCTATTATTGGTTATATTTGCATGTAGTTTTTATTTTTGTCTGTGGTTTATCCTAACAAGTGGTATTAGAGCCTAGTTGTTTTTCAGTTATCCTCTGCAGGAAAGTTTCACAATTGAGTGGGAGTCTCATGGTTGAGTGGGAGTCTCACAATTGAGTGGGAGCAATGGCAGATGAGGGTAAGCTAAGGGTTGATAGGTTTAATGGGTAGAACTTCCAGTTATGGAAGATGCAAATGGAAGACTATCTGTATCAGAAGGATTTATGGAAGCCGTTGGAGGGAAAAGCCAAGAATTAGGGAACTATGTCAAATGATGAATGGGATCTTTTGGATAGAAAGGCACTTGGAAGCATTCAATTATGCCTAGCACCATCGGTGGCATTTAATATGACAAAAGCAAAGACGATAAAAGAGTTGATGAAAACCCTAGCGACACTGTATGAAAAGCCCTCTTCTTCAAACAAGGTATTTCTCATGAAGCATTTATTTAATATGAAAATGGCAGAAGGTGGGTCTATTTCAAATCATTTAAATGAGTTTAATACTATTACTAGTCAGTTATCTTATGTGGGTATCAATTTTGATGAAGAAATTAGGGCTCTCTTGATTTTGTGTTCTTTGCCTAAAAGTTGGAATGGCTTGGTAATGGTGGTGAGTAATTTTGTTCCTGGATCTAGTACCCTAAAATGTGAAGATGTGATCGGTGTTGTTTTGAGTGAGGAAACTCGTAGGAAATCCTCAGGTGGATCTACATCAGGAAGTGCTTTGAATGCACAAAGCAAGGGCAGAACAACTAAGAGAGGAAGTAATCTGGAAATCATGGGAAATCAAGAGGAAAGTCAAAGGGGAAGAGGTCTCAATCAAGAGGAACAAATGATTGTTGGTACTATGGGAAACCAGGGCACAAAAATAAAGATTGCTAGAATCGAAAGAAAAATGAAGGAGATAAATCACATGGAGACAAGGAGGCAAATATGATAAGTAAAAAATCTGAAGAGGATGCTTTGCTTCTATCTTTAGAAAGTGTTCATGATTCATGGGTTTTAGATTCTGGTGCTTCATTTCATGCTACACCTCATAGAGGTTATTTCATTGATTATGTCCAAGGGGATTTTGGGCTTGTTTATTTGGGGGATAATGAACCCTATCAAATTGTTGGAAAAGGAAAAATTAAGATTAAGTTGTAGAATGGGAATCATTGGCTACTACATGAGGTAAGACATGTTCCAAGGCTGAGTAAGAATTTAATTTCAGCAGGGCAACTCGGTGATGAGGGTTGTGTAGTTACTTTTAATGATAAAAATTGGAAGGTTTCAAAAGGTTCCCTCGTAGTAGTAAAAGGTGTGAAAGTAGGCACCTTATATCTTTGTACAGGTCATATTGTTCCTTCTACTTTGATTGTTTCAAAGAAAAATGAATGTTCAGGAACAATTGTTGCAATTGAGCAGGGAGAACAAATAGGTATTGTAAATTCTGATACAGCGTTGTGGCACAACAGACTTGGGCACATGAGTGAGAAAGGTATGAAAGTACTCCATTCAAAAAAAAATTTACCAAGTTTGAAATGTGTTAATATGGATTTCTATGAACGTTGTGTATATGGAAAACAAAAAAGAGTGAGTTTTGTAAAGACTAGAAAGGAAAACAAAAAGAAGAAATTAGAGCTTGTGCATACAGATGTATGGGGACCAACTCAGGTATATTCCCTTGGTGACTCTCATTATTATGTTACATTTATTGATGATGTAATTAGAAAATTATGGGTTTATTTCCTTAGACAGAAATCTTATGTATTTCAAACTTTTAAGAAATGGAAATGCTTGGTTGAAAATGAGACTGGTATGAAATTAAAATGTCTCAGATCTGATAATGGTGGTGAGTATTGCAGTCATGAATTTGAAGATTATTGCTCCACTAATGGTATTCATAGACAAAAAACTGTTCCAAGGACTCCACAGGAAAATGGAGTGGCTGAACGCATGAACAGGACTATAATGGAGCACACAAGGAGCATGAGGTTGCATGTTGGGTTGCCCTTACACATGTGGGTGGAGGCTGTTAATACTCCAGTATTTTTTTATTAATAGAGGTCCCTCTACTCCTTTGGGCTGTGGTATTCCAGAGGAGGCATGGACTGGTAAGAAGGTGAGTTATTCTTTTCTCAAGACCTTCGATTGTGAAGCTTTTGCTCATATAGACTCTAAAAATAGAACCATGCTAGAAGCTAAATCAAAGAAATGTGTCTTTGTTGGATATGGCATTAATGAATTTGGTTATAGGCTTTGGGATTTTGAAAATCATAAAAAATTTAGAAGTTGGGATGTCATAGTCAATGAGAAAGTGTTGTACAAAGATCTATTGCAGCAACATGAGAAGAAAGAAGATGATTATGTGGTGTTGGATGATACTCCAAAAGTTGATGTTCCATCCATTCCTCATGATGTGCAACAACCGCAACAACAAAAAATACCACACACACTAGTGAATGTTAGATAGTCAACGAGGTAAATTAGACCTCCACAAAGATTTTCTCCCTCTTTGTATTCTATTTTACTTACTGATGCTGGTGAACCTAAAATTTATGATGAAGTTGTGCAAGTGGATACTAAGATTCAGTGGGAGTCTGCAATGAAAGATGAAATGGACTCTTTGCTGAAGAATAAGACATGGGATCTATGCAAGTTTCCTGCAGGTAAAAAGGCTTTACAGAATAAGTGGGTTTATAGGTTGAAAGAAGAGGAAGGGGGTAAGAAAAGATTTAAGGCCAGGCTAGTTGTAAAAGGATTTTCACAAAAAAAGGGAATTGATTTTGATGAGATATTTTCTCCTGTTGTTAAAATGACTTCTATCTGTGCCATTTTAAGTCTTGTGGCTACTGAAGATTTGCATTTAGAGCAGCTAGATGTTAAAATATCCTTCCTTCATGGTGATTTGGATGAAGAAATATATATGGGTCAGCCACGGGGATTTGAGGTCAAAGGTAAGGAGAACTTAGTGTGCAAATTGAAGAAAAGTTTATATAGCTTGAAGCAAGCTCCTCGGCAATGGTATCTGAAATTTGACAGGTTTATGCATGAGCATGGCTATAATAGGTGTCATTCAGATTATTGTGTTTATTTTAAGAGGTTGGATGATGATAGCTACATTATTTTATGTTTATATGTTGATGATATGCTTGTAGTTGGGTCTAACATGGATCATATTAAGGGGCTGAAATGCCAGTTAGCACATGCATTTGTTATTAAGGATTTGGGGGCAGCAAAAAAAATCCTTGGTATGAAGATTTGCAGAGATAGGAAGAACAGAACATTGATGCTATCTCAGGCTAATTATGTTGAGAAGGTGTTGCAATATTTCTCTATGGAGAATGCTAAAGCTATCAACACACCTTTACCTAGTCATTTGAATTTGACTAAGGAGATGTGTCCCAAGACACAAGAAGAGGAGGATAAGATTTCCCAGGTACCCTATGCTTTCATTGTAGGAAGCTTGATGTATGCTATGGTATACACTAGGCCAGATATTGCACATGCATTGGGAGTCGTTAGCAGGTATATGAGTCATCCAAGATTTGAGCATTGGAATGTTGTCAAGTGGATTCTTAGATATTTGAGAGGAACATCCAATAAGTGTTTACACTTTGGGGGCTCTACTACTGATTTGCAAGGCTATGTTGACTTAGATTTGGCAGGGGATATTGATACCAGGTGGTTACTACAGGTTATTTCTTTACTGTTGGTGGGGCAGTCATGAGCTGGGTTTCTAGGTTACAGAAGATTAATGCTCTATCCACTAATGCTCTATCCACTATAGAGGTAGAGTATGTTGCTACTACAGAGGTAGCCAAGGAGATGATATGGCTTTAGTTCTTCTTGGAAGAATTGGGACATCCTTAGAAGGATAATTATTTGTTCATAGATAGTCAGAGTGCCATTCATCTTGCCAAGAATGTAGCTCTGCATTCTAAGACCAAACACATACAGTTGCGGTACCATTTCATTTGGTCAGTTTTGGAGGATGGATAGTTAAAGCTAGAGAAGATACATACAAATGACAATCCAATAGATATGTTGACAAAGGTTGTAACAAGGGAGAATTTGAACTCCTCTTCAGCTTCAATTGGTCTTTTAGACTGAACATGAATAAAAGAATAGCAGAGTCTAGGGTGGTTTGATCCAGTGGGAGGCCCATGTGGTAGTGGTATTGCTATAGGATCAGTCTCTAAGTGGGAGATTATTGTTTAGTGTGGAGCCTGATCATTCCCCAAGTGGGAGATTGTTAGATTGTGGTGACTGATCAAGAAAGTACTATACATACTCCATAATTTTGTGGGGTTCAGGGCATCGCCCCCAAAAAAAAAAATAGTACTATTTGTAGATTCGCCACTAAAGTTATGGCTAATTTATGGCTGAAATGTTATAACCCTAAAGTGGTTTAATACTTGTATAAAAGGGTTTAGGGTTGGGTATTTTCATTATGTTGTGATGCAAAATTGCTTCTTGCTACGGTATTGAGTTGTAAGGGATTACAGACTGTAATTAGGTTGTAATCACTGGATTGTAATAAGATCGAGCTTGTTGTTTGGTAGACGTAGCCCAAGGATTGGGTGAACCATTAAATCTTGGTGCCTTATGTTCATTTCTGTGTGATCTATTATTTTTCTGTTATTGGTTATATTTGCATGTAGTTTTTATTTCTATCAGTGGTTTATCCTAACACCATTTTAGTATATCCTGGATGGAGGATCCATAATCTACCATGAAGTTCCAAATTCTCAATCCTCTAGGTAGTGATTTCTCCCTGAATATGTTGATCATACTAGTATTGGTCAGATATTCATTTGTTAAGATCTTTTCCCATTTGAGGTGTCAATTCATGTACTTTCTCCATCATGTAACTTGGATTTTAATGTCATTGATCCCAATACTCCCCTTGTCTTTTGGTGTGCATACTTTGTCCGAAGCTAACAAGATTTTATTTTCTTTTCCATTTTTCCTTACCAAAGGAAATTCCTTAGGAGTCTATTGATTTCTTTTGTATTAATTATGAGGAGATCAATATAGGATAATTGATAAATATGTTGAGCTAAAAGGACAAATTGTATCATCATTGCTCTATCTGCAAAAGAGATCCATTTTCCTTTTAAGAATCCATTTTTCTTTTGATTTTTTCTATTTTTTTCCCATAATTTTTTCAAACATTCAACTTTTTCTAAAGGGAGATCTAGGTATTTACAACATAAACTTCCTCTTTTGAAATTCAAAATTTGGCAGATCTACGACTCCAAACTAGGATGGGTATTAAAGAAGAAGATTTCTTACTTCTGAGGGTTAATCTCTTGACTTGATGCACTAATATATTTAATATTTTTAATATTCTTTTACCTCCTCTATGAGACTTTGTCCATAAATCAAGTGTTATCAACAAATTGTTGGTGGGTTGTTAGATCCAGGTTAATAGTGATCCTTATTCCTTTTATAGTCTTCTCATACTTGGCATTTTTTATTGATCTTCCTAATGCTTATGCTATTAACATGAAAAGAAAAGGGGGTATCGAATCCCCTTATCTAAGTTCCCTACTTATTCCAAAAAATCCTTTAGGTCATCCATCTTCTAGTATTGATAACTTAGGGGAGGATATGCATTCAAAGCTCAAATTCACCTATCATTTTGTGAACCCAAAGGCTTTGAGGCATTTCCTCAAAAAGCCTCAATCTACTCTATTATATACCTTTTTAATATATGGTTTAATTGACATATTAGGCTCTTTTTTATTTTGAAAAATATGTATTGCCTCTTAGGCAAAAATTCCTCCGACGGAGATAAATTTGACTTGTACAAACCTTATTTGTTCCTCGTTAATCTATTTTGGGAGAAGTTTCCAAATTTGCATTTCCATATTCTTAATAAATAAATTTATAGAGAGTATTGTAAAGAGCTATGGGATTATAATCATTAAAAGTCTCTCATTCCCTAAAGATTCAATGACTATTTATAAGTTTGAAAAATAATATATTATTTTTTGTGGCACCCTTTTTAGGATAAGGGTGATAAATGTATTGTTTACCTCCTTAAGGATTTTTCCCAAATTTGGTACTCATTATAAAGCCTCAATTACCTCCATGCCTATAAAGTCCCAACAATTTTGAAAGAAATGTGCCAGAGACACATCTAATCCTAATTATTTATCTAGATTCATTTTCTTGAGGGTTGTACTTCCTCAAAGGTAAATGTTACCAATAATGTTTTATGTTTTCCTTTGGATATAAACTTTGGGATGTCCTTAATGATGCTTTCTTGTGCCCCTAGGTTATAATTACCATTATTATTTAATATTTATTCAAACTACTTTATTGCCTCTTTTGAAAGATCATTTGGATCCTATATTTTTTCCCATCATTATTTTGAATGGAAGTGATTCTATTGGCTATTCTACATTATTTTGTACTATTGTGAAAGAAATTTTTGTTTCTATCTACTGCATTTAGCCATTTTTCTCTTGATTTTTGTCTCCAAAATAGTTCCTATTTGGTTAAGGTGTCTTAATAAACCTTCATTAGGAAATTCTCTCTTTCATATAAGGCTAAAATCATCCCTTTCTATATAAACTCCTTTATTATATTCTCTAATTCTTCTTACAATTATTCTTTACTTTCAAGGTTATTCACAAAGTGTTCAAAATTATATACCTTAAGGCTTTGCTTAATGATTTTTAGTATGTTAATCTCTTGGTAATTTTTAGACCCAGATATCACAATTTGTTCCACCATTTTTCTATCATCTTTAGAAATCCCTCATCCTTAAACCATATTTGTTCAAATTTCAAAGGATAATTGTCTAGATGTTTATCCTTTATGATGCATAATTCAATTGGATAGTGATCCAAACCTGAGATGGGTTTCACTTTTGATTCTAGAGTAAAAGGTAGTTCTCCCATTTTAAAAAAAAAATTGTGTAGTTTATCGACAATAAAGTTTAAACCTTTTCTCCTATTATTCCAAGTGTAGCCATCTCTGGAAGTGGAAATATCTATTAGTCCATTCATGTTAATCCATTTAATAAAATGTAGTGCTACTTTAGGGCGTTTCTAAGTTCTACCCCATTTTTTTGATACCTTTGTTATAGTATCGAAATACCCTTCTATGATTGAAATGTCTCCTTTATAAATAATTAATTTTTCTTCAATTTCTTTCTAGACTCTTATTTTTTATCACCCCTTATTTTACAACTTTCTCTAACTCTAATTTCTCTAAAAAGGGGGCATTCATGATGAATCTTGAAGCATACCCTCCCTTATTTATAGATATAATTGTTCCCACTCTAACCAAGGGGAGTGAGAGCACAAATTCTTTTATTTCTCCCTCTTCCAAATCATCCCCTATAGGGTATTCCATAATGTCAAAGCCTCCCTTTTCCTTACTAAGGATAATCTACGTGTCTAAAGGAGGATACAAAAAAGAAAAGTTGCAAATCAAAATTGGAGATGTTGATGTAGTATCCTCTATGAAATATCCTTCTGCAAATCTCAGTTCTATCATGAGTGACCTTT
Organism: Cupressus sempervirens; assembly: GCA_028749045.1. Lineage (NCBI taxonomy): Eukaryota > Viridiplantae > Streptophyta > Pinopsida > Cupressales > Cupressaceae > Cupressus > Cupressus sempervirens. The sequence continues at coordinate 384,141,740 of CM053784.1, forward strand.
CCTTAAAGAAAATATTTAAAGACTTAGGTTTATAGATGTTGGAAATCCATATTGACTATTACAATTAGAGTAGAGAACCTAAATTTAGTTTGTACAAAACCTATATATTTCCTCAACTTGTTAGCTATCAATTTAAGAGTCTCTTTTGTTAGCAATTCAATAGGGAGATTAGCAAAACTAACAACATGACATATTATGAAGGAACATGGATTATTTGGGTTAAAGAAAAGTTTTTAGTCAAGGAATCTAAAATATTTTCCTTTTAAAACTAGGGTATTTAAAAATACAAATTATTTTTGTCAAATTGGAGCTACAACACTCAATATAAAGAAATTCATTTTCCAAGATAGTTACTTCTAATTTCTTACCATAAGATTCTTTTAACCATATCACAAGAGAGATTCTACCCCTATACTAGTTCTCGTCCACCTAGCATAAATTCTATACTTTTGGCATTGTCACTAGGTATATTCCAGTTTATAACCTTGAAAATTTAGTGTAAGGATTCATTCCTTGTTAGTTGCCATGGAAATAGGGATGATCATTTATTTTTGGCTTGTTGGGGCTTCTTTCCTAGCTATTTCAGGTATGGGATATGATTTGAATTTAGGAAAGGTCAATCTCAGAACTAGGTCTCTTAGAGGAATGGAAGGATTAGAATCCAAATGATGTCTAGACAGAGTCGATCACAATCTTCTTATTGAGGGTGGTTTTGACCTGTGTGAAATATTAGGATGAGGATGGGAAGAAATTTGAGTTTTGGGAGGATTAAATGTTTCTTCTTATCATCTAGATCATTTAGATTTTATGGTAATCCAATCCTCATCATCATATTCATTCTTCATTGGTTCAAAAAAAATTCCAAGGAATCAAGTCTGGAATCAATTTACAATAAAATGAGAGGGCATATTTTGTGCGCCAAAAGATAAAACATTATCTATCAATTTTTTGCCTAGCCCTTTGGTTTGCATAGATCGAACAAAATTTAGAGTTCACATAATTCATTTATTTTTAATTGCTATTTATTTCTTACAAAAATAATTTTATTGTTAACAAATTTTATTATTTGCATGTAATAAGTCAAAATAATTATTGACTAGATCTTGGAATAAATTTTTTTTTTTGAGAAAATATTTGTATCGAGGAGAAGAGTTCAATTTTATATCACTAGGCCCACCAAACTTCCAAGAAATTAATTGATGTGTGATGTAAGAGAAAATTCACTACCAAATGGAGAAGAAAATAGTTGTTGAGGTAAGCTCTTTGTTCACTGGTATTGTTGGATTTATTTTTATATTCATTTTCTTCATCTATTCAATGTCTTCTACATAGTATTATGGATTATTCCTTGTTGATTTTTCTATTCATTTTTCCAAGACTTTTCCCATTTTCTAAGTGGTAGTGTGAATATTTAACTCGATGCCAAAATGTGACTTTTCCCTTTCACAATGCCTTTGCACAAATTCAAAGCTTTGGATATTCATTACCACCATAATCATAGATCGTCACTTTTTACCCTTCAACCTTGATTTATAAATTAACCTTGAAATTAAAATAGAATTAAGTGTATTGTTATATATATAGTAGAGTCTGCATCTGAAAATGAAGTATCTTATACTTTGTTGATGCATTTATTTTCAATGTGATCACAAGTGTTGATGTATAATGTGAATCCACAAGACTCAAGAGAAAATTAATAATAATAGATGTCTACATGAAGTTTATGTTGAGATAGGGGGATATTTTTAGATGTTCTAAGTTTTAACTGTGGTTGATGTGTTGGATTGATGACATGCTTGTGATTGACGTCAATATATGTTATGTTGTTACAGAAAAACTCATATTTTATATGTTGTAGGGTACTAATTAGTACAATAAAGATAATATTTAATGTTACTAAGTATACGAGAATAGTTTTTTATTTCAATATGAGTATATACCTTATGTCTAAAATCACATCTCTTTATGTGTCACATTGAGAGAATTTCAATTATTTTGGTGAAGATTGGTTGCAAACCACTTGCAGGGAATTATGCTAGAGGTAGTTGTAGTATTTTGCATAGAACTTGATTGCAAGATGGACCTAAGGTTTGTGATCATAGAAGATGTTAGAATACTTTGATGTACATGTATATTTGGATTTGTGGATCATTTGGTTCATACTAGATTGATTTATTGCATGTAACATGTGGTATATTATTGAGGCAGTCAAACAAAAGGGTGTTGCATGGTGATCTATTTGGTGACCATTGATTACGGATCCTAGGCGAGGATTAATCTATTTGATTTTATTATAATTATTTAAAATGGAATGTATGTCTTAGCATAGGTATATTTGTTTATTTGTGTGATAAGGAAGTCCTAACAGGCCAATTAATTTCTTGTTTGTAATTGGTATAAAGGAAAGTAATTTTTTCATTGTGCAATACATGGAATGTGTGAAATAATTGATAATCATGTGAGCCTTGATGTTTTATATCAAAGTAGAGATAAAGGATTTATAGATGCTTTGAGAAGAGGTATGAATAGAATCTATTATCATTGGATAGATGGGATGTGAACTCACTTGATCTTCCTAGATTGATTACTAGATTATTAGAAATACTCAGAAGGATGTCAAGGAAGAAAAGGACCTACCTACCTATACTACTAAAGAGAAGGAGATCTTTATGCAAAACATGTACGCTAGAGAAGCATTGATCTCTGCACTTCCAAAAGTAGACTTTGTTTTGGTAAAAGTTGTACAACTTTATTTTGATATTTGGACAAGGTTAGAAACATTTTATGAAGGAGATAAACATGCAAATAAGTTTGGGCTACAAAATTGGAGAACTATGCTTGAAAATACAAGAATGCAAGAGGACAAATTAGTTAAGACCTATGTTGAAAGGATCACTGAGATTATTATAGGCATAAAAGGATGTGGAGGAACTATATTAGAAGATGAGGTATGTTACAAAAATTTTAGATCATTAACTCATGCTTATGATACTAAGGTGATCACAATAGAAGAAGTCATTCCAATTATGCCATATTTTAATAGAGAAACTTTGATTGGAAGGTTACTAGAATTTGAATCTATATTGAAGCCTAATCTACCTAGATCTGAAAATACTTTTAAATCTAGTGTGGATAAGTACAAAATATTACTAACGAAAAGTGTGAGCACTAGTGGTGATTATGCTAGAGAATGAGCAGAAATGAAAGAAGAGGAAAAGAAGATTGATGAGGTTGTTTCATCAATTGTAAAGAGAGAACCTAAAGGTAAGAAAGATTTTTATTATTTGAATTACAAATAATTTAGTCATTTTGCATATCAATGACCTAAGAGAGAAAGAAAAGTAAAACATAGAAAACCTTACAAGTCAAAAATTCAAAAAGATTATTTTTATGCTAGTGGTGATGAATTTGATTTCAAAGAGATACACTTCTTAAAGAGTGATGATGAACATGAAATAGGATTTGTTTCTGTTAAGGAATAAACTCTTGTTAAAGAATAAAAAGTTCTTGTATAATTTGATTGGCAATTTTTTAGAGTATGGTTTATTATTGGTAACTTTTAGAGTATGTTTTTTAGAAACTCCTATATATTTTGATGGGTAGTTTTTTAGTGTATGATTTATTAATAATATAAGAAATTAGTTTATATTGTTTTATTTTGTTTCAACTTATATTATGTTATACCTTATCATTTATTTATTTATTAGTAAATCCCATCTCAAAATTTTTAGAATATAACTTCTTGTTCTTCTTCCGAAAGTGCAGTGTGATTTTCAATGTTTCCATTTTTTGCTTTTTGCAATTTGGCATTATCTATATCAACATCATGTCATTTCACGGGGTACTTTAATTCAACCAGAACACTCACCTTTGTCCCACTACCACGTCATTTGTGTTCCTAGTATTTTACAGTTATGGATATCCCTCCCAAGTCTAGTCTAAAAGATGACTATTATTGAAGCAATATACATATATGCATGCATGCATCTCTCTCTCTCTCTCTCTCTCTCTCTCTCTCTCTCTCTCTCTCTCTCTCTCTCTCTCTCTCTCTCTAAATGTATGTATGTAGGTATATATGTATGTATGTATGTATGTATGTATATGTATACTTGTATGTGAGTGTGTGTGTGTGTGTGTGTATTTATATATATGTATATATGTATGTATGTATGTATGTATGTACATATATACATAGATATATGTGTGTATGTATGTACATATGTACATATATACATAGATATGTGTATATATGTATGCATGTATGTATTTATATGTGTATGCATATACATAGACATGCATATATGCATACATACATGTGTGTCCATACATACATAAGCACACACATATATACGTATATATTGAATGATGATTGTCGCTGAATAAAATAGGTTTATACATATACATATATGCATACATAGATGTGTGTGTATACATTTTTTTTTTTTGAATAATGATTGTCATTGAAATAAAATAGATACATACATATAAACACTCACACATATTTATGAATGTGTGTGTATGTATAAATTTATTCAAGATTCATCTATGATGATGCAAAAAATTGACATGGTACATGGAAAAAAAAAGGTACAAAACCCATTCCTTATGTGCATGGGTGTTTATGGTGAGTGGGTCTTTTGATAATAGCTTTATTTTTTGGTAAAATAGAGATTAGAAGAGAGAAACCATAGTTGGAAATAGAGGGGCTTAGAGACATTATGAAATAGGAATAGTTAACTACCAAAATAGAAAATTTTACGGTCATAATAGACTGGTACAACTGACTGCAACTTTATAGCTTGTGGGAAATGAATATGGTATAGTTAACACATACCAATATTGTCAACTAGACGTTTTACTATGGATTTGAGTCATTCTAATAGAAAAGAAAAGTGGGAATGGTTTAACAAGAAGGAAAAATCATGTCGCATTATCAACATAAAATCCCTAATATCATGTTATGAAAAATAAACTAAATAAAATCCCTAACCTGCACATTCTATTATGAACTGTTTGTACTTCATTTTGAGACAATAAATTAAGGGAAAATAGGAGAGGAGCTAAAATAAAAAATTGACAACAACAAAAAGTGTGACATTAACCGTAATAGAGAAAATAAATTAATATGACACATGGACAAAAGGTGCCCCAACCATATATTATCATGCATGTGTGTGTGTGTGTGTGTGTGTGTGTGTGTGTGTGTGTGTGTGTGTGTGTGTGTGTGTGTGTGTGTATTTACATATGTATATGTGTGTGTATTGATAGAGAAAGCACATTTCATTTGAAAGAGATATTTGGAAGTCATAGTATTAGATTCATTTTAACACACCAATTACATAAAATTTTGTATGAATCTAAATCTTTAAAGGTAGCACACCATTGGAATTGATTTTTTTTAAACTAGATGATGTAGCTATGTGGTAGGAAAACACTTTGTGTTTTGAAATTTGATGCAAGGGCATCTTGGGTCATTGAGTAATCTTGCATCAACCAAAAATGTTGCTTTATTTTTTGCACCAATTTATTGTTCATGAAGTATATGTTGTTTCTTTTAGTTTCCTATTGTGTGCAAGTGCAAACATGTTGAGGACCTATTTTAGATCCTTATCAAAAGTGTACAACTACTGGAGAGTTCTATTCCTTAAGTTCTGTGTCATTATTTTTGGTCTTTGTTTCTTGTTGTTCTCATCTTGTCAGGCATGTTGTTTCTTTTGACATAGTTTCCTATGATGATGTGGAATCTTATACAGTTGGAAGTTAACTCGTAACTTGTTTTTGGACATAAGATTAAGAGTGTGTGAACAATTGATACCCATTACTTAGGTTATGGATTTTTCTTCCAAGGCAGGACCTAAAATTTAATTAAATACCTCACTAGTTGACTTATGGCTTAGCTAGCTATATAAGAAACTTGGATTTGATGTAGAAAGTAATGTGATGATGAGTATGATCACTAAGGTAGAAGAAGAAAGTCTCTAGAATGCGAGCTTGGATTTTGATATTGTAATTCTTTGTATATGGCTGCAACTCAGAATGCCTCATAGTCGAGCATGTTGGTTGTTGTTTATCATGTGTAATCAATAAATAAATCTATAAATTCCATGGTCTCCTTACTGCAATTTTTTGTTTTCTTCTATGTGTAACTCTTGACAAGGTGTTCATAGGTTGAAGTTGAGTTTATCCCACTTATTCCCCCTAGCACCCTTGTGTCAGGTGGTATCAAAGCTTGAGTTTCCTTCTCGTGAGTTGGATTGTAGAGAACCTTAATTAGATTGGTTGTAGGGTGGAAGATCATAAATCTTACCTATAACTTGTAGAAGGTTATGATCTTGTAGGAACTATTGTCAAGATGGTTTGAGGTAGAGGAAATGTAGATAATGTTATAATGGACATGTTGAGGTAGATTGTAGCGAGACTTGAAGATGTGGAGACAACCCAAAGAAGAGGAGTACATCTTAAAGAGGTTAGTGATGAATAAGAAGCAGTACCTAATCCTAATCCTAGACCTAAAGTGGAACAAGATGAGGAAAGACTTTTGAGAGTATTGTCTAGGAAAAATTTTAGACCTATAGTTATTTTCTATGATGGAAGATTTGATACTAATGTTGTATTATATTGGATCTCTAAGATAGATAAGTACTTTAAGTATAAATGTGATCCTAATAATAAGAAGGTTAAGATAGCAATCTTAAATTTGAATGGTCATGCTTCACTTTGGCGGGATCATTTGTGAACTAAAAGGTAGAAAAGAGGGAAAGAAAAGATCAAGACTTGGGAAAAGATGATTGGGAAGATGAAGAAGAAATTCCTACCTAAAAATTACCAAGTTTACTTGTTAAGGAAAATGCAAAACCTAAGGCAAAAGGACATGAAAGTCGAGGAATACACTAAGGAATTCTACAAGTTAGATATTAGATCTAGACATTTAGATGATGAAGTTGAGAAAGTGATTAGATAACTAAATGGTTTAAGGACATCAATTCAGGATGAGATTAGCTATCTTAAGATGGATAATGTGGAAGAGGCATATCAGTATGATCTCAAGGATGAAGAAGGATTGGTGAAGAAACATGATTAAAGACAAAGAGAAAGAGGTGGAAGATTTCACAATATTAGAGGCAGAACATATGGGGGATGTAGCATATCTAACAATTTAGTGCAAGATAAAGGAAAATCATAATGGAAAGAAGAACTTGTTGGAAGAAGAGGTAATCACTATACTATCTTAAAATTAACATACTTTCCTTTCAAAACCTTTTATCTCCCTCTTCATAAATCCCTCTTTAGACCAAGGATATGGATGTTCTCAATCTCCTTTTTATATTATCTTCTTCCTCTTTCCACCCTATCTTTCTAGCACATACCTCTACTTTCTGTGGCACTTGGGACTAGACCTCTAGGACAAGGTTTACTCAGGTTAACCTAGTATGGTTGACCCAAGTTGATGTAGTCATCCCAAGTTAACACAAGTCAACCTAGGTCAACCTAATCCCTGATATTTTTAGAGCTTGGGGCCTGAAAGGTCTCAGAGGTTTATTTAGTTTTTTATCATTATTGAGTCATCTTGTATTGTTTTCTCACCTAAAAACTCATATATAAGGAGACTTGGAGGCTTCATTTTCATATATCTCATCTCCATCATTGTCCATGAACTCAAGCGCTTACTCTTGGTTGAATATTTATGCCTTTTGTAGTCAAGGAGTTCAAGTATTTAAGACTTTCAAGCATTTAAGAAAGGAGATTTCTATCTAGTATTGAAGGATCCTTTATGAGCATTTCCTCTTTATGATCTAGCTTATTTTTGGCCATCAAGGGAGGATATCTACATTGAATTATTCATCAGCTTCTTCATTGATGCAATTTTATATCTATGACACGATGATGGAATTATGGTAGATTCGTTGCAAAGGGTGGAGATACCCTACATTCCTAATTCAAGATCTACATTATATTACATACATACAAGCAAGGTAAATCCTAACATTTATCTTGTCTTTTAGTTATTTACATTTATGTTTCTCAATTAAGGTTAATTCCTTAACCTATGGGTTGACCAAGGAAATCTTCATCAAATCGCAAACCCCAAACCTTTATTTTCTATGTTGATTTGCAGGTTGGGAGCAAAAAGGATTACAAATATGAAACATATAGTTCACAAGTTTTTTGGAATCATCATTTACAAATCTCTGAACTATGTCAACCTAATTATAGGACATCTTTCCAAGTCCATCTAGTCCTTCAATCTCATATTGTGGTGAGATTTATGAGTTTTATTGCTTTCTTCATTTCATTATGAGATTCATGGATGGATATTCAAATATAGTTCAAATCTATGAATTTTGGAGTGAAAATACATCTTCCTCTACACATTTAAAGGTGATTCATTTATATTTTATTTCCTTTCATATCTTTACCCTAGATTTGCATCTTAATTGGGCTAATTGTCCTTACATAGCATCTAGATTTACATTATTTATGCAATTAGTTCAATTCCACATTCACATTATACTATTAAGGGCCTAAGAGTGTACATTTCCTTATATTGCATTCCTCTTTATAATTTGAATTTAGTACTAGCTCCCCTATTCCTTTGGGTGCTAGCTAATCTAATTTGGATCATATATGGAATCATATTTGGAAATTCCCCTATTTCCTTCACACACATATATTTGAATGGTTAGAGACCCCATAAAATGGAGGCCTAAAACCCTATTTAAAGTGATTTTATTTTACCACTAAACATGTTAATTAACCTAACTTCCCCCCTTCTTCTGGTGTTAGATTATTCTAGGTTTTTACCTTCTTTTTGGTAAACCTAATTTGTGCCCTTCTCTTTCTAGAGTTAGGTTTGGCTATCTTGTGGTTAGATCTCTCTTTTATTATCCTTATTATATTTTCATGGTTAGATCTCATTATGGTTCCCTTTTTTGATCTCCTCTTTTATGAGCTTAATTAGACGAAGTCCAACCTATAGCATTCCAATTAGGCAAAGTCGTAGACTCATGGGCTCTTTTGATCATGATTCCTATTTTCTTCCTAGGACTCATGATGAAACTAACATCTCTAATCATTATTTTAATCCTATAATGGGGGATAACTCTTCTCACACATCCCATGATGATAATGATTCACTAAGAGTTCCTACTTCACAAGTTGATAAGCTTTCTAGTGAATTTGATAAATTGGAAACTTGGCTTGCTCAAGAAAATTAGAATTGTGATAGTGTTGTTTTTGTTGAAGCTCTTAAGAAATTTATTAATAATGATGACAATAATATTTCTATTGTACATGGTATATCTCACCTTATTAATACTCATGTGAATTCTTTGATGGAATGTGCTCAAGAGATAAGATATCCTCCTCCTTCCATGACCGTTGAACCTTCTATCCCAATTTCCACCACTCTTTGTAGTATACCTACATATTATTTGCCTCTTATGACTACTTCTACCCAAGTGTCCACTCCTTTAAGTGTTGGTCTTCCTAGTCTTTAATTTTCCATGAGTGTTCCTCCTACTTTCATTCCTTCTTCATTATCTTCATATAATGCAGTTCCTTTTACTTATTTGAACCCTTTACTCATTCCTTATAATCCTATTCCCACATCTTTACATGTTCCTTCTACTTCTTGTAACTTTCCTAATCCAACTAGCATACCTATGTCTACTAGTGTTTCTTCTGATCCAACTATCAGTACATTGGTTCAAATTGTCACTTCTTTACAATAATAGCTTTCTCAATTAACTTAATATAAGTACAATATTCCTACATTTGATGTCGATAATCCCCTTTCATTAGATATCATTTGTGTTGTTATAATGAAATATGTTGAGGTACCTCATCTTGAGACTTATAATGGTAAGGGAGATCCTATAATTCATGTTAAAACATAGACTATATGTAGTAGTTTTTTTCATGACTATAGGCTTATGACTAAGTTGTTCCCATGAACTTTTAGGGATAGAGCCTTGCACTAGTACTTCTCTTTGCCTCCTTATTCTGGTGATTCTTTTCAAAATCTTGCTAAATCTTTCATTCAATAGTTTTAGAATAATATTGGTCCTCAAATTTCTTTAACTGGTTTAATGCATTATAAGCAAAATGTTAAAGAGAAAGTTACTAAATGTGTTGGTAGATTTAAACATTTGTATGCTCATATTTCTTATGTTATGCTTAATCAAGATATTGAACATATCTTTATTTATAATTTTCAAAAATACATTAGGGATAAGACTCTCCTTACTGAGTATACCTCCTTTTCACAGCATTGCAATGCTTCACCATTACCAATTACAAGTGAGTCAACTTGAGAGCTCTACTCTGATGGCTTATGTTTCCAGTGATAAGAGTGATGCCTCTAGAAATTTAAACAAGTTCCCTAAAAATAACAATTTCATCAAAATAAAGTCTAAAAATATAGTTGATGATCAAGTGGCTATTACATCTTGAGGTATTACTACTTTTTACTATGTATTTCATCCTAATCGCCAATATATTTAACTATCTAAGTCTTTGCCTAAGGTGATGACTATGTTGATTCATGTTTATGTTCTTGATATTCCTCATATTTGTCCTATTGATCATAATAAACCATTCCCTAAGTGTTTTGATTCAAATCATTTCTTTCAATATCATTGTCAACCAAGTCATGATATTCAAAAGTGTTATGGTTTGAAGAATTATATTCAGTACCATATTGACTAAGGCTATATCTCCTGATGCTTGAGTTAATAACATAAATAAATATGTTATACCACCTAATTATAATTTTTATGTTTATATTAATCCTTTACCCTCTCACTCAATGAATGTTATTAATCAACCTTCTTCTTCTTATCGCCATATTGATAATGATGAAAAGATGCAAGAAGTGAATCATGTGGTTAATCATGTTGAGTTAGCACCTCAACCTTTGATTTCTTCTCCACCTAAGCATGAAAAAACACTTATTATTAGATTTAGTTAGTATGATATGTTTCAAGAACCTAATGGTCCTCTTTACATCACTGCTATAGTTGCTCATATTCCTTCTTGTGGTAGTTTAGTTGGTCCTTCCTCTGATGTGAATGTTATCACTAAAGAACACCTTTTTAACAAATAATTTCATAGAGATACTTAAGATTCTCCTCCTATATGGATTCAAACTTATAATGGTTTTCTCTATCATCCTCAAGGTTTTATTACTTTGACACTTACTTTATCAAGGATATCTATTTTTACTAACTTTGTTTTTATTCCTACTTCTAATCAATTTCAAGCTAAGCTTGGTATTTCATGGCTTTATTCTATGCAAGCCATAGCTTCTCCTATTCATAAATTCCTTAAATTTCCTCATGAGAGAAACATTATTACTATTAATCATTCTCTATATAAACCATTGAGTCCTAGAGATTGTGTTGGGATTGATTTTTATTGGCAATCTCATTCTAAAAATGCCTACTCACCTTGATCATCTCTATTAGAAATTATCAACAACACAAAGTAGCTAAGATCATTGAGCTGAGTCTTCCTAAGGGTTGTTTACTTGTGTTTTTCTTGACTACTCCATCTACTTTTGAACATGTTCTTTCATCTACATCTACTCAACCTGTTTATGTTCCTTCTTCTAAACCTATGGTGGTTTATCCTAATCCTTTGATTGTGCCTCATAAGACTACTCCTAATCAACATTCCCATCAATATCACAAGAATCAGCAAGCTAAACCTGTACCTTCTTTTGATCAAACTTTGTGTGAGTCTTTGGAGGAAGTTAAACAAGGTAACATTTTGCATATGGATAAAAATGATGGTCTTGTTTGTATTTTAGATTCTATTAATCTAGATAGGAAAGATACTTAAGATGATAGTAGTGATTAAGATTTAGTTAATATGGATAGTGATTTTCCTAACATGCTTTCTACGCAACTTATAATCACTCCTAGTAATGAGCATAGTGACTCACAAAGTCCTTGCTTAGAACTTGTTGTGATTCCTACTATCATGGATATTGTTCTTCTCATGATTCACTATCCTTCCCCTAGCATTTCTAACCAAGATAAGGGGGTATGCAGAATGCTTGACATTGACTTTATTCATCATAGTAGTCTTTGTGATCTTGTGTTATGTTTTCCCCCGTGTTGTGTTTTTTGTTTTATACTTTTTGATTGATTTATACAATCCTTTTTGCTTCATTGAGCTCAAGAGGATAAAGTAATTTCCCTGTCATCCATATTCTTCTATTTGTATCTCTCTTCTTATATATGTTGTCTTGTGTCATGTTGTGCTTGTGCTATTATTCATACCAATAATATTATATATTCTTCTTGGTTTCTTCTAATATGGTAGCACTGATTATTTTTGGTCTCCATGTTACTAGCCCAAAAAGACTCTTCTTCATAGTTATTCTGTGTATTTTCCTCCTTTGGAGAATGATGATATTTTTATACTTCATATAATATTACATATTATCATATGATCTTACTAACCCCGAAGTTAGTAGATGCCTTTTGTGTTTTTTTCTTTTTGTCATGTGCTCATTTCCCTTGATATGTTTCTCTTCTTGGGGGCATGTCATAGTGGAAACATTATTTAGTGGATGCATGCACTCTTTTTTTAAAGTCATTGCTTCTGTTAAGGTGTTTGCAATCACTTTAACATGGGGGCATACACTCTACTCATCCTTTATCCATGGAATACTAATACAAATTTTGTGTATAACTTTGAGTACTTCAGCCTTAGTGCTTGGTATTTTTTCTAAGGTATACCCAAATCTATGCATGGTTATTTCATGTTTATCCCTTCTCTTTCTTTATTTTCTAGTTTCCGATAGTTATTCCTAGGGACTTGGTCTCTTTTTTTTTGGATCTTTCTCTAAGCTATTGAAATTTTGGGAGGCTCAATCCTTCTTTTGACCCTTCTTTTGACTAGTAACAATCTGGGAAGCCTGATCTTGTTTTGATCTCTTAAGGACACACATATCCTTATGCCTGAGTAAATTTTGGATTCTTTTTTTTGGGACATGGAGTTCTCTTGGAGTGGAATCCATTGATGGACTTACTAGTGTACCACAAACACTTGCTAGACCATTTGGTTCATCTTTTGATGGGTTGACTAGCATGCCACACACACTTTCTAGACCATTCAATGCCATCTCTTTTTCTTTTATGGAGACCTTTGCCCCTTTCTTTTTCTTTTTCTTTTTCTTTTTCTTGTGTGGTTGACAATAAGGAATACAAACCTTATTGGGTGAGTAACTACACCCCTTTTTGTAGTGATTATGTCTCTTATTATTATTCTATATGTGACAAAGACTCAAATTGGGGGCTTGATAAGATTTTCTTTTTTTCTATTGCTCTACTTTATCAAAAGTTTGAGAAAAATCATACTCCCACTAAAGTAGGGGCTAAATGTACTCTCTTAAAATGGATGCACTTTTCTTTTAATACCTTTTAGCTCCCTTGTCATAATTCCCTCTTTAGACCATGGATATGCATGTGTTCAATCTCCTTTTTCTCCTAGCTTCTTCCTCTTTCCACCTCTTCTTTCTATGGCACCTAGGACTGGACCTCCGGGACTAGGTAAACTCAAGTTGACCTAGTCTAGACTAGGCTGACCCAAGTTAACATAGTCCTCCCAAGTCGATCTAGTCCTAGACCAAGTGGACCTAGGTCAACCTAGTCCCCAAAAGGTCTTAGGGGTTTTATTAGTTTGTGATCATTATCTAGTCAGCATGTATTGTTTTCCCACCCAAAAAATCATATATAAGGAGACTTAGAGGCTTCATTTTCATATATATCATCTCAATCATTGTTTGTGAACTCAAGGTCTTGCTCTCAATTGAAGATTTATTCCTTTTGCATTTAAGGAGTTCAAATATTAAATACTTTCAAGAATTTAAGAAAGGATATTACTATCGAGCATTGAAGGATCCTTTGTGAGCATATCCTCTTCAAGATCTAGCTTACTATTAGCCATCAAGGGAGGAGATCTACATTGAATCATTCATCTTCTTCTTCATTCATGCACTTTTATATATGTGGCACCATGATGGAATTATGGTAGATCTGTTGCAAAGAGTGGAAATACCCTACATTCCTAATTCAATACCTACATTACATTACATACATATAAGCAAGGTGATGTTGGAAATTTGGTTAGCACTCCCCTTGGGATTTGTGATGAGAGGTTAACTAACTCATGTGTGCTATAAGTTGAGTGGTTGTATCGGGCATTGATAGATCAGTCTTTTGGGGCAACAACAACCTCACTCTAACAAGTGTTATCAAAGCTTGGTCATAGGTTTGAATCCTCACACCCTCAAGTAACACCAAGTGGGAGATTCTTAGAAATTTGGTCAGTGCTCCCCTTAGGATTTGTGACAAGGAATTAAATACCTCCTATGTATTATAAGTTGATTGGTTGTATTGGGCATTGACAGATCAATCTTTTGTTGCAATGAGAACCCCGCTCCAATAGGTGAATCCTAACAACTATCTTGTATTTTAGTCATGTTCATTTACATTTCCCAATTACAATTAATTCCTTAACATAGGGCTTGACCAACGAAAGCTCTCACCAAAACCCAACCCCAAAACCTTTCTTTTCTATATTGATTTACATGTTGGGAGCAAAAAGGACTACAAATCTAGAACTTATAGTTTGTAAGCTTTCTGGATTTGTCAGTTGCAGATCATCAAACTACATCAATCTAGTTGTAGGATGTCTTCACAAGTTGACCTAGTCCTTTATTTATAGATTCTAGGGATATTTTTGGGTTTTAATCCTTTTGTTATTTCATTTTGAGATTCATGGACATACATTCATATGTAGTTCAGATCTGTGAGTTCTACATGTTTCAAGGTGATTTATTTATATTTTATTTCGTTTCATATCTATACCCTAGTTTTGCATCTTAATTATGCTAATTTCCTTTACATAGTATCTATATTTACATTATTTGAGTAATTAGTTCAATTCCATATTCACATTATCCTATTAAGGGCCTAAGAGAGTACATTTCCTTGTATTGCATTCCTCTTTATAATTTGAATTCACTATTAGCTCCCTAATTGCTTTGGATCCTAGCTAATCTAATTTGGATCATAATTGGGATCAAATTTGGAAATTCCCTTGTTTCCCTCACACATATATTTGAACGGCTTAGTGACCCTGTAAAATGGAGGCCTACAACCCTATTTAAAGTGCTTCTATTTTACTATTGAATAATTACATAAAGGTATCTATATTAGTTACTCTAGGAATAATAATGGTGGAAAAAGAGAGGAAAGATCTTGGTTTAAGGGAACTTATTTCATGTGTGGAGAAGGAAATAGAGATTTTGAATGTAGTAATTTTGGTAAGAAGATTGGAGTAAGTAGCATAAATACTTTGGCTTGTGAAGAAGTTATTGAAAAACCTAATGAACTTGAGCATGGTGAGAACTTGATGTTAAGAAGAGTATTGTGGAATGAGGAGACTAATGAAGAGATTATTTTGAGAATAAATATGTTCCAAAATGAGTGTAAGATCATTGGAAAAGGTTGCAAAGTAATCATTGATAGAAGAATTTTAGATAATTTGGCATCCAATGAGTTGGTTAGCAAGTTGTAGTTGCAAAGATTGAGACATCCTAAGCTTTATCTTGTTGCTTGGATCCAAAAGGAACACAAATTACTAGTAAGTGAAAAATGACTTGTTAAATTCAAAATTGGAAATTATCATGATGAAGTCTTGTGTGATATTATGCCTATGGATTATTGTCATATTCAGTTGGGTAGATCTTGGTAGTATGATAAACAAGATTTGTATGATTGTAGATTGAATTAGTATACTATTTGGATTGATGGGAAGAAGAAAATTTTGTTACCTTTCGTAGAAAATCCCATGAGAATAATTGTACCATAGTAAAATTATGTTTGGTTGAAGGCAATCAGTTTGCTAAAGATGTGAGAATATAATATTTGTTTTTCTTTGATTCCTAGGAAGACTAAGAAACAATATGAGCTTGATTATGCACTTTAGATTGAACCTTTGTTGATTGAATTTCAAGATATCATTTTTGAGAATGTACTTTATGGTTTACCTCCTATAAGAAGCATAATTTATTGTATAGATTTGATACTTGGAGCTAGTTTACCTAATAAAGCACCACATAGATTGACAACTACTAAAAATGTTGAATTGAGTAGACAAATACAAGAATTTCTTGATAAGGGTCTAATTAGAGAAAGTTTGAGATCTTGTGATGTACCTATTATATTGGCACCTAAAAGGAATGGAGAATGGAGAATTTTTACTAATTCTAGAGTTATAAACAAGATAATAGTGAAGTATAGGTTTTCCTTGCCTAAGATGGATGACATAATGGACTATTTGAGTGGAGAAAAGTATTTTACCAAGATTTATTTGTAAGGTGGTTGTCATCATATTAGAATTAGAGAAGGAGATGAATGGAAAAATTCTTTTAAGACTAATGAAGGTTTGTATGAGTGGTTGGTTATGCCTTTTGGTTTAACTAATGCACCTAGTACTTTCATGAGGTTGATGAATGAAGTTCTGAAGAAATTCTTGGGTAAATTTGTGATTTTTATCTTGGTGATATCATGATGTTTAGTAAAACTAAGGAAGAGAAATAACACCTTGAGCATATTAGATATGTATTATAGATATTGAAGGAATAGAAGTTGACTAATTTGAAAAAATATTCATTCTTGAAGTAGGAGATTTTGTAAGAATTTTCCTTAGGGAAAAATCACCCAAGACCAAGAAGCTCAAATGCTAGTACAAAATAGACCAATAGAGTATTATCAGAATAACAATATGATATTCAATTAATGTACAAGTACACTAGAAGTACCTGAATATAAAAGCCTCTAGAATGTCTAGGAGTTAGCAATATGATAAGCCACACAGCTAAGCACATGTCCACCATGAGTGGATTATCCTCCATTAAGCACAAGTGTTAGTGTGATGATGCAAGGATAAGCCTACAAACGTGTGTCACATAAAATTATGTTGTAGACACCATGTGCTTAATTTAAAGTGTGAACAACTGTGTTGTCTACATGACAACCCAGTTAATTATGCAAACTCTATTGTTGTAGATACCATGTGCTAAAACTAGAGTTGCTAACTCTTGTGTTTGCAACATGACAACTCATATGAGTATGCAAACTCCTAGGTGTCTAACCTAATAAATAATAAAATAATGCATTTATCCTAAGTAAACTTAAGTAAAGTGTAAATAATAATTATTTACACTAACAACCCCACTTAAGGGCAACATAGGGGAATGCACTTAAGCTCATAAAAGCTATGATGAAATGCACGATGGGTCCCAACTAATAGGCCATGTTAGGTACCCATGTACAAAATAAATTCTCTACAAACAAAGATGCAATGCAATCTCTCAAAAAGTGGAGAAAGAGGGAAAACATCATTGGAAAAACCCTCCCCCAAAAAGAAAGATAAGTACAATAATGAAGATGAGAGAGAAGAAGACCTCAGATGAGGAAAGGATCCTTCCCAGAAGAAAGAAGAGAGTACTTGACCATAGTGAAGGGTTTGGTGAAGATATTTGTGACCTACTCTACTATAAGACAATAATGTAATGCAATAACCTACTCATGTATCAACTCTCTAATGTAGTACATATGAATCTCAATGTGTTTGGTCTATTGATGTTGAAGTGGATATTTTGAGATCTCAATAGCACTCTAATTATTACAATGTATGACTATGGATTTAGGTATGTGAAATTCAAACTCCTCCAAGATATTCTAGAACCAAATAGTTTCTATCACCATAGTGACAACACCTTGACACTCAGCCTCAGTTGAAGAAAGAGTAATACTATTTTTCTTCTTACTCTACCAAAAAATGGGCCAGAACCAATGTGAAACATGTAACCTGAAGTAGACTTGCAAAAATCAAGGTCCCCTGCATAGTCTAAGTCTATATATCCAACCAAATGATGTCCTCTAATTGCTACATAGTGTATCCCATGTGTATGTGTACCCTGTATGTAGTGCAAGATGTATTTAGAAACCTTCCAATGAAGCTCATGTGGCTCTTGCATGAAACGAGAAACCATGCCAACTGCAAAAGCTATGTCAAGGCATGTATGTGTCAAGACTCTAAACCAACTATCTATACAATGTAGCATCAACAAGTGGAGTGGTACACTTGGCCTCTAACTTGACACCTAAAAGAAAGGGAGTAGGTGCAGGCTTGCAGTCACTCATGTGAAATCAAGAAAGAAAATCAAGAGCATACTTGGGTTAAGAAAGTGTGATCCTTGTTGAAGACTGTGTGATCTTAATACCAAGGAAATAATGTAGTAAACCCAATTTTGTCATAACAAATTTTTCCTACAAAGAAGTCTTGACACTGGCAATGATGGATGAAGTACTTCCTGTAATGATCAAGTCATCTACATAAAGCACAAGCATCAAGTGTGAGTCATCCCTCTAAATAATATAGACATTTGAGTCTGAATGACATCTGGTGAATCCTACTGAGAGTAGGAAGGAATCCATCTTGGAATACCAAGCTTGAGGAGCCTACTTAATACCATAGATAGACTTCTTCAATATGCAAACCATAGTAGAATCCTGTATGAACCCTTGTGGCTGCACCATATAGATCTCTTCATGAAGATCACCATTCAAAAATGCACTCATCACATCCATCTGATGTACAACCCAACCATGAGTTGCAACAATAGCTAGTGTCAAATGAATGGAGTTCATCTTAGTGACTGGTGCAAAGGTCTAAGTATAGTGAATACTAGGAACCTATGAGAAACCTTTGGCAACATGCCTAGCCTTATGCTTATCCATACTTCCATCCACTACAAATTTGGTTCAATAGATCCACTTACACCAAACCAACTTTCTTCCCTTAGGAAGGGGAACTAAGTTCCAAGTGTTGTTTTTAATCAAAGAGTTATATTCTTCCTCCATGGCCTTGTCCCATTCAAGAATCCTTGATGCTTCCTTAAATGACTATGGATCTTAAGCAATGGAAATATAAGCATGTGGAAATGGTTTTTGTTGTGACCTTCTCCTCCTAGTATCTGAAGGATTCCCTGCCGATGAACCTATTGAATCAAGGGTTTGTTGTGCCCAACAAGGTTTAGTAGAAGAAGAAGGAATATCCTCAATTATTTGTGGACACTATGAAGGTGGTATCCTATGAGTCAAATTTGAAGGAATCCCATCTTCTAAGTCACTATCATCACTTTCCATGAAGGAGGAAGAAGGAGGAGTTGAACAAGCCAAACTTGGACAAGTTTCTTCAAAGTGAACACTCCTCTCAAAGAATATTTCATGTGTCTCTCGATCCATGAGTTTGTATGCCTTAAGATAGTTAGGATATCCAATAAATATACAAGGTTTGCTTTGAGGTTCCAATGCATTTCATTTTTGTGGAGGTATCCTTTCCCTTTGTGGACAACCAAAAACTTTAAAGTTCTTTACACTTGATTTTCTACCACACCAAGCCTCAAAAGGTGTAATTCAATCTAAGGCCTTATGGGGACTTCTATTTTGGATGTAATTTGCACAACACATGGCTTTTGCCCAAAAAACTTGATTTAGAGACTTATGTTTAATCATATAAGTGGTCATCTCCTAAAGGTTTCTATTCTTTCATTCAACAACACCATTCTTCTATGGAGTGTATGCAACTGAATGTTAAAGATCAATACCCTGATGAGTTCAAAAGTCTATAAACCTAGAGTTCACATATTCCTTTCCATATCTATTCATAGAATCTTGATGGCTTTCCCTAATTTCTTCTCAACTTGACCTTTGAAGGTGATAAACTTATCAAACACTTCACTCTTATGAGCAAGAAAGAAGACCCAAGTGTAGCATGAAAAGTCGTCAGTGAAGGTGATAACATAGAAATCCTTCCCAAATGATGGCACTGAAATGGACCAACTACATCACTATGAACTAATTCAAGAACAATAGTGGTTCTCCAAGACTTTCGCTTGTCATATTTCTCTTCAAGATTCTTACCTACTTCACAACCTAGACATACACCCTCTAAATACTTGACTTGAGGTAGACCAATGACCATATCCTTGTTGCTAAGTTGTTGAAGGTAGCGATAATTGAGATGTCCAAATATCGCATGCTATAGTTTACTTTGTAAATTTAAGTGGGTCAACAAGGAAAGGGATGTGGACTTAGGCACAAAATGAGAAAAAGAATAAAGTCTTGTCTCATGATTAGCCTTTCCAATTGCCACCATAGATTCATCCTTGAGATTTTTTACCACAACTAAATTAGGAAGGAACTCCACTTTGTTGCCACATCCATAGTGATTTATCTTGTAGATTGAAAGAAGGTTGGTGCTAAGATTGGGAACATGAAGAACATCCTTGAAGACGCCATTGTCCAACTCAACATTACCTTTCCCTTCAACCTCCACTTGTGTTTCATTTCCCACATAGATGTAAGGTACATTTGATGGTTTCAAAGAGGAAAAATGCTGCCTTGAAGCTCCCATAAGATGTGTAGCTCCTAAATCAAGAACCAATTCATCAGAATTGTTTGTACTTGCTACCAAAGCTTGTCCCTTATCTTTTGAAGTAGTTGAAGATCTCTTATCCTTATACACATTTGATACATCAATTTTTTGTTTCCTCATTATGTTTAGCAACTCATCAATCTTCTTATCCTTACACTCATGTTCATCATGACCATTCCTCTTACAATATGCACAAGTTTTCTTCTCCTTTTTGTTGGAGGTGTTCCCCTTTTTATTGTTTTTGGAAAAAGACTTGCCTTGTTGTGAAGAAGATAGTTGTACAGAGGAAGATTGATGCAAGGAACATTTTTTTTTAGAGGAAGATTTTTACATGTCATCTTGTGGCTTAGCCTTCCACTACTTTTGCTTCTTGTTGGAATTTTTACCACTTGAATTCCCTTCATTAGCTACCAAGGCTTTGGCCTTGGAAGACTGGAGAATACCCATACTCACTAACTTTTCATGTTCTAAGACCAAAATTCTTGAAAATGACTTGAATGAAGGCTTAGTGAAGGCACTACCCATTGTTAATTTGTGAGTATTATAACTAGAAACAAAAGGTGTATATTTAGATGGAAGATGATTCATCACATGTTTGATCAACTTTCCATCCTTGATGGGTTCACCACAATGCTTAAGTTGTTCCCTATACATGTCTACTTGGGTAAGATAATCTTTGATGGTGTCAAAATTCCTAGGATCAAATTTGAGAAGATTGTCCTCAATGGTGTAGGCCATACCTTCATCTACAATCCCATACAATTCTTCAAGTTTACCCCAGACTTCTATTGGATTGGTAAGGCTCCTGATGTGATATTTGATAGGGTCTAAGAAATTCTTTAACAAGGTTCCTAGTGTCATTTCTAGTTTGGATTCTTAGTCTTCTTTATGAGACTTATCAGCATCATCACCAAGTTTATTTGTTGCACCAGTTACATAACGTAGTAAACCTTTTTCAATCAATGGTTCCTTTATGTTTTATTTCCAAGTAGCATAATTATGTGGAGTTAAATTTGAAAAAGAACCCATAATGCAAAAGAGCACAATATCAAGGAGACACAAGAACATAATACACACCCCCCCTTTTCACTTAATCGAAATGCCCCCCTAAATCAAAGATTTTGGCACTTTATAATTAGTGAATTTATAATAGGCCACTTGTCAAAATGGACAAAATGGGCTTCTAATTTTTCTGTTTACAACCTCCTCTTGGAGTCCAAAACTGGAACTTTACAATGTAGCTCAGAAATACAACAATTTTGAAACAATATAATGCAAAGAAGGACCTATTTTTGAAAGTGGTATTTTTGTCCATACAAGCCTATAATCTGATTGTAGATCTAGAAAGTAGACAAGAAATTAAGCACTTTCAAAAAAAATGGAACCTAAAAATCTGTCCAGATAAGCCCGTACAAAGTAATTGAATTTTCAAAATGTAGGATTAGACAAGTACAATCACCAAAAAATGCAAATTCTAACAAATCCATACACCAAAAATAGAAAATAATAGCACCATTGAAAATTTTAAGAAATTTACCCCAAATCAAAAAAAACTTGTACCTGATTTGGGGTCTAGATGACTGAGATATGGCCTCCCAAATTCAATCTATCAAATCAAAACTAGATATGGAGAGGGGCCAGCAAAGGAAAACGCTATGTTAAATTTGATGTCCAAACAATATCAAATTAATGCAATATAGCCTATTAATGATGGTCAAACAGCCACCAAATTTAATGTCATGGTCAACTAACATTAGAAAAAAATCCCCTTGAATGACATGGCAGTGACATCAACATATGAAGCTAACGTGGTAGGCTGATGATGTGGCCTATCATACTATTGAATAAGTAGATTGGTGATGAGTTGGAAACTAAGTTGGTAGTACATGTGGCCTTTGACTGCATAACTGGGCAGACTTGGTGATGAGCTGGCACTGCTAACTAGTCTGTCTGTGTGTTCAACTTGGCCACCATGGAGTAGACATGGTGGGGACTATGTGAGCTAGTGGAGTGTTACACATCAGATGTTGGTGTAGACATGGAAGAGGTCAATGATCTATCAGTGATGGTTGGAAGTAGATAATGACCAACAAGAAGGCACCAGTGTCAGGGACAAGGTGGCCAAAGGAGGGAATCTAGTAGGACTTTTAGTCCCACATATGCACGGTAGTGAAACTCGAAGTTGTTTAAAAGAAAAAGGCCATCGTGTTTTGAATTGATTATAAGGTCACTAGAGTATTTAGTTCACTGTGAATGTGTTGTAATAGGCTGGAGTTGTAAAGTGCCCACCGCTCTATGGAATATTCACCTAGAATATTGTGTGAATGACAACTTTGTGGTGTGGTTGGCCAATGATGTTAATTAAAAGCCCAAATTTTGTAGGAATATTCTATGATGTGTAGTAAATATGCCACTTGTGGGGGCTAGGGTTTGGTCACCTAGTTCCTACAAAAAAAAATTATTGACAAGTCAAATACTGCAGATCGGGCCTTCAGGTGTCGGTTTGCGAAAAAATTTGTCCCAAATTTGACTATGGCCTAGGGTAGGCAAATTTATAGTCAAATTTTACTGAATTGATGCTCTAGATACAATGGCAAGGTCTGCTTTGGCTCTAGATGCTCCCAATGACTACGATACTCTAGATTTGAATCGAGGTTCTCTGAGAGGTGAAGCAAAAAAATGGTCTCCAATGGCTATGTGAAGAGAAATTCCCTCAGCTCTCTTACCATGTAAGAATTTTCCTTAGGAAAAAATCAACCAAGACCAAGAAGCTCAAACACTAGCACAAAATAGACCAATAAAATATGATCAGAATAACAATATGATATTTAATTAATGCACAAGTACACTAGAAGTGCCTAAATATAAAGGCCTCTAGAATGCTTGTAGAATGTCTAGGAGTTAGAAATATGATAAGCCTCACAACTAAGCACATGTCCACCAAGAGTGGATTATCCTCCATTAAGCACAGGAGTTAGTGCAATGATGAGAGGATAAGCCTACAAAGGTGTGTCATATAAAATTATGTTGTAGACACCATGTGCTTAATTAAGAGTGCAAGCAATTGTGTTGTCTACATGAAAACCCAGTTAATAATGCAAACTCTGGTGTTGTAGACACCATGTGCTAAAATAGAGTTGCTAAATCTTGTGTTGTCAATATGACAACTTATATGAGTACACAAAATCCTAGGTGTCTAACCTAATAAATGATAAAATAATGCATTTATCCTAACTGAAGTAAAGTGTAAATAATAATTATTTACACTAACAGATTGTGTATCTTGGTTTTTTGATTTCGAATAGTGATTTGAATATGGATCCTAAAAAGGTAAAAGTTATTCTTCATTTTCCAACACCTCAAAATTTTGGAGAAATTAGATCATTTCATGGATTAGAAAGTTGTGTAAAAGTTTCATTAGAAATTTTAGTTCTATTTATAATGTTATGACTGAGACTATGAGAGGAGACAAAAAGGATTTCAAGTGGACACATCGAAAACAAAAAAGTTTTGAGACATTGAAATAAAATATTGAAGAATTACCTATTCTTGCCTTGCCTAATTTTACCAAGGTTTTTCAAGTTGAGTGTGATACTAGTGGAAGATCTATTAGAGTTATTTTGAGTCAAGAGGGAAAACCTGTAGCTTTCTTTAGTGAGAATTTGAATGATGCTAAAAGGAAATATTCAATTTATGACTAAGAATTATGTGCTATTGTTCAAGTCTTGAAGAAATGAGGAAATTACTTGATGCCTAAAATTTTTGTGTTGTACACTAACCATAAAGCTTTATAGTATTTAGCAAGCTAGAATAAGTTAAATCAGAGATAGATGAAGTGGGTTGACTATTTATAGAGTTTTTATTTTGTATTGAAACATAAAAGTGGACAATAAAATAAAAAAATTTATGCTTTAAGAAGAAGGAAGAATTTGCTGACTAAGATGAGAATTGAGGTACTTGGTTTAGATGATTTGAAGCATTTGTGAAACTAATCTTGATTTTGCAGAACCTTAGAAAGCTTGTAAAGATTCACTAAGATATAAGTGGATTGATTATTTCATTTAGGAAGATGTTTTGTTTAAAAGAATTCAGTTATGCATACCTAGAGGGTCAATGAGAGATAACATCACAAAGGAGAAACATAGTGGATTATTAATGGACACTTTGGGGTTCATAAAATAGTAAAATTGATTTCTAATAGGTAATATTGGCCTAAAATTCATAAGGATATGCAAAATATGGTTAGAAGTTGTAGAATTTTTCAAATAGCTAAAGGAACTAGTCAGAATTTGGGATTGTATTCACCATTGTCTGTATCGAATAAGCATTCATAAGATATCAATATGGACATTGTTCTTGGTTTTCCTAGAATTCATAGAGGTAATGATTATATTCTAGCAATAGTTGACATATTTTAAAATATGGATCATTTCATACCTTGTAAGAAGAAATCTGATATAGTATATGTGTGAAATATTCTTTAAGGAAGTGGTAAGATTGCATGGTTTTCCTATGACTATTATTTTAGAAAGAGATACTAAGTTTACTAGATATTTCAGGAAGACTCTTTGGAAGAAGTTAGATATAGAGTTAAAGTTAATTTCTACATTTCATATGTAAGCATATGAAAAAACTAAGGTTGTGAATTGAAGTTTGTGTAACTTGTTGAGATGTTTGGTTGGGAATGATCCTAGTAATTGGGATTTGATTTTAGCAAAAGAAGAATTCACATACAATAATTCTATGAACAAAAGTACCAAGAAGGCACCTTTTGAGATTGTCACTAGATTGAATTCTAAGGGAACTATTGAATTGAAAGACTGAAGAACTAAGATGAAGAGAAGTGTTGAAGCTGAAGAATTTATGGATTTCATGAAGGCTTTGCATGAGGAAGTAAAGAAGAATTTGGAAGATAATAATGTGGAGTAATAATAGAGAGCACATAAAAGAAAAAGATGTAAATCTTTTATTGTTGGAGAAGAGGTTATGGTTCATTTGATTAAAAAAATATTTCTAGTTGATGCCTACAACAAGTTGAAGATAAAGAATTTTGGTCCTAGTAAGATTTTGAGAAAATTTGGCAATAGAAATGCTTTTGAAGTTTAATTACTAGAAGATTGATAAAGGGTGCTCCCCTTAAAACCATAAACTCATAATAGAAACAAAGAAATAACAACAAATGTGAGAACAAAATATGAACTTCTTATTTGTGCCGTAAATGCAGAATTATAGAATTCACAAGTACAATATGCTAACCCACATGGGCACCTTCATTACAGTAATTTGCAAGACTAATCTGCAAACAACTACCTAGTGTTGTCCTATACAATGTTCAAGCCTTTCTTAAATAGGCAATTTTATGCCACCCAAGAAGGTTCTAGATAATGAAACTTAAAACCTAGGGCTGACAAACCCTAACAATACATATAGAGTTAGCCAAATACATCTTTGATAATTATTTTAGATATTTCAGGTAGCCCAACTTTGGAAGGCCATAACTCTTGAACCATTTCTCTAATTGGCTATTATCCACTTTTTAGAAATATAAAATCCTAATCTACAGGCCTCATCCAGGCACTCTAAGGCCTCCAATTGTGAGCTTGAAGGTTTTTCTACAAAAAATTTCACCAAAAATCTGCAATAACTTCTTCGATACTTAAGCTAGAGAAATGAGATTTTTATGGTAGGCTTATAACTTTATAGTGAAACTTCCTATAGAAAATGAGAATATTTCAAGCTCATATGACAAACTTACTAAAAATAGCAAGTTCCCATAAATAGTAACCACCTTGTCTACTAATCCTTATTAAAATAGAAAAGACTAAAAAGAAAATATTTTTGGGTGATGCAAGATTTCTCTTACACCTAGGATGCTCCTGCATTAGACACTTGGGGTAATTTGAGAAGTGACCCCATCACATCTCAAGTTCAAAGGAAAACCAAGATGGTTAACCTCATCCTTTGCTAGCCATGATGAATCCTCAACTAGCCTCCCTTTCTATTTAACCGAATGCTCCTCATAAGTTCTATTTCTAGTACTTTTGTGGTTGGGTTCAAGGAACTCAGTACTTTGTATCCAAATGATCTAGATTTGGTGAAGCATGGAAGGCTTATACAGAACCTATTACACTTGACAAGAAAAAAGTGGTTGGATTTCATGATCTAGGATAGTGTTTTGTTTAAAGGAAGCTAGTTGTGCATTCCCAAAAGTTCAATGAGAGAGAATCTTATCAAGGAGAAGCATAGTGAAGAGTTAAATAGACAAGTTCATGATTTGTTGCAGAGTGTGTTGATTCGAGAGAGTCTAAGTCCATGTATTGTCCCAGCTATATTAGCACCAAAGAAGAATGGAGAATGGAGGATGTGCACAGATTCTTGTGCAATCAACCGGAACACAATCAAGTATATATTTTCATTTCCAAGGATGGATGATATTATGGACTATTTGAGTGGAGCTAAGTATTTCACAAAGATAGATCTAAAAAGTGGGTACCATTAAATTTTTATCAGAGAAGGTGATGAGTGG
Source organism: Cupressus sempervirens (assembly GCA_028749045.1). Classification (NCBI taxonomy): domain Eukaryota; kingdom Viridiplantae; phylum Streptophyta; class Pinopsida; order Cupressales; family Cupressaceae; genus Cupressus; species Cupressus sempervirens. The sequence continues at coordinate 384,168,786 of CM053784.1, forward strand.
AAGACTACTTATAAGACCAAAGAGGGACTGAATGAGTGGTAAGTCATGTCTTTTAGGCTAACCAATGCACCAAACACTTTCATAAGGCTCATGAATTAGGTACTGAAAGAGTTTTTGGATAAGTGTGTCATTGTTTACCTAGATGATATATTGATTTTTAGTGAGACATTGGAAGAGCATTTGATTCATAATTGCAAGGTGTTTCATAAGTTGAGGGAAGAAAAGTTGCTAATAAACGTAAAGAAATGCAGTTTGTAAAGAAGGAGTTGGTGTGCCTAGGATTTGTAGTCTCAACAAAAGGTCTAAAAATGGACCCAGAGAAAGTGAAGGCTATCCTTGAATGGCCTACTCTAAGGAGTGCAAAAGAGGTAAGATATTCTCATGGACTGGCTAGTTTTTACAAAAATTTCATAAGAGGTTTTAGCAGTATTTGTGGACCCTTGACTGAAACAATGAGAGGGGAAAGGAAAGAACTTAAGTGGACTATAGGATCTAATAAGAGTTTTAATCTGTTGAAAAATAAAGTTACTGAGCAGCCTATTTTAGCAAGTCTTGATTTTAACAAGGTATTTCAAGTAGACTATAATGCTAATGGTACTGCAATAGGAGCTATTATGAGCCAAGAAGGTAGACCTATTGCTTAATTTACTGAGAAGTTGAATGATGCAAAAAGAAAATATTATGTTTATAATCAAGAATTTTATGCTATAGTTCAAGCATTGAAGAAGTGGAGACACTATCTTCTTCCTAAGGATTTTTTTTTGTATATTGATTATCAAGCTTTGCAATATTTGAATAGTCAAGGAAAATTGAACCAAAAGTATTTGAAGTGGGTTGAGTTTTTGCAAAGTTATACATTTATTTTGAAACGCGGGAGTTTCTCAAATGAACCATGACTTCATCTCCAATCTGAAATTCCTTATACCTCCTTTTCACATCTTCCTTAGTCTTATACTATGTATTCATCTTTATAATGTGCTTCCTCACCTTCTTATGGATGTTCTTCAAGTGTTCAGCAAACACTACTTATCTCTCCTTTATCCAACTACCTCAATTCAAAAGCATTTCTAGGACTACTCCCATATACAATCTGGAATGGTGATTTACCAATACTCCTATTGATAGAATTATTATATGCAAATTCTACCTATGGAAAAATCATATTCCATCCTTTTGGTTTATCTCCAACTAAGCATCTTAGCAAGTTTCCCAAACTATGATTCACAACTTATTTGTGTCCATCAGTCTATGGATGATTTGATGAATTTATCTTCAAATTTGTCTACAACTTCTTCCACATTGTACACCAAAAATACACAAAAAAATTTGGTATCTCAATCTAAAACTATACTCTTTGGTAGACCATGTAGTCTTACCACTTCTCTAAAAAACAACTCTTCCACATGAACAGCATCACTAGTCTTCTTGAAAGGAATAAAATGTGCCATCTTTGAAAACCTGTCAACCACCAAAAAATAGAATCATGCCCACATTGTGTCCTTAGTAGTCCAAGAACAAAATCCATGCTGACATCCTCCCATAGCTTCTCTAGTACAAGTAATGTTGTTACAACCATGTATTCTACTTTACTCCTTTCACCATCTAACATACTATGCAACTCTATCCAAACCTTTTCACATCTTGTTGCAACTGTGGCTAGTAATAATTCTTAGAAACCAAAGCTATGGTTTTATCTCTACCAAAATATCCAACCAACCCTCCACTATGCTTCTCCTTGATGAGATTCTCTCTCATTGAACTTTTGGGAATGCACAATTAGCTTCCTTTAAACAACATATTATCCTAGATCATGAAATCTAACCACTTTGTCCTATCAAGTGTAGTAGGTTCTGTACAAGCCTTCAATGCTTCACCAAAATTAGGATCATGTGGATACAAAGTACTAAGTTTCTTGAACCCAACCACCTCTATCTACATTTTTGTCAGCAAAAGTTGTCTTCTCCTAAGAGCATCTGCAACTCTATTAGACTTCTCACTCCTGTCTTTCAAAACAAATGTATAACTCTGCAAAAACTCAACCCACTTCCAATTCCTTCGGTTCAATTTTTTTGACTATTCAAATATTGCAAAGCTTGATGATCAGTATACAAAGAAAACTCCTTAAGAAGAAGATAGTGTCTCTGCTTCTTCATTGCTTGAACTATAGCATAAAATTCCTAATCATAAACATAATATTTTATTTTTGAATCATTCAACTTCTCACTAAAATAAGAAATAGGTCTACCTTCTTGACTTATAATAACTCCTATTGTAGTACCAATAGAATCACGGTCTACTTGAAACACCTGCTAAATTAGGAAGTGCTAAAATAGGTTGCTTAGTAACTTTCTATTTCAATAGATTAAAAAATTTATCTACTGCTACAATCCACTTAACTTCTTTCCTATCCCCTCTCATTGTCTCAGTCAAGGGTCCACAAATACTGCTAAAACCTCTTATGAAATTTCTATAAAAACTAGCTAGTCCATGAAAAAATCTTACCTCTATTACACTCCTTGGAGTAGGCCATTCAAGGATAGCCTTCACTTTCTCTAGGTCCATTTTTAGACCTTTTTCTCAAACTACAAATCCTAGGTACACAAACTCCTTATTTACAAAACTGCACTTCTTCAAGTTTATAAGAAACTTTTCTTCCCTCAACTTATCAAACACCTCACAACTATGAATCAAATGCTCCTCCAATGTCTTACTAAAGATCAATATATCATCTAGGTAAACAATGACAAACTTACCCAAAAACTCCTTTAGTACCTCATTCATGAGCCTCATGAAAGTGCTCAATGCATTGGTTAGCCCAAAAGGCATGACTAACCACTCATGCAATCCCTCTTTGATCTTGAAAGTAGTCTTCCAGTCATCACCTTCTCTGATACAAATTTGATGGTACCCACTCTTCAAATCTATCTTTGTGTAATACTCAACTCTACTCAAATAGTCCATAATATCATCCATCCTTGGCAATGGAAATCTATACTTGGTTGTGATCTTGTTGATTACACAAGAATCTATGCACATCCTCCATTCTCCATTCTTCTTTGATGCTAATAAGGTTGGTACAACACATGGACTCAGAATCTCTCAAATCAACCCTTTTTGCAACAACTCATGAACTTGTCTGTTCAACTCTTCACTTTCTATTGGTATCATTGTATATGTTTCCTTGTTTGGAAAACTAGCTCTTAGAACCAAATCCATTTGGTGATTGATCTTCCTCATTAGGGGCAATTCATTAGGTACATTATCTAATAAAATATCAAAAAATTCTCCCAACATATTTGCACCTTTTGTAGGTACATCCTCTACTTCTTCTTTACTATCTTTTGGAATTATAGCAAAACATATATGCTCATGCTTCATAACTTTGAGAAACTATTTTCCAAACTTGTACAACATACTTGTCAAACTACCACAGCCTACCTAGCAACATATGACATTTTTCCATAGGTATGATATCACAAAGTACCTCATCCTAGTAGCTTCCAATCTTGAACTTCATTGAGCACTACTCATTGACCATGACCTTGTGGTCATCTTGCACCTAAGCTATACAATATGGACACAGGTGTTTCTACCTTCTCAACATCAACTTGGTGACCATCATTTCTGACACCAGATTGTTAGCACTTCCACCACCAATGACCATGTCACAACACTTATCTTCACATTTTCATCTCGTGTGAAACAAGCTTATTCTTTGATCAGGTTCATTCTCACTACTCAACTGGACTCTTCTATTAACTAGGACTTCTCCTCTTTCAAAATCTTCAAAATGTGAGGATTTAGCATCTTCATCAACATGTGCAACTTTGGCCTAGCTTTCTATTCTTTGATCTTTCCTTCCTTGGTGTTGGGAACATTCAAATGCTCTATGCCCTTCTTCTTCTCAATGAAAACATTTCCCACGGAAGCTTCCTCTTCCAGATCCTTGTCCTCTACCTCTTCCTCTCTGATCTCTATTGTTCTAATCATGGAAATAATTGGAATTGTTTCCCCTCTAGTTCTGACTACTACTCCCAACCTCATCCTTATTCTTCTAATCATCATTATGGTCACCATAAGATCATCTGCCAGATCTTCCACCACGACCTCTTCCACTATTCTTGTTGCCAAACTTCTTGCTCAGCTTCTCCTCAACTCTTAGGGAAAATTGGTATGCCTCCTTAATACTGTTCATTCAAACCAAACTTAACTCATCTTGAATACTTTGCCTTAACCCATTAAGATAATGGGCCATCTTCTCCTTATTAGCTTATGCATGGTTAGTTCTAATGAGAATTCAATAAAATTCTTCAGTATACTCTTCAACAAGATTTTTCCACTTGCTTCAACCCTTGCATCTTCTTCAATAGATCAAGCTCATAATCCATAGGAATGAATTTTCACTTTAGTTTAGCTATCATTTGATCTCATCTAGTGATTTTGTCTTTTCCCTTTCTATTTTGCTCCAATTGAACCTCCTACCACTAGATCTTTGCATGTCCCTTCAATTTTTCCTTCACAAACTTGACCCTATCAGGATGTTCAATATCTTAATACTCAAAGTATTCAAGTTAATTGATCCAATCAATTAGCTCCTCTAGGTTAAGATTTCCCAAAAATGTGGGAACTTCAAACTTAAGTCTTTTTCCAATCTTGGAGATGGCCCTAAAAAGCCTCTCTTCCTATGGGTTTAGAACTACCTCTGCTCAACATTTTCTTCTACGTCATCCTCATCCTCACTTTTATCCCTTATAGGAAGATTTATTCCTCTACACATTTTTTCTTCCAATGCTTGTATTTGTCTTTGGAGGGCTCAGAAACTCTCAAGTGTAACACCTAAAACTCTTTTTCCACACTCTCTTTGTAAAGGCATTTTTTGTGCTTTCACTAAAACCCTAGTGCAAACTACCTCCCAATCGATGATTTTTATACATGCTCAACTCAAACCACAGTCCTAGTGAAAACTACCTCACAGTCGATGATCTATCCACACACTCAAGAACTCTAGCTTTGATAACACTTGATGAAGGGTGCTCTCCTTAAAACCATAAACTCATAATATAAACAAAGAAACAACAGCAAATACAAGAACAAAATATGGACTTCTTATTTGTGCTGCAAAAATTGAATTACATAATTCACAAGCACAATATGCTAATCCACATGGGTGCCTTCATTACAGTAACTTGCAAGACTAAGCTGTGAACTACTACCCAGAGCTATCCTAGATAATGTTAGGGCCTTTCTTAAATAGGAAATGTTATGCCACCTAGGAAAGTTCTAGACAATGAAACTTAGAACCTAGGGCCAATGGACCCTAACAATACATATAGGGTCGGCCAAATACATCTTTGACAATTATTTTAGATATTTTGGGTAGTCCAACTTTGGAAGGCCATAACTCTTGAACTATTGCTCTGATTGGCTATTATAATCACTTTTTGAAAATGTTAGCTCTTGGTCTACAAGCCTCATCTAAGCACTCTAAGGCCTCCAATGGTGAGCTTGAAGATTTTTTTGCACATCTTCCACCAAAAATCTACAATAACTTCTCTGATACTTAAGCTAGAGCAATGCGATTTTTATGGTAGGCTTATAACTCTATAATGAACCTTTATGTATAAAATGAGAACATTTCAAGCTCATATGACAATCTTACTAAAAATAGCAAATTCACATAAATAGTAATCACCCTATCTACTAGTCCTTATTAAAATAGAAAAGATTGAAAAGAAAATATTTTTAGGTGGTGCAAGTTTGCTCTTACACCCAAGATGCTCCTGCATCAAAGATATAGATATTTTACCTATATTCAATATTGCATACATCTGTGAGTTCTTTGAATAAGATGAGGAATTAAAATATAACCTTGACTATCCTCACAAGAAGATAGACAACATTGAGAAGATCATGGATAGCAAAATAAGTAATAGTACCAGAGGAAAAGACTACATGTAGTATCTAGTTTTGTGGAAAGATAAACTAGATGAAGAAAGTTCATGGATAACAATAGTTGAGTTGGATCTTTATGATTTAGGTTAGAAGATAAGTGTTGCTTAAAGTGGATATCAATTCTTTATTAACCCCATATGTTTGATGCGAGAGCATCTTGGGCCATTTGGGAAGTCTTGCATCAACCTAAAATATTGCTCTTTTTTCTACACTAGATTGTTCTTTGTGAAGTAGTCATTGCTTCTTTTGATTGCCTATTGTGTGTGGTTGAAATCATGTTGAGGAACTATTTTAGATCCTTATCCTAAGAGTGCAAATTTTGAAGTTTCATATTCCTCAAGCTCTATGTTGTTCTTTGTGGTCTTTGTTTCTTGTCATTCTCATCTTGTGAGGCATGTTGTTTCTTTTGGTACAATTTCCTATGATGATGTGGCATCTTGTGCAATCAGGAGCCAACTCATAACTTTTTTTAGACCTAACCTTAAGAGTGTGTTAACAATTGATGCCCATTACTGTTGTCACTTAGGTTTGCACCCTTGTCCAATGCCTATGCGCGAGGACAACCTAGTGAAACATGGAAACAACCTCCAAGCTGTGGGACTTGAACTGCAAGGTTGAGTCTTTGGAGAAGGCCGGCTTCCTCTTACTATCAAGGCACACCTAACTACTCTCGAAAGGAAAAGGGGAAGAAGGAGATGTAGAAAACAACTCTACCCTACCTAAACTATGGAGGTGATGCACCAAAATAGAGTGTTCAGACCCATTTCTGCTCATAAATGCACTATTGAACCAGAATGAAACTAAGGATATATACATACAGGCTTGTTTTGATCTAATAACCTCATGCAGATCAAGAAGCACAACTGAATAACACAAGGAAAGAGGAATCTCACTTATATATTATCTAGTAGGCAAAAATAGATACAGTATACAGGCTACAGATCTCGACAATACACCAATGAGAGGCAAAAAGGGATGCACATACACATTAATGGCTGAGGGAGATAAAATAGAGAATCATTCAGTTCAAAGGCATGAGGAATGTTACACTGAGAGTTGTAGAGCAATATCAGAGAAATCAGAAAGTGTCGACCCTTGGAAAAGATTATAAAATTGCCTTTATAGTTCGAGCATAACTGAGGGAAATGATTCTGTATTAACTGCTCAACTACTGCCATTGAACCCCAAAATATCTGATCAAATATCACACTCGAGCATGGTTCTGAAGTACAAAATCAGATTTTTGACTGAAGGAACACCTTGAGTAGACAGAAGCAACACCAATGAATGATCTTGACATAGTAGATGGATCGACTGAGACAATGGAGTGTTTCCCTATGCCTTGCATTCATTTCAGGTAGGTCAAAATTGATCGCGAAGATCAGATCGTATGATAACCTTGATCACCTTTGCTTCTTGGTTTGTGAATCAACAAGGTTGAAGCAAGTCAAATAGGCTATACGAGCCAGCTGGGTCATGCGGGCCAATCACCCTTCTTTGTTCTGCCACCTGGGGAAGTCTTCGTGGTTGACCTTCTGTCATCGGACTAACTGTGCCACCCTTGCAGATATTCATATTAACTGTGATGATTACATTAACCGCCAGCCATCGACCATCCTTTCTGATCAGACCAGTGAGACACACGTCAATAAGGCACTTTGTCACCAACATAAACCTCGAGCAACTTACCCATAGCGAGGTGGCGACGACCATCGATCGGCCTAGATTCGACGACGGAGAACTTGCGAGGCGTAAAAATGTCATAAGGTTTAGAACTTAGGTAATTTTGATATCTTCGTGGGTATTAAAATATTAGTAGTTGGGGAGGTGACCGTTGGGCAGGGTAACATTCAAATTTTGAAACTTGGCGGGGCAAACAAAATGTGGTAACATTCTAGCGACTCACAGGGGGCATGAGCCTGCTCAATGCATAAGACCAGTGCCTGTAAATAATCCATTGGGCTATGGAGTCAAAAATGGGTCTGAAAGGTACAAATCCGAGAACTGCAAAACCCTAACCCCTCTTTTGCAAGGAAATCAAAACATTAAAAAACCCTAGATTTGCCTCTATAACTGAAGCAAAACAAAACTTCCTCTGCAACCTGAGATTGTCAAAACTTCGGAAGCTGGCAACTCAAAAGGAGAACCCTGTGCACGCGCACTTCTTGAAAGGTAGGAAATAATAGAAAATGAACTAGACTAACTATGTACATGGATTCACAATCTTCATCAGAAGCAAGCTTTAAGATAAATCCCATTGACTGGGATGGGCAGAACTTCACCGTTGGGTCTGCTTAGTTGGAATACATTAGCCTATTTGCAACTGGCAATTAGGTAAGGGCCACTCCACAATGCATCAAACTTAGAATGTCTTCCTGGTTTTGCCCTATCAGCATCCCATTTCAGAACTAGATCCCCCTCTTTGAAAGTCCTGTCCCTGGCCCTTCTGTCGAAATTCCTTTTCACCTGTTGCTGATGCAACTCCAGGGTCTTCATAGCTTTATCTCTTTTTTCTTCTAGCTCCATCAGCTCTGCCATTCTTACTGACATGGCACTATCTTCAATCAATTCCAGCTGATGAGCCAACTCCAAGGAAGGGAATTCCAGTGAAATTGGGAGTCTAGCCTCCCTACCATATACCAGCACAAAAGGTGAATTCCCAATAGATCTCTTGGGTTTTATTCTATCAGCCCACAGAGCAGTCTTTAATTTTTTATGCCAGACCCTCTGATTGTCTTCTATTGTCCTCTTCATGATTCTGATCAAATTCTTGTTGGAAGACTCAGCCAAACCATTTCCCTGGGGATAATAATTTGATGATGTGCTCAGGTAGATATTGTGATTCATTGCCCATGCACAAATCTGGGTTCCAACAAAAGATTTAGCATTATCTGAGATGATAGTAGAAGGAGCACCAAACCTAGATACAATCCCATCAAGGAACTCAACCACTGATGGTTCTGTGGCATCCTTCAAGGTAACTGCCTCTGTCCATCTAGTGAAATAATCAGTAGCAACCAAAATCCATTTATGACCTGCACTAGATGGAGGATTAATAGGGCCTATAAAATCCAACCCCCACTGGGTAAAGGGCTGATCCACCTGAATAGGATGAAGGGGGAGAGCTGCAAGCCTTTGTTTTCCTGAAAAGAAAGCACATTTCTCACATTTTCTCACATACCTATAACAATCATGGAACAGAGATGGCCAATAATAAGCAGCCCTCATGATCTTCATAGTAGTTGTTCTTGCAGAGAAATGGCCACCATCAGGGCCATCATGAAGTTCTTTAATCATCCTTTCAGCCTGGTCCTCTTCAATGCATCTCAACAGGGTCCCATTAAAATCCCTCCTGAATAGGATACCATCAACTACAACATAGGGAATGGACTGCAATCTATATTGTCTTCTTTTAGCTCTATCCAATCCCTGAGGGTATCCATCCCTTGATAAGAAGCTCTTCATATTATTTATCCAGCTCTTTGGGTCGTTAACATTTCCTTCCTCTTGTTGCTCTGTTAATACCATAGCAGCCTCTTCATCAAAATCCTGACCTGATAACATTTCTTTGCACAATCCTCTCCCTCTTACCAGCTTGGTAATCTGAATATAAACATCATATTCCATTACCCTAGTGATCCATCCAGCTCTCTTTTCACTGATATCCTTGCTTAATAGAAAATCCTTTACACTGGCATGGGGCACCATCAAATGGATCCTATTGTGGGATAAGAGGTGCTTGAATTTCTTCAAGGCTCTGATGACTGCAATGGCTTGCTTCTCAACAAAGCTATACTTATCTTCATATTCTTTGAGCCCTTCACTAAAGAAAGCTATGGGCTGCTCCTCATCCTTGCCATTTGTCTGAGTCAAGACAGCAGAGATACTCGACTCACCACCTAAAGTGTAGAGGATGAAATCTTTCTCAAAATTTGGGTTCATGAGAGTAGGGGCTGAGGCTATGGCTGTCTTGATCTCTTCAAAACTCTCCTTCCCCTCCTTGGTCCATAAGAAAACCATGTCTTTCTTAAGCATTGATGTAAGAGGTTTCACCATGGTAGCGAGATTAGGGATAAACCTCCTCACAAAGTTTATTCTACCAAGGAAACTTTGCAGCCCCTTCTTGTGTTTAGGAAGAGGAAGGGAAAGTATTGCCTTTGTTCTTTTTGGATCAATGGTCAGACCATCCTTAGATACAATGTGTCCCAATAATTTTCCTTGGCTTGTAGCAAAGACACACTTGGCTGGGTTGAGGGAAACCCCAAACTCTCTACATCTTAGAAATACCTGCGTCAGATGATCAAAATTATCTTCTACATCTTTTGAATATATAGTTATATCATCAAGGTATACTAAGACAAACTTATCAATTAATTTTTTGAAGGTCATCTCCATTGCCTTCTGAAATGTGGCACTTGCATTTGTTAGTCCAAATGGCATCTTGTAGTAAGCATAGGTGCCCCATTTAGTAGTAAATGTTTTTTTATGTCTATCAGATTCTTTAACCAGCACTTGGTTGTAACCAGAGAATCCATCAAGAAAAGAGAATCTCCTTGACCCACTGACCTTGGATAGAATTTGCTCTATTGAAGGGAGAGGATGGTGATCTTTAAGAGAAGCCTGATTAAGATCCCTAAAGTCCACACACAATCTGATTTCCCCATTCTTCTTCCTTACAGGGACAAGGTTAGCTACCCATGATGAGTGTTTGATAGGAAATATTATATTGGCCTCTATCAACTTGGATAATTCTTTTCTCATTAGGGGCTCAATATTAGGATTCACTGGTCTCTATTTTTGCCTTACTAGTTTGGCGTTATCAACTAGATCTATAGTATGCTAAAACAAACTAGGGTCAAACCCTTTTAAGTCATCATATGTCCAAGAAAATACATCATTAAATTCTTGACATAAATGAATGAAGTTTTCTTGCTCAATTTCAAAACATACCTTCCCCATATTTAGAGATTTTCCATCGGCAATTGTAACTGGGGCATAATCACCCTTTTCTGCAGCTAGATTTATTCCTTTTCCTCTTGTTTGATCATCAGGATTAAAAACACTCTCCAAAGTAATGAGACCCTTGGGCAACTTGTTAGAACTAAGGTGAATGATCTGATCACCATACTGATCTTGCAGCCTTGACTGGTTTCTATCTGAGAATTCTGCCTCATTCTGCAAGAAACTCACAATTTGCTCATCGGAGTCAAACACTTGCCAATGAGTTTTGTTGTCAGGAATGGCTGGCCTCACTACCATCCTAATTTGTTGCTTCTTCTCCTCCTCAAGATTCCCTGGTACATCATAAGCTGCACCCACTACTGCAAGTCTATCAGCATGTTTATTTTCTTTCCTAGGAATGCTCTAAATATTAAATGCATTGAAACCCTCAAGCAAATCCCAGACTCTATGTTTGTAAGACTTGAGTAGGCCATTTTTGGTGATATTCTAGCCTCTCACCTGATTCACTACCAAGTCACTGTCTCCATACACTTTCAAGGCTTGGATTCCCCTCTTTTGGGCAAGTAAGAGACCTTGAATCAAGGATTTTTACTCGACCACATTATTGGTGCAACTGAATTGGAGCCTGAAGGAGAAGTAGTATCTTATTTGAGTAGGAGAGACCAACATAACACCGGCCCCTGATCCATTTCTATTCCTTGAGCCATCAAAGTACATACTCCATATTCCGTTTATATCATCATTAGTCCCAACAAGATCAGGAGCTTGAGCCTCTTTCTCTATTATGCAATATGTACTAAGGCCTGTCTCAAGAATTTTTGACATTGTCTCAAACTGATATGCATTTGCCCACTCATCCAAGAAGAAATTAGGAATCCCTACTATGGAAGTGGCAGGCTCCTTTACTATGTCATTTTCATCCATCTCTAGAATAGGGCAATTCATATTGATGAAATTGGGGGTGTAAGATTCAGTGTGATGAAGGGCTTGAGGTTCTGCTCTAATTGAGGCATTGGCTCCATATTTGGTCTTAAATGACATATATGACCAATCAGCAAATATGAATCCACCAATCTGAGCAGTGAAGTCTCTTGAAAGATAGATGGAAAAATAGGGCTTGACTTCAGCAACAGATATATCTTGAATCACAGTGCAACTGGGGCATGCATGTAGGGCCATCTCTACATTCCTAAGGATACCTATGGTTTTTATGGTACTACCATCTAGTTGTAACACGTCCCTAACAATGGGCTCATATTTCATCCCTAAAGCATCAGCAACACACCTACGCATTACTGAGCTACTAGCCCCTGAATCTATCATACAATTGTGGACTAATTTGCCTCCTATAATTAGGGAAACATAGAATGGGGGAGTTCTAACCCTTTTATTTGTCTCCACATCCCCAACTGGTTGTATTAGACTTGTGGCATTCTCCATGATAGATGGCTGATCCTTGAGTTCAATCTTCTCTAATTCTTGTTGTAGCATCCTCTTCTGCATTGGTATGGTAGCAACAGCATCCCACATAGAGATATTCACATTGGTTTTCTTCATTTTCTCTACCACACTGAAAGGTGCATTAGGAACTTTGGTAGAAACTTTGGGAGCTGCGCTTATAAGAGGTTGAGGTGAAGCAACATAAGGGCCACCTGCATCTTTCTTTCTTGGATCTTGCTCTTGCTATTGTGAAGTACTTGCTTGTTCATTTGTTGCTTGTATATGAGGTGTAGCACTCAAAGTTGAGGCCTGCTTAGGAGAAAGAGGGGCAGCATGTTCCATAGCTCTCTTCCTGCTCCTTGTGTTATGAGCAACGGAATCCTGGTTTATATTACAATGCTCCCCATCCTGATGATTCATGAAAGAGAAATCATTACGTCCTTGAATATATGGTGCCTCCTTGGGATGATCCTCCTCGTATGATTGCTTTGTTGCAGGTTCTTGGATAGTTAGGGCCATATAAGATTCTTTCTTCTGGCACATGCAATAGGTATAAGAATAGTTGCAAGAAGGGCAGAAATCTTGATCTTGGGCCAAGTTATTTTGAGGGACTATGGCTCTATTCTGATTTGAGCTTGAAGCAGAAGCATGACTATTTTGCCTACCCTAATCAAAGGAGCTATTCCACTAATTAGGAAGCCTACCACCACTTGGAGCTTGATATTGCAGTTGGGGAGGCTTGCCACTTTGAGCTTGCTGCCTTTCTAAGGCCACCACCTTGTTACTCATCTTTTCTATCATAGAGAGACTATCCTCTAATCTCTTCCCCTGATCCTTCAACTCCCTTCCCTACTCTTGCAATTTTTTATCCAGGGTCTTCTCTCTTTTATTTGTATTCAGCACTAGACCTTGGAGCATTTCTTTGAGCTCATCTATCCCATTTGAGGATGTAGAAGCTCGAGGGACTGGAGTAAGATTTTGTGATGTAGAAGTTGTAGGAAGAGGGGGCATTGCTGGTTGGTGATTAGGAACATTAGGAAGGAAAGGCATAGGGGGCCTTGGAGCCAATTTTCCTCCTTGTATTAGGATGTTCTCAGCTTTTATGGCTATCTCATAAGCATTAGGCAAGGTATCCCCTCCCATAGTTTGGATTGTAGTGGCAATATCACTATCAAAAGCTCTAAGGTAATGCAAGAAGGCATTACCAGGGGTAGGTTTCACTGTAGTAGGTATTCTATCCCATGTCTTTTGGAATCTATAATTAAAATCAGTCATACACTCATGGGGGGCTCTTTTTATTGTAGTCAGCTGCTCTAATAGTAACAAATGGTCACTCTTATCCTCAAATGTTTACATAATCCTGCCCCTAGTTCATCCCAATTAGTTATAGAACCATGAGCTAAACCTCTATACCACTGTAATGCTTTTCCTTTTAAGGATGAGGCTAGAAGTCTGACAGCAACATCATCCTCTATAATACCATGAATATTACAGACATTTGCTACTTCTTGGATATGCTCTAAAGGGGAGATAGAAGTCTCACAAGTAAAATCAGGTATGCTTTTTAGTGCAGATACTGGTATATCATGTCTTTGGGCTAACAACAGAGGACTTCCACCATTAAAGGTGGCAAAAGCATGAACTCTTGGTTGTGCCATATAAACAAGTGTTTTATTAATGAGCATTGATGGCAATCTAGGTTGAGTTCGAGCAGTAGGAGGAGTAGAGATGGACCTTACAGATATATTAACTATTTTTTCACCCCTAACTGGTGATAATGAAATTCTAGTCCTCCTTCTAGGATTTGAAAGGGAAAGCTCTTGATATTGAAATTTACCTCTAGAAGACGCCCTTGTTTCAGCTCTGGGCATGAATCACTGCAACTTTGGCCTGGAACCAAGTTTGTTGATGTTCAGAGTCGCCAAGTACTTTGAAGGACCAACCTCTCGAAGGCTTGAATATTGAAGCCAGCACTACCTCTTCAGCATTAATCTCTGAAATTCTTCCTTCTTTGACACCAGTAGACTTTAAATCTTCAATAGGATTGTCCCAGCAGGCGTGCCAAAAAATTGTTGTCACTTAGGTTTGCACCCTTGTCCAAGGCCTATGCGCAAGGACAACCTAGTGAAACATGGAAACAACCTCCAAGCTGTGGGACTTGAACTGCGAGGTTGAGTCTCCAGAGAAGGCCAGCTTCCTCTTACTATCAAGGCGCACCTAACTACTCTTGGAAGGAAAAGGGGAAGAAGGAGATGCAGAAAACAACTCTACCCTACCTAAACTACGGAGGTGATGCACCAAAATAGAGTGTTCAAACCCATTTCTGCCCATATATGCACTATTGAACCAGAATGAAACTAAGGATATATACATACAGGCTTGTTTTGATCTAATAACCTCATGCAGATCAAGAAGCACAACTGAATAACACAAGGAAAGAGGAATCTCACTTATATATTATCCAGTAGGCAAAAATAGATACAGTATATAGGCTACAGATCTCGACAATACACCAATGAGAGGCAAAAAGGGATGCACATACACATTAATGGCTGAGGGAGATAAAACAGAGAATCATTCAGTTCAAAGGCACAGGGAATGTTACACTGAGAGTTGCAGAGCAATATCAGAGAAATCAGAAAGAGTCGACCCTTGGAAAAGATTACAAAATTGCCTTTATAGTTTGGGCATAACTGAGGGAAATGATTCTGTATTAACTGCTCAACTACTGCCATTGAACCCCAAAATATCTGATCAAAGATCACACTCGAGCCTGGTTCTGAAGTACAAAATTAGATTTTTGACTGAAGGAATGCCTCGAGTAGACAGAAGCGGCACCAATGAATGATTCCGACACAGTAGATGGATCGACTGAGACGATGGAGTGTTTCCCTATGCCTTGCATTCATTTCAGGTAGGTCAAAATTGATCGTGAAGATCAGATCGTAAGATAACCTTGATCACCTTTGCTTCCTGGTTCATGAATCAACAGGGTTGAAGCAAGTCAAACAGGCTATACGAGCCAATTGGGTCATGCAGGCCAATCACCCTTCTTTGTTCTACCACCTGGGGAAGTCTTCGTGGTTGACCTTCCATCATTGGACTAACTGCGCCACCCTTGTAGATATTCATATTAACTATGACAATTACATTAACCGCCAGCCACCGACCATCCTTTCTGACCGGACCAGCGAGACACGCATCAACAAGGCACTATGTCGCCAACATAAACATTGAGAAACTTACCCATAGCAAGGTGGAAATGACCATTGATCAGCCTAGATCCGACAATGAAGAACTTGCGAAGCGTAAAAATGTCATAAGGTTCAGAACTTAGGTAATTTTGATATCTTTGTGGGTATTAAAATATTAGTAGTTGGGGAGGTGACCGTTGGGCTGGGTAACATTCAAATTTTGAAACTTGGCGGGGCAAACAAAATGTGGTAACAATTACTTAGGTTATGGCTTATTTATCCAACGTAAGACCTAAATTGTAATTAAATCCCCGACTAGCCAACTTATGGCTTAGCTAACAATATAAGAAACTCAGATTTGATGTAGAAAGTAGCATGATGATGAGTATGATTACCAAGGAAAAAACAGAAATTCTCTAGAACATGAGCTTAGAATCTAATGTTGTAACTTATTGTATATGGTCGCAACCCATAAGGCCTCACAACTGGGCATGTTGGTTGATGTTTATCATGTGTAATCAATTAGTAAATCTATAAAATCCATGGTCCCCTTACTCCAATTTTGTGTTTTCTTTAGTATGTAACTCTTGGCAAGATGTTAGTAGGTGCAAGTTAAGTTTATCCCACTTGTTCCCCCTAGCAACCTTGCACCAAAATTGTATTGCTCACCATGAATTGAGTCATTGTCATTAAAAATGGATCTAGAATTGCAACATCCTCATTTATGAGAAATTTATAATTTTTTCCATAAAGAAATAGTTTCAACTTAGTTTAGACAAGAGCCTACAACACAATGGTAAATTTTGGGCCTCTCATTTGGGACACTACTACATTTGGCCCAAATTTCTAACATTCATTTTTGACAGTTGCCCACATTTTTTTTAATCACCCCTTGATATCATTAGATTACATACTACTTATAACATAGAAGTCAAAATTTTGATGATTATGTTGTAACATCAAAAAAAGAAAAAGACAAATTCATTTTCATAGTTATCTGTGCAAGAAAGGCAAATTTTGGCCAGTGTTGGGTTTGAGCATCAAGTTCACATGTGAATTGACACTTCCTGGGTAAGGACATGTATTTGAAAATGAAATTGTTTGAAACCTTATTTATTTGATTTTAAAATGAAATTTTTTGAAACCTAATTTATGTGATTTAAAAATGAAATTGTCTAGCTTGGAACTTGATTTTATTTGAAAATAAAATTTCTTGAAATCACAAAAATATATGCAAAAATACCATCAATTAGGCTCTAAGAACATGGTAACTCTTGTCATATTTGAGTGGCACAATTTTTGGCCCTAATCTTTTCAAGATGACTTCCTATCAACACTAAGTTGCAACAAAAATTCAACCCCCTATTTTAATTGTACAACATGCCCATTCCCATGGCATTCATGTAATGCCCTGCCCAGAGATCCTTGGAACAAGGATGAAATATAAGCCAAGATAAAAAAAAATTGAACAAGTATGAGTGCACATGGAAACATCATACATGGATCACATAGATCACAATGGAACACTTAACCACCATCCCAGCAATTAACCACTGAATCTCCAAACACCACTACCCAAACTAACATGCACACAACAGGACATGGAAACCCAAAATGACAACAACATAAAGAATCTATGATCTATCAAAGCATGGAAAATTAAGTAAACCCAAAGGGTACTAGAATCACCAAAAATTGATCCCCAATAACTAGTGGAGATGCCCCCTATTTTTCATGTGAGTACCACAGACTGACAAATTCTTTTGCAAAGAGCTATAGCGTGCTACATTAGGAAGTAACTTCTATGCAAGGATGTGCACCATATGGTGCAAGAAAGTACTTGGCCAAATAGCCAAGACACCCAAAACTAGTATTGGGTTTTGCACGAGAAAGTACCAAAGGCCACACGAGGAAACCCAACACACCATGCAAGATCTTGCATTCTCACACGAGAAAGTATGATTTCACGTGAGATCCCAAGTTAGCATCCCAGCAAACAAAATGATAAAAAGCTAAGGAATAAAGTTCCTCCACACTGGGGAGTACCAAGTCCATATCTCAAGGCAAGGACACTTAGACAATAATTGAAAGATGGAAAGTCAGAATCTAAATCTAAACACCTAATTAAGAAATGAAAGGAAAGTATAGAAGGAAACATCACAGTGTACTAAAACAACATTGCAATAAATAGAAATAACATAACAATGAGCAGTACAACCAAACTAAGTATGTAGTTCCTCCCAACCATAATAACATCATAAGACCATTGTGGGCCCTAGCCATCCCCCACGCATAACATTCCAAGCTACCAAATAGATCATTAGTACTATCATTAAAAGGATGTCACTACTAAAACATGCTACAACATAAGCATAAGGAAATCTAACATGTTAGAAGTAAAGTATAAGATAATCCTACAAATACGGATAACATCATCTATCATATGCTAACCATCATAATGAGGAAATGCATCAATAAATGGCATCATCTAAACATGATATACAAACATCCCAATGAAAGCATAAATCACAAGAAAGCATCAATAAATGGCATCATCTAAACATGATATACAAACATCCCAATGAAATCATAAATCACAAGAAAGCATACTTCAGAACTTGAAGTACCAAGTGAAAATATCTAGCAATGGTTGCACTAGGACAATAGGCCATCTCTGTACACCAGTCCCTAGTAGTGGTATAGGTAGCTACACCTCCCAACCACATTGAACCTATAGGTCCACTCCCATCATGCTAATGGAGATAATGATCCAACCACAAACACACCAAAGTACACAACCATGGCTATCACTCATGCTAGACAGTAATGATGAAAAAATCCAAGACCATGTAATAATGCAAGTACAATAGGTCCTAGTCTAACAATCTATAGGTAACTATGTAGGGACTTTGGTGGAGAGTTGGTAACTCAAAATCACCCAAGTTGTAGCACATAAACAATTGCTCCCCTCAATACACCCTCAGGAGGCTAACGTACTAAATAAATAACCATTCCCCTTGACACCACCCTTGGGAGGTTGACCATAATTTATTATCTTATTTAATTATCTATCAATTAATTAAGTTATCACTTATTAGAAACTTCTACATGTACACCATGTTGGGGATACCGCATGGGTTATGAGAGAAGCCCCTCCATCACCTTACCCTACATACCCATGCTCACTAGTCAATGAGTGCCTGTAGGCATGCATATTCCCAACCCAACCCCACATGAACATAACTCCACCAAAATGAAAATGGGAGGTTAGGCCTTGCAAGTCACCCAAAAGATGCATGTGCACATGCTCATGTGTAGTGCACCACCATCACAAAGATCAAACACAAGGGCTAGATGAGAACACAAGCAGAAATAACACTCAACTAAATAATAGCTCGAGAGGATAGATGTGGAATGCATCCCAATGCAACATAAAAGTTAAAGTAAGGTTTGACTAACATCCAAACAAATGATCCAATTCCATGACCAAACTCATGCCAAGAAAACTCGAGAAAACAAGGTGGCACACAAAATGAGGTTAAAACCCCAAAAAATGGAAAACTTAAAAATTAAAACCCATTTGGTATTTGGGAAAAAAACCCTCAAAAATCCAATAATATTTGGGTTCAAACACCATATGCAAAAATGAACAGCATAATGGTGCAAAACCCCAAACCCCCATGCCAAAAATAGGGAAAATGTTCATACTCGACCGACTAGGCAAAACCAGCAAATGGAAATGAAGGGGAACACTAGTTCTTAGCCTCCTAACAAATTGTTACCAAAAATAGAAGCTGAAACAAAGCATAAACAAGAAAATAGGAAAGCCCTACCTAATAGCAAAAGGGGCTCAAAATAAAAGCAGCATAATAAAATAAATTGTTTGTTGAAATTGTCACAAATTACGACAAAGCAAGGACTACCCAAGCCGAATCCAATGAGACTAACCTCATGAAGATCCCATGCTCACAACTCCCATAATGAATAGAAATCCAATCCTTCAGGAAGAGGATTTAAGAAAAGCTCTCCAATTTCTAAATTGTAAAATTGAAAAGTGAGAAAACAATTCCCTTTTTCAATACTTATTCACATTTCGTGTGAATAGTCAATTAGGGAAAATAGCTAGTTAGACTAGCTAGACTCTGAATCAACCCAAACCAAAATAAGTTATTCCTTGTAATAGGAATTTGCCTAAGGAAAAGCTTCCATAAATTAAATTCAATAAGATTTAAAGCCTGAAGACCCAAAATCACAGAAAATCACTTAACAACTTTCATGACAATGCAAATCTCTAAATGCACACACAAACTCACTAGTCTAATCACATAATTTAGATGAATTTGAATTTAATAATCACCGAAAGGTTTAATTTAAATAATTAAACAAGGATATGTCAACCATATAGGGACGACACTTGTAAAATATGAATAGCTAAATCACTAACTCCATGTGCCAGTGCCAGGGATATAAATCCTGCAAACTAAAACACATGATCAAGTGAAATTGCATATAATAGCATAGCCAAAGAAATAAATTCATTGAATAACTAATTTAACCATTTATTTAATTATACCCAAATAATCCATTTACATCAGTCACATTCACATAAAGCATAAAGAGACAAGAATGAAGTAAATAACCATAGCATAAAATCCATCACATAACATAATCATAAAACATGTCCAAATACTAGATAATTAGATATCATCATACACCTACTATCATCTCAAAATGGCATCAACATGCAAATATGATAAACTAAATAGCATAGCAGTAAAGCATCTATGGTACTGAAATCAAAGTATAACATCCGACCCTCAGGTCATCTAAAAGTGCATATAATAATAGTACCAAGTATCTCTTGAATCAAAATAACAAAATGGTACAAACTACAAACATGAGAGGCACTATATCCTCCCCCACTAGCATAGGCTTACTCTTGGAAGCGGACAAAAAAATAGGGGTACAACCCCCCCAATCGTGTAGCATCCTCCCAAGTCACAAAGGACTAATCACTCAGGTCCCATTGGACCCTTACCTACTCGACGTCCCAACCTCACAAGGTTAGCCTTTGGTGCTATAGGATACGAATGGGCTACAAAGTAAGCTATCCATCTACTACCTGCAAAGCATCCCAATCAAGAACATGTGTCACATTTGAAATATATTGCCTCAAAATAAACACATGAAAAACATCATGCATGCACAATAGACTATGTGGCAACACTAGTTGATAAGAAACAAGACCAATCCTCTTGAGGATCTCAAATGGTCTGACAAAATGTGGCACCAACTTAGAGCCTTTCCCATAACGAATGGGGCTTTTCCTCAGCCGCACTCTCAAAAACTTCTACTGCCTATCCTGAGCAATAACCAAATACTCTCTAATGTGAACAACCTATTGCTCCATATCTTGAAGAATCTCTAGACCCAAAAGAACTCAGTCCACTAAGCAATCCCAACTCAAAGGGGTATGGCATGGTCTACCATACAAGGCCTAAAAAGGTTACATGCCAAGAGAACTATGACACCCATTGTTGTATGCAAACTCAACAAGATATAGATAGTCCTCCCACTTCTCCTACAAGTCCATAACATACATGTGAATCATATCCTCTAGAATCTAATTCACTCTCTCGGTCTTACCATTAGTCTCTAGGTGATAAGCCAAACTATATTTGAGCTATGCACCCAAAGCATGCTAGAGAGATGTCTATAGTGTAGAAGTAAACACTATATCTCTATCCAAAATAATTTGATGAGGGATCCCATGCAAACAAACAATATCCTCCAAGAAAACATGCACTATAGAAGAAGTTGTGTAGGATGCTCTCATGGGTGAAAAATGTACTACTTTGGACAACTTTTCCACTATCATCATAATACAATCATTTCTTAGTGATGACATAGGCAACCCTATGATAAAATCAATTGATATCATATCCTATTTCCACTTTAGAATTGTATGTAGCTGCAAAAGACTTTTTGGGTGTTGATGCTCTGTCTTCACTCTCTGGCACTCAAGATATCTAGCAACAAAATTAGCAACATTGCATCTCATCCCTACCCAAAAGTATAGCTATTTAAGATCAACATGCATCTTCTTGACACTAGGATGCATAGAATATAGTACACCATGTACTTCCAACAAAACCAAGGTACAAAGATCACCTAACATGGGTACATAGATATGCCCCAAGTGTCACAGTAGTCCATTGGACTCAAGCATGTAACCTAAAAACCTCCCCTCAAGGGTATGTCTAGACTCGATCTCTGCCCTTACCTCTTGATACCAAGTGTCACTAGGCAAGATTTCCACAATATGGCCTCATAAATCCACTCCCAATGATATCACTAATACCTCATATCACCTCCTACTCAAGTCATCTATGACAACATTCTCCTTCCCTTTAATGTAATGAACATCAAAGTCATAATCACACAAGAACTCCATCCAATGACGATGTCATGCATTTAGGTTTGGTTGAGTAAAGATATATTGCAAGCTTCTATGATTGCTATGCAACTCAAACCTATGTCCCAAAAGGAAATATCTCTATCAAACAAGAACATGCACTACAACTACAAGTTTGAAATCATGAGTGGGTAGTTAAGCTCATGGTCCTTGAGTTTCCTAGACTCATATGCATTCACTCGACCATCCTGCATCAACACTACACCCATGCCTTCCAATAAAGCATTTATACAAACCATGAAATTACGTACAGGATTAGGCACTACAAGGAGTGCCACTCTAGTCAAAGACTCCTTCATAGCATTAAACGCTACCTCACACTACTCCAACCAAACATACTTATTCCCTTTTCACTGAAGAGAAGTGATGGGATGAGCTACTCAGGAGAAATCCTTCACAAAGCAATGGTAATAACCTACTAATCCCATAAAACTATTAAATTTTGAGACATTAGTGGGTATCAGCCAATCTATACTGCAATTCCATCACCAGTGATGATTTGTCCCAAATACTTCACCTTTGACTAGAAGAACCCACATTTACTCAAGTTTCCATACAACGGATGGTCTCTCAAGCACTACAATACCTAACATAAATGGACTTCATGCTCCTCAACAATCTTTGAATAGATCAATATGTCATCCAAGAATACAATGACACATTGATCGAGGTAAGTGCAAAATACACCATTCATCAAACTCATAAACATTGATGACATATAAATTAACCCAAAGGGTACAACCGTGAACTCATAATGCCCATACCATGTATGAAAAGTTGTTCAATGAATATTAGCCTCCTGAATATGAAGTTGATGGTATCCTAACTTTAAATCAATATTTGAGAACACTCGTGCTTCTTTCATCTAATTGAACAAGTCATCTATCCTCAACAAAGGATAATGGTTCTTCATTGTCACCCTATTCAACTGCCAGTAGTCAATGCACAAATGCAAAGAACCATTCTTCTTCACAAAGATGACTAGTGCACCCCACAAGGATACATTAGGATGAATATGGCCCTTGGCCAAAAAATCCTCCAACTAAAATCTAAGCTCACTCAACTCTTGAGTAGTCATGTAGTAAAGAGCTCATGAAATCAGCTCTACTCCTAGTACGAGATCAATTCAAAAATCAATGTCATGCTATGGTGGCATACCTAGAATCTCATCAGGAAACACATTTTTATACACATGAAGGAGTGGGTGAACATCAAGTGGCACTATACAATTCTTAGCTTCCTCAAGATCACTAATAGACACAAGAAACAAAATTGACAACTCTTCTACACACTCTACTTTAGTTGACTAGCTGAGATCATCTGAAGTGAGACTGGTCTCTGAACTCCCAAATGTTCCACCTATCCACATATGTCATCAACACACTATACCATCTTATGATGAAAATCAATATTTGCTTGATGGAAAAATAACCAATCCATGCCCAACACAATTTCATATCATCTTAGAGGTAGAATGCATAGATCTATTGTAGTGGTGAAGGTTCCCAAATTCAAACTATAGCATCTAGACAAAGAATCTACAGCCACTTTGGAACCTGTGGCTAACTCAACCTACCAACTATGAACTTGAAAAACTACCACTAGCCCACATTGCTGAACAAGAGATGGTGAAACAAAACTAAAGTTGAAATAAAGCAGAAATAATAAAATAGGAAAGCCCTACCTGACAACAAAAGGGGTTGAAACTGAAAGCAGCCCAATAAAATAAATCACCCACTAAAACTACTAGAAATCATGGCAAAGCAAGGAATACTTGAGCCAGATCCAACAAGATTGACCTCACAAAGATCCCATGCTCATAGATCCCACAATGAACAGAAGTCCAATCCTTCAATAAGAGGATTTCAAAAAAGCTCTCCAATTTATAAATTGTAAAATTGAAAAGTGAGAAAACAATTCACTTTTTCAATACTTATTCACTTCTAGAGTGAATAGTCAATTAGGGAAAATAGCCAGTTAGACTAGCTAGACTTTGAATTGACCCAAACGAAAATAGTTTATTCATTGTAATGGGAATTCACCTAAGGCAAAGCTGCCATAAATTAAATTCAATAAGATTTAAAGCTTGAAAACCCAAAATCACAGAAAATCACTTAACAAGTTTCATGACAATGCGAACCTCTAAATGCACAGACATGCTCACTAGTCTAATCACATAATGCAGATAAGTTCAGATTTAATAATCACTTAAAGGTTTAATTTAAACAATTAAACAAGGATACGTCAACCATATAGGGACAACATTGGTAAAATATGAATCGCTAAATCATTAACTCCATGTGCCACTGCCAGGGATATAAATCTCGCACACTAAAACACGTGATCAAGTGCAATTGCATATAATAACATAGTTAAAGTGATAAATGCATTAAATAACTAATTTAACCATTTATTTAATTATACCCAAATAATCCATTTACATCACTCATGTTCACATAAAGCATAAAGAGACAAGAATGAAGTAAATAACCATAGCATAAAGTCCATCACATAACATAATCAAAAAATATGTCCAAATACCAAATAATCAGATATCATCATAGACCTATTGTCATCTCAAAATGGCATCAACATGTAAATATGATAAATTAAATAGCATGGCAATAAAGCATCTATGGTACTGAAATCAAAGTATAACATCTGACCCTCTGGTCATCTCAAAGTACATATAATAGGAGTATCAAGTATCTATTGAATCAAAATAATAACAAGGTACAGACTACAAACATGAGAGGTACTACAATTCATATATTGATTTAGTGTATCTACTAACTCTGATTATAGTTTTTTTTAAATTCTAGTTTGTGGTGGTTTTATTTATAAATCTAGTTGGTATTTGATGAGAAATAGCTAGAATTTTTACATGGCGCATAAGAATATAAATAGTTATGAATGACCAGGCACTTAACAATACAATTCCTATTTGTACATGGATTTGATCTGGTATTCTAATAGCAAGCTCTTTGCTCTCTCCTCTTTACATACAATAGGAAATCAAAATAATTCTTTATCAATCTTCACTATAGCACCACGAGATCCTCTATGTTCCCTTATGGCCTAGTTTTTCATTCACTTACTTTCTACCATTACTAAAAACACACACATTCACTTACTTTCATTTGTATTCATATTTGATTTATTTTCCCACCTCTCCTAAAACCAATATAATAATTTAACATAAAATCTCTACACAACCCACATATCATATTTTTCAAAAGGCTAAGTGGGAAGATTGAGAAGATAATTCAATAATAGAGGATCTTAACTTTGGTTACAATCATGAGAACAGTAGTGTACAACTACCTCTTCGGTTAAGGTTCCATCCCACTTATCAAGACCTCATAATACATTATCTCATGAGAAAGGTTTTAGACAATAGTTTCATAGGAAGAGTCATTAATGAAGTGGACCTCAACAAGTGTGATCCTTGGGACCTCCTTGGTATGTTCAATTCCCTCCTTTATTGTTCATTCTGTGTATAATCTCACACACCCATTTCATGTCATATGATAATATGTGCATACTGAATGTTGAGTATTTGTACTGAGTACTCCAAAATCTTCCATTTCTTACCTTCATCTATACACAATGTTTCACTCACCCATTTCATTTCATATGAACATCTAAAAATTGTTTCAATCTAAGCTCTCAATTGTTTCCTCTCATTTGATCATCTCCTAACTACTAAATGGTCATTATTGTAGAGGAGCAGTTCCAAATGTTAAGAATAATAATCATTTAGAACTATTAAGTTGAAATGCTAAATGATTATTATTGTAGAGGAGTAGTTCCAAATGTTGATGGAATTTATTGAAGAGAGACCATCCCCTTAAGGCCTTTGACCAACATTGACTCATGGACTTGACTATTGGTCCACATGACCTTAGTGGGTCTAAAGGAAAATATATCAAACAACTTGTTTGGTGCTACTTATGTTTCTATAAATATAATAATGTCATTCACATAGATGTTTGTTTGATTATAGCTTTTTGTATGTAACATAGTTTATATAAGGTTAATGATATACAATTTCTTAATTCAAAATATAAATGAATTTGATGTTATTTATAGATTAAATTGTGTCTTAATATTTTAATTCAAGTTTCAAATCATACTAACTATGATCTTCTGTCACAATGATAGATAAAACATTGATTAACCACTGAGATAGATTTCTATATTTTTATTGTAACTCTCTCTCTCTCTCTCTCTCTCTCTCTCTCTCTCTCTCTCTCTCTCTCTCTCTCTCTCTCTCTCTCTCTCTCTCTCTCTCACTCACACACACACACACACACACACACACACATTGCCCTCATCATAAACAAGGGCCCTTACTTTTGAAATACCCTTTGTCTCCCTTATAGAATTTGTGACCATGTCAATGTTGGTATCCATGGTAATCTATGACAGAGTCTTTCAAAAATTTACCAAAAAATACATTAATCATGTGTATTTTTCTTTGTTTAATTATGTGTATTATTCTTTTCTTGAACATAATTCTTGATAATATTTATAAGTTAATAGTAGCACTTTTTTCCAATCATCTTTTTATTACTTATAAAAATCTGATTTAAGTTTTACTTTAGACTTTGAATCAAAGAGAAACATCCATTCAACTATCAATAATGAGGTTAGTTAACAAATTAGTGAGATGGCTAGCTTAGTGTGAACACAAAGATAGCATAGGCATTTGTACATCCAGGCTCTTAAATATTTTATAGACCTATTGCATAATAAAACTTGCTATTGCATTTTATACTTCATATTACATTGTCTAATTTTGATGTTATTCTTCTTTCCCCTAGTCTTCTGGAGTTTGATATAGTTCTAGAAATGTAATTTTCTTTGAATCAAACTATTTTTATATAGATTAGTCATCTATTTTTTCATGTTAAAGGTGGTTTTGGTTCATTTTGAAAATTTTCTATGTTCAAGTATTTGAATTTATTATATTATACTGAAACATCATATCATAACTAATATTTCAAGTTCCATAACTAGTTATATGACAACTAGTCTACTTGTGGCATTATTTTTCTTAGTTTGTGATAATTATAGACCAAAGTTTTGATATCCCGTCAAATCATGTCACATCATATAAGGGAAGAAGACAGTAGGAAGAAACTTGCTTTATTGTAACTTTAAATGAAGAGTGACAGAAAATGTTATTGTCCCTGGAAAATTTGTAAGGGCCTAAACATTAGAAGATTTAACTTCAAAACAACTAAGAGACATTGTAGTCTTTATGATCATGTTGGAGGGAGGTTTTATTATAATTCATTGGTAAGTTGTTCATTATATCATTTTAATAATTTTTTGAGATAATAAATCTTTTGATGATGCAATCATGATCATGGTTTATTTATGTTGGTCATTTTTATATAGGTCAACTTCCCTAGGGCACGTGATATGGACCACCATAACATGGATAATATGGATGTAGAAGTGGAGAAGCATGGATGTGTGAATATCAAAGCTAACAATAATGTTCCCATGGAAGATAATGGTCATGTGCTAGAAAAAAAAAAAATTCAAAGATGATGGTAAAAATGCATTGGTTCATCACACATTTGGTATCATTAAAAGTGATGATGACATTGATGTTCATGATATGCCTCTACTTGAGAACGCAAAGGTGGCCCTTTACGAAGGGTCCCAAACAAAAAAAATTTTGTTATATTGTTGTTGGTGAACTTGAAGGCTATGCATTGTTTGTCCAACATAGAAATGTCACGTATGCTAAGGTATGTCATTTTTTTCATTATAGTTAATAAAGAGTGAATCATGTGCCATTAATATATTTTTTATGAAAAAATTATACTTTGTGTTGTATATTGATAGGTGAGTTTTTGTTTCCACCATCAAATATTCTACCTCGCTCAAACAGAGAGTTATCTACCATTATGAAAGATATTGGAATGAAGTATTAAGAAATAGATGTATATCCAAATGATCATATTATATATAATAAAGAACATGAATTTTCACTAGAATTCCCTAAATGTCAAATGAGTACATATCAAACAAATCAAATAACAAAAAATGTGCCTCTGGTGTAGTAGCTTAGCTCAATTTATGGATTATCATGCATAGAATAGAAGTTGAGATGAATTTATTTGAATTCCTATAGATGGTTTGATATTCAAGGACATAGAGAAAAAGTGGTGGAACTTTAAAGAAGAACCTCATAATCTTAGGCTTACATTAGTAGCAAACAATG